>CP144695.1:30161548-31485923 GCA_036885675.1 Vigna mungo | reverse complement strand
ACGTGCAACTTAAATTTTGTACTCATCTTCGGTGCTTGAGCTAGAAACAACTTTCTGCTTTCTAGACCACCAGAGATTAAATTTGAACCTACATGGTTGCAGCAGATGTAGATGGTCTACCATAAAATCAAATGTCCAATCAGCATAAAAGGCTCTATTTGACAAAGGTCAAGTAAGAGGGCTAGATTGAAGATGCAGTCCGTGAGACAATTTTCTTGAGGTAGTCAGAATATAGGGCTTCGCCAAAATCTGAAAAACTGACAAATTTTATTAATTACAAAGCTGATTTTAAGTCTAGTGAGAGTGGTATATTGCAATGCCACCAACCACGGAAGATGGAGTGTAAGATTTTGAAAAAGATCTACCCTGTCTTTAGAAAATTTGCAATTTGATGTCAAATATCCAAGAAATCATGCTAAAAAAAGGTCGATTGTAATGGGTGTAATCATTGTTAAGATGCTTATTTCAATTTACACCTAAGAGATTTGTCTCCAACTGTAAACTAAGGATATTGTGTAATTTATACGGTTTGTTCATGTAAACCACTTAAAGAAACACCAAGTCTAAGGTAATGGAGAAGTGTGGGAAAATAATTAGGTGTGATAAAAGGTGTTGTATAAGGAGAGGATATGGAAGTTGAAGTGACTTGGGAAGCGAGAGGTGGGGTAAGATTAGGTTTCAAATTATAATAAGAATTAAGATTCAAGACATTGATAGGAGCATGAGGAAAGAGGTCCGCATAAGGAAATCGATTTTTATTAAACAAATATCTTTTGATATGTATATTTTGCCAGTAGTTATAACCTGTGTGAGAAAGAGTACATTTCTCATAGCTATAATCAATTTAAATTATAAGTTGTCAATAAAGGGAAACAAGTACAACCAAAAGTTTTAATGAAAGAAAAGTCAGGATCCTTATGAAAAAAGTAGCATAATGAATAACAAATTGAAGTGAAGTTGTAAGCACCCTATTAATGAGATAGATTGTAGTTGAAACAACAAAATCCCAAAATTATAAAGAAAGGAAAGCATGATGCAATAATGTAATACCTAAATCAACAATATGTCTATGTTTTCATTCAACTATACCATTTTGATGATGAGGGAGAACATATAAGTCTATTACAAATAAAATAAGTAGTTGAAGAATTAGTGGATGATTATTATTCTCCATTCCAATCGAACTAAATATTTTTTATTAAGATGCAACTCAACCACAAATTTAAAGGTTTCAAAAACAAGCAATAGTTTAGTTTTATATTTGATATAAAAAGTCCAACTAAACTTGAAAAAAGACAGCAATAAAAGATAATAATATTTATAACTATCATATGAGTAATATGAGAAGATCTTCGTAGATTAATGAACATAAGTTTTAAAAGAGAATAGACAAAATCAAAGTCATGAGAAGATGGTCTACGCCTACACAACAAAATCAAAATTGAGAATCATTTTTATTAGATGGATTTTGAAGTATCCTAAGACAAGCTTCATGTTTGAATTGCCTAATATAGTATGCCACAAGCTTACAATTCCAGATCGGAATGTTAGCGAATCTACAAAAGAAACAAAATAAAATCTTTAATCAAAATTTATATTTAATAATTGTAACAACATTGAACAATAAGTGAGTAGTGGTTGAACTACCCAAGGATAGTCAAGATAGGGACATAAAGAAGGGATCTACAAGCATATTGTTAAAAGCTAAAGTCCATAAGCACTAAAAATTCCTTGAAAAATAACGTTTTTTCATTTTGTGATATTTAACAAGACAGAATGAAATTCAACGAAAACATAGTTATGTTTGACAATTGACTAATAATAAGTACATTTTACTAATAAAAGGAACATACTACTAATTTTTAAGTCTATGTGAAGCCATATATGATACAAATGAAGAGGAACTAACACAACAGATATTTAAACGTATACCATTTTTGATGAAAGTTTGATTTGAACCACCAAAATGACTTAGTTGCTTGAATTTTGTAGTTCCCTAGTCACATGGAAACTAGCACTCAAATCTAGAATCCAAATGTGTTACTACTACCTTAAGATTTCAAACTTGTTCACATTGCACTTAGATGAGTTGAGTTCCTGAACTAAAGGTTAAGATTAACTAAAGTGTTAAAGGATTTGCAAGATCTAGTAAAGTAAGGAATGAATTATTGTGTGTTTGGATTAATAAGAGAGGTACATTCATGAGTAGGGATGATAAAAATACTTGTGTTCTCCGGCATCCAGAGATAAAATTTGTAACAGATTGTAAGTGGATACTTCAAACAGATATACAAATAAAGGGTAACAGGTATTTAATACCCACTTATAAACGAGTCGGGTGTGGATAAACATGACGCAACAATGTAACACCTAAATCGACAATATGTTTATGTTTTCATTCAACCATAGCATTTTCATGATGAATGTGAGAATATATAAGTCTACTTCAAAAAATATGAGTAGTTAAAGAATTAGTGAATGGATGGTTGATTATGAATACTTGATGAGTATGAATGAGATAAGTAAAGGGAGCTACTCTTTCTAATTATTTATGTGTTTGTGATAACATGGAGATGACGAGATGTAATGATGAAATACTTAGATTGATGATACTAAGTATGTGAATAGTTTAGTATTGATGGTATGAAAATGATGAGTTGAAATCATTATATAAATGGATTGATGATTTCATATATTAATTTGATGATTGGTCTACATAATGCAAATTTCGTATGTATGGTTAGATGTAAGTAGGGGCTAACTTCCTTTATTACATTTGTGATATCTATATAATTGGATGTTGACCTTAAGCAAAAGGAGTAATTATATGAGGTTAGTAGAGAGAACTAACCTTTCTATTTGTTTTATATATTGTGATGATATGAACATGGTGTATCCATGATATAATTGTGATTATTCTTAATTGAAGATATTCATTTGGGAATATGAGAAGAGTTGGTGGAGGAGGTTGGCAAGATGATTGACCTTAGTGGCTGTTTGGATTATGTATATTGGATATTAAGTATGTTGAACCATGAATATGTTGGATTATGAACATGAGTAGGTTGATGATTCTAAGTGATGATATTTGTGAATAATGTTGGAAAAGGCGTTAGTTTGGGTGTTTTCTATTTGAGTTTTGAGTGTGATAAATGTAAGAAATCTTTGACTTAGTTCAATGGTTTGATGAAAAGGAATCTTTGAGAATATTTGTATGAATAATGATAGTAACCTTGAGTTAACATGTGATTATTTGAAAAGTGATTTTGAAAGTAAATGAATTTGAGGTTGTTTCATGTTGAACCCTGTTTTTGCTAAAAAAATATTGGAATAATTGATTCCTTGAAATGATAATTGATTATTTGAGTAATAATTGATTACCATGAAAGGATAATCATTTATCATTACATGATAATCAATTATCATAATTAATAATCAACTATCATTGGTTGTTTGGTGAATTTGATGGTTTAAAAATATATGATGGAATTTCGTAGGGTATGAAATGTATGTGTTGGTTATGTATAAATGGTGGTTAGTAATAAAATGTTGGATTGTTAACTTATGGATGCATAATGATGGCTCATATGAGATATGTGCATGTGAAATCATTTGTTTGAGTATACTTGATTGAGGATGTTATGGTTGACAAATGAACGTTTAATGTGATGTGTCTTGCCAATTATTGTTGGGAGATGAATTTATATGATTTATGTTACGATTGGTTGTTGGGTCATGATCAAGCATGATTGAGTTGTTTGATGAAATTATCTCGTCAGTTATTGTTAGAAGATGAGTTTATGTATGAAATGGTTTTATGTTGATTATTTGATTATGTTTTGAGCATAACTGAGTTGTGATTGATGTTTGAGATGAATCTTAGATGAGTCTCAATCAATGCTGAGAGTTGAATGTGAATGATATGTATTCTTGCCGTAACTTGTAAACTAGGTTTTCGTTTCCTTGTTCACCTACGACTTTAGTAAGTCGAGGGAAAGAAGAGGTTCAGAGTTGGTTTCTCTTCGTATGCGACTTTGGTAAACCGAAAGGAAGTGGTCCTTTTTCACCTACAACTTTGATAAGTCGGGGGAAGTAGGAGGTTCAAAGTTGAATTCTTTTCGTCTATGGCTTTGGTAAGTTGGGAGGAAAGAGAATGGGTTCTGGTCATGATACTTTAGGGTTGGTTCTGGGGTATATAAATAGGGTAGAAAAGAACTGAGAGGCATATAGAGAAAACGTGAGAAAGAGGGAGGCGTGAGTGGAAGGAGAGAAGAACAGTAAAGGAAGCAAAGGAGAAAGAAAATCGTGAAAAAAGAAAGTCGTGGGGTGTGTGAGGAGGAAGTTGTGCATCATAAAGCAAGAGCAAAAGAGAAAGAGACCTTAAGGCATAAAACATTAAACAAAGAGGAAAACCAAGATCCATCTAGGTACAAGGTGCTAATTGGGTTTAGTTTTGGGATTGATGGATGATATTCAATGTTGTTATACTGTTTTATAATTGTTAAGTTGTCTTTCATGATTTTTGTACATCCAAACTCTGGTTGGTTGCATCCTTGTGACTTTTGGGGGTTGAGTTTGGGGTGTAATCGTGTGTTTTATGGTATGGGAAAAGATGGTTGGCTGGTGGAGAAGAACTCTCCCTACGTGGACGCTGTTTGTCATGGTGGGAAGCATGGTTAAGCACGATATTTTAGAAGTTTTTTTTTTTATGTCGGGATAGTGGCATCGTGCCTTAGGGCATTCGTTGATCATCATAGGGGCTTGTTTTTCTTTAGTTATGTGGAAAGGTATATAGGTTTTGTGTGTGTATGTGTGGGAACGGGTAAAAATGATGTTTAAAGTTACTAAAGATATAGGTTCAAAATGAGAAATTGTGGGTTCTAAAGGGTGCGTTGTTCTTGCACTCCGATGGGTGGGGGCATATCCATTGCATTATTAAAACCGTGTTGTATTATGGGCACGGACATAGAGGTTTTAGTGCAACAGGATTATTGTACGGGTATAATGATTCTAGGTATGAATTGGCTGCAAAACCAACGACAAGTGCACCAGTCGCAGCGTAACAAGTGATAAATATTATTCTCTCTCAAGGGACTTGTGCAACACTTGACAACTCTTCCTTTCTTAACTCAATTAGACATCAAAGTGAACAAAAAACACAATAAACTCTTTTTGGTATTTTTATCAAACAATTAGTGTGCAAGGAATTTAATATATACTATTTACAATTTGTTAAGACTATAATTCATCCCGTTCATTCCCATGCATTCACAAATACCTTAATTCCATCCATTAGGTGTTCTAGGTTCAAATAATATTTTCCAATATATCAAGAACCATAATTCATGCATGGGTAGCCAAACCAAAGCAAGCATTAAGCATAGAAATTGAATACTAACATGAACTAAAAAAACATATATCATTAACATCACAAAATACATAAGAATTCCATGTTTTACAACTAATCTCAAAAAATAGAAAAAATCCTCCATGGTAGAGAACTTAGGGTTCTACAAAATTAAAGAGACAAAGAAGAAATTGGAACTAGAAGATGTATGGCCTTTAGTAAGGTTCTTGACCGTTGTTCCATACTCCAATTACATTCCCCTTCACATTTCCATCTCCAAATCGTGATCTTAATATTTAATACAATTCATATATTTAAATATATTAAATTGGATTTTATATTATTTTTTTTTTTATTTTTGTTTTTCTTATTTTCATTATTATTATTTTTTGTTATTTTTTTAATATAACTATTATAATAACATAAATTATATTTTAATAATTATTCAAATATAAAAATATATTAAATAATCTTAGAATTTTAAATAAAATTAAATAATTATTAAATTTTAAATTAAAAATGAAATTTTAAAAAAAAATTATTAATTGCATTTCGAAATATGTTACGAATTTCAAAGTTCATAACAATTTTATTTAAAATCTTATTTTTTATTTAAAATTGATAATTGTTTAATTTAATTTAATGTTTTAATAAAATTTAATATATTAAATAATATTTTATATTATTAGTTTTCTTTTCATTTTTATTATTAGAATTTTATTTTTATTATTTCAATATAATTATTATAATAATAAAAATTATATTTTAATATATTATTTATTTCTTTTATAATGTGTTTAGTAAATTAATTTTATTTTATTTAATTAAATAATAATTATTAATTTAATTAAATTATAATATTTTTAATTAATTATAATTAATGGATGTGCCACAAAGGATGTGATGACCTCTGTTTATGTTTTTTTTTTTAAATTTTAGTTTATTTAAATATTATATTTTATTTAATTTATAGATTATTTAATTCTTTTATAATATATTATGAAATTTAATTTAATTTAATTTAATTAAATAATAAATATTAATACAATGAATTAATAAACTAAAAACTAAAAAAACATGAATGTGACATAAGTTGAAAAAATGAAGTGGGGCATAGAATTTTTAAGAATATAAAAGGTTAGTTTTGAAATTTTAAAAGATGTGGTGGTAGAGGAAGCATTCTGGGATGGTGTAGGAAGTAACTCATACGTTAGAGGTGCATGTAAAAGGTCCACCTAATTCACATTGAAGCCCAACCTTCTAAACCAATAAACAGGTTTAACCTGATTATTTGTGTTTGTTCATCGAGCATCTGTTCTCCTTTTCCAAAGGACAGAACCATTTGTTAAAGGTATGTCTTTCTTAGAGATTGATTTCCTGATTTCGTCATTTTACTTTTGTTTTGCATTATGATTTACAGATAAACAGTGTTTCCAAAGGAACACTGAATAATAAACATAGAGATGATGAGGAAACATATGCTTTCGATGTTTAGGGTAATATTCTCTAAATACCCGTGTTGTCCAACATATCCCTTAAAAAACAAATCCTTACTGCTACCTTCCAGCCAAATCTAACCTTACTTTTTTGTTTTCCTTTCTCTACCACCGCTACCCTTTATACTGCCCTCTGTTGAATTGGCTCATCTTGCTCTGTTATGTTTTTCACAGGAGATTGGTTGTGTTTTTTTTGTTTTAAATTTTTTTAATTCGTTTCCAAAATTTTGTTTCCTTTTGTATTGCAGTTTCGTGTTTTTATTACAAAATTCTTGCGGTTATTCTTGTCCATTCTACTGCAGTATGTAGAGTGTGACATGCTAATAATATTGTTAAATTTCAGTAACTGTCCTAATACAAAGTTTTTGATCAAGTTATCTTCTTGTTTGTGTTAGTAACGGTTTATCTTGGTATTACTATTTTGCAGAATCGGGTGAATGGATACGGATTAAAAGCAAAGCCAATGATTATACAGTTTGGTTAGGGCTTATGGATGCTATGTGAATCTAGATTTCACATTGTTGGCAATAGGGGTTTTAAATGCTTACCAATATGATTGTAAGTGCAGACCAACATTCGCAATTGGAATGATTTATTAATCATATGATTCTTGGTTTGTTTTCCGCTTTGGAAGCAAAAGTATAGGGAGCTTGGATCCTGAAAGCGTTGCACAAGTATGGTTGACAATGAAAGGTATGGCTTTGATAATGTGGATATATATCAGGTCTATTACTTTTTCGATATACTGCTTGCCATTGCCAAGTGCCAACATTCCTGTAAGGAGATATATACATGTATCACATTGTCTTTTTGTAATGTCTAAAAGAAACATAGAACTGGAAATATCAAACTGAATGGTTTGATTTTTGTTTAGTAAAAAGATATGGTTGCAAGGATGATATTTAAGGAGAATAGAAGAGATTATAACACTGTTGCCTCCATTCTACCACAACACACACCCCAAATGCTTCTAAGATCACCATTATATTGCTTTGCTTCCTATTTGATTTCTGTCTGTCACAGGAAAAAGTTTAAGTGGGAGCCACTGAAAGAAATCGCGGGACTAACTACCAGTGAGAAAGCTTAGTGGTGCTTCTGAGTTACTTATTGTTCCATATTTCCAACCTTCAACAATCAGGTACAAATTACCTTCTCAAATTTAAGGCTTTGCATAGCTGCAGATAAGTGACAAAAGCAATGAAGACATAGAGATACAATTTATAAATTTAGAAAATTTATGAAGTAAGCTAAGCGTGATGCAACAATGTAAGACTTAAATAGACTATATCTCTATATTTTCATTTAACCACACCATTTTGATGATGAGTGTGAGGATGTATAGGTCTACGAAAAATACCATGAGTAGTTAAAGAATTAGTGAGTGGTCACTATTCTCCACCTCAATCACACTGAATGTTTTTTTATCTTAGTATAAAGTTGCAACTCAACCACAAATTTTAAGGATTGGAAAACAAGTAGTATTTCAACTTTAGATTTGATACGGAAAAGCCAAGTAAACCTGGAAAAAGCATAAATAAAAGACAGTATTTATAACTATCTGTTAGGTTCCTTTGTTCGGGAGACCAAACAGAACACACTCTTCTCACAATAATACTCCAAACAGCCAAAGATGAAAGTATGTGTATGTATATTATTGAATCTGTAATGTAATATAAAGAGAAATACAATTATATGTCCCAAGTCCCAAGGAAGCCTCTCTTCCTCCACTGGAAAATGTCCAGTCTATTCCAAAAGTAAAATATCTGATAAACCTCTCTCCACCTATTCTGTTATTATTTATACCCTCTCTCTACTAACAACTAACTTCTTTTATTCCTAACACTATCATATGAGGTAATATGAGAGAAAGTTTCCATAGATTAATGAATATAAGTTCTAAAGGAGAATAGATGGAATCAACACCATAAGAAGGCAATCTATATGACTTTCCTACAGAACAAGAAGAACAAAATTGAGAGTTAATTTTATTAGATGGAGAAATTCTATAGTGACTCATGACAAGCTACAATGCTCTATTTTGATGGCCGAATCTAGTATACAGCAAGCTTCCTATACTAGATGGTGATGTTAAGTAATTTGCAGAATTAACAAAATAAAAATTTACATCAAAATTTGTATGTTTATCAATTCTAACAACATGAACAAAGTGTGAATAGTGGTTGAACCATCAAAGAATGGTGAAGACAGGGACATAAAAGGATGGGTCTTCAAGCTAGAGATTGTTAAGTAAATAAAGTCCATAGTAACCAAAATTTTTATGAAGAACTTCCTTCGTTCCTTGATATTAAACAAGACACATGAGAATGAAATTCAAAGGAAGCAAAGTTATCCGTTGCAAATTGATTAACATTGAATACATTTTCTCTAATAGTAGCATGCTACAAATTGTTAAAGTTTAAAAGTGATGTGAGAAGCAGTGGACGATGCAAATGAAGAGGAACCAACACGATAAATAATTAAACCTACACTATTTTCAATGAAAATTTGATCTGAACCATCAAAATGAATTAGATGCTTGATTTTTTTGTAGTTTCCTAGTCACATGTAAACTAGCACTCGAATTTGGAATCCAAAATGTGTTACCAGTACGTTGAGATTCCAAATTTATTAACATTGCACTTGGATGAGCTTTGTTCCTAGACTAAATAATAATGGTTAGTATTAAACAATGTTAGAGGATTTGTAAGATCTAGTAAAGTAAGGATTGAATTGTTGTGTGTTTGGATGAATAAGAGGTAGACTCACGAGGCTAGTTGAATGAATCAATCCTAAAATGACACATTCGGCATGTGTCCATATTTCAAAAAGATTTGGCTTTGAAAATTTACATATCTACCACCATTAGAATCTCTATGAAAGTTACCATGACAAGGAGCATTGCTAACCGTAGAGCCACCACATTTACCAGTACCACAACCATAAGTACAATGGAGTAAGGGAGATATCAATGCTTGTGTCTTTAATGTAACAAACTAAACAAGTTTCATTGTAAATGAGAATTGCTTCAATTTCAGAAATGGAAGGTGTGAAGTTCTTGGTTTCAAAGGCCAGTATAATTGGTGCATAATGTGATGAAAGGCCTTCCAACATCACATTGACATATTTTTCATGACCCACCAGAACAAACGTTTACAACTTCATTGACAAATCTCTTAATCTTGTGATGATAGTTCTCGTTGACAAATATCTTAATCTTGTGAAAACTAAAATATTCATGAATATTTTCCCAGACATGAAAGGTTTGATGCTGGCCAAGAACATGAGATGAAATAAACTTCAACAGAGTAAACTAAAGCCAAACAAGGAAGGTTTAATCTTGGACTTCCCACACTTCATACTCAAGGTTGACACAATAAAGTTTGCTATCCTCCTCGATGAGATATCCGGTGGAATAACCAGATTGACCATAAATCATTGTAACTTGTGCAATTTTAATCACTAGTTCAACATGTTGCTTCCAATGAAGATAGTTTGAATAGTCAAACTTCTCAAGATGGAGTTTTGAATTGATTGAGATATAAAGGATGAAGGTGCAGAAGACATGCATGGAAGAGGGTGAGAGGAGGAAAATACTAGAGTTCAAAGAAAATGTTTAAAAAGGAGTCGTAGATACAATCTAGCATACAGGCAAACAGACATATAATTGGATTGCCTCAATATAATTTACTCAAAATAAATTCGTTTATATAATAAATTTTACTTGATTTTTTTCATGCTTTAGAAACCGTAAACCCTAAATATGTCATAATCATCCCCTTTGATTTCCTTTGTTGTAAAAAGATAGACACCCCTTATGCATTTGTATTTTATTCTAGTTCTTTGTTGATAAAAGAGAAAGAAAGATGCTAATATGTGTAAACACATTGCTTAATATTTATGCAATTTTGTTGAATAGAACAACAAATATATAGTTATAGTGAAGTAGAGAATGAAACTATTCATTATGATACAATATTAGCAGTCATGTAAAATATATAAGACCGAATACCTGTACTAATAAAAAAGTATACAATAAATCCACAAAATTAATAAAACCAAACACAAATTGGTTTGGTTTTGTTATGTCAAATCTGAATCACATATAGTTTATATGTTTGGTTCATATGTATATTTAACCAAAAATCAAACAGAACTGCACTTCAAACATCCCTTGTTGTGCTTAAGTTCCTACAGCCCCTCAACCCTTACTAGAAAACAAGTGCATCCCTATAAGCCCATAAGAAGATGAAGGATATAGTTGATTTAAAGATCTCTTTATTGATTTAATTGTCATTCCTTCAACCCCAGAACCCTCAATATATGAACAACCCTTCTTAAACCTGAAATCAAGCGAGAATAGCCTTTATTTCAAGCATTTAGCTTATACTCACAGTAAACCATGTAGAATTGTTTGTAAACTTCTTTTTTGATCAACAGTTAATTATTCTTATAGTTCTTTATCTCCTTATTTACTTATTTATTTTCAATCAATCTCTTCTCTTAGTTTCTAAGCAATTATGTTAATAGAGTTTACAAAGTTTTATTGTTATTATTTCTCTTAATTACTGTTCATGGATAACTCTTTTTAAGTGATATTATTAAAGTATAATTGTCCACCTACAGACTTTATTCTTTCTCCCAAAATATCTACTGTTCAATTTTTATTTTTAAGAAATTTCACATATATCTCATTTTTCAAAAAAAAATAATGAATAAAAACCAAACTATATTTATAAGACTTAATTTAATATTTCAAAATTATTGGTCATTGAAAATTATGCGCAAAGAAATTAAGTCTGAGATACACAAAATAGTGTTGAGTAGAAATTAATAATATTGTTAATATATAAGAAAAAAAACTCAATTTTTTTTTTAACATTTTTCATTAGAACTAAAATAAACTATTATAAAACTGCAAAAGTATAAAAACAAAGACTTCGTAAGCTTCAAAACAACAATTTTCAATTACAACTGTGTATATATATATATACATATATACTCAAACTTTTTGTAACTACTTTAATATTTCGAACACTATTTCTACTAAGCTTCTGAACTGATATCATTGTGGAGACTATGTAATTTATTAAAAAAATAAAAAGAAAATAAGCTCCTTTAGGAACCAACCTTTTTCTGTTGAGGCTATTTATAAGTAGATCCAAAATAAATATATGCTATTGCTTATGTAATCCAGTGTATTAAGATGCCGGTTCAGGGTTTTACATGATTGAATGCTGACTCAACTAACCTTTAGTATATATCCATGAAAGTCTTGTAGTGCATATCTGTGAGACTGAAATTGATAGCCAGTTTTCAATTTCAGGAAGGACAAATGAGGGGTCAAGCTTATCTGACATTCCCCTCTGTTCAATCCGCTCCTCTTGCCTTGGTATGTTTTTCACAGATATTGGTTATGTTCTTTTCAATTGTTTTAATTATGGGGATTTTGTTTTCAAATTTTTATTTCCTTTTTATTGCACTTTCCTTTTTTTGTTACAAAATTATTACAGTTTTTGTGTGGATTGTTACTGTAATATGTAGAGTTTGACGTGCTAGTATATTGTTAAATTTCAATAACTGTCCCAATACAAAGTTTTTCATCAATTTATCTTCTTCTTTGTGTTAGTATTGGTTTACTTGTCTGAAGTCATTGTTACAATTTACTACTGTATTTATAGAGTATAGTAGTGCAGAAAATAAAAGGTCAAGAAACCCTAAAACCCTAACCTAATAGTTGGGTTCCCCTACATAATAAAGAAAATTACATTTCAACACTTCCTCTCAAGCAGGAGCACATATATCATATTTACCAAGCTTAGAACATATAAATGGAATTTTAGGCCCTCTTATAGATTTGGTTAGAATGTTTGCGAGTTGTTCGTTATAGCTAATAAACTCAGTTACAAGATCCTTGGATAGTAGGTTCTCTCTAATAAAATAACAATCAATTTTTATATGTTTTGTTCTCTCATGAAACACTGGATTGGAGGCTGCTTGGTTGTCATAATACAACTTTATATGCTCATTTTTACAAAATTTCAACTCTTGAAGGAGTTGTTTAATTCACACAAGTTCACATGTAGGTAGAGCCATAGATCGATATTCCACTTCTGCACTAGATTGAGCAATACCACTTTGTTTCTTACTTTTCCAAGATACAATGTTCCCTTCAAGTAATACATAATATCCTATGATAGATCTCCTGTCAATTGGACAACCAACTCTATTTATGAAACACTGGATTGGAGGCTGCTTGGTTGTCATAATACAACTTTATATGCTCATTTTTACAAAATTTCAACTCTTGAAGGAGTTGTTTAATTCACACAAGTTCACATGTAGGTAGAGCCATAGATCGATATTCCACTTCTGCACTAGATTGAGCAATACCACTTTGTTTCTTACTTTTCCAAGATACAATGTTCCCTTCAAGTAATACATAATATCCTATGATAGATCTCCTGTCAATTGGACAACCAACTCTATTTATGAAACACTGGATTGGAGGCTGCTTGGTTGTCATAATACAACTTTATATGCTCATTTTTACAAAATTTCAACTCTTGAAGGAGTTGTTTAATTCACACAAGTTCACATGTAGGTAGAGCCATAGATCGATATTCCACTTCTGCACTAGATTGAGCAATACCACTTTGTTTCTTACTTTTCCAAGATACAATGTTCCCTTCAAGTAATACATAATATCCTATGATAGATCTCCTGTCAATTGGACAACCAACTCTATTTATGAAACACTGGATTGGAGGCTGCTTGGTTGTCATAATACAACTTTATATGCTCATTTTTACAAAATTTCAACTCTTGAAGGAGTTGTTTAATTCACACAAGTTCACATGTAGGTAGAGCCATAGATCGATATTCCACTTCTGCACTAGATTGAGCAATACCACTTTGTTTCTTACTTTTCCAAGATACAATGTTCCCTTCAAGTAATACATAATACCTATGATAGATCTCCTATCAATTGGACAACCAACTCAATTTACATCACAATATCCTTTGACTCGAGTACTTCCCTTGTTCTCATACAACAATCCCTATCCTGGATTCTCTTTTATATGTCTGAGAAAGCAAATCACTGAATTCCAATGATCAATGTGTGGATTTTCAACAATCCCTATCCTGGATTCTCTTTTATATGTATGAGAAAGCAAATCATGCATTCCAATGATCAATGTGTGGATTTGCATAAATTGACTCACAACTCCTACTAGATAAGAAAGATCAGGTCTTGTTATGGTAAGATAAATGAGTTTTCCAACCAACCTTTTATATCTCTCCGGGTCTGATAGAAGTTCACCTTGGACTATTAATGGGCTTGCAATTTGTTGGGCTTGTTTCCTCTAAAATATCAACAACACATTTTCTTTATGAAATGATGAATCTTTTTTTCGATTGTGTCACTTCAATACCTAGAAAATATTTTAGATGATCCAAATCTTTGGTCTGAAAGTGGCTAAACAAATTATTCTTTAATTGAGCAATTCTACTGACATGATTTTTTGTATTAACAATATCATCAACATAAACCATAAGATAAACACATTTGTCAGGAGAGGAGTGACTATAAAACACTGAATGATCCGCCTCACATTGTTTCAATCCAAAATTTTGCACAATCCGACTAAATTTACCAAACCAAGGTCGAGGTGATTGTTTCAAGCCACAGAGTGAACGATGTAAGTTACAAACTAACTCAGACTCTGATGTGATCATAGATAGTGCAAGGATAAAAAGATTAAAAGAGTGACAAAAAGCTTAAAAAGACATAGCATAGATTTTATGGCATGTATATTTGCCTTCAGTAGCTTAGGTTTTTCATAGGCTTGTATTTTGCCTTTCTAGTTTCTTTCTGTTAGTTTGGTAGTAAAGAAGCTTATATATTCTTGTTTTCTTTAAGGTGCAAGCAATGTGGAACTTCACATAGTTTGGACATAAAAGAAAGAAGAATAAATAAGTCTCTTCTTCTTTTAGTTGCTTGTAATGCAAGTTATCTGACGTATAGTTTTAGTTTTGATCTTTAGACTAGTTAGGTAACTTATATACCCTTAGGAGGTTATAAAATTAAGAGATGTGGGACTTAAAACAACCTTGAGAGCTGCTGTCCAGACTTGTAGGCATCCAATTCCCATATCCTTTAGTTTTCTCCACCTAATTCATCTCTTGGTGCTATATAGGCAACCTAAGGTCTCCTTTGTACATACACCTTGAACACCTTTAGATTTGAATATAAAGAGTCTTTTGCATTCAATTGCATTACTCCTTTGAGATAGAATTTTGGGTCTTATCTTGTGATAAACAAGTGGCGACCCTCTTTGGCATTTATCTTGGATCCTTCCAAGTGACCTTTCTTCAAATCATAAGTTTCCTCTTTCTCTCT
This sequence comes from Vigna mungo, assembly GCA_036885675.1. Taxonomy (NCBI): domain Eukaryota; kingdom Viridiplantae; phylum Streptophyta; class Magnoliopsida; order Fabales; family Fabaceae; genus Vigna; species Vigna mungo. The sequence goes on along the minus strand of CP144695.1, from coordinate 31,470,679 downwards.
TTCATTTTTAGTCTTTTAATTCCATTTCTTAATTTTTCTTGTTTAGTTCTTAGTCTTATTTCTATCTAGGCATGTTCCATATCAGACTCCTCCCGAACAACAAACCCAGGAGGTTACTCCATGTATATCTCCTCTTCTAGATCACCATGAAGAAAGACCTTTTTAATGTCCAACTGGTAAAGGGGTCATTGATGAATGGTAGCCATAGCAAGCAAAAGAAAAACAATATTGGTTTTAGACACAGGAGAAAAGTATTACAATAGTCGAGGTCATAAACTTGAGTACATCCCTTAGCTACTAGACGAGCTTTGAGACGATCGATTGCACCAGTAGGACCAACCTTAATAACATAGACCCATCTATAGCCCTTAGGCTTCTCTTCCATTGAAGCACCCCATGATAGAGGGTGATGCTATCATTGTGATGTGTTCCCTTAACTAATGTAGTGGTGTAAAAAATATGTGGTCTTCCACAGGTTCTCTCTAATGCAGAACTGACAGTATCTAGCTTTGGCGACAACACTTACGCCTATTGTGAGGGTCATTGCTGAATGTTGAAACTGGTAAACCTAGCTTTTTGAAGCTTTAGTTATTATAGTAAGCAATTATATTAATAGAATTTACAAAGTTTTATTGTTATTATTTCTCTTAATTACTGTTCATGGATAACACTTTTTAAGTGATATTATTAAAGTATAATTGTCCACCTAAAGACTTTAACTCAATTTTTATATTTAAGAAATTTCACATATTTCTCATTTTTCAAAACCAAAATAAATGAATAAAAACCAAACTATATTTCATGAAACTTAATTATTATTTCAAAATTATTGGTCATTGCAAATTATGCACAACGACATTAAGTCTGAGATACACAAAATAGTGTTGAGTAGAAAATCAACAATATCGTTAGTGTTCGTAAACTTCAAAACAACAATTTTCAATTAAAACTCTACATATATAATACTCCAACTTTTTGTAACTATTTTAATATTTCGAACTCTGTTTTCCAACATCAAACTTTTTGTTATTGCTTTAATCTTTATAGCAATTCTTTCTTTCGACATATTTGTACAAGAAATATATTTTTTCATTGAAATTAAGAAAAAGGAAATATAAATAAATAAACTCTTCTGTATTTAGAGGATGTAGAGCATAATATAAAATTATAGTAATTTCAGTGAAAATTATTTGTGTAATTATAAGTAAAGTACAGAAAAAAATTTGTTGAAGCCCACTGACAAAGCTGTGACCAACTACGGTTAAGAACAATTATGAATGATCATTTTAAATGTCAAACCGGGGTCAGCAGTTTGTACACCGAGGTACAACCCCTAAAGAACCACATCCCGTTCAAGGGTCGTACCCTGTTATAATCAACCACATATTATAAACATGTTTTCTCTTAAAAATCTTATCGATGTGGGACTTCTATCCCTGATTATTTAGGCATCTAAAACTGATCTCTAATGTTTATGTATATAAATCTTTTTTATAAGCTCCTGAACTGATATCATTGCGTAGACCATGTAATTCATTAAAAAAATTAAAAGAAAGAAAAAACCACACTATAGGAACCGACTTTTTTCTGTTGAGGCTATGCATAAGTAGATCCAAAATAGATTTTTGCTATTGCTTATATGATCCAGTCTATTAAGATGCCGGTTCAGGGTTACATGATTGAATGCTGACTCAACTAACCTGTAGTATATATCCATGAAAGTCTTGTAGTAGCATATCTGTGAGACTGAAATTGATAGCTAGTTTTTAATTTCAGGAAGGACAGATGAGGGTCAAGCTTATTTGACATTCCCCTCGTTCATTCTGCTCCTCTTGCTCTGGTATGTTTTTCCAAAGTTATTGGTTATGTTCTTTTCAATTGTTTTAATTAAGGGGATTTTGTTTTCAAATTTTTATTTCCTTTTTATTGCACTTTCGATTTTTTGTTTCAAAATTATTTCAGTTTTTCTGTCGATTGTTCCTGAAATATGTAGAGTTAATATTGTTAAATTTGTTTATTTGATGGGAAAAATAAGTATGAAAAAAAAATTGTTGAAGCCCACTGACAAAGCTGTGACCAACTACGGTTAAGAGCAATAATGAATGATCATTTTAAATGTCAAACCGGGGTCAGCAGTTTGTGCACCGAGGTACAACCCATAAAGAACCACATCCCGTTCAAGGGTCGTACCCAGTTATAATCAACCACATGTTATAAACATGTTTTCTCTTAAAAATCTTATCAATGTGGGACTTCTATCCCTGATTATTTTGGCATCTAAAACTGATCTCTAATTTTTATAGATATAAATCGTTTTTATAATTTCCTGAACTGATATCATTTCGTACACCATGTAATTCATTAAAAAGATAAAAAGAAAAGAAAGTAAAAACCACAATGTAGGAACCAAGTTTCTTCTGTAGAGGCTATGCATAAGTCGATCCAAAATAAATATTTGCTATTGCTTATATGGTGCAGTCTATTAAGATGCCGGTTCAGGGTTACATAATTGAACGCTGACTCAACTAACCTGTCGAAAATATCCATGAAAGTCTTGTAGTAGCATATCTGTTAGACTGAAATTGATAGCTATTTTTCAATTTCAGGAAGGACAAATGAGGGGTCAAGCTTATCTGACATTCCCCTCTGTTCATTCCGCTCCTCCTTCTCTGGTATGTTTTTCACAGATATTGGTTATGTTCTTTTCAATTGTTTTTATTAAGGGGATTTTGCTTTCAAATATTTTATTTCCTTTTTATTGCACTTTCGATTTTTTGTTTCAAAATTATTTCAGTTTTTCTGTCGATTGTTCCTGAAATATATAGAGATTGACATGCTAGTAATATTGTTAAATTTGTTTATTTGTTGGGAAAAATACGTATGAAAAAAAAATTTGTTGAAGCCCACTGACAAAGCTGTGACCAACTACGGTTAAGAGCAATTATGAATGATCATTTTAAATGTCAAACCGGGGTCAACAGTTTGTACACCGAGGTACAACCCATAAAGAACCACATCCCGTTCAAGGGTCGTACCCAGTTATAATCAACCACATGTTATAAACATGTTTTCTCTTAAAAATCTTATCAATGTGGGACTTCTATCCCTGATTATTTAGGCATCTAAAATTGATCTCTAATTTTTATGGATATAAATCTTTTTTATAAGCTCCTGAACTGATATCATTGCGTAGACCATGTAATTCATTAAAAAGATAAAAAGAAAAGAAAGTAAAATCCACACTGTAGGAACCAACTTTTTTCTGTAGAGGCTATGCATAAGTAGATCCAAAATAAATATTTGCTATTGCTTATATGATGCAGTCTATTAAGATGCCGGTTCAGGGTTACATGATTGAATGCTGACTCAACTAACCTGTAGTATATATCCATGAAAGTCTTGTAGTAGCATATCTGTGAGACTGAAATTGATAGCTATTTTTCAATTTCAGGAAGGACAAATGAGGGGTCAAACTTATCTGACATTCCCCTCTGTTCATTCCTCTCCTCTTGCTCTGGTATGTTTTTCACAGGTATTGGTTATGTTCTTTTCAATTGTTTTAATTAAGGGGATTTTGTTCTCAAATTTTTATTTCCTTTTTATTGCACTTTCGATTTTTTTGTTTCAAAATTATTTTAATTTTTCTGTCGATTGTTCCTGTAATATGTAGAGTTTGACATGCTAGTAATATTGTTAAATTTGTCGGAAAAAATAAGTATGAAAAAAAATTTGTTGAAGCCCACTGACAAAGCTGTGACCAACTACGGTTAAGAACAATTATGAATGATCATTTTAAATGTCAAACCGGGGTCAGCAGTTTGTGCACCGAGGTACAACCCCTAAAGAACCACATCCCGTTCAAGGGTCGTACCCAGTTATAATCAACCACATATTATAAATATGTTTTTTCTTAAAAATCTTATCGATGTGGGACTTCTATCCCTGATTATTTAGGCATCTAAAACTGATCTCTAATGTTTATGTATATAAATCTTTTTTATAAGCTCCTGAACTGATATCATTGCGTAGACCATGTAATTCATTAAAAAAATTAAAAGAAAGAAAAAACCACACTATAGGAACCGACTTTTTTCTGTTGAGGCTATGCATAAGTAGATCCAAAATAGATTTTTGCTATTGCTTATATGATCCAGTCTATTAAGATGCCGGTTCAGGGTTACATGATTGAATGCTGACTCAACTAACCTGTAGTATATATCCTTGAAAGTCTTGTAGTAGCATATCTGTGAGACTGAAATTGGTAGCTAGTTTTTAATTTTCAGGAAGGACAGATGAGGGGTCAAGCTTATCTGACATTCCCCTCGTTCATTCTGCTCCTCTTGCTCTGGTATGTTTTTCACAGTTATTGGTTATGTTCTTTTCAATTGTTTTAATTAAGGGGATTTTGTTTTCAAATTTTTATTTCCTTTTTATTGCACTTTCGATTTTTTTTTTCAAAATTATTATAGTTTTTCTGTCAATTGTTCCTGTAATATGCAGAGTTTGACATGCTAGTAATATTGTTAAATTTGTTGGGAAAAATAAGTTTGAAAAAAAAATTATTGAAGCCCACTGACAAAGCTGTGACCAACTACGGTTAAGAGCAATTATGAATGATCATTTTAAATGTCAAACCGGGGTCAGCAGTTTGTACACCGAGGTACAACCCCTAAAGAACCACATCGCGTTCAAGGGTCGTACCCAGTTTTAATCAACCACATATTATCAATATGTTTTCTCTTAAAAATCTTATCAATGTGGGACTACTATCCCTGATTATTTAGGCCTCTAAAACTGATCTCTAATTTTTATTGATATAAATCTTTTTTATAAGCTCCTGAACTGATGTCATTGTGTAGACCTTGTAATTCATTAAAAAGATAAAAAGAAAAGAAAGTAAAAACCTCACTGTAGGAACCAACTTTTTTCTGTTGAGGCTATGCATAAGTAGATCCAAAATAGATATTTGCTATATGATCCAGTCTATTAAGATGCCAGTTCTGGGTTACGTGATTGAAGGCTGACTCAACTAACCTGTAGTATATATCCATAAAGTCTTGTAGTAGCATATCTGCGAGACTTAAATTGATAGCTAGTTTTCACTTTCAGGAAGGACAAATGAGGGGTCAAGCTTATGTGACATTCCCCTCTGTTCATTCCGCTCCTCTTGCTCTGGTATGTTTTTCACAGATATTGGTTATGTTCTTTTCAATTGTTTTAATTAAGGGGATTTTGTTTTGAAATTTTTATTTCCTTTTTATTGCACTTTTGTTTTTTTTGTTACAAAATTATTACAGTTTTTCTGCTGATTGTTCCTGTAGTGTGTATAGTTTGACATGCTAGTAATATTGTTAAATTTTTTTATTTTTTGGGAAATATAAGTATGAAAAAAAATTCTTAAGCCCACTGTCAAAGCTGTGACCAACTCAGGTTAAGAACAATTATGAAGGATCATTTTAAATGTCAAATCGGGGTCAGCAGTTTGTACACCGAGGTACAACCCCTGAAGAACTACATCCCGTTCAGGGGTCGTACATAGTTATTACCAACCATATTTTATAAACATGTTTTCTCTTAAAAATCTTATCAATGTGGGACTTCTTACCCTGATTATTTGTGTTTCCTTAAACCTATGACTGATGCATCTGCAAGCTGTTTTGTTCTGTGTCCTGTTCTAGAGGACTATTACATCACACTGTCTACTCTTGGCAGAGATGATTATGAAGCCATTAGGAGATATCTTTTTCCTATCTGTTGTGAATTTATTTTTAAACTAATAATAACCTTATAGGAGTACGTTGCAAGCACAAAATATTCTGGACAAAAGTGTGGCATGCGTGAGACCATTGTTGGCGCTGTATTTGATAAAGTTGTAGCTCAGGAGTCTGTTGGAGTAAAACCAGCCACCTTGGTTCCAAAAGAAATCCATGTTATAAAAAGAACCTTGTGTTAAAGGTATTTCTTTCTTAGAGATTGATTTTTGGAGAAGTAATAATTTTTTTGTCATTTGATTTTGTTTTTTCATTATGATTTACAGATATACTGATAGGTTCAAGGAAAATGTTTATATTAAGAGAAATAAACGAGACAGACAGATATAACTGTCTTTGGATAGGTAAACTTTTATAAAGTCTATGTGTCTTTGGGTAGGTTTTCTTGTCTCAAACTTTTATAAAGTCTATGTGTCTTTGGGTAGGTTTTCTTGTCTCAAACTTTTATAAAGTCTATGTAAGCAGTTGCTTTTAGTAGTTTTTCATTTTTTTGTACATTCTGAAAAGAATAGGAAGAGTGGAGAGTCTGGTTCTTTCGAATAACCAGAAATTGTATGTGTTTGGTTTCTGCCACATTGGAGGAAACCTGGTTTGTTGTTGGAATAAAGATCTACAATTTCTAAAACATCTCATTATAGGTCTGAAAACCTATTATTGGTATTCAGACCCACTTTGCTGGGATTGTGGTGGTTGTGCAGCATGATCAATACGAGAATGGAAGAAAGATTGGATGGATTGGAGCGCATAGTACAAGAACAAGAATATGAAAATCAGAGAAAGTTCCAAAGATTGGAGGAAATGCTTACGGGGGCTGTCAGGGTTGGTGGAACGTTACGCATCCTCTGATAAACAAACAACAAATAGTGTTTCTGATAAGGAAGGTAGTAATGAAGGAGGAACTGGAAGTGGACGTTTAGGAATGATTGGGGAAAATGGAGGAAGTTGGACATTCCTGTGTTTGCAGCGGACGAGGCTTATGGGTGGACCAATAGATTATAGAGGTATTTCTGTTTGAAAGGGGTTATTGAGGAGGAGCGAATGAAGGCTGTTATGGTAGCATTGGAAGGGAAAGCTTTGAATTGGTTTCAATAGTTGGAAACCTGCCATCCGCATCCAACATGGGAAACCTTCAAAGATGCGGTGGTTGGAAGATTTCAGCCAACAATGTTGCGGAACCCATTTGAAGTTTTGCTTGGCTTGCATCAAACTGGACCTATAGGCGAATATATTAAGCAGTTTAAACAATATGTAGCTCATGAAAGGAATGCAACAAGATTACTTGGTGGGCATATTCTTGAATGGGTTGAAGGAAGACATAAAGGCAGAAGTTAAACTTTATGAACCCCAGAATCTTGTTGAGTTAAGGATGAAGGCTCAAATGGTGGAGGAAAAGGTTAGAGTCACCACCAAGGGGGACTCTCTCACTCTGCAACTTCAAAGTAACACCTATAGACAATTGCCACCTACTTGCCCTTACTCAAAGGAAGGGGGAAATTCAGTGGGTTTTACCAACTCCAACAGAGGAAGCGGAGAGAGTAGTGGCTGTGTGAGCACCATCAATAGTTCTCCTGCTAGGACTCAACAAGGAGGGACACAATTTAGAAAATTGTCCCAAGAAGAATTGCAAGATAAGATAAAAAAAAAGGGCTTATGCTTCAGGTGTGATGAAAAGTTTGGGCCTAATCATACTTGCAAAAATAAACAACTTCATCTGCTGCCTGCATTCATAAAGTTGGATACACTGTTGAATGTTCCTGGAAAGTTTAAGGATGACATCAATATAACATTGGACCTACTTCAAATGGGAATTTGAACAGAATTGACACCAATAAAGAAAAGTAAACATCAATATCTACCTCTAACGGCTCGTACTCTATCTAAAAAGGAGAAAAATGTGTTTTGTAAGCTTCTAGGAGTTAAAGTTCCAGAGGGGTACTCATCAAACATCAGGAACCTAGTATTTGTGGAAACCCTAAAGCTAATAGGTTTAAAGTCTCATAATCGTCATGGAACATTTGTTACCGATAGGCATACAATCCATTTTTCCTAAAAACATAAGATGGACCATAACTAAACTATGCTATTTCTTTAGAGCCATATCTAGCAAAGTGATTGACACTGAAAAATTGCAAGCACTAGAAAGAGAAATTATTATAACTTTGTGTGAGCTTAAAATGTTTTTCTCACCTTCTTTCTTTGACATAATGGTTCATGTTACCATTCACTTAGTTAAAGAGACACAATATTTTGGACTAGCTTATATGAGATTGATGTATCCAATGAAGCATTATATGAAGATATTAAAGAGCTATGTGAAAATTTGAAGTTCGACAAAAAGGATGTATAGTGGAACGATATATACTTGAAGAAGCTATTGAATTTTGTACTGATTACTAATCAATAGGACTTTCAAAGTCTTGACACTTAACTGAACTACAGGAGAAGGGATTACTGAAAATACCAATAGTGACTATATCCCGGAAAGATTGGGAACAAGCTCAATTGTATATCCTATACAATGGCGATGAAGTTGAACCATATGATGAGAGACACAAAGACACGCTAAAAAATTATAATCCAACTTAGACTAACAATTGGATAAGTAAAGAATACAATGTATCTTTTATATAATGGCTAAAAAGCCACACTTTTGCAGAGTTAAATTTGAAATCCTCTCTGATTTATGACAGATTGAGATGGTTAACCAATGGTCCAAATTTTCAAGTCTTCTCTTACAATGGTTATATGATTAATGTGTGCACATTTTATACTAAAGAAGGAGATAATCAAAGTACTATGCAAAATAGCGGTGTCACTTTGGTTGGTGAATCTATGCATATCTCAAGTGTTAAAGATAGAAGTCCTATATATGCAAATATGTCGTATTTATAAGTAATTGAACATATATGGGAGTTGAATTACATACATTTCGAGTACTCATATTTGGTTGCAAGTGGGTTGATAACAATAATGGAGTCCGACAAGATGAGATAGGATTTATGCAAGTGAATTTTAATAAAGTCGGACGTCATTGATCCTGTTGATGTCAATTGTGTTGTTGACCAATAAAATAAACGATCCTGCCAATGATGATATAGAGGATGAATATATAAATATTGGAGATGATCCTTTGTATGACATATCATATGATGATGATCCAATAACAGATGATATCTAGTATAAGAGAGATGATCATGAAGGGATTTGGATAAGTCCATCATTTTGTGTCAACAAGAAACCTAATCATTTAAAGTTCAATTCAAAGAAGAAAAGATCGTTTATTTTATTGGTCAACAACACAATTGACCAATTGACATCAACAAGATTAGTGACAAAAAATTTGTTGAGCTTGTGATGCTAAAATAAATGGCTCATCTTTGTGACTTTATAAAAATTTACTTGCATAAATCCTATCTCATCTTGTCGAACTCCATTATTGTTATCAACCCACTTGCAACCAAATATAAATACTTGAAATGCGGTGTAATTCAACTCTCATATATGTTAAATTACTTAAAAATACAACATATTTGCATATATAGGACTTCTATCTTTAGTACTTGAAATATGCATAGATTTGGCAACCAAAGTGACGCCACTATTTTGCATAGTACTTTGATTATCTCCTTCTTTAGTGTAAAATGTGCACACATTGATCATATAACCACTGTAAGAGAAGACTTGAACATTTGAATCATTTGCTAACCATCTCCATTTGTCAGATATTAAAGAGGATTTAGTATTTTACTCTACAAAAATGTGGCTTTTTAGCCATTGTATAAAAGTTGCATTGTGTTCTCTACTTATCCAATTGTTAGTCCTAGGTGGATTTAATTTTCTTAGCATGTCTTTGTGTCTCTCAACATATGGTTCAACTTCATTGTCATTGTGTAGGATATACAATTGAGCTTGTTCCTAATCTTTCCTGGATATGGTTACTATGGTATTTCCAGTAATCCCTTTTGCTATGGTTCTTTTTAAGTGTGGAGACTTTGAAAGTCCTGTGGATTCAACATTAGAGAGGTACACGGTACAAAATTCAATAGCTTCTTCAAGTATATATCGTTGCATTATACATCCTTCTAGGAAACTTCAAATTTTTACATAGCCCTTCAATATCTTCAGATATTGCTCCATTGTATACATCCATCTCATATAAGCTGCTCCACAATATTGTACTCCTCTAGATACTAGGTAACAAATCTTCCATGATAACATGACAGCAATGAGTACTCCTCTTGAACTGAAATTTACAAAACACAATTTTCTCTTTTCTAGATAGAGTATGAGTTGTTGGAGGTAGATATTTACGTTTACCTTTCTTTATTGGTGCTAATTTTGTTCGAATTCCTATTTGAAGTCGGTTTAACCTTGCACTGATATCATCCTTAAACTTTCCAAGAACATTCAACAATGTACCTATTACACCATCAAATACATTTTTTTGAATATGCATCACATCAAGAAAAAGTGTAACGTACAAGGACTTCCAATATGGCAAATAAAAAAATATTGACTTTTTCTTCCACCCACTTGCGACTAGATCTCTTGCAAAATGCTTATCAAATTTGTTGTTTATATCCTTTGCTTTTTCAAAAACTTTATCACCATGCGACAATTCTAGAGTTCTAAGTTCTTTTGTCTTCCCATTAAATGATTTTCTGCATCCTCAATAATGATGCTTTGAAGGTAAGAAATATTTTTTTCCTACCAAGTTGCAATCGCACCCAATCTGTATTATCTTCACATATAAGGCATGCACACTTTCCTTTGACACTATATCCAGATTGATTACCATATGCTTGAAAATCATTAATTGTGCCAAACAACATTGCCTTTGGCATGAAACTTTCTTTTGTATACCCATCATACACCTTTGTTTGACATATCCTTAAAGTCTTTCAATAAGAGGTGCCAAGTATATGTTTGTGTCATTCCCTGATTGTTTTAAACCTAGAATTAACATGGATAACATCATGAACTTCCTTTTCATGCATAGTTATGGAGGTAGGTTATATGTAATCATAACCACGGCCACGGGCTATGCTAGTTGCTTTGCATACCATATGAATTTATTTCATCAGTAGACAAAGCAAGAAGTAAGTTTCGAGGTTCTTTCCCAAAATTAGGATAATCATGGTCAACTTTTGCCCATTGAGAAGAATCTGTAGGGTGTCGAAGTTTTCCATCACATATTGTTAGGTTCCTTTATTCAGGAACCTAAACAGTAATCTCTCTTCTCACTCACACTCCATAGCAAAGGATATATTGTATGTATCGGTATTTTAATCTGTAGTGTAAAGAAAGAAGGAAATACAAATAAATGTTCCCCAAGGAAGCCTCCCTTCCTCCACTGGCCAAAAGGTCCAGTCTAAACCCAAAACAAAATATTTGCCCCCCTGCTCAGCCAACTCAGCTTTTATTTATAGTGTCTCTTTCCTCCTAACAAACTTTCCCGCTCAGTATTAATATATATATATCGTTCGGCCCTTCACTTCCTCCTCCCTTGCAGCCACTGTTCAGTATTAATATATATACCGTTTAGCCCTTCACTCCCTCCTTCCTTGCAGCCACCGTTCGGTATTAATATATATACCGAACAGTAACCTAAACAGCAACCTTACTTCCCTCCTCGTATACCTTTAGCTTCCTAACATTACCCTTCCCTTCAACATCAACCTTGTCCTCAAGGTTGAAATCCAAACAATCCTCTTGCTCTGTATTAAGACTTGGGGTATCTCCTCCCTTTTCTGCTGCTGGTTCCTTCGCTGTAGCACTTTTCAGGAGCTTTGCAAATCCATGATAAACTGAAGGAGTAGCCACTTGATAGATGTAGTGCAGAAAGGCATATCCGTCCAGTTCGACAATAAGTGGAAAATTTCATTCCCAGTGCATATTCAAAAAGAACTGGAATAAGACAGTCACCATGGCCAGTTTCCTATAAATCAAAGCCTGATAGAACATTAGCCTTGCTACCGCACTCTAGCAAAGTACCAGATGTTGTCTCCTTGCAGGCATTGTGCATTGACTCTTTCTCAACAGAGTTAACTTGATCACTTTCAAAAAATATAAACCAAGGTAAGAACATGATACCAGCACGAATATAAGCATTTAACAAACATATTCGAATAATAAAATGAACAAGTTTTAAAGTAAGAACACCAAGGTAATTATGCATATGTTTTCAATTTTGGGTCTGAGTGTTTAGCAATTCCTAAATGCATGATCTTAACAGCCAAACGCTAAACATATTTAATATTATCCTTATCAAAGTCTAAAACACAAAATATAAAAATAAAAAATAAAAAACTAATGCAGAAAAAAATTCCTAATTTTAGCTAGTCTAGGTAGCCCAAAATTTGCTTAATGAGTCAAAACTTGTAAAATTCATGGAATATAATTGGGGGGTTTAAACATGATTCAGATTATTAAACTAAGATATAAAATGCTCAAAACAGTACTGGAATGACAGAAACTCGATGATACCAAATTTGATAGCAAACTAGTTGGGTTTTCTCCTAAATTTAATTCTGATGCTATGCAGGTTATATTTGGATGATTTTATGATTCTTACATGCTTATTATGATGCTAGTTAGATACTAAAATACAAAATTGGATAGAATGTGTAGTAAATAAGAAATGCTTAATTCTATAGACGCATGTGAACCTAAAAAAGAACTTAATAGGTCAAATTCTGTAAATTGACTTAAAACTGTATAAACATTATACCAAAATGAATCTAAGCATTAAGCAAACATGTTTGAATGATGAAATCACTACTAGAATCAACAAAATAGAAAAAGTCATATTTAAAAGTGGATGAACAAGTTTTAAAGTAAGAACACCAAGGTAGTTATTCATATGTTTGCAATTTTGGGTCTGAATGTTTAGCAATGCCTAAATGTATGATCTTAATAGTTAAACATGTTTAATATGATCCTAATCAAAGTCCAAAATAACGAACATATAAAAAAAAAACTGACAAAATAAAATCCCTAATTCTAGCAAATTTAGGTAGCCTAAAATGTGTTTAATGAGTCAAAACTTGTAAAATGCATGGAATGGGATAATTAGGGGTTCAGACATGATTCAAATCATTAAACTAAGATGATACAATGCTCAAAACAGTATTAGAATGACAGAAACTGAAAATCAGTGGTGATACCAAATTTGAGAGAAAACTAGTCAAAACTAGTGTTAACATCAAATGAGTTTTCTCCTAAATTTTAATTCTGATGCAATGCAAGTTATATTTGGATGATTTTATTATTTGTACATGCTAATTGGATGCTAAAACGAAGAATTGGATAGAATGTGTAGTAAATAAGAAATGTCTAATTCTATAGATGCATGTGAATCTAAAATAAAACCTAATGGGTCAAATTCTGTTAAATGACTTAAAACTGTATAAACATGATACTAACATGAATCTAAACATTAAACAAACATATTTGAATAATAAAATCACACCTGGAATCAAAAAAATAGAAAGTCAAATTTGTGGATGAAACATTGTCTCGACACCTTTATGCTTCTTGAAAGTTTAAATGAATATCCTTGGATACATATAGATTATGAGTTTAGCATAACTCTCTTTGGACGCTTTGACTTGTAGGTCGTTTAGCGTTGCGTCTAGAAGCTTTTATCTTACTTGTTTTCCTATGTTTGTTTAATGTACAAATGTGGATGAAGCAATGACTATTATTGCACAAATGACATCTATTTTGCAGCAGAGAATATGATATATATATTAGCATTGCTGCAGCAGAGATATGAGTGCATAAGTGGACTCAAAATGATGCATGTTGCACTATGTATAATGAAATTCAAAGTGAATTTGTGTAGTATGCATTATATAACATGAATTTTACTCAAAAACATGTATTTCTTGGCATTTTAAACTTGTTCAGCAGACCAGTCATGCAGTTATATGATTATAAAACCAGATTCAGTCACTTAATTGATTAAATAATCAGTGTAACAGATTAAAAACTGTAGTAATGATCATTTAACAGATTATATCATATATTTAATCTGTTAAAATATGCAGAAATAGTCAGAATCAGATTACATTAATACAAGACCTGTTTTGCTTGCCTTAAAACCTACAAAAGCATTTTTTTCAACATTGCAGGAATGTTCGTACTTAAAGAGTATGATGTATACATCAGTTTTATGCCAAAATGTATGAACATTAAAGTAAATGTAATAGTATGTGGTTTGAGAACGCTTTTCAAACTTATAGTGCACAACATTGATTTGTAATGCCTAGTTCATTTCTAATTGTATAAAATCTTTCTTTTGGCAACGGTTTTGTAAAGATGTCAGTCCATTGGTGTAAAATATCTACAAATTCAATTTTGCATTCACCCTTTGAGACATGATATCTAATAAAATGATGTCTTATTTTCATATGCTTTGTTTTAGAATGCAGTATAGGATTCTTGGTTCAATTGATTATACTTGTTTTATCACATTTTAAATGTATGTTTTCTAAATGAATGTTATAGTTCTCCAATTGACTCTTAATCCATAGTTATTGAGCACAACGACTTTCAACTGCAATATACTCAGCTTTTGTAGTAGACAGAGCCACACAAGGTTTTTTTTTTAGTCATGTAATTAATGAGCATCCGAGTAAATGACAAGTATCACTAGTACTTTTTCTGTCAAGCTTGCAACCACTAGTACTTTTTTTGTCACTAGGTTATGGCCCTCTAGAGATATTTTAGCACCTCTAGGTTATGCCTTTCTCTCTGTTTTAATTGGTTATGTAACCTGTATAATTGATTATGATAGAGTAGTTTGTCCTTGTTAGCTTTCTAAGTGATTTGGCAAAATCTAAGAGATTATATAACTGGTTTAATCGCTTATTTCTACCATAAATGAGATTATCAATCTGTTTTAAGCTTGATTCGTTCAACATTAATCGAATTACATATCTAGCACAAGCATGATAAAGATAAAACATTTGTTATGTTATTTATTGTATAAGAAACCATTCATTATCAAAAACAAAGATATAAAGAGACAAAGTTCCTCTTATCAACAAAGTCTTTTTGGAAACCTATACCTTTTACTATAGATATCATTTGGACTTAGTATTAGATGCTACATATGCATGAATAGAGTTGTCTTGTAGACGATTTGTCTTAGACGATGTTATATATGACGTTATTTATACGATGAATCCTTGACATTTGTCTTTTAGATGTTATATGGTTGCACTAGACATGTTGAATCAAACTCATTCAATAGTTTTCATGCCGAGAAGAGCGATTAGACGATGAAGTTTATCTTCTACCAATGGTTTTGTAAAGATGTTAGGGAGCTAATATTCTGTGATTACATATTGTAAATCTACAGTACCCTTGCTCATGTGATCACGTATGAAGTGATGCTTGACTTCAATATGTTTAGCATGTGAATGTAATGTAGGATTTTTAGATAATCTGATAGTAGCATTATTGTCACAGTAAATAGGGATCTTACTCTCTAAGTAGTTGTAATCTTTTAGTTGATTTTTAATCTAATGCAATTGTGAGCACGGAGATGTATTTTGCTTTAGCAGTAGCTAACAATTGTGCTTTGCTTTTTGCTCAACCATGAGACAAGGTTTCTTCCAATGAAGTGGAAGCCTCCACTTGTACTTCTACGTTCAACTTTGTCTCCAGCATAATCAGCGTCACAATAAACTTCTAACTTGAAGCTCTCATTTCCTTTGTAGCACACCCGAAGATTCGTTGTTCTAATTTGGTAACGAGAGATTCGTTTAATAGCATTGAGACGTGTTTCTCTTAGATCTAACTAAAATCGAGCAAATAGACAGACATTGAACATTATATCAGGCCTAGTCGTAGTAGGATATAAAAGTGAACCTATCATTTGTCTATAAATAGTATTGTCCACTTTTGCAAAGCTTTCATATAGCCTTAAGCTAGTTATTGGATGCATTGGAGTTTTTATCTCTTTTCCTTCATCCATTTTGAATTTCTTTAGTAGCTATTTGATGTACTTTGTCTAGTGAATGTATATTGTGTCTATCTCTTTCTTAATTTGTTATCTGAACAAGTCACCCATCATGCTCATCTCAAACTCATCTTACATCATTTTAGATAGAGATATCTTGGTAGAGATCTTCATTAGTAGCACTAATGATTATGTCATCAACATATATTTGGATTACGATGAAATCATTGTTGACATTCTTACGAAACAGTGTGGTGTTTACATGTCCTCTTGTAAAGCCATTATTAATAAGGAAGAGACTTAACCTTTTATACCAAGCTCTAGGGGCTTGTTTTAATCCATATAAGGCTTTGTTAAGTCTGAAAACATGCTTTAGATTGATAGAACATTTGAAGACAGGTGGTTGAACCTATTTAA
This sequence comes from Vigna mungo, assembly GCA_036885675.1. Taxonomy (NCBI): domain Eukaryota; kingdom Viridiplantae; phylum Streptophyta; class Magnoliopsida; order Fabales; family Fabaceae; genus Vigna; species Vigna mungo. The sequence continues at coordinate 31,454,521 of CP144695.1, read as the reverse complement.
CAAAAGTTTTGGAAAATATGATTTTCAAATTTTCCTCCATGATCACTTTAGATAGAGATAATTTTCTAATCTTTTTTTCATTTTGTATCTGCTTGTAGAGTTTATAGAAGGCTTCAAATGCCTTATCCTTGTGGGTTAAGAATAGGACCCATGTCCATCTTAAGAAATCATCAACTATTACTAGTCCATATTGTTTACCACTCATGGATGCAGTTCTTATAGGTCCAAATAAGTCTATATGACGCAACTCAAGAAGTCTTTCAGTTAAAACAATGTTTTTGCTTTTGAAAGATTCTTTGATTTGTTTCTTTCATGCAAGCACTACAAAAAATTATGTCGTTGAATAATACTTTTAATAATCCTCTTATGAGGTCATGATGTTGTAGCTTTAAGATTAAGAGTCACACTTGCATGTCCATAATTATTATGTCATGATATTGTTCCATCTTTTATAGATACTAGGAAACGCTTTGAGATTGCAATTCATTTACATTCATATACTAATAAACCCTTATAATCAAGATTTTACATTGGTCTTTTTCAAAAATAACGTTATATCCACTGTCACATAATTGACTTATACTCACCTATTATATTTTAGGCTATTAACTAATAAAATAGCATCAATAGATAGAGAAATGTTTGTACTTATATTTCTATTAGCAAAATCTTGAAGTTAGAACTTTTAATGAGTAAATTTATGTATAGAGTTTTATTGGTGGTTGATTCCTTGTATTGTTTGATTTAAAATTCGTTTTAGAGTCATAAGAGCTCTACAATAATCTATTAGCAATTAAGATAATTGATTATCACAGAGGTTTTAAGTTTGTTAAAAACTCATTCTGGTCTTTAGAATAATCGGTTACCAGCCTATAATAATCAATTATCCATAATCGATCATGACTTACAATAATCGATTATCACGACTAGCCGTTAGGGTTTTTAGGCATGTTTTTAGCCATTGTGCATTCATTAAATGCATAATCGATTATCATAAGTAGATAATTGATTGTCACGTGTTAAATAACAAACAACAGTTTTTTCGATGTGTTCTTGAGTGAGATCCTTATATATTTGATTTGAGTCTTTCATTCTAATACACGAAAAACATATCTAAGTATTTTTTTTTTGTGAAAACTTTTTTCTAGGGTTTGTATAACCCTTGTGTTATGGCTTTGAGAACTTGGTATTGTCATAGAACGAGAGCTTTCACTAGGAGTGTGATTAAGTATTGTTGTTGTTGCTAAGTAAAGTCTTTCATCCTTTGTGAAGATTCAAACGAAGTGTTCATCCTTCGTGAAGCATTTTGAGGAGGTGTTCACCCCTTGTGACGTTTAGGGGAAATGAGTTTCATCTCTTGTGATAACAGAAAAGGTGTTTTATAAACCTTAAACTTGTCTTTCTTTGTTATTGTAACAGTTTGTTGGTTTTGTGCTGATGGAAAGTTAATCTCTATTTGGGATTAGCAATTGGACGTCGGATCCTTGTGATCTAAACTAGTATAAAATTCATTTGTGCAATTTTCTCTCTTATTTACTCTCTTTATTGTTTTAAATAATTGTTAAGGAAATTAAAATATTGAGAAAATTATTAAAGGCGCGAATTTGTAATTAGAAATGAATTCACCTCCCTCTTAGTTTGTTGTTCACGCTAACCATTCCATTACACTGTTCTAACACTTTCCAATTCTGATGATTGTCTTTTTGGTTTCCTCCAAAATTGATTGTTCCTCCTTTCTTGCTCTTTAGGCTTAGGAATATACATTTTTCTCCCATCATGTGTCACAAGCATCCACTGTCCACGTACCATGACAGGGTTTTCCTTTCTGTTATAAAGTAGATCTGTAAGAGAGATTATTTTGATCTTAGGTACACATTGCATTGGGTCCTTGCTTGTTAGTTGCATGCATCTTCTTCTTTTTAGAAGTTGATGTATTACTAAATGACCAAACAAATTTAATATTCCTGATTTTGTCAACATAATTCACATCATTCGTGCTAAAGCCTAAGCCTCTCTTATTAGAGAAATGCCTACTATCTTTAAAATGGAGCCTTAATTTATCATCCCCTCAAGTGTTTTGTTTAACACTTTGGTAAGAGTATCATTTTCATATCTGAAAGGCTCGACGCATTTATCATTTTCAACTACAATTGTGTTCTCTATAAACTCTTTATTTTGAAAAAGAGTTTTCTCATTTTCCTATTTTGAATCAGTTAGCTTTTCTCTAAGACTGCTCACATTTTGTTTTAACTAATTCACATCATCCTTGGACAATGTTACTTCTTCTTTCAAAGCATTTTTTTTCTTTTGAAAGTCTTTTGCTTTATTTTTATAAAGTTTATATGTACTATATACTTTTGAAGAGTATGAAAGCAATTTATAATATGCATGAATGATAGAGTGTAAGTCAAAAAAATGTTCCTCATCATTAGAGTCATCTGATGAGTTTCAATGTTTCATATTGATGAGTTAATATTTTCTTGAATTCACTTAGCTTATTGTACTATATTTAATTAGGAAATTGTGCTTCAATGTTTATTATTTTTCCATTTTTGCTAATTGTACTTAATTTGACCAGAAATTCTTATTTTAACTAATTTAAATTATCCGAGGCTAATTATTGTCATTATTGATTGCAGGAAAAATTTTGGATTATCATTTTGTGACATTAAAGGATTGTCACGTGAACAACTACTCTCCACATATGCATTTTAATTTAGAATTAAATTGTAAAGTCGTTTTCAAAGTTTTTGGACAAATTTTAGTTATTGGGCCTAACTTTTGGCCAGATTTTGTGAGGCCCAACTTGTGGATTGACTTACTCACCTAGGGTTTTGTGCCCAAAGGGGGGAAGCTCTTATTATGAAACTTTTGTATGGCTTAGGTGTTGGACAGAGAAGAGAGCTTCATTCTTGGTTTGGTTTTTCTCCCTTTGTTGTATTGAACTCATTATATATTTAATTGCAAGTCCATTTTTCAATTTTGTTTTTACCCTCTTTGCTCACTGTTGCACTTAGGTTTTCATTTTGTTTGATGGTTGGTGTTATTCATTCGTTTCCTTTGCTCATTTCTTTTTCCTCTCACGAACTCGTTTCTTCAGTTTTAAATTTGCACTTCGTTTAGATCTCCGCTTGTATTGTGCTATTCTGTTTAGTTTTGCGTTAATCAAGGAGAGAGCAATGTTTAATTGAATGTTAATCAAGGATTAGAAGTATTGTAGCTAAGCTAATGACCAAATTGTCCTTAATTTGGGTTCAATTCGTATTTTAATTTGTTAATTCGTAGTCGTAAATTGTCCATATAACCCCCCTCCCACTACGTGTTTGACCTATTGTTTGAACCACATTTGGTCCTTGAGAGACAACTTAGGGATCATTCTCCTAGTATATTGCATTTAATTGAACATTAAATTTGATTCGGGTACAGCCTCGATCACCTACTACGAGGCACACCTTTGCTTCTTCGTCTTCGTCAAATGTATCCAGATCTCCCCAAGTGTTCATTAGTACTTTCTTTTTGTCATATCTGGGACCAGCAATTCTTCTTCTCATCTTTTCAAAATCAAGACACTCAAACTTGATGTGTCCAATTTTATTACACTCATAACAAACTATGGTTCCTTCTAATCATTTGTCCTTCATATAGTTCCTTGAGTTAGACCTCGTGTGTCTACCCTTGAACATTATGCCTCTTTTTCTTCTCCACATTGAGTGAAGCTTTCCTAAGATCAATGAGAGTTCTTCTTCCTCGTTTTTGTCCATAGAATCTTGTTCATCATCAAATTCTAAAGAGGATTCATTTGTTTTGAGAGCCTTTTTAGGTGTATTTTTGGTGGCTTTAAGAGCGATGTTTTTCTCTTTCTTTATTGAGTCGTCTTGTTGGAGTTCAAGCTCATGCACCTTTAGAATCCTGACTAACTCTTCTAGACTTATGCAATCAATATTTTTTTATATTTTGAGAGCAATAACCTGTGGTCTCCATTATCTAGGAAGATTGCGTAGGATTTTTCAGTATGATCAAAGTTGTCGTAGGACTTTCCTAGGGACTTGATCTTATTGAGGATTGTCTAGAATCTATTGAAAATGCTCTAAATATTTTGATTTTCTAGCATGGTGAATAGTTAATATTGTCTGGTTAGTAGACTGAGTTTATTTCTTTTTACCTCGTTTGATCCCTCATATGTTAGGACTAAGGTGTCCCACATTTCCTTTTATCCTTGATAAGCGTGAACCTTTTGATATTCCTCCTCAAAAAGAGCACACATCAGTTAGTTATGAGCTTTGGAGTTTAGTAGGTACTGTTGTTTTTGCTTGTCCATCTATTTGCTCTTTACAAGTAGCTTTTGATGGCATACCCCTTGTTATGACCTAGCACATTCATGAAGAGTTGGAGACATCTATGAAAGATGGGTCTAAACTCTTTCTCTTGGGTCATCTTAAGTCATCATGAAGATTTAGTAGAGTAAGAATAATTTTGGGTCAAGTAGTTTAGATTTTATTTGAGCTTTGTATTTTGGGCCAAGTAGTCTAGATTTTATTTGGGCTTTGTATTATAGGCCTAGTAGTGTAGGATTTCAATTGGGTCTTGTATTTTGGGCCAAGTAGAATAAGATTTTGACCAAAAAAGTCAACAAAGGGCCAAGGCTCAAAGTTGACTATGCTTGGACCTCCAAAATGGGTGTGTTGACCAAGGGCTCAACATTTTGGCCAAGCTTGGACAACAAGGGAGAAGAATTTCATCATAGACATGTGGAAGTTTCCCATTGGAGAGTTTTCCTCCTAGTTAGTGGCCATGTGTCACTCTAGGAATGGAGAGTTTTTCCATAGGTAGTGGCCACTGAGAGGATTTTTGCCACTTGTCTCCCTCCTATTGGAGAGGATTTCTCCTTGCTCTCCAAGCCAACCAAGGTGGCTCTTTTAGGTTAAAGTTTCATCCCATTTTGAAGCACCTTAGCCTATAAATAGAGGTGTTCTCCATCATGTAATCATCTTTGATTTAGAGTAAAGTTATGTTGCCATTTTTGTGTCATACTACTCTTTTAAGGTCACCCTAGGCTAGAGCAACCCAAGTGGCCTCCTCTAGCCACCTTCCTTCAAGAGTTGCCCCAACCTCTCTCAGAGAACCCTTAAACATATCTTCCCTCACAATACAACTCACCAAAACCGTGAGCTATCAACACCTTTCACCACCACCAAATTCCGCAATCTTCATCCATGAATTTATGGCTTGATTTGCTTCTAGATTTGGCTTATCCTATTTAGAGCTTTGCCAGCTTTCCTTTTCGTCAAGAGGTATATAGTTGCCCTTCTCGACGACATCCCACATGATAACGTAACACAATTCAAAGAATGTAATCATTCCTTGCTTCTAGTAGTCGAACTTCTCTCCTTTGAATAGAGGAGGACAATTGACGGTGTAGCCTTCATATTCCATGTCTCAGGATAGTTTCCTCAAGTTCTATGAAGAACTAACACCGCGAGATTAGCTCTGATACCAACTGGAATACCTGGAAAACACTAGAAGGGGGTTGAATAGTGTTATAGGAAAACTTTTCGCCAAATGATAGTTTAACAACCTTGATAAAGATTAAACGGTTCGTATAAGTTGTTAAACACTTAACTTGGAAATTTTTGTTCAAACTACAAATTTTCAAATAAATATTTTTTAATTATCTGGTCGAATCAACTGTAGTGCTTTGAAAAGTATAGCTCTTGATAAAAATAGCTTTTGGTGATAAGAGCTTTTGTAAACGGTTAAGATAAGCAATTGTAGGGTTTGTAAGAAAGGCGTTTGGTAAGACTAAAATAATAAACACATAATTATTTTATATTGGTTCACTCCATCGAGCCACCTCAAGTTTGCCTCTAAGACCTCTTAGAGGGTTCCACTATAATGTTCAACAAGATTACAACTAAGTATTCACATCACTCCTGGTATCACCTAGTCAATTCTAGTAACCCCCATTACTTTGACTAGAACTAAGTTTCTTTCACTTCTGGTTGTGTAGTATTCTTCACCATTCTTGGTATCCCTATACAGTCCTAATATCTTCTTCATGCGATGTCTAGTTGAGTTTCACCTACTCTTGATTTCCACTAGACAAACCCGTTTAGCTGACGTTTAACCCCTACCGAATTGAACGTTAAGTGTTTGTATTCTCTTCAGAATATGCAATCAAACAAATCACTTACAAGTCCTTAGACAATTATTCTCGCAGAGAGGATATGTTTACAATACAAACCAATCTAATAAACTCTTTGAGTTTTCTCTCTTCTTATGACAGTAAACTTATGATTTTATGAAGCTTAAGAGTATTTGCTTTTCTTTTAAGTTTTTCTTTCCTTCTCAAATAGTTTCTTTTGTATTTGTGTGCTTATTCTCTTCCTCTTCTCTTTAGAGATCTTCAATTACTAGGCTTCAAGAAAATATTCATTGGATAATACTTGTTTTGATCTTCAAATCTTCTTAGCCTTGTCATAGGTAGCAGTCATAGGTTAAAGTCAACTTATCAAAGCAGACATGCTTTTTTCATTACTTTATCAAAAGTAGGTAGTATGAACTGTTTGACAGGACTTTTGATAGAAAGAACATTTCACGAATGACTTCTTTGTCTCTAACATCCACTTTTGATTTGTATATAATAGAGAAGGTGGATGCTTGACATAGGTAATATGCACATGGTAGAGTAGATATGCATGTAGGCAGATATGTCATTTTTCTTATCTCTTGTTGTTTTTAAACTTTGTGCATTTAATATCATTTAATGCTCGTTTAGAACTATAAGTATTTCAAAATTTCTACTACTCAAGCAGGATTTAATCATTTAAGCATTCTTGTAAAGATACCAAAAAAGGTCGTGAGAGTTTCATCGTTGGATGAAAACTTTGTTTCGAACAAGGTATCGTTTAGCCTTTACAAGGTTTTTCTTAACAGCACCTTGTTTGGTGATTTTTTGTTTGGTTTAAGAGTGCGTTTAGAAAAATATCTTCCAACATCTGTTTTAGGAATAATGTTTGTACCTTTTACCAGGTTTACCAAAAAAACATCATTTTATACCTTATAGTGAGAGCTCATCTAGCATTATTTAGCAAAGCATTAGCACGAGTGCATTTAGCAAGACTCTCATTGACGTATTTGTGAGGAAATCATTTTTTATTATGTACATTTACTAAAGCTTTTCTCATAGCATTTAGATTTCATAAACCTTCTTCATAAAATGCTTGTCTTTCAACTATGTTAATTTTTCAAAGATATTACTTTGTCATATGCTCATTTCGTTTAATGTTGTTTGTTAAACTTCAAAACATATGAAGGTGTTTAGATAGTTTAATCTTTTAGACAATTTTATCTTAACATTTAACCACTCCTGGTTACAAGTATTATTACTACTCATGGTCCCCTAGTCAATCTTGACTAGTTTGAGTATTATAAACCATTTTTGGTTCCCCTAGTCAATTATGATTAGTCTAAGTATTATAAATCACTCATGGTTCCTACATATTGTGAATCACTCCTGGTTCTCTACTTTAGCCTGACTAATACAAGTTTAATATGAGTGTTTCAATACAAACACAATTAATGTTTGATTACAAATACATATTGAATAAACTCTCATGGAGAGAATTAATACAATAAAAAACAATCATGAACTCGTGAAGTTCCTTTTTATATGTTAAATAACATTAGATGATATAAGCTCATGAAGCTCTTTCTTTCTTTTCTTCTTTTCTCATCTTTTGAATGAGCATTAGGCATTGTAAACTTCAGAATAGATATTCAATAATAGCTTTTTGTTCTTCTTTTTCATCTTCTCCTTTATTCTTCTCTTTTATTTTTCTTTTTTCTTCTCTTCTTTCTGTTACTTCTTCTCTTCCTTTCATCCTAGAAGCACCAAACATTGTAGGATTAGAGATAAAGTAAAATATTGAATGTGATTATAGCTTTCTCTTCACATTTTATCTTCCTTGAGCTTGGCTTCATCATTTCTCTCAGGTTGAAGAGCAACAAACAATATAAGCATTAAGGTAGAGTAGAGCTAGTATTTAATGATCTTTCTTGTGCATACTCTCTCTCTTTTTCTCTCTTATTTTCTCTCTTCTATTTTTCATCTCTTCATTTTTCTATTTCCAACAACTTCTTTTCTGTAGTTGATCTTCATTATATAGGCTTTCTTGAGAGATGATTGTGGGACATAGAGTTGATTTCAAGATAGGTTTCATAGCCTTTTTCGTAGCTTGATCAGACTTTCGTAGCATGATTGTAGGACAACATTTTTTTTTCACGAAAATAGCTTATATGATTCTTCTCGGCTAGAGGCTTTGAAGAGATATTCTTATTTCTCAACGTCTCTTTGTTTAGAGCTTTCAAATAAAGCTTGATACTGGCATTTCCTGCACAGATAAAGAGAACACGATATGCAAGCACAAAAACACTTTTTTTGTATAGTATTTGTCAACACCCAATTTCGTCTGGGTGATTGGGTTGTATACATTTTTCTTTCTTTCTCTATTTTTTGTTTTATTTATTTATTTAGTTATTATTGTTATTACTTTAATATCTTTGTTCTATTTCTTATTCTTATTTTTCTTTTTAATATGTTTTAATTTTTCTTTCATTTCTTAATTAATTGCTTTATTTCTATTTTTAATTGTATTTTTCTTTGTTTTACTTTTTATTAAATTTTATTTTGTTTTCATCTCTTTTAAAATAAAAATGAATTGAAAGATGATAAAAAAAAATTAAATACGTTTTATTTTCTTTTAGAAGAAAATTGAAAAAAAAAGCAAAGGAAAAATGAAAAAAAAAACGTGTTGGAGAAAGGGGGACAGGTTTGTTAGCAAAGAATATTTTGGGGATCAGAGAGGGTGAGCTGGGAGGTGAGCTGGCAAGGGGAAGAAAGGCAGAATTGAGAGTTTGGAAAAGAAAACGGTTAGGGAAAAGTGAGGGACACACGAAAAGGAAAAAAAAAGGGTTTAAGGGAATCTAAGCAAAGAGAAAAAGGTTTCAGAGGATCGGGGACGAAGAAGGAGACAGGAGGAGTAGACTTGGCGTCAAGGAGGATCATCAGAAAACTACACTCAAAGCTTTACCGGAGGTGAACAATTAATGGCGAAGGTAAACTACTATTTCATTATGGATGCATGATATACAGACTTCTAATGTTTGACAATGCATATTATTATGATTTCCAATGATCTATTCGAGAACATCATGATATATGTATCATCTTCTTTCTCCATTTTCGCTGGTTATACTCACTGGTCACTAGACACCAACATCACTCAGACTACACATCCACCATGTACTTCCAACCTTTCTCCCTAAAATATCAGTCTCTAAAGCTATAGAACAGTCACTCATATACATTCTATTCCTGTTTACACTATACCCTTATTCTCACACGAACCCCAAACCCACCAACAACCAAAACAAGGTCCCATGAGCAGCAAGTACCTGAAACGCAGATTCAAAATCAAAAAACAGAAACCCTACTATTCAAAGAGTATCATCGCCCTGGATTAATCCCCCATCCTCTCCTTCACCATTGTTATTTTTTTTCAATCAAACAAAAAGAAAACACAGAAACAATACAGACTAAAGCAATCTTAGACAACACTTTCGATATGGCAATCATGTTCTCATCATACTCTTTCTAATATAACGACCTTCAATCCAAAACAGAGGATACCGATCGGAATGTATTGAAACCAATAAGATATTTGGTATGATTTGAGGGAAATGATACAGGGTTGGTGTTGGGAAGACATAGGGTAACTTCGGTGATTGGGGTTACACTGATTTGGAAGGGACACCACCTATCCTCACGACTGAGCCTGTCATTGAGGACGGCGGCGACGGTGATCTGGTCTGCTGGTGGTGGCCGCGAGGAGAGTTGCGGGAGTGAGAAGGCTTCGTTCTCGCTTCCGATGACGAGCTTGGAGCAAGGTCGTGATTTTGTGATCAGACGTGGTCCCGGTGATGTCTATCGTCACCGGCGAAGCTGTTGACGCTGGTAACAGGAGCGAGTTGCAGATGGTGAAGGGCATCTCTTTCTCGCGCGAGAGGATGAGTCTGAGGAGCGGGCAACGTCGCGGTTGTGTTTGGTTCAAGGGGGTCGGTTGTGGTTTCTCTGGCGCTGCTTACCACCGGCAACGCCCAATGGTGGGTAGGGTTCCGACGGCCGGCTCTGGTAGTGGTGACGGCGTGTCGTGGTGGAAGAGATGAAGTGAGGGTTTTTTCGTTTTCCTCATATGAAGCTCTGAGGTTCCAAAGAAATCTGAGTGTTGGAAGTGTTTGGGAATTGGGGAAACCCCTAAGGGGTCCTGGGCTTAGAGTACAGAGAGCTGGGGTTTGGGCCTTGTTTTTTTTTTTTTTTTATCTGTTATTTTTTTTTTCACTTATTTATACATATATATTTCTTTGTTTTATTAGCTTTTATTAATGCTTCCCTACACCCTGTTTTTTACCATTTCACTCCTTACTAATAGTTATTTGGGCCCATTTTTGACCGAACAAAAAATATGTTTCCCTTGCACAGCCATTTTTTTTCTTTGCACCACCCCATTTCCTTTCAGACTTAGGCCCAGTCCGGTCTTATGTCTGAATTTCCCTTGCAGCTACTGTTCTTCTTTCTAACACCTCCTTTCTACTTGGGTTTAGCCCCAACCTATTCTCTTATTTAAATTTAACTTGAACACCCCCGTTTCCTCATTTTAGCACCCTATGGTTGTTTTTTATTTATCTTTTATCTTAGTTTATTTTTAATATCTACTTATTTAAAATGTTTTTTTTATACTACATAAAATATAAAATAAAATAAAATATATAATAATAAAATATATATATATATTTTAAACAAAAAATAATAATAATATAATAACAAAATATTTTAAAGGTTTAAGCGTGTGTGCATCAGCCTCGCGCTAAAACCTTTTCTCCATTTAAAATAACAAAATATTTTAAAGGTTTAAGCGTGTGTGCGATCATTCGCATCAGCCTCGCGCTAAAACCTTTTCTCCATTTAAAATAACAAAATATTTTAAAGGTTTAAGCGTGTGTGTGATCATTCGCATCAGCCTCGCACTAAAACCTTTTCTCCATTTAAAATAACAGAATATTTTAAAGGTTTAAGCGTGTGTGCGATCATTCGCATCAGGCTCGCACTAAAACCTTTTCTCCATTTAAAATAACAGAATATTTTAAAGGTTTAAGCGTGTGTGCGATCATTCGCATCATCCTCGCGCTAAAACCTTTTCTCCATTTAAAATAACAGAATATTTTAAAGGTTTAAGCGTGTGTGCGATCATTCGCATCAGCCTCGCGCTAAAACCTTTTCTCCATTTAAAATAACAAAATATTTTAAAGGTTTAAGCATGTGTGCGATCATTCGCATCAGCCTCGCGCTAAAACCTTTTCTCCATTTAAAATAACAAAATATTTTAAAGGTTTAAGCGTGTGTGCGATCATTCGCATCAGCCTCGCGCTAAGACCTTTTCACCCTTTTATAAAAAATACTCAAAACACAAAACATCCTTTTCTAAACAACGAGCAATCTTTCAAAGAACTACGTAACCCTGATTTCTCATTTTGAATGAGAATACGTAGGAGCAAAGTCAATCCTTGTCGGGCCCAAAATACTAAAAAATATTTTTGTTTCTTTATATTGTTGTTCTTGGGATAGTTAAACATTTTGCAAACCACATCTTTATTCGCATATTTAATTAAAGGTACTGCCTTCGGGCAGGCGTTGTAGGGTGCTAACACCTTCCCTACACGTAACCGACTCTCGAACCCAATCTTTGGTTTTCGCGGACCGTGTCTTTTCTTTATGGTTTTTTCCATAGTTTTCCAGAATAAACTATGGTGGCGACTCCAAAATCTCTTTTTTCTAAAAACGTTTTCCTTCTTTGGATCGTCGTCGTCCCGTCGCGATTTCGGTTGCGACAGTATTAAATGTTTTATCCATTGAACATTGTAAAGTACATTAAGTGTTCAGAGCATTCTTTTATATGTCAACGTCATTTAATTAATGCATCATTAATGGTAAAACATATAACATGTATAATCATTAGATGATATAAAACATTATATGTTTCTTCATAGGCTATAGCATTTAGTAGTCATTCAATAGATGATGTATTCTTTAAAATGTTGTCTTTTGATCATGCATATGTTGTTTTAGTTCAGACGTAAAGATGTTTGGATACTCTGTTACAAGGTTTTTTCTGTTTAACGTTAGTTTAAGTAATGTTTCTCTTGATAGGATGTGTATCTTTTATCCTTACTTTTTTCTTAGGCATTCTAGTTATTAGATGCTTATATATGTTTTTTGATATTGTTTAGCAACTTTCGTTCGATGATACGTCCCATAAGACTTCTGCTTAATAAAACATTGTTTGAGTATCAAAGAAACGCTAAGTAAGACACTCTTTCTAACAAGTTGACCTTTTAAACATTTAAAACATTATTTCTTACTCATATCATCTATTAAATAATTTATTTAAAAATCAATTTCTTTCTTTAAACATTTTTCTCTATAAACAATATTTCGTTAAATGTAATTTGATAAGGTTTAAAATTTGAGTTACTATACATTGATTTTGTCTAAACAATACTCAAAAAACTAAATTTTAAAACATATTTTCCACACCCACTTCTATAAATGAATTTAGGGTTAAATATGCTTTTAGTCCCTGAAGTTTCACAGATTTTGGGTTTTAGTCCCTGCATCAAACATTGATGGCATTTAGTCCTCATAGTATGGAAACATGTATCTTTAGTCCCTAAAATTGGACGACGTTAATTATTTGGTTAGGTGGCTAACGGCCCTGCCACGTTTTCTTCCACCTTCACTGACCATTGCCTTCCACGTTGGTGTTTTTTAGCATTTGGAAGTAGATTAACATTGTAGCACGTGTGTTGGTGACTTAATCTTTTATAAACCATACTTTAAGACACCTTGGGGTTGTTGTTCGTGATCTGAGTTGGGGGATAGTCTTCTTCGAGCTCGTGTTGTTGAAGAGGGAGATAAGCTTGTTCAAGTGGGAGATAGTCTTCTTGAAGAGGTAAGCTAATAGTTGTTTTGCTGTTAATCCTTTGATTTTAAGGATTGGGGATTTAGGGTTTGTGTTAGCAGGAAAGGTGATGAAGGTATTTGCTTCTTATAGTGAAATGAAAGGTGAGAGTGCAGGAAATAGTTGGACGCGAAGGACGATTGGTTCAGCCAAGTCTCAAAGTTGTGGATCATGTTCACGGTTACCATTTAAAATGTGTGGTTGTGGTGAGACATTGTTGCTTTTGAAAGCAACTACTGCCAAGAAAAAAGGAAGACTATTCTATAGATGTAGAAATTGGGCAGTAAGTGACTAAATCTTTCAGTTCATGTCCTGAACTTTCTATTCATGATGTGTTATTTTGGTTGTAGAGTAATTCAACTTGTAATTATTTCGAATGGCATGAAGAAGAAGTTTCTGAAATTCAAGGCAAACGTGAAGGAGTTGATCTGTGTTTGGAAAATGATATAGTTGTCCTGGATCAAAAGAAGAAGATAGAGAAGCTGAAAAGGAAATTACAAGAATAGAAGAAATATGGGAAAATGATGTTGTACTTGTTTGTGTTGTCATGGGCATTAACCATTTTCTTTTGTATTATGTTTTTACTGAAGATGAATTTTAATTGAGATGATGATAGCATGAAGGATTAAGTGAAAGATGTGAAAGTGAGGCAGAGCTTAGGTACAAGGTTGTATGTCTTAGGTTGGTTTGAAAAGGGGCTATTAATTATGCAATATTTATGTAGTCTTTATGCAATCAAGAATATTATATACCAATGACATATTTTTCATGAGCACAAGTTCTTTTTTTCTTTCCTTACTTTACAAATGATTATGCTAGCCAAATTCGATTTTAATGAAAAATTTCATCAAAACAGATTTGTTTTGAACATTGCAGCAGAAAAATTGGCTTGATTTTGGTGGTTTGAAACTCAACTTTGCATAGAAGTGGGTTAACTCGAAATGAATCACTCCAGCAACTTTAATTAGTGATTTCAAACGTCTTCAAACTCTGACATGAGTTAAAAATATATTAGTACTCAAATTCACCTTGCCACTTGCTAATTTAACTCAAAATTTGATGGTTGAAAATGCAAATATGCATATAGGCTAAGTCTTGACCAAATGAACAGTAGTAGCACCTTTAAACCATCAATTTAAACTTGCTTAAACTGTAAAACAGCAAAGAAAGAAGTGATTTCGAAAATTCACTTCTGCTGAAAATGCAACAGATTTAAAAAATATGCAGATTTGAGGCTTTATGCAGATTTCAATATTATGCAGCTTATCAACACAGTATTATGCAGCTTTCAATGGTCAAATTATGACTCTACAATGAATGAAACAGCAGCAAAACTGCCAGGATCTGAAAATGAGTGGTGTAGTTGAGAAATTCAAGCAAAAATGGAACCAAAATGTGTATTCTGCATAGGAAGGGAAAAATGACCAAACCAGCAATGTGCACAAGTTTAAAATGATCAAGTAGGTGTACACAACTGGCTTAAACACACAGAAACACACAATTGCTCAAAATGACCATATCAATTGGAGAATTCTGCATAAAAAGGTGTAAAAGGTGATTTGGTACTTTGGCTAGAGAAAGACCAAATCAACAGTGCAAACAAGTTTTAAATGATCGATTAAACTTGTTCAAACAGCTACAATGCACAGAAACACACTTAATCACCAAATCACTATGACAGTTGCTTGAAATGCAGAAAAAATGCATGAAAATTGCATCAGATTTAAGAATCAAAGCTGGATGGATTAATCAATGTGTAAGAATGGTCCTATGCATTAGATCTAGCTCCAGCTTCATTGTTTTAGACATGGATGTAGTCCCTGAAGTTTTAGTGAATTATGGTTTTAGTCCCTGCTTAGAACTGTTGTTAAAAGGGGAGTGATGTGGTGGTCACAGTATTGACTGAGATTGAATATGAACACAGTATTGGCAGTGAGGAGATCAGAGAAGTGGAATAAAGTGGAATAAAGTGGTCCCAAACTCAATACACACGTGAACAAGAACTCCAAATTTAAATTAAAATATGCATCAGTGGTCCCATACATTTTGCATTCAATACTAAAGTAAACATCAAGTGGTCCCTTCCCACTCACAAAAAATAATTGTGCATTCAATAGTAAAGTATTACAAGTGGTCCCTGCCACCTACATCCTGCCAACTACTGCCCACTACTAATGTTCCCTTAGTAGGTTTGTAATACAAAATACTTTAAAAAAGGGTCTTCTTGCAGCTTGGTCAAGTTGTACTTGCTTGGGAACCGAGATGGTCTGCACCTAGTCTTCAGGTTGTTCTTCCTGCAGCTTGGCCTCTTGATGCAGCTGCTGATCCACTGAATGATGGTCCAACTTGGCCTCTTGATGCTCTACTATGTGTTGTTGATGTTGCTCCAGCTACAGCTCCTTGTGAAGTTGATGGTGGTGCTTTTGCTTCAGATCTGGGCCTGCTACCAGATCCTCCAGCACTTGAACTGCCCTTTGTGTTCGACAAAAAGAGTAAGCAACATTAGAAGTCATGCTGTGTAAATAATTAGGTGAAGTTGTAATAGAGAAATTTTGTACCTTCTTTCTTCTACATGATCTAACATTGTGGCCAAACTCTTTGCAATTGTTGTACTTCATAATAGCATGCTTCTTGGACAATTTTGTATGGCTCACAGGTTCATTTGCCTCTCTTTTTCTCAATTTTTTTGGCCTCCCAGAAGGTGTTTTGTAAATTGGAGGGAGGAGTAAGGGGGTGTTTTCAGAAGTTAGCCACATTTGTTGCCCATTTATTGGAACTATTTCAGGGGCATAACAAGTGACATAAGCTAGTTTCTTGTAATAAACATGGACATAATCTTCAGGGTTTTGAACTTTGTAATTAATCGCAACAATAGCATGCCTACAGGGTATTCCTATTAAATCCCAACTGTAACAACTACAGGATTTGTTACTTAGGTCAACAATAAACTTATCCATTGTAAAGTCGTGTGTGACCTCAAATTTTTCAGCCCCGGCCCATGTGGGAATCCAATTACCACTCTTTTCTATTTCTTTATCAAGCCTTTTTCTAGGTCTAGACATTACAACTCCTGGATATGTCATTGCTTTCTCCCTAAGTGTTGCAAACCGTTTCATAATGTAAGTTCGTATCCATTTCATCATAGTTATTATTGGTTTGTCCCTAGCTAGTAATATAGTACTATTAAAGGACTCAGTCAAATTATTTATCAACACATCGCATCTACAATAGGTACTAAAGGCATGCTTACACCAAGTCTTGGTAGGAATACCTAGCAACCAATTATATGCTTCAATGTTAATAGCTTTCAACTCACCCATCTTTTTTTCCCATTCCTTCTCATATGTAGCCTTTGCTGCTCCCATCATCATATCCCTAATGAGTACTCCTCTACCAAATCGCTTCTTGAAGTTGTTATATAAGTGCCTTAAGCACAATCTATGTTCAACTCCATCCATCAACTCATCAAAAATTGTCATTAGTCCCTATTAAATACAAAATGTATTGAACATTAGCAATTAATGAGATTGTTAGAAAATACAAAAAATCAAAGTAGTCAAATTTAAATACCTTTTGCTGATCAGAAATAAAAACCCAGCGTTGACATTCAGTGCCACCTATATCATCCAAAAGTTGTGATAAAAACCATCTTCAAGTTCCCTTGCATTCATTCTCGACCACTGCAAAAGCAAGTGGGAAGTATTGATCATTGGGGTCTCGTCCAACCGCCACCAACAATTGGCCACCATATGTTGTCTTAAGATGACAACCATCCACCCCTATGAAGGGCCTGCAACTTCCTAAAAAACCTTGCTTACACCCCTCTTAACACATATAAAAAGAGCCAAATCTTGGTGGCAAACTTGGTTGGGGTTGATTCACTTTAATTTTAAAAGTTCCACACTTAACTCTTAGCAATTCCCCCACATAATCATATAGACGAGCATATTGTCTTTCCTCATCACCAACCAGAGAATCCAAGGCAATTTGTTTGGCCTTATCAGCTTTCCAAGCAGTGATTCCAACACTGAATGACTTTTTAATGTCATCAATGATTTGGTTGACAGTCATGCTAGCCACATTTACAAACCTGTCAACTAAAACTTGGGCAATCCAATTCACACTTGCACTTTTGTTTCCAAAAACTCTGCCACAATTGTGTCTTCCAACTAAGGTTTTCACCCTAAATGTTTCCTTCCCTCCTACCTTGTTAGCCATAATAACAAAGCCACACTTTTTTTTACATTCTGCCCTTACTCTTGTGAGATCATTCTTCACAAACTTAATCTCTTTTCCATTTAATACACTATGCTCCATTAGTGCATTTTTAAACTCCTTCAGCGAACAAAATTCCATCCCCAGTGAGAATTTGAAATCCTTGTTCATATCATCTTGTCTAAACTTTTTAAATTTGCCCCTTTTGAAGTTGCCATCCCCATCACTTTCTAAATCTGAATCCAATTCATCACTGTGGTATTCCTCATCGATCTCATGGTCTCCAACTTCATCATCCATTACAAATGAACCTTCCCCAACATTACCTATTCTAGTCACACGTTTCTTTCTATTTTTCATTGAATTCCACCTTTCCAAAACTGGATTAATGTTTCTACCAACATCATCCACCCTATCATTCTCAACACCAAACCCATCATCATCATTATCCATTCTTTCTTCTTCACTCTGATCCACAAACTCTTCAGCTGAAGCTTCTACTTCCCTCTCAACCACATTCCTCCATGTTTCCTCTTCTTCCTCTTCCTCACCAATTTCAGCCTCTTCCTCACCACGGTCAGCCTCTTCCTCACCAATTTCACCCTCTTCCTCACCACGGTCAACCTCTTCCTCACCAATTCCAACCTCTTCCTCACCTATTTCAACCTTTATATGTTCCTCACCAGCATGACCCTGTTGTACACTCATTCCACCCTCTTCTACAATGTCAGCAACACCTTCCATGCTTGCATCCTGTGTCTCTTCACCACAAGTAAGAAACAAAACTTCCACTGCCTCACTAGGAACATGTTGAACATATATTTCTACCATGTCCTCAGTCTCCTTTGCATACTTAGCCAAGTTCATTGCATCCCTGTCATCACTCAGTAGTCTCACATTATTCATCATAATTTCCCTAGACCCCTTCCACCATAGTTTGAAATCAGCACCGTACTTAAATTCTTCTTTAATAATTCCAAGTGCTTCAAAATAAGACCAACGATCTGGATCAACTCCTACTAGCACGTGTTCCTCTCCGCCAACATACCGTAGCCCTTTATCATTAACAAACCTACCCATATGATGCAAACGAATTTTGAACACCATTTCTAGACCTACATTCACACATTAACACTTTAACACTTTAACCCATAAACGAAATACGACAACTTACCTTGATACAAAGCGCGAGAACAAGCTTTCCACTACTGCAATGCTTCAAGAACGACCATCAAAATGCAATGCCTCGAGAACGACCACCAAAATGCAATGCTTCGAGAACAAGCTTTCTAGTACAGGGCAATGTTTCCAGAAACCTCACTTTTCCCCAATTGCAAAAAACCAATTTGACCCCAAATCCCTAAGTCATAATCTGATCCTAATCTAATCCTAATTCATCTGATAACTACCCACACGTGCAAAACCAAAAAACCTAATCCAAAGTAAATTAAAATAAAACTATGTGGTAGGCAGTGGACAGACAAGACGTGGCAGGACCGTTAGCCACCTCACCAAATAATTAACGCCGTCCAATTTTAGGGACTAAAGATACATGTTTCCATACTAGGAGGACTAAATGTCATCAATGTTTGATGCAGGGATTAAAACCAAAAATCTGTGAAACTTCAAGAACTAAAAATATATTTAACCCATGAATTTATACCAACATTACATTAATAAATAAACATAGGGCATATGATGTAAGTGTAGCATACGTGGAAAACTATTTTTACAAACATAATCATTAAACTAAAAAATATGAATTCAATTTTTTTTTTATCAAATAGTCTCATGAAAATATTTCGTGCTAGATGCTGCACTCCTATCTCACTCAAACAGAATAAGAATATTGACAAAAATAAATAAATTTAAGAAAAAAAATCAACAGAAGAGAAAAAAAACGAAGACGAAGACGAAGAATGTGTCAAATCCTGATTATTTCTCCACGTTAATACATATTCATTTTAAAATTACTTATATAACATATTATACATCATATTTACACACATAGCACATTTTTTTCTTTTAGTTCAGAATTCAGTTCTTTAAAAACCAAACTCTCTTACTTTCATTTTTATAACGGTGGTCAAAATACTAGTCAGAATTTAATTTTCAGGAAACTGAATTTTGAACTAACTTTTATTTTAAATTTTATTAAAATGAAAGGAGAAGAAAAAATAAAGAAATTATTAATTTTTGTAATGAGAAGATATGTATTTATATGTTTAAAATTTATTAAATTATATTTTTGAAATAATTTTCTTTACTTTTATTTATTAAAAAATATGAGACAAATAAATGTTAGAAATGATTTGTTTAATAATTTGTCTCTATTAATTTTGTAATAATTTTTTAAATTATTTATAATATGATTTTGTGAGATGATATGTTTATAATATATATATATATATATATATATATATATATATATATATATATATATATATATAACATCCCAATAAATCTACAACAAAAGTTATAATTTATTTTAGGAGTTAACATGAATAATAATAGAAAACAGTGGATAAAGATCAACATAGAAAGAAAGAGAATATGAAATTTCATATGAAATTAAAAATGTACAGAGAACAGGATTCTGATACACTATACAGGCTAAGACCGAACGGTCATGGTAACAGTTCAAGACCGAACGGTAATACAAAAAGGTATCTACACCGAACGGTTTTACAAAAATAACTAACGGAACGGTTGTATACATTAAGTGAAAGGTAAAACCTAAACTAGGGATCGGACGGTCCTGCACAGCTCTCAGGCATAGCGTCTATAGGTTGTTTGGCCTGCAGGGCGTCCTCCAATGTATCTTCAATCAAGCCTTCTGCTCCCATCCAAAGGATGATCATCGTAATGAAGAGAACGAAAAACCGAATGGCCATATACCGAACGACAACATAGGCAAAGACAGAACAGATAAGGGTAAGCTTATGCAAATTTAATTAATCATTTCCAACATACATATAAACATGCAAACTGAACAACACATACATATCTATATAAACCGAACGTTTTATTATTATATCCCACCACTTAAACACTGTCCAGACTGTATGAATCACGTAGCTCGACATCCTTAGCACCCGGTGTGGTGTAGCAGTTGCCTGAACTATCAGCTGCCACCCGAGGTTAGTCCTACAACGATCATCTGGTCTTATGACCGCGGACTTCCTGCCATTCCCACGCATGAATAACCTTCCTCTACATGAGAAAGCGTCATCACGGAATATCAGGATCAGGACGACGGCAGCGTCTGACCATGTTCATACTTTACCAAACCATCATCAAATCATGAGTCATTCCTCCATTGGAATTTTCTTACTTAACCAAATTCAACCAATACACACTATCACTTTCACAATAGAAGGATGTTAAAAGAATGACCGAACGGTCTAATACTGAAAAGGGAAAAGGGAGTATCAAAGAAAACAATAGTAAATGACCGAACGGTCTAACACCAAAAGGAAATAGAGTACCAAGGTAAACTTCAAATAGGTGACCGAACGGTTTAACATTGAAGAAGAAGACTGATTTTCAAGGAAGGTTGTAGTACATGACTGACCGGTCTAACGCTGAGAATGACCGAGTATTATCCAAGCAATACAAAGATATAATTGATTTATGAAGAAGACCGAACGCTCAGTAATTGAATAAAACTTTGAGGAAACATAACGTTTTTGGATGTAAAGAGTTCTCTTCAATAGGCCGAGTGTCAGTACAAGACCGAACACTCTCTGGAATTAAGTATTAGTGTAAGACTGATCACTTTTCAAGGACATAGTATTAATATAAGACCGATAATTTCATATGTCAGAGTGCTAGTCTATGACCGAGCACTAACAAGACCGAGCACTCTTCAAGATCGAGCACTCTTGAGACCGAATACTTTTGAGAACGATTACTTTTAAATCATAGCAATACTAATTTGTGACTAAACATTTCATAAGACCGAGCACTAGATCTATGACCGAGTGCTTCACGTGACCGAACGTTTTCTGGATGAATAATAATAGCAACATGAAACCGAACGCTTCATAAGTTAAGTGTCAGTCTAATACCAGACACTTGTATGACCGAACGGTGGGTCTATGACCGAACGTTCTTAAACATACTGTATATACTAAAACCGAGAGGGAAAAACTCCTTGAAATTGTTAAACGACAAGATTAAGCAGAGTAGGTAATGAAACAATATAAACATCACAAGGCCAATCGGTCATCAACTAACTTCAGTCAAGACCGAACGGTTTATGGGGAGGACCGAACGGTCCTAAGGACCTTCGATCACAGATTTCAGAATTTCTAAGTTTCATATATTTTCTAAGTTCCTAACCAATATCAAGTAATTCATACAACAATATACAATATTTCGACATAACAATTTAATCAATCAACATACATTAAACATCAAACGTACATTAAATCATACATACAATCATACAAAGAAATTCTTAATTAAATCTTATAAACTTCCCTTACCTCTATTTCTAGCTAGACTTCTAAGGTTTGTTGGCAGCAACTACTCTTCTAGGGTTTCCAAGGTCCAAGGTCTAATTACAAGGTAACAGGTTCAGAGAAATGGTTTAGTTAACACATGCAAGATGAAAATGTGCGTGCATGCAAGAACACAAAGAAGCTTCAAGAGTAGAAACACTTACCGATTCATAACGGAATTCTGGTCGGTGCAATTTGAAGAGCTTGATGTCGGGAGCAATTAATCTAAAGGAGGGTTGGTTATCAGAGCAAGACGATGATCAGAAATCTGGAAAGAAGTTTAGAAGGTTTAGAGAGAAGGAGGAGAAAAATGGTGTTTCTGGAAGGTTGAGTTTGAGGAAGAAGAAAGGTTGCATGCAGAAAGTGGTGCCAAAATTCGAAATCCTACCTTAGATATGGCCACCAGTTTAGACGCTCGGTCTACTCCCTTCATGCCACATGGCTTCCACTATCTGGAAATCTTCATTTCCTTTACAGCCATATTTCTACCGAGAGCTGAGAATTAAATGACTGATAGGTTTTGTCTCCCATCTGTATAGGGAATTTGGAAGGGTTTTTAACAAGTGTACTCCACTAAGCAGGGTATTAAATGGGGTGTGTCATATATATATATATATATATATATATATATATATATATATATTGGTTTAATTTCATTCATGTTTTATAATTTCTTTTTAGTTTGAGCTATTGTAATAATGAAATTGAATGAAATTCAAAATATATAACTGAATATAAAATTTGTTTATTAATTCAACCAATTACACATAACAGAAATTATATATAAAGAAAATAGAATTAAACAAAAAAAAAATTATAATATTAATGGTCTAAATTTTATATCATCCTTTAAATCGATAACTCCAAGGTGTCATATATTTGCATTGTTCGTTAGGTGTTAATGGAAGTATATTTCCAAGTGTAAGGATAATATACAGATAGATCTATTGTTGAACTTTTTTTCCATTAATTAATCATTTGTCTAATATGATTTAATGGATCTACTAATTTTTATTCTCAAATCCTAATATTTAATAAATCAAAGTTAGAAAAATTAAAAATTTAAATAAATCGAAAATTATACCAAAATACAAAAACAACTTCAAAAAAATTTCAAACATATAAATACACATCTTCTCTTTACAAAATTATTTTATTTTTTCTTCTCCTTTTATTTTAATAAAAGTCAAAATAAAGATAAAATTAAAAAATAAATTCAAAATTTTGTTTTCAAAAAACCAAATTCCGATTAATAATTTGATCACTATTACATAAAAATAAAAGTTAGAATTTGATTTTAGAAAATTTTGAACTAAAATAAAAAATATAATATATATAATTTTAAAATAAATATATGTTAAAAGAGAAAAAAAAAAAAAAAGAAGCCAAATCCCTTTATCCAAAACCGCTCATCAAATCTAACGAAAACGCAACTCAAACACCTGTCGTCACGATCCACCGCACATGAGGGCCCCACCTCATACCCTGAAAGTCCCTTATCCAATGGCGATTAATCACCCAACCACAACAGTTCGCCGCGTGTCTGCCATGATCACTCTGCCGCCGTTGATCTCCGCGTGTCCCCATCGCAGCCGTCCACTAAACAACAATTCAACGTTATCTACTCACATTCCAAGCCCGCAACTTTACACGTCGATTTGCCATCACTTGTGGATAAAGTCTGTTCTGGCACCCTTTTCTCTTTCTTCTTATACTTCTCTCTCAAACAGAAACGCAGGTTTTTCTGGTTTGTTCGTTTGTTGTGGTTTCTGAAGCGAAGGAAAATTTAATGGCTCAAGTTTTGACCAAGGCCAGCCTGGTTTCTTCGTGGCATGCTAGTAGTCAACGCCACCATCGAAGAGTATCCATGCTTCCTTGTAGCTTCGTTTCTGACATTGGAAGGTTCCCTTCTCTCAAGTTAAAGTCTCAGATTCTCAGATCTTGGTCCTCTTCTTCAGAGTTTCAGGGTAAAAAGCTTTTCTTTCACGTAAATAGAGCGATACCCAACCGGGTCAGTTCGCGGTTGAGAACTTCGACTGCAACTCAGGTTTGTTATTTGACTACCCCTTGTGGGTTTAACTATACCCTTAATTTTAACTTTTTTTTCTTTCCAGTAATTAGATCCTTTTTGTTGCCGGGAGTTTCGTTAATTTGCGTGAGATGTTTGTTTCCTAGTTTCTTGTATTTTAGTTTCTAGTGGGAAGATTTTGTGTTCTTTAGACAGGTTTTCTGGAATTTTCTTGTGGGGGTTTTGTAGATGACCATTAGAGTTATGTTTATTTTGTAAATTTTGGGTTTTAAAAGGAAGGAAGAATTTTGTGTTTCTCTCTTGGGGGCTTCTGGAACTTGTGGGATTTTGCATATGACTCTTGCAATTTTTTCTGAGGACTTAAGAACCTTTTCTTTCTTTTTTAAATCTTGTTAATTTTCCTGCGAACTATTCAAATTATTTATGTGTATATTTTTATTTCGGCAAGATTTTATGTTTGTATCATGGGGTTTCTGAACCTTTCTTGTGGAATTTGCAGATGACCCATAGAATAGGTAAAGTTCAGAAATGGTGGGAAAAGGGGCTTCAGCCCAACATGAAAGAGGTGACTTCCGCCCAAGATCTTGTAGAATCATTGCTAAGCGCAGGGGACAAGTTGGTGGTGGTTGATTTCTTCTCTCCTGGTTGTGGTGGCTGCAGAGCCCTTCACCCTAAGGTATTCTTCGTCCCCTTGATCCAGTTCAAAGATCACCTCACATGACATTGTTTTATTTCATACTCTGTTAATTTGTGTTGATGTTCACAGATATGTCAACTGGCAGAGATGAATCCTGATGTTCAATTCCTTCAGGTAAACTATGAGGAGCAGAAGTCCATGTGTTATAGCCTCAATGTCCATGTTCTTCCCTTCTTCCGCTTCTATAGAGGTGCTCAAGGTCGATTATGTAGCTTTAGCTGCACCAATGCCACGGTCAGTATACATGCTATGTCAATTTTATTTCATATTATTATGCCTAATTTGGTTAATTCATATAATACGTATTTGAAATTGGGTGACACAGCTATGTTTTCTGTTCTGTTTTGGCATTCAACTATTTGTTCATTGCTAAATGATTTATGATTTAGTAACACCGTTGAATTTGATCTAATTGCAGATCAAGAAGTTTAAAGATGCATTGGCCAAACACTCTTCAGATAGATGTAGCTTGGGCCCAACCAAAGGGTTAGAGGAGAAAGAGCTCTTTGCTCTTGCTGCCAACAAAGATCTTTCGTTCACCTTCTCACCAAATCCCTTACAACCTGAACATGCAGATGAAGACTTGGCTACTGCTTCCACTCCTGTTCTTAGTTCAGAATCTCTTCATTCATTGACTCTCATTTCTGAGGTCTCCAGAGAGAAAACCTTAGCCACTGCTGGGAGATGATGTGGTCAGTTTGCAAGCGAAACTCATCATCTCCCTTGTACAGTGTATAGGTTTGTTTTGGTGCAATATTTGTGAGAATGAAGATATCATTGCAGATGAAGTCTAGTATGACAGTATATGCATTGGGCATGTCTTTTTTGGATCCATGCCTTGCTATGATTAGGCCAGATAGAAGTTGTGGAATTAGTTGTTACCCTTTTTTGTGTGAGGAGGATTCATTTCCTATTGTTGTAAAAAGGAATGTCATTATATTCATCAATGGAAAGTTTGTTTTTTTTCTTTTCTGAAACTACTTGTAATATTTAATAATTTCCTGAAGTAGGAGGTAGTAGTGATGCCAAGTGCATGTTAAGGATATGAGGTATTGTGGTTCTGACTGATATCACGTTTTGATTTGAAGAATTTGTGGCTGTGTTTCTTTTACCTAAATGTACATTCCAGAACCATTTTCAAAAAAAGTAGAACATCAGGTAGAGAAGCCTGCCATTTGTGAACTTTTGCATGGTGCCACTACTCATTTATCTTCTTCACGTCACTTCCACGTCTCTATTCAACAAATAAAATATTTAGATTGATAAAAGTAGCGTATAATTCTAATATATATTAGCAGTATTGGCTTGACTACTTTTTATAAGATTGATATCGAAATTAATTAGATTATCATAGATAAGAAAAGATTAATTAAGTTCTAATTATTTATTTTTGTGAAAGTTTATTTCATTGAACATTTAAATTTTCTATTTTTTGTTTAAGTATTTTATTATTTAAATTTTATCGTGATGATTTAGTATTATTGCTATTTTTCCCTCTAACTTATCTTAATTTGTCCTTTTTTATCTTTTTTTTAATTCATCAATCAACTAATTTCATTTTTCTTAAATAAGATACTTAAATAGAAAAAAAAAAAACAAAGTCTTCTAAGATAGATTCAATTAAGAATTGAAAAAGACTTATTATTAAACCTAAAAAATTATGGTGAAATAAAGATTGAGCAATGTGTTAAAAAGGATATATAGTTAGAAAGAAGAAAATTAGCAGCGGAGGAAGGTTGAGGTGAAAGGGATGCATATTGAATAGAGAAAGGAAAGTAGAAGAAAGTGTGGGTTGGAAATATTTAGGGAAATGGTGGTTGGAGATTTGGATCCACATGCCTACATCCTGCTCCACCCCTTTTCCTCTTTCCTTTTCTTTTATACAATAATTTCATTTCAAATAATATTAAAATTCTTTTTTATTAATGATAATATTACTTCCAGTTACCTTCTCGTTAACTGGTTTTTTTTTTTTTAATTTTTTATGTATACGAGTTTGTCTCTTTTTATTGTTTAAACTTTTATAATGCTCAACTAGTCAAGAGTATTTTGAATCTATTTAAAGATATAAACAACTAAATTAAATTTTATTATGACATAAGAAATCAAGTTGAATCTAGCGCAAAGGTAAAGCATTACGATGATAATTTATTAAAAACAAAATATGTCACAAGGCAATATTAGTTGTGTTTCAATTAATGTTATAAAAATCAAAGTACTTATTAACTCGATAGTGATATCAGTGCGTCAGTGGTCAACTGATGAGTCGAATCCAGCTTCTTTTTTTATTTTATTTTATTTTATACATTTTCGACTCCGCTATTAATAATAATTAAATTTTATTATTTAATTTTTTTAATTCATATTAATGATTTTGATTTAATGATTTAAAAAAAATAATAAAAATAAATCATTTGATAAAATAAAAATCTTTGTGAAAATAATCTCGTAGGGTTTTTATCTTAACCTAATTTAATAAAAAGATACGTTTAATCCTAATTTCAGAGTGTTTAGGTTCATTTCCAAGCTCATTATTAGAGAATAAAATTAAAATAAAATATATTTTAATTCCAAAATTAAATTCCAATTATCAACCCTTAAATGTCCCATTTTAATTTTTCTTTCCTGTCTTATTTTTGCACATTAGACTATTGGTCAAAAGCCCAAAAAAATCTATTTTAAATAGTGTCGTCAAAATAGGTTGAAACATGTAAGTTAATTCGGCTTATCATGAGTTTGAGTCGGATTGGGTTGAAAAAAAATGTGAAAATTTTGATGTGAACCAATTTTGACCTAACTCGTTAAGAACCCGACTCACCCGGGTTGAACCCTAGGTGAGTCGGGTTGGCTCACCAACCCACTTTTTTTTATTGAAATCAAATTAATTAAATTAATTATTCAAATTTTATTTTTTTATTGAAATCAAATTAATTAAATTAATTATTCAAAATGCGCAACATTTACTTCGTAGTAGAACTTTTCGTGTTGCGTTATGTTGTTGTCTATCCAAAAATTCCATCTACTATATATTTTTGTTAACAACCATATTAGTTTCTTGGTTAAACAGTTGTGTATGTCTCATTAAACTAAATTGGCAAAATTTTATGCTTGATAGCTTAGAATATATAATAATATAGTTCTTTTATTTCATTTTCTTTTATATCAATTAGTCCAATTATTAATATTTCAATTTGATCTATCAAAGTAACATGTTATAAGAATCTCAGAAGAATAGGGTGAAAAAAAGCTAAGTGAGCCAATGAGCCAACCTGTTTAACTCACCAACCCGTGGTGGGTTGGGTCGGGTTCAAATTCTTTCGGCTCGATAATAAATGAGCCGGGTTGGGTTGGATCGGGTCAGGTTACCCGTTTTGACAGCTCTAATTCTAAAAGCATATGTTCCCATCTCTCCACCTTTAACAAAGACACAAAAACCATAAAAATAGTGTTGCTTTGACCCAGGTTCCAATGCATCACCCACAAGTTCTAGAAAAACACTTCGAACCAAACAACCTATCACATTTATCTTGTCATACACATACACGTTCAAACATATAATAAAAATAAAAGAAATAAAACTTGTCTTATACACACATCAAGAATAAAAAACATGACCTTCAACCTATAACAAAGAGCTCTAACCAATTATGCTCTACTTCACTTTTGTATAACTTATCTTTTCTTATTTTAATTAATGGCATTCATGCCCATACCACCTTTCTAGATATTTTATTTTTCCTGTGTCTTACAAACGTTACAATTGATTTTGATGTGTTTGGTCCTCTCGCGAAAAACTTGATTAGACACAATCTGCATAGCTGACTGGTTATCGCAAAACAAGAGGATAG
The DNA here is from genome assembly GCA_036885675.1 of Vigna mungo. Taxonomy (NCBI): domain Eukaryota; kingdom Viridiplantae; phylum Streptophyta; class Magnoliopsida; order Fabales; family Fabaceae; genus Vigna; species Vigna mungo. The sequence continues at coordinate 31,426,154 of CP144695.1, read as the reverse complement.
GATGAGGATGTTGTACTTCAAAATCTTGGAGGAGATGCAAAATCCATCGTAAGTGGTAGAGACAAGGGCTTTATATTAAGCTTCGAATAAACTTCTAGAGACAATGTTTTGTTTCTTTGATCTCCAAGCAATAGGAGAATAGCCAAGATAAACAATGTACCTAATGACAAATTGTATTGTCTTTAGGTACCCTACCCAAATTAGAGTCACTAAACCTTTGACTCTTATCTCATTATCTACAGCAAGGAAAATGCCATGGTCAGCATTTTGCTTGAGATAGGTAAGAATGCGAAAAGAAGCCTAGTGATGAATGGTGGTAGGAGCAACATCATATTGACTCAAATGATGAACAATGTGAGTAATATCAGGATGCATGTTAGTTAGGTATATGAGTTTTCCAACAAGTCTTTTATAGGAAGTGGCATGAGTAAGAGGTTCTCCATTTTCAACAATTGTGCGTTTAGAAAAACTCATGGGGGGTAGACATAAGAGTAAAAGCTAGCATTCTAATTTCCTACAAAAGATCAAATGTGTATTTACACTGGTAAAGATGGATACCCTTGCTGCTCCTTGCCACCTCAAGACCTAGAAAATAAGTCAGATTTCCTATATTTTTAATCTTGAAGGATTGGTCTAGCATAATTGATATATTATTATTTTTGTTAAGTAATTTCAAACCAAGATTATGTAATCTACATAAATCAGTAAAGCAGTAATACAATAGTTATTAATCTTTGTAAATAGAGAATGGTCAACCTTGGCTTGTTTAAAGTGGTGAAAAGTTAAAAAAAGTGGAAAGCTTGTCATACCATTGGCTATTGGCTCGTTTAAGGCCATAAAGAGACTTAAGTAATCTACATACCTGGTTTGGTTTTGTTAATTTCATACATGGTGGAAGATCCATATGTACCTCTTCATTCAAATTTCCATGCAAGAAAATGTTGTTTACATCTAATTGTTTCAAATGTCATCCATTCACAACAACCAAGGGGAACAAGAATCAAACAATAGTTAATTTCTCAACAGAGGAAAAGGTGTTTAGGTAGTATAATCCTTCCATCTTGTGTATCCTTTAGCTACAAGACGTGATTTGCATCTATCAACAATGTCGTTAGCCTTATACTTCATCTTGTACATCCATTTGCATCTTATAACAACTTTATTTCTAGGTAAGGTGATTACAATCCAGGTGTTATTTTGTTAACATTTTTAGTTAACATTCAATAAGGTATATAACACTTTTAGTTAATCCATAGAAGGTAGAAAAAGTATGATAATGTTTTAAACATGAAAGAGGTTTTCAAACTCTAGTTTCATGCTTGTGAGAAAGATGATCAATATATTTATTGATTTTTTTGTTTTAGTATTTTCATTCTTAGAACAAGAATCCTCAACAATATTATGAATTAAAAAGAATGGTAATTATGAGAAATTGTCATAAAGATATCAAAAGAATTAACATCATGATTTATCTTTTTGAAATAAGGAAAAGACTTTTCATAAAAAAAACAACATTTTGAGACACATTTAAGTTGTGAGTTTTGAGGTCAAGAACAATGTATCACTTTATATTAGGCCTAAATCCTAAGAACACACCAAAATTGAGTAGGTATATTAGACCTAAAGAGAAGAGCTCATGCCACATTATTAGGATTTGATGATTCCTCTCCACGATCCCAATCTTATAAAGTTTCAACACAACTTGTTTAATGCAAAATCCCCTCAGAATTGAAAAAAAAAAAAACTCATGTTGAACTTTGGACTGTTGTCAGTTCTTATAATTTTTACATTCTTACCAAATTGGTTCTTGAGAAATTAAGTGCTTATGTGTTTCAGATTTAATTTCATAAGATATAGCCATATAAAACGTGAGTGATCAACTACAAAAATATATATATGCATGCAATGAAGGAATGACACATTGCCCCCAAATATCAATATGTATAACATCAAAAAAGGTTTAGCATATGAAGTACTATTTGGAAAGGGCAGTTTTCTCTATTTGACAAGGTAACAAGGGCTAAAATTATTAGTCTTATGCTTGCGAATGTAAGAATGAGTTTGATTCAAAATAACTAGTCTTTCATCATATAAGTGTCCTAATTTATCATGCCATAAACCAATACGTATTTGTAGTTTATTTAAAAATAACAACATTCTATAAGTTGTCAAACATATAAAGGTGAACACTAGCATTAGATATATCGATCTTTTTTTTCATATTGGGGTCTTGAACAACACAAGAATCTTGAGTGAAGCCAATTTCAGAACCAAGAGAAGAGATAAGCTTGGAGATGGAAACCAAATTATATCCAAAAGAGGGGATGAACAAAACATCGTTCAACAACAAAACTTCATTTAATTGAATGAAACCAATATGTGTGGCAGTGACTAATAACGGTCTAAAAACTGTTATTTTCATACTTAAATTTGATATCAAAACATACCCTTTATGGCTTAGAATGAGCTTAAAGTCAAGTAAAACAGTTAGTTGAGTCATGTGAGAGTCAAAATTTGGTTTTAGAGATATTATGCTTGTTTTTACATTGTTTTGCAAGGTTTTGAGGTGAATTGAAGATGGAAGTAAAGCAATGTGGACTTAGACTTGTGAAAGATGAAGAAAAATGATGAAAAGAAGAGTCAAAGGGACCGCTGAGCGTCAGAATGGACCGCTAAGCGTCCAGAGCGATTAGAGGCAAACCGCTCAGCGGTAAAACTGACCACTGAGCGGTGGCGCGACTAAGAGGGAAACCGCTGAGCGGTTTAATTAGGCACTGAGCGGTTATCTGTTTTTATTTGGCTTAGATTCTGATAAGATTCTGTTATCTTTTTGGCCTATATATAGTCCTAGTGCGATTCAAAACTCATTCTTTTGACAGAGAGAAACGTCCACAACAACTCTACACTCCTTGGAGGTCGTTCTTTGGATGCCTAGGCTCTAATCTACTAAAATTAGGGTTTATTCTTTCATTCTTCCATTGTATTTCATCTAGTTCATCATGATTATGGTGAACTAAACCCTTTGTTGTTGGGGAACAATGTAATCTTTTGAAACTCTCATATATCCAAATTCTTATTTATTTTATATGCTTTCATATGCTTGATTTATCAATTGTTGGGTTCATTACCTTTGCTTAATGCTTTTATCGTTTAACTCATTCGGTAAATGTTGTTTGTCTTTATTGATACAGAGACGTACAATAATGTCATGAACTGGGGGGAATTCCTTGATTAAGCTAATACCGCCTAGAGATAGGGGTAGGACGATCAATTGTATTTTGCTTCCGTTTATCATGCATTATTAGTTACTAGGGGAGACTAAAGATAGCAAGCCGGTAATTAGTAATAGGCTTTTTTCGCCAAGAGATTGGGTTAAGGGTAGACTAAGAAAGTTTGCATGACAATTTGATAAATAAGCAAATTAAATAAGAAAAGTAGCTATAAGAGAGTGGATAAGATGAAATCGTAAACCCCAACAACACCATTCATTAATAGTTTTTTCCTTGCCAATTGATTCACTACATTTGCATGTTTACTTTTGTTCTTGCATTCAAAAACCTAAATTTAATTATTTTCTCAAGTCTTACGCAATTAGGTTACACGAAAGTTAAGGTCTAAGAGTCCTTTGGGAAACGATACTTGGACTTACCCATTTTATATTACTTCATGACGATGTGGTACACTTGCTAGGTACTTAACAATGACCTTAACATTATTAGGCATACTAACAATTATAGGATTAACTTTCTGAAGAGAACGAAAGTCACGGTGCTTATATGGTTAATTTTGGTTTTACAGTTGAAAATTTCGTTACTATTGGACTCGAGAAGCAACTGCAAAATTACAAAGAATTTGGACAACAACCAAGCACTAAGAGGCACATCTATCTAAACTGGGAGTTATTAGGGAGTTGTTACAACATCTAGATTACTCAAAACACCACCTAAGAGCATGGAAAATGCTACAACACTATGACAACAACTATAACGTTAAGAATGGCCCTCCTATTATTCTATAGATGTAGAGTCCTATTATAGTCACTAGACCTTATGACAACAACTACAATACCAGAAACAAACCTCATGTTATACTAAAAATGTTGCAGGATCCTAATTACCATCACTAGACTCTAGGAAGGTTATATCATAACGACAAAACAGTATAGGAACCTCATACAGAACTAACCACAAGGAAATATACATAAATTGGTACGTGGGAGTGATCACATTAAGATTTATACCCTATAGAAACTGAACATGTTGGAAAATAATTCAGTAGCAATTAGACTCTGGATTCTAATAACTAAACAACTAAATTTGACCATTACAGTAACTAGAACTTGGTCTAAACACTCTGGCCACTAAACATTGGATTAGGAACCTTATAGCAACTACAACGCTACTTTAGACACTGGACAACAACAATATAGCAACCAATAATACATGAAATTAACCTTTACCTACTAGGAATATACTCGTTAGTACTAAGACATTATTTTTTCCACATTAACTAGGTTCATATTTGTACTAAGTCACCCAACAACCACTAATTATGCAGAAAATAGTACCTTAAACACTTACCTACACGAAAACTCCCCCTTAACCCAAGCCTTCCTGCAATTCGTCTATAACATCTAAGAGTAAGATCCTACACATATTGGACATTATAGTTTATGGCAACAAATTATTATAGAACCCTAAAACACTCAACCCCTTAGACCAGAGGCTTCACAACGTATAAGACTTGTTTTCACTCCAACATATTTATGCCATTCTCTAATACTGATTAATTGGTCCAAATTGGTTTGCATGAGACATATAAAAAAACCAACAGGTTCATACCCTTCAACCTAAACTTATCGTGCTCATAAATCCCATAATTCCAATTCAAGATAGTGACTGCTATACGTGCACTGGTTTGACGTATCAAAAGATAAATTTCTAACCATATAACATACTTAAAAATTGTATCATCACATGCAAGATTAGAACAACAATTCTACAAAAATCACTCAACCAACCAAGCTTTTCCACATCCAAAGTGCTACATTCAAACAACTTTCAATTTATTAAATAAGGAACGTACAAACCTGACAGCATGTCTTGTACACGCAACCAAATCCAATCAAGCAATAAAACAATTATCTAGTTAAGTATACCATTCCAATTCAACCTAAAGTACATCACATACATGACAACAATCCAAATTCACCAATCAAGCAATTGCTCTAAAAAATAATAATAATAAACATTCTCCTTAAACTTCCCAATTAGGATTCAAACTCTTATCCATTATACTCTAATCAAGAATCAAACACATGACCACTTAGTCCATTAAAGAGCTTTCATCAACTAAGTTCTTGTAAAAACTTACTTAAGTCTTATTACAATATCACTTCTAGTTCTACATTTTTTTCTTGAGTCTTGCATTCATTAGATAAAACGTTTTCCATAACTCATCGTTCTTGTTGGACTATGTTTGAAAATATTTTGGAAATTGAAGGATTGAGGTCTACCAACAAAACATGGGATTTTATATTACATATTGCTCATTTAAACTCGTAGAAACTATATAGCATTATCCTCACTCTTTCTTTTATAAATTAAAGATATCATACCACAATAACATCTAATTTTGCAACTACAGGTGGGATCAAGTCTAAAACTTTGCAACTCAACCCAAATGACTCTCAACTTAGTAAAAAACTCAGTTACCGTAAAACCCCCTTGCTCTATTGATGAAGCTTCCATCTAAAGGTCTAGAACACGTAAAGATCACCTTAAAAGTATTTGCACTTAAGGTCGTTCCAAATTTCCTCTGTTTTATCCAACCACAATATGCATTGACACATGGAGGGTAATACATAATGTATGATCCATGAAATAACCATGTTGTTGCATCGCTTCCACGCCTGATATACGGGTCTTTCATAGGTGGCTCAACCGTAGTGCTATCAACGAATTCTAGCTTGTTTTTGGCACTTAGAGTAATCATCATGAATTTGCTCCACGAGTGGTAATTGCTACATAAGATCAAGTGAAACCAAGGAAATTGTAGGATTCTCACCAGGATATAGATATAGAAAACTATGAACAAAAACTTCATTTGTGAAATCTTTAACATCTTTTGAATCTCCAGTCATGATGAAAGAAGATCAAAACAAAGAAAAAGTAAGATAAAAGAAAACAAAATAATGAAGCAAAATTCAAAAAAGGTGCTTTGATACCATCTTAGAAGCCTTTCTTGAATTCAATGGGGCATTCACAGAGCCTATTGCCAACACTAAAGAAGATGTTGACATCACGATCCATGACATTAGTAGAGTAAAACAAACACAAAGAAGAGAAACAAGAGAAGAAACGAAGGAAACGTTTTGTTTCTTAAATATTGGTATGAGTTTCAAGGGAAAAGAGGAAGGAAGGCTTATAAAGAGTAAAAACAAGAAAAAACAAGAAAGAAAAAAGTGTCATATCGATGAGCGCACAAAATTAGCACTAGGCGATTCACGGCATGCATAAGAAGATTCACTATTTTGAGAGTTATTTTGGCTTTGAAGAAAAATTTCTTATAACCATGTGAGATCAAAGAGAATACCAATTTTGAAAATGTTTAACTTGATTTAGTGCACAATGAACAATCTCATTATGAGTATTTTAAAATTTAGTTTTATTTGTTATTAAGTAGAATTTATATTATATAGATGGTATAATTTTGTTTGCTATACTTTTCCTATTTTATATTTTTATCTTCTTTTCCATGATTTCCATTTCTATTTCTACACAAACAATCAATGTTTACAACATTTGTATGCATCAATAATGTATCATCCTTCTTTTAGTATTTATGAAATGAATTTCTTTGTTGTTATGGAATACTTTCGTTGTTGTATGGGATGATGTCATCATTGCAAATTATGAGTTGGAGGAGGATGACATGAAGTGATGCTGAACAAGTTTTAGACAATTATTTAGTTTTAATCAGGCCTTCATTTTTTCATCACCATTTTCTTGTTTTTTTATATTGAACCATTTTCTTGTTCTTTTTATTGAATTATTAGTGTTGGATGTTATTTTTACACATCACTAAGTGTAAGCTAGTGCTTACACACCTCCCAAAATATTCTAAATTTTGGTTTTGGCAAGGCTCTTGTGATAAGTTGATGGGATACTTACGTTTAAACTTTAATCATACAACTAAATTTGAGAAAAAAAATAGTTCACTTTTAAACAAGACACATAAAGAAAATAAACAACCCTTAATGACCTCGTAAAGGGAACGACAAAAATGTATTTGTAAATATGTTTTTTTCTTTTTCGTACTTGGCATATCATAACTCTTAATATAAAAAACTCTATTTTGCTGAATTCAAAATTAGAAGTGACACTTATCTCCTCTCATCCCTTTCACAAAGTTCCAAGCAAATATATGATTTTAATAACTTTTTTTTATCTTAAGTTCGAATATAAACCATGTTGTTTCATCCACGGTATCACATAGAATTCAAAAGAGTATTTTATGCCATATCAATATTTTTTCCATTCGATCAGCTACCATACTTGATAATTCTAGGTTTAAATCCTTTTTGTCCCTAAGTTAAAAGTTGGTGTTCAGTGTAGTCCCCCCTGTTAAAAATGTAAATCTTTGGTCCTCATGATATGCAAAATGTATCAAATCAGTCCTATCCGTTAACGGATTTTGATTAACTTCCTTGATTTGTCTCATTACTAACTCTCATGCTTCAGGGGTTATTGATGCTGCAGTCTTCCATAGTAATTGTCTCAGGTTTATGCCAGCAAATTTCTTCCTAAAATTTAACGGATAGGACTAATTTGATACATTTTGCACATCATAGGACCAAAGGTTTACATTTTTAAAAGGGGACTAAACTGAACACCAGCTTTTACTTGTATGCTGTTTACTATGGAAGGCTGCAGCATCAACAACCCTTGAAGCATGAGAGTTAGTAATGAGACAAATCAAGGAAGTTAATCAAAAACCGTTAACGGATAGGACTAATTTGATACATTTTGCACATCATAGGAACCAAAGGTTTACTTTTTAAAAAAAGACTAAACTGAACATCAGCTTTTAACTTATGAATAAAAAAGGATTTAAACCATAATTCTATTACCAAAAACACCAAGATAAACCAATTTACAATTTTAAAGCATCAAAATGAACTTTCAAAAGTTAATGGGATACAGTAAAAATAAAAAAGTAAATTAAAGGAGTAAAAATGTAGACTATTTAACAGATTTTATGGTAAAGAAACTAGATCCACAATGAAAAAATTAGTGATTAATATTTATTTAAGTATAATAAACTTTGTTTGAAAAAAAATAAAAGTTAACCTCCTTTAATACGAATCATAAAATTGAGTTTATATATGAAACGACAAAGAGTGATGCCGTGGTAGAATCTCCGCGTCCTCTGAGCAAGCAAGCAGGCAAGCAAGCGAGTGCAGAAAAAAACCCTAAAACCCGAATCAAAGAGCAATTGGACCATCACTCTGGCATTGGGTGAAGTGAGAAGCGTGATCAATGGGTGCGAGTCGAAAGCTCCAGGGAGAGATAGATCGTGTTCTCAAGAAGGTTCAGGAGGGTGTTGAAGTCTTCGATAGCATCTGGAACAAGGTGGTTCATTCGTGTCTCTCACTCTTTTTGCTATTCCTTTTTCCAATTACACTGTTTTTGAACAAAATGACGGGTTTCGTTTGGGAATAGGTTTACGACACGGACAATGCTAACCAGAAGGAGAAATTTGAAGCGGACCTCAAGAAAGAGATTAAGAAGCTACAGAGATATAGAGACCAAATCAAGACGTGGATTCAGTCCAGTGAGATCAAGGACAAGAAGGTATTTTTTTATTATTATTTAAATTATTTGATTTATCCAGCACGGTGAACTGTGGGTGTATATTTGACTCATTTGGTAGATATATATATAAGTACATGAGACGATAATATTAATGTATGTATGCTTTTGGTTTACTTTTAGGGAAAATCACGAGAAGAAGCTCTCAGATTAAGATTTAGATTCTAAGCTGTTTTACGAATTCACTAATTCAAACACATATTTTCAGTACTTGGAATTCTGGTTGGTAAAGTGTCGGTGTACATTTTGCTGTTAGCCTTGGGTTGTAGCGTTTTTGGAATAGCTAATTAATAAAGCTCATTTTTCAAAAGCTCTCTCGGGATAGATGATTGTTTTCTTGAAATGAGTTCAACCAAATGTGCATTTGTTAATAAATGAGTTTCCAGGGAGGCTAGAATCTATGGCTGTGTGGATTGTGTTGATATTTTAAATATTGAATGTTGAATGTTCCTGGTTAGATGGTAGTGCTCCTTGGTTTGACATGTTTGATGAGGACACCGGGTGTATAACATTTTAAATATTGAATGTTGAAATTTAGCCATTCGGCTTTGAGTTTGACAATGCTTTCTATTTTGACATCTTGACATAGGTTAGTGCCTCATATGAGCAAGCTTTGGTGGATGCACGCAAGCTAATTGAACGAGAAATGGAAAGATTTAAGATATGTGAGAAGGAAACAAAGACCAAAGCATTTTCTAAAGAAGGCTTAGGTCAGCAGCCTAAGACTGTGAGTCTTTGTCCTGAGAAATATGACCTTTTTATTTGTTGTAATTTGGTCTCTTTTTGGGTTTTTCTTGGTGTTCTATTGTTGTGCTTATGTCAATTTGGGCTGAGTAATTTGTTATCTCACTGTCTTCTTGTAGGATCCGAAAGAGAAAGCTAAATCAGAGACAAGGGACTGGTTAAACAATGTGGTATGAAATCAATTCCTTTGAATAGCTTTTAAGTTTTTTATGTGTTCAATATGGCTAATCCATGTTTTTTGTAGCTCATGTCCAAAGTGCTTACTCAGGCAAATTGTTAGCTTCATTTTCTTTCTGTCTAGTGTTTGTTTATTGGCAATGATAATGTGTATAATGCTGGTGGACTGTTAAGACCTTTTCACTATTGGCAATATCTATAAATTATTATAGGTTCTTCTGATTTTCATCTTTTAGAATTGTGTTTATATTAGTCTAGTATCTGCTTTCCTCGTGATGTTCATTGGAATATCTCTTTGGTAGTATATAATATTACTAAAATGAGTTCATATTAATTTGACTTACATACTTGTCTGTCTCATCATTTTCAAATTTTCTTATTATTTTAAATATTGAGTAGGTTGGAGAGTTAGAATCACAGATTGATAACTTTGAAGCAGAGCTTGAAGGGCTTTCTGTTAAGAAGGGGAAGAGCAGGCCACCCAGATTGGTATGAATTATTTGATGTATTTTTGTGTGGAAACGATGGTTTGCCTTTCCCATGGCCGTTGACATGTTTCTTTTGTTTTCCAGACACACCTAGAGACATCAATTACTCGGCACAAGGCTCATATAAAAAAATGTGAATTCATTTTGAGGCTACTAGATAATGATGAATTAAGTCCTGAGCAGGTTAATGATGTTAAAGATTTCTTGGATGACTATGTTGAGCGTAATCAGGTTTGTCTTGTTGATATTGTTCAGCTTTACAAATTTAACCTTGAGTGAATGTTGATCTTTCTTCCAGACCTGTGTATAATGTGGATGAGACTTTTCTTAGGATTATGCATGAGTGTATTTTTCCACCCAGCACAATTGTCTATTCAAGAGTATTATAGATAGTTAATGCTAAATCACTTTAGAAGAGAGAAATTTAGATACTACTACTTTCTATACTTTGAAACTTAGGATATACCAATCATCTAGGGTACTTGGAAAGAAACCTTCTATTTTTTACTCCTCAAAGTTACTAAATTTCCTCCAAAAATAGTGCAATCTTCAGTACTGGACCTCCTTTTAGTCACTATTCCTGCATGGTCAGCGTCAGTGTAAGCTTTAAGAATTGCAGTCCCTTTCCTTGTATATATAAATTCCTCTTCGTATGGTTCTTTTAAGGTACTGTATAATTCTGAGTGGCTTGTAAGTGAATGTGTCAAACAATGGAACAATTGACTTACCAAACTTTCAATGAGTACACTCTCTGACCTTGTGAGTTATATAGATTAATAACAAGACGCTACAATATCACTTTAGCCACCACTACACTATCATCTGCATTACTTGATTGAGGTTTGACTATGTGGAGTTATTTATAGGTTTATGCGCTGTCTTACCTGTCTCATGAGCAAATTTGTGACACATTTTCTGTTGAGATATGTAAATACCTTATCAGAGTGAGACACCTCAATTCCCTATGAAGGATATGGAGTACCGTTTCTTTGTTTATGAAGAAACACTGTTTATATGTTTCTATATACGTATACTTCTATCTTTCTCGTAGTTTTATTGGTTATAAATACTTTCAAAGCGTGGTTACTCCACCAACATGTGTTAGTGAAGTATCCAAAAATATTAGGGTGCGACATGTGAAACAAGTAAAATATCGGTGCTTCATTCATTGATATATATGTGAAGTATCCTAGTGTATCAGTGTTGGATACATATTGGACATGGCCAAATATCTATGATACTAGGAAAAACAAACCTTATGAAGCTCGTATTTCCTAAAATTTCCTGTTTCCAATATTGCCTTCTTGGGAAGCCCATTTGTGCAGTTTTAAGAAGCAATAGGAATGAAGAAGTAGATGAGAAGAGATAATGAGTAGGTTTTTATGCTCTTTGGACTAGGAATAGGAAATAAGGGAGGAAAATGAAGAGAAGAAAAGCTTAGTTCTCTCCTCACTTTTTTGATTGGATAAAATGGAAGAAAGGAAATAGAATTGTGTTTAATGACCTTTTTAAAGTACAATTAAATAAAACAAGTAAGCATATTTTTGGTTATTAGAAACTCTTGCATTTTTGTCTCAAAATGGAGAGACGAAATTAGAGGCATGCCTCTCTTTCCATCACTGCACTTCTGAACAAGGACAATTTCTAAGGAAGTGTATTTCTCTCTCACCCAGGTTTTTCCTTTCAAAATCTGCAGTTTCAAACAAGTGTAAGGGTGTGTTTGGAGGAAGAGGGATGATTTTTTTATTATTTACGTAAGCATTTCCCCTTCTTTAAAAAATCAAAATGAAATTAGATTAACAAAATGAGAGATTGTCACATAACCTTCCGTCAATTCCATATATTTTTATTATATAAATTCTGTATAAACATTTTATAATTTTTATTAAAATAAAAAATTCTCTAACTCACTACCCAAACGTTTCCTAATGCGTGATTCTGCACAAAATTTATGTATTCTTTCTAGGTTTCCGTGTTTTTCTTTCTAATTTTCGTTTTCTTCTGCAGGAGGATTTTGATGAGTTTAATGATGTTGATGAACTGTACAGTTCATTACCTTTAGACAAGGTGGAGACTCTAGAAGATCTTGTTACAATTCCCACTGGTCTTTCTAAGGTATCTGTTTAGTCATTTTTGCCTTGGTTGCAAACATACCATTCAAATACAATTGGATGTGTATGTTGTAGATTTGTTTTATAGGATTGGTATATATCGATTAATTTTGGCGTGTTAGCATTTACCCTCTGAATTATATGTGTTAGATTGTCCATTTTCTGATGCCTTTGTGAATGTTGTGGTTCTACACATGGAAGTAAGTCCACACATCATACCTTCCCCAAACCCTAACAGTATTAGGTTCCTGGGGCAGTAATGGCCATTATTCTATTCTATTTTATGATTGTTATTTATGTTGTGCATATTGGTTCTAGGCTTCCCATCTTTGAAATTCATTTTCTATGCTAACATTTTCCTCATGTTAAAATATTAGAATAATTAGAATTATTCTTTCAGGAATCCTAATGTATGTATATTTTCAGGTGGCACCTAGTCTTGGCGTGAAAAATTCTTCAGCAGTATCAACATCACAATCAGCATCAGCATCTGCATCACAAACATCTGTATGTATTTTTTGTTTGTATGATATGAAAATATTTCTTAGGAATCTATTGAAATTTGAAATGTCGTTGTTTCAAAATATTCTGCAGGGCTCTTGCTTTTATTTAGTTCATTTTTCTCTGCTTGGATGCTCCTATTATATATTTTTTTGTAAATGAGGTTGTTTTTACACCCTTCCTCCAATTGTTATTTGATGGTTTGCAGTGATGATAAATACTGATATGAGAATCAGTTTTTTTGCAACAATCAGTTTGTAAAAAGATTAAATTCCTAGGCTTATTGGAAGCAGTGCTGCATTGCAAGATGGTGTTGCAAAGTAATAATAATAATAATCAACTTTCAGGACACAATGTAAAGGATTTATACACTTTCAACATGAAGAAAACACTCAAAATGTAATTATTTTAACCCAAATTTTAGATATAAATCTTACATTTGAAACTTGATAGCCAAGATTAAGCAATTTTTGATAACACGTCTAGTAGTACTTTATTACAAATAATTGTAAGCAATGGGATCATGATCGTAGTTTCAGCTAGTCCATCTGACTAATCACTATTTTCCTCGATTAGTTAACAGGTAGAAATGCTGCATTCTCACACGATGTCATTTAAAAAGATAGACATTATTGTTAATTCCAAATCCAGAAAACTATTATTTCTAATCATCAGGATACTTCTGTCCAGGAGCAAGCTGACGACACAGCATCCCAGGATAGCAATTCTGACAATGTTGCCAAAACTCCACCTCCTAAAAGTGGTGGAATTGGTTCTACTGCTTCAACTCCTACTGGCAACCACACTTCTCCGATTTCTGTGAATGTTTCTAGTCATACCCTGTCTAGTCCACCTGCTGTTGCAGCCATACCTAGTTCAAATTCCGTGCGGAATGTCTTGGAGAGTAGTAATGTTACCAATTCATCTTCTGTAAATCAGCCTACCTCTACAAAGGAAGAAGACATTAATAGCTTCCCTAGCCGGAGACCATCTCCATCACTTTCTGATGCAACACTTTTGAGGGGAAGAAACTCTCTATCAAATCAAGCAACAGCCAGCATCCCTATTGGTTCTGCAAACATGGTCCCTAGCAATGGGGCCCTTGGATCAGTCCCTTCAGCCTCTGAAATAGCTAAAAGGAATATGTTGGCAGCTGATGATAGACTTGGAAGTAGTGCGATGGTGCAGCCTCTTGTATCCCCGCTAAGTAATAGATTGATCTTGCCTCAGGCTGCAAAGGCTAATGATGGAACTGTTTCAGTTGACTCTGGTGCTGTTAACGATGCTGCTGCAGCTGTATCTGGGAGAGTCTTTTCCCCTTCTGTGGTTCCTGGCATGCAATGGAGACCAGGAAGTCCCTTTCAGAATCAGAGTGACGCAGTAAATTTTTCTGTCCTTAATTTTCCTTTGCTTTGCTATGTAGTTTTCCTCTATGTTAATTTTTTGTGGGATCTGAAGTGTGAACTATTATTGGTTAGTAAGACCCTCCAAAACAACTGCATTTTCTGTTGGTGTTTTTAATTGTAATTTATCTGAAGACATCTGTATTGGTTGCAAGTATGGAGATTTTTTATGTGGTTTCAAGGTGTGGAATTCATTTATGTATATTAAAACATTACTTGCAACTTGATTGTTATACTAATGGCGGTTGATTAGTTTGATCCCACAAATAGTATGGGAGGATATCAGCTTTTGGATTAAAATCAAAACTAAAATATGTCTTGTGTTGACATCTAGAATCCAATTTATTTATAAAGTTGTCATACCAAGTCATCATAATTTATTTTATTTTATTTGATAATTGCATTTCATTTAAGACCTTTAATGCGATTTAATACCTCTGGTGATCTTCCACTAATAAAATATGTATGTTTTTGCTATGTGTATGTGTGTGAATCCATTTACATGAAAAATTATTACTTGGGCCACAGTTAGATAACTACATGGGTGGATTCAAGTAATGGTCGGACCACTACAGATGTTTCACCCACTGTTGTTATTGCTAGGTTGAATGAAAGTATCAACCTGGTTCTGTTATTGCGTATGCAAAATTATTATCATTGAATAGATCTTGTTTAATCGATATTTCTTCAGGGCCAGCTTCGTGGAAGAACTGAAATAGCTCCTGATCAAAGGGAAAAGTTTTTGCAGAAGTATCAGCAAGTGCAACAAGGGCACAGTACCCTTCTTAATATGCCTTCTCTTGTTGGGGGAAACCATAAGCAGTTTTCTGCCCAGCAGCAAAATCCCCTTTTGCAACAGGTACTTGCTTATCAAATTTGTCTTTTCTTTGCTTGGTTTTTTATTTTTCTTAGAAGATTCATTACGGTCCACAAAAATTGAGCTATCCAGCCTAAACATTCATGTTCTTCTAGTGTTACTTTTTTCTTGATTTTTAATGTGGTTCTTTACTACATAAGCATTGGTCCTCTTAATATTCCAAGCTAAATTGGACACCTATTTTTAAATCTGTTTCAGTACAGAGTGATGGAGAAAGTTGTACAGGGGAAAGGGAAGAAAATTCATGTTTCTTTTTGTTGGTCATTGATTACTGCCTGATAATTTGTCTGATTGTGAGTGTATTACTTAAATATGAATCCTGTTTATGTAAAGGAAAAGTAAAGCCTTCTGTGCTTGCTTTGGTAAGAGTAGAAATTAAAGGAATGAATGTTTTTTACTCCGGGAAGAATATGAATTCATGGACCATCCAAAATCACCAGATATTTCATCTTGTAGTATCAAGTAGAATTGAAAATTTTCAGACTGGTGTGTGATTAAGTTGCAAATAGTAATCGATTGCTTATAATGCCCATGAGGAGGATTGTGCAGTGAGTGAATTACTTGTTTGATCAGTTGTAGTCTGATTAGTTCTATTGTCTGATCTGTTGTTTTCTGTTTGTCAGTTGTCACTGACAGTTTATTTGTTACAGTTACAGCCGTCACCAGATGCTTGTTAGTCAGCTGTTATAACCGATTTAATCATTTAAATGAGCCTCTGTAGTCTATATGCATTTGCTGTCAACAGAAGCTCATCACTTGTAAACTCGGATATTCAATACAAAGTTTTTTTTTTCTGTTTTCTTAATATGTGGTATAAGTATCAGTAAGTAAATATGGCATACTGTTAATTCTCATTTTAAAGTGTTGTTAATGGTGTTTTTCTTGAAGCTTTATGTTTTCATTTTCAATTTTCCTTCCATATGTACTTTTCTTTATGAATAACTTAATGTGGCTAAAACTTATTTTTCTGTTAAATGATAATATATAACATATAACTCCTGTATGAAATAATTTCTTATACATCAGAAAAATGTATTTTATATGACGTAGTGTAATGTATGCAGTTTAACTCTCATGGCTCATCTGTTTCTTCTCAATCTGGTATTGGACTTGGGGTCCAGTCCACTAGTCTCAGTGGTATTTCTTCTGCATCACTACAGCAGCCACCCAATTCTGTCCATTCCCCCTCTAGTCAACAGTCACTGATGCCAGGTGTTTCTAAAGATTCAGGCATGTTTTGTTAGTAAAAAGTCATATGTTATTGTGTTTTCCCGAATAAATTTTCTCCTTTTAAATTGGAATACGTTCTCTTCCTTTCCTTTCTGGGCCCAATGAGTGATTGGAATAATATAATTATATACCGGGGTTCCCATAGTTCTCAAACCATTCAGCTATGGTTCTTTTCCGATAAATATTGAACACATTTTATTGATTTCAGAATTTCCCATCATCTAATAAAGTGAAGATTTATTGACTGCTAAATATTTGTATGATAACGGTGATTGTTGGAGATCTCATATCAACTAGATATAAAATCAAATTATAGTATATAAGTGAATGCAAATCTTATAATAAAGTTGAGTTAAACTTAAATTCTACTTTTTTATCGTGGTATCAAAGCATATAAGAACCTCTATCTTAGTGAGATTTGTTATTATATCTTTCGCTATTAGGTTCCTATCAAACTACCATCAAATATCTATTTCCATGCTTAAGATGACTAATTCCCCGTGCATATGGTGTGTTGAAGATCTTATATTGACTAAAAATAAGGTCATATTGTAGTATATAAATGGTACAAACCTCATCTTATAAACCACTTTTTTGAGGTTAAGAGTTAAATTCTTATTTCTTAACAGTGATAAAATGTGGCTATATTTCCCTAAATAACGAATATTATTGTAGGAGACTATTGTCAGCCCCTGCTTCCCAATAAATAAATATCTGAGAGGTGTTAGTTTAGCAAGTAAATTCAGAATAACATATCTGTGTAGTTGGACTGTGGATCAATTATAAAATAGTACTGAAAAGAAGGAATCAATATCTAGTTCAATATACAAGCCCATCTATTATAAAAATATAATTATTCTAAGTTAGAATACCTAATACAAGTGTTGGTGTTATTATGAGATTATTATATTATTTGTATTATGCAGACGGTGGCAATTCTAAGAGTGAAGAACAGCAGCAACATCAGAACTTTCCTGATGAGCCAACAACTGAATCTACTGCTAGCAATGTGATTGGCAAGAATCTCATAAATGAAGATGATTCAAAGTCAGCATATGCTGTAGATTCTCCTGTATGCCACGTAATTCTTAATATGTTTGTATATCTTACTCCAATATATAAGCATCTACAATCTTGCCATGCTTGTAATGCATCATATACTGCTTCCTAGTGTTTTGATTAGGTAATTTGATGAAATGACTACATTAAATTACACTTGTAGTTCTGATCAATTTCCTTCCAAGGTAGAATAAAATATAAAATTTGTAAATGCATTTTGAATTTTGAAGGAACAGAGCACATGCATGTATGGAAATTCTTTATTCTTTTTCTCCCATTTAGTCGTTAGATCATGTAAACAAATTTATTACTTTGATAGCATCCATCTGATTTGAAAACCAGTTGACCGGCTCTATTGTAGTACTTTTGTGAGTTAAGCTGATGAGATATGAGCTGAATAGAAATGGTAGGACTTCCCTGATTTGCAGATGGCTAAATATGCATTTTGATTGATGTATTTTATATATGTGTGTGTATTTATTTATGTATGTGCGTATGTATGTATGTATAATTTTATTATTTGATGATGATCTGGGTTGACTATTTGTTGATTATGCTGCAGGTAGGAGTGTCTGCCTCTCTTCCAGAATCTGCTCAAACTTCCAGAGATATTGATTTGTCTCCAGGCCAACCATTACAATCCAATCAACCTACTGGCAACCTTGGTGTCATTGGTAGAAGAAATGGTGCTGAACATGGAGCAATTGGTGATAGTTTTAGTGCATCCAGTGTTAGTTCTGGTGGAGTGCGTGATCAGTTGTATAATTTGCAAATGCTTGAGGCAGCCCACTTCAAAATTCCCCTACCCAAAGACTCTGAACGGCCCAGGAGTTATACACCTGTATGCATTGCTTATTACAATCATTGGATATTCTATTATATGCTCGTTGATGAATTTTGTTTGGTAATGCAGAAGCATCCGACAATTACACCTCCAAGTTATCCTCAAGTACAGTCACCTATTGTTAATAATCCTGCCTTTTGGGAGAGAGTGGGTCTGGAACCATTTGGCACTGATACTCTATTCTTTGCATTTTATTACCAACAGGTATCTTAACTTTCTGGGATTAAAGTATTGGGTCTTTCTTCCATGTGGGCTTATATGTTATTTTTCTACAGAATACTTACCAACAATATTTGGCTGCAAAGGAGTTAAAGAAGCAGTCTTGGAGATACCACAGAAAGTATAACACTTGGTTTCAGCGGCATGAAGAGCCCAAAGTTGCTACTGATGAATATGAGCAGGGAACTTACGTGTACTTTGATTTCCATATTGCAAATGATGACATGCAACATGGATGGTATGCTGTGCAAACATAATTATTGATATTTGCTGCCAAACTTTTAGTGAATGCTTGAACAATGTTGTACATTGTTTGACTTTACGCATGTGTTTGTTCTAACTCGTCTGTATCTTGATGTGGTTATTCAGGTGTCAAAGAATTAAGACTGAATTCACTTTTGAGTATAATTATCTTGAAGATGATCTCCTTGTATAAAAGACGCCAACTGGTAACTGTTTATATTTCTGTGCTTAATAATTTTGAGGAATATTTTTCTATCAGACTGATTAGCTAGTTTTTGCTTTGAAGTCTTATCCAATCAAGTAAAATACAAACTTAATGGAAGAAAACTGTCGTTAAATTTAATAGTTTTCTTAAAGACTAGCTAATTGGAATCATTATCAGCTAAAGATTTTAAAGTAACAAGGGTAACAAAATTGCTTTTCTAGAATTCACATGGTTTGATTTTTCATAACTTTTATTGTTTTTCGTGTTGACGTTGCTTGGGATCTTCAATTTTAAAAATGGTAATTACCGGTATAAGATACCAAAAAGAAAAAGTATGAAATAATGCTACTATTCATGCGGTTAAAGACCTGACCGTTCAGCTTGGTGCGTTAAGTTGAAGCATATTTCTTCAACTTTTTCCTGTTTCTGCATAAGTCTGAGATGTACGTATTATTTGGAGAAATGCTCTGCATTCAGAAGGACCGAGTTATTTCCCATATTGATCGATGTTTGTTACAGTGTAGCTATTCTTTTTAAGACCGATATGCAAGGATTGATTTGGGAGGTATTTTGAAGTGTTTGAGATTCTTTGGTTCTCTATATTGACCCTTCCAAATCTTTGTTATGTCTACATCTCATTTTAGCTTATAAGCTTATTATCCTCAAACATTGGTAGTCTCTACTTTACAAAGCCTTGTTTGTTGGTTTTAATTATAACAGCCCATGTCCTTGCAGGTACTGCGAGATGTTTGGAATTCTTGACCAGAAAGATATTTATTCAATGCACATGGTGACTAGCAGTTTAGTAGGCTCCCGTCCTTTATCAAAGCAGTGCGTTTGTATTTTCTTCTTCATACTAATTTTCGTAGGTTGATACTTGCTTGTACGAGTCTATTTGCAAGGATTAGCATAATATGTACGTTTTCCCTTCAAATCTTGTCTCTATTTGAGCTTTGTTTGGTCATTCTTCTTGTTCAGGGACAATGAAAAAGAGAGAAAATATGATGAAAGAGTTAAAGTTAAAATAATGGAAGGCTGATTTTGAGTTGATATTCTTGAGTTGAGCGCTAAATACACACTTAGTTGCATTATACATACCGAAAGATGATTAATAGAGGACAGTTCCAAAAAAGAGCAATTAAACTATCTCAATCTCCGAAGATACAATGAACCTAAGCTAATTGGAAAAAAATGCAAGGGCATGGGCTGTTATAATTAAAACCAACTCAACTGTACCCTAGGATTGATCATCAAACCCATTTCCGACTGAACCAGTTGATTTCCTTTGATTTATTGACTGACTGAGTATATCCTATGAACTTCTTTCTTCAATGCCAAGACAATTGATATTTTGAAATAGAAATTTTTAAAGGGAGGAAATTCCTATTTTAGCCCGCCTTTGTTGTGTTTCCTTTGTAGATGCCTTAATTGCGACCTTAAAGGTGGTAATTTAGTCTCCAACTAACTAGAAATATGGCTTCATAAAACTTTGACAATCTTGAAACTTACGAGCTAATTTCATAAGATCCAACTCAAATTCTATGAAGCATTACGTATTGCGATGGATGAACTGTTATTGGACTAAGAATTTAACTTTCCTGATGGAATAGCAACAGATGGTGGCCAGAGATTGACTTTCGATGGAGCCAGATTGACATGTTTTTATGGCCATCTGAATTGACAAAATCAGGTGTGGGATTGAACTAAGATCAAATTCATGTGAGTATTATTGGGTGCTATAGGCAAATAATTTATGAATAATTTCCCTCATTTTTTGCAAAACATATGCAGTTTTCCCAACTAAACCTTCTCTTCCCACCCTTGTTTCTCCTAGGATACACTCTCCATGTCTTGGCCCTTTCTCCTATTTCCAAGTCCACATTACCAACTACCAAATCTTGACCAGGCACCTAAATCAACATCAATAATTTCACAGGTATCTCAAATATATATATGAGAAAAATCAATGTGGGAGGATAAAATCAGGGCGCACATACTATGAAAATCTAAACTGAACTTATCATACGTTTCTACAAAATTTAACACTAACAGATTGAAATATCATCCCACGAATGAGACATCAAATCTCATATAACTGGAAAGTATGATATATGATCTGACTTGAAAGCTCATGGTAAGATTCTCATTTAGTTATTTATAATTGTAACAGAAATGAATGATATCTTTATAAAATTTATTGCTAATCAGACTGATATATGAAAAAAAATGTCAATCTTTTGGCTGGGAAAGATGTCGCATACTGATATATGAAACCTTTTTCTTTTCTTTTTGATCTGGGGAGAGATCTTTTTCAAATTTTATTTCACTTAACATCTCCCTTGAGTTTATCAAGGTTCAGATTATTTTTCTCTGGCTATACAATATTGCACTGTTTTTTTTTATTAAGTTATAGGATTGTATGTTGGTATATTGTAGTGTCATATAAACCAGGGGAAGTTGGTATGCACAGTTTTATTTTTTTCGAGAAAATTAAATGTTGTTATTGGTGGTTAATTGTATGAAATTTCAAATATTTAATGACAGATGTCGACCAAAGGCTAAATATGCACTAAACATATCGGTACTAGAGAAAAAAAAGGAAACTTTACTAAATGAGTACAATTTTTTCAACTTTACTAAAATGTATAATTTAAAAAATAATCATCAACATAGATAAATTGTTATTGTTTTTTTTTTCATTTCTAAAGTTAAACACAAAAATATAAATAAATAAAATTCTAACAAATTATAAAAACAATGAAAAATCATATACTAAAAAGTTGTGTACTTAAAGGAAGATTTCTATCTTACAAATACACATTAAAATCGTGTTTATCAGACTTAAATTTAAATCACATAATATTGAAGTTATGTTACCGATGCACAATTTCAACTTAAATCACTATTGAACTGAAGTAGTGGTACCTAACATGACTTCATTATAAATAAAAAAAAAACTAAAATAAAAGTAAATTAGACTAATCAAAATCACGTGTGTCTCACATTACTTTTCTAATAGTACTGAAGTCGTATTAGTTAACATTTAATCTTAGGATAAAAACAACCTTTTTAGGGTTAACATGGAAATTAAATTCTTTAGTTTTAGGTATTCATATATTTGTTTTTATTTGATTAATTGTAGGATAGTGGAAACAATTCAATTTATATTCTTAAATATAAAAAAATAAAGTCAAGAATTGAAATTAAAATTAAAATTAAACACGAACAATGTTACATAATGACAAAAAGTTTATAGAGTGGAGGACATGTTTTTTTTTTTTTTTAAATTCATATTTAATAGTTGTAGGAGGAACTGGATATTATTATAGTCTTCATCTTCATTGTCTTACCCATTTGTGATTTTGTTAAGATAATATTTAAAAGAACAAAATCAAGGTTTGTTGAATAAGGATTCAAGATAGACAGCATGATACGAGCTAGTCATATTAATGACATTTGTTGACACAATTTACAACCTTCACTATAGAACATTTACAAAATTTATGAAGTTTCATTTCATCCTATTTGAAATGAAGATTATTTGTCTACTACTAATTGTAACCACAACAAAATGAATTATCTAATGAAAAATAATTCAAAGAAATATTCTTATTATCGCAACAAGGTTATAATAGGGGAAACTGTTCTTTAGATAATAAATTCTCATCTTTTGTAAAATTTATTTATTCATTTTATCTCAATGTTTATTTTTTATTTCTTGAATAAAACTCATGTTACACATCATTATGTACTTTCTCATCTAAGTTAGGTTGATAATCCAAAAGTCATTTATCATTGTCTATCATGTAAACAATTTATTAAATAAGGAAAATAGTAACAGAAAATATAGGAGAATGAAACCAAACCCATGTAAAAAAAATAAAATGCAAACTTTCAAATAAGCTAAAACTTTAAATGTAGGAAGTTGATACCTATTTTAAAAAAAAATTCTAAACTAATAATAAAAGGCATAATAGAATACTATTAAAGTCTCTTCTATTTTCCAAATATAAAGTAATAAACTTATCTCACAATGATTTCCTTCTAGAAAATATGAGAGACCTTAAACCCCATGTATTGACAAATCTTCAAACTCTTTCCATATCTCCCACGAAGAATCCAAGGAACTAATGAAGATGAAAAAAAAGCTTGATAAACCAAAGTAAAATCACTTTCAAGACAAAGATTTCTAAAACTATCATTCCAAGCATATTCAATAGCATGAATAGCATGCATTATTTCAACATAAATATGAACCTCAAGAAAGAAGAAAAGTTACCAATATACTCTCATCTATTGCAATATTTTAAAATGCCACTACAAGCAACAACACGAGGGCAACCTTTAGCAACTCCATCTATATTAATTTTGATCCAACTAACCATAGGAAGTCTCCAAGTGACTTGAATAGAAGAAAAACTTTTCACAGGTAGAGTATGAAAACACAAGAAAAACATTAGAGGGGATGAATAGTATTTTTGAAATTCTTTCTCAAAGTAGTATCTAATAGCTTGTAATGAAAATGTATAAAGATTATAAAATGTTTAGATGCTAGTTTTTATAATATGAGTAAATGGAAAACATTTTGAATAGCAAAGCAACAAACCATATATTTTTATATTGGTTCACTTAACCTAAACTACGCCTAGTAGACCTTTAAAAACTCTTAAGGGGTTCCACTAATCTTTTTGAAGATTACACGAGGTTTTCTTTTCAAAGATCTCACTGTGTATTCTCACCACTCCTGATTTACAACAAATATTTTAACCATTCTTGATTCCCTAGTCAACATGACTAAACGAGTTTTGCCACTCCTGAATCTAACCCTAAACAACTATCTAGACATTTAACTCAACCTGAGTTGAACAAGCAAGTATTTAAGTTCTCTTCAAAACTTACAACAAATCCACAAATGGATTTTCTACAAGATATAGATGATTAACTCTCAGTGAGAGGATATGTTTTTTAATACAATACAATTTGTGACATTTGACGGTGTTTCTCTCTTCCACTAGAAAGCTTCATATGCTATATGAGCAAGCTATTCTTTCTATTCTCTCTTCACATTACTATTCTTCTTATGTTATCTTTCTTGCATTTTTCATCAATAACATCTTCTCTTCAAGCTCTCTTCTATATATAACCTTTGTTAAAAGATGACCATTAGATATAGAAGTTGATTTCTAAAGAGCTGATAGCCTTTTGATGTGAAGTCAAAATAAGTCTACTTTGTAGGATTCAGAGCTTTTTCATAACCAACTCAAAATATCCAACTCACTTTATTTTATTTCAAAAGATCCAACTCTCTTACTAACTTAAAAGCTTGAAAGTTGGAATCTTTTCTTGTGTTCCAGGCCTAAAAAACATGTTAGAATTTTTTGATCTACTCATACCTTATTTTCTTTTCAAAGATCCACGTTCTGAATCTCGATAAAAACAAAAATTAATATCAATTTAAGAATTCAAGATATTTTTAGTTTATTGTATGATATAATAATAGTTTGTAATTGATTAGAATGGTTATGTTTTCCAATATTTTTGAAGTGAATTTTGTATTAAGGTTTGCTTTATTTATTATACAACTTATTTAATAAAATGTTTTTTTCATTAAATAAATATAAATTATTCCTCCCAAAACTATCTCTTTCATTTTTATTTTATTTATATTGTTGATATAACAACATAAACCCCTTCTTAATTAACATTTATAATTGTATTCTTTAAATCTTGAGTCTTTATTCAATAATTTTTTATCCTCTTCTATGATAAATTTGATTTGTACTTGTTTTATTAGAATTCTCTCCTTTTATATCAGTTTCCTAAATGAAGTTTAAAGTTTGAGCGTTAAGTTATTATAAAATAGTTGTAATGAATCACTTTAATATATAAAGAGTCTTAGTCTCCATAGAACATGTTTAATAAAAGTTTTTCAAGAGAGTATATTTTTTTTCAATAGCGAAAATAAAGAAACGGAGATTTGCACGTAGGAGCATGAAAAAGAAAAAAAGATTACAAAACTCAAGACAACTTTATTTATTTATTTTTTTTTAAATTTATGTGATAGAGAAAGTTATAAAAATCAAGCATTATCGATTATAACATGATGAATAATCAATTATGCATAAATATTTTTAATTATTTATTAATATTTATGTTTTTATAAATTATAATAAAATATAATTGAAATAAAAAATAATGGTTTTTCAATCACCTCTAATTAAACTTTTCGTTCAAATCTACTTATTTTTTATTAATTTAAAAAATCTCAATTTTTATTCTTTTTGACTTCTTTTTCTATTCTTCTCACTCTCACTTCATTCAATCATAGCTCTGACAATTACTCTAAATCATTAATATTTAAGTAATACAATTATAATATAATTAAGGGTCAATATAAAAGTGAAATATATACACAAAAATTCATCCATAGCACTAATAATAGCATTATACATTTTGATGAGACATTGCATCACCAAACTTTCAAGGTTATATCATTTTGGCAGTGTAAAAACGAACTCCATCAAAGTTACATGCCACCTTTTTCAAATTTGTCGGTTCATTCTTGTCTTTCCCTCATCAATTGATTCTTTTTTTTTTCTCTTCAACTTCTCTATGGTGCTTTTCAAAGGCATCTCTTTTCAAAATCTTTTAATATATACTGTTTACAATTAGCTCATCACTTTTGCAACATGTTGGTAGTTGTAATTAACCTAGCTCCATTGACATTAACATTAGCTTTGTTCTATGTTACCTTAAAAAAAATCTAGAAGTCGTAGGTAACAGACATCATAACGAGAATGATATATATGCAAGTAAAAATAGTGTTCTAACACGGTAATATATCAATTGAAGAAGCAAGTTACAATCAATCATTAATGAAACAATAAATATATATATGTTTAGAAGTAAAAGATAAAGGATGAGAGATACTGCATGGAGAGATTTATAACTTCTCAACTAACATTAATTATCACTTTTTCTTTTTCATTCATTAATTTTGGAGAAACACACCTTTCTTCAAACGGCTAAAGATGAATGTATGGTATGTCTTACTGCTCACACTTTATAATAACACAGTACTCAAGATACTGATAGAAAGGAACAAATTCGGTAGTGGTTTTCTAGCAAAGGGCTTTCTTCAAAAGGGAAAATGAGGCTTTAGAAACACCATTTTTGTAGAAAATTATTTTCTAATATTTTAATTGTTTTTCTTTCTGAAATTGTACAGCAAATGGTATTTATACATTGCTCTAGTTTTTCAAACTAACCCTTGTGAGTCCTACGAAGCTTATTTAAAGGAGTTTGTTGCTGTGATTTGTTCCTTTCAGTACATCAGGCTTTCTATGTTCTATATCAATAATTTTGTATGTTTGTTTTATTAACAAAATTTTGAGTTTCAAACAATTTTTTTTTTCTTTTGCGTATAAAAGTTATAAATTCCAAACTTTTTGTTTTGATATAATTATGAATTAGCAAAGAGTTGAAGTAAACTCTTTACTTGTTTAGGTTGAAAATCCGTCTTCTTTTAAAGTTAGCATTACGTTAAAATTAGGGTTTATAATTCTTAATCCTCTTCTATTAATTTCCTTTTTAATTAGATTGATTTAATTAAAAATAATATGTAAATGTAATACTTGTTGTTTTATTTACTAATCTACATCGTAGACAATGAATGCAACTTATAATATTTTTTGGTTTATTGGTAATTAAATTAATTTTAGTTTGGCTTAATATTATTGTTGGTCTCAATTTTTGTTAGTTTTATTTGAAATGGTCCTAATTTTTTTAAAATGTTCAATGTAGTTATAAAAATTGTAATTTCTGTTCAATTTAATTCTTTTTGCAAACACTGTTTAAATCGTTAATGGCCAAATATCCAACTGTGCAATCAGTGAATGACATGTCATTTAACTGCTGACGTGGACACTTTAACCGCACCACCACCACCTTATATTATGCATAATAATGAGTTTGGGATGATTTCAGTGATGTAATATATGTATTAAGGTCTATTCATAAGGTTATGTGAGGCTTGAAT
This sequence comes from Vigna mungo, assembly GCA_036885675.1. Taxonomy (NCBI): domain Eukaryota; kingdom Viridiplantae; phylum Streptophyta; class Magnoliopsida; order Fabales; family Fabaceae; genus Vigna; species Vigna mungo. The sequence continues at coordinate 31,399,142 of CP144695.1, read as the reverse complement.
GCATGCATGATGTATTGAGTATGTTTCCTCGTGATTTAGGATTGATGTATGTGAGTTTTGAACACTTGAATTTTGTCTAGGATGTGTTTCGTTTTGAACACTAGTTATAATCAATTATTTGTGCATTAGTTTTAAGTGTTGTTTCGAGAATAATTAGTTATCAAGGATGATAATCAATTATCTCTTCTTAAGTGATGAATCTAAAAATTGTGTTAGAACCACTGAGATAATTGATTATCTTAAGTGATAATCGATTATAACAGGGTATTTTGGGTAAAGGTGAACATTTCGGGAATAATCGATTACCCCAGAGTATTTTTATTGGAAAAATGTGTTTTGATAAAAAAATGGACGTGGACCAAGCTAAAGAAGAACGTGATGATAATAAAAAAGATGAGATTAATGATTATGTTTAGGGTCAGGTTTGACTTATGGTTGAGGTTGGAGCATGAGCGAGTTTTAGGGTATACCTGGGTATGTGGTTGATGAGCATGAGAGTGAAGGATAAGTACACTAGTTATACCTAGTAAATCCTGGTTCTATCTGCGAATATGTGCTTCCTTTTTCTTTGTGTGCATAAGAAAAATTGTTCGGGTATTGAACCTTCCTTGTGTGAGGATGATGGTCTTTTTCTTATCCTTGTGTGACAAGATTACAAGTTCCTTAGCTGGATTACAGGATTACTCGAGCATATCTGTAGGGGAAGCTACAGATTGGTCTGTAGGAATGGTTACACGCAGGTGATGTAAGGTTCAAGAGTGAGACTGAATTTTTCCACTATGGTTTTCATGTTATAGTGATGCTCATGGTGTTATTCATGACTAGAATAGTCATGACGAAGGTGTATCAATGATGATGATCATGGTTTTGGAGATGCTATAGGTGATGTTATGCTTCAGGTAATGGTTATAGTAAGTAGTTAGCTTAGGTGTTATTGAGTGGATAAACAAAGGTCTATGCATGAGATGTTAGTGATGACATCAAGGGTCAAGGAATCAATGATCAAGGATCGAGGATTGAGGATGGATGATTGAGGCTCGAGGAACAACTTGATTTGTTATGTTTAGAGGCTTAGAAATCTTATTGTTATTACTATTGTGTATGGGATGTTTGATTATTGTTGATATAATTAGTATGCATGTATCTTGTTTTTGTGTTTGTGTTTGTGTTGTGATGGAGATTGTCGGCGATGATCGTATAATGTGTTATACGTGAGCAGAGGATGTTACAAATGATCTAGAAGCACGATAGATACGAGAGATGACGAGGGATATACTTGGGAATTTTCTTTAAATGTTCTTTGGATAATGTAATTGGAGTTATTTTATTTCTTTCGTTATTTTCATTAGTTTTGAATAATGTATTTGGACAAAGCTTTTGGAACTATTATGTTTTGAATAAATTATGCATGTTTAAAAGTAAAGGTTTTTGAAAAATATGTTTCCGTGTTATAAGAAATTTTAATGTATACGGTTTTTGCAATAACCCGTGACACCCTGAAATTTGGGTGTTACATTATTGCTCCAAGAAACAGAGATACATTTATCAAGTAAGGGAAAATCATTCCAACTCCAACATAGGTAGATGAGAAATCAATGTAGAACCTTTAAATTTTATATTCAGATTATTGATTTCATTACTTAAAAAACATGAGTGGAAGACATAATGTTCCAAAGCTAACCTTTAGAGTGAATAAACCAAAGATACTTGATTTATCAGAATGTTTTTGATCTGGAAGAGAGCTTGCACTGCCAAGATTATTTTGACCCACCATTTGTTTAAAGTGTGGTTTAGATTTATTTAACATAGTAATATCCTGTGTTGGATTTGAAAGATTATACTAGTCACTTGTTTTGTCACTATATAGTTATAATCTTTGCAACAATATACTGCTTAATCCTAAAATTTAAAATAATATCTGAGATGACTAATTGAAGAAAGCAATGACGCATTTGTCAACTAGAAGAATTATTGCGTGATAGTAATGGTTTCAATCCTATTTATGGTCCAAAACTCTAAATCTTTTAGAAATCTCTCCAAACTCAAATTGTTCTTCGATCATACCCTCGAGTAATGACTCATTGCATAATCAACTATATGACCAAATAAATTCCGACTTTAGTACAATTATAGAAAAATTATAGTTCTCTTCTTTAATACATCTTATAATAGAGATACCAAACTAAGCCACATAATTATGGGATATCAACAAGTTCCTTTAGGATCAACACATGTTGTAAATACTGTCAAAAGTTTCTAATAAAATAATAAATAACCCTTTGACCAATAGGTACTAAAACACCAGTACATATTGATTTTACGCTAAAGAATAAAGAAGTAAAAACATAGCAATTCAAAATCCCCCAACAAAAAACTCCCAGCATCAACTATGATTCATATTGAAATGGTGAGATAGGGGAGCAATAAGTTTATACAAAATTAATGTGGATGAGAATATAAACAAACCAAAATAAATAACTTTCTTGGGGTGAACTGAATTTAAAATTGAAGTATTGAACAAAATATTGAAATGAAGATACATTTGAAACAAAGACCAAAAGATTGCTCCCCGTCCTAAAAAACATGCTTAAAAGAGTCCTTGAAGACCAAATGACCAAAAATTTCATACAGGACAACAAGGCCACCAATTTTTTCAACTACAACTTTGATTTATGCTGCTCCAACCTATAGATTCAAATTTCAAAACAATAATGTATATCAAACAAAAGAAGATGAAAATGAGCACACTTAATAATCCCTTGCAAAAACATAAATTCCTTCACCTCCATTTGTAATAAAATCTATTATCACCAATGACCCCATTTGAAAGTAGTATAATGAAGAACATAAATTCATTTACTGAACTAGGTCCTTCAATGCAGGGACCACCAACCAAAGCAATATCCAAAATCATCAAGGTTTACAAATTTACATGTAATGACAAAAGCATTTAACAAGTAACCATGTGACAATAAACTCATGAAAAGATGTTATCTAAAGGTAAAAATATTAAATTCATATTTACCTTGCTAACCTGGATTCACGAGAAGCAAGAATGTGAACATGAAGATCATCCAAAAGCCTAAAGTGTTTGTCCATTGTCGAGTTCTTCCTTAGCCACCCACCAAATAGATTGAAATTGCGTTCTCCCTGTAGATATCATACGAGTTATGATATGGACCAAAGAGCCTTGGAACAAAAGGAGAATGTGCACAAGAAATTAAGGATTTGGGAACACCCTTCGTAAATGCAAACAATGAACTTGATCCTTCCACTAATGGATGTACGGAACCTGAACAAGAAATTAAGGATTTTGTGATCGGTAAACTCGACGACGATGTTCTTGAACAACGTGGATGGTTTTGTGACTGGAAGTGATGAACGCAGGAAAAAGACGACAGAGGAAACGTGAAGAAATTAGGGACTCTGAAGAGTGAAGATGTGGTTACAAAGAGGAAGCACCTGAAAATTGGTTGTAGGAGATTCTATGACAGGTTCTTTATCATCTGTCATGATATCTTTTCAACAAAGTTTCAAGTTTGTCATTGTGTCCCATGTATTATGACATGTGCTAAGTTAACAGTCAAAAAATGAATACTATGATAGGTCTTCCTCGACCTGTCATAATACATTTTAAACTTAATTTCAACGCATTGATATATTATGATTGGTCTCCAAAACTATGTCATAATAAGTCTTACTTTCATTACAAAAATGTCACCGTCCAACCTATTATGACAGGTGGATTTTACCAGTAATAATAGGTCGTCATAAAATCCTTTTCTTCCATTAGTGATCACAAGTCAATTATGACTTGGCTCACCTAGCATATGCCATGAGATCATTGATGCACCTTGCAACAACATAGTCTTTAGGTATTGAGCATAACTGAAAAGACTATAAAGGGAATTGACAAGATTCTCATAACTTCACAATCCTCCAATATGGAGTTAAGTGAAAATTATTCTAATAAAAGAGATAATAAAGCATTTTGTTTTTTCCTTGTTTCCGAGGGCCCTTTTATTATTGCTTTCCAACCTCTTGGATTCCTCTCAGTCTTTATTAAAAACCCTATTAACACAAATACTCTACCTCAAATGTCTTTCTATTATTACAGAAGTCTTCTTGTGTCTTATGGTCCTTTCATAACATTTTGATTTCTTTTATCTTTTTAGCTTAAATTTGTAATTTTTAGGAAGTTTTCGGACCTTGTTCACTGTCTCGATATCGCTTAGTGCGTTTTTGAACCTTATTCATTGTCTCGATATCGTCCAACATTACTTTACTAGCGTCCAACGCTCCCAAAAAATGCAAGAATTTCAACATTGACTTGCGCTGACTGTTTTTCACATAACTTTCTTTGTTTATTCTTTTTGCATTAGATTCTAGATTCAAAGATATTTAATTTGAGTGGTAGAACATATTTTTTGGAGCTCTGGACAAATAAAGTTTAATTTGAAAGGTGGATTACATCGGTAGAGATAGTTTTAGCAGTTCTTGCAAACATGGTGTATTTAGCAAAGTTGGAACACACTTCCTTTTCATTTGATGTGTTCTATCTAATATGATGCTTATGCTTCTATTGGTCAACTTATAATTTCATTTCAACTTGTTGTGAAATTTACCCACATAAGTTTGACATTATCTCTTCTATACTTGATGTTTGCTCTTATTTTGTTTGTAGCTCACTATTTTTTTTAGTAAACTCAACTAGGAAATCTCATTAAATGTGTTTCTTTAGTGTACACATTGATGTGGGTATCTAGGGTTAGAGGTAATGGTAACAGTCTAATAACCATTAAAACTTAGGTAAAGTAGAATGGTGTATGTGTTGAGAGTAGCATGAAGTCTTAGTTTAGAGGTTTTACCTTAACCTAAGACACGAATGTGATTAATCTTGTGTGTGGTAAGGTGAAACTCATTTACAATGGCTTTGTAAAGCAATAGAAACTGCCACAAGTGTAAAACCTCCTGAGACTTGTTATCAATGCATGTATTTGGATAATTGAGACTAGAAGAGTTTGACGATATGTATGATTTTTGTGTGATGATTGTAAGTATATCTAATTTAGTAATTAAATGGTATAGTATGTTGTGAATAATGTGTGTGTATGTGTGAATGGATGTATTATTTGTTTTCATGTAGCTTACCCTTGTACTTATTGGTCGTTGTATTTTGTTTTCTCTTCTTTTGCAATGATCACAATTATGATGTGAGCAGATGTAGATTCAAATTTAGAGACACTTGTGAAAGGTAAGGAGTCAACAATTTGAGTTGTTAAATACCATGAGAGTATAAATTGTAATATTTTGTTTTAGAGTATTTTGTTGATCTAGTGGTAATATTTCTTTAAATGCTATATTATTATAGTTTTATCTTTACGAGAATTGTATTAATAAACTTTATACTTGAATAATTTGACTTTAGATATAATTATGAAATGTTTTATTTTAATCATTTTAAAATAAATACTTTGTTAATTTGACTCGACATTATTATGAAATGTTTTATTTTAATAATATTATGTTATTAAAATGGAACGTTACAATGAGTTTATTTTTTCATGATAGTCAAATTATTATTATTATAATTATAAAAGTAAATTTACATAATTTTTATAATTTTAATATAGGTGATTTCTAATTTCTTTAAGAAATTTTTTATCATAAATATTTGTTTTAGTTTAACAAACAGTTAAATTAAAAAAAAACGTGAATTAAAAAATAATTATATTTAAAAATAAATCATGTAAAAAGTAAAATTGGAAAAAAAATGTGTAAAAAATCCTCCTAGATTATAAATTATAGATAATAATAGTAAAAAAATTAAAAAGATTTTCAAAAATAGAAAAAATAATAATTTGAAGTATGAAATAGGACACCTGGCGTGCTAATAGAGTTTTATTATTTTGGTTTTGAATAAGTACGCATAACCTTCTCTGCAACTTAACAACAACTTAACAAAATCACTTTCATCTTAAATCAAATCTTAAATGAATCTAATGAGTTCCTTTTTGTGCTCGTGGAAATCGTGCTCTTTTAATTTCGGTGAAAGTTCTTTCACACTATTATCGCTTTTTTCTTTCGAACTCACCACATAATATTCATTTTTCAAATCTCAACATCACACTCTTTTTAATACACTTTTACACTTTTATTTTTTAACTTTTCAGACGTTATAAATGTTATAAAAATGTTTAAAGGTATACAATTTTGTTAAAATTACATGTACCTTTTATGGCGAAAATTTTGTGCTTAAATAAGGTAAACTTACCATGAATGTTGAAATATTTTGATATTTAATGAGTTCTTCATAAATTTTTAATCTTTAATAAATTTACGAGTGAAGCTTTTTCAAATAATGTCTTTTCACAATACTGTCATGTGACTTAACAAGTAAAGGATATGTTAATCTATTTAACATTTTAGTTAAGAATATTAAAATAAACATTAAGACTTTTAAAATTCAAAATATATTAAAAAAAACAACTTGTCAGTTTGTAACTTCTCTTTAATTGCTCATAGGAGTATAAAATAGGTTAAATGTGTTTTTTAGTCCTAGTTTTGGATGGGAAATTCAAAATGGTTCTCATATTTTGTGTGTGTTCAATTTGGTTCTAAAGAAGTAATTGGTGTTTAATTTAATCTTTTTTACAGCCGTTTAAATTGTTAACGGTCAACCGTCCAACATCAGAAAATGAAATGTCATTTATTGACTGATGCGGAGGTGGATTTATTATTTTTGAAATTCTTTTTCTGATATTAGGCTTATTATTTTCAAAATTAAATTAAGGGTATTGATGTCTAAAGGGTTGATCATGGTTTGGAAGGGAGATCTGCAAGTTTCGGAAAAACATCAATGAATGGCCCTAATAGCACCCCATAATCCAACATTGCGGGGGTTATCGTTGCTAGCCGTACCCATCAACTCCTCTATTGTCGCAAACTTGTGCCACCACCATCAATTAAAATCCAAAAACGCAAGAACCAGGACCCCTAACTCCAAATTTAAAAAAAAAAAAGAACACAAGTATAGGAAATTCCCAAAATAAAGTTTGAAAACAAAGATTTCAACTCCTCCAATCGCAACATTAGAAAAACCAATAACAGAAACCCCATAAAATTCCCAAATTTAGAAACCCTAAAACCAAACCCCCCAAATTACAATATCAAAACCCTCAACCTATAGTTGTCAACCTGCAGAGAAGAAATAGAAACACAAGAACAACCCTAAATCACAAGTCAAGAATGAGCATAGAAAGCCTCAAAACTGCAACGCATCCTCCCCGTGAGCCCTAGCGCTGCGAAAAAGGAGTTCGCGCCCTAGCCACCTGAACTCGCATCCCCAACGTGCAAAATCCTCAATCAGAACCAAGAAAGATAAGAGAAAGGAAGCCTTCACTCCTTGTGACGTGAACCAGAACTAGAACAAAAAGGAAAATAAATTAGCGTCTCCCTCCTACGAAACAAAGCAGAAATTGAGTGAAGAGAAGATGAAGGTGAGTGCTTGTGCTCCCTTAATCTGGGTTTGACCGTGAAGGAAGACAACCCAAAATTGGGAAAAAAAAGTTGTGATTAAGGTCCTCTGAATCTTCCAAGGGGATTAAATTAAACTTGGATAAGATAATTCTGATTTAGAATTTAATTAGGGTTCCACTTATTATAAATTTAATTTTTAATAATAGGATCTTAACTCTAATTAATTCTTAATTATTATTAAAAGAGAATCCTAAATTTCTAATTAATCATATTTAAAAGGAAACCCTAATTCTTTTCAATCTCACTTTCAACTAGTAAACGTAAGTAAATAAATGACATTTCGTTCTCTGACTGCACAGTTGGACAGTTTACCATTAACGATGTTAAAAGCACTTGAACACATATTACGTTCTTTAGGCCCAAATTAAACAAAAAAAAACATGAATACCATTTCAGAGTTTTTCCAACCAAAACTGAGACAAAAAAGACATTTAACCTATAAAATAATATATACCTTACACACACATATATATATATATATATATATATATATATATATATATGTATATATATATATAAAGTGAATATATTTTAATATAGTATTTGCATTATATATTGACTTTAAAATTTTAATGTATAATGATTTATATTACATTATTTTGAATATAATTAATATATATACACAAACAGGTCAGTGAAACATTTATTTTGCTACAGAGTACTTTAATTGTGTTCAAATAAATAACTAGTAATAGTAATATTTTGGCAAATAAATTAATATATTTGGATGAAAACTGGGAAGAAAATGTTAATAATATAATAAATGTGAGATATTAACTTTGAAATTTTAATAAATAATTCTTTGAATTTACCATTTTCATTCTGACAATTAACTCTCATACCATTTTGATCCATGCTATATATTTTTTCTTTTTATGTAGATAGATATACATTATTTTAATATTTTTTAACTGTTGATTAGTCCATTATATTTGTTCTATTATATTAATCTCATTTACATATTAATTATAAAATATGAAATATATTAAATACTTCAATATTTTAAAAGTTATTAAATTAAACTGATATACACATAAAGTTTAACTATTTTTCAAAGGTTTAATAGGTTCGGAGGTCCTTATATTTGGGGTTTTGTTTCAATTGGGTCCTCCAATTTTGGAAGTGATCAATTAGGTCCCTAATTTTGTCAATTTGAATCGATAAAAGCCTTCTCGTTAAATGCAATTAACGCCGTGAAGTTTTTGAACATGTGGCACGCTGACGCTTTCAAGTGGCACCGTTTCAAGTGCATAGGTGAATTATAAAAGGGTGAAATCCCTTTTAATTTAGGGATTTCACCTTCAAATACACCCTTTTAATTTAGGGATTTCACCCTTTTATAATCCTCCTATGCATTTGAAACGGTGCCATCTGGAAGTGTCAGCGTATCACATGTTCAAAAACTTCACGACGTTAACTGCATTTAACGAAAAGGCTTTTATTGATTCAAATTGACAAAATTAGGGACCTAATTGATCACTTCCAAAATTGGAGGACCCAATTGAAACAAACCTATAAATATAGGGACGTTCGAACCTATTAAACCTTTTTCAAATTTAAAATTATGGACATCTTAAGTTCATGAATTAGATATACCAGCTTTTTAATACTTTTTATTAAAAAAAAATTATTATGAATTTTACATAGAATTTTATTATAATTTACATCACATTATATCTTATTTTAATATTCACTTACAAAACATTCTTAAAATTCAAATTAATAAAAGAATTTAAGATGTTTATAAATATAATAAATATAAATGATTATTAAATAAATATTCTTTAAAAATTATTAATTATATTTATAAGATTAATATAAATCATGAATTTATATCTTCGTTACAATAATACTTACTTCAAATATATAATACATATAATAATAATATTATTAAGGGTTAAATACGTTTTTAGTCCCATACTTTGAGGCGATTTTGGGTTTAGTCCCTCTTTAAACTATAGTACAATTTAGTCATTCAACTTTAGAAAACTCTGGTTTTAGTCATTTTTACCAATTTTTTTAAACTTTATTTGTTGTTTCAAGCACGTTTCATTATAGCAAATGAAACGTGCTTGAAACAGCAAATAAAGTTAAAAAAATTTGGTAAAAAGAACTAAAACCAGAGTTTTCTAAAGTTGAAGGACTAAATTGTACCATAGTTTCAAAGAGGAACTAAACCTAAAATCGCTCCAAAGTATAGGGACTAAAAACATATTTAACCCTATTATTAATAATAATATAATAATACCTCATCATAAATAATCATTATAATACTCCATATATATAAATATTACTTTAATAAATGAAGGTTTAATTGTTTCATAATAAATTTTTTTAACAACTACTATTAGATTATGTTTTTCAATAGTATAGTTTAAACTTTCAGACTAAGAATGAGAAAATGTTAATATATAAAAAACTAGTAGGCAAGTATACATATTTAAAACCATTTAATTATAAAATATTAAATTTTTTTATTAATTATATTTTATCCTAACCATGTGATTTGTTTAAGTTTTATTGATATTTTAGTTTTGAATGGGTGTCTAAAACTTTATAGAATCTTTTAAATCTTATAAATCCATAAAATTCTTAGAGTATAAATTCGTTAAAATCTAAATGAAAAAAAATTAATCATAAAATATTTTAACAAAATCTTATCTATCGTAACATATCTCCAATAATGTTTACAGAATCTTTCCATACAAATTTATTTTATATACCAAAATAACGTTTTAAAATTTCAACCTATTAGACATTCTTGAGAACCCAATTACTTACTAAGGTTACAAAGAACTAAACCCTAACAGAAAAAAAAAATATTTACAATGACCTTCAACTATAGCCAATAACATTTTTTGATCCTTTCTTCAACCTAAAGGCTTAGTTATTCTCATCAATAACATAAACTTGTCTTTTCATGGTTTTAAATTTCATTATGATGATCATCATCATACCTTTCTCCTTCAAACTCTAATTCCTTCTTCTTTACTCTTCAAATCTTCTTTTAACTTCTCAAGTGATAGCCGTTAGGGCTATCTAGAACAGCGGTTAAGGTTGCTCCTATAATAATAATAGTAATTAAAAAGCGTGTGGGAATTTGTCTCTGTCAGTTCCCACTTCCCCACTTTCCCTTTCACAAGTTCCAGAGTTCTTCTCACTCAATAAACCTTTGCCTTCTCTCTCTCTCTCTAACAAGATTATTGAGAAACTGGTCTTGTTTTGTTCATCTGGGTTCAGGACCTCACATTCTCTGCCATATCTAGCAGAAGGAACAAACCAATAAGAGACCAAGGAGAGAAAACAAGAATAGTCTATTTTTTTGGGGTGGTTTGTTTGGAAATATTCTTATATCAAGATTTTGTTAATTTTGATTTGTTATGCTGTTTCCCTCTTGGTTGTCTTTTTTGTTTTTCGATTTGTTTACTGTTTGATCTTTCCCCCATTAGGTCTATCACCGTCTCATTGATCGTGATTTCGTGTGTGAAAAAGTTGTGAAATTTCTAACCCCACTTTCAAAAACGGTTGCTTTCTGCTGCCCCACTCTCCACATAGAAACAAGACAGAGTTTCCGTTTATGTTTTGTTAACCATTTACATACCCATTTTAGCTTTTCCTCTTGTGTTCCCTTTGGTTTTATTTTTGCTTGAAAATCTTGTTATTATTTTGAGAGGAAAAGCTTTTTGTTGTTCTTTCAATGGAAAAAGCCTGGGTTTTGAGATTGGTGTTAGTGGTGGGGGTGATGTGTTGGTGTGGGGAAGGAATTGGTGTGAATTGGGGAACCCAAGCAACACACAAGTTACCGCCAGAAACAGTGGTTCAGATGTTGAAGGACAACGGTATTCAGAAAGTGAAGCTTTTTGATGCAGATGAATCGACCATGAGTGCATTGGCTGGGACTGGGATTGAAGTCATGGTGGCTATCCCTAATATCCAGCTTGCTGAGATGAATGACTATGGCAGGGCCAAACAGTGGGTTAAGAAAAATGTCACGCGTTACAACTTCAATGGGGGTGTTAATATCAAGTGAGTTTTGTATTTTTTTTTTCAATTTCAGTTAACTGCTTCAATTGTTGTTATTCTAAATTTATTGTATAATTTGGCCCTCCTCAAATCCATTAGGGTGTGTAGTTTGCACCAATCTGAGGTTTAAACTTGATTATCGTTATTGTATACAATTTGTTTTTCCTTTCTTTGTTTTCGAATGAAGTTTAGAGGTTATTTGGTATATGATGTGGTTGTTACTTGTTGGTTTATCTGAGCATTTTAAACAAGTGCATTTGATGCCATGTCCTTGATTCTCTGTTTTAGACTTGTTGGTGAATTTATGTTTGCCCTACTACTTTTAATTCTGGCATTGATGTTGCTTAATGATGGCCTGCTTGGGCTTCTCCTCAGGAAAAATCTTCTATCATTCACATTAGGAGCGTTTGTTACTGGTGATGGCAATCAACCTGACCATAATAATAATAAATAATAATCATTCAAAAGTGTCAAAATACGTAATATTAGTATTATTATTATTATTCAGTTTAGGGACCAACCCTGGAAATGTGTGAAAGGAATCTTTCAAAAGTGAACCCAAAAGTTGTCTTTTCTTTTTATCAGGTAAGCTCTGTGTATAGGGCGATCCCCCAGAATTAGATTCTTTTCTTGGTAGTGGTGCATGAGAAGTCCTTTGCAACTTTGTTGTGGCATAGGAGAAGGATATTTGTTCTAAGAATCATTATTCCATTCTAGAAGGTGATTGCTGCGGAATGTTTGAGGGAAGAGATATAAAAGTGTCAAAATTCTCACATAGGATAACTTGTATATTATCTTACCATCCATCTTAATTCCCATTGATATGTGCAAGTAACCAATGGATGTGAGGAGTTTTTGGTATGAGCATGTAGCATTTTTGGGGAAGGGAATATTTTTTGTTTGTCTATTATGTGTGCATGTATTAAAAAAATTATTCCAAGTTTAGACATAATCGCAAACAGAACAAGGATGATTATATTTTTAGGGTATGTTTGCTGGTGCTGTGACTTGCAGTTCTGCATTGGTTAACGAGAAGTTTAAATAAAATTAAAGGAGCTGGAAGTTTAGGGTCTAAATGATGGAACCTTTTGAACATTTCTCTTAGATGCAAAAAGTTTCTTATTATATTATTAAACACCACATGTTATGCTCTGTTGGATGGATATTCAATATTATTTATCTTAATTCCTCTTGAAATGCTAATTTTTGTGATTCTTCACTTGTAAAATATTTTTGGTACTAATTTGTAGGTGTGTAGAATCTTGACTATAACACAAGAAGCAACATTAGTAGAGTCCATTTTAGTCATTGGATTGCTCAAACTCTCGAATAATTGATTTGCCAAGTAAATCTTACCAAATATCACAGCGATATGTTGTAGGAAGCATTAAAATACTGTCTTTCTGGTGTTAAAACCATTCTGTCAATTTTGATTTTCGAAACAGTAATTTGCAATGAAATGTATACTTTCTTTCCCTGCCAAAACTCCGTTGATTCTTCTTATTGGCCTATTCAAATGTAGGATTATGCATTATATCTATATTCTTTTGTAGGTATGTAGCAGTTGGGAACGAGCCATTTTTGAAATCCTACAACAATTCGTTCTTGAATATCACCTTTCCTGCTCTGCAGAACATTCAAAATGCCCTTAACGAAGCAGGCCTTGGAGACAGAGTGAAGGCTACAGTACCCTTGAATGCGGATGTGTATCTGTCTCCAGAGAACAATCCTTATCCATCTTCAGGAATATTCAGGCCTGACATCAGTGGTCTCATGACCCAGATGGTGCAGTTTCTCAGCAAGAATGGTGCACCATTTACTGTGAACATTTACCCCTTCTTAAGTCTCTATGGACACGATGATTTTCCATTGAACTACGCCTTCTTTGACGGTGTAGACAATCCGATAAACGATAATGGTATTCTATACACCAATGTCTTTGATGCAAATTTTGATACCTTAGTTGCTGCTCTCAAATCAGTGGGGTTTGGAGACCTTCCTATTTTGGTGGGAGAAGTAGGATGGCCAACAGAAGGAGACAAGAATGCCAATGTTGGCTTAGCTTTGAGGTTCTATAATGGCCTTCTGCCAAGGCTTGCAGGCAATAGAGGCACACCGCGCCGCCCTGGACACATTGAAGTTTATCTTTTTGGACTCATTGATGAGGATGCCAAGAGCATTGCACCAGGAAACTTCGAACGCCACTGGGGAATATTCAGATATGATGGACAACCCAAGTTTCCAATGGACCTTTCTGGTCAGAACCAAGAAAAATATCTGATAGGTGCACAGAATGTGAAGTACCTTGCTCCCAGGTGGTGCATGTTTAATCCTAATGCTAAGGATCTAACCAACCTTCCAGATAACATCAACTATGCTTGCACCTTTGGAGATTGCACTGCACTTGGATACGGATCCTCTTGCAACAACCTTGATGCTAATGGCAATGCCTCGTATGCCTTTAACATGTACTTCCAGGTGCAAAATCAGAACCCCATGGCCTGCAATTTTCAAGGTTTGGCCAAAATTACTACAGACAATATCTCAACACCCACTTGCAATTTTATCGTTCAGATAGTTGGTTCTTCAGCCTCTTCTTTGATTCCCTCACTTGTTGCTATCTTGTTTGTTAGTTTATTCATGATCCTATTTTGGTAAGATTTCTTTGTACATACATTAGAGGTGCTTTTCTTTATTTTATTTTTTTATTTATGGCTTTATTGTTTCTTGGAGAGATACTCTGCCTACTATTTTAATCATTAATTTACAGATTCTTTCAATAAAACTATTCACACCTTGAGCTCTGGTAGCAGTCAAGTTATGCATGTGGGATATTCTTATTTATTTTTCCTATAAAAAGATTTAAAAATGTGAAAATTTATTTAAGAAAGCTTAGCTTCATTGTTGACATGTTAACTTTGAAAGTTTGCATTGGTTAAGAGAAAAAAATCTAATTCATTTGAATGTAACTATAAAAACACTCCACCTTTGAAATATATCTATGATAAGGATAGAGACTAAAGAAAAGCAAGGTCATCGATTAGGTGAATGCCGACACTGAAATGACCAATTACGTTTAACCACAAAAGAGGGAGCATGCCACGATGCTAAACATTAAAATACTGGGGACCAAAAGAAAGATGTTTGGAAAATTTGAAAGGTATAATCATATGCAAGTTTTAACATTATAACAGAGTCCTGAAATTTTCAGAATTAAAAGTTCAAGTTATGTCGTGTTTGTAACTTGATGTATAGAATTAGCATGGTGCGTTTCAGTAAGCAAATATTCAAATTAGTCTTTTATTTTAAAGATGCAGACACATTAAATTCCTTTCTAGAATGGTTTTAAACAGCACTTATGAAACTAAATAAATGGGAAAGATGATTGAAAAGCTTGATTTCTGGAGAGCTCTTCACTATTATTATTATTATTACTGCCCCTGTAGCCGTTATGTTTGAATTGGGCTAAATCTGATCACACACATTCACACAATGAAAATGCATGCCCAGTTCCCTGTACTTTTTGGAATCAAATTATATTTGGCTACCTGTTCATCTTTCTCCTTTCATGTGATCATATTATGGTGGGACCATATTGGTTTTGAGGAGGCAGACAAAGAAATTGAAACTCATTGGCAGAGGTTGCTTTCAAGTCTCAATTATGAATGCATCCTCCAACACCTACCAAGCTCAATTGAGGTATTTGGTTGATGTGATCTATGTCATAAAATAGCACTGATTATGTACCCCCATACTGAGTGTATATAGGTGGAGCTGCAGAAAGATAAAAAAGTTTAAACAAAAAAAAAATCAAATATAATATAATATACAAACACTTTTGTTTAATTATGTCTACAAATTCAAAGGAAAATTGGTAAAAGAAAAGGACTATTAGTAGTACATTGATACATGTAGCACAACCAAAGTCTGGTGCATATTTAAACCTACCTAGCTGTTATTATTCCTGATAAAGTGATAGATGCATTTTCATTTTTCTTTTGACTTTTGTTACTAATAATTAGAGACCATTAAAACATCTTTTCAATAATTCGTATTCTTTACAGCTCTAAGAAAGGGTCATTCTGCTTGGTGTTGGTGACATGCTCATATTCCATCATGTGCACTGTGGTGTGGGTTAAAGTTGTTAACTTTTGTACCTATTATGCATTGGACACAGACACAAGAAATAGCCTCATAATCAGCGATTCCCCCTTTGACTGAACCTCAGATTTCAAATTTAAATTTTGGGATTAGTGAGAATTTGATGGATTAATAACGTTAGAAACAGTGTTATCAATCGTTTCAAGGTGGATGGATATCTTTTAAAATCATAGCAGTGGCTCCAATCTCCAACAAGTTCATGTCTTTATACGGCTGCTGCAATCTAGTACTGTGAAGAGTCAGTGCATGGTTTATGGTGTGTGATGTGTGATCTGTCAATCCAATGTCGGCTTGGATTTGGAACAAGGAATCATGAGAATCTATCGAATATTTCGACAAAAACAACAGTTTAAATTAACATTAAAGATTATGAGCACAGAAGAAAAAACATACTAAAACAAATGTACATAACAGAGGAAAGTTGTGATTAGGGAATGTTATCCATAAAAATATTCCAATAGTCAAGTTTGTTATGTAAGGTTTTTTATGTGAGATAGTGATTTTGAAAGGTGATTTCTTTAAATCTGAGTCATTTTGAAACTTGTAAATGAGAGTGTGAAAGAGTTTAGAGTTTCTATATTTTGGGCACATAGAATATTTGTTGAAAAATTGTTTCTCAACCTTTTGAACTCAAATGTGTATTTTATTGACTATTAAATTATTTTAGTTAGAAGAACCATAGAATAAAATTAAAAACCACAAAAGCACAATGGGATAACAAAAAAAGGAGAAAGAAAATCCACTCACTAATGGATTCAAGTGGTGATATTCCCATATTGATTTTCAAATACTACACATTATTGCCTTTTTTTTAAGGGTAAAAGTTTAAAAATAAAATATCAATAAAGCTGCATTCTTAATGTTAAAGGAATAAAATCGGTGGCACTACATTTGAAAATTAACAAGGAGTGCTATATCTTAAAGTCAAAATAACACTTATGGGTTGCTTTAATTTTAACTATCCCTCAAGTTTGTATTATTTTAAATATTGTTTTCTACTTGTAGAACAATCTTTAGTGATTTTGTAAAATTATCTGTAGCAGTGAAAAATAATTAATTTATATTTTTTTGGGTTATTAGTTTTCATATATTGAGACTTTATATCGGTGTGTTTGAATAGCTCTTGAAAAATAAGATTTTTACTCAATATAATGATAAACTTTTGAAAAATATTTTTATGGAAATATTTTTGCTTTGGGTACTTTTAAAATTCTTCTTAGTCATGTTACCGTTTTAGCACAATTGTGTTATGCTTTCATGGTTGAATATACAAAATTAGTTGTTTTTCTTAAAATCATGATGTCGCACCTAGATGAAATGCATATCTTAGGATGTTTTCTTTTTTTGGTTTACAACCAATTTATTTGTGTTATTCAGAAAGCTTCGCACCGGTGTTATTAATATAAAACTTTTGTATAGTTATGTTCAATTTTTTTTTCCTTTGCTTGCAATCTTCTCTAGCAACTGTGAAAATTGATTTTGAATTTCTTCAAAATTTTACTTATATATTTCTTTGGAATGATAAAAATATTAATATTCATTTTAAACAACTTCAACATGAAGAAAATTAGAGTTGTCAAAATGGGTCACAACCCGCGGGTCAATCTGGCCCATCACGCAATTTCAGGTTCGATCAACTATCACACATTTTTTATTGTCTCGGTGAAGCGATCATCGTGTCATCAACAACGTCTTCATCGGAGCTCCTATGCGCTCTCAGTGCCTTTTGAAGTTGTTGATCTACTCCCTTTTCTATCATGTGTGGTGGCATGTCTCGTCTTTTCTCAAGTAACGATTCAAAGCGTTGAGGTCACTCTTTTTCCTCTTTTAGGTTTGTCGTACGTGATTGCACGTCCCGTCTCCTCTCAGGAAGTGATTTAGAGTGTCGAGATCACTCTTTTTCCTCTTTCAGGTGCCTTGATTAGAGCATCTTTGATTTTTAAGGTTTCTCTTGTTCATCAATGGCCTCTTCGACATCTGTCTCTTCTAAGCTCCTTTTTATCAGCATTGCATTTAATCCGTCCATATATGCTTTTTCTCCTGCGGCAAAGATGATCTTTGTTAATTTATTTATAGTTGCGGTGGCTCTTCAATAATGACCTCTTTATCCACTGGATGTCAAGAATGGATTCCTCAACAAAGATTTGCAAGATGAGATTTATATAGAGCAATCTCCCAGATTTTTTGCTCAGGAGAATCTTAGGTTAGTATTTTGTCTTCTATGTCATCTTCGCTAATCATTAACAATTTAGTGTCACTCGAGTGTAGAAAACATATATTTTCACTAAATCTTTATTTATTATATTAATAACAAGCTTGATACATACGATTTGTATGCACTAGCTTGAAGGGAAGTGTTAGATATATTATCTTTATCTTATCTTTATCTTTTATCTTTAGTTAGTTTGTAATTATTTCTTATTTGTAATTTGGGCTTAGTTTATATTTCTTCTATTAGAAATAGAGGACCCTATATGTATATTTAATACAAGAAAAATTAGTTTCATACATAATTTTCACTATTTGAATGCATCATTTTTGAAATTGATAATGTTGTGTCGATTAACTATACAATTAATAAGTGCTTTGTCAAAATGTCACCAACATAAGTGCTTCCTAAGGGGGACATCCCTACTTTTGTTGTGTCCTCTTTTGGGAGAGCATCTTATTATCATTCTTCTTGGTGATGAACATCCTCTGATAATTTCCTTACGTCAATCACTATCTTCTTACTACCTTTAGCTTGATTGCTAAAGTTGTTAGAATTATAAGACTGAGTTCAAGTGGTATGATTAATTGAACTATCTTCAATTTTCAAAAATAAGATAAAAAAATTATTATTTAATTGATTGATAAAGAACACATCATATTAGCTTACAAATATTTCAAGACAAAATATGTAAGATATAAATATAATATGAAATATAACAAGTAAAGAAAAAAAAGGAATGAAGAGAAACACAATATTTATACTAGTTTGCTATGACATAAGAATTACATCAAATTGTCTGATCATCGTGATTAGATATACAATGAAATCATACATTGTGTACGCCGAATAAGATCTTTTATCACTACTTATAAAATGAATGATAAGAAGACCATTCAAACATTGTGTATTATATTTATTCCAAAAGTATATATGCAATTTAAAGAAACATGTGATATTAACATTTTCAATATAACTAATGAACATTGCTTGGGTGATTAAGTGAACCATAGAAAAACACCATAACTCAATTTAAACATATTTATTATTTATTTTTTTTGAAATAACTTTTTCATTTTTCACTTACTTTAAATATATGCATAGAATGAGAGAAAATATATACGTGTTTCTTAAGTCTATAAAACACAATTTGATTTATTTATATAAATTAATCTAATATGAAATTAAACCTTACTTATTTTTTAAATGAGTATGCTAAATTTATTGAATGAGATTTTAATAAGTTTAATTTCTAAATAAGGTGACTGTAAAAAGAGATATATTATAAAAAAAAAAGGCATGATCCATTCAGTTTTAAGATAATTATTATAAAAATAATGAATCTGTTATATAAAATAAATTATAATTGGACAATAACTAAAAAAATTATATTATCTATGAATAGAATATGTATATATAAGTGTCCACGGCTACTACATTCACTAGTGCAGAAAGAACTTTAGACGTATGTTATTTTTGGTTTTTAACGTCACATCCAGACCCGACGTCTATATGGGTGACGTTAACTGGACGTCGGTTATTTTCAGGTAGGACGTCAATATAGACGTCGGTATACTAACATGACTGACATCTATAAAGACGTCGAACATGACACTAACAGACGTCTACAGGTTGTTATAGATGTTAGACACGGAACTACCCGACGTCTAAGGGCACTATAAAGACGTCATATGTTGCACTAACCGACGTCTAAGGGCACTATAGACGTCGAACATGACATTAATCAACGTTTATGAAGTGTTCATTGTGTTTTAGTGCAGTTCTGCTCGTGTATTTGGGTAGTGTAGTATCACCTCCTTCCTTTGCTAGTTTCTTCGTAAGAAAAAATTGCGTCTTTTTCATCTCTTATGGCATTTCAACCCAAAGACGAACCTGGGTCGTTTCCTAAGTCCATTTCGACCGCCAAAGAAAAAGAATAAGGTGGGTGTCACCGTGTTCTTTTTCTTTGGCGGTGGGAATGGAACTAGGCAAGGACCTAGGTTCGGCTTCAGGTTGAAATGCCATAAGAGATCTAAAAAAACGCAACCTTTTCTTATAGGAAACTAGTAAAGGGAGAAAGTGCACTACGCTACCCAAAGACACAAGAAAAATTGCACCAAAACACAACGAAAACTCATTTTAATCGGTTCAAATGATACATAATACATCATAGATTACTTTAATCGGATTAAAAGCATGCACATGAAAATTCAATGCAGCAGAGAGAAAAGGCGAAGGAAGACGATGAAGTGTGCGAAACTGCTGGTTCGCAATCACTAACTTAACAAGAAATGAGACGTCAGTTGCCCATGAGCCCGACGTCTATAATGTAGTATACGTCGAGTACCTCACTAATATGACGTCCATTAGATTTAAAAAATAATATTTGAGGTATATATAGAAGTCGGATGTATTGGGGACCGACGTCTATAATCAAATATAGATGTTGGAGTGGCGCGATCAGATGTCTAGATGGCGGAAAGAACTGACTTTTGACATACCAGTCAGACATATAGACGTCAGTCGAGAGGGACACTAACGTCTATAATCGAATATAGACGTCAGGTGGCGGGATCAGACATCTAAATGGCGGAAAAAAAATAACTTTTCACCTACCTATCAGAATATAGACGTCGATCGGAGGGGCACTGACATCTACATGGCGGAAAGAAATGACTTTTCACCTAACTGTCATACATATAGACATCAGGTACTAGGGGCCCCGACGTCTATAATATTATAGACATCGGGCCCCACCTAACAGACATCTATAGGCCTGACTTATTTAGGAAATTGTCACAGGTCAATATTTTACGTCATGAACCCCTATAACTGACGTCTAATTGGTGACGTTAAAAGTCAATTTTGCACTAGTGACTCTTACTGCGGCTAACTTTAGTATTGAAATATTGATGCAATTATTGAGATTAATAATTAGCAAAGATTCCTTAAAAGGTGAATTTCAATTACCAAAAGGGAAGATGTTTTCTTTTGTATGACCCAATATATACACATTAATGTAAAGATATTATAAATAAGCCAAAACTATAAATTCATTGGGAGTGTAAATGTTACCTAATTATCTAACCAACTTTATTTAGTATTAGTATAGTATTATTATAATTATCTAGTTCCCTCCCTAAATTAAAAATAAAATCTAGGTCCCTAAATTTCAGGGACTTTGATGAAGGATCCTAACAAAAGTATCAATTAGGGATGACAGTGGGTCGGGTCGGACACAGATAATACTTATTTGCAACTCGACCCGCCAGATAAAATTGTACTCACTACCCAATCCGTTACCCGTCGGTAGGGATGATAACAGGTCGGGTCGGGCATGGATAGAGTGATACCCGACCCGCAAATAAAAATCGTACCCGTTACCCGCCCCGCTACCCGTCGGGTACCCCTATAAAAAAAACCGCGGGTTTTTTTCTACCCGCTGGATACTCGCTTTTAATAGTATACATTATTATCGAAACTCAGACGCAAGAAAAAATATAAAAAACAATAAAAAAATAATAAACAGATAATAACAAAAAAAAATGATGGGCTGACCCATTTACTCTCTGTTCATTTA
The DNA here is from genome assembly GCA_036885675.1 of Vigna mungo. Lineage (NCBI taxonomy): Eukaryota > Viridiplantae > Streptophyta > Magnoliopsida > Fabales > Fabaceae > Vigna > Vigna mungo. Next base: position 31,377,630 of record CP144695.1, on the reverse strand, counting down.
CTCACTTTTAGATCAAAAGCAACTAGGATTTCTTCTTCTCAAACAAAGGGGAGCAGCCTAATGGCCACCACCTCCTCCTCCGACAACCCCTGTTATCTCTATGACCTACCACCACCACCTTCTTTCATCACTCTATTATGTTGATGTTGCAACCGCTCCGACCGCACCATCAGCGGCGCCACCGTGCTTTCCGGCTTTATTGTCATTGTCATGCTCTCTACCTTGCTTTTCTCCCTGTACAACGCGTCCAGTGGGTGGAAATAAGGGCATGTTTTCGAATCTTCCACTCTCCGCTTGTTGCTTTCCTTCACTTTCTTGAAATATTTTTTTATGCTCTCCCACTTCTCTTTACACCTTTTCATGTTTCGGTTGTACCTAAGCTTCCTCATCGAGGATGAGATCTCCTCCCATAGAGGACCTTTGGTCCGTTCTCCAGGTTTGTTCCGAGTGAGGTTTGTTCTGAGTGAGAGTGACAGAAGACGACAGGCAGAATGGGGGCAGCTTTGCTTATCATGATTTGAAGAAAAACCCTAAAAAGAATCTGATTTGAAAAAAAAAAACCCTAAAATGGATTTGGGCTTGGCCCAATTTTAAAACCGATTAAACAGCAAAAACAAAAGCCTAATTAAAAAGTTAAAAAAAAAACTAAAGAATAAAATTATAATTTTTTTCTAACGGGTAGTGGATACCCGCGGGGTAGTATGATACCTAAACCCGACCCGTTAACAAGCAGGTATTAAAATACACACTACCCGCGGATACCTCTTACCCGAGGGTAATAAATACCCATAGCGGATTTTATCTGCGAATACGCGCGGGCACGAGTTTTTTTCCATCCCTACCCGTCGGGTACCCATTAGAGAATACTCGCGGGTATTTTAAAACCCGCGGGTACCCGTGGATACCCGCAAAAAAATTATACATTTTAAAATAAATTTAAATAAATTTACAAAAAATATATAATATAAATTAAATTAAATATAAATTAAAATTTAATTTTAATTAAATTTAACCTAATAAATTATAATTTTATTTATTTTAATTAAATTTAATTAAAATATATATAAATTAATTTTTTTTATTATTTTTTGCAAGTAACAGGTACCCGGGGTCGGAGAAGTATATTACCCGTACCTAACCCGTTTAGAAACAGATATTAAAATTCTCGCTATCTGTTACCTGCTGATAGTAAATATCTGCAAATAATAATTACCCACCGCGAATTTTATCGATGGATATTCGTGGCTGTGGAATTTTTTGTTATCCTAATATCAATAGCTCCTTTTCAAAACCTAGAACAACTGTTTACAATTTAAAAATATTTGATTTTAAATATTTTTAAGTGATTTTATGTTTAAAATATTTTTTACTTTTGTTTGAATGACTCTTCGTTTAATTTTTGTCATTAATGGAATAACTTTGATTATAATTTCTCTTAATATAATAACATTTTTTTATAGTAAAAACTCAATTAAAAATAATGAAATTTATAAGATACTTAAAACTTAATTAAGGGATAAATTGTGAAGAGATCTTTTTCCAAACATAAGTCAATCCTCTCTCAGAAACTTCAACAAGTTTGAATTTAAAATTTTAATGTTCATTTTTATTTTATCAAATTTTAGTAAAGCTTTAATTACATTTTTGTTCTTATATTCAGTGTTTTTTTTTCTCAATTTTTTAACCTTAATACGGTCTCTACTTTTCTTAAAAAACTAAATGTGATCCCTTTTGTCAATTTGGATTAATGAATAATTTACACACTAAAATGAACACGTGAAAATTCTTATGGTTATTATAGAATTTGAGTTTTTTTTTTTTTTACTTTGTAAATTTAAAATGCTTAGTAATTTTATGTAACACCCTAATATTTATCTTATTAATTTAAGGTATTATATAGTTGATAAATAACATAAATCAATAAAATTTATTTACAAATCTTTTATGAGAAAAACAAAACAAAACTTTTGAAAAGTAAATAAATACTTCATCAATTAAATAAATTTATAAAATACAAAAATTATATACTTAAATATCACTTTATTTGGAAAGACCATTAATAATTCGATCACTTCACAACTCTCTCATTTGCATTATCATATCTTCATGTATAACTCATAACACAATAGACAACAGGATAAGCTGGTGTAATTTAAAACTTATAAGTTTTGAAGAAAAGAAAGTTTATATAAAAACAGTAAGAAAATCACTAAATAACTTTACATCAATCATATAATCCACATCTAAACATAAAGGTTCTCATAGCCCATGCATATATCAAGAACCACATACACGACCTCCAAGAGGACTAGTGTATGACTAGCATTCTAAGACCTTACACTTGTCATTGTTTAATCACTCCTGCTTCTCAAGAACTATAGCTATCACATGTATAGACCTTTCCTAGATCCATAGATCATGACAAGATAAATTCTATATCTCACGAGTCCAGTTGCTATCGATACTCTAAATATAAACTTTCATTCATTAACTCTCACAACTAGTCAGTATGATCTCATTTTAATCCATAAATACAACTATACAAAACTAACTCATTTTAGTATTCTCACCCTAGGATTAACTACCTTATCATTCCACTCATATTCATCTTAGTTCACAGTAAACATTACAAAATTAGTAAACACAGTCATAAGAAAATAGCAACAAAACAACATATCACACATAATTCATTCATCACATTCTTTTATAATCTTAAATTACCACACCTTGCCATACATATGTATTTTACCTCAATCCAAACTTATCTCATAGCGTCAATCACCTATTATTTATTTTGATTTACATGTTAATACTTCATTGTTTATTTTCTATTGAATAAGCATGACATTTAATTACAATATTTCCATTAAGTATATCAAAATGGAAAAAAGTATTTCTCTAACCATAGACCTCTAACTGACAATCCTAACAATCAAAGCAAAGAACCATTTGTCAAAATTTTAGCTTGTGTCAATGATTAACTAATTAGGAATTAAAATTTTACCAAAACAACCCATAACCCAAAACAGGATGGTGCCAAATGCTAGATCCCTTAGTGCTCATTGTTAAGTGAGCTCCCAATGCGACCAGGGGACCACCTAATAGGCTCCCTTTCAAGCTAGGTTGGGCTAAAGCATGAAGATGGGACCATGAAAGTGAGGCTGGCACGAAAGCAAAGGGTGGATGGAGGGAATGCTCCCAGTTTATGAGTGTTTGTGGTGGGATGAAGGTGTTTGATGGTTCTCTTGAGAAGTTGGGCCAACTCTAGAGAAATGTGACTAGAGGAGACCACATGGGATGCTTTAGCCTTGACTTTAGAGACTAATGGAATGACTCAATATTTTTGTAGCATTTCATTACTAATCTCAAAGTGGGTTGACAAGGAGGGAGACACTTCTATTTATAGATGAAGATTTCTCCAAAGTAGGCCAAAATCCTAAAATGATATCTTACACCTAACCTTAAAAATCCTATCTTGGTGAAGAGAGCTTGACATATGACACTCTAACTTTTAGAAAAATTATCCACTCCTAGAATGTCATGTGGAAAACCACTTAAGCAAAAGTTTCCCACTAGGAAAATGACACATGACCACTAACTTTATAAGAAAACTCTCTACTAAGAGCTTGCCGTGTGGAAAACCACTTTAGCAAAAGTTTCCCACTAGGAAAATGACACATGGCCACTTTGTAAGAAAACTCTCAATTAAAAGTTTGCCATGTGACCACCATGTTTCATGTGGGACACCCTCCACCAAGATAAGGTTACAAAATTAATCACCCAAGATTAACTTAAGCTAGGCGCAAATATTGCCCTACAACTTAAGTAAGATTGTTCAAAAATCACACACTACTTGGCCCTTAAAGCAAGGCTTAAAACAAATCCTATACTACTTGACCCTTAATACAAGGTCTAAATACTTCTAATCTACTAGAGGTGTTCCATGATGGTCTAAGGGAAAGAGCTTCGTTTTACCTTGTATAGATGACTCTAACTCTTCTTGAATGTGTTTGGGCCATGGCTAGGGGGTATGTTGTTACGACCCAACACCCTAGACCTTTTGAGCTCACTATCAATTGGGTGCTCAACAGTCCCAAAGTTTCACCTTTGGACCACTAAAGGTCACTGACTTAAGTCTTGGAAGTGGCGTCCAATGGTTCCGTGGAATCGCCTGACATTGGATTAAAGTTTTAACTCCCAAATTGACTTGAATAGGTTGTCTAACTTGACTATCTATACAACTTTAGTTTTATAGTAGTTTAAAATACCTTATTTTAGTTCAAAATAACCATAAGATAAATCAAATTGGACAATCCTAACCAAATCAAATCAACTCCATAGACAACGATACTAAAACAACCCAAAAACAATATTTCAAGTAATAAAATAACAATTCAATTCCATTATTATACTCAAACAATTTACTAATATTGCTTAACATACAAAATTCTAAATTTCAGTATTCATAGTTTACACATCAACCTTATTAAATTAACACAAATACAAGTAGTTAAATTTTGCTACACCAATCACAAATACATAAACAGTTCATCAGATCAAACCATAATTTAATAGATTAATTTAAACTTAATATAGTTTCCCTTACCTGGATAGATGTCCTTAAACTCCAAAAAGGTGTTCTACACAAACTCAACTCTCACAAGCTCTATAAACTCTATCTCACATGGGTTGTTTTACTTGCGCATAGAAAACTCTTATCAACAATCATAACATCTTGACAATCCTAACCAAACAAATATTCATCTTAAGCTCTTAAACACTGCATGTAAACCCAAAACATCCCAAGTATAACAAGTTTCTTAATAGACCGAAACGAAAGTCAAACAATAAACTTATTGTGTTCAAGATTATGATCAAATAGGATTGTAGATCTTGGCATCAAAAGTCGTATAATGTTTATCTATAAGACTTTATTTATACAACATATTTTTAATTAAAATAATTTATTATTTTATATCAACTATAATAATGATGTTGAATCCAGTTTTTCTAGTAAAACTATATATCATTAGAAAAGCATTTTAAATATATGTTCTTTTTAAACGGATTTTAACAATGTAATAATACATGGAATACGATTTATTTATGAAGTTATAAACTTATTTTCCCCAATATTTGAACATTCTTGTCCTGTTTCACTAATAGCTCTTGAATTATTTCTATTTGACTTTTGAATCCTTGCGACTTCAATTTTATTTAAAATTTATCTGTAATTTGAATAGTTTATGTTTCCACTTGTTACTTATTGTCAACTTGTTAGTTTCAAAATTTAAATTAATTAAAAGGCTAAAGTCAGAGTAAACCATTGAATAAAGTTTAAAATTAATAAATTTAGTGATGCCATGAAATTGACTTTATTAAAAATTTAAATTAAGGGTGACAACTATTTACTATCCCAAAATTTCACCATTTAAGCCATGAAATATGGCACTTCTCTGACCAAAAAAATACTGTAACATCTCTAGGGTCAATTTTTTGATGTGACATTGCTAATTAATATTGTAAATGGTACAATAACTAACACTATGCTTGTTAAACAAATGTCTTAATTATTTTTTCAAAATCCTCATAAAAATACTCTTGATTTTTTAATAAATTAATCCAAATAACAACTATCTATTTATAATTCTATTTTGTAGATCTATATTGCAAAAATTCATAATAAGTTATGCGCTTAAAATGATGTCACATAATATCAAGTTTAAGACTTTAAACTATAGGAATGAAAAATTATTTTACATTAACATAGTGTTATTTTATGACATCTTTATATTGAAGTAAAATGTACTTAAATTAGCATAGTGAAATTAAAAAAAAAATTGCGTGCATTAATCTTACAATAAAGATAAACTAAGTGTTAGAGAAAAGATATTATTAACAAGTTTTTTTGAATATTTGGTAGGATAAATCTTATAATCATTTTGAAAAATTTTGCTCAAAGATAATAATTTATATAAAAATATAAATATTGTGAATTTGTGGATAGGAATTTTTATAATTAAAATAAGAATATTTAAATAGGTTACAATTGAATCTCTTTATTTTTAAAATATTAATTTAAATAAAACAATTAAAATATTTTATATTTTAACTTCTTGTTTAGATAAAGAATTTTAAATTTTTTAAAATATATAATTGTAAAATTAAACTTTTAAAAATGCTATGCAAATTTAAATATCTAATAATCATATTTTTAGATTCATATGTATAAAGATAAAGTTATTAGTTTCGAAATTTTAATTTTCTTTCTTATTTTAGTAAATTTTAAATTTCACCATTTTAATTATCTGAAATACTGTCTAAAAATTTCTAAATTTTAATTTTTTCATTTCAAGTTTTTTTTTTTAATGTATCAAATAAATAAGTTATTCTATTAAATTACTCCGTCCTAACAGCACCTACTTTAAAATTTTGGAAGAGAAAGTTTTTATCAGGGAATTATGTTATATAATTATAATTTTTATTGAAAAAATATTCCAAACCTTGGTTGTGATATGATTTAGCAGCTTGAAATTACTCCTCCCAGCAGGATCGAATAAAAAGGATTGGAGGGTAGAGAAGGAGAAGAATTTCCTGAAGAAGGTGTTTTCCATATATGCTCCATTTTTGGAAATGGAATCAAATCACAGTAAAGCAGAAGAATAAAATAATGAAATTTGAGGAATTCTCATGGTCTTGGATATTGTTTAGGTTTAAGAATTTGAAAGTCACGTGCATGTGCATATTTTGTAATGGATGAAATGACATTATCTTCTCTCTGTGCCAGTGCATGCCAACTGCATAGTATAAATAAATAAATTAAGACCACTCCCACATGCTTCTACTGACAGAATTCGATACCTATTGGAACAAATTTCAGTCTTTCTTGTTTTAAAGAAATATTCAAAGCTGAAAAAATGCGGGCAAAGTCAAAGAACTGCAAATCACTCACTGATAACACACATCCATTCTTTACCTTTTGCTTCTGCATATCATAATCTTAACACACTCGAGGAGAAATGTTTATTACAGCAGACATCATTGTTGAGTAGAATTTTGTTAAGAAATGTGTTGTTGTTAAGAAGATTGAAAGGAGAAAATGAAATGATATGAATGATAGCAGTAATGAAGGAGTGTCCTTAATGGTATCTCTGTTTGGAAATAGTTTGTTCCTAAGATTTATACATAAAAATGAAAGGGTAATAAGAAGCACTAATGGTCAGTAGAAATGGAAGAGTAAACAGCCATCCTCATCTCCATGACTTTCTTGTGGGAATTGGAGTGCAAGTAGCTAACAAAAGTAGGACTCTTGGCTGGCCTATACTCTGGTAGCAACCTACCAGACTTGTACCTAACTCCACATGCATTGCAAAGTGTCTTTGGACCTAATGGTCCTGCCCTCCACTGTGGGGTCCTCTGAGCCAAGCAATGGCTGCATCTCCTTGGCATTGATTGTTGACCACTGCTACCTTCAAGCTCACACTCCCCAATCACCACTTTCCTCACTTCTTCTTCCTCCTCCTTTGGCTTAGGCATCATCATCAGTTCACTGTCAGCCAACCAATAAGCCTGTTTCAGGAGTGGAGGGTCAGAACTCAAGGCTTCATTTTCTGGGTTCAAATGGTGTGACCATACGCTCAAAGGGTCCTTCGTTCTAGGGGCCGAAAGCCTTTTCCTTTTGCTCCTCGCCTTCCCAGGCACAGCAAAATTTTGCAAAGGACACTCATTCTCTTGGGCGGCTCTCTTCAATGTGCCTGAAGAACAACCCTTGCTGCTGCTGCTGCCTGTGCTTATGCTTATGCTTGTTGTACTATTCTTAGCCCCACCGCCTCCCAACACAAAACTTGGGGGACTCGAAAAGCAGTCCTCAACAAACTCCGAAAGCCACTCCAACTCAACATCCACTTCCTACACACAAACATAGTAAGAACAACAACCACCACAAAGCTACAAAGCTGGTAAAGAATTAGTGAGCGAAAACAAAGCAAACACTTAGTAGAACTTGGAAAGAAGCATGAGTGGCAAAAGCAGAAAAAGAAAAGAAGACAAGATTAAAGTGAGGAACTGACCGTGTTCTGAGCAGAGAAGAGGTCATCAAGGCTGCTTGAGCAAGAAGGGGCAAAGAGCTGCTGCTCTTGGTGGCATTCAGTCATGTTGATGAGAGGCTAAAACTGAAGAAGAGTGTGTAATTTTTGAAGAAATAGATAGAGAGAAGTGAAGGTTTGTCTGAGAGGGTAGCCTTTATTAATATGGGGCTTGGTATTTTGTCGGCAGATAAAAGGTTAAAAGCAAAAGAAAAAAGAAAAATTATGACTGTGAAAGCTCACATCACTATCTGATGCAGACAAAAACACCAATCACCATCTCTCATCTTACATTAACCTTGTTTACCCCAAAACATGATTTAGTTATTTGTATATTCGTTGCTTACCTTTCTTAGCTTTTTTTCTTCCTTTGGAAAATCAATTTTTAGGGTAAAAATATTAAGAGTGGGGTTAGGTTTGCAGTATTAGATGCCTCCCTTTCACTTTTGCTTTGCTAAACATCTCAAAAGATGCATTGGAAGAGTCCAAGAGAGCAGGGCACAGACTGCTTCTGCCATTTTCAGATTCATTTTAAATGTTTTAACATTCAGATTCTTCCAAAATCTTTTAACTTTTCCCTACTTTTCATGCCTTCAATTTTGTGGTCCTATCACACCCCCTTGGAAGGTAAACTCTATCAATACAAAAATTATAATCTAACTAACAACATTTAACTTCAAATTACTGCTCTTACGCTAAAATTACACCAATAATATCACAGCCTAATCATATAAAACCTCTAACTATATAAAGAATTAACATCATTTTCTATCCAAAACTTTAAAACAATAAAATAATAAATTTTTCATCTTATATAATACTTTACTTTTCGCATTTTTATCCAATATAAAACTTAAATACAGACTTGAATTCTCAACCTTATTAATTTTATGAAATTTGTTAATGTCACACAGTTATTGTGGAATTACAACATTATATTTGGATAAAAATTGATACGTAATATTGTAAAAAAAAATTATCTTGTAAAGTTTGTAAATTAATTGGTGGAAGTTTTTTTTTTTAATATACCTATTTTCTCTTTACTCTTTTTTTGAGAAAGTTATTTATGTCAAGAATTTCAAATTCAAATTCAAAATAACTGATTGTTTTGACTTTAAGGGTTTGGAGCGCACATAACTTAAAAGTTTTTAGAAAAAGTCATCAATTTAAAAGGTTTTTAATATATATATTGTATTCTTAAAATAAATGCTAAATGTATTATTTTTTTAAAAAAAATAAAAGGATATCTAATTATAAGCGGCTATTTTAAAAATTTTATTAAAAAATATATTTTTGGCCAAATAAATTGTACGACAAAAAAGAGAAATAAGGAGAGAAGAAAAATAGATAAGATTATTAATGAAAAAAAAAAAAGAGATGGAGAACAAAAAAAATTATACAGAAAATGACATACAAAAACTAATTAGTCCTTGAATTAACATAACATTTAAAAAGCTACTCCTTTTGACCTATTTTAACATAAATTTACTGATTTATTTTTTAGAATAATAAGTTAACAATGAATTTTGAATTTGATTTTTTTTCTTCTAGATTTTCTAAGGCGTTCTTTTATTCTAACATAATAGAACATAAAAAAATCTAACAGAAAATCTGGATTCAATGAATCTTAATTTGACCTTATGCATCTAAACTAATTATGTTTCACTTTTCCCACATAAATTTATTTTCCAGAAATACAATTAATTATGGAAAGAAATGTATAATATTGTTTTTTATAGAAAGAAAATTGATGAATAAAAAATTAAAGTGTGTGATTTTTTTTTTATATCTAGATTAACGTTACTATATAATGACTTTTTATCTGAATATGTTAGATGGTTATGAATGAGTTCCGAATATCACATCAATAAAACATGCCATGTTATAATAATTTATTAGTAGTACCAGATCAAGAAAAAATATTTGATTTTTATAATTATTGTCATATAAATTTCACATAGATTGTACTTAAATTTTTAATATATTTGTTTGAAAAGATGTTAGATGTAGTTGTCAAAAGTTTCAATATTTGAAAAGCTACAAGCAGTGCTATTGTTCCACTTGTCACTCTTATTTTAAATTTACATGTATGCAACTTTATATAACTACCCATCCATCAATATTTGAACAATTCATCTCTTTTTACAATTTTCTATTTGTAACTTTTAGTTTTAAGCTTTTCAATTTCAATATACATATTTAATTTCACTTTAATTTATAATTTCAATATACATCAATATGGTTTCTTGTTGATTGCTTGAAAACTAAAGAATTAAAACAAAATAAAATTCCAGCACCGATATGTGAATGATGAACTATGGTGGGCCTAAGTTGGATGAGTAATTTATTGAAAATGAATGATCATGAAAGAAGCAGCTTGAAACAGAACCTAGAGAGTAACATAAAATCAATATGAATAATTTCAATACTCCTTTTTTCTCTCAAGTCCCATATCACCAGCTTTCACACGCTTTTTTTTTTTTTATTATATCAAAAACCAAAAATTGGTAAATATATTTAAAAAATTAAACTATGTTGGGTCTATTAAGGTAGAGGTTGGGAAACATAAACACCAATAACATCTAAGCTCAACTATATAAAATATTGATATCACTTTCTATTTAAAACCTTTAGACAATGAGTTAACGAGTCTTTCATCTTTATAAAATGTTTTACTTTTTCAATTCTATCAAACGTAGGAATTATACTCACATTCAGATTTCCAACATCCTTCATAAGTAAAATAAGTTAAAAGTATAATATTAATGAAATTATTATTTGAAAAGACATAAAGATTTAAGAATGTTATCCGAATGAGTTTGAGATGGGAAGAAGAGACATGAGTAATGAAGGTTTGTTATCTTGACATGCTATGGTGTCTAAAAGAAGGAGAATAACAGCAATGTTGTATTATGAAGAAGTGATTGATGATGCATGGAACTTGGTCATGGTGAGAAGAGGAGTAGGACCCATAAATAGTGAGAGTTTGGTTTGAAGTTGTAGCCACCCAAGTGCTTGAAAATGAAGCATGAAGGCTTGATTTCTACGAAGAAAAATATTATTTGATAAATTAAATATTATTTTTATTTATTTTTTACTTTTTTTTAAAAAAAATATATAAAATTGACTTCATACATTATCTCTCTCTGAGTGCCCTGAGATGGAAGAAAAAGGGCACATCTAAATAATGAAGGGAACACTGTTCCATACTTTTATTGGAAATGGGACTCATCGCTCTTCACTGTTCAACTAATAATTTCATCACTCACACCTATTCCAATAAATCAACACTTCTTTTACATAACATGTAAATTCGATCATTAAATCTCAAATTTAACTTAAAACTTTATACAATCGATTTATAATATTACTTAATAAAATAAAATTCATATTTATTTATAAAGTTATATTATCTCTAATAATTTAAAAGGAAAGTGTAGCCACCTGAAGTATGGATAATTGGATATGTTGGAATTAGGATGGATTGTCCTATGCTATTTATTTGAAATCCACGTCACATTTACACCAAACTCACCTTTCCCTTTTTACATCAATCTTCTGTCCACAAATTGGAGTCTTTCTCTTTCTCATTGTTTACAATAAATCATACAACCAAGACAAAAATATTCGTATTGTGATTATTGTGAATATTTAAATATTTTGTAGATTATTTTTTATATGAATAATATAACTTTTACTTTTTGCCTTATTGTATATAATTTAGTGATGAATTTGTTCTTTTGGTCATTAATTGATCTTTTATAACACGTAGCACTCAACTTGCTCGTTCTCTTTATAAGAAAAAATTGATCGGAAAAGTTGAGAAAAAATTAAAGAAAGAAGTGAATTTATCGATGAAATTAATACAAGATAAAAATTATTATTATATCATCTCATTAACAATGATATATTTATATAAAAATAAAACTATTTTAAACACTTAATAATATAAAAAATAATAGAACTGTCGAAATGAGTAACCCGGCTCGACCCGACCCAGCCCCACCACGGGTTGCTCACTTAGTGAGTCAACCCAACCTGATTCATTTATTAGAGAGCCATAAAAATTCGAACCCGACTCGACCCACCACGGGTTGGTGGGGGATTGGCTCACTGACTCATTTAATTACAATTTTTTTTAAATAAAAAAAAATTACAAACTTTCTATAATTCAAATCTGTTCACTCCCAAATTTCACTCCCGACATGGATGTTTAATTACTTTTGAAAATATGGAACTTAAATAATTTTTTCAAACAAAAAAAAATAATAAATATTTTTTATAAAATTAAAATTAAATTTTAATAAAATAAAATTAGGTAAGTGGGTTGGTGGGCCAACCCGGTCCACCACGGGTTCAACCCACATGAACCGGGTTTAAATGAGTCGGGTTGAAATCTGACCTGCATAAAAAAATACAATTTTTTCAAACTCATCGCAGATTGTGTTCCATTTTAACAGCTCTAAAAAATAATAAGAATTCAATTATAAACATTCAAATTTATAAAATATTTAAAATTTAATTAACTCTATATTTATTTTTATATTGTAAATATGGATAGGTGTTTTTATAAATTATTTATAAACAAACATGCGTTTAAGAGATTTTTTTTTTTAAATATAAGTATTTGTAAATTACGTGTTTTATCCTAATACCATGTATTAAATATCATATTTTATTTTTTAATGTTTTATTTCTTTCTGATATACCTTTTAAGTTTAATTTCAAGTTTAATATGATTTAACAACTAGCATTGCTGAAAACAAGAAAAAAGAAACTAGTTTATTCTTCTTTTATCCTTATTAATATACGTGATTGTTTTAACTAGTCATCTCTTTAAATTTTTATTTCTAAATTAAAATTTAATGTTTTAAAATTTGTTATTAATAGTTAAAAATAATGTTGCATCAAATATAATTTACTTATATGAAATCTAAAATATAATTTATATAATAAAATAGTATTTAATACAAAATTTAATATTATTTTTTTGTTCAAGTGAATTAATTACATACTCTAAAATACAAGTTAAATCAAGCCAATTAGATTTAAATTAATACGAATGATCATTTTACACGTCTCATAATATAAAAATTCATAATCATAATAATAATAATAATAACAACAGTTGTATAAAGCCTTTATTCATGTTGGAAATAGTTTTAGAACTTATTTATTTCTAAATAATACTGCTTTGTATCTATGGAAGGTTTCAAAATTTATTTGCATTGACGACTAAAGTACATAATTAGACTGCATTAAAAGACAAACTTAAATACATTTTTTTTATGATTCTTCAATTAAAAAAACTATAATTTTACCTTGTTATTTACGTCCACCTTTATTGTAGTGTTGTCAAGTTGAACCTCAATTGTGATGGAAGAACAGTACAAAAACACTTTGAAAAATGTATCTGAGTTTTGGCCAATAATAAAACCTGTCTCTACTGCATAAATATGTAAATGGCATAAATACTTGTCATGTGTTAGGTCCATTTCACTGAACCAATGCATGATAGTGTTGCCATTTGCAGATCAACACAAGTTGCTTCATTCAAACAGAGAACCATGTGCAGCACCAGAAGAGGTGCTCCTACTGGGCAAACATTTAAAATTTTAGGGGGCATTTATCATCTCTGAAAAACCATTTTCAAACATTGAAAAGACTGAACATGGTATCAAAGGATGAGAACAGAGATGGATCAGAAATCTACATCTCCAAGGTGCTTATCATATCTAGTATCTTTTTTACTACCTATTTGTTACTAAATCTTCTATTCTTAAAATTTTATTCATGAATATGATTAAGAGAAAAGTCTATTACCAACATTTGCTTAATATATATAGGTATTAGTCTGAATGAATGAAGAACAGAACTATTTTGAATCATTTTAGTATCATCTATTCTTAGTATTAAATATAAAGAAATGTCTACTAATACCAATATTTTCAGGTATGAATGCATTTGAATTTAAACTTGTGTCAGTAGCATTACAATTCAAAAATCAGAATCAGCCGTTAATTTTTGTGTTGCCTAGGTTTGCTCAGGACATACATTACTTACCAGCACCGATCTTCCAACACCTCTGCATTCTCGTCTAGCATGAAACTGAATGTGAGTTCACTAACACCTTGTTCACTTGAGTGAATTTGAGGAAGAATAATTGAGTGAATTTAAGAGAATTTAAAGATGATTTTTTTTTTGTTTATTTGAGTGAATTTAAAGATAAATGAGAGTGAATTTAAAAGTAAAGTTTATGAGAATTAGTGTAGGATTTAATTTATGTGATAGATTAAAAAAAATTACTTCCAAATCCACTCTTGATTATCTCCAAATTCACTCAAATAAACAACAACAAAAATTATCTTTCAAATCCACCCAATTACTCTCTCTCAAATCCACTCAAGTGAACAAAATATAAAGGAATCACAACGTGGCTCCATTACATTATGATCAAATTTCAATTTTCTGGTGGTGAATAATTCAAATTTAGAATGAGATAGTTGCTTAGTCAAGGTTAGGACAGGCCTCCAAGCTTACTGATTAATTATGAAAACCAATTCTAACTCACTAAGTTAAACAAAAATAATAGATGAGACGAGTGAAATCTGAGTATAGATTAGTTAAATATTTGCATTCAATCAAGGCTTCCACACATACTAATTCGTGCACCAACAAGCAGCTACAAAATCAAATCCTCCAAAGTGAACAATGTTGTCTAGCAATGTTAATATGTAACTTCATTCAGACAGGAATTAATATGCATAGGTTTGGAGGCCTTGTTTACAATGAATTTCTTTACAAAGTTGAAGTATCTTAAAAGAACCTAAAAATCAAGATTTTTTTTTTTTCTTTCTTCAATTTCTAGTTATTCTGGAGGGGGGTGCCCAAGGATAAATTCAGTTTTCATGACATGCAGGACTATACAGCTATCACCGAGTGTTAACTCAAGGAGACCTAAGATACTGACGCCATTCTTCAGGTGTTCCCTTTCTTACTGTCAGCATTCTCAGGGCCGCAGCAGTTAGAGGTATGGCAAGAATGTCATAGTCCTTTGGAGCCTGAATTACAAGAGTAACATTCACTTAATCGTGAAAATGGAAACATTAAAAAGCCTGAATACGTTGAAATAGGTACTATGTTTCAATTCAACAACGTAAGTGAAAGTTGGAATTTTAACATTGGCAACTCCTTCTCGGTAGCCATTATGTTGCTCTTTCATGAATTATGGGAAGAAAGCAACTATGTTGTAGCTAGTTAAGTAGGTGGTACCTTTGGGACCTTAATCAACTTCATTTTTGCCTCCTCCAAAGTTTTTTTACCCTTTTTGGAGTTGCATTTGGCACAAGCAGTCACCTGTCATCAGAAAATACTGAGTTCTAGATTCACATGTAAAGGAAGAAGCTGATAAGTAACGAGGAACACCTATTGTGGCTGGGAAGAAATTATTGATTCTTGAGTGTTCAAAACCAGAGGATTAACAAAACTGGATTGTTCAAAAAATATGCATTTGACAGAACATGTAGATAATATATACTTTTACCTAGTGAAAGCTCATGCACAAAAAGAAGATAATTGACTATTTTCCGTTAGGAAAGTAGCCCGAACATGTTGCCCAAGATGACAAGACTCACATTCAAAAATTTGTAAACATGAGAGATGAGCAATAATATTTTTAAAATGTTTACTTTAGGTGATCTAATCCATAATTAAGGTCAGGGGATCCTAAAATAGCACCAGTGGTAGATGAAGGAGGTTGAAGATAGAAAGTCCATGTGATTCAAAGCTTATGCCAATTATCTTTCTAGTTCTGCAATTCTTCAAGTTAAAAGGGCACCTAAGTATAAAAAGAACTGAATTCAAAGTTAATGAAAGAAGAGGTATAGCTTGACTAATTCAAAATGGCTTTAGCCTTTGAAGCATTTGGTGGATGAAAATTTTGAGAAAATAGGAGGAATACTAGCAATGTGATCAAAAGCACCAGAATCCAATATCCAGGATGTTAATAGAATTTAGTTTGTAATTTAAGTTGTAGACACTATTATTTCTTGCTCGACATTAATAAGAATTATCTCGGTCAATGTTATTTGCTAGCTGATATGAACTAAAAAGATTTCAATTCAGATCTGTCATGATTATCTTTTTGTCAATGTTTGCTATGATTGTTTTTATCATCAACAAAGATGTTATTTCTTGTCAATATTTTGTTAGGTTCTTTTCTAATGTTTGCGCTTTTATACCAATGTCAACATGGAAAATTTTTCAATCATCATTGATAACAAAAAGTTGGAAGAAAAAAACTCCAATTAAAAACAATATCGGTTAACGTCAATAATGTAAAACTTTAGTAAATATCAGTTAAAAAAATCTTTGACAAACTTCTACCGAGGAATAATATCAACCAAGACCGACTATTAAAAAATAATCAATTTTGATATATTTGAATTTTTAATAATGATTTGATATTTAAATAATTTTCGGTTTTGGTGGTAATTGAGATACTTTATCCAGACAAGAAATTTAAAATTCATTAAATTTGAATTGTCTTGTCTAAAGAAAACATCTAAAACATAAAACAATTTAAAATTAGATTAATTTAAATTCAATGTATTTGAATGTCTGAAATTTGCTTGAGTGAAAAACACACTAAGCCCAGGGATATATATACAAAACAACTACATAGAACAAGTAAATATAAAAAGCAATTAATAAGAAGAATAATAAGGCTAATAATTAAACTATCTTTAAGTTATGATGAATCTTGGAAACTTAGAAAGTGGAACATGATTATTATTATGTAGTTTCCAGCAGTATTATCTATATGCATAAAAGATTCTTACTAGATTTTCCCATGTCCATTCTCCACCTAACGCAGCGGGCACAACATGATCAATGGTCAAATTATCACGTGAAGAGCAATACCTGTTGAGAAGGTCATATCATATCAGTGCAAGGATTTGTATCTCAACTAACCTAATTACCTAAGGTAAGAACACCTTTACATCCTTGTGCTCAAGGTAATTTCATAGCAAAGCCAAAATTAAAGGTAAAACACAGGAAGCTCCTTCTGACTGATAATTTATTAGGAGTTAGGTTAGTCACAATAATAGCAAGATACTTGGAGGAAGATCTTTCTCTTATTTTCTGATCAATTCCATTTAAATGAAGTCTTTGTTTTCTCTTGCCTGATTTTGTTTGTGGTTTGTCATAATTACTCCACAAGCATGAAATGTTGAGAAGGGTTGCATCCATTATGTATGGCTCTCCATTATAGAAGCAAAGAACAGACTCATGCTAGCTAAGAGCTTCCATAAGGAACAAATAACAATTTATACATAACAATTCACGCTACCTAATTCCAATTCTCATTCTCATAAATTACAAGGTGAATGAATCTTGCTGTGCCAAACTAGAGATTGGGGAACAAGAATTTTATATTCGAACCACCCCCAACCAAAGGTAAAATTAAGTTGGATTTAGGTTAAAGTTCAGAAAATCGATGCTCACTTCAATAGTTTTACTTTTACATCTGAAAGTAAAGGAGGGAATTCTTTTCTAGGTCTTATGTCTTCCACAAAATGGAGAATCATTCCTATTAGAGGAAAATATGTAAAAACAACTTCTAGGTCTTCTTTACTGCGATAGTGTAATGTGAGCATCAACTTAAATTGCATAACTGAAAGCATGGCCACAGTTGAGCTTTTTCCAGGTGTATGTACTTCAGCTTATCACAAAGTTGGCCTTACATTGCTTTCCAGGTTAAAGTCTTGTCCGTGAATAAATTGTTAATTAATACCATGGACGGCTGTATTTGCAATTCTGAAGATATCTATACATGGTGTTAGGAACCAGCATTCAAAACAAAGAAAAACATGGTTTTATTGTTTGAACGAAAGTGGATAGAACGAGGAGAAAGATCTTTCCTTCACTAGTTCCATCTTTCACAATCGACCAAGCCCTTGTTGGGTTCTTTCAAATTCATTTCCATAAGTCCTCTCCCAACCCAACCCTTACTTCCCCCAACTCATCTATTTAACTAACCCCTTCTTATTATCTCTCTTTGTTAACTAGTAGTAACCACTTTTTCTTCTCTTTCATCTTCCAAGCAACTTCCAATCTGTCCTAACTCCTAATACAGTCGAATTCTTAAAGTCTAGGAGCTCCATGGATCTTAGTAATATCAATTCTACAGAAATATATATATATATATATGTGTGTGTGTGTGTGTGTCTGTGTGTGTCTGTGTGTGAAGACCCTAAATCCCCTTCAGTAATTTTGATTGATTATTCAACTTGGTCAACTGACATGTTTGGTATATCGACAAGTTTACGATGGCCGTCAATGGCCTAACACAACTCTCCTCCTTAACCCCGGCTAGAGGCAGCTATGAAAGGCAATGTTTCTGTTTTGTTGTGGTGAATGACAGAAATTAAACATATTCAGATTTGTTAAAAAAGAAAGTTCAACATAGAGCACTTACTGACAGGTGTAATTGTCCCGAAATAGTATATTTTTTCGACTAAGATTGTTCTTGATTATTCTTCTTTTAACAACCTGAAGTAAATGAGGAACCTGTACCAACCACCAAAACAAAGCTAAGTTGAGCTCATTCAATGGACCAGGCAAATCACAAAAATTTTCAGCAATAACTATTTGTTTAACAATCATTATGATAAAATACAAAATATACATGTTGATATTAAATTAGAGCCATTGGTTTTACTGCAATGATGGGAAGCACCAGAAATATTAATAAACCAAAAGCATATTATGCTGTGCATACCCTTAAGACAGCTGGTATATAGAAAGATCCACTGGGGGAGTTCACTGTCTTAGCATAATACTCCAGTACATCAGCCTGGAAAAGTGAGATTTCAAAACATAATAACCACATTTCAGTGTTTGTCTAAAATAGAGAAGAAATAGAGTCAAAAGCTGTAGCCGGAATCAGTATATGTGTCAGTATCTTGGTATGTGCAAACTGACCACCAGGCCTGGGGAACAAATCAAGTTCAGATTACACATATTGAACCAAAAAGAAAAGGATTAGAAGCTTGGTTCAGAGATACACCCCACTTTTGGAAATGATATATGCATTAAGAAATCTCACCAATTCATTAAGAAGATTAGTTTGTTTTAGTTTAACATTACACATATTCATGTCCACAAAATGATAAAATACATTAAATGGGCTTATTGCACACTATAACTAACATAGCAAAAAAAAAGTTGAGCGAAATATCTGACCTTCTCCATAAACTCCAAACATATAGCACGTTTCCAGCCTACGACATTTACTGGCCTGGAGCAGGATGACAGCAGTCAGAACCATAAGCAAACAACTGAGCAGGTGTCTTGATATTGGTGACTATACAAGAGAAAATAAATCGTCACTATTTCATACTATTCACACACACTAAACACTGAGGCTATAAAGTATACAGTATTTCATCCCTGAAAAATCGATAACTGGCAGGAAGTGTTTACACCACATAGTTTCAAAAGCATGCAGCGTTGACCAACTCATTATCAATATAGATTTTTGTACTTATCTTGATTGAAAAAACAATAAACAAATAAATAGTGATAAATATGAAGCTGTGTGTGTGTAGAACTAACATCCCAAATAATGCAAATGTTCCTTGGTAGTGATCCTGAATTTCCCAAAGCAAACAACAAATATGTCATAAAAATAGTCACACAAAGATAAAATACACATTGAGATCTAACATCAACTATACATATGACCAAACAAGAGCTTACAAAGACTTAGGTAATTCTCACCTCTTCAGCTAGCCTTTTGGGGATGAGTTCATTTCAGTTCAAACTCAAAATGGTATTAAAACCTATCATAGTCCTGACATTGGACAGGAGTATGTTGAAATCCCACATTGAATCCTCATACTCATGAGTTTACTCTTGAGGAAGTCAAGTCCAGCCCAAACTAAAGTGGCAAATGTGTAAAGCTAAAAAAATTAAGGAATGGATCTACCATTGATGGCAGAAGTATGCATTTGTACATCTCCCTATACTCACAAATCCTTCTGTTAGGCAAATGGCAACTAATCAAACCCACTGTTTCTTATAATTTTTCCATGGAGACTTCCCCAAATAAAGGAATTATTTATTACCATCACTCCAAATAGCACAATAAATCACAATCAACAACTTGTCAAAACTCCCGAAGCACCAAGTCACGCAGTATTCCTAGAGATACAACAACTACCAAAACCTTACTATCAAACCAGCTGAAAAGGTTAAGAATCAACAAAGTACAGAAATAGGAATTATAAAAGCATTAGACCACCCTGATGTGAAAAACCCCAAATGAACTTTCCCAATTCCTGTAAAACGTAAAGAGCACAAATATTATTACTTTACATGCACAGCAACAGCAAAAGAAATGCAAAATTTTGCAAGAAAGAAGTAACCTGTAAGCTATGTCCAAAACCAAACCACGGAAACAAGACAAGCCATCTCCGTCAAACACATCATTGTCCTCATCAAAATCATCGTCCTCATCTTCATCATCATCCTCATGATGAACACTCCCATTGCCAGCAGTGGAGCTTGCCCCCGCATTACAACGGTTGTTTTTGTTACACAGAGATGATGTTGAAGCATAATAAATCCTAGCAGAAGAACCTATGCACCGTGTTTTTCGCTCGCTGGTCTGAACTGATCTGCACTTGTAGAGAAAAGGGTCCTTCTGATCCAAAATAGAAGACACGCCCTCCCCATTGAAGAACAACTTGAGCCGACCCTGCGTAGTGAACTGTGCCATAATACCCTTCACTTACTTTCTCCTTTAAACTTGGAAAGTTTGTACCTTTCTGCTGAAACTTTGCCACAAACACTGAGATATTTTTATTGGTAGATCATTGAACAAGGAGGTCGAAGAGAAACTTGAAAAACTGAAACATTGATTTTTGCAGGAAAAGAACAAATGACCCAACAAAATTCATTCTGGCCACGGAAAGACCCGTTACCACACATTATCTTGTCTTCCGAATATCCTCTGTGTTTTCACCCCAATTCACAAATATGCCACTTAAAATCATCAGCTCATAAATTTCAACTAAACAAAATTCCACTCTATTTTTTCTTTAATTTAAACGTCTGTTAGTTTTTATTATTTGAAGTCATAAAACAATTAATACCGTCGTCGAGTGACTTTTTTTTTTTTAATTGTATAATAATAAATTAGACGGTTGCAGTACACATATTTACTAATGAATAAGAAAAAAACACCTTCCAAAAAATTTCTTTCAAAATATATATACATATATACAAATGTTATTTCATAATTTTTTATTCTAAAATAAGAATTAAATATGCTTTTAATTATTAAATATGATTTTAGTTATTGAAAACAAAATCATACTTTGTTATTTTTTAAAATTTTGATATATTTTTATTTTTAAACTTAATCAGTATTTCATATTAAAAATAGCAACAACGTAAAAAAGTTATGTAATTAAATTAAAAAAATTATATTAATCTAGTTTTAAATATTTAAAATTATAATTTAATTTTGTCTCAAAATATATTTTTATTTCTAAACTTAAATATTGTTTCAATAAATTCTCAAACATCATTTTGTTTGACATATAAAAAAAATAATATAATTAAAAAACTTAAATATTGTTTCAATAAAAATTCAAATTTCAATTTTGTTTAACAAATAAAAAAATTGATGTAATTAAATTAAAAAGACTATATTAATTTATTTTTAAAATTTAAAAACAAAAAATGTATCTTAATCCAAAAACAAAATTTTCCAGTATATTATCTCCCATTTATTTCTGAAAATTAACTCGATGAGTGTTCAACTTACACAATTGGTTGACGAGATACCACAATATTCCAAATGTCAAAAATTTATCTAATTTTGGTTTATTATCAACTCCCATAAGCCAATATCTGTGTAACTATTTTTCTTTTACATTTAATTAATAAAAAATATAATATTCTTAAAAATATATGCAAAAAAAAAAAAATATATATATATAGAATTTAATACTGATAATTATTATTAATGTGAAACATTAAATTAGTGAAAAATTATACTTTTTAAAAATATAAATTTTTTAAGCAATTTAGTGTGTGTATATATATATTAAAATTAAAATTGAATTTACTAATTAAAAATGTTAATTATATATAATTTTGTAAGAGTGGTTATTAATATAATTTTTAAAAAAATATATACGTAAATAATAATATAATACATGATTTTAAAATATTAAATGAGTTAATGAATTTATTAATATTAATTAGTATATGTGAATTTTAATATTATTAATAATATATGTTGGTTTAGTTAAAACAAATTTACTTATTGGTATCATTGTTGTTTTTGTAATTCTTTTGGATAATATTTGGTATTTTTTCTAATTGTTACTTATTTTGAATGAGAAGTGTAATTGTACGGTGGTGTATCCCCAAAGTCAAACGACCGGCCTTACAGGGGCCCATCACAGTGCCAATAGTTATTGGGCTCGAAGCCCAGCACCAGAATAAAAGATTCCCAGGTATATCAATCATATATTCTAAACAGAAATATATCAACCAGATATATTGCAATATCAATCATATATATTCTAAACAGAAATATATCAACCAGATATACTGCAAGCACAAATAAAATCCAAACGAAGATATTTTATTCAGAAATATGCCAAGCAAGATTATATTTTATTTTATCATATCAGAAATATGCCAAGTAAGATTATATTATCATATTTTATTCTGTTTATATTTTGTTCATCTTATATCAATCCAAAGCCTATAAATAAAGGCCTGAGGACTCCAAACAAGGTACGATTCATTCACACTCCAAATACACTCCACTCATAATTCTTAGCACTCTCTTTGCTATCATACATCATCAATCCTCTCCCATAGAGGATCGAGTTCTCTCATACTGAGAATCTATCATACACGCCTAACTTGGGCGTCGGAGCGCCTTTTCAGGTACCTCCCCCCTCCGGTCCAGCTTGAAGAAGAACCGAACGGTTGAGGCAAGCATAAAGCGTACGGGTCAGAACAGGAGAAGCAGATAGAAGGACAGCAAGCAACGTCATCCAGGTTTGACCTTTCGGTCCTACAATTTATACCGAAACATTTTGGCGCCCACCGTGGGGCCGAATGGCAAACCCAAATGGCGACCACGAGGAGCATGGAGGAACAACAAAACACCAGAAAGATGATAATAAACAAAGACGAGCGTTCGGTCTCAACATCACTACTCCATGTCAACATCAAGAAATTTCACTAAAGCGAAGATTACACAACATGAGTTATCATCTCTACATGGAACATCTTCAACAAGATAAGTATTTTTTTATTTAAAAAATGAAATAATAAAAACCTATCGTAAATTCTATGGGAGCACCAATCACCTTTTTCATTATAAAAATATATCAGGAATCCTTGGAAAGATTAAAACGGCCCTATATAAGTGTCAAGAATACATACGGCAATCTGATCATAAATATATATTATGAAAATCCAAAAAGGAGAATAATAACTCCACGTTATGACAACCAAGATTGATTTATATTATTAGATAATAATATAAATATATATACTGAATACACTTGTTTTATATTATTATAATATAATGTAATGTATAATCTGAATCTTAGAGGATTCGGTAATCATGTATCAAGATACCACTTTTCATTATTATATCATCAAGGTAAAAGAAAAACTTCAGGGACAATATGAGGATAAATCAAGATAGCCGCAAGAATACTGAACATGATGCAGAAGGTGGCACACTCTCTTGGCCGGTCGACTTTTATAACATGATCTATTTTGTTATGAATTGTCTAACCATGTAAATACATTGGTTTGTCTCATTACTCTTTTCGAGTTGTTATATCTCTTCAATGCAGATGACAGGATCTTGCACACAAATCATTTGGCTTATCTGGAGCTTACCATAAATCAAAGACCGAACGGTCTCGCCTATATTTCTAACTTGCAGATTATTAAAGCCGTTAAATTTCAACCGACCGGTCTCAATTATATCTTCAATATTATATTTCTTGCAGAAGCGGTTACTAAAGTCGTACAATCTTAACCGATCGGTTTCAATATATCTCTCTGATATTATATCTCTTGCAGATTGCTAAAGCAGTTACAATCTTAACCGATCGGTTTCAATATATCTCTCTGATATTATATCTCTTGCAGATTGCTAAAGCAGTTACAATCTTAACCGACCGGTCTCAATATATCTCTCTGATATTATATCTCTTGCAGATTACTAAAAGCGGTTACATCTTAACCGACCAGTTTCAATCAACCGACCGGTCTCAATTATATCTTCAATATATATCTCTTACGGTTGCATCTCAACCGATCGGTCTCAATTATATCTTCAATATTATATCTCTTGCAGAAGTGGTTACTAAAGCCGTACAATCTCAACCGACCGGTCTCAATTATATCTTCAATATATATCTCTTACGGTTGCATCTCAATCGACCGGTCTCAATTATATCTCTAATATTATATCTCTTGCAGATTACTAAAGCGGTTGCATCTCAACCGACCGGTCTCAATTATATCTTCAATATATATCTCTTACGGTTGCATCTCAATCGACCGGTCTCAATTATATCTCTAATATTATATCTCTTGCAGATTACTAAAGCGGTTGCATCTCAACCGACCGGTCTCAGTTATATCTTTCAGATTATTAAAACAGGTTTGGATTCAAAAGCAGGTTTAAAGAAAAGATTTCCTTCCGCCCAACGATTTCAATGAAGTATTTCAGTTCAAAATTCTATGTGCAATTCATCTTTACACTGCAGGACCGGGCGCCATGCCCGTCACTTTCAGGACGCAATGTCCCACCGGGCGACAAGCCCGTCACTTTCAGGACGCAATGTCCCACCGGGCGACAAGCCCGTCACTTTCAGGACGCAATGTCCCACCGGGCGACAAGCCCGTCACTTTCAGGACGCAATGTCCCATCGGGCGACAAGCCCGTCACTTTCAGGACGCAATGTCCCACCGGGCGACAAGCCCGTCACTTTCAGGACGCAATGTCCCGGACGCAATGTCCCACCGGGCGACATGCCCGTCACTTTCAGGACACACAGTCCGACCGGCACAACAATGCGGCAAAGATACACCGAGCGCCAACAAAACTAAGTCCTTCGGTCATGAAGGAAGCAAACCCCTCCCTTTCCCTCGGACTTGGGGGGGATGATGTACGGTGGTGTATCCCCAAAGTCAAACGACCGGCCTTACAGGGGCCCATCACAGTGCCAATAGTTATTGGGCTCGAAGCCCAGCACCAGAATAAAAGATTCCCAGGTATATCAATCATATATTCTAAACAGAAATATATCAACCAGATATATTGCAATATCAATCATATATATTCTAAACAGAAATATATCAACCAGATATACTGCAAGCACAAATAAAATCCAAACGAAGATATTTTATTCAGAAATATGCCAAGCAAGATTATATTTTATTTTATCATATCAGAAATATGCCAAGTAAGATTATATTATCATATTTTATTCTGTTTATATTTTGTTCATCTTATATCAATCCAAAGCCTATAAATAAAGGCCTGAGGACTCCAAACAAGGTACGATTCATTCACACTCCAAATACACTCCACTCATAATTCTTAGCACTCTCTTTGCTATCATACATCATCAATCCTCTCCCATAGAGGATCGAGTTCTCTCATACTGAGAATCTATCATACACGCCTAACTTGGGCGTCGGAGCGCCTTTTCAGGTACCTCCCCCC
Organism: Vigna mungo; assembly: GCA_036885675.1. Lineage (NCBI taxonomy): Eukaryota > Viridiplantae > Streptophyta > Magnoliopsida > Fabales > Fabaceae > Vigna > Vigna mungo. Next base: position 31,351,758 of record CP144695.1, on the reverse strand, counting down.
TCCGGTCCAGCTTGAAGAAGAACCGAACGGTTGAGGCAAGCATAAAGCGTACGGGTCAGAACAGGAGAAGCAGATAGAAGGACAGCAAGCAACGTCATCCAGGTTTGACCTTTCGGTCCTACAATTTATACCGAAACAGTAATGATGTTTAAATCATCACTTGTTTGGATCTTTAACCAATCTAATTTATTATTTTAAAGGTTAGATGTTCCGTCCATTCAAAGTAAAATGTATTAGAACTTGGGTTTTAATGGTCTACAAAGTTTATATTAAATATTGAACTTCGATAACTTGACTATCATTACATTTTTCTCCCTATTAAATTGTGTTTTTGTAAGATCTTTTTGTCTTGTAAGTCAACATGAACTATAATTATATGACTCTAGAAGTAATGTCAAAGTCAACTTGTTGGTTTGAGAATAACTAATGCAACTCATTCAATTCTCTTATAGCAACTCATTCAATTCTCTTATATGATTATTGGGTGAAAATTTTACACTAAAGAACAAATTAATCAAAGTACTATGTAAAATGGTGGTGTCACTTTGGTGACTAGATTTATGCATATCTCTCAAGTGCTAAAGATATAAGTCCTATGTATGCAAATATGTCGTATTTTAGGATAATTAAACATATATGGAAGTTGGATTAAACAACATTTCAACCACCCATATTTGGTTGCAAGTGGGTTGATAACAACAAGGGAGTTCAACAAGATGAGACATGATTTATGCAAGTGAATTTTAATAAAGTGGGGTACAAAGATGAACCATTTATTTTAGCATCGCAATCTAAACAATTTTTTTATGTCACTAATCTTGTTGATGTCAATTGATCAATTTTGTTGTTGACTAATAAAATAAACAATCCTTCCAATGATGATATAGAGGATGAAGATACAAATGTTGAAGATGATCCTTTTATGACATATCATATTATGATGATCCAATAATAGATGATATCTTGTATAAAAGAGATGATCATGACGAAAAGATTTTGATAAATTCATCATTTTGTATCAACAACAAACATAAGCATTTATAGTTCACTTCAAAGAAGAGAAGGTTGGATTTATAATTTTTTATTTGTATGTCTTTACCTTTTTACCAATGTTATCCTTTTTTTTATTTGTGAATCACTTTTATTACAGGTAAATGACATCTCCTAGTGGAGGATGCAAAAGGGAAGAAAGATGTAGTTATTATGAAGAAAATTACTCGAGTTAGAAATGAAGGAAAAAAAATTAGAGGTAATGTACTTATTTTAGTTTTTGGTATATTAGATATGTTACTTTCCTAATTCTTGTTCAATACGTACTTATTCATATTATTAGGTTTCATGAAATGCAAAAGGTTAATCAACTAAACCCAATGTCACAAAATTCATCAGTTATCTTGGATCCATTGTTCGATCAAATGTTCCTATAACGTGTGATAATTGGAAAGAATTGAGTTTAGTGCCTATAAAGACCTCATTTGGAATGATATACAAGTAATGTGTACTAATTAAATCTACTTATTTTGAATTATGTGTTATGATTTCCAAACTTTTTTTCTACTAATATTTTTTTTAATCGCTCACTTTTAATGTTGATACATGTTTCAAGACTTATGTGTTAAGAGAGGTAGGTAAGTAGCTTAAAAATTTTAGAACTAGCCTGGTCAATAAGTATCTAAAGGATTAGAATGGAAATTATTTAGAGAATCCTCCTAATAAACCTCCCGAAAAGTATGCATCAATGATTAGTAAAAATATGTGGAAAGAGTTTATCGCAAAACATATAGATACAAGTTTCAAAGTAATCTATAATATTCAAATACAATATATATTTATCCTTTAATTCGTGCGCATATGATTTATTTACTATCTTCCTTTTTATAGAAAAAAAACCTACAAAATATAGAAAGAGCATCAAACTCTAAATACCCTTATACGAGCTAGCGTAAAAGGGTATGCACGCTTAGAACAAGAAATCATAAGTCAATATATAAATATACATGCAACATATAAACCTGATTTTTAAATAATGTAAAGTGATTTTACCCTTTTCAATATGTCTTTTTGGTAAGCAAGATTAAGTTTCAATAAACGAAGATTGTGATTATACAAGTACTATAAATAAAATTATATGTACATAATAAAACTATATGTAAATTAAAGGAATAGTTAAATAAAACTACAAAACATAATTATTCCAACCAATGTGAATGAAAGGAAAGCAAATCATAAAATAATCATACTATATGTCTTATTAATTTCACACTAGTACTTAGTCAACTCATAAGATAATCATACTATATGTAAAGGGAATAAAGTTATAACTCTAGTGATTATAGTTTGTAGTTTTAAAAAATACAAGAACAAAAACTATTGGTTTTAAAGTAAGGGAGTAAGTAAAACCAAGATCCCATAATTTTTGAGGATCTAAAATTATCATAATTGTTATTTATTATGATTATACTTAAAATGAACTAAATTTAGACAAAATATTTGGAAAATAGAGTGTCATTCATAATTATTAGGTAGTAGGTTACTTATGTTATGTTGTGTTAGTCATTGTCTTTAAGGTTATGTTTGTGAGTATAAACTCATGTTGAAATAGTATAAAAGTTCATCTTTGCTTTTATATCTTCATGGTTGACTTGTAAACTCTCGAAATAAGAAAATTCCTCCATATTTTCTCTAAGTTTTGAATTCTATCTATCCTACGTCGAGAAAAGACTTTGGAATTTTTATTGAGTTTTACTCACTATTGTCATTGTCTTTGTCCATTGAAATACACAATAATAATATGTATGAATGCTTTGGATCCAATTCCATAAATCATAATAATTTCTGATAATTTTGTGATGCTAGGAAGTATGGAGTTATGTGCCTATTAGGTTTAAGAAAATAGTCAAACCCAAAACATAAGTGAACCCAATCCACATATTCTATCAACTAAACCAAGTATCGGGACAAAGGATTATGCAACAATGGTAAGAATCAATGGCCATAACAGAACCAACTTTAGTCCCTTATTAAGGTTATTAAACCTCATGGAAAACTGAAATGAAATGAAACATTTTTCATAATAAACTAAAAAGGAGATCTTACCTAAAGTAAAGATAAGATAGAACTACAAACCAAATGCAACTGAGGAGAACCAAAGGAGAACACGAAGGAAAAATAAAGGAGAATGCGAAAAACTTTGCAGGAAAAGTAAAGGAAAACACAATGAACGATGTTGGAGAAGGAAATGAGAGAATGGAGAAGGAGAGGGTCAGAAAAATAAAGGAGAGAATGTATAAGGAGAAGATAAAAAAAGCAAAGGAGAGGAGCACTACCATAAACAAGATTTTTTTTAATTCTTAAAATAAAAATAAATCATAAATAATGCTTATTTAAACAAGCATTATCTATTGATGTTCAAGTATGACAATAAATAATGTTTTTTGGTGTCTCTTGGTCTCAAAATATATAGTTTTTTAAAAAATATTAATCCATTTTTAATTATTAGTTAATAAAATATTAAATAATAGATTTTTAAAAAAAAAATGTTGAATAGTAACACTTTTTAAAAATAACACTATTTATTGTTTCATGTTTTATTTATAGCACTTTTTTAAGTGGACCATGATATTTTAACAACTTTTTTTTAATAACTTTTTGACAAAAGATTATGTGTCATTATTTTATTGGTTCATATATTTGAATCAGACCAATCACAAGTTGTCACATAAACAGTTGTAGAAAAAGTTGTAAAAAAAAGTTGTTAAAAATACATTTTCCTTTTTAACTAAGCACTGTATATTCACAATTTTATAGTAGTGTGTCCATGATAAGCGTCAAAAATACTCCAACAAAAGACATTGATTACTCTTAAGCTAGATGCATTTAAAGTGTATGAGCCTCCAAACACTGAGTTAAGGGCTACTTATAGGTGAAGAAAGTAGTTTCTCCTAATCTTCACAATTTTTATCTTCTATCCTTGATTTAAGGGAATCAATATTAAGTTAATCAAAATCATAAAAATTTTCAAGATTTACGTGTTTCATTCCTCACAAGTTCTTTCTCTAAGATATTCGACACTATTTTCAAAGTCAACTTGGAAATATAGAACATGGTCGAGAGCTTCATTCTACATCCGAATAAGGACAACTAAAGGGCTTAACCTGTTAACACTAGACGATCTAGGTTAATTCTCTTGTTGACTTATGTTTTCAAGGGTTATTGAGGTAGTTAGATGAGGTGGTCTCACTACAAATAGGGCTTAAACTTAGTAAAAAATGTATGAAAAGAGTCAATTGATTTTATCCCAAACCAATATGTTTAATTCGTCCCAATTTTGGTGTTCTTTCTCTTTTTTTTCTAGCTCTTAAGGGTAAATTTCTCTTGAAACCTAAGTAGGACTGGACACAATTTACTTAAAAACTGTAACTATAGTTTATCTATACTATTTTATACTTAAAAAAACTAAAACTAATTTTATTAAAATATAGTTAATTGTTTAATAGTTCAGTTTAAATATATTCAACTTATTTTATTTTTAATACAGTTAACTATATTGTAGTTTAGGTTTCATATTCATTATCGAAATTTTCTTCCTGCCTCATTATATTCCTTTCTCAGTACCGTATGTCAAAGATTCGATACTACGGTTGAAGGCTCGCCGGCCGCCGTGCAAGGTTCGCCACTGTTACAAACTGATTATCATATTTTAACTTCTTTTACGTGGATTATTTCTTCACTAATTCATGAGTATTATACCTTATATGTCCGTTCAGAAGATTCCTGTTCAGGTTTATGTTTGTGTTCATATTGTGACTGCCAAGCTTTTAAATTGGTATAAAACAAGTTCAAATAAATCTGATAGGAGAAAAGTTTCTTAACTTTAACTATTGCATTGACTTTGTTTAAAAACAATAAAAGTTATATTACTACTTCAATGTTTTTTTCTCTGTTTTTCTTATATTTGCAGACATTTTCATTTATGAAGTGATATTTAGAAGTATTATAATTAACTGAAAATAGTAGAAGCACTAAGATTTTGAATGTGCATTTGGTTTGAGTTTTTGTTGAAAGTTGAATTGAATAATGAAGGTAGGAGAGTTGGATGAGAGTTATCTCATATATAATAGAATGCAGAGCATATTATAATTAGTGCAGCTCTCTGCAGAATTAAATGAAGTCAAAAAGGAGTAATGAGATGAACCAATGATAATATGAAAATTGTGTGGATAAATACACAATTGTACTTAGAGAAACAACGGGATAGAATGCTTGCACAAGCTCGGAAGCACCTAGTATTAATCACAACTTATTCTTAATTGCTTAGACAATGTTTGGATAAATAATTAGAGGATATTTATAGGAATTTGCAATGCAGATTTTCAAATTTTGCTTTCAAACATGAATACACAAAATGAGAGAAATAATTTGTTCTAGTGAAAATAAAAATACTTATCTCTCTTTCAATTGCAGTCACAGAAGTTGGTGTCAAGAATTGACGAACTACACGGAAGGTATATTATTTCATAGTCACAGAACTTGTTTTTCTTGTTTTCTAGTTTTGTCTGATATAGTTTTTACTAATGTCCCTCTTCATCTTTTTAGAAAATGGAGCATGCCAAAAACTAACAGGCTTACATCATCTAAACCTGAGATTTTTCTTTTTTTAATTTTTTGTGATTTGATTTAATGGTGTTGGAGAAATGAGAGGGAAGTTGATGCCTGATGCTTCACTGAACCCAACAACTCAAAGATAAAACTAACATAAGAAAAGGAAAACAAATAGGAATGATGAAATTGTGAGATTATACTGTGTGTGTGTGAACTCTGGCATGTTATTTCGATCTTCGAATTCAGTTCAAGTAGTGAAAGTGCATGAAAACGAAGTAAAGGAAGATTAAATATAACCGCCATTAACACGAACAATTTGACCATTGACCCATTCAGCAGCATCAGTGGCCAAGAATCCCACAACAGGAGACACGTCTTTGGTCTCACCCAGCCTCCCCAAAGGACTCTCTTGCACGATCCTATTCACAGTCTCCTCTGACTTCCCCTCAAAAAACATCTCCGTTGCGATGGGCCCCGGCGCCACACAGTTTGCGGTGATCTGCGTTCCTTTCAGCTCCTTCGCCAGCACCTTCACCATCGCCTCCACCGCAGCCTTCGATGCAGCGTAAACACCGAATCCCGGCCGCAGCGCCGCCACCTGCGACGACGTCACCAGAATGATCCGGCCCCCGCCGCCGCGCTTCAACCGGTTCGTCGCCTCCCTCGCGCACACAAACGCGCCGCGCGTGTTCACCGTGAAGGTGTGGTCGAAGGACTCCATGGTGGTGTTCCCAATGGAGGGGTACGTGCCGTCGAGGACGCCTGCCGAATTGACCAGGATGTGGATCGGCGAGTCAAAGGCGCGCTCCGCAGAGTCAAAGAGGGACTTGACTTGGCTCGGTTCGGACACGTCAGCCTTGACCACGACGGCGCGCGGTGTGGCGGAGTTGGCGTTGATTTGAGCGGCAACTGACTCGGCTTGGGACGAGTTGGAGGTGTAATTGATGACGATTCGCGCACCGAGTGAAGCGAGGTGAATCGCGATTTCGCGGCCGATTCCGCGCGAAGAGCCGGTGACGATTGCGACTCGGTCTTGAAGAGGAAGTGGTTGGGATTGAGCTTGGGAAGCGGTGGCCATATTTGCGTTCCGTTGCGGTATCTAGCTACTATTCTGTTATTTTGTTGTGCTCTTCAACGTGCTGAATTCGCCTGTGTTGTTTATACCCAGAATTTCAAGGTGCTTGGAAAGTTCTAGAACAGTTTTCCTGCCTTTCACCAATTTTCTCTTTCACCTGTCTTTATGAAGAAATAAGAATCTTTGACCACTAAAAGATTCCTTTCACTTCTATTTAAAAAATTTTGAAACCCTAATTATTGCACCCCACCCTCTAATTTCTTTCTCCTCCATCTCTCTCTTCTCATTTTTCTTCTCCTCTTCCGTCATTTTTGTCATCTCCTTATAGTTCTCTTCTCATTTTTTTCTTCTCCTCTTCCGTCATTTTTGTCATATCCTTATCGCTCTCTTCTCATTTTTCTTCTCCTCTTCCGTCATTTTTGTCATCTCCTTATCGCTCTCTTCTCATTTTTCTTTTCCTCTTCCGTCATTTTTGTCATCTCTCTATCTCTCTCTTCTTATTATTATTCTCCTCTTCCGTCATTTTTGTCATCTCCTTCCCCTTGCTTGTGAGATTTGATGTTTTTGCGGTGTCGCTGAAGGGAAGCAACATGGTGGATTCTGAGTTTCGGAATTGGAACAGAGAGAAGAATGCTTAATGGTTAAGTTTGGTTTGGTCGATACGATTGATGTTGGGACTTTACACCTTCAACCTTTTTAACTGCACGTCAAATTTTCAGAAATATCCTTTAATTAAGGAGGTAGTTGTATTTTCAACCTTTTTTTTTACCATGCATTTTTAATTTTAAAAAATGTTCTCTATCCAATGAGATGGTTGTACCTGTAATTTCAACCTTTTCATCTACATCTTCAAATTCTAAAAATACTCTTTAATTTATGAGATGGTTGTATTTTCAATCTTTTCATCTTCCTCTATTTTCAATTTTAAAAAATGTCTTCTAATTGATGAAGTTGGTGTACCTTGAACCTTTTCACTTGCACTTTTAACCCTTTTCACCTTCCAACCTTTTAACCTACATCTTTAATTTCTAGAAATTTCTTTTAATTAATTAAATAGTTATGTTAAATATATATATATATATATTAAGATATTTATTTATTTTTAATAATTATAGTAATGTTTATATAATAAATAGTTAATTATTAAAACCACTGTTTGTTATAATTATTTAATTTTGTTAATATAAAAAATGCATTTTAAATGTTTAATTTTTATAATATAAAAGATGCATATTTATAATTATTTAAATTATTTTAAAGTTTGTTATATTATTTATAAATGTATATTTATTTTATTAGTTTATGATTTCACAATTTAATTATAAATGTTTAATTTATTGTATTAAGTTTTTATTTTATTAAAATTTTTGTATAAAAAAAATACAAATATGTTATTGTGCTTGTGAAAGATGAAGTAAAAATGAAATATGAAGTAAAGGAGTTGTGCCTGCGAAAGAGAGTGAAGAAGAAATCAATCCCAAATGAGCATTGTTGCTTAGGAGGACCCATAATTATATTTTGTAGACATATATTAAATTAATTGCAAAACATAAGAGTGAGCATTGTTGCTTACACCATCGCTCCTTTATACTCGAACTAATTAACATATTCTACTTAATAACATGAAAGTTTTAGAAATGATTATTCATAATTGTTTCGGTAGGGTAATAGCTGACCGATTGATATAGGAGTACATGTAAAATATACTATGATGTTAAGTTAGAATTTTTCTCGTTTTTTGTCATTCAATAGTAAGTCAAAAGTGAGTTTACCTCGACATTAGATTCCTATTTATAAGAATTTGACCAATTAATTTACCTCTTAATGATCATTAATGTAAACCCTAACCGCTTGACAGTAGCCATTGTGACATTAATTACGCATTAACTCTATTTAACGGTTTTCAGGACCGAACGGTCATGAGATGCTTTCTAGTTTGGTACTACCCCCGATTGGTCAGCTATTAGCCCATAGTAACATAGGTCCCTAAGTCCTAACAAAAATCTTTGAAGTTTGTGTAGGGTTTTGAAGTCTTTAACCGATCGGTTTGAGATTATGGCATGATGGATTCACAGACATCAAACGTCACGTCCCTTCAGTACCTACAAAATGGCGGGAAGAACATAACTAGAAGGGTTTTGAGTGTAAGAAATGTTGTAGAAAAGCTTACAGAATCACAGGAACTTCTCAGAAATGTCTGAGGATTTCAGAACTAGCAAGGATCTCTTAAAAAGAGAAAGAATGAAACCCAGAATAATTTTAAGAACTAAATGGAAGAAGAGAAATCAAGAGGATAATAAAAGAATGGGAGAAAAAGAAGAGAGAATGAGAGAACTGATGATTTTGGAGTGGAGGAGGGACTCTATTTATAGAGTTTATGGATCAGGCCCATGATCCAAATATCCAAAATATCTTTTACAAAAAATAATATTTTAATTAATTAAAACGTTGGAAGCATGTCTTGCGGTAGTGGTTTTGACCATGCAGCAACAATTTTAACGTTGCACATTAAAACTTTAACGTTGGCAACTAGACACTTTCCAAATTCAAAACCAACGGTTAAAAGCAAATTTTCGGTCCAAGCTTAAGAGAAAAATCCCGCTTTTGATGGCACAGCTTTGCAATATCGTTATTAAAATAATAACAATCCCCCACATATTGCAAAAGATAAGAAACAATGATTAAAAGAAAGAAAAAAATAAAAATCCTGGGTTTTAAAAGATGTAATGCATCAGAGCTAGTATAGCAAGCTATATGAACCAGTCCTAGATCAAGAAACTTAACACACAGTATAGTTGGTATAGCAAGCTATATGAACCAAAGATACTTGAGTGTGTTAGAGGTTTATCAATCATATTACACCCCCACAATCCTTGCTGTTATTGCTGTGATGCGCTTACTAGGCCATGTGTGTGCCCAGTATTCATGAGTGCTCTAGAGATCATGCCAAGATCTCATGCAAGCGGCCCCACTTGACACTCATATAGGTGATTTCATCAAGTGTATGCTGCAAATCATACACCACCCATAAGGGATATGAAAATCATTAAAAACTTTGATTAAATACAAAGTTTAACCTCTCAATAATGCAGTCTCTAACACTTTCACACACACCATAGGAATGGACATATTTGATTTAAAATCAAATTAGTGCTATCAGAACTAACAAGTGACTTGTTTTTACCCATATGAACCTTATTCATGGGATCTCCAATCACAGAGGTTGGGTTACCATCACTTGTTTGTTTGCAAGTGGCTTAAGTCTCATTCTCCTCGATGTTTCTAAAATCATATTTCTTCCCAAGGGTTTTGTCAGAGGATCTGCTAGATTCCGTTCTAACTTCACATAGTCAATGGAAATAGTTCCACTCTTTAGCAGCTGCTTCACAAAATTGTGTCTCAATTGGATATGTCTATTCTTTCCATTGTAATTCTTGTTTTTAGCTATAGCTATTGCCGATTGGCAATCATAGTGTATAGACATCGATGGGGTTGGTTTCATTCCTAGTGGAATGTTTGCTAAGAAGTTTTTCAACCACTCAATCTCACTACCAGTCATCTCAAGAGCGACAAACTCAGATTCCATTGTTGATCTTGCAATAATTGTTTGTTTGGCTGATCTCCATGTAATCGCACCACCCCCGAGTGTAAATACATAACCACTAGTGGATTTTGCCTCATCTGAATCAGAGATCCAGTTAGCATTATTGTACCCTTCTAGGACAGCGGGAAATCCACTATATTCAATGAATTAATCCATTGAACCTCTTAAGTATCTCATAAGCTTGGAAAGTGCATCCCAATGTTCTTGATTTGGACATTGAGAATACCTACTCAGTTTACCTACTGCATAAGCAATATCAGGTCTAGAAAAGTTCATCAAGTGCAGTAAGCTCCCAATTATCTGGGCATATTGAGGCTGAGATAACGATTTTCCTCTATTTTCCATTAATTTAGAGTTAGCACCATAAGGGGTACTCACGGGTTTGAAATCATAATATCCAAACTTCTTAAGAAGTTTCTCAATGTATTGTTCTTGGGATAGTAAAATACTATCTCCCTTCCTTATGATTCTAAAACCTAAAATTACATTGGCTTTACCCATGTCTTTCATTTCAAAATTTGATCCTAGAAACAGTTTAGTTCTAGCAACAATTTCATTGCATGTACCAAAAATTAACATGCCATCCACATGCAAACATATAATGACACAATCACCATTTTCAAATTTAGAATACACGCATTTATCAGCATCATTAGGTGAAAAACCATCACATAGCAATATATTATCTAGTTTTTCATGCCACTGTTTTGGTGCTTGTTTCAACCCATACAAAGATTTTAGAAGTTTACATACCTTATTCTCTTGACCAGGTACAACACACCCTTCAGGTTGAGTCATATAAATTTCCTCCTCTAAATCACCATTCAAAAAGGCAGTTTTAACATCCATTTGGTGTATCACTAGCTTATGTATTGCTGCTAAGGCTATCAATACTCGAATAGAGGAAATCCTAGTCACAGGGGCAAAAGTATCAAAGTAATATATGTTGGGTTTTTGAGTAAAACCTTTTGCTACTAATCTTGCCTTATACTTCTCTATAGATCCATTAGGATGATACTTTTTCTTAAAGATCCATTTACAACCAATGGGTTTTGCTCCTTTAGGCAAATCTACTAAGGTCCAAGTATTATTTTTCTGAATTGATTCAATTTCAGTCTTAATGGCTTTATCCCACTGTTTTGCATCAGGAGCACTAAATGCTTCTACAAAGCTACTAGAATCATTATCAACTAGATAGGTATAGAAATCATTACCAAATGAATTTTCCTTTCTCTGTCTTTTACTCCTTCTTAATTCCTCACACAAGGCATCACTATCATTATTATTATCTATAGGTTGAGACATCTCACTAACCTTTAAAGGAAAAACATGTTCAAAAAACTCAGCATTTTTCGTCTCCATTATAGAATTTCTTTCAAGTATATCACTTTTAAGAACTAGAAACCTATAGGCAGCACTATGTTCAGCATAGCCTAAGAACATGCAATCAGAGGTTTTAGAACCTATTTTTCTTTTCTTAGGATCGGGTAACATCACCTTAGCTAGGCACCCCCACACTCTTAGATATTTAAGGTTAGGTTGATAGTCTCTCCAAAGCTCATAGGGAGTTTTACCAGTTTTCTTATGAGGTATTCTATTTTGTAAAAAACACGCAGTAAGCAAGGCTTCTCCCCAAAGGTTATCAGGTGCACTAGAACTAATAAGCATAGCATTCATCATCTCCTTAAGAGTTCTATTCTTTCTCTCAGCTACTCCATTAGACTCAGGTGAATATGGTGGGGTTACTTCATGGATGATCCCTTCTTTAACACTAAAGTCATTAAACAGTACATACTCACCAACTCTATCTGATCTAATCCTCTTAATTTTCTTATTTAATTGATTTTCTACTTCAGCTTTATAGGTTAAAAACACATCAAAGGCTTCATCTTTATGTTTGATTAAGTAGACTTTGGTGTATCTAGAATAATCATCTATAAAGGTCACAAAATAATTTTTACCTCCTCTAGACATGGTTTGTTTCATATCAGCTAGATCAGTATGAATTAACCCTAACAGTTCAGTTTGGCATTCTACAGAAAAACATGTTTTCTTTGTTAATTTAGATTCTATACATATATCACATTTACTACTCTGTTTATCATGCATATTAATTAACCATAGTCGTTGTAATTTCATAACATAGGAAGAATTCAAATGTCCTAATCTAGCATGCCATAAATCATACGAGTCAACAATATAAGCAGAAGAAGATGATTCATTAATATTTTCAGAAATGTTAAGTACAAAGAGACCTTGATCACAATATCCCTTCCCCACAAAAACATTATTCTTTATCATTACAATCTTGTCAGACTCGAATGACACTTTAACCCCCACTTTTCCTAGTAGTGCCACAGAGATTAAATTAACTCTGATTGATGGCACATGTAGCACATCACTCAAGGCCAGAGTCTTTCCAGATGTGAGTTTGAGAAGAACTTTCGCTTTTCCCAGAACAGGAGTGGTCCTAGAATCACCGAGGTAGACGTGTTCTTCTCCATCCCCTACACTAGTGTAAGAGATAAAGGCACTTCTGTTTGCACAGATATGCCTGGTAGCACCAGAGTCTACCACCCATTTGCTCACATTGGTCATCAGATTTACTTGAGAAACGACCGCAGCAATAATATCATCTCCTTCGGCTATGTTGGCCTTAGGAGGATTGTCGTTTCTTGCTTTGCGCCTGCACTGCGGTGCATGATGGCCCGACTTCCCACATACGAAGCAATTTCCTTTCTTCTTAAAGGTGGGGTTAGATTTGTTGGGACGAGATTTTCGAAAATAATTTTTCTTATTGTGATCAGATTTATGTTCGTACCTTTTTGGAGCAGGTTTGTCTTCTACCACGTTTGCTTTTGCAGACAATGCTTTGGCCCTTGCAGTAGCACATTCTTTCTTGTTGGTATCTTCAACTATTATGTGGGTGATTAGCTCTGAAAGTGACATTTGCTTGTGTCTATGTTTAACTTGTTGCTTGTATTCAGTCCAGGAAGGCGGCAATTTCTCGATCAGAAGCTGTGAGACATATACATCTGGTAGAAGAACGTTCTCCGCTTTGATATCTTCGAGCAACTTGTGGTACTCATTGATCTGCGACTTTATGTCCTTGTCTTCAACCATTTCCCAGCGATAATAATTTCCAATGATGAACCTCTGTCTGACTGCATCTTCAGCAGTGTATTTGAGAATCAATGAATCCCAAATGTCTTTCGCCTCCTTATAGGAACAGTATACATCGAACAAATCATTAGAAAGTGCACTGAGTAAAGTATGGCGGCATAACTTATTTGCATGAACCCAATCTTCAACTTGTTTTGAATTTGGAGGAAGACTGGAGTCAGGTTTTGCGGATGAAAGAGCAAAGGCGACTCCGTACATGTCTAACAGGGTTGACACACGTTCTTGCCAGCGCCGAAAATTCTGACCAGAGAAGACTTCAATTTTTGATACATCCGGGAATGGTTTAGCGAAGACCGTCTGGGTTCCGAAAACAGTATTATGATTCTCCGAGGTTGATTTTTTGTTGTTGTCAACCATAAGTCCTTAAGATTGTTGTAGAAAAGCTGACAGAATCACAAACAAAATATTTCCTGAGGCGTGTAGAGTCACTGTCCTTAAGGACTTATCCGCGGTGTATTACGCAAGCCCCCCAGGATACAACAGGAACTTCTCAGAAATTTCTGAGGATCTCAGAACTAGCAAGGATCTCTTAAAAAGAGAAAGAAGGAAACCCAAAATAATTTTAAGAACTAAATGGAAGAAGAGAAACCAAAAGGATAATAAAAGAATGGGAGAAAAAGAAGAGAGAATGAGAGAACTGATGATTTTGGAGTGGAGGAGGGGCTCTATTTATAGAGTTTATAGATCAGGCCCATGATCCAAATATCCAAAATATCTTTTACAAAAAATAATATTTTAATTAATTAAAACGTTGGGAGCATGCCTTGCGGTAGTGGTTTTGACCATGCAGCAACAATTTTAACGTTGCACATTAAAACTTTAATGTTGGCAACCAGACACTTTCCAAATTCAAAACCGACGATTAAAAGCAAACTTTCGGTCCAAGCTTCAGAGAAAAATCCCGCTTTTGGTGGCACAACTTTTGCAATATCTTTATTAAAATAATAACAAATGGGCGGGAAAAGGTGAAATCGTAAAGTCACAACGCCTGAACCGTCAGATCTCTTCCCTTTTAACGCTCAAGATGGACTTGATGAATTGCCTTTACCACCTATAAATAGTGGTAGGTCGCCCCAGTTTTTCACTTTTACCCTCGAGCTCTCTAGCAAACCGAGCATTTTCTCTATTCTTCCCTTCTCAAAATCTTCAACTCTTTACCTCAGGTAACCATGTCTTCACCATCTTCGTCTGACTCCGCCGGAGGAGAAGGCTAGGGGTATGCTGACAACCAAGTTGTTACATCTTCCTCCTCAACCTCGGGTGCCGGCGTCGAGAGGAATCCTCTCGCCAACAGCCAGGTTGGGCCATCAGGTAGTGACGGCTCTTCACGCATCCTCGAAGACAACAATGTTGTTGAGGAAGTGGGCATTACTATAATTTCATCGGAGCCTAGGATGGAAGGCCTGGGGATTGGCCCACCATCGCCGGATATGACTGGGCTCCCCACGAGGTCAAGCAGATTGCTTCCTCCTTTCACTCTGGTCGTCCCCTCAAAAACCTAATCAGCAACATTAGCCTAGTGAAAGCGACAACAGACGCTGAACATTTCAAATTAGCCATTTGTCATATGACCGAGCGGGCTTGTCACGGTCGGGAAGGATAACACCTCTGACTTCACGCCTACTCCACATTGTTTAAGGACTTGAAGGTCCTCCTTCCTTTTTTCGAGTTCCAGATGGGTGTTCTACGAGAACTCAATGTGGCTCCCACTCAACTGCACCCGAACGAGTGCATTTATGCAGGCGTTCTCTGCTACCTGCGACCCTCGCTCTTTACCCTACACCCGGTGTCTTCTTGTACTTCTTTCGTGTACAACCTCACCCGAACAAACCCTAGGTTTCCCTTAACTCCATCCCGGACAGACAACTTTTCACACTGTTCAACACGTCCTATAAAGATTTCAAGGGAAACTTTATCAAGGTTGTTCCTTTGGAAGCCGGTCGTCCGAGCTTCTATTTCCCGGATGGTCTGCCTAAGTTTCTCTTCTATTGGACTGACTGCCCAAAAAGGATCATTTCCTAGGCCAAGTCCAAAATGACACCCGAGGAGTTGGACTTGATTAGCCAACTAAGTCAGCTGCCCCGCAAGTCCTCCTCCTGCCGGCTTATCATTTTTTTTAATAATAAAAATCTTCACGATAACGTTTGTGGTAAGTTACTTTTGACCACTTGTCCCGAGCTGTCTTTTGTAACTTATCTAAATTTGTTTTTTTCATGCAGATTATCTGATCGAAATGGATCCTGCGAAGAACAGCACCTTCGCCCGCCTGTTCGCCAAAAGGGGGGGCGACTTGAAGAGGAAAGCTGGCGAAGGGACATCATGGTACACCCTCTGCCTCTAAACTAACCTCAGGTTCACACTCTTCCTCTAAACCATTCTCATTACAATCACCCTCAACAACCAAATATTCCAACATATTTATTATGTGATGTTCAAACACCATGTGTTCAACATACAAGTTTACTTAACTATTGAGTGTGACAATGTTCACCATATGACAAACACATTTGTCATCGAACAATAGTTTCAACCTTCCTTCCAACGCAGAACCTCCACCTAAGGAATACCACAACTCCTTAACATTAACATAACTCATCTCCATCAAAATGGACAATATCTCAAAGTAGTTCCATCTGTTTGGGTCATAGACAAACGTACTACTTTCTCTATCATATTTCAATGACCCATTATTCACAAAATTTCTACCATTATGAAACATTACTTCAGTACTGCCTCAAACATGGTAAATATATATATATATATATATATATATATATATATATATATATATATATATATATATATATATATATATTATATAGACATAAATTTATCAAACACAAAATGACCAAAGAATATGAATGATATTACATTTCATATCACAAATAATCCCACACACATATTTTAAATAGGGGACTATAATGAAAACACAATCAGACATAATCACAATTGTCAACTTATTTCATATACATTCCACCACGTTATACGCAAAATTACAAAGACGTGTAATATAAAAGCACAAAAAAACATATAAAGTACTAATCCTAAAACAACATACACAATCACATTATACGTAAAATTACAAAAACACACGACAATGTAAAAAACACTTGACACACCCGTTTACACACATTTAACACAAATGTATCTTTAATCCAACCTACTTTGCTGTCAATGCAATTATGATTATTCACTTTCACTTCTCTACGAACTGAATCCCAATTCCTCTTGTTCTATTTGTTATCGAATCCATAATTTTATTTTTGGTCAAAGTTTTGTCAATCCGTAATTTACCATTGTATCAATTTCATCTTTTATTTTTTTAAGCATTCCTAATTTCCACATCATAATGCCCTACATATTACACGTCACAAAAAAAATTTCACTACATCACAAAATATCCAAGTCAACATGTACAATAAGTCAACGTTATCAATTTAAACGACATGAATAAAAAATGACTTAATTGATGCATATTAAATTGTTCGGTGACAAAATTGAAACTTTTTAAAAGAAGATATCAAGTAGAGAGAGTCTTAATCTAACAACTAATTAAGCCTTTATTTACTTTTTATCTATACTAAAAAATTTTACATTTTCCAATTAAGTATCTAAAATTTAATTTGTTTTTTTTATTAGGTGACATGGTTGTTTTCTTGTTTAATCATCTTGTTTACTTTTTTTTTCATATGTTAAAAAATATGATATTTTTGTGATCAATATAAAATGATATTAAATAATAAAATTCATTTGTTATTTTACATATTCACTTTCAAATAGTTTTATATTAATTACAAAATCTTTAATTTTATTAGTATATAGAGACAATAAGTAAAGTGACAAGACAATATAATAATCACACCACCTAGTTAAAAAAAAAAATACAAGTACTCAGTTAAAAAAAGTATAAAAATGGAGTAAAATATAATTAACAGAGATTCAATTAAAAATATCTAAATTTACAGGTGACTTAGAACTTAATTAATTTTATAATATAATTCAAATCTAATATTTTTTTCATGTATTAAATGATTATAAATCTATTTGTTTCATGTGCATAGTAAGTAAAATTTTCCTTTTAAATCTAATATTTTTATTTTCTAATTTTTAATATTTTACTATTTTTAATTTTTATGTTTACTAATTTATTTAACTTAATGTATATTTTAACAATGGGAGAAATTGCTTGTTTATCATATAAGATTTAACGCAAATTAGATTTTTTCTCCTTTTCTTCGTGTGGATTCATTTACATAACTATTCTCTTCTTATTTTTTTTATCAAGGCTTAATAATAATATTGGGCCTTAAATTTATAGCACTAATTTAAATTTATATCACATTGAATATTTTGAAAGAATATAGGAATCATATGAAGTAAAATTAAATAAAGAAAAAACTGAATCATCACTATAGATATAAGGAACAACTTTTAATGCATAAATATAACAATTTACTCCATCTTTTTATTAAAAATTCATGAACTTTTTGATTAAAAAATATTATCAAAATATCTTGTATACTATTATCTCTTAAAAAGTTGCAAGTATTCTCTTCTTCTTTTCTTATTTTAAGGTTAAATTGACGATAATTATATTAAAAATAATGTTTAAAATTCATACAAAGTAAAAAAAATGAAAAAAAAACTCAACAATACAAAACTGATTGATAAGAATCTTCATAATGTACCCCTTAAAAATTCCAACAAGTAATATTAAAATCAACGAAGTCACAGACAATTATTGGAAGAAAATTACTACATAAACTCTTAAATGAACATAATCAGTTGACCCAGTAATAAAATTCCATTAACAATAATAATATAATAGATATCATAAATCAATTATACAATTAACTTAAAATGTCACCCTTTTATATTTGACGAAAAGTATTTAACTTTTTAATATTTTCCATTTTCTAAACCGCAAGAGAGGGAAAAAGAAATCCAAACGAACCCCGCCTTAACAACTAACAACTGTCATTGTGCTGATCCGCTCCTCTCGTTATAACTTTTTGCTTTGATTATAAAACGAAAACCTCACAACGCCATACGACAGCGTTTCGAATCTTTCTTCTCTCTTTGTCTGAACAAGCTATTTTCTTCTGAGACTCGCAATCGGAAGCCCTAACCCTCACCACTTGCGATAATCATTCCACCAACATGGCAATTGCACGCACCGGAGTCTATGTAGATGACTATTTGGAGTGTAATTGCCTTTTGTTTCTTTTTCCTTTTACTATTTTCGCTATTTTTCTTTGAATTGTTTTTCGATTCCGCTGCTGAATTTCCCATTATTCCCACAGACGCCAGCACATTACCCGCTGAACTTCAGAGGCTGCTCAACACTGTCCGCGAACTCGATGAACGATCCCAATGTAATTGCTTTGTAGAAATTTTATTTTATATTTTATTTGTTGGTGAATACTCCTTTTATCTGTCTTAAGATTTTTTTTTTAGAATCAAGAAATATTATAAATTTTCTTTCCCTTGATAAGATGTTTTATCCTTTTTTTTCATATCTACTCGTAAATTAATTAAAGATTAAGTGAAACATTTAATCTTACTATCACTGTATCCTTTAAGTTACTTTTTTAATATTTATTAATTTAATTTTTTATTTGTGGTGTTATGGAAGCTATGATAAACCAAACCAGGCAGCAGACAAAGTACTGTTTGGGGTTCCCATCACATGGCTCTAAGAAGGGGCATCACAGTTATAATAACAATTATGGTAATGAGGACGAAGATGTAGCTTTTGAGAAAATGCGAAAAGAAATTGAGGGAAATCAGGATAGTGCATTGAGTCTATGTACTGAGAAGGTTTTGTTGGCGCGACAAGCGTATGACCTGGTGAGCTTTTATTTTCTATTTCTATGATTGTTGTGCCATTAACTGAGGCTTTTATAGATTGGGATTTAGGAAAGAGAACTTGTGTACTATATATTTCTCTAATGGACAAACCTGATACGGAATGATAAAATTATTCAATGGTGATGAAGCTTGACATCACGATTGAAGCAACAGAAAAAGTGCTTTACATTTGGTGAATAACATATTTTTATAGAATAGTATCTACAGAATAGAGAAGGTCTTAATGTACTCAGATTATGACATTTATCCCAAAAAGATTATAAACATTATGCTTCTTTAAGAGGTGTGGTGCACTTCACCACCGTGTCAGGAGATCCAATGCATTAATGGCAGGATTGGGCCATTTTGCCTCTGGATTCACTTACATATTACAAAACCTTATATCTCGGCCATAGTATAACGGAGTTCAACATTTTGCCAAATTGATGGAGTTCCTCAATAACTGGCACACTTAAATAGCACGCTGATATGCCACCATAGCAGTGTAGCAATGCAGAGCAGACCTGGCCACTATAAGGGTTTTCGTAGCAAAGCAGTTTAGTGTAGCAGAATAGCATATTGAAGATTGGACGAAGCAAATGGGTAGTGGAGCTATGTGATGATTCCAAAAAATATTTGGTTTACTGAACATGTTAAGACTTTTATGAGGTTTCAATTTGCAGGAGTGAAATATTCTGTTGTAACTTGTAATAGTTGTGAAAATGATGGAATTCTTCAATAACTGTTAATTAAAGCACACTTTAGTCACTAGCGAGAGTTCTGCCAGTGTGGCAGCGGGGAGCAGCCCTGGCCCCATAGGTACTATTGTAGCATAGCAATTTGGTGTAGTGAATGTAGTGTGGCAAAAAGTGGACATAACAGATAGGATAGCAGTGCTATGTGTTGATTCCAAAATTGTCAGTTTTATTATAGATGTTTTGGTATTTTTGGGATATCAATTTCCAAACATAAAATCTCATGTTGTATTAGTAGTTAAAATAAAATCATAGAGAAGGACTTGGATATAGAAGATGAGGATTGATTATTACTATTTATGAAACTTGCTTTTGACTTTTGTTAGTAATTGTATATTTTGTTCAAGACACACATGATTTGTTATTGTTAATTATGAATTCTTGTGTAATTTTTATCATTCTTGAGATTTTGTATGTATATAAACTAGATAAAATTTTAAAAATAGTATTCTCTATCCCGGAATAGCATTTTTGGGGATGACCAACTACGCCTTGCCAACTGTGATTTAAATTGAACACAACTTCACTTGTACTCCTTATTTTTATTCAGTGTTCCAGTCTTCACCTGATACTTCGATGCTTTAATATTTTTTCTCTTGGAATTTTATAAACCTTAAACTTCTACCTTCCATTCCCCTCAAAGATGCTTTATTCATTGAGGATCAGATCACTCTGCTTCCTTCTGAATAATTCTAATTGTATTTCATCGATTGAGGAAGGTTCGAAATGCATTTCCAATGAACAAAGTAGTCCTAATAAGTTTAACATTCTGGTGTATAATGATGCCTTTATTTCTAAAAGATTTGCCTTTTCTTTTCATATTAGCTTTTGTGCATAGTTATTTCCTCTTATCTAATATGTTCTACTCATGGTAGCCAAAATCACAACTCAACTCAGAATTGATTGATTTTATGATTCTGTGAAATCAAACATGTTTTTCTGTTTCTATTTCATGGGTAAAAACTGATTATTTTTCTCCTTTTTGGGCTTCTGAAAGGTTAAAACATTAAAGCTCAACATACGAAACAGTTTTTTAAAACATAATGTCCGAAAATCATCAAAACTGGAACAACATCCATTGTCTTAGTTTTATGTTCAATCATGTGACTCAAAGGTTTTCTATTAAAATGGCTAACCTTCCCTACTCCTAAAACTAGTTGCGCAAGCCTCCACCTTGAGAGCTTGCTATTGAGTCATACATTTTCTCCACGCCAACAGCAACAGCATGCCTTATTGTTTGTTCTTCTGTTTTTACAGTTTTCTTTCTCCGTTTTCTTCAAGCATTAGAGTTGGCATAATTCAGTGGAGCTAGTGCATTATGCACTAAACTAGGGCAGTATATTTAGTTGTTTTGTTTCAGTGATTGCCATTTATGAATTCTATATGGAGTTTTCATTATTGGCTTTCTTATGCTTATGAAGTTACGAGTTTATGAATATGAATTTAAGCTTAAGTACTTGTTGTGAGTCATAAAGGTTTTTGTCTCTCTTATTATATTAGATGCAAATATAAGAATTTATATACATTCAATAATTTTACAAATCATTTTGAATCTTGTGCTTCAAGTTACTATACCATGTTTTACAATTTTGTGACTCGTTATTGAGTCATTGGAAAATATTGAGTTTGACTATCGTGGTTGTACTCACGAAATATTTTGTCAATCTACTCTACTGATTCATTTCCTTGAACTAGAAGTTCTTTTAGATCATTTTTCTTGTTGTAGTTTTTTTTTTTTTTTTTTTTTTTTTTTAATTTTAATGAGATACTATCGTAGATCCTTGTAGTTCTTGTCTTGGAATCTTTTTATTATTTTCTGTTATGTCTGTCGGCATTTCATGACAGTAGATAGTAAGGGCAGGGGGTTCTAACGTTGGAGATTCCACACGAATTACATATATGTAAGTATAAAAGGGTAGAAATCTTACTTTACAAAGTGGGTTTTGTGAGACTGAGTTATGTTTATAATTCACTTTTCAGATAGTATCAAAGCTTATCCTAACAAAGTTTATTAGACATATCATGTCATCCATTATCAGATCATTATGAATCACTCACAATTATGTAATCTCATGCTTTAGAATTCCAGTCCTTGGTGTGAGGAAAGTGTTTTAGATCCCATATCAACTATAGATATGACCATTATAATATATAAGTAGGAGCAAATCTCATCTTACAAACCAATTTTATTATGCTAAAAGGCTACTTTCTAATACTAAGTTTAGATCCTATATTCACTTTTACTATGAAAAAAGTTGCTTTGAATTGATTTTCATGTGCACTATACTTATTGATGACTGCTCTTATCTATGAAACCATGTGGATTTTTGCCTTTTGCCTCTTGTGCATAGAAGGAACATTGTTCTTACCCAATCTTTTTTGTATTTGCTTTAGATAGATAGCCACGTTAAACGACTTGATGAGGATTTAAACAACTTTGCTGAAGATTTAAAGCAAGGTAAAATATTCTAGTAAATTTTCATTCTGAATTATTTTTTGTCTGTATGTACAACTTGTATTTTCAAAATTAACCCTAAAAATTATTATAATATGCAACTCTTACTGTTATATTAGTCGTGGTTACTAAGTTTGCCCGTAAAGAGATCAGGTGTAATAGTACAATAAACATATCTATAAAGGAAGTAGTTATGTCTTCTCGCCATTACCAATGAAACAATAATCTGTACTAAAAGCAGCAAGTTTATTTAACATTCCTCAGAAATACTTAATAATGTTTTGTTTCGGTTGATGCCAATTAGAAAAATATATTTTTGAGGTAAAGGACCGTGGGACAGTACATAATTGGGGTATTTTTTAACTTGTATAAATAGCCTGCTGTATATAGAAGGAAAGTGTCAAAGCAAAAGCGAATATCTTTTGGAAATTTAGGGGAAACATTTCTGTGGTCTTTGTTGGTCGATTGTTGCTTGTTGAGTTCATCTGATTTTCAGATGTTCACTAAGTTCCTTTGTGGTATTCTTCTAATGATCTTTTTTGGGGTGGCTTTGGTAGATCTACAGAGTCCGTGGTATGCCAAGATACATTTTTTTTTTTTTTTGTAAAGACAATTCACCTTGCATTCTTGGTATATTTGTTGAGGACTTCAACTCTTCATTTATATGCGCTTTCTTCTAAATTTTTTTTTTATCGAAACAAAATTGATTCTTGTGGTATAATATCTAGTCATGAGCTTTCTTAACGCCTTTTTCCTCTGCTTCATTTTATTCAATCAGAGGGTAAAATACCACCGGATGAACCAGCAATTCTGCCCCCATTGCCTATAGTCCCTAAAGCTGAAAAGCGCAAGCCCATATACATAACTCCTCAGCCAAAGAGAATTGATTACAGGGATAGAGATTGGGATCGGGAGCGCGATAGGGACTTTGAGTTAATGCCTCCACCAGGAAGTCATAAGAAAGAGTATGCTACCCCAATGGATGTTGATCAACCCATTGATCCAAATGAACCTACATACTGTGTTTGTCATCAGGTTCAGATTAATTGCTCATAATATGTAACATAATTATAAAATTACCATGTGAGCAATTTTGCCATATTGTCGTTTTTTTGCTTAAAATGTTGAAACAAGAATATTGAGGCAGTTCTATTCTGATCATTCAGGTATCTTTCGGGGATATGATTGCGTGTGACAACGAAAATGTAAGTACATTTTAGTTTCTCTATCTTGTGCTATCTATGTTTACCTTCTTGTTTCTTGGGAAGTGGGGTTTGGATAATGCATATTGTTTTTTTCTTTTTTATTTCACACATCAAATTCAATTACAATGCTCAAGATGTGGGATCATATAAAAATTCTGTAACTAAACATTTTGCCGGTTACAATCAGGCAGGTTACTTAATATTTATTTTGGGATTACTTTTGTTATATTTTTTCCTATTTTGAGCATATAGAGGGACTCTGAAGATAGTTCAGGACATACTTCTTTCTTCCCCTTCACCCCAAAAAAAAAAAAAGTGTAGAATGGTGTTTGCACCATACTCACTTGAATTAGCTACTACATTGCGTACATCTAGTAATTCTATAAATCATAGCCATGTTGTAGCAAGAAACAACATACAGATTTCTCCTATAATATTATCAATGACGTTTATAGCTTTTATCTTTTGGAAGCGTTTCTTTCCTGAATTACTGCTTTAGTTTTTGTTCACTTTTCTTTTTATCATATTGTTCTTTTCCAATGATTGACTTTTTCGTTTGTCCCCTTGGTTAATTGGAATCTGAGTTTTTCTCTGTTTTTGGTGATAGTGCCAAGGAGGTGAATGGTTCCACTATTCGTGTGTTGGGCTAACGCAGGAGACAAGGTTCAAGGGAAAGTGGTATTGTCCGACTTGCATACTACTCCCCCAATGTCAACGATGAATCTTTGCACGAACTAAACTGCATCGTCACATTTAAGTGAATACATAATATGTGGGTTTCGAATTATTTGTCTTCTGTATTGCTTGGTCAAGTGGGCTCACTCAGGCCTTGTATAAAGTCCTCTAGGATTTGAGAGAAATGATTCCAAATTTTAATTTTGGAGAAAGTTAATTATGTGCCTGTGGTTGTATAAGAACGAAGGTTATGTTTACAAAATTCATATCCAAATTGTTGAAAACGAGAAAGCAACAATAGATAGCTTCACTGCAAACTTAAATTCATGTCTAAAACGCATTTGCAACTATGCTGACACGGATTCCATCCGTCTGGAGAAAACTGGAGTCTCCTATTGATTAAAATATTTGATAACTTTTTTGTTTATTTTTGTCTCCTTCTATAGTTAATCACGATTGTATATTTTTCACATGCTCAACCCACATAAGGAATTTACACCACATCCAACTCAACTTTAAGACAATGGGTTTATGATCTTTTTCCTTACAATGTGCTTAACTTTCTTATTTTTATCTAATGTGGGACTTAGACTCATATTTAAATCTCAATAATGTTGTGTTGTGCTTTCAATTATGTGTCTAAAAATTCCAAACTACTCAAGTTTATTTTGTATCACTTAACTTAACTGGATAAGGGTCTTTTAGGTTAAGAGGGAGTGATAATTTCATAGTTTTTACAAGAGAGAAAATTTGTTGGCATATTCGTCAAACTGTCTTAGTTAAATTATCATTCTCACTTCATTTACCATTAGATCAAATTGAATTTTTGACAAGAAGTTTGTGGCATATAATTCTTTATTTTGACCATTGGGATTGTCAGTTAGAGGTATGTGATTAAAGAAGCTAGTATCACATTGTTACTCTACTTTAGGTTTCTCTTTATTTTTCATATTTGATAGTGTTATTGTTTTGATGTATTAGCTGTTTGTAAGAACTTGTTTGTGCTTTTGATTTAACACTCTTGTACACATATTTAATTTTAGTAAAGTGGGTTTTGACTTCTCATATTGAGAGGACTTTCCAGGTTAAAAATATTGGTGCTCTCTTTTTGTGATTATTACTACCATTTTTCTATTGTTGTTGTTCCTCACATATTCTTGCAAGTTTGAGAGAATTATTTTCACTACATATTTTGTTTTTATTTTTTGTGTCTTGTTGTTGTTTTCCTATCAGAGTAGCATCAAAGCTCTTTAGTTTGGGGCTATATGTACTTACTTAAATGATGGAGACAAATACAACAAATATGATTGCTTTATGATGGGGGAAACTTTGGTTGAAATTTTTATGTCCATTGGGATTAAGCCCCAAAAGCTCTAATATCAAGCAATATCAAGTTTTAAAAGAGTTATGCAGTTGTGTGACCTATTAGCAAGTGCACCAATTAAGTTGTAGTATAGTCGAATGAGAGTTATTGTATCCATAGGGATTTAACAAGTATAATGGTAGTTTGGTTTTAGAATTTCTTTAGCAAAATATTGATAGTAATATATATTATATAAATAGAGTGGAGTGGAGGTTATAATTGGATTTCATCTCATTCTCTTCTACTGCATCACTATTGATCTTGTCTATTTAATATCCAAATCCTTCAATGTCATAGAAGTACTCTAAGGTAGATCTAAACTCATTGCTATAGTCTAGAACCTAAGGACTTCAGACTCAATGCGATTCCTCCACTCCTAGTTGAATGAATCATTGCCTTAAGTGAGAAACTTTATATTCATCCCAAGATATAAAGCTTGTACTAGCCTTTATCGAGCATGAAATGGTTTGATTGGACCATAGTTTAATATTAGTTTTCCAACTCAACCTAAACTAGTTAAATAAGATTAGTAGCTAATTCACCCAAGCAATAAGCATAAATCAAACCACAAACATTTGAACGAAAGCAAACATAAATATCCAAGTCAGATACAAAGAATTGCAATGGATCATATTCAACCTCAACATAAGAGAGTTCAATTACTCGAAAAATATTGTAATGCAATCTTAGGAACATTTAGACATAAAATTTACACTAAGAGCCTTTGTCTCTTTAGCCTACAACATTGTATTCCTACTTTAGTACTACTTATTTACTTATTCACTCAATGCCTTAAATCAAGACATCAAATCTTTATTTATAGAAATTTTCGTTGGCGCTTAGTTTTTGCCTTTGGCACTCAACTACAGAGATTTCCTTCTAGGTAGGGTTTTCTTTTTCTTTTTTTTTGTTGCCTTAAGTGTTGAAAATGTCACTTTCTTGTGGCTTAATTGTGCACCGTTTGACTTTTCTTTAGTGCCTTTGGTTTTTCCTCTTAACTACATTTAGTGCTTAATGCAACTTTCTTATAGCTCAACTACAAAAATCATATTCCAGAGATTTCCAAATCTACTTTCTAGTGCTCAACAACATATTTTGTGGCTCAACTGCATCATCCTTTAATTCCTTGAAAAATTGTTGCAAATCATAAAGAGTCATCAATTTCTTATCTTTCTGCTTCTTAATACCTCATTCTTTGATTTTAGGCTAAAGGGTTTTGATTTGCTAAAAAATATATCAATTGAATGCATTTTAAGTGCCAAAATCATATGTCAAATTAAGTAACCTAGACACTTATCACTTTAAATGTAAAAACCATCATTTGTGTAAGGAAAATATGAAAGACTTGTTGTTTATGAAAAAATTGCATCTTCTTGTCTTTGTACACGAAAGTCGGATTATATGTTTAATGAAGAATAGGACGGACTTTGAGCACAAACAGGTGTGTGGTTTTATTTAGCAATATGTAGAAGACAATGTTTATAAGCACATTGCTAATGAGACATGTGCTAGAACTTTGTAGGAGAAGATTAAGTCTTTGTATGCTTTTAAGTCATGCAATAATACATTGTATGTTAAATTTCTTGATAAATTTGAAGTATAAAGAGAGTTCTTCTACTTCAAATCACTTAAATGACTTTCTAGAGCTCTTACATTATTTGTCAATAATGGGTGTCAACTTTGATGATGAAGTTTTGTGACTATGACTACTGAATACTCTATCCGAGTCTTGGAAGGTATTTTAGGTTTCAATTACAAACTCAACTTCTACTAACATTGTTTCCTTTTAAACAACAAAGAGTGGTTCTTTTAGTGAAGATATGAGAATAAAGACACATGGTTCTTCATCTCAATTTGAGATGTTTGTAAAATAAATTAGATAGACAAGTAAAAAAAAGGATCTAAAAGATGGTAGAGAGAAGAGTTGGAACAAGTTCAAGTCAAGATAAAAGAGTGTGTAGTGCTAATAAACATTTGCAGATCCAAAGATATTGTTTTAAGTGGAAAAGGGATAACAAAGATAAGAAGGGCAAGCAAAAAAAGAATGATTATGATGATGATGATGATCATGTTACTATCAAACTTTAAAAATGAATAGACATAATCATCTTAACCCAACTACACAAAGAAAGTTTGACATGTTAAACGACATTTTAGGTTGGTGATTGAACTCTTTACATCATTTAGGACGTTAAACATAAATATCAACTTATACAACACCTTTTAACATATAAAAAAATTGACTTTGTTGATTTAAAATAATTATATCCATTCATTTTTTTAAATTTAAGAACTAAAATATATAAAAGTTTGAAATATAAATAAATCTCAATTTATCATCGTAAACTAAAAACCTATATAACCCTTATATATAATATTGTATTATAAAATCCTATTTTAATGTAAGTATTGGTGTATCATACCATTTTTTTAAAATATTTTGCACATGTTACTTTAATAAAAATATCATATAAAATCTATATTCTTAGTAAACCAAAAATATAATGTTAAAATTAGAGAATATGTTTTTATTATTAAAATCTTAAATTTACAAATATATTCCGACCAAAAATTATCATGATTGTTATAATCAGTATATTTTAAGATAAAAGATGTGACTATCAGCTACATTTAAAATGGTTAAGATTATATTACATCAACCAGTAAATGTAATAAATCTTTTTAATTACTATACAATAATTGTATACTTTTTTTAATACGGATATATTATTTAAAATTATATAAATACTAAAACTTTTATAAAATAATAATAAATTTGTCATAAACATTTCAAAAGACAAAGAAAAACATATTTTTTTCAAACAAAAACACTTCAACCTATAAATAAAATATTATTGGAACTGGGCGCCTCTTTTAAAAATTCAAATTCACTTGCAGTTTCAAAAGCGGGAAAGGACCCTACTAAGATATGTAATCAAGAAGATTCGAAAAGTAAATAAGACAAAATTGAAAACCAATTGACGATATTACCCTCTCACTATTACCAATACACTCCTTAACTCTTATTCATATCTTTTAAAATATTAATTCAAACACACCCATGATTTTGGCATCATTTTGGACAATAATTTTGTAATCATGATTGTATAAACCAAAGTAATAGATAGGTTAAAAAGTATCTACAATTAAAAATTGAGAATAATATTCATTTCTATTCAACAATTCAATAAAACACTTAATTATCTACAACGTTTACAATTGAAATTGAAGATGATAAAAAAAAATAAAAACTCATTCTTGTTAATTTTATATTTTTATTAAATTTGGATAAATCTGTGCATAACTTGACATATTATTTTTAATATTTTCAGTTTACTTGGACAGTGAATTAAACTATGATGATTTTGGATTATTCACACTCAAACATGTAATAGATAATTAATTATACATGTGTTTTCTCTGTTAGTACCATAATTGATTCTTAATCAATTATATCAACTTTTCATACAAAATTTGATATATATTTAAATTAAGAATTCATAAAAAAATATTTTTAAAACTAATTGTAATTATTATAAAGTTATTTAATAAATGATGAATACAAATTTCTACTTATTAATATAAGTATACTTTAAAAGTGATTTTAAAACATTTTTGTCCCTTGAACAGTGAGAAACACTATCTTTATCTCTATTTTTTTTTTCAATACTGGCTAATTTTTTTCTTTTTAATATTTTATTATTTTTTGACAAAAAATATTCTTTTATCATTCTTACTCAGTCAAATGTTAAATTTAAAATGGTTACTTATTAATACAAATTGACATATTCAGTTTAACTCTTTAAATAATTTTTTTTAATATCAATTATAAATTTGCTATCAGTTTGAAATTACTATTCATTTAGATTGTGTTTGTTTGAACATGTTGTATTATTCAAATAAAATTGCTGAGTGCACATTATAAATTATGGAAATACAAGATTTTTTTATCACCTTCTCATATGTGGAGATTTAAAAGAAAATAAACTAAAATGACATATTTAATCTCATGTTATTTCACAATTCTTAAGTTATAAAATTCAATTCTAAATCTCTTTAATGAATTTGGGATTCTATTATGTACATTTAGTAATAATTTTAATATTAAAATATAATACTTCATAGTCAAATTTATTGACTGAGTTGTTCTGGTGGTGGCATGCTTACTTTTACTATTCTTTATGCTGCAAGATTTCTGATGTACATCTCATCTATGATCTTTTATGTAAATTAAATACCATATAGTCATCAATTATTTTCACAAGTACAACAATTTTAATAAAAATAAGGAAATTTAAATTTATCATAAAATAACAAAAACATTATCACTTATGATTATATTATATGTTTGTAAAATTATTTTATTAATTATTTATTATTAATTTTTTTAGTATATGTAATAACTTTTGTCAAATAATACAAAAATTCTAAAATATCATTTTAGTTTACTTTTACCACTAAAATAATTTTAGAATTTTTTTTCTATCCTTAAAATGTTTCTTTTATACTATCAAATCTTTTATTAATTTTCATAAACTCTACTTTCAAATTCACTTTCAATTATTTCCAGATCCTTAAAAAAAGTATTTAATTCACTCTCAATTTCTCCAAATTCATTCACTTCATTTCCCTCAAACCTATTCCTCTCCCTTAAACTTTTCATGAAGATTAATATAACTATCAATAAAAAAAAATGATCTTTGTAATATTAATTAGCATTTTCTATCTTTTTGAAATTATCATTCATTTAGGATTGTGATAAAGATTAATAAAATTAGCACATACTCTTAATCACTATTAAATTTGACTCAATTAATTTATAGTTTAAATAAAAATAAAAGTAATTAATTGAGATAATTAAAATAAAAAATAAATAAATTAAGGTAATTAGCATGTTTATAGAGACACAATTGATTAAGTGATATACTTATTATTTAATATAATATAAGCAAGATAATTATAATTTTTATTTTATAATAATTTATTTATAATATTATATTTTTATTAAAATAATCATTATTAACTTAGATATTTATACTTTTCTTATATATTAATTTTCATATTATATTTCTAATAATTATAATATAACTTATTATTTAACATATCACAATGCAAATTTTTTTACTTCTAAAAAAACTATATTTCAAGTTTTTACAACTATATATTATTTTAACTTACTTTTTTAACATCTCACAATCATTTTTTTCATTTCAATGTATATTTCAAGTCCTTACAGATATAGTAATATATTATTTTAACTTGTAAAAATATTTATTAACTTTAAATTCTTAACATTTTATCAATTAGGTTCTTATTATTAACTATTAGTATTTAGTTTTAGAAATAGAGAATATCAAATAAGTTATTTGAGATTGGAGTTGCCAATGGATAGGCAAGTTTAGGGCAGAAAGAAGGATTTTTGGAGTAGAAAAAAGAGTTACTAGAAATATTATAAGAAAACATATAAAAATTTGAAAGTAATAAAATAATAAGGGATGGACCATAATGAAAAGCAGAGCAAGAGCATTTACAACTTAAAGTGAAAAGTCTTATTAGTTGTATCTATAAAGCTATATGGAGTTGAAAATACTATCTAAAGAATTTATTTCTAATAAGTAGAATGACGAATAATAGGTTATCAATAAGACAGAAATTAAAGAAGATGAATGTAATACAATTACCTATTAACCAGGTAAGAAAATAAGAACATACTAATTAATCAATAATGTTAAAATTTATATTCCTTATACTTCTATTTAAATATTTAAATTGTTTACTTACTCTGTTTACCTCATCTCTTTCTAAACCATTTTTCATCAACAACAAATTCATAATATTAAAGAAAACTCGTAACAACTAGCATATTATATTAGCATTGAGTTTTAACTTAAATAAATAATAAAATAAGATTTAGTCAATATTAATTTAAATAAATATAAATATGATTAGTAAAAATAAATTATTGTTAATCTAATATTAACATAACTATTTTTATTTATTAGAAATTAAAAAATAATTAACATCAAATTTATATTTGACTTAACCAATTATATTAGTGTCTATTGATTGTTCTTAGTAAGAAAATTTAATATATTACATAACTTAATAGTATTTACATACATTTTAAAGTAGCTTTATATTTAATTTATTTCTTTTATAAAACATTTTTGTGCAATTTTACATGTCTAATATTACTAATTTACTACGAGCATATAAAATTATATATAAAAATATATACATCTACTTAATTATGTTTTTAAAGATGGGGTGTTAATTAAGATAATAATAAAAAAATTAAATTATTATAGCCTGGTTGTTTTTAATTTCATAATGCAATTAATTAATGTCTTTATTATTTTATGCAAATAAGATAAAATATTAATGTATTTTCCAAATTTTAAAGTTTTAAAATAAATCTTTTGTAAATAAATACTAGAAGACTAATTTATTTTATGAAAAATAAAACATATTTTGTAACATCCCAATAAATATTACTTTAAAAGTATTGATTTATTTTAGGAGTTACAAGATAATAACGGAGAACAGTAAAGAGATCAACTCAAACGAAGATAGAATAAGCTATTATCTTAAAACCGAATCAAAAACGAAAGGCATAAGTATCCAAAAATGTAGCATTATGCTGTACAGTACAGTAGACCGGATGGCCAAACTCAAAATATTCCCTATACATAACATTCTACAAAAGAAGGAAAGAGAAATAACTATTCCTAAGGACCGGACGGTCCAGTACCATACTCGGGAATCGCCTCTAAATTTTCTTCAGTCAGAGCAGCGTCCGTCAGGGTCTCTTCTAAAGCAGCTTCCAAAGTATCTTCTGCTCACATTCATAAGAATGATCATAGCAAATGAGAAGAAAAGTCGACCGGTCAGATACCGAACGACAACATACAAAACAATACAAATAAGGGTAAGCTTATGTACATTTAACTTATCCATTCATCATACAAGTAAACATATTCTACAAACAATTAATCAATACAACATATCATTCACATACTCAAAAATCAACCGTTAAGACACTGTCCGGACGGTATGAACATGTAGCTCAGTCGTCCCTAGCACCCGGGCGGTGTAGTAACTGTTTCCTCAGCTGCCGCCCGAGGTTAGTCCTCCAACGGTTATATGCGCGTATAACCGCGGACCTCCTGCCATTCCCACACATGACCGACCTCTCTCTACTTGAGAAAACGTCCTCACGGAATATCAGGATCAAGGACGACACCGGAGTCATTCCCACATTCATACTTTACCAATCAATTTTCCAATTCGTGAGATATTCCACCCGAGGAATTCTCTTACTTAGTCAAATTACTTATTTATTCTCACTTTCATAAACGAAGAGTGTCAAGACAATGGACGTATTATCACCGATAAAATCAAAGATAAAACGAGACCAGAAATATAGATGAAAGATCTGATAAGACTACAAATGACATTTATGAATTTTGACAGGCCGTTCCGGCAACGATAAAAATTAATCATCAAAGACTGAACAATACTAATAACCGGGCGGTATAATCAAAGATAAGACTGGAGAACAGAAGAATATCAGTTGATTGAAAAATGGTCCGACAATGAATAAAATCGTACCCCTAAAAGATTAACTGTAAATATTATTCATCCGACCGGCTTGGCAAAGAATGAAACAAGTACAATCACAGTCGAAGGATGGTCTATGACCGGACACTTCTCAAAAGGAATAATTTAGTTAAACAAACCGGTCGTTCCAATAAATAAAACTTCACTAGACCATGCAGTCACTAAGTGACCGGGCGGCTATTCACAAAGAAGGATATCAGATTTATAAGTTTTATGTAGTTTTAAGTGTCAGCCTAAGGCCGAACACTTTCAAGACCAAATGCTTAGTTTATGACCAGCGTTTATTAAGTACTTTGCAATGAAATTATTAATGGAAACAATTTAAGTTTAACAACATACTAGGTCGAACAGTCCGATTAGACCGAACGGAAATAAGGGAAGACTGAATGATCCTAATGATCTTCAATCTCAAACTCACATTCTCTAAGTTTTTCATATTTATTCATCTCTTGCAACTCATATAACAACATTCCACATTCAGTTCATGCAATTCAAACAACATACTTTATATATTAAACATGCATTAAATTATTCACATTTGAATCATACAGAACATCAAAATTAAACACTCATAAGCTTCCCTTACCTCTAATCCAGCTAAACTTCCAAAAGTCCTACTATGAGATTGACCGAACGTCCAAGAGCTCTGACAGTAAAACTGATCGGTGCAAACGAAAGGTCTTCACACCAGGAGTACAATTTCTGAAAGGAGTTTGATGATCGGAACAGTGTTTAGGTTAGAATTCTAGAGAGAAGGTTTGAGCTTTTAGAGAGAAGGAAGAGAATTTTGAGAGTTCAGAAAGTTGGTTTGAGGAAGAAGATGAAGATTGCATGCAGAAAAAGTCTTAAGAATTCGAAGCTTCTACCTTAAATCCTCTTCCAGAACCGGACAGTTGGCTTGCTCTCAAAGTGCCACATGGTTTCCACTATCCAAAAATCCCTCATTCCTCTTGCAGCCGGACGCGTCCCGAGGTTGGGAATTAATTGTTGCTGCAGAGTTTGTCTGCCACTTAATGGGTTTTTCCCTGCTATGACGTCACTGCACGGATTACGAGAAAAGTGAATTTAAATGCTTGCAGATTTTGGTCTTCCACTAACCAAAGGATACCGGCCGGTCGCCACTTGGCCGAGCCTAAACATAACCATTTTCTGGGTCGTGACATATTTTCTTTTAACTTTTTGTTTATTTATTTTAAATATATGTTATCCAATTTATTCAAATCTAGATTTTATATAAAAAAGGACAGTGATGCATTCTTTGTTATTGATAAAAATATTCAAAATTATTAGACAAATCAAAATTTATAAAATTTCGTGTTTTTAACAACTTTTTTAATCTCTAATTAAATTTGGAGTTTTATTTTAAAATATATAATATATTTATTAAATTGTTAAAAAATGGCTTTGATTATGGTAGTAATTGATAGGATATTTTTGGAAGAGTAATGAAAGAATCAATGCTTTGGTAATTGGTAGGATTTTGGGAGTCAAAGCTCTTAATTACTCACATGCTAGTTACTTCTTAAAGTCAATGCTCTTAATAATGTGTATTTTCAAAAAACAATTGAGGGTAGTTTTGGAAGCATAACTTCTGAATCATGTGGGGCCCACGGTGAGGGATAGCGGCGTAATTTTATGGAAATTTTGAATATATCACTCCCCTGCTTCTTCTTCTTCTTCTTAAAATCCTTTTGCATTTCCTCATCCAACAGCAGTTCAGTCTTTTCATTTTCTTCAAGTCAAGGTGAATTTTCCAGCTTCAATCTTTGCCTTCTGCACTATATAATTCTCATCATTTTCCTTTTCTGTTGAAGAAATTCGTATGTGTTTCATTTGCAAGAAGGTAAAAAACAAAAAGAACTGGAGTTTTTCCTTCCTTTTAATGCCCCAAAGATTCTATCTTTTGGTTTAATTGTTTAAGATTCAGCCATCCGAGGAAGGGGTGCAGTAGGTTTTCACCCATTTGGGTTTTTTTGTTTCTTAAGAGAATTTTTGAATTTTAGATTTCTTTTACTTCTGCAATGTCCTTGAAATGTTTGTCATGTGTGTATGTGTATTTTTTCACTTCATTGTCATTGTTCATGGGGTGGTGGGTGTTTGGTTGTAATTAAAAAAATTGTTGACTTTGGATTTCTCTCACTGCAACGTCCCGCCCTTGAAACTTTGCACTTGATTTTTTGTATTTCATTGTAATTGCTGATTGTGGTGTGTGTTTAGTTTTAGTTCATGAGGATGGGAAGGAGTCTCAGCCCTTTGGTGCGGCAAGAGCTGGCAAATCTTGACAAAGATGAAGAAAGTCGCAAGTCCGCCATGAAAGCACTGAAATCCTACGTGAAAGATTTGGACTTCAAGGCCATTCCTGTGTTTCTTGCCAAATTTTCAGAGAGCAAGGAAAGTGGTTCTGAGGAATTCTCAATATCAATCTATGAGATTCTTGTACGGGTTCATGGTGTCAAAATTGTTCCCTTGATTGATACAATCATGAAAACCATAGTCAAGACTTTGGCTTCAAGCGCTGGGTCTTTCCCTCTCCAACAAGCTTGTTCAAAGGTGGTTCCTGCAATTGCAAGATATGGAATTGACCCCTCAACCCCTGAAGATAAAAAGAGGAGCATAATTCAATCCCTTTGCATGCCACTTTCTGATTCTCTCGCGAGTTCTCAGGAGGGCCTAACTTCGGGTGCTGCACTTTGCTTGAAGGCTCTCGTGGATTCAGAAAACTGGAGGTATGCTTCTGATGAATTGGTGAATAGGGTTTGCCAGAATATTGCTGTGGCATTAGAAGGGAAGTCTGGTCAAACCAACTCACACATGGGTCTTGTTATGTCCTTGGCCAAGCGCAATGCTTTGATCATTGAAGCATATGCAAGGTTGCTCATACAATCTGGAATAAGAATAGTGAATGCTGGTCTTGTGGAGGGAAATTCTCAGAAAAGGCTTTCATCCATTCAGATGGTCAATTTCTTGATGAGAAGTTTGGATTCCAGGAGCATATTCTCAGAGGTTGAATTCATAATTGAGGAGTTGGAGAAGTGCCAATCTGACAAAATGGCATTTGTCCAAGGTGCAGCACTCGAGGCTTTGCAAACTGCCAAGAGAATTGCAAGTGATAAAAGGCCAAGGTATGCAAAAAGTCCTTCTTCAGTGACAGGGTCGAATTTTAGTACGAGAGAAGGAGAACATACTTCTTCAGGCGAGGGAGATAATACTTCTTCTACACCTTCCTCTATTTCACCAGAATCTCGCACTTTGGACTTTTTCCCTGGATATGAATTCACCGAGTCTCCTATTTCAAGCAACTTGGACTATGAAAGAAGAAGCGTGACCAGGAAGCTTTGGAGTAATGAAAATGGAGGTGTTGATGTGTCCCTGAAGGATGGGTTGTTCTCACAAGTAGGAAAGGAAAGTGCTTTGTCAGAGCATTCATTGATTCACGAGTTTTCCAATGGAGATGGATATTATACAGAGGAGTTTGCTGGTTTCATGCCCAGAAATCCCAGGCATGGAGTATCCAAAAGCACCACCACAAGTCCCCTTGTAAGTTTCTCTTACATTTTTTATGTCCCAGTTAAAGCATCCCTGTCAAAAATAAGTGGTTGAATGTTGCATTCCTTTATTCCCATATCAGAGAAAAAAGTAAAACAACAGAGCATAAAAATTGGCAGTAGAACCATATATAGAGTCCCTCCAAATGCATACATAGCTAATATGGTTTTTAAAACAACTACATAGAGTCCTTCCAAATGCATACATAACTTACTCCAATGGAACCTGTGAAAACTTACTTTTGAGCATGCTTTACAAGCTGCGGATCTTAATGCAATAATTCAAACCATGCTTTTGTTTTTATTGAATAGTAAGTGAAGTTTAAATGCTTTCTTGAGCTGGCAATGTTTACTCTTAAATCACTTGTTTACTCATTGAGTTAGCATATTGTGTGGTGTTAATCAGAGGTCACGCACTCAGGCGACCATTGACAGCATTAAAATCTTCGAGACCCCTAGAAAACTCATTCACTCTCTTCAAGATTCAAGTGATTTGACTTTTGATTGCTCTAAGAAACAGAATAGAATGTTCAAGAGCCTATCTTCAGGCAACATTGAGTGGAGTCCTGGTTCTAAATATGATCAGAACGGTTTCTCAAATGATGTGAAGTGTGATAGTGAAGTAATTGAAAGTTGTGGTGAGGCTGAGTTTCAAGTTAGCTCAGAGTCCGTGTCATCATCAGATGACCTTCCTGTAGATGCCAATAAGCAGATGTCAACCAAAGTGGTTCCTGAAAACAGAAATATTACACCAACTGCACAACGAAAGACTAAATACAAATTGGTTTGTGGTCTTTCATTTGTTGTTCTTGCAGTGGCTACTCCTTTACTTTGGATCAATACTCAGGATGAAGGCCATTATCTTGTACCAACTTAACATCCTCATTACCTGGTACATCCTGAGAATTAAGAGCATTTTAGGTATGCTTTTGTGAAAGTAGGTGTTAATTCCAACAATGTTGGAAAGTTCAGTGTAGCAGGAGTGTTATGTTATCGCCCATTGAGCATCTTCAATGTGAATTTGTTTTCCTGTAAACACTCAAATATTTATGGAATTTTACTTTCCAGTGAAAAAATATTTTTGTCCGTAATGTTCAGTTAGAATTGAAGACTAGATCATGAAAATATTATGGTTTTTTTATTGTGTTGGATTCTTTGTTTAAACTTTTATTTCAACTTATTATAAGATTAGTATTGAAATTTCAATGACTTATATTTGCTTTAGTAACCATAAAATGTATATTCCTTTAAACACGCGCCACATGCACTCATATATTAATGAAAGTTATAAATTAATATTTTTCATAAGAAAAAACAATATTCATCTATAAAAGATTGGTGAGAATGATCCAATGAGGCAAGGGAGGTTAAAGGGTGTGAAAGCACCGAAAATGAAGAAAATGAAATGAATTCATGAAGGGAAAAAAAAAGTGTATGGTGCCATTATTGTCTGAAGAAATAGTAGAACAAACGCAAAAGAAGGTTGAACAAATGAAAAAAAAAAAGATCTCTTACCAAAAAAAAATGAAAGTTGATGATTCTATAAATTTATAAATGCATCTATGACAATTATTTGTAAGAATGTATCTCTTTGTCTAAATGCTAAAATTTGTTGCTAAATTTGGAAAAAGTTTAAATCATTGTACATGAAGTTAGTTTATCTTTTTTAGAAAAAAGCAATTAAAAATATATAAATTAGTATGAAAAAAATTTAAGGTTGAATGAAAAGGAAAACAAATCAAGTTTGATGGTTGGAAAAATGAAAAAAAAAATGGAGATTTATTACCAAATTTATGTTGAATAGTCTAAGTTGATTTGTTTTCCTAAAATGTATTGATATATTAAATGGATCATATCTCAAGAAAATGTTTGTGCAAGTTGTTATTTGGTGCTTCTAATCTTATGACAGCAGGAAAGATGTTAGATGAGAAGAAAAAAAAAGTTATTTTAATCTCTAAAATAATTAATCTCTAAAACTTACATTTTTGGTTTAATTTTTGATGAAAAAACAATTAATCTCTAAAAAAAGCTTGAATAGAGTTTTAATATATATAATTTTAAAAGTTTAGCAAAACTGCGGCATCTTCAAACTTCCAAGAAAATCCCTGCAGATAATGTTTTTTTCTTAGGGTTAAATATGTTTTTAGTCCTTGAAGTTTCAGTGATTTTTGGTTTTAGTCCCTGCATGAAATATTGATGGCATTTAGTCCTCTTAGTATGGAAACATGTATGTTTAGTTCCTAATTTTGGACGACGTCAAGTTTTTGTTTAAGTGTCTAAAGGCCGTGCCACCTATTTACTCTGCCACGTAGAATTTATTTTAATTTGGAATGAAATTAAGCATTTTAGCACGTGTTTTGGTGCTTAAAATGTGATTTATAAGAAAACGAACTCACCAAAACACGTGCTAAAATGCTTAATTTCATTCCAAATTAAAATAAATTCTACGTGGCAGAGTGAATAGGTGGTATGACCATTAGACACTTAAGCAAAAACTTGACGTCGTCCAAAATTAGGGACTAAACATACATGTTTTCATACTAGGAGGACTAAATGCTATCAATGTTTCATGCAGAGACTAAAACCAAAAATAACTGAAACTTCAGGAACTAAAAGCATATTTAACCCTTCTTTTTATATAATGATTTTTCTTTCATAAAAGATTTTAATTATTTAACTTCATTTTCATATATCATATTATTATTCTTTTTTTCACATTACGTATCAATACTTAAAAATGTCATATATTTTATTTATACCGTATCTTTCTGTTTATAATAAAATTCAATTTAGAATTAAAAATAATATTCACATCCGGAATCTCGAGATTAAGAGAGAAATTTCATTAAACTTTGTTAATTAAATTCATTGGCAAATCATTAGTTTAATAGCATAAATAAAAATCTCGAATTAAATATTCTCAATTTAGTAAATAAATTCTGTCAAAATCTTTGCCACGGTTAACAATTGATATAGAATTTCGATTCATTCTAGTGCAGTTCATAGTGCGTAAAACTGAAAAATATAGTTTTCTTTTTTGTTTAAACCACAGAAAAAAAATAACAAAAGAATTTCAATGACATTCGTCTTCTTTTTTTTAAGATTTTTCCAATAGTCATAATAATAACATTTTTATTGTTCCTATATATAGTTTTTTGTTATTATTAGAAAATTTATAAGAGGTTGCTTACGCTTAAATGTTTAAATTAAGGTTAATGATTTTTTCAGCTTAATCATAATTTGTTCTTCTTGCTCAAATAACAGGTTTTTATCTCATGTCAAATACAACAAATACAGTATTAGAAATAGTTTTGATGATTTAGGCTCATTGAAATGAAAAATCTGCAAACATATCCATTGATGTAGTATTTCACTGTACTAATGAACATTGAAATGAAAACTCTGCAAGCATTATGTAACTTCTTTTATTGATATGGTATTTCACTATTGACCATAGATCAAATAACAATATATATATAATCTGAGGGAAGAACAACAGAAATCCTGCTCCAGAAAGAGAAAACCAATAAAAAATTAAAAATGGAGTGAAGCATGAGGGAAGAAAGAGAGAGGAATGAAAGGTGCAGATGTTGTGTTTGATTTTTTGACTTAGTGAGAAGCTGAGTTATACTTCAATTTCACATCTCAAACACATGATTTCATACTTCTCAGTTAGATTAATCATGTTAAATTATCATGTTCAATCACCTGTGCCCCTCTCCATTCTTCACCAGGATTCACAATTACAGGCACCAGTAATGAAGCAGGACCAGTGCAGATGAAGTACCCCTTTCCAAATTTCTTTGACAATGAACCAGGGCTTGATAAATAAATATCCTCAAAACCCATTCTTATCACTCTAAAGAAAATCTCACGTCCCTGAAAATCCAACAGAAACTACTCAGCTAAACCTTTCACAAAATCTGCTGCATGAAACAAAATTCTAACAGCATATGTTCATGTCTCAATGAAAATGAAAAGTGGAAAAGAGTTAAATATATTTATAATTGCTAAAATACTAATGAACATAGATAATCATTGATTCTGACCTGGTCAATGGTTTCATACTTGGAAGGAGGGGTATTATAGAATGTCTTTAATCTTTCCTCTGGAGGTGCAGAATAAACTCTACTCATCTTATTCTCAAGGAGGGTCATAGTCAAATCTTGCTTACCCCATGTGCCAAACTTGACTTCAGGTTCGGCACCAAAGGAAAACCATCTAGGAGGCTCAGATAAAGTAGCTTCAGATGGAGTCAAGATCTGAAAGGGAGAAGATGGAGGAGAGTGAGGGATATATGAGCAGCTTCTCAGACCTTGAACTGCTGTTCCAGCTCTTGTTTTTGATCGAAAATGGCTCAGTATAGCGTTCGTTAGAGTAGCAGGCTTGGGGCCTAAGTTCTTAGCCACCACTGCAGTGGCCATGCTTACAGGATACAGAGTCACAATGTATGTCAGTTCAAAGAATCTGCTAGCGCAGCTCAATTCAACCTGAAGGAAATACAACACAATCATCAGTGACAGCTTCACATGCAAAACAAGACTAACTTCCTGGTATTGTTTTGGTTGTCGTGAACAGTGTTAAGAATAAAAATATAAGAAAGTAAAATGAATTGAGTTTTTAATTTACATTAATATCAAAGATTATCCGTTCTTAAAGTTTTAAAACTAAAATATATGAAATTTTGGACAGAAATGGAGAAATAGAGAAGAAATGAAAGGATAGGTACCTGGAGAGCATCAATGGCATCAGAGTCAACATCGGTAACAGTCCAGTCTAAAGTAGAAGGGAGTAACCCTTTGGCTCCAGGTTGCAGAACTTCATTCATGACCAAACCAACCCCACCTTTGGCCTTGTATGGACCAGATTCAGTTGCAGGAATTGTGTAAAGAGCCTCCTCGAAACCATCGTCTTTCCAATGAACTTTTGGTCTGTATGATGTGACATGAGCATCAGGAATACTTAGCCTCAAGGAGCTTCCATTTCTGATAGTAAGCTCTACAATGGGGATGTTATCAGAGTCGAAGAACTTGATGCCTTTTCTGCCAAATTTCTCAGTGAGTGAGTCAGCAGTGGGAAAAGTGACCGTAGAGGTGTTTGCTGCTGAGGAGGCCTTTATTAAGTTGAGCTTGGGAAGAGATAAGGAAAGAAAAGAAGCCATGGAGAACTTGAAATAAGCTAGCTACCTCATTTAACAGCTTCCACACAGACTAGTGATGAACATGTTGTTGCTAAGGTTCAGCCTTAACTCAACACAACTATCTATTTGGATAAAAATGCGCTTTTTGTTGGCTTTTTGCTTACTCTAAAATGGGGCACTGTGTTACCAACTGAAAAATCTTGAAAGGGTCAATCCAATAAGTTCTGAACGGACAAGAAGGAAAACTCTGCTCTGCCACAAATCTCCTTTGTTATCCATTTTGGCCTTTTTCCTTTTATTCTACCACTCTATTTTTCTTTTCTTTCTTTTTCTTTAACTTTAGAACATGAGTTTAAGGTAATCACAAATTAAGCCTTTCATCATTTGTGGTGTCACATAATCATTCTTTGAATTGAAAACTCATATTTTAGCTCATCAGAATACAAGACTATTTTTCTGTCATCTCTTGTAAAACACGACTTGTGGGAAGGTGAAGAGTTTCTTAATAAGAATCATTATACATGAATTTAATGTAGAGTATTTAAATTTAAGAGAACACGGATCTCCATTTGAACTCAATCATGGTTGAATAGCAAGTGACGGTTAACATTTAACTTCGTTTAAAGAGTTACACATCCAAAAGATTTGCCAATTCCTTAAAAGTAGGAACTTGGGAGAAGATAAAGCGGAAACACGTGCCAGGCATAACAATTTTGAAGCATGATTAAAGCTTTAAAAACTCATTATTACAAAGTTGTGATCATTGCTAGGAGTTATTGTAATCTTCATGGTAAGAATCTTCATTTTGAAGAGTTATTGTAAGAGTTGTTTGTTACATGTATTCACAATTTAATTTATGAAAATTTCACCGGAACCTATCAATTCTAAGATGGTTTTGCAACTATAATTCCACTACAAACATTTTACAAGACTCTCACTCTAAATAATATTCTATTTAATTATTGGTAGAAAGATATATTTTCAAAACAAAAACAAAAAAAAAAATCTACTTATTCTTAAGATTAAGAGTTTTATTTAAAGAAAAGTTTTATAAAACACGTCTTAAAGTAATAAGATAACGTTTAAAAACTTCTAAGATAATGTTCTAAACTGAAGATCCTGTATATAAGCTCTTCAATAGAGATGTGGAAAGAATTGATTAAAAGACAGGTCATAAATATGTACACAAACCCATTAATCAAATCAAAACTAGATTCGGTTGATTCAACAATTTTATAGAAAAACGCTCCTATGATAATATAAAACATATTTTAGTTTAAACTTCCTATGACTGCATAAGCAAGCACGTTTTATTAAACGAGACAAGAAACTGAAATCAGATACTCCACTCCAGACCAAGATCACATAATCAAAGAGATTTTGAAACTACAAACACCACCACTCACTACTATCACTAAGAAAATGAGTAAAAAACTAAACAAAAACAAAAATCACGGAATCACTATCACTGGTTTAACAGCTCTTTTAAGAGTCTTCAGGTGCTGTGGTAGATCCATCTCCTCCTTCTAGGGGGCCCTCTGAATTCATTCTATCTTCTGGTGTATTTGCAGTAGCAGCTTCCTTCATCAAGGTAGCATCTAGAGACTTCAGTAATGTGTCTGTCCCAATTGTTAAATCACTGGGTTTGCTGATCTGTTTTGAACAAAATATCTTGTAAGGTTCATGTTATACTCAATTTAGCTTGCATATAGAAGGAGGAAATCAATAAAACACAGCACTCTAAAATTTGCAGAAACATGTCAAATGTGGGAAGTTGTACAACATGATACAAGGACATGAGTCTCACCTGTTTTGGGAACTGCTGCTCCTTAGATTTTTTCTCCTGAGTTGCCTTTTCACGAGCCTCATAAAACTCAAAATCATCCAAGATGCATGTTTGGCTTGAATGCTCCTTGAAAACTTTTACAACTTGAACTCCCTTCTCAAACTTAACCTGCAGGAGAGACATATATAAGAGTTTAGTTGAAAGGAAGAGGGGGTTCGTGGGGTATCATACAACCAACAAGGATCTTCTGCAGCCTCTGCATCAGAAATAATGAACCATTGATCATATTCTCTCTCTACTAGTTACTATTATCTTAACCAATCAATGGTCCTGATTTTGCAGCACCGTGGCTGTAGAGAGATTTAGCTGTAGAGGATCCAAGTTGATCATGAAACAAGCTGCAAGGAAATAC
Organism: Vigna mungo; assembly: GCA_036885675.1. Taxonomy (NCBI): domain Eukaryota; kingdom Viridiplantae; phylum Streptophyta; class Magnoliopsida; order Fabales; family Fabaceae; genus Vigna; species Vigna mungo. Next base: position 31,307,489 of record CP144695.1, on the reverse strand, counting down.
CTCCTGAGTATCCCTGCTATTTGTTACAGGTTTGTTTTCATTGTTTTCTAGTGTTATATGCCTCAATGCGCTATTTGGAATATCCTTTATGACATGCCACTTCACAGAAAAGCAACCAGTCCACCTGTCCTGCTGCCAATAATCTACACTTTTACCAAAATCAACAGGACCCAACATCTCTGCTAAACCAACAAATTGCCCACTAGTGTTGACCTGAAGGAAAAAAATGAATGAGAAGAAACAAGCGGATTAGAGAAACCAAGAAAATCTAAAAATTGGCCAATTAAATGCTGCATGTGACACTGACCGAAAATAACAAAAATATGGGACAGCCACCAGTCTTTCCCTTCGCTTCTTGATATGCCGCATCCAGTTTTTTATTGCCATTAGGAGTACTTGCCCAAACACTATACTTAATGCTTTTATGAATATCATCCTCACTATAGGATTTGATGACAAAAAACTTGGCATCAGAATAATTCTCCGAAAAATCTTTCCCATTGTACTGTTCCTCATTGGGTACTAAAAGAACTTCTTTGTTATCGCTCTTCACAGGAAGGTTCTGTCCTTTCAGTAGTAATGTAACAGGTCCAAGACTCTTGTTATTTTTATTATCAGAACTTTTGGCAGCTCTTGGTCCCTTGTTTAGCTCACTGAAACCTTCCATACTTTTTTTAAAACCATTGCCGTCACCTGTGGCATGACGCTTGTAATCAACTGAGCCCATTCTAGATCCATATGCAGCAGATCCAAAACGAGAATTAGCCCTAAATGTGTTCCCAAATTGGCTGTACATCCTGTTGCTTGGATACATCCCGTTCATGAATCCAGAAACCAGTTCAAGTCCAGATGGATGTCTGGAACCATTCAAGTTCTGCAATTAAGAAATCATATTTAAGATGAATTTTGAATTGATTTTACAAGAAGGCACAATAAACAGGAGGAACTACTGCATCTATATGAAATGCAGAATTTACATAGCATTATGATCAAGTAAACATGAAGCACTGCTAACATATACAGATATGACAGTATTATAAATGGCAAGTTGGTTGGTGAACATAGACTAATTTGCTTGGATATTTTCAATTAAGAAAAATACACACGGCACAACGGCTTGGGTTAAAGGTTTTTATGCTTTTAAAGGGAAAAAAAAAGAACCAATTAATCAAAGGTCACTTAGGAAAATCACACTCAGGAAGGACCTTCATTCCAACATACCGGAAAAGATGGAAGTTGCTGAAGAAGTCCTTGATTCCTTTGAGAAGAAAAATCTTTGACAGGGGCCATTGATGAAGATAAACCAACCTTGGCTCCACGTTTGGACTGTCTATCAGATATTAAGGACATATCTGATGGGACTGGCAATTGTGTAGCATGGGTACTCATTCTAGGGCCCTGATATCCTGACAAAGGGGCATAAGGTGGCAAGCTAGTCCCTTGATAAGAATCATTTGAATGCAATGTTGTATGCTGGGAACCTGTTAAAAATGAATTTAACCCATTTTTATTTGTAAAATCACTATTGGCCATGTTAACGGTGTTTCCTTTATTCATAACATTTAATGAAGCAACATGATCAGCATCAATTGCAGTTGATATTTCTTCTTGTGTAGCAGTGATTTTGTTTGGAGTAAATGACACGTCAGCAGAAGCTGGAGATTTGTAATAAGAACATGGATATTGGTACTGTTGCAGCGCATAATGCTGACCATCTTGTTGAATCATTGGAGAAGAGGAATTGGCCGGTGCATATGTTCCATATGGTGTATAACCATAACCGTGATGATACATATAAGAGCAGTTGTCTCCATAAACACCCTGTCATAATATCAAACAAACAAAATCTTTATTAGATGGCTAAGAGCTTCCCTTGCTTTCTTTGATCTACATTTTATCATAAAAATTATGAGAAACAAAACCTAACACAATGATAAAGACAAAAGATGGGACTTTGAGAAAAAAAAAATACAGAAGGAAATTGTTAGACAGTTGAAACAAACACACTCATAACTTTGATGGTAGCCAGCACAGTTTAGAACTCTCAGAAATAACCACACAATTAAAGAAGCAGCTAGCACTAGTCGAACATCAATTAATTTAAAAGCTAACGTTTAACAGAAATTCTGATGGCCCTCATTCAATGGATCTTAGGCAACATTATTCTCAAAATGACCCAACCAATGATATTCAGTACAAAAAACATAATAATCACAAGATTGGAAACCAGAGAACAAGGTTTTTACCTGAGCCATGCCCCCATCAAGGTTCATATATCTGGAATAAACATTCCAATCACCTTGCCCATCATAACCTGAAATATAACCATCATCATATTTCTCTAACAGTCTCGGCACCCATATTGTGCAGTCAATAACATACTTATCCTCAAAACCCACAGCAGCTTACCTTACCTCCATAATAGTATGCCGAAGGGTATCCATTTGGAACAAAGCTTGAATTTGGATTGAACGGCTTGCCCATCCCTTTGGCTGCACCCTTGGAAAAACCAGGTCCATTCTGCATACAAATAGACTACAATAATTAGTCAACATTGCACAACACCAAACATCTAGTGCTAAAGACACTTCATTGACCAACCAAAGAAAATGAAACAGTGAATTGGAAAGCTTGAAGCACCTTCTTCGCAGGCTCGGTAACTCCAATGGCTTTTGGCTCAGAATCCAGGGTCAAATTTTGCAATAAATCTGCAGTTTCTACGCATTATGGTAAAGGAAAACCATTTACTTCTAATCTAGCATCATTATTCACAGCAAAAGAAATTAAGAGACAAAGACACCCATATTAAACAGCAAAACACAACAGAATAAAAAAGAAGAAAAAATGAGCAACTAAACATTATTATACAGAACAATAAAACTGTCCAGATTAACTAAGACTCTCAATATATTCTTATGAGAACTTTTCCTTTCAAGAAGAGATTTGTTGGCAAACTCTAGACTCTGAATAAGTAGTTTACAAAAGGAAGAAATTAAGAAATAATTTTTTTTTAAAAAAAAAAAAGGGTTTTGACTTAAAAGCAATTGACCACAATGTGTGTTTTAGTCATAACCTAAACTTCTCAAAGCCAAAGAATGAAGCACAACTGTAATTACAAAAGAAAAATTGCATAGAAGCCTTCATCAGTGAAGTACACACCTAGCATGCATAGCTCAGAGAATTGAATAACAAATATTGTAACTTTAAGCAATGAGCAACACGGAAATTAAATAGAAAAGAAAAGGGGTTTTGAAAATAAAAGGATACTGTCAGAAGTAGGAGCAACAGCTGCCATGATTGAAATCAGAGAGAAAAAGGGTCGCCGCCAACTCCGTGTTCTTTGGGTTTGAGACACAGAGAAAGAGAGAAGAGGGAGAGCTAAGAACCTATTACAGTATTTATATTTTATATTTATATATTTAGTTATTTATATATACCAAGAAAGGTTGCCTCTTCGGTGTAGCAAAAATATTAAGTTCTTAATATTGAAACATATTAATAAATTAATGTTGAAAAATATTAATAAATTGAATGAAATAATTCATTTATCTTAAATATGAAAGGTTGTGTCTTTTGAAATTATTCATGTAAAGATTAAGTTCTTAAAAGCCTTTCATTCATTTCTTTTGTTAATAATTTGGTAAATTTATTTCATTTTTCAGTTAAATGTCATCTAAGATAAACGATTAAAAAATAAAATAAACTATCATTTCATTTTGTGAAATATATAGGTTGTCATGCTTTGGTTTTTAGAAGAATATTTTGGAACTTTAAAGAAGGGTTCAAACCGATAAATTCTTATATTTTATTGAGATTCATCTTCTATCCCTTTTAGCAATTTTGTTATGGGATATACTAATATCATTAAATATTATTCAACTTTGTATGGTGTAATTTTAGTTTGGTGTTGAATTTATGTAAAACTTTTACAATATAGGTTAAAATTGAAATTGGATGATCAATTGAAAATGTCAATTAGATTAGTTGTGAATTTCTAAAAAATACCCAAAATTTAAATAAATGGTAAATAACTTTTAGACATTTTTTTATAACGAAAATAAATACATAGCAGATATTTCTCTTGTAAATAATTATTAGAAATCAATCATCTTTATAAGATTCATAATCATAGTTAAAATTCCTCTTGCTTTGATGTATATATTCATACTATCATATCAATGAAAATCATGGGAGATAATCTCTAACATGGTATCAGCAGTCAATATCTAATCCTCTGTGAACCCTACCTACCCCTTTAAAACAGCGCCTCCCTCTTCTTCCCTTTCTTTCATCTCTTCTTCTCCCTCATATCCATGGCTGACAAAACCAAATTCCACCCTGCCCTTGCTGTCAACAACGTCAAACATTTTATCTCTATCACTTTAGAAATGGACAAGGGTCATTATTCTTCATGGGCAGAGTTGTTCAAAATCCATTGTCGAGCATACCAAGTTCTCGATCACATTCTCCCACCTATATCCCAATCAATTGACACTAATACAGAAACGATTGTTGAAGTCGATTCCGCACTTTGGTCTCACTTGTGCTCTATCGTGCTTCAATGGATTTACAGCACTATCTCCAACGATCTTCTCCACACCATCTTGCAACCAGACTCCACTGCACAACAAGCATGGGAACGACTGCAAAATATCTTCCAAGACAACAAACCCTCACGCGTTGTGTACTTGGAGAATCAATTCACCCACGTTCATATGGACGACTATCCCAACATCTCGGCATATTGCCAAGAGCTCAAAATGCTTGTCGATCAACTATCTAACGTTGGTGCACCGGTTCAAATCAAAGACTAGTTCTTCAATTAATTGCAGGTTTAAATGAGAACTATGATGGGGTTGCTACTTTCATTCAACAGACTAATCCTTTATCCCCTTTCTATGAGGCACGATTAAGGTTAATCCTTGATGAAACTCGCAAAGCAAAGCAAGCCGCCTCCACCATCAACAATGTCGGCACTGCTCTCCTCACAACCAATAATTCCAGTGATGTCGTCTCCAATGTTAACCGCATCAACAATTCCAACACTCATTCTTTCTTTAGTCATGGCAACAATGGCCTGAAACGTGGCCCGAATCGCGGATGAGGACGCAATAACGGTGGTCGTGGCAGAGGTCGTAACAACACCCACCACCACAATGGTCAACAACATGGCGAACCATCACACCAACGACCATGGCAGCATCAACAGTCCCAGTGGACGTCATACCCACTGTGGGGACCTTAGGGACCACAACCATGGGCTGCACCTCCTTGCCCTTACCCTACATATTCATGGGCTACTCCACCTCCTCCTACACGTCAGTCCGGAATCCTCGACAATCGTCCCCAACAGGCATTCACAGCTAATGGACCTCCTTCACAACCAACACCCGCTAACATTAATGCAGCAATGCACACTTTATCTCTAAATGTTTTTGATGAAAATTGGTACATGGACATCGGCGCAACATCTCACATGTCCGCTTCTCGAGGTACTCTCTCGTCTTATTTTCATTTTAGCACTAACAAAAATATTATTGTTGGCAATGGACATGCAACACCAATTCACGGATATGGACAAACAAATTTATCACCTCCCCACCCACCTTTGACTTTAAACAATGTTTTACATGCTCCTAAACTTGTTAAAAACTTGATCTCTGACGTCGTTTAACAACTGACAACTCTATGTCTATTGAATTTGATCCTTTTGGGTTTTGTGTGAAGGATTTTCCGACAAGGATGCCACTAATGAGATGTGATAGCATTGGGGACCTATATCATATCACCACGACTCCACCAACCACCACTCCATCACATTTTGCAGCCCTTTCTTCCGTTTTATGGCATAATCGTTTGGGACACCCGAGTGCACTTGTTTTACGTTCTCTTAGGCAAAATAAATTTATTGAATGCAAACATTCTACTTCTTCTTCTACGTGCCAATCTTGTGTTTTTGGGAAACATATTAAGTTACCACATTATGTTTCAAATTCTTCCACTACCAAACCTTTTGATATAATACATAGTGATTTGTGACATCACCAACTTTAAGTTTTGCAGGTCATAAGTATTATATTCTTTTCTTGGATGATTACAATAACTTTTTATGGACATTTCCCATTGGCAGCAAATCACAAGCTTATCAAAAATTGTTGTCTATTAGTGCATTCATTCAAACTCAATTTGAATTGAATATTAAATGTTTTCAATGTGATAATGGAAAGGAGTTTAATAACGAGTCTTTTAAACAATTTTGTCACATTCATGGCATGCAATTTCGTTTTTCTTGTCCATATACCTCTCTCCAAAATGGCAAAGCCGAACGAAAAATAAGAACCATCAACAACCTCATTCGAACTCTCCTTGCTCATTCCTCTATGCCTTCATCGTTCTGGCATCATGCATTTAACATGGCAACCTACCTCTTAAACATACTTCCAACTAAGCTACTCTCAAATTATTCCCCCACTCAAATACTTTATCATAGACATTCATCTTATACACATCTACGAGTTTCCGGTTGTTTGTGTTATCCTTTTTTTCCCTCCACTTCAATTAACAAATTACAACCCCGTTCCACACCATGTGTCTTTTTGGGATACCCATATAATCATAGAGGCTATAAATGTTATGATTTGTCCAATGAAAAAATAATCATTTGCAGACATGTCATTTTTGATGAATCTCACTTTCCTTTTGCCAAATTGCATTCACCCACATCTCAAACCTATGATTTTTTACACGAAGGCTTACATCCCTTTTGGCATCACCACTTACATACTCAACCTGTCTCCACTCCTCAAACACAAACTGAGCATAATCACCCACCACAAATCCAACCCACCCATCAACCAAACTTGCCCACTTCTCCACAACTTAATACCTTACCAACATCCTCGTCTCAACTGACCCAACGACCACCTAGCCCACATCCAAACCACATAACTCAAGTGTCACTTCGAACAATTGAAACATGCAGCATGCATGGGATTCATAAACCCAAACGACACTTCAACTTAACAACTTCCATTGTATCATCACCTTTTCCTCATAACCCAAAAGCCGCTTTGTCCGACCCGAATTGGAAACTGACCATGCTAGACGAATTTGATGCTCTTATTAAAAATAAGACGTGGGAGTTGGTTCCTCGTCCTTCTAATGCTAATATTATTCATTCCATGTGGGTTTTTCGGCTTAAAAATAAATTTGACAGTTCTTTTGAGCACCACAAAGCTCGTCTTGTTTGGGATGGCAGGTCTCAACAAGTTAGTGTGGATTGTGATGAAACTTTTAGTCCGGTAGTCAAACCTGCAACTGTACGGACAATTCTGAGCACTGCACTATCAAAATCTTGGTTTATTCATAAAGTTAGACGTTACAAAATGCCTTCCTGCATGGTAAACTCCATGAAGTTGTATACATGCATCAACTAATGGGTTTCCGAGATCTCATTCATCCCAATTATGTGTGTTTATTGAAGAAATCTCTCTATGGACTCAAACAAGCCCCTCGTGCTTGGTACCCACGGTTTGCTGATTTTGTTTCAACTATTGGTTTTAAACATAACAAATCTGATCATTCATTATTCATCTATCACACAGGATTTGCACGACATATATTCTACTTTATGTTGATGACATCATTCTCACAACATCCTCTATTGCTCTTCATAATTCCATTATGTCACGTCTTGCTTCTGAATTTGCTATGAAAGATTTGGGTCCTTTAAGCTATTTCCTAGGTATTACTGTCACACGAAATGCAAGTGTGTTGTTACTTTCCCAACGTAAATATGCACAAGACATTATTGAGCGAGCTGGCATGAACTCTTGTAAGCCATCCACCACACCGGTCGACACTAAGCCTAAACTCAGTGAATCTTCGGGAACCCCCTACTCTGATTCCACACACTATCGTAGTTTAGCAGGAGCTTTGCAATATCTCACATTCACAAAACCTGATATATCATATGTTGTACAACAAGTCTACATATGTATGCGCCAAAAGATGAACACATGCAGGCTCTTAAAAGAATTGTGCGCTACATTCAAGGCACTCTTGATCATGGTTTACATCTTCACCCATCTTCACTCTCCGGTCTTCGATCCTACACTGACGCTGACTGGGGTGGATGCCCAGATACTAGACGTTTCACCTCTGGGTATTGTGTTTTCTTTGGAGACAACCTGATCTCATGGTCCTCAAAGCGTCATCCAACCTTATCTCGATCCAGTGCTAAAGCAGAATACAGAGGAGTAGCTAATGTGGTCTCTGAATCTTGCTGGATTCATAATCTCCTCTTCAAACTACATCATCCAATTCATAAAGTCACACTAGTATATTGTGACAATATCAATGCCATCTATCTCTCAAGCAATCCTTTTCAACATCAACGCACCAAACACATTGAGATGGATATACACTTCGTTCGTGAGAAAGTGGCTCAAGGACAGGTTTGTGTCCTTCATGTTCCGTCACGTTATCAAATTGCTGACATCTTCACTAAAGGGCTTCCACGCATACTCTTTGAAGATTTTAGAGACAGTCTCAACGTACGGACACCTTCCGTTTTGATTGCGGGGGTGTGTTAGATAACGAAAATAAATGCATAGCAGATCTCTTGTAAATAATTATTAGAAATCAATCATCTTTATAGGATCCATAATCATAGGTGAGAATTCCTCTTGCTTTGATGTATATATTCATACTATCATATCAATGAAAATCATGAGAGATAATCTCTAACATTTTTCACCAAAATATATTATTATGATTCACGCCATAATCAAAACAAAATTTAGAAATATAAATATAGTTCATCTTACGATTAAAATAAATAATAAATACAACAATTTTAATGTATATTTCCAAACAAAAAAAGAAATAGTTATAGATAAACCTAAAAATTCCATATGAAAAAAAAAATGCTCACAAAGGTCTTGTTAGCAATTTGATAAACATCCACTTTAAAAATATCTTTATAAAAAAAGAGAAACATGTTCTTTAACCAAAAGAGAAACACGTTCTTTAAAAAAAAGTTTCATAAACATCTACTTTAAAAATATCTTTATAAAAAATATCAATTTGATAAGTTTTGGCTTTGCACTGTACAATCGAATTTAACTTATTAATATTGATACCATGATTATTGAGAAGGAGAAACACGATCCATTGAGAACTTATTCTTGTTCTTTTAGAAATAACTATATATATATATATATATATATATGTGTGTGTGTATGTAATGTAATTTTTTATTGTTTAAAACTTTTAAATAAATATTATTTTTTTCTTAAAACAATTATTTCAAATTAAAATTTATTCTCAATTTTAAAAAGTTTAGATAGTTTATTTTATAAAAATCATCTAAACAATGGTTAATTCAAAAGGAAACCCAATTAATAATTTCATATTTCATATTTTAAGGATAAAATTTTAGAAATTCATTTTCTTAAAAAAAAATAATGATGCATATGGCAACTTGTATGGTTAAGGGTGACAAAAATTTTGCATATGATTGAATGAAAGTATCTTCCTCAAACTAAGTTGGGGCAAAACAAGAAAATAAAACTATGGAGGTAAAAGTGATGCGAAAAATGGAGACGGTGGTGGTCACTCTCGGTTTGGAGGTCTAAGTGGTGGAATGAAGATAGTTGATGGTGGTCTTAGAGAAGTTGGGCCAGCTCTAGAGATGGATGGCTAGAGAGATCTCATGGGATGCCTTAGTTGTGACTTAGAGACAAATTAAGAAAAACTCAATAATTTGATAGCATATCATTACAAATCTCAAAGTGAGTTTACAAGGGAGAGAATTTTCTATTTATAAATGAAGGTGTCTCTAAAGTAGACTAAAATCCTTAAATATCTTGTACCAAACCCTAAAAATCCTTTGGTGAAGGAGAGGTTGACATGTGACATTCTAACTTTTAGAAAAATTATCCACTCCTAGAGTGTCATGTGGAAAGCTACTTTAATAAAAGTTTCTTCGCTTGGAAAAATGACACATCGTCACTACCTTTATAAGAAAACTCTCCACTAAGAGCTTGTCAAATGGAAAATCACTTTAGCAAAAGTTTCCCACTAGGAAAATGACACATGGTCACTACCTTTGGAAGAAAACTCTTCACTAAGAGCTTGTCATAACCACCATGTCTCATGTGGAACACCCTCCACCAAGCTAGGGTTACAAAAATAATCACCAATATTAGCTTAAGCTAGTCGCAAATATTGCCCTATAACTTAAGCAAGATTGTTAAAAAATCCTATAGTACTTAGCCCGTAATACAAGGCCTAAAAGGAAATACTACATTACTTGACCTTTAATACAAGATCTAAATATTCCTAATTTACGATATGTGCTCCATGATGGTCTGAGAGAAAGAACTTTTCTTCACCTTACATAGATGACTTTATCTCTTCTGGAATGTGTTTGGGCCATGGCTAAGGGATATGTCATCATCCCCTCCCTCTTGTAAAGGATTTATCCTTAAATCTTCATGTTCCTTTATGACAAGACCCTTTTCTTATTATTGGTCAACTTATGTATCATTCCTCTAGGATGAAAGATCCATATGCAATAATCACCAAACAAAGTTTCAATCAATTTTTATTTCACAAGAAAAATATATCTTAATGAAAGACGAGAAGGTCTTATGTTAATTTTGGAAAGCTTTCCTTTAGAGTTTTCAAGGCCTACTTCCAAATAGTGTTTTTGTCCACTTTGAGTTAATTGTAATCTATAAGGCAACATTAACTTAAAGTGCGATTTTGAAAAATTTAAAGAGTTTAAATAATGGGAAGTGAAAATAAAGTTGAAAACTTTTCAAGAGTAAAGGTTGAAATTATGAATGATGGTTTAATTATAAATTGAGAAAAGTTCAAGGATTGGAAAACTCCCTTTATTATCTTGGTTTCAATGGTTATTTAGGGAGTGATATGTGTCTTTAGTAGCATTTTCTCTTTTTCTCTTATCTCAATCTCTTCTTCTCTCATTGATTTCTTATCCCTCTCTCTTATATTTTTCTCTTCATAGTCTCATCTTTCCTCTTCCTCTTACTTTTTTCTTTCTTGTTCCTTTTCCTCTCTTTGTTTTCCCTTCCTTCTTTTTTCTTCATCTCTTCTTCACTTAATCTTCTTTTGTATCCTCTCATAATTGTTTTTTAAATTCTAAGTTCTTCCTCTAGAATGACAAGTTAGGTCTCTCATTTAATATTCTTTTTTTCCTTTTGTATGACCTCTCATCTTCTTCAAATTTTTAGTGACTTTAGCTCTTGAGTAATTTGGTTTAAACTTTGTTGAAATTTTTCACTAGAGTCACTACTAAGTTTGTAATAAAGATCCATAGTCATTTTTATGCATCTTATTTATGTATTTTGAGATTAAAAGAAACTTTTTCTATCAAAAAGTAAATTCTTGCTTTTGCCAATTTTTTAATGATTTTAGTTCCTTGGCCAAATGTTTTCAATTTGGTTGGACCTTTTCACTAGAATCACTACCAATTTGGTAAGAAGGTTCCTTAGACATTCTTATGGTTTTCTAAAATATGCAATGCATAAACAAACCTGTATTTCAAAAATAAATTCCATGAGAGCTTTAAGAAAGCAAAAACATCTCAAGTTCACTTTCAGGAAAAGGAGGAGAATCATTAAGGAGTACTTAAAATCCAAGCCCTCTTGCACCAAAATTCTCAAATGAAATTAGGTTTGATACACAAGTGGACACACACACTAAACTATAATCAATTAAATTAGACTATGCAACCTAATGGTAAAGTTAGAAGGCTCTTTGGAACCTTCAAACTTTTACTAATTAAAAAGTTTTCACATATGGTTTAGATGTTGTTGTTAGGAGATGTGATTGAGCACCAAGGACTCCCCCAACATACCTAACAAGGTTGTGAGCTACAAGTTCAAAAACAAGACAATTTTACAACTAAAAAATGTGAAATACAAATAAATGGTACTTGTTTTTCTCCAAGGTGTTTCATTTCTTCTCTTCTTGTCTCCTTCTTAAGGATTCAAAGTTTAAAGAGGTCTCCAATCCCCTAATATTCTATCTCTAGGTTTGATTTCCTCCAAAGAAGTTCATATACAAAAAACCAAACCAAATCCGAGAGGTAGAAATCCAAGGAGAAGGCAAATAAAGGCCAAAATGAACAAAAGCTCTTTAAAAGGAGTTACAGTGAGACAAAACCGAGAGTGTTAAACAAGACAATCAAATAAATAAAGCTTAAGAACAAATGTTAGGCATACAAAATAAATACCTAAAGAAAGACACGACAATAGATCACAAAAACAAAAAATAACTATAGTAGAAAAATGGTTGCTTCTTGTTTTCACAAGCAATGAGCTAATAATGTACTATGGACACTATTTTAGAATCAAATGCATGTACTCAGGCTATTGGATGGAGGCAATATGTCATGTAAAGGGCAACCACTAAATCAACATGAAAGTTCACACATAAAGTTAGTGATAATGGTCCCTTGTACATTCTTTTGTTTTTGTTTTTACTTTTGTGCTTTTCTTTCGTACCTTTTTTTCTCTTCTTTTTTTCTTTTTCTTTCAACACACATAAACACCGCTACAGACCACAAATCAGATTAAAAAAAAAAACTCTATTGGAAGCTCAAAAGTTCATGAGACACAAAATGGAGGGAAAACCTACTAGAATCAAAATAGAGCATGAAACTCAAACAAACAAAAGAGGAACTTAATTGTAAGAACTTGAAATGGCCCAATGACAAGTATAAACTCAAATATGCAAAGTAAAAGCACTCAAATTGATGTATATAGTACAATTTTGAATCCAAGTTGAACATATTTTTTGTGATTTTTGTCAAGCTCAAACTAGGAGAAAATGACATAAAAATGACTACACATGACTTTAGACAAAATGGATGGATTTAAAAAAGATGACCCAACAAAACATCATAATTGAACCATATAAACGAAGAAAGGTTCAAAAAAAATACAAAAGCACACGAAAAACAAAAGTATATGGAAGCCTAAAGCAAATATGTGAATGGTTTCGAAGAATGAATAAGACAAAAACCATGAAAATAGCTCAATAATTTTGGCAACATTTCATTACAAATCTCAAAGTGAGTTTACAAGGGGGATACTCTTTTATTTATAGATGAAGGTTTCTCCAAAGTAGACCAAAACCCTAAAATGCGATCTTACACCAAACCTTAAAAATCTTATCTATTTATATTACTATGCATAATCATGTCTATTATTTTACTTCTTATATCAAGTAAAAAACTAATTAACCAAAGTACATTCTTGATTAATTCTTGTTAAAGTTTTCACCTTTAACCAAAGTACATTAACAATTATTGGCAAAAACTCATTCAATCACATGAAAGCTTCTAACTTTAATCAAAATAAATTCTCAATTAAAATTAAAAATCCTTAGACTCATATGATTTATATACTATTTAGATTTAACACCATGTTAACTTGTTATAATGTAAAAATCATTAGTTTTACTTGATTAAGAGATAAAAGACATAGAAAAATATAAATTACAAAAAAAATAATTAAATGAAACAAATTTATCCATCTAATCTCATAATCCAATTAAGAAATTACAGTAGAATCAACCTCAGAGGCTTAACACTCCATGGAATGTAAAAATAACAAATCAAAATAAGAGAGGATGGAGAACATGAGAGAAGAGAGAGAGGAAGAAATTAGGTCCCCAAAGGATTTCTAAGCTCTCCTAGGCCTTGTTCACTTGAGTGGATTTGAGGGAGAGTAATTGAGTGGATTTAAGGGAGAGTAATTGAGTGGATTTGAGAGGACTTGAAGGTTATTTTTGTTGTTGTTTATTTGAGTGTATTTGGAGGTAAAAGAGAGTGAGTTTGGAAGTAAATTTTGTGAGAATTAGTGTAGGACTTAATTTCTATGACAAATTAAAAAAATTTACTTCCAAATCCAATCTCGCTTATCTCTAAATCTATTCATATAAACAACAACAAAATTTATCTTCAAATCCTCTCAATTACTCTCCCCCAAATCCACTCAAGTGAACAAGGCCCTAATGTGTTTCCCTAAGTTTCTTTATATAGAAATTGGATTGGACTTTGTTTCAAGCTTTTATATTGTTGTAATCTTTTTTATGATAATGTAATACCCTCTAATTATCTTCTAAATAATCCAATATCTTCAAAATATATTTGATTATTGTGGTGATATAAAAATATTTGAGAAGATCTTTACTAGATTCCAAAAGATTTGACAAATATTATATTTTGATATTTATTTATATAGTTAAATAAAGTAATTTTTTAAAAATATTAAATAAAATATCTAGAGATACATTTTCCCAAATTATCTTTTATCATAAATATTTATCAATTACCAAAGTCTTTTTGTAGAAAAATTAGAGAAATCCGTGAGGTTCAATTTTTGTTGTTTGTTCCCTCTTCCTGGCTTAGCCAATTTTCTTCATTTTTCATTCTTTTCTTGTCTTCTTCTTGCAATGCTTCACTTGACTTCTTATGGTCTTGATTATTTGCTATTTTTAAATTTATCTTTAAGGTGTCATGGAGCTTTAACCAATTTATTTTCACACTTTAATGAACATAACTTAGCTACAGCTACACTCTCAAAATATCTGAAGAACATCTATGCAACTAAAAAACTATTTTTAACATGTTTTTCTATATCATGCTCAATAATCCCAATTATAACAAATCCTAATTAAAAAAATTCTTTTAAAGTATAAAAAACCAATTCAGAATCCAATATTAAAGGCTAAATAAGGGTATAAATATGCATTTATCACTCATAATCTCCCTCAGGTCCAATTAGTCGTTTGAAGCTTCTTCCATGACAACATTGATTGTCATCTTCATTGTGGTCACAATGAGAGTATAAAAAGTCATTGATCGGTTCCATGGTGGATGCCAAAATGCTTTAGTATGTAGGGTTGATCAATCTCTTTCTAAGGATCGGTCGTCTAATGCTCCTTGCTCCAAGCTTTTTTGTTCGACAACACTGATAGATGGGTACCTGTCAAAGGTTCTTCGATGTTAAACTTAGTTTGATCCAAAGGTTAGGGTAATAAATAGTAATTAATGTCTAACCCAGCACCTTACTTCGAACCTTTATTTATAGCTTTTGTAATAAGCTTTTCATTATAGTTAACCTAATTACGACCTAAACTCTACTAATCTTGACTACGACTTTAATTAGAATGGTTTTCTATTTTAAGTTGTTCCACCTTGACCGCTCGATTTTACTAGTAAAACCGTCATCTCGATTGCTCAATTAATATGGTAAAAATATCACCTTTAGTTGTCTGAGTAATTCACCGTTTGACCAATTTTTAGCCATATCATACACTAAATTATATTGTTTTTAGTAATAGCTATATAAATAAAATAAAGGCTTAATACCTCTTTTGGTCCCTCGAAAGAGGGGGAATGTTCAAAATGGTCCTATCTTTTAAAAAAAGTTAGAAGCGGTCCCAAGTTGTGTAAAAACGGTTCAAGTTAGTCCTTTTTTGTTACGACATTAAAAATCTAACGGTGCAGCTGCCCATTGGCCAAAACTTAATGAGATGTCCACTTCTTCTCATTGTGTGATAGTGGTAAAATTGTTAGAAGTGAGTTTTAGGCCTAACTCAACCCCACAAAACTGGCTTGTAAGGTAAGGTCTACACCCCGCTTATATATTATAAATTAACCTTATCTCTAGTCAGTGTGAGACTTCCAACACACCCTCTCACGCCGAGGTATATACATCTCGAGCGTAAGACTAGATATTAATTTAGAATATATATACGTGGTTAATTTATAATATATAAGTGGGGTGCAGACCTCACCTTACAAGCCAGTTTTGTGGGGTTGAGTTAGGCCTAAAACCCACTTTCTAACATGGTATCAGAGCTATGGTTAGAGCCTATCCTAGCGATATTTGTTGGGCATATTGTTCCACTCGCTATTGGACCCTTATCGGACCACCCATCAATATCTAGTCTCACGCTCGATATGTATATACCTCGGCGTGAGGGGTGTGTGTTGGAAGTCTCACATCGACTAGAGATAAGACTAATTTATAATATATAAGTGGGGTACAAACCTCACCTTACAAGCCGGTTTTGTGGGGTTGAGTTAGGCCTAAAACCCACTTCTAACAAAAATGATGTGTCAATTTTGAATTAAAAAAAGTTGATGGGTGGAAATGTTTTGACATAGGGTTAAAAGAAAAAGGGGTTAGGGTTCGTGCAACTTTGTCCCTGAGGTGAGGAAAGTGGTTGTGGCAAGATTGAAATGACTTCTTCCCAAGGGCGAGATAACATAAACCAAGTTTAGGATTCTTTAATTGATTACGAACTGTATATCTGTAATTAATCTCAATCCATTGTTCCCTTGTTTATGCTTGAGGTTCATAGTCCTTTAGCTCTTATTACAATGGTTGACAATGGATTATGAAAGTGCTACCACTTTCTTTACTTGAAAAAGTGGTTTACATAGTTGAATGATACAAACAGGAAGCCAATAACAGGAAGAATGATTATAGTTTTATTAAAAAAAGGAAATTAAAACCCAATAAAGTATTTCCTTTTTTAATATTTGAAAATTCTGATTACATTTGTTAAGAAACCCTAATTTGGAAAAAGCCCTAATTTTGGAACCCTAAGGAAAATCTCCAATTTTCTAGTGTCCTTCTTCTTTTCTGGAGCCGTCGTGGAGGAACCTCAATTAAAATCCCTTATTCTAAATTGGACAAACCCTAAATTGGGAAATCCTCAATTTGTTTTTCACATCCCGTTTCTCGTGGTTTTTCTCTCGTGTGGGTCTCAAAACCCCTAGCCATGGTCGTTTACTTTGTGCGCCACCATTGAGGTGAGAAAAGTAGTTATGGCGAGATAGGAATCACAAAATTATACCAAGAAAAACACTAACCTCAATTATGCTCTTGAAATTGCACCATTAACGAACCACCACAATCCCAATTTTAATACCACTTTCACCATATCCTTCAACCCCAATCGTGAATTGATTCTAATCTAAATCTCTTTTCTTTTAACCCAACCCTCTGTTAAAATATTTCCACATCATTAACTTTAATTTTAAAAATTAAAAATTGACACGTCATTTTACCATAGAGTGCCACACAATGAGAAGAAGTGGACAACTCATTAAGTTTTGGCCAGGCGACAATTACACCATTAGATTTTTAATGTCATAACTAAAAATGACTAAGATGAACTGTTTTTACAAAACTTGGAATGGTTTTCAACTTTTTTTAAAAGGTAGGATCAGTTTGAACATTCTTCCTCTTTCGAAAGATCAAAAGAGATATTAAATCTAAAATAAAATATACAATATGATCAAGAAAATAACATATTCCTTTACATACACTTATAAATTATGCGCATGATCATTATTATATTATTGTTATAATAATAATAATAGTAATATTTTATCTTAACTACTGTTATATTTATAACGGTCAGGAAATAATTTGTAGAGTATTTTTTCTTTATAAAGTCTTGTATTTTTCTTAAACAAATAAGGTGTATTACACTTTTATATAGATAGTTTAAAATAAGTTAAATTTTGTGAGTTATTCTGGTTTTTTAAATTTGAGTTGTGTTGGGCTGGATTTTTTTTTTTTTTTAAATATGAGTTAAATTGAACTTGATTTACTTATTTTATGAATTAAAAGATTTGAATTGGATTGAAAATAGTTTGACCATAACTTAACAATAACAATCTTTTATTTATTTATTTATTTTTTTCATAAGTTTTGTATAATAATTATTTATTACTTTGTTGACAATTTGATGTCCTTAAATATTAAAATATTAAGATATTAAAATGTTAAAATAGTTTAAATGTTAAATTTATTTATTTATTAAATAATATAAATTGAAACTATTGATTTTCAATTAATATCTTTATAATAATATTTAATAAAATATATGAATACTTTGATTGAATTTCTATAAAAATAATAAAAATAAGATGAATTACTTTAATTGTATTACGGAAAATATATCAAATAAATTTTTATAAGTGAACTGATAATTTAATAATCATAATATTTTTAAACCTATAAATATCATATTATATTGCCAAATCATAATTTAAAAATCATGCAAATATGGAATTTTCAAAATTAATCTGTGAATAAAAATAACACAATCATGCAAATATGACTATACTTATTTATAACGTTATTTATGATTTGAATTAAATTAAATTTAAAGATAGTGTAAACTGATACGATTGTTATATATAAATATATATATAAATATATATAATAGTAATAATTTATTATTTAAATTTCTATCCTTAATTATTAGTTCAAAAGAAAACTGGTAATAAATAAAAGACACTACTTAAAATCATTAAAACAAATATTAATTATCAAAATATGAATAATATTAATGTCAGCTATTTAATTATTTATTGAATGCAATTAAAACCATTGATTTTATTTTGAAAATTTAATTTTGATCCATGATTACAAAACTTCCAAACTACTAAATAATATTTTTTACGGAATTATTTAAGCATAGAAATAAGCAGACAAATATAAAGATAACAAATAAAGAAAGACATATATTCTACAAGATCACAACGTTACTATTCATCCAAAACAACAGTCATTCATTCATAACTTAGCTAGTCTCTAACGGGTGAATAATTTCCCAATTATTATTACCCGATTTAAAGAAAATACACCAAAATAAATACAAAATCGGGTAGAAAATGAATAAATAAATGAACAGATAATAATGCAGAAGCAATTAAGATAAAAAGTTAAAAGAAGAAACAGATTAATTGATTAACTAAAGTTGAGAATTAAATCAAACCCCACATAATATAATTATTATAATACCGTTTTCTATCTTTACACATTCATGCATACAATTGAATCGGCCAATCATCAGACTTTGTAACTGCAGTAGAATGAAAAGTCAAAGAAAATATTTAAAAAATAAAAAATATTTGAATTGCATGAAACGGATATATTTTATTTTATGAAAGAAAAGAAAAAGGAAACTGATAATTAGAAATAGAATAAAGATAAAATGGTTTTGGTGCGAATGAGGGCACACTTGCATTGCATGGTGTATAAATAAAACACAAAAGAAACAACAGTTTCTCACACAAACCCGCACGTACAAAACCAACAACAATAAACTCACCATTACCGCATTCTCTCTTTGAAAAGAAAAAAAAAAGAAAAAGAAAAGAGAAGCAGAGATAACAAAAACCAAAAGAGGGTAACCCATATCTTCATCCACCTAATATACTCTCACGAACCGTTCTTTCATCTTCTTCTTCTTCATCTTCTTCTTCGTCTTTCCTTTGAACCCTAAATTTCTCCATCACGATGCTTTAGCCATACTTTCCTTCCGCTCACTCTTTCAAAGCCTCCTCCACCTTTTCCTCTTCCACCATTACGCATTTAAGCCTCATTCCTCACTCCTTCCTTCACGATCTTCACTTCGATCGCCCTCGCTTTTCGCCCCTACGTCAATCGCTCCCCGATCCTTCCATTTCCGCAGCTCGCCGGATCGATCTGTGAGGTTTGTTTTCCTTTTATTTTTCTCCGGACTTTGGAATATCTGTGTTTATTTTATTTTATTTTTATTTTTATTTGTGGACTTTTTTTTTGTCTGTGAATCGGTTTGAGATAGATGTTGCCGGTGAGTGTGTGCGATGACGGTTCGGGGATTTTTTTTGTGATTTTTTTTAAATATTTATGATTTTTAATGATCTGATTGAAGATTTGTTGGTTTTGCTCCTTGAGTGTTCAATCTGGTTTGAGCTTTTTCGTTTTTAGTGGTGCCGGCGTTTCGGATGAAGCCATCGATGGAGTTTATTGGAATTTGCGTCATCTGCTTTGATTATGGAGATTAGGATAAGAACTTGTTTGTGTTTTATGTTTTGGATTCTTTTGTGTTCTTGGTTTTCTTTGAAATAGTTTAAGATATTGACCGACAATGATGATATAAGAAGTGAGCGTTGAATTTGGAATGCATAAAGTGACGGGTTTCTTTGTATGCTTTTAGGGACATTCTTTTGGTTGTGGAGTATATTTTGCTGAAAATGGAATCTTTTTTTTCTTGGTATCTACTGCTTTTTCAGTACGCTACTTTCTTTATGTTGTTATCTGATGGCTGACTGAGGCCGGTTCCTTAGATATTTTCTCGTCTTTATAATTTTTCAGTTGATCATGAGGAGGTTATGTTCTTGTTGCTAAAAAGGTTTCTCAGTCTCATTTGTCTGTTTGCTTTGATTTTGTCATTGTAGAGGAATTTTACCATTCTTTGGGAGATACTCAAGTGGGCTATGATTTGAATGGGGAGAGGATGCCAGAGTTGAGAAGTGGAGCTAGAAGGTCTAAACGGCTTGGAGATCTTCAGACTGGTCCACTAACTGTTGAGCAAGGAGAGAATTGGGCACAACCTGCTCAGAATCGAACTAGGAGGAGAGTTGGAGGTGGAAGAGGAAGAGGTGGTAATGCCACAGCTGTAGGCAAAGGGCCTTCACCAGCTGTACCCACAAGGCGAACTGCAGCTGGTAGAGGCCGTGGAGCAAGATTGATTGATCTGGACCCTGAACCTTGTGAAGTTTTACCTGAACCTGTTGCTTTAGGGGCTCCAGAACCCATTTACAATCACGTAGAGGTAGTGGCCAATAATAACATTGCGATGGAGGGTGGAAGTGCAGATAAGGTGGCTGTAGCTGAGGAAGAACCCAGCACAACTCCTGTCCCTGAGAGGGTATACCCTAGTTGCATGATACTTCTCCTGGATAGCATTATTTACTTTCCAAATATAATTTTGTTTTCTTCATGGTGCTATTTTCAGAAACAATAGTTACAACTGCTAACTTCTTTAATCTTAACAAGTATGCTAGGGCTGGATATAACGGTTATATTACAATATTTATTGCATTTCTTGCTTTTTTTGTTTTGTTGATATTTTGAATTAGTGTTAATTTGGCCGTTCAGGAGAAGATTTGAGTTTGGTAATAGATGTTTTCTTGTACATATTTAGAGTAACGTTTATTATGTTTCCCACTTATTCCAGACTCCATTGCAGTTATTGTTTTTAGTTAATAAAGATTTTGGCAGCACCTTGTTACTTTATTTGAGGTGAATACTTTCTCATTAATTGCAGGTACAAGTTGGTAACTCTCCTATATATAAGATAGAAAGGAAATTGGGTAAGGGTGGTTTTGGTCAAGTTTATGTTGGTCGAAGGGTAACTGGTGGTGGCTCTGATCGAACAGGTCCTGATGCGGTTGAGGTATTACTCGGGATTTCAATCTCTTTAAGGATTTAGTGAAGTATTAGTGAGCCTATACTGAACGATACATTGTTTTTCTTTATTTAACCTTTTTTACAGGTTGCACTTAAGTTTGAGCACAGAAACAGTAAAGGTTGCAATTATGGACCTCCTTATGAGTGGCAAGTTTACAGGTGAGTAATCTGCCTTTTGTGTTTGTTCATGATTATCAAGAAAATGCATTTTTAGCTTCAATTGATCTAATGATACTATGTAATTCTCACTTTTATATTTTTTTACATTGAAAAGTACTCTGAATGGCTGTTACGGAATTCCCTGGGTTCATTACAAGGGCCGACAAGGAGATTTCTACATTTTGGTAAGATATAGTTTGCAGTTTCCTATGTCAGCGTATATTGATTTTCTCTTTATTGTCTAAAGTAAAACAATTTATTTCAGGTCATGGACATGCTTGGGCCCAGTCTTTGGGATGTATGGAATTCTCTTGGCCAATCGTAAGATTCAGATTCTTCCTTAATAGCCCAATTTACTTAAATGCTTCCCACATTTGCCCATTAACGTTTTTGTTCTGAACAGAATGTCTCCTAGTATGGCTGCATGTATTGCAGTAGAGGCTATATCAATTCTTGAGAAGCTCCACTTGAAAGGGTAAATGCGAGTGATAGTTTTTTCTGTCCTGTCTATCCTAACATTCTCATTCATTTTGACTTTGTCATGACTAATGATCTTTTTAATGGAACTCATGCCTTGGAATCAGGTTTGTTCATGGGGATGTGAAACCAGAAAACTTTCTGCTTGGCCAGCCCGGATCTGCTGATGATAAGAAACTATATCTTATTGATCTTGGTTTAGGTATGTTTTTGCTTTCAGATTGGTTGTTGTTTTCTTTGTTTTTGACTCTCTGTTTCACCTATAGTTCTTAATTATTTGGACTTACTTGATATTTCCATGGCTCATAAATGTCCATGCCATGCATTTTCTTCAGCTTCTAGATGGAAGGATGCATCATCTGGTCTACATGTTGATTATGACCAGAGACCTGATATTTTCAGGTTTGTAAATGTTATGGGTCTCAAGCTTTTGTTTGTGTGGTTATATTTTGTTTTTACGTATTTATAACATGCCTTTTTGTGCAGGGGAACGATAAGGTATGCTAGTGTACATGCTCATTTGGGTAGAACTGGAAGTCGAAGAGATGATCTCGAGTCTCTTGCATACACCCTAATATTTCTCATAAAAGGGAGATTACCATGGCAGGGTTATCAGGTGCTGTTCTTTAGTATCTTGTTTTATATTGGTTCTTGCTTCTTAGAGGTTTCTTTTTTATGTGACATAATTTCTCTCTATTGACCAAATGTACAGGGTGACAATAAAAGCTTTCTTGTTTGTAAGAAAAAGATGGCCACTTCCCCGGAGTTGATGTGTTGCTTCTGTCCTGCACCATTTAAGCAGTTTCTTGAAGCTGTTACTAATATGAGATTTGATGAGGAGCCAAATTATTCCAAGCTTATATCATTTTTTGAAAGCTTGATTGAACCATGCACTCCATTGAGACCTATCAGAATAGATGGAGCTTTAAAGGTGGCTATTTTTATGTTTCTTTTTAGGGGGTTAATACAGTATCATCTATTTTTGATTGACTGCAGTGTGTTTACAAATGCTCAACCTCTTGTATAAATAGGTTGGTCAAAAAAGAGGTAGGATGCTTATAAATCTTGAAGAAGATGAACAACCTAAGAAGAAAGTGCGATTGGGGAGTCCTGCTACTCAATGGATATCAGTGTATAATGCACGTCGTCCCATGAAGCAGAGGTAGTTATTACGCCATCCTTTGTCTGGCTTTGTTCTTAACAATGTTCCAGATTATGTGTTAAGTCATAAAATTTTCTTGCTTTTATGTCCGAGCAATGAGTGTTGTTGCTTGACTGGGGAGTTCTTTCTTTTTGCTTTTAAAAATGTGTCATGGTTCAGGAATTTTCCATTCCTGACTATTGGGTGTGGGCTTCCCATAATCTGACTCACCTGTGAGGCCATAGGAAGTCAGCTATACATCTATGCGTGTTGAAGTCTCAAATTCCGTCATTATGAAACTAGCCATCCTTTTGCAACCTAGCAATAGAATGAAACAATATTGCCTAGTTGGCCAATGGCATCAGAATCAAAATGAAAATAAATATAGGAGTAGAAAGAGCA
Source organism: Vigna mungo (assembly GCA_036885675.1). NCBI lineage: Eukaryota > Viridiplantae > Streptophyta > Magnoliopsida > Fabales > Fabaceae > Vigna > Vigna mungo. Next base: position 31,284,008 of record CP144695.1, on the reverse strand, counting down.
AACTAAGGAATCGTTTTCCAAGAAAGCACAAAGGTGTGCAACCTGACATTTAGGAAAGTTCAATAATCTTGTGTTTAAGAACTAGTCTGAAGGACATTTTGTAAGTTAAACCTAAAAAAACTTCACCCTGAATTTCATGATCTTGAGTAAATATGATTCTTATACTGCTCCCCTACCTCCCAGTACAATTTAGAATTTTTGGAACTTTTAATCCTTTAAATATAGATTTACTTTAAATGAATTTACGTATTTTCAAACTACCTGATTTGTAACTACTTTAAATCCTCGGTTCTACTTACAATTTTAGGAACCTTTAGTTCTTTAAATGAACCTACTTATTACTTGATTTTAGGTTTATGGATTTTTTCTGTCGGTATTGCTTTATACTTATTGCGCGCCACTGCCATAAAAGCAGTAATGGCTTTTAGCTACTAATATATGTGGTAATTATCTTAAAAGGAGTAAACGTATACAAGATAGATTGCCCGGCATATACATTTAAAAAGTGTTTACTTTTCTTGAACTTGTCTTAAATAACATTATCTTTGTTGTAGATATCACTATAATGTTGCAGACACTAGGCTCCGACAACATGTCGACAAGGGTATTGAGGATGGGTTGTATATAAGCTGTGTGGCCTCTGCAGCAAATTTATGGGCACTAATCATGGATGCAGGAACAGGTTTTTCTTCACAAGTTTATGAGTTATCTCTGGCGTTCCTGCACAAGGCGTGTTTTCTCTTCCTTGATTTATATATTTCATTTTTTGTTAAATAAATATAAATATGTATGAGTTAACTAATTGATGTCTTTGTGCTGAATTACTGGTATTTTGATCTTTTAGGATTGGATAATGGAGCAATGGGAGAAAAATTACTACATCAGTGCAATCGCTGGTGCAGTTAATGGGAGTTCCTTGGTTGTCATGTCCAAAGGTTTATATAGTTTTATAACCAACTGTTCCTTTATACACTATTGATCAATTTACCTTGAAAAGCCTGACGTAAATCTTTATGCTTTGCCATTGTTTACTTATTGTGGCCCGTTTGGCCACCATGACCCATGGCACCCATTTTTGAATTTAAAATATTGTTGTCTCATTTTACAAACTTTTATGCCGTAGGTGATTTGAACTTTTGAATATATCGTTTTATGTTCGCATGGGGGTTGTGATGCCAATTATTGTGTCTTGAGTAATATTAACTTGCAAGGCTGCATTTACTGCAATGTGTTATTTTTAATATCAATTTAAACTTCTCCTTGTGTTGCATTATAGAAGACATTGATTCTCTCCTTGTTCGCATGGTGGTTTTCATGCCATATGATCAGTCTTTTTAACCTATATGCAATTGAATTGCTACGTAATGAAAACGAACTTTTCTTCCAAAAACTTTAGTTGAAGCTGACAAAAGAACTTTTAAATTGTTTTACAGGATTACTTTTGTTTTACCCCGTTTATTTTATTGAATGAAAGAAATATCAACTGTTCTTCAAACTAAATGACTCTCTGTTATCTGGTGTTTGAATCCTTGCTTTAGGAACTCCTTATACGCAGCAATCATACAAAGTCAGCGAATCATTTCCTTTCAAATGGATAAACAAGAAGTGGAAAGAAGGATTCCATGTTACCTCAATGACTACTGCTGGCAGCCGCTGGGGTGTTGTCATGTCCAGGAATTCTGGGTATTCTGATCAGGTATCTAAATCTTTTCACCACTAATTTTCGGTATTGTATGAATATTTTAAACGCTGATTTTTTTTGTTTTGTTTGATGATGCAAGGTTGTGGAGATTGACTTTTTGTATCCAAGTGAAGGAATCCATCGTCGATGGGAGAACGGTTATCGGATTACTTCCATGGCTGCTACCAGTGACCAGGCAGCCTTCATACTGAGCATACCAAAGCGGAAATTGCTTGATGAAACTCAGGAGACGCTTCGTACATCTGCTTTTCCTAGTACCCATGTTAAGGTAATTTCCAGTTATATTAATTTTATGTTTGGGATCTGCGCAGTTTTAGCATGCATGTTGGTGTTTGCCAATCCATTTAGGTTTGATTATTTGTTAATTTAATTGGACAATGGTTAAATTAAATCCAACATGTTAAACGAATAAAAATATCTGAAATTACAGTGATTTGTGAACCTTGTTCTTTTTAATGATAAAAAAAGGAAATTAAAATCTCAACAGTTTTCTATAGTGTGCCACTGCTGTTATTCCTTTTTGGTTATCCTCTCGAGATTTTTGGTCCTCTTTCAATCTGAGGATCTGGAGAGTACTGATAGCTTTGTTGGGAATGATCTTAACCCAGAGAACTTATCAAAATAGTACAAAGATTTGTGATATGATTCTCTGTAGGATTTGCCCCCACTAGGTATTAATATATAGTTTGATGTTTGTGCAGGAAAAATGGGCCAAGAATCTCTACATTGCCTCTATATGTTATGGGCGAACTGTTTGCTAGCTTCTGTAGTGAGCATTTGCTTGTATACCTGAAAAACGAGGCAAAATTATTATGATGAGAATATTTTCATGATTATTAAGTTGGAATGGGTAGGTTTGCTTTTGACCCCAGAATCCATTCACATAATTCCCTCCCATATAAAAATTTCGTTATAATTGTATAAAGAAAGAAAAAAAGTTAAGGAGAAAGTCAGAATTATGGTAGTTACCTTGGCCATGATTCATGGTTGTGGTTTAATCAATTTAAGATTTTGTATGTAATGGTATAAATTTTTACCAGCGTCAAACTTAACAATGAATTCTAAGACAATAATGATTTCTAGTGGTGGTCGTTATGCACACTCTAAACGACATAATAATCAATGGGGGGTCACTTAGTGCTCAATAGCCTTTTTCTTTTGTCCTTATGATTTTTGTGTTAAACTGTTAGTGCTCTATACGCTCATTTTCTTTTGACCCTCCTACTGTTAAATGGACTATGGTGGAACCTACCTTCGTTTAGGTTATTGTTTACAACATGGGTCTCTTAACGTTTCCTCCTACCATTTACCTATCTCCAGAACCTCACCCTCCACTTTTGTACCTTCAATCTCTCTTTCCACCATTTATTTTCTTCTTCCCCACCAAACCCTTTCCTTTGATTGACTTCTTCTAGAAATCAAGTCTAACAATGTTTCCTTTTCTTTCTTCTTTTTCTGCGTTTCAATTAAGTTTTTATTTTCTTAAAATTGAATCAAATAGGACTTTTTCGTCAAATTGAGACGATGTCGTTAAGAAGGGTATCTTGACCGTGTAGTTTTTTATTATGTGGCATTGAAAATGTGACTGAATTGTATTGTTTTAATTTTTAAATTAAAAAATGAAGTATATATTTTATTTTTTAATTTAAAAATTAAAACAATACAATTTAGTCATGTTTTTAATGTCACGTAAAAAATACCCTTCTTACCCGCGTCATCTCGATTTGACGGAAAGACTTTATTTAATTTAATTTTACAAAAATAAGGACTCAATTGAGACGTGGAAAAAGCAAGGGACCTATTTGAAATTTTGGACGAAAACAGGGACATTGAGACATTAAACTTTCAAAATACTATCAATTCTATATATCTCAAAAGTGTTTTTACAAATACTAGATATGACTATGTTTGCGACAAATTATCATCAAATTCAAATTATAAATAAAAATGTAAATCCGATAAAGGAGAAGGAAAATTTGAACTTTAATAATTCAAGTGCGCGTTATATCATTTCAAGAGTAAATATCTAGTGAGTGGTGTGCATATTTCATTTATTACTTTTATCCATTTCTTTTGTTTCTTTCTCTTATTTTGTTTTACTAATATTGTTATAGATAATGATATTTAGACAATATTTTTTTGATAAACATTTGAACATTGATTACGTTGTTCACGTAATCAATGTTCAAATGTTGTAAAAAAAATGTTGTCTAAATATCATTATCCTATTGTTATATAGAAAAATGTCTTTTAAAAAAAAAGGAGATTTATTCTATGATTTTGTCAAAAATATTGAATTAAGTTTTGGAGATCCAAATTGACAATAAGAAGCGTTCGATAATAAATTCGAGATCTTTTCATTCCATCTCCGGTGGTGAAAGAGAATGTATAGAAATAAAGTGAATTTTTGATAAACTTCAACAAAATAGAACAAATAAATGACAAAATAGAACAAAGATTTTGACAAAGAAAAGAGGCAAAAGGGAAAGGAAAATAGAACAAATAAATGAGAGAAAGAAAAAAAAATCTTCAAAGGGAGATTGCAAAACGTCCAAATTATGAACGTTTTTTTTTTAACATCACTAATCATGTGAATCCTTTTATTTTGTTTTTTTAGGAAGAATGTATGTTGAACATTAATGGCAAAAACATTGGAAAGAAAGTGAGATAAATAAGGATGAGTGAAAATGCATTCAGATATAGCATTTCTAAAACTAATGGTTTAAGGGGCGTATATAAGGAATTCAAGAACCAATTAGCGAATTGAATTATAAGTTTTAGTTCATTATATGAAGGACATTTTTCATTGATATTGTTATATGTGAGGAATGTGCGTTAGAAGATATATATTGAAAGATGTTATATTTTGTTTGCTCTTTATTGCAGGGTCTATTGATTAATGAAATTCATTTAGTGTCATGTTGTATACTAATCCTTTTGCATATTAATTGAACATAATATAATTACGCTTAGGGAATCATGAGTTTTGAATATCTTTAACTTTTTGTCATTTGATGTTTTCTACAAACTTGCATTTGATCTTAGAGGATGATTGGTATATATTGACATAAATAGAATTTTAATTTTTTAAAGTTTAAATATATTTTTAATTTCTAAATTTTAATATTAAATTGCAATTTTTTTCGTATTCGAAATTTTCATACAATTTAAAATATCAAACTTTAAAAATGAATAAATGCAGTGTTTTAAACTAATTATATTTAATTTTTTGATGTGTAAGTAACATTTTGGGTTGACATACGAGTTGTTTATACTCTCTACATTCTAGCTTGTCAATCTCAAAGATTATTTAACACTAAAAAAATTAATATATTTGGATTAAAATAATTATATTAAATTATTTTTAAAGTTAAAGAATCAAAATGTACCAAAGTCTTTCCTATAAATGAATTCCAATTTTATATCTAATTTTAAAACAAAATATATTTAATTTTTTTAAAAATATTTTTTTAGAATACATTAATTTAGGTTTATTCAACACTTTTGTTTGTGTTTGTTTGTCTATATAAAAAAAAAGAGTCAAATTTTATATTGAATTTTCTCCAAAGAGAGGAGAATAATGAACACACATATTTCAATATAATAAAGGACAAAAAAAAAGATGCTTGAGCCTAAAATAAGAATTATGTATTTTAATTTTGGCCATTGTATTTGTTTATATGTATTTTTTTTCAACTAGAAACTTTATTTGGATACTAAATTAGAGGTTGTTTCTTTTTGCACCCTCGTACTCTCTTCATACACCAGCATAATAGGCAAAAGGATAATAGTGTCCCTCTGAGTTTGTTGGCCAGTGGCAATAGTTTGTAGCAAGTAGACTTAAAATTACTTATATTTTTGGTATTTATTTTACATAGTAAGAAACTGATTTTATAAATCGACTGTTTTTAAAGAAATATTTGTTTGAATAATATAGAGTATAATCTAATTAAAGCTTTTAAATATAGAAATTAAAGATTTGAAGATATTTAAATTGAATGGATTAATTACAAATATTTATACGTACCTATTTTACAATTTAAAAATGGGTATAGTATGAATAAGACAAAATGTTAAGCTAAAGGAGGAAGAAGTTGAAAAGTGATTTAAAATAGAAATAGTGAACCTAAAGCCTAAAATAGAAATAGTGAAAATTCATAAAGCAATCACACATAACATGAAATGTTACACGAACGGACGGAGAAATTGAAAAATGATTTGAAACATCATTGTTCAAAATAAACCCTAAAACGAAAAGATTTCACCTTTATGTCAAGATGGAAAAGCATGTATGGGAAGGTGAGAAGTCTTGGAAGGTGGGTTGTTGAAAAAGTTACATAAATTTTAAAAATAAAATAACAAAAATAATCATAAAAATAAATATAATTTATTGAAAATGACACGATGAAAAAGTGGAAATTAAATATATTAGATATGAGAATGTCCAAATGCAATGTGCACAGGGAAAAGAACATTAAGAAAGAAAAGATTTGATGGTTCGTTGTACACAACTCATCACTTTTACAAACCAAATCGTTCAAAATTACTATAAGTTCATTTTGTAACTTTGGTGATGGTTCTTATAAGAACAACAATTGGATGAAACATTAAATGAGTGAATAGATTAGACCTTGTGATATTGGATCTTATTTTGAAACTTCAAAATAAAAATTCTATGCATCAAGGCATGGATAAAAAACATTAAAGGTTATAAAAAGTTGGTTTAATACCTATTTTGGTCTCTCTTTTCGGAGGGTTTGTTTAAAGTGATTCTCACTAAAATCCTACTTTTTGCAAAAACTGTGCAAATTAGTCCTTTTTGCTAACGGCGTTTATCAGTGTGCAAAAAGGACTAACCTGCACACTTTTTGCAAAAAGTAGAACTTTAGTGAACTTTTTAAAAGAGGGAAGACCACTTTGAACAAATCCCCCCTCCCCAAAAAAAAAGAGGGACAAAAATAGGTATTAAACCTAAAAGGTTCAAACATATTATTTAAAAGTTTGGATCATAAAACCTTTTTATCTTTGAGTACCAACTTCATTCAAAAAGGAGTTTTGTGTTGGACTTTGATAACTTGTCGGGTTGTGAGAGCTTTTAGAAGAAGAATTATTTTAATTATGCTTTACAATTTTATTTTTTTTATAAATAATTTTGTTCTAGACATGTGACAACATGGTTTATTTCCTTTTTGAGTTTTGAGGAAGACATGACAAATAATAAATAAGAAATAGATAGTTATAAAAATATAAAATATCAAAATTTCTTTGACCTGCTAATTTGGAAAGCGAGACAGAATGAGTCAAAACGAGTTGATGAATTCAAAATTTCAACTCAACCAAGGAATCATAACTCACTTTGTCATCCCTATCTATAATACTAGTTAACTAGACAAAGTTTTACAAAACGTTAAATTCATGTCAACTCTACAAAAAGAAAAGTAGACATAAACTACACAATAAAGGGTGTCTTCCAAAAACACTAGATACATACAAAGTGTAACCACAATCTACATGAAACATTGAGGACATATGAAAAATATTCATATTCTAAAATAAGCACATATAAATAAACACACGACAAGGTGCTACATGTGCATACAAAAGAATAATTGTAATCTACAAGAAGCATCATATGCCTTTGAAGAACAAAAGAAGACTAGTAAATGAAATTAAGAAAAATGCTAGATAAAGAGGAGAGTGAAAAGTCAAACGGAAACTACATGTAAGTTAAAAAAAACATACATTACTTGAATAGTAGATGAAGCCTTGTACAAGACATAAATACAAATGAAGTACACAAAGCTAACACATGACAATTGCAAGATGTCTTTATAAAGGCAAAAACATCTAAAAGACATGCAAGTTGACTCAAGCATTCAGAAGATGATTTTGACATAATAAACCTACTTTATGAGTTTGTGATATATGTAAAATATATATACATATATTATCTTAAATGTCTTAAGACATGAACTAAAAGAAACACTAAACGAGGAAGTACATATGAATTACAAATGGTGAATATAACAAGTGCATAAGATTTTTTTTTTTTTACGGACAATCAACAATATAATGAAAGAACATAGGGAAAGAGAGAAATTACACAAGTATTTTATACTGGTTGGGATCAAATAACTCTACGTCAAGTTGTTAATCTTTCTAAAATGGAATTAATCAATCAATAAAAATAACCAATAACTTATAATCATAAAGAACAAAGTTAAGGTTAGAAAACACTCTTTTGACACAAAGGATAAACAACACCTCATTTGATACACAAAGGATAGACAACTTTTCTAGCAACAACAACAATCAATTCAATCACTTAGACGTACTTAGTAAAAGTTCTTGCTCTACCCACACTAAATTTTTCAAAACCCCCTTTTACAAACACAGAGAGTTTCTCTAGCAGTCATAACTCTCAAAATTCTTAATGAAAAGTTCTATATAAATTAGGTTTAAGTAAACTATGTATAGATCTTTAATTTGAAAATTAAGTTAGAAAACTGAAGAGTCTATTCATAACTATCATTGATAATAATTATTATAAGTGGTAATCGATTATTCCAAAATTATTTAAAAATTATTTTCTCTTTGTGATAATCGATTTTCAATTTGATAATCGATTATTGCGAAGGATTTTCTGAAAATATGAAATTAATTTTGATAATCGATTATTAATATAGTGATAATCGATTATCTAAGAGATTTTTATGAAAAATAAAACTTTCCTTGAATGCTATGTTCTTTGGATTATGCCTATTGACTATTGATTTACTACGACCCCAAAATCAAGCAAAAATACCTGAAACCTTTTTAGCAACAAGCGTAGAAAAAAATTGAAAATGCAACAGAGAGAGTACATGGGAGATCACACGCATCCAGTTTCTAGCGCCATTTGGTGTAAAGCGTGTCGATCCTTCCATTAACTTTGCATTCATAAGCCTTATCCACGTAAGGGCACGAACCCGGTTGGTAAATCGGGTAGCTATCATCCCTCACCTACGTTCCCGTGAACAAATCGCACTGCTTCACATTCAATGTTGCATCGTCGCCAACAATTTCATTTATTTCCGTTACTAATTGGACATCGGGTTTAGCGTCGGTGACATTGTCAGTGTAACCAACGGTGAAGGTTTGAGTGATGGCAGGGGAGGAGAGTGGGGGACGAAGGAGAAGAAGGAGGTGGAGGAGGAGGAAGTGGTGGAGGAAGAGGAGGAGGAGGAGGAGAAGAAGGGGAAATAGGTTGAACGCGGAGGTAGAGATATGGGTGAATGAGGGAAGCAATATGAAGAGTGGTTATGGTGGAGAAGAAGACGATGACAGAAATAAGGAACAAGGCAAGGAAGAAGAGAGTGGGTATAATGTAAGGCCTCTTCTGGGAAACCATCTTCCTTCGAGGTGGCGCTGGAGGCGGTTGTGCTAGAGTCGGATTGAAAGGGAGGGAGAGGAGTTGGGAAAGATGGACTAGTCTTAGAAAAAAAATTACATGAGATACCACTGTTAGCTACCTCAGCTTATTTTTAATGCTGTTAGTTTTGGAGGACGAAAAATTATGGTTTCTTTAAGGAGAATGATCAAAATGTAGCTTAGTTCGAAAGAGGGATTAAAAACAAATTGGCTTGATAATTTAAGGACTAAAAACATATTTAACCCATCAATAAATTAAGAGAAAATAATAATTAATCCATAATACAGATAAATATCAAGATATCAACATAATCATATATCTCCCGCTCAAAGAGGTACAAGTTATCACTAAGTGTCTACCCAAATATTTATCACATGATGTTAACCAAAATATTTCTCCCCCCTTTTTATCGTAATAAAAAAGTATTTAATCTTTATGCTCCCCCTAAATTCGTTAATTTAATTTGAATATAATGTTCCCTCTATCATTAAAAGTTTACTCCCTAATATTCCTCTTTTGATCAAAATAAATATTTCTTGGAAAATTAATCCCCTTTAAATCTAAAACTGATTGCTAAGATTTGAAAAAAAAATTAGAATTTAAGATAATCAATTATCACTTAGCATAATAAATTATTCCAAAGACAAATTTGTACTTTGGAGCTACTCAGGGATAATCAGTTATCACATTTGACAATCGATTATTCCAGAGCTAAAATGAACATTTTATGACCTTGAGAATCAATTATCATCCTTGATAATTGATTATTTGCACATGAATTTTTTGGAAAAATCAAATTTTAAGGATTCTTATTCCTTTATAAACATATTTAATATTCCTAAATCTTTTCAAAGCTCAAAAAATCTTCTATGATACCATAAAAGCTTTCTTGAATTTGAATTTTATCCTGCAAAACAAAACAAAAGAATTTTGGTCCTCAAAATCTTATTTGGATCCTTTGAGGTTACAAACATGTTACTTTATAATAGGAATCCAAAAATATATTTCATTTAAAACACCAAAATATTTTATTCTACATTTATTAGAAGTATGTTCCTTTTGCATACAATAGAAACAGTACACAATTTATATTCCATTCCTATAACAAGTCTAACCTTTTGTTTACCCATATCCTACGTTTCTATTTTTAATTTTATTCTTACAAGCTTGCTTGTTTTTATAATTTTTTTTTTGTCTTAAAATTTGACTTTTCAAAATTTTTATTTTTAGTTGCATTCAAATAATTTTTTAAGAATGTCAATGTAAAGCATATGACTTTTACAAGATGTACATTCAACATGTACATTTTTACTTTCTTCTAAAATTGAAATTTTGCTATTTAAAGTTTCTACTTTTCCTAAAGATTTCTCAAAGTTCTTTTGTATGGATTTATATTCTGATTTCAATTTTCTTTGTGAATGATTCAATTTTTTAGATTTGGCATACAACTCTTGAAAAACACAAAGTAATTCATCATAATTATTTAATTCACTAAAAATATTAGAATTATTAACCTTGCTACAACTTGATTCATTGTTTTTGCTAATAAACAAAGATTGGCTTCCTCGTCCAAGTCACTATTTCTGCCCCTTTTCTCTTCTCTTTCGTGATGTCCTTTATTTTTGTTCTTCATAAAGTTTATGAAGTTTTTCATCATTAAATCCATATTCTCACAACGAGAGTCATAATCTTCTTTGGGCTTCTGCTTTTGACAACCTCAAATTTAAAACAAATATTCATTTTTCTTCCTTGGTCCTCTTCATCATTCAACCTTACAAGTTCAAGCTCATGCTCTCTTAATTTACAAAAAGAAAAGCCGCCATAGACATTGTTGCAAGGTTTTTTGACTCTGTGATGGTTGTGACTTTTCGCTTTCATGCCCTAATCAAAGATTTTAGAGTTTTAATATTTAATTCATCAGTGTTAAAAGTTTTACTTATACTAGACAAATGATTAATAATGTGTGTGAAACACTTCTACACATCATAAATAGTTTCACCTTGTTGCATCCGGAACATTTCATATTCTTGAATTAAAGAGATTTTTAGAGCATGCTTAACATCATCTGTCCCTTCATGGGTTACTCGTAGAACCTCCCACATCTCCTTAGCACTTTTACAGACAAATATCCTGTAAAACTCATCCATGACTATAGAAGATTAAATAATATTTTTAGCTCTTACGTCATATTGAGCTCTTTTGTTTTCCTTAGTAGTCCACTAAGTATAAAGCTTTAATTGTTGCAAATTATTTACAAGTAAGTAAGCATATATGGTCCATTTAAAATAGCATCCTACACACCTTTATCATCAGACTCTATAAAGATTTGCAATTTGAATTTCCAGAATAGATAATTTTCACCAATTAAAAGTGGAGGTTTATTAATAGAAACACCTTCGGCAAATGTTTGGTTTTGTCCTGTCATTTTCAAAATATTTGAAAAATTATCAAAGTAAGTTCTGATACCAATTGTTAGAATTGTGCAACTAAATGTTCGCGTGTGAAAAAAAACCAAGAAGGGGTGAATTGATTTACTTAATAAAGTTAGGCCTTTTAAAAGTTTTCCCTTTTCATAAACTAATTTCATAACACGATTCTTTATAAATAATCAACAATAGAATTAAAGAGTATAGGGGAGAGAGATATTGCATAAGTATTTTCTACTGGTTCATATCAAAAGATCCTACCTCTAATTGTTAATCTCTCTAAAGAGAGATTAACCAATCACTAAAAATAACTAACAACTTACAATCATAGAGAACAAAGTTAATGTTAGAAAACACCTCTTTGACATACAAAGGACGAACAACACCTCCTTTAACACACAAAGAATAAATAACACCTCCTTTGACATACAAAGGATGAACAACTTGTATAGCAAAAACAACAACTCTCAATCACTCAGACACCCTCACTGAAAGTTCTTTCTCTACCCACACTAGGTTTTTCAAAACTCTCTTTTCACAAACATAAAGAGTTTTTTCTCTAGCAGTCATAACTCTAAAAATATGAGTGAAAAGTTCTATATAAATTAAATTTAGGTAAACTATATATAGACCTTTAATTTGAAAAGGTCTATATATAGTTTTTTCTTTAGCAGTCATAACTCTAAAAATATTAGTGAAAAGTTCTATATAAATTAGATTTAGGTAAACTATATATAGACCTTTAATTTGAAAATTAGGTTAGAAAACTGAAAAGTATATTCACAACTGCCACTGATAATCAATTATCATAAGGGATAATCGATTATTCTAGAAACTATTTCAAAAATTATTTTCTCTCTATGATAATCAATTTTCACTTATGATAATCGGTTATTCCAAAGGATTTTCCAAAAACCTAAAATTAATTGTGATAATTGATTATCAATAGTGATAATTGATTATCTCAGGTTTTTATGAAAAATAAAACTTTTCTTGAGTGTTATGCTGTTTGGGTTTTGCCGACTTTTGATCTACTAATTTAAATAAAATACACAAATTACAAGACTTGAATGACTAAATTATTTAGTCTTCAATGTATCTATTGAATCCAAACACTTTTTAAATCTTCAACACTTATCCATGAATCATCATCATCAAAATACTTTATTGAAGCAAGATGTCCATCTTCTTCTTTTGCTAACAAAAAACACACTAAACACCATCACAACACTAAGAGTGTGGGAGTAATCAATAAAGAGATTAATGTAATCTTAAAGTCGTGTGACTATATACCTTGTTGTTAGAGGTTGATAATAGAATTTCCGTGTGACTATATACCTTGTTGTTAGAGGTTGATAATAGAATTTCCTGACTCATTTAATTCTTCTTCTCCATTATAATAAGATTGATTAATTATTATTTGGTTTTACTTTACATTTCATGTTGGTTTTGGGTGTGATCAACTCAAACCTTGATTTTATAATTTTAACTAAGGTTTTCAGTGTGATAAACATTTAATTTTGAGTTATCTAGTTGGAATCATATTGTTGCAAGTGCAAGACATCTCCCTATGACATATGCACAACACAATGACAATTTCTTAACATAACTTAGACCTACATCCCTCAATCTGAGTTGGAAAAAGTACTCATATGTTCACACTTATTATATGAAAATATCTATGCATGTCGTTAGTGCATATATAATTGCGCAAGATAAGAAAAAAGTTCACAAATTCTAAATATATCCTTGTAAGCTACTTTATGCTTAACAAAATAGCATTAACATGTTGCTCATAGAGATGGGTTGACATAGTTACTCACCAAGAATACACTCCACTTATCCTAAGGCCACAAAACAAACCCAAATAGGATATCTTTACTAAGATGGCATTAATGTTCACAAAGATTGGATAACCTGCAAGATGCATCAAATTAGCTTGAGTTAGAAAGATCCACCGTCTGCTTCTTAACAATCATGTTTAAAAAAAAAGGATGCATTGTTTAAAAAAAGGTTACAGGATGTTATGTTTTGCACAAGATTGATGGGCCTATATATACTAGCCTAGTTGAATTGTCAAGGTTTCGTAATAATATCTACTATGTGAGTTTCATTTAAAAAATGTAAAAATTTAATAAATAAAATTTCTTACCAACCTATCCTATAAATTATAGGCCATATGATCTTTATACATTGTTAATATGGAAGTATATGCAAACACTACAAAATTGGTCCATCAAGGTATACATGGGCATCTTCATGGTGCATTTTCTCACACATTCTCCTGACTAAGAACCACTTCCCTTCTCATTGCCATAATTATTTGCACAAAGAAGACACTAAAATATAAGTAATAGAAATTTTATCGACGTAATTGCTCAATCTGGGACTTAATTCTAGAATGTTTGATCCAAACTTCATGATTCTTTAATATTTTTTTATTAGAAATAGTTCTACTTTCTAATTCTTAACCATGTGTTGTTCTTATTGAAAATCCTCTAAAATGACATTAGGTAGTTGATAAGCAAAAAGAGTGACCCAATTGTAGACGTTCGAGTCAATAATAGCGTAAAAAATAAGTAAAAAATAAAATATATCTCAAAGTGTGTAGTCCTTGTGAAAATGCGATGTATATGTAGTGGATTGTTATGGTAGTAGATTTATTAATATTTTTTATTAACAAATTATGTTCTATTTAATTTATACTTATGTATATATATATATATATTTATTTATTTCATGATATTGTCAAAGAAGTTGTTTACTTGGAATTTTAATGGATAACAAATTATTTTCTTTATTAGCGTTGGAAGTAGTGAGTGGAGAATTTAACACAACAAAATTTTTTATTGTTTATAATGTACGAAACTTGTGTATAATTGGAAATAATGGAGTGGAAAATTTAAATGATGTAAACAAGTTTTTCGTTAATTGATGAGACGAGAAGGAAAAACAAATAGGCTACAATGGGCGGTAAAAGAAGAGGAGTTAGAAAATTACGAGGTGTGTGGAAAAAAAAGTAAGATGATGATAACAAATAACAATAATTTGTAGACCCAAGATAGCCCAATAAGGGCCCAAACATTGAAGTATTCTTCTCTCTTCAAAACCCTATTTTCCACTACGTTGTTCCAAAACCCTAAACCCCCCAAACGTTGTCTTGGCAAGCCTCTGTGGCTGCATTCTCTGATAACTAAACAATGAGACCCCCCAGAGGCGGTGGCCGCGGTGGCGGTTTCAGGGGTGGCCGCGACGGTGGCGGTCGCGGTAGAGGTGGATTTGGTCGTGGCGGCGGAGGACGCGGCGGTGGCGGTTTTCGCGACGAAGGACCACCCTCCGAAGTTGTAGGTTGTTTTTTCTTCCATTACGGAACTTAAGCGTTTCTATTTCTTTGTTTTCTGTTGGGTATTTAACGAAAAGTGTCTGAAGCTGAAAATTATCCTGCTTTGTTGTTTTTGTTGCTGGCACGATTTCGTCTATAATTTTCTGTGAAAGAATATACTCTATCTATACATGGTTGTAAAAAGTAATTTTTATGTTGGCGTTTAATCTTCTAATGGGGCTTGTTGTATGCAGAAGTTGCAACGTTTATGCATGCATGTGAGGGAGATGCCGTGACAAAGCTTACGAACGAGAAAGTTCCCTATTTCAATGCTCCTATATATCTGAAAAACATGACTCAGATCGGGAAAGTTGATGAAATATTTGGCCCCATCAACGAAGCTGTGGGTTTCTTTCTTTTTTGTGTTTCAACATGTTGGATGTTTTTGTTTTGGAACGGTGTAGTGATGTTATGGTGCTTTCCTTGTGAACATGCAGTACTTCTCAATTAAAATGATGGAAGGGATTGTTGCTACCTCTTATTCAGCTGGGGACAAGTTTTACATTGATCCAAGGAAACTGTTGCCTCTTGCAAGATTTCTTCCACAACCTAAGTATGGCCTCCTTGCATCTTTTTGCCAAAAGTTAACTTTTCCAAGTATCATGCAATTCATTTTCTCATTGATATGTTATATGGAGATGAATACGGGTTAATCATTGTCCAGTTAACTTTCCTTACTTCTATATATGTTCTGATTGTCTTTGTATTTTATTTTTTTGTTCATCTTTGTTTGTATTGAATCTGTTTTTTATTTTTTATTTGTTTTGTTTTTGGCTATATCATGTCCCACCATATTTTTTACTACCCATTCCACATCATTCTTTTAACTTAACTTTGAAGTGCGAATTGCTTCATAGGTTGTTTATGGTGTGCCCTGTTCTTGCCTTGAAACAATGTATTTTATGATTTCTTAAAAAGATAGGATTCTGAACATTTTTTGTCAAAGTGATTTATTTGTGAATTATTGTATAGTTAATTTTTGGGACAATCAATCAATAAAATGTTGCTTCTTTTAAGTATGGCTTTTAGTTGGTGCTTCCCTATATCCTAAAGTATTGAATGAAGACAAGAATTCACTGATAAGTGATCAATCTAAAATATTTTTTTATATATTCTGCTGGCACTGTATTTAAAATGGTTGGGAGTCATTTCACTTAACACGAGTGGTCTGCTTTTGTTGCAGGGGACAAGCACAAGCTGGTAGAGGTGGAGGCGGAGGAGGTCGTGGTGGTGGCAGAGGTGGGCGTGGAGGTGGTGGAGGTTTTCGTGGAGGTGGTGGTTTTCGTGGGAGAGGTGGCCCAAGGGGTGGGAGAGGTGGTCCTCCTAGGGGTGGGGGTTTCAGGGGAAGGGGAAGATCATAAGGGGGGAGTCTTATGTAATGTTTTTCATATTGCTGCAGTTTTGTTTTGGAGATAACATATATGTTTATTTAACTTGTTATTTCTTATGGATTGAGTGGTTCTGCTGCATTGCATTTTGTTTGAGAATGTTATTATCATTTTGGCAAAGGTGGATTGAGATTCCATGACTATATTATAAAGTCAATTAAAACTGAATCAATGACATGCATTCTTGTACAGTCCAGTTTTAGTGTACTCTAACTAGGTTCTAAATAGAAACTTTTTGGAGTGTAAGAAAGAGCAATCTGGGATATATATAATAGCTAGTGGTCCTTCTAAACCCTAAATGAATAGAATGTTATTGTATAGTTATAGGGTTTTAAGCTGATTTGACTTTATTGAAAAACTTCAAGAACAGGTTATATTAGTGGGATAAAGCTTGTATCAATCAGTGCATGACAGCAGTCCAGTTTTTGTTAGTGGGAGCACTTTAGTTTTTGCTTTATAAACACTTAAAGGTTTTTGTTATGGATTGGCTGCAATTTCCTGCACTTGTTCATGCATGCTCAATTGAAGTATACGCTGAAGGTGATTGGCTTATCCTGAGGAAATTAGTTTACTAATTTTGACATACTAAGAAGTTTTTAATATATTTTAAAACATTAAAATGAGTACATATGTTATGTACTTATTTGAATTCATTTTAATGTTTTACACTATTCGCTTTACACCCCTTCAATGCCTTATTCACCTGCATAACCACACTTTACATGCCAACCTTTCACCATTAATTATCACCTAATGCCATAATAGCCTTGTCACCACTAGTTTGTGCCATGGAAGAAAAATTGATGAATGACCTTATCCAACCATCATCCTTTCCAGCACCCACCCACATTCGATGGCAGCGAGTTCAAAGAGTTTCAAGCAACTCTTCAAAAGTCTCTTGAGAATGTCCAAAATATGTCAGCTGTCAAGTTTTTCAAGAGAGAAATAACCTTCTACCCTTAAATGTTCAAGTTTAACCTTATTTCCGTTGAATATCCCAATCTATCTATACCCTTTGAATTCTTCAAAAATATGTCTATGCTATCTACCTCTTGAGGACTTGAGAGCTCTCAAGATGACCAAGGTTGTGTTGATCAAAGACTCTTGTCTAATGCAACGCCTTTACACAATGTTGGTTAATCCAAAGAAGACTTGGTATTTTGAGTCCTCGATACTCTCTGACAAGTCAAACACTTAAATATTTTGGTAACAAAGTATTTTTAGCCAAACTAATGTGTCTTGGTCTCTTCATGCCAATTCTAGTCAACATAAAGTTGAAGAGAAAAAGTTTTGATGACGTCTCAAAGTCAAGTATCAAGTGTTCTTGTTGTAAGAAGATCTTCATGAAGACTTGTTTTGTGTTAAAACTTTTGAAATTTAGTAGACTTATGTATAAGATGTGGTTATCTTTGATTCTATGTATTGTTTACCTTAGGTTGCATTAAAATTCGTTTTGAATTAGAAAATCTCATTTATACTCAAGATAATCTGTTATCAACTTATAATAATCAATTATCAATTGCCATAATCGATTATCACGAGTAATTATGAGAATTTTCAAGTAAGTTTTTGACCGTTGTGCATTCGTTAAATGCATAATCGATTACCATAAGTGGATAGTCGATTATCACATGTTAATTAGTTGACAACGGATATTTGGAGGTATCTTTGAGTGAGATCTCTATAAATTAAATTGGGACTCTCATTCTAAAATACATAATACGAAATACATTGTATTCGAAACTTTTATCTACTGTGTGTTGTGGTAAGTGTTTTAGGGTTTGTGTAACCCTTGTGTTGTGGTTTGAGAACTTGGTGTTGGCATAGAGCGAGAACTTTCACAAGAGTTGTGATTGAGTGTTGTTACTGTTACTGAGTTGAAAGTTTGTCATCCTTTATGAAGATTCAAAGGATGAATTCATCCTCTGTGAAGATTCAAAGGAGGTGTTCATTCTTTGTGAAGATTCAAAAGATGTATTCATCCTTTGTGAAACATTCAAAGATATGTTAATCCCTTGTGAGTTTTAGGGAAGCGAGTTTCATCTATTGGGGGTAACAAGAGAGGTGTTCTAACCTTAAACTATTTTATTTTCTTTGTGATTGTAGCGATTTGTTGGTTTGTGATAGTGAATCGTTAATTCTCAGTTGAGATCAACACCTTTTGGTTTGTTGTACATGCTAACCATTCCGTTGCACCAATTATCACACTTTAATTAATTGACAACGGATTTTTGGAGGTATTCTTGAGTGAGATCTCTATAAATTAAATTGAGACTCTCATTTTAAAATACAGAATATGAAATACTTTGTATTCGAAATTCTTATCTGCTGTGTGCTGTGATAAGTGTTCTAGGGTTTGTGTAACCTTTGTGCTATGACTTTGAGAACTTGGTGTTGACATAGAGTGAGAACTTTCACGGAAGTTGTGATTGAGTGTTGTTACTATTGTTGAGTTGAAAGCCGTTAATCCTTTGTGAAGATTTAAAGGAGGTGTTCATCATTTGTGAAGACTCAAACGATGTATTCATCCTTCGTGAAACATTCAGAGGAGGTATTCATCCCTTATAGGTTTCAGGGAAAGTGAGTTTCATCTATTAGGGTAACAAGAGAGGTGTTCTAACCTTAAACTGTTTTATTTTCTTTGTGATTTTAACGGTTTATTGGTTTGTGATAGTGAAGCGTGAATTCTCGATTGAGATTAACAACTAGACATAGGATCTCTGTGATTCGAACTAGTATAAAAATCACCTGTACAATTTTTTCTCTTCCTTAGTCCTTAATTTGTTTAATTTGGTATTAAGGAATTGAATTTATACAAGAAAATTATTAAAGGTATTATTTGCGATAAGAAACCAATTCACCCTCCTCTTGGTTTGTTGTACACGCTAACCATTCCGCTGCACCGTTATGACAAGTTGTGATGATCCAACAACATACGTTCTTGTTTAAGGTGCTTCTGAAGATGAAGACCCCAAGAAGTTGGACAACACATAGGTCTCAACAATAACAACCAACCTCCCAGCCCTATCAAATCACCTACCCCATACCACTAAACCACCAAGCCTTACACCTCAACCTCCTAGTCCACCTCCTCAAATAAATATCCATAACCCTAACCTATAACCACCATGCGACCATACATCACCTTAGCCTTACCCCTTTACCAGATGACTCAACCACCTCAGTCATTATTGACCATGTTCATCACCTGTTTACTGATAACAATGCGCAACAAGAAGCCCAAATTGTCGTCATGTTCGAAGAAAATAAGGAGGAACAAGAAGTTAGATTACCACCCTCTTCAACACCCTAAACGCCCTAGGCACCCAGATTTTTCCTAAACAAGACCAACCACCACCACCAGCTCCCACCTGACCATGATGTTCTATTTCCAACCCTTTTGGTGTTTATCAAATAAGGGGAAAGTGATTATATGATAAACAATTTTGGGAGTCATTAGTTTTAGGGGGAGAATACTTTTAGGGAGAGAAAATGTTTTAGATATGTGCATTCATCAATAAGTATGATTTGATTCTTCTTATTGTTTTGTATTCTGGTCTTTAATTTTTATTATTATGACTATTTGCTCTGATAAAACATTGTTGCTTATGCGTATACATGCTTTATTTTTTTGAATGCTTTGATAAAAGTGTCATGCTTTAATACAATGCATAAATTGTTTTATGACTTATAGGAAGTCATCTTTCAATCATTCATACATATTGCTCATAGAACTATGATAAAATTATCATGTTTGCTCTCATTCAATTCATATATACTCTATGCTTCATTTGCTATGATAAATATGAAATGTTTCTATGTTAAAGCCATAAGCTCTGATGATTTATTCTTTTTAAATAAACGTTATGATACTATGTCCTTTTAAAAGCTCTGATGTTTATATCTTAACTCTATTTTTATTAACATGCTTTCATATTAACGTTATGATAAGATCTTAGAACTATCTTTGCTCTTATACACTTACATGACAAATTTACCCTAAAAAAGATAGTTAAGGGACTAGTGTGATAAAATTGATGAAATGGTTATATATACTCTAATCAAACTCAATCACATTAGCCAATTATCTAACACCTATTTCCTATATTTGTTAAACATAAAAAAGGGAGAGATTATTAAGACAAGATCGTCTAAGAAAACCTTGTTTTGAAGTTGAATAAAGTGTCTAAACGAAATAACGTTTAACAAAACAAATCGTCTAGGATAAAAGTACAAAGCACTAAATGCTATACATAAAAAATATCTTAAACGCTATGTTAGTCAAATAATGCCTAAATGCTTACTCACATATTATAACTAAACGCTTATAATCTTCTAAAGCTTTAATGCAGGTACGTAGTGGTACTCTTTTGTCTGTTGTGTCATACTCTCTTTTTCTGTGCAGATCATTCTAGTACAAGCCTCTATTCAAAAGCTTGCTTCAAAGTCAGAAGAACGTTTAGAGATAAGAAGATATTATATGAATATTTTGTTCATACCTTCTGTCTGTCTCATCCATACACACAACACACTTGCCTCTACAAGATGCAACACAGCTTCTGACCTCGTACTAAAAGGCTATATCCCTAAAAGAAAGTCAAAGCTTTGAGTAACAGATCTTTTTCGAAGAAGTATATATAAAGAAGACTGCATGAAGAGAAGAATAAAAAAAGAATGATCTCTGGATATTCACGTTGTTGAATTCTCTTTAAAAGCTCACGTCATCTAAGACTCGTTCTTTGAAAAAGAAAGGCTTTACAAGTTTTCAGAATCACTTTGTATTAATTTCATGTAATCTCTAAGAGAATTGTATTATGTCGTTGTATCTCAAAAAACACTTTGTTGTTTTCAGATTCAGAAGTGAATTCAAACACTTGTAAGTTTAACTCAGTAGAGTTAAACGCTCTAGAGAGTTGGACTAATTTATATTAAGAGTGGTGAAACTCGTTCTAACCAATTAGGTTAGTTGTAATACTTAGAGTGATTAAACTCGTGTTGTAATCTTTCAAGATTAGTGGAACCCCTTAAGAATGCTTAAGAGAGAATTAAATGTAGTTCAATTCAGAGCAAATTAGTATAAAAATAAACTTGTCTGATTGCTTTTATCTTAAAACTTTTCCTAAACGCTCATTGAAAAACTTAAGTGTTTAACACTTTTTGCAAAACGTCTAGCCTCTTTTACACTTGTTTGCAAAAAGTTTTAAAAACTCTATTCAAATCCTCATTCTAGAGTTTTTGCTATATTATAGTTGATGGGAGAGTGGATAGAAGTAGGAATGGCAAAATGGGCTAGTTTGAATCATTTTGGTTTGGTTCGTGGTTCACCCACATGGATCTCGTACTGAAACAAGATAAAAATCTTGACTTGCCCTGCCAATGTAAAGACTATGAATAAATAAGTAATAGATATGCCCCAGTTCAATGAAATAGTAAATAAGCCCAAATTGAATGGAGTATAAAGGTAAAGAGAGTCCAAGTTAAAATGGATTTAACTTTAAATTTGTAAAAGTTTTGTTAATAGAGAAAGTCATGATACCTCTCAATAAATTTCATGATAATGGAGTCTTTTCTAATGGCAAAATTTTTTCTTGTCTCACTCCTTACTAAGGTGGATAATCTACACCATTTAGGAAATTTAGATTGATTTCTTTGGTGGATGTATTTATAAAACATTTACAAAAGTTCTTTTTAATATATTAAAAATGGTGTTAGATAACCCACAACAATCTTCTACTAAATAATTTTTCCTTTAGGAATCAAACTCATGATCAATCTGATAACAATTATTGTTATCTGATAACCCAACTAGCTTAGGATGTACCCTGCAACACTAGAGACAATCTGAGGAGGACAGTGGTGATACCAAAAGCAGGATTTCTAGTGCCCATTTTGGAAACAAAGGAATCAAAACAAACAATTTCAATCAGAGGAAGCATCCAGAACATCTTATTCCACTGCAGATTGTGACTTAAGGCATTTGATCAAACTTTTTCAGACTCTTATACTATATGGAGTTGTAATACCAATATGCTCCTTTGTTGAAATGAGATGGCTTGATTTGGTCAAAACTAGAGACTCATGCTATACTTTCTTTAGCTTATAAAAAGAAGTATTTAGTGCAAGAACATCAATTGGAATATTAATCAAGAATAGAACATGGAGTGCTCCCCTTTTGATAAATGAGATATAATGCGGATCAAAGAAAAATTGGGGGTGAAAATACAATTCACCCAACACATGAAAACAACAAAAACTTTGTGAAGTGTTTGCTGAGAATGGAGCTCTTTTATTGAAAGCATGCATGCAGCAGCAATAGGTGTCAAGCTTCCCAACCCCTAAGGATAGTGGCACGTGCCACACGATTAACTGCCAGGGTGAAGGCTCCCATACGAAGATCACAATCATGGGTTTTGCACATTTCCTTCACATCTTTGAAACCTTTGGTCATGTAGTTCCCTAGCTCATTGTTCACTTTTTCCTCATTCCACATGAATCCTTGGATGTTCTGTATGTAAAAAAACCCACAAAGACCATGAGGACTACATAAAGTACACAAGCAAAAACATTTTCTTCTACGAAAATTAGTTATTGATATTATGGTTGTTAACTTACATGAACAACAAACTGTGTTAGAATATCATTTTTTTTTTCATCAAACGCTCAAATTAGTTTAGCCTTAAAGTATGTGAAATCATGTAGTTCATTAGACAGATATATAGTTAGTTACCTGAACCCACTCAAAGTAGCTAACTGTAACACCTCCTGAATTTGCATATATGTCTGGGAGGATGACAACACCTTTTTTCTTAAGAATCTGCAAGTTCATTAAACACATAAATAGTTAGCAATACTGGATTTTTTTCTTTTTCTTTCTTGATTGAAGAAGGAAAGAGAGGAGAAAATTCAAACTAGCCTCATCAGCCTCTGGGTCAGTAGGGTGATTAGCTGCTTCCACAATGAATTTGGCCTTGATCTCATTTGCATTTTCCCTTCAACCACACCAAAACATACAAGAAAAGTAGCTTTATACATACTCCTTATTATGTAATAATTCAACTTTGGAATATTGACTTTTGGAAGGAAGTACAAAGCAACAAAGAAAATGGGTGGTTCAATTTTATGTTTACTTTTGAAAGTAAGCTATGAAGATGGTGCTACATAGTTTGTCAAAATAATCAAATAGTTTGAGGTGTCCCTTGTTTGCCTGAGTTAATAACAAAAGAGTTTTGTTGTTAAGTTAGGAAAATCACCTATTGATGACACCTCCAAGAGCTGCTGGAACTAGAACATCACAATCTTCAACCAATATAGAGTCCGGGGAAATTGGATCACCACCATGGAATCCTTTTACACCCTTGTGTTTTTTGGAATGCTCGAGTAGGCTTGGGATGTCAAGACCTTTGCTGTTCTTTATGGCTCCAGATATGTCACTAACAGCAACAACTTTCCCACCTTTCTCACTGATTAATTGTGCAGCCCATGACCCTACATTTCCAAAACCCTGAAGAAATACACTATAATATCATGAGTTTATCTTCAACTATTTGGAATACTAAATGTGGTTTTAGAAAAGCCAATGCGTCATTTCTTAGTAGTTCAAAGGTATTAGAACAGAGTAAAAAGGTCTAACCTTTCCAAAACTGACTCATTGTTCTAAATTAACTATTTACTATGAATAACTTCTAACTAATGATCTGTGGGAATCTCTTACAACACAACCCAGAGGTTCATTTGTTATCACTAACACAATCATGTGTTCATTGACCATTAATTTGAACATCATTTCAAGTTGGCACAATGCAATATCCATTCACTGGCACAGAGATCAATGAAAGTAAATATACTAGACACAAGTACCTGTATGACAAACCGTTGTCCTGATACACCCTTTCCGTGCTCATTAAGCAAAGCCTCTGTTGCAAAGAGAACACCTCGTCCTGTAGCCGCTTCTCTACCTAGAGATCCTCCAAGATCCTACATTGAAGAAAATAATTCAATTGTTTTCAAGCATTATTTCATCTGGTCATTGAAATGACCAATGAAATGAAGTATACAAACAAAGCACATTACTTACTATAGGTTTTCCAGTCACTACTGCAGGAGAATAACCATGAAATTTGGAGTACTCATCTAGTATCCATGCCATAGTCTGCAAAGATAAGCATTCATTCCGCAAGATAATATTCAATTGCAAAAAATCATATCATCCGTCACATATAAAATAACAGTAATATAATAAAAAATTATATATTGTCTTTAAACAGACAGCAGAAAATTCAATTCTAAATCTGTGTAATTAGTACTGACCTGTGGTCCTGTTCCCATGTCAGGTGCTGGCACATCTGTGTGAGTCCCAATCAGATCGTGAATTTTCTGGGTAAAAACTCTTGTTAGTCTCTCTAACTCAGATATACTTAAATCTGCTGGATTACACCCTATCCCTCCTTTGGCACCACCATATGGTATATTTGCCACCGCTGTTTTCCATGTCATTAGTTGTGCTAAAGCATTCACTTCATCAGGGTCAACCTATTTATTCCATTAAGTGATTCTGAGTCAGAATTGAGAACCTAAACTATACACCATATACACATATATAAACAGTTACACATAAAAAATGTTGTAATTTGTACCATAGCTTTTATTAAATATATGGTTGTTCAGAGCATTATCCCTACAGCTTTTCGAAGTTATACAAAAATTTAAGAATCAAACAAGTTTCTTTGACAAAAATCTGATAGCAGTTCAGCGCTGGACTAGATGTTCAATCAAAAGAGTGCATAGATAAAAACCTTAAGTGGTTAATAATTGAAAGCTTTTAGTGTTAACCTCAGGATGGTATCTGATTCCTCCTTTCATGGGGCCTCTGGCATTATCATGTTGAACCCTGAATCCGACATAAGATTGCAATGTGCCATCATCTTTAGGTATGGTACATTCAACCTGCATTTTGTGAAACATTATTTAGGGTTGTTGAACACGTGAGATAGCAGAGAGAAAACAAGTCAACTAATTTTCCAGAGTGATATGAAAAACACAAGAAGAAATTTTACTTGCCTTGATTTCCCTGAATGGAATCAGTAAACTTTTCTCAAGCTTTGAATCCAATCCCAGAAGCCTAGAGGCCAGCTTAAAGTTCCTGTTGGTGGCTGCCAGTGCATTCATGGCTCCCCTTTACTACAGGAAAGACTAACACAATATTCAATCTTTTAGCCACAGATATATGAGATGTGGAAAATAGACCCTGCAGTGTTACTAGAATTGGGACTAGAGATATTGCATTGAAGATGAAAAGAGATGCATTTAAGCTAATATTTATATATCAAGATATACACAAAGCCAGCTATAGTCAAATGTCAACAATACAATATAGACTAGTAGATGTTGGTATGGCCCATATAATACCAGCAAAATGGATAAGTGCCAGCAATGTGCCATATCATGTGGATCAATATCATAAGTTAATCATGTAAAATTTAAGATGTCAAAGGAAAAAATTAAACATGCCACGCTCTCTCTCTCTCTGCAAGGCTAAATATAAATTGGTTGCATTATCCCAATAAGAATATCAGGTAAGAGAAAATATTGTTAACTTTGCAGTGATAATCTTCTTCACTACTGAGTGTACCTGTCTAGTGTTCTATCTTCTTTTACATAAGAAGAAAACTAGTTAGAGAGATCTACCTTGCTCCTCGGGATGAGAATACAGTTTTATTTTTCTCCCTTTCTGTGAATTCAAAGTCAATCTGTTCAGGAAGCCTTTGTGATACTTTTCTGAAATAGCTTATGAAAGAACTGTGCAGCCAGTGCCCCTTTTATTAGTGACACGTTATGAGGTACAACAGGACAAAGCCTTTGCTAATGGACCCAAAAAGAGAATCTCAGGAAAATCACATTTCTACAACATCAAGAAGGGCCAACTTCTTTGGAATCTCCATGCAGAAGAAACTTTTAAGAATTAGAAGTTTCTCAATGGCCACAAAATCATCTGAAGAGACACTATTCAGGTGAGGTGGAAAGTAAGATACTCTCAACAAAAGTGACAAAATTCTACCCTCTAAGATGCAAAATTTTGTTTAATAAGTTTAACATCTAAATACGGCTCATGCACTTGTTGGTTACAGTGAAATTCATTGAATCCACAGATACTTTCACACTTGTCTGGCCACATTTTCAATCTTCAATGTTCTTTGTATATTTAATTGTTCAAATTGAGTATCTTCTAACTGATTTTTTTACTCAAAAATATCCTTTCTTTTTGTAATATTTCATATTTCTTCTATGGTTAATAATTTATAAGAGATTGTAATTTATATACATAAATATCTTCAATTTTTTATAATCTAATATATGACATGAAAATAATAATAATATTGATAAACAATTCTTAGAAATAAGTTTCCCTGTCAGGGGTAAGAAGGAACATAAATTATGCATTTAAGACAAACACAGATTTCACGGCTTTTGTTGCGGATCGTGCCATAGATTATATTTTTTTTTGTTCCAAAGTTCATATATCAATTACAAAATGTGGCAATTCCAAACTTCACTAAATTATTTTTGAGTACCTGCCTTCCACGATACCCCACCTAATGGTATTGATGATACAACCTTCTAGCCCTTAGATATTTTTTTAATAAAGGAAACAAGTTTAAAGTTAAGTGTCTTTTCTTTTCTACTTTTGTTATAATGATTTAAATATATATGGCCCTCCCCCACTTGCCAACTTGTTCTGCTTTTATATTTGAATCACAATTCCTCAGTCCAATCTAATAACACTTTAGACTTTGTCATAACAATAACATTAAAAACATTTTAATTGTTCGACCTACTCTTGGGTGTGTGAAAGAGAACACGCTAAGCCAGCATCATATTCACTGCTTCAACCACTAAAATTGGTTTTTGGTACTATGTGAAATCAATAATATTTATAGTCTAAGTTACCAAAATGAAAAAAAAGGTTTATCAGAAGAAGGGTAGTTCAAGTTCTGCATCATTGATGAGGTCAACATACACAGAAAAAAGTTAGCTTTCATTCCAAAAGTAAGTTTTTGTAATGCCACATGGCACACGTGACTGTCCAAACACACGTATTAAATTTTAAACCCCACATCAGCACAGGACTAATAATATTAATTAAAAATTCAATGAGCTGAACAACAAGATGAAAAACATCACACCCTTTTTCTTTTGAAAGTGGTTTCCAAGAAAATGCTGAGGTTAGGATATACTGATATATACATAATCTGTATAGTTAGTTATTCAAAGCAAGAGGGATGAGCTTGATAATCTTTTGACTCCCTCCCTACTAAGTTAATGAGATTTATTTAATCATTGAACGTATCCAATCAGTTTATGTAGACGTCATTTTCGTATCAATATGTGAATGAATCAGTTCAAATTATGTGGACTGAATTTTCTCCTATGCTTAAATTCCAATTAGTTATAATTTTACTGTGCTAAAATAACTCTGAAAGTGCAAACAAATATATCATCTTGGGCATATTCTATATATCAGCTAAATTCATATAGAAACAAGTTATTAATTGATGAAGCAAGTCACATCGGACTAAAGGGGATAACTTATATATTAAATGCAACACGAGTCATTTTAATAATCTTCCATCAAATGAGATATTCATGGTGATTTGATTGTTTATATTTAATAAAACAGGGTCTTTTGCTTCAACTTTGGTTAGAACTTTGCACTGATAATGATCATGGTTTATCCAAATAAATAAAGTTATCATTTTCATGCTTGTTGGACAATGATATATAAGAACAGGTAAAGGGGAAGTTTTTGTCATAATCGAGTGTTGTATAGTTTTTATAAAAGCAAAGGCATCATGATCCAGAATCCCTGAATCTACAGAAATAAAAACCAAAGCCGTAGTACCAAAGGAAAAGACCAACTCATTCTCTAATTGAAGACATTAAACTCCTTAGTATCATTGAATTGCAGTTCCAACACAGAAAGAAATTAAGGCAACCAAATTTGTTCATTTCAGATGAAAAAGTGAATTGAGAAACTTACCAAGACTCGGAGGAAATGGAATCAGTATGAAGCTGGATTGCAGCAAGCAAGGCAAGGCTTGATTAGCAGAATACCAGGCCAGATATAAATAGAGGGGAAGAAAAGAAAGAAAACCTAAACCCTAGAAAGAATCAGAATTGAATTCCAAAAGGAATCTAATTCAAATGAAAAGCAAAATCCCTGTGTAGTTTGCAGACACCCCAAATATGCCAGAAACACTCAAATCAACATATATGTATCTACTTTGATTTTGATCAGAACTGAGAACTACAATTTTGCACTGACAGAATATGATGCGAGTGTGAAGGAAAGATAAGTGTTTGATGTCCTTTCCTATATCCCACTTGGCACTATATAGCATATCTCAACCACTCTCCACCATTAGTCACAACACTGCGCTTCACTGACACACAACACACTTGGGAGGAAGGGAACATAAGCATAATATTATTAGCAGGGTTGTACTGTCATTGCCCAGTGACTATAAATATACATGGTTTCATCACACACGGGAATCCAACGCGATTCCCACACATAACACTAACCAATCAAATCTTCAAAACCCCATTGATGATGTTACCTTTGCTAAATTTTTAGTTAAAAGTCTCTCGGGACCATAATCGAAACATTAAAGAGTGAATTGTCTGTTCTGTAAAATTATAGTCCTTTTTTACAGACACTAGACATTTACAAAACAAGTAAACTTGATTTACGAGGATGTCATATACTTATTTTGTAAGTTGTTTTGTGTTACGATCAAAGTGGTCCAATTTATTACTCGATATAGCAGAGATACGTTTTAAGAGAATATCTAGTTGTGAATGTAGTGCTCTATAAAGCTCTTGTTGTTGCAAATTGGCTCAATTACTATATACATATAGGTTGGCACAATTTCCACACAAGGCTATCCAACCCTTATTTTAAACTGATAAGGTGAAGATGCTGATATATGATAGAGATTGGTATATTCCTATCTAATAAGCCGAATTTTGCTTTATAGTAAAACCAGTAAAGACTGATTCAGAACACAAATAAAACCGGTTTCTTGTGGTGTGAATGATAAATGTTTTATATTATATAAATTATAATTTGACCTAACTTAACCTCACAAGACCAATTTGTAAGATAAGGTTTGTACCCTACTTATATATTATAATTTGACCTTATCTCTAATTGATGGGACTTCCAACGTACTCTTTTACTATATAAGTGAAAGTAGAAATTAATGGATGGTGTACTTGACTTATAAATGACAAACAAAATAGGATGTGTCTGTTATTTACGAGTCGATTCTTTACGCTCCACCTCTTAATATTATTCATTCTCTTTTTATTTTGTTCATGAGGAATTGTATGTTACGTTTATGCATAAGTTTTGTAATATCTCTTTGAGGTTGTTCAAGAGGTTTGTAGGGTACATAATTTGGAATTGTGACTGGATCGTGCTTTACATGTGTGTTTTTCGCTGTAATTTTATAGGAATTTATTCAATTACTCATGTTGAATTTGGAACTAAGGAATTTTAAAGTTTCTCATTTCTCGTCTTTTGAATGTTTTTGTCAGAAGTATGTGTCTTCAAGGAAATATCCAAATAATTTTGAAAACAAAAACTTAGTTAAACTGATAATAATTAGATTGGACAAAGGTTCATTATTGATAATGTCTAGCAATTAAAATAGAAGTTAATTGGATAAGTAAATTGTGGTAAATTTAAAACATTTTTTTTATTAGTAGATTTTGAAAAACTTGTAATATTTGATTAAGATTTAATTAGTAATTTTGATATTTATATTTATATCTTTGGTTTATTTTGATTCATATATTTATTTTTTATTCAACCGAGTCTTTATTTTTATATTAAAAAAATCATTCTGACTTATTTTGTTAAATTAACATTAATATTGTTTAGAAGTGTCATGTATCAAAATCTAGGTTTGTCGTATGTCAAAATCCAAGTCTGCAAGATGTCCAAGTCTAAGTTATCTTTTATTTAAAATCTCTTAGATTTTGACATGTGGTATGTTTATAATAGAAGATAATATGGATTTTTACACGTTTGACCTATGACATTTTCAAACGGTGATAATGTCAATTTAATGTAATAGACTATATTGAGTTTATTTTGCAAAAGTAGAGACTCAATTGAGTTTTTTTTTTAATAGAAACTCAATTGAGTAAAAAACCACATGATAAAAATGAATCGGATACCTAAATATAGAGATCAAATTACTTATTAATCTTTTAATAAAGTAGTTAGAATTCCTACAATAATAAAGAAATGATATAAGAAAGATAGATTGAACAATAAACCATTCAATATTCTGCACCAAGATAGATTTTATTCCCACCATATTTCGTATCATAAAACTCCAGTGGACCATTTCCATTACTTTCTTCTAACTTTGGTCCAATCTAACCATGAAGGTTGCTATCAATTATGGTCTAAAGAGAAGAAAAATTCATCTTTGGAATCACAATTGATGGTTAAGGAAATGAGGGTTTAATTCTTTTAGAGAAGGAAGACTTGTGTTTGGAAGCTCACTTTTGTTTCACCAACACCAATTTTTTGGCCTTAGTCCCTTATAGTGACATTGTTAGAATAAATGATGCATTCAAGATAATTTTTTTTTTTGAAACTAAGATTTTTTTGTTAAGATTAAATAAAAAATTTATTTAAATTACCTTTAACCTCACATCTTATACTATATAAGTTATAAATTTGTAATATGAATCATTAATGTTGAACATTATTATCAATGAAAAGTATAAATTTTGTAGTTTAATTTCTCCTTTCATCTAATTAAAATTAATATAGATTATAAAATTGAGAACAATTTTATTTTACTTTCCCATCAGCAAATTATTGTAAATTATACAAACCATTCTTTCAAATTAATACAGATTAAAAAAACTTAAATACTAATTTAGTCTTCCGTTTTTTTTTTCAATTTAATCATAATTTTATTTTATTATTCAATCAAGTCTCAAATTTCATAATTTTGTCAATTTAATATATTTTAGTAACACTGTTTAAACATTGGATGACAATAATAAAGATGAGTACTGTAAGATTAAATAAGCCACTTATTTAATATATTGTAAACTATTTAAACGAAAGTGAATAAATTAACAAAAAAAATTAATTAAATAATAAAATAAAATAAAAATTAAATTAAACAATTAAAAACTAAATTAGTATTTAAGTAAAACAATATTATTGAAGCATTTTGTCAATTTCAAACCCATTTATCATCCATAACATGAGACCAGAAAAGGTTACCCCACGTCTTGCAAGATTAATAATTCATATTATATACATCACACGCATACGAAAGTTAGTTAATTTTTAATAAATTTGAGAAAAGCAAGCGTATATTATATTAATTTAAAATAAGAAAGATATAAAGTAATTCTTAAAGTGTAATTAGATACTTTAGTTCAAAATTTTAAGAAAAATGTCTGTTAAAATAATTCTAAATAGTCAAATTTTTACAAGCTACTGCATTTTTTAATTTACTAAACAATTTATTATCTATTTCAGCACGTGTGCTTGCAGTGCTCCCCCGTCAACAACAGATAACAATAGCGCATAATATCATCGACTTTAAAACAAAAAATAAAATAATAATTTATATTTATACTAATTTTTTTTATTTGATTCAGATTAATCTCACATCTTTTAGAAATTGTATTTCCAAAATAAGTCAAAAATTACTGAAAAACCATATTTCAATTTTTGAAATGTTTTTCATACTTAATTAATTATCAACGTATTGGTCCACTTAGTAGTCCAAAATAGTACTATTTCTATTAATAAAAAGTAAAATGCACTAAATTAATCACACTAAAAAAAGTAGTCCATTATCATTCTTGGTGTACCACATTTTTTATTTTTCCTTCTCTGTTGGTTGTCAATCCATGATTTAATTTTTTTCTTCATTAATATGAATTTTAAAACTAACAAATTATAAACAAACTTTATAAAAGTTATTAAAAATATCAATTCAACATAAAATTTTAATATATTGAGTTTGTCACTCTTTCATTTTATGTTTTATTTATCTTCTTTATTTTTATTAAATGCAAGATTTTTAACAATGAAACTTTTAATAATCTTTTTCTTGTAAATTTCTTCTATATTGTTATACTTTTTTATTGGGAAGAAACATTTC
Organism: Vigna mungo; assembly: GCA_036885675.1. Lineage (NCBI taxonomy): Eukaryota > Viridiplantae > Streptophyta > Magnoliopsida > Fabales > Fabaceae > Vigna > Vigna mungo. Next base: position 31,251,494 of record CP144695.1, on the reverse strand, counting down.
TTACTTACGAATACTTCCTATGATAGTTATTATTATTTTTATTTCAACATAATATGTTTATCCAAAATAAGGAATCCATAAACTTAGATACATCACTCACTCTCTGTGTATTATATTCGTTTAAGTAGGTCACTTGTAAAAATTTTAAAAATTACAATAATTAAGAACTACATATTTTAAATAATTTATTATTTTTTATTTAAAAAGATATAATTTACTAATAATTTAATAAATTTATTTTATTTAAAAGAAATATAAAATGATTATTATAATATAAATTTCTTGAAAAATATTAAAGTAATTATTATAATATAAACAAGTTATATATAATAATTATTTCTCAAACTAACTCATTAAAAAATATAAGATTTATTAGAAGGAGACAAATGTGAATAAAAGAAATAAGTAAAAAATTGTGCATAAAAGAGATGTTTGTGGATGAAAAAGATGAGTATGTATATAAAAGATGAATATGAGTGAAAGAGATTAGTATATGCAAAAGAGATAAGAGTGAAGAGATTTATAAATGTCAATGAAAAAAAATAAATTTGATGATATTTATATATAAGGTTTGAGAGCAAAATAATAAATGACAAGATTTGTCTTTAAATATGGGTATTTAAATTAAAAATAATATATAGTTTATATTCATTGCACTAACCTTATTTTTTATTAATATATACATTTAATTAGCATATTATTTTTATTAGTGTCAAATAAACTAACACCCACTTTATTACTTTTAATATTTATCATAGTCAATACTAATTGGATATTAACACAGATATTTATCATATTAAAAAAAGTTATAATATAATTTTATAGCTTTTATATTTTCTTTTTATATAAGAATCAACTTAATATACTTTATTATTTGTAACATCCCAAAATATATAACTAATATATATAATATGGTAGTTCACAATTATAATATAGGAGAACAGTTAGAATTTAAACATGAAATTAAGTACAAAATTATGGTCATCCTCGAATTACCAAAATTTAAAACTTTAAGATAAAAGGTATAAACCTTAATCTTAAACATAAAGAGTATTTCAAGATACATAGGTTCAATAAGAAAAGGAATTCCTAAGAAGACTAAGCTTGCAACATCATTTTCATCCTTCAACTCTCCAAGGGAACCTCTTCAACGACATCTGCTCCCATCCAAGTGGATAATCATCGCAAGAGAAAACATACCCAAACAACATACAACACAAAAGTAAGGGTGAGCTAGGTAAACAAACATTATAACATATAGTACAATCAATAAAGATCATCATGCTTAATTACATGTAGCAAGAATAAGCAAGGCATAACAATCAATTCGTACATATAAATTACTCAATCATACAATAAATATACCATAATCCTCATACACTTAACTGATTCAACAATCATATGAATATCGAACTCTTAGCAGGTTCTACACTTGCAGTGGTACTTTACCCAGCTACATTTTATCCTACTCTATCCCCCAAAGTGGATCTTCAGATAAGGATGCACTTACTTGCTAGCTCAATCATCTTATCCTACTCTGTCCCCCAAAGTTGATCTTTGGATATAAATATAACCACTGAAGCTACATCCTTCCTACTTTGTCCATCAAAATGGATCTTCGGTAAGGAATTCCCACTCTCCACCACATAGCTTTCTCTCTACGTGAGATCGAGACTATTGAGAGCATCAGAATGAACCCCCAAGTCTGAGCTCCTACATTCATACATACAATTCTAAAGAAGTTCCTCCTTGGAACTCTATTCCACACCTTCCATTCACAATTGTACATTTCAATATATTAAAATCTTTAATCCTTCCTTAGAAACCACTCCTAAATACTCCGCCAGTACATATTTTCATAGACAACATCACTTATTGACACAAGTTTCTCCATAACCTTTAATTACCAATACTTAAATAATTCAAACAGCTTGGAAACCATCATCAATGGCTTCGGAAGGGTCCAAAACCCCCAAAACGATATAAAGAACGTCCAAAAATGATACCCGGAACCCCGAAAACCATCCAAAACTGTCCTGGATGATTTTCCAACAACAATAATCGATTATTACGTATGATAATCGATTATTTACGAGAACTGTGAAGAAAATAAGACTCTCTGACTAGAATAATCGATTACCAAGTGAGATAATCAATTATTCTTATCAGTTTTTGACAGCAAACTAATTTTTCTAGTTTTAGTGCATTTGAGACATATCCAAATGATCAATTTAAAATCTGTAACACTAATATTGATATGAAACATGTTTATAGATGAAAGTAAAGTATTGCATTGGTCATTGGATAAGAATTAGGTGTACTAAACCAACTCATTCCACTAAAAAATGTCAAACTCAATACTTGTAGGACCCCAAACCCAATTCTAACGCTTTGTACCTATTTAGACCACTTTAGCACTTCTAACAAGTCTCATATGACTTAACCAAATTGCCCCACCAGCTCTCTTACACCCTAAACCTCAATTTCTCAAAATCACCTCCTCACTTCCCTAATTTGGCCGAACTTCAACTCTAAAACTTCCAAAATCATTAACTTAGTGGCCCAAATTCAATTCCACTACTAAGAACATGTTTTTACCCAATCTTATGATTCTGTTAAGTCAAAATAAACTTCCTAACAGTACCCCAACAGACCAATTACACTCTTGGTATCAATTGCTCAAAAACACTACCCCACTTCACTCAAATTACCTTAAAACCAATATACCTTACTTATGTTCATAACTGCCCACTCTTATAATAAATCATCAAGTCTATAGCATCAATTTTCATCATCACACCACCTCTCAATTCAGTTCATACACAACCCAATAAAATTACACAAATCACGCAATTTCATCATATGTCATAATCCACTTGACATCAATAAGAAATACATTCAATCAGTACATTCTATTCACAATTCATCATACATGCAACCCTAACAACCAACTAAAAGAAAAGAAACGAAAATCCAGCTCCTCTTACCAGGATTTCTCACAGCACAGTTTACAATAACACCGCACGGGTGCAACCAAACCCTACAGGCCACCAAAGTGGTGACAGAAACATCTCTTGGAGCTCGAATTTAATAGAGGAAAACTTGAAAGAGGGGAACACTAGGCACATGCAACCTGCCTTAGGTTTCAAATAGTGGAAAAAAAGAGACGAAACCACTTACCGATACGAAAAGAAAAACCAATCAGTTCAATCTAAAGCTCTTGACGTTGCAGACGCTTAGGCATCTCCTAAACAAACATGCAATGGGTCAGTAAGCTTGAAGGTTAGAGAGAAGGCAGAGGTTTTGAAGAACTCAGTCTTTTTAGAAAGAAGATCGTTCTAAAAGGAAAAATTAGTTCTGTTTTCTTTTCAAGAGCTTAACATAATTATAAAACTATTTTCCATATTACTAAAATACCCACCACTTTTAACTTAATTAACTTTTTATCCCTGTTTTCTTTTAATATATATATATATATATATATATATATATATATATATATATATATATATATATATATATATATATATATATATATATATATAAAATCAGGTCCTTACATTGTTAATGTTCAATATTAAGGAAATTCTGTTAGTGTTGCCTAAGTGGATGTACAAGTATTTATTTGTTAAAAAAATAAAAAAATTATACCTTTATAACTTTTTTTTCAGAAGTTTTTTATATAGTATTAGAGTGGATTGAATTTATTAGGTGATTTTGAAATTTTGTAGTAGTATATTTTATAAATTTTATAATAATGAGTCAGCAAAAGAACCTAACATAAAAAAGGCTTTGTAAAGTTTTCGTATAATTGTGATCAATCGGGTGAGTGTTTGAACACTGCACTTCAGCATATCCTTTCATGACAGAGACAATTATTGGTGTATGCATCAAATTTAATTTAGTTTGAGTAAAGTATAACTGAAAAGAAAAAAGAAAAAGAAAGAAAACATCTTTCTAAAATCATAATGTCATGACCTATATAATAATGCATTTCAATGACCAACATTGCCTATGATGATTCACCATGCATCTACAGCTTTCAACAAAACAATTTCATCACAACTCCACTTCCACTTGTATGGTTATTTACTATATAAAAAATATTATTTGTTATACCTAAATCTTTTATATTCATTCACAACCACTCTTATTTATCTTTTATTTTATTTATTTTTTAGAATTCAAAAATTTACATTTTTATAACTATTTCATCCTTATAAATGTCAAATAAATATAAAAATATATCATAATATCATTACACTTAATAAATAAATAAATAAATAAATAAATAAATATATATATATATATATATATATATATATATATATATATATATATATATATATATATATTCACACTCGAATGATTAAATACTCCATTTGGTATATCATAAACTAATAATTACACACAAAGCACAATAATTTTATATATAGACACACAAGAGACCAAAATTTAAAAGAAATATTTCTCATTCTTAACTGTTATTTTTTAAATTTAATAGTTCTAATGGATAGTTAATTTAATCATTATTTCTTAAAAGAAATAATGATCACAATGGCAATTCATCTAGTTTTATATTTATAGATACAGAGATTACATGAATCTTTAGTTCTAGAGAATGTGGTGCTAAAACTTTATTCAGTTATATAAATAAATAAATAAATAAATTATATATATATATATATATATATATATATATATATATATATATAGAGAGAGAGAGAGAGAGAGAGAGAGAGAGAACTCCAATAATCTAAAAGAAATATTTCTCATCCCAACTATTATGTTTTAAATTTAATAGTTCTAATGGATAGTTAATTTCATCATTATATCTTAAAAGAAATAATCATCACAATGGAAATTGATCCAGTTATATAGATGGATAGATTATATGAATCTTTAATTCTAGAAAACGTGGTCCTAAATCAGTATCAGTTTTATATATAGATGGATATACTTGTTATTTAATTCTAAATTAATTTTAATTTTAAATTATAAACTAATTTAAACATTAATTCTTTAATAATTAAAGTATTGAAAATATTAGAGAGCAGATTATAATTCACAAATTAATTATAATTTTTTTATAATAAATATTATTTTAGATATTAATACTTTTTAATTTATGAAAGAGTATTTAACAGTAATTAATTATTTTTTTATTTCTAAAATTAGTTACTATTTAATATTATTTTTAGTATTAACAGATATAAATACTATTTTAAATTATTTTTAATTTTTAATTTTTATTTTTATACATACTATTTTATCATTTTTTTAATCCTATTATATTAGTATGAAGGTTTCATTAAAAGAAATAGGAGTTACAGTTAATCTGACCTATTTAAATTCGATTCGACTTTGGTTTGTCAAAATAGGTTAAGTTAGGCTGGTTTGCTATTTAAAAACGGATTGACTTTACAACCCGGTCAATTGAGCTGTTAGGTCTATTAGGTATCTTTTTTTTTTATCATTATAAGAAACTATAACACCCGAGTTTAGGATGTCACTAATTGTATTTAAAAGTAAGATGTTTCAAAATTCTCTTAACGCGAAAAACGATATTAATTAAAAACTTCGATATTTAAAACGTGCATAATTAAAACAATGTTCTAACTTTATAAAAAAATATTATCCAATTACAAAAGTTCAAAATTAATAAGATAAATAAAGAAATAAAAGTAACCCATTTACATTGTTTCTAAAAGGTATAACACAAAACTTTAAATAAACCACAACTTTTTCCGACTTTTACATCTCTATCATGCATATGGAGCATCTACAACATCTCCTGCTCCCGTATAACCAAATGTCATACGATCATCGCAAGACACACACACAACCACAAATACAAACAAATATGGGTAAACTACTGTTAACACAACTAGTAGCGAGCCGAAGACCAGGCAAAACATCATTCCGTATACAAAAAAGGTGCAACACTCAAACACCACTCTCTTTTTGCACACAAGGCCAAAGAGAGCCCTTATCTCGTATCACACGATAAATAGTCCAAAATCCAGGACTTACGAGGTGCACAAGTAGACTCGTCCATCACCTTATAGACATATCACCAAAAGGCCAAACCTACATATTTTGGACTTCACCCTCAAAGGTATTATTAGATCATAACAGATTATATTCATCTCCCATATTGGTATTACCACTCACAATCACATGAAGTCAACCAAACACATACAATAGTCAAACTAAATATTATCCACACACCCCTTTCTCATCATTCACACATCAACATATAAAGCCTCGTCCATATTCCAATGTAAGTCCAATATGGACCCCTCGTGGGTCTCACTCAAACAATAGGTCACAAAAATATATCACTCATTATCAAGCCAAAAATAACAACTCGCTTAATAATCCCATTACTCATTGTAATCCCATTATTTCCTTTTTAACCCAATTAATTTTTATTTCCAATTTCATTTGCATTATTTTAGTTTTTTAGACATAAATTTTATTTTAATTTTTATTTACTATTCTTATGTTTCTCACTCCACCTCCCAGGTTTGTGGGTGTATTGCTATAGCTACCCTTCACATTAAACACTTAAGGCTTTTGTCAGGGAATTTCTTCCTAAAGTTGGCATACAAGTGTTTTGACACAAAATCTTTGGTTAACTCCAGGGAATTACAAACTTAATATTTCTTCCATTATCCAACGCATAACTTTTGATAGTGTCTAAAATATCTTGCTTTTCAGTAAAATATGTCCTAACTTTCCACTTGAAGTCAACCATACTTTTTGGCATACCAAATGTTGCAAAAGTCACATAACCCTCTACATCGTTAACTTCTTCATCATTATTTGGTCCACTAACTAATTCTTCATATTTCCACTCATCATCTGACAAACCTCTCTCATTCTCACCCTCCACATTAACCTCAAACATGTTGTCAGAAGTCTCTCTAGAACATGGTCCATTAAATTCATGTGACACACTTTGGACTTCAACTTCCACATTACCTGACCATTCTGCAACTATATCACCATCTATATTACAAGCAACATTCACATCAACTAGCCCATCCATCTACTCAATATTTCCATCATGAATATCATGGTCAAAAGAGGAATTCTAACTTCGCACATCAACTTCTTCCTCTATGTCTTCATCATGGTCAACCCTCTCTTTTTGAACTCTATGCACCTCTTCACCTTGCACTTGACCATCAAAATCAACCTTGTCTTCCTCTATAGCAACCTCAACTTCAACTTCACCATCTACATCAACCCTTTCTTTTGTTATACCACCAATTACTTCAAGTTCATGCACCTCTTCCTCCATAACAGTCTCAACTTCCACTTCACCATCAACATCAGTCATTTCTTCTGACACACCACCAACTTGTTCAACTCCATGTTGCACCTCTTCCTCCATAAAAGTCTCAACTTCCACTTCACCATCAACATCAGCCCTCTCTTCTAACACAACACCAACTTATTCAACTTCATGCACCTCTTCCTCCATAACAGCCTAAACTTGCCCTTCATCATGAGGAATATATTCCAGCATGTGTATGACTTGGGCTTCAAAAACAGTGTGTATCACAAAGATAGACACTTCATCATTCAGCCTAGCTAAATTAAACATATGTATAACACCAGTGTCATCATACAAAGGCTCTAACCTATCATCCAACACTAAAGCCCCTCCTACAGAGTACCACATATCTTTAAACCCATCATATCCCAAACATTTCAATACACTAACAACCACGAAATAAATCCAAATATCTAGGTCAAACAAAAACCTAGATGTCTCCCCCCTTCATACTTAAGTTTCCCGTCATCAACTAATTTTCCTCCATGGTGGAAGACAACCTTAATATCCTTGTCCATGACGCAAAATAGTATATATATATATATATATATATATATATATATATATATATATATATATATATATATATATATATATGTATGTATTTGTACACCTATAATGTAATCACATCCCAAGAAAACACGTATTAAAACCATAAACAAAATGCACTCACACAGACATGGCAAAACAACTTTAAACATGGGGGATCATCACATTGCAATGAAAAATGCAATGCAATACAACCGCGGGGGACCACCACCCAACATCGCAATCAAAACAATACAACATATGACCATAAAAAGCTTAACAAAAGCAAATATTTACTGACCTGGCGACTCGCGATTCCAACGCAAGAAGGTCCCACGCCTCCAATGACCACGTGATGGAAACCTGGAGGCTCTCTCAATGTCAACTACGATTGAACCCTAAATCCCTAATTTGTGAAATTGATTCCCAATTTGTATGAACCCTACAATCTCAGAATGAGGTTTTCCCAATCCCAATCCCAATCCCTAATTCGAACAAATTGAACCCCGAATTCATTCCCAATATTTCATTCATTCTTTTCAATTTTTTTAAAAATAAAATATCCATGTTAGAATCACATGCACCAAATAATGTATTCCACGTCAATTAAAAACATACATGGCCATATCACGTCAACCTTGCATTAACACTGTTGGGTCTCATTTAACGATAAGAATTAATGGTTACAATTTTCACAAAATAAAAACCTAATTAAAACACGAAAAAAAAAGACCAATTTGAAATTCTCATCTCAAATAAAGACATGGTGAATATTAAATCTTAAATTAACTTGTTTTTAAATAATGTGTTGTAATAATAAAAAAAACTTGCTGAATGAACTTCAAAAAGAACAATTATAGACCCACAGATTCTTAAAATTTCATTCAGGAGCACTCCTAGGATGACTAGGGATCATGATCAAAATCATATTTGGAACAATGTCTCTCTAGGTCTCTAAGAGACACTCCTCTTTGTAGTAGCATACCCCAAACAATCAGAAATTTTAAAAAATAACATTATTCAAGCATTTCTCTTTGAAGCATTAACTAAGAATTACATAAAATTTACCATATGAAAATTATTTATATACAGACTTCAATACATTACATAAAATTAAACCTCGTACCCTGCTAACCTTAATAAATAATATGATTTAATACACTTTTTTACAATGATCAAGTTCATTCAATCGCTAGTTTCGGCCAAAGGAGTTCAAAATCAAAATGAAAATTCTCAGGATTTCCAAGTCTTTTAAGGTGAACGGTTTCAAGATAAAAGGTACGAAATCCGGAAACTGGCCCGGCTTGATTGAAGAGTAGAAGAAAGTGTTTCGTTGGAGTGAACATGGTGAAATACAAACGGAGATAAAACGTAACCACAAGGCAAAAAAAAAAATGTAAAAAACATAATGTACGATTTTCCAATGCATATATATAACCCGGATAACTATTTTTTCTAAATCCTGAAGATATTCTGCAAAACCTCAAAAAGTATAAGGACTACCACGCTTGAAACAAAACTTTGGAAAAAAAAGAAGATATTTTTTATCTAATTTTTCCTCCCCTTATTTCTTCTGTTTGAAACTACAACCCATCCATCATCTGCTTCGCCTGAAACATTCGGCCGGGGCTCATTAACTGAATTATTGTTTGAATGAGATCTGGGAATCTCCGTATTCATGCTTGAAGAATTACTATCTACAATCATGGTTTCATCATCACCATCTTCGTCACTGTCATCTTCACCATCATTTACAATCTAAAACATAAAAAAAACGTTTAACATTATTACTGCATTCAAATTCAACGAAAGTGGAAGATCATCCAATTGTTATTTGGTTAAACGCTTAACATTATTAAAGCATTCAAATTCAAGGAAAGAGGAAGATAAGACAATTGTTTCCTGTACATAAAAAAGGAAAAATATGTACAAATCAAGCAAAAGCATGCTCTGTAAACATATGTAACAAATTAAAAATTACATAATCAAGTCCCAGTCCACTTTGGGAGATCAACAAAAAAGCTCTTCACATTTATTTTGGAGGAACCTTAAAAAGGAGGTTCAGAACTGATTAAGGTGAGTAGAAAACTGTGAAAAAAGAAAGCAGGATTAAAAGAAAATCACTACTCTCATCAGATTTATCAACTTCACATTTCAAAATATTTCAAATATAGAATAATATAATAACTATTCAGGACATATTTCCGTTCTTTGAATACTTCCCATTATTCGAACTTTTAAGTCATGAACCAAAAAAACAAGGAATGAAACAGAAATACAAGAACTACTCATATAAATACACAAAATTAGTGGCTACTCCAGTAACTATAGCAAGGTTTTCAAGACTTGAAATTGAAAGGTAGTGTGAGAGACAAAAATAGATGCACTAGATCACATTTTACATTGAGGCACACAACAGCTATGACTTGATATTTTTGAATAATACCCATCATGTAGAAATTGAACCACCCTAATTAAACTAGCATAGACTCTGTAAACCTTGCCCAATGTTTTTTACATTTAAGCCATTCAAGAAAAACCTGTTTTGCAAACACTCTTCAGATTAAATCAAGTGTTCATTGTCCCCACCAAAACCACGAGATGTAATGAGGATTTGGTTATAGTAAAAACACAAACTTGGCATTATTTAACTTGTACATGTTTAAATTAACTTATTTTTAAATAATGTGTTTTAACAAAAAAGCTTGCTGAATGAATTTCAAAAAGAACCATTATAGAACCCTATAAATATGATATTATAAAAATAGTAAAATTTCATTGTGCACATACTGTATCACGAATGTACCTGCGCTGTGTGAGGATGAGTTGCTTGCTCGAGATTGGCTTTCCTAAGATTTTCAAAAGAACTAAAATTTCCGTCCAAGAATTCTTCATGCATAACCATTAATTTCTCAGCTACCTAAATAATCATAAAAAGAAAATAAGAACAAGTGAAGTTAACAAAACAAACAAATTAAAAAAAAAATGAAAAAGAAAATGTATACCTCTTCAATGCTTCCATCTTCGACCTCCACATTGAGAGAAAGCATACCTTGATCCAGTATGTCTTCTAAGTCATCAATGTAAAGTGGCTCTGGAACACATCCACCAAAACAATTAAAAACAAAATTAAAAGAGTTTCTGATCTCCATAATTGAGTTCTCTTTCGTTGCGCCAATTGATATACCTTTGAATTGAGTGAACCACGAAAGAACGTTGGTGACAAGTTGATCGGCTTTGACACGGGACTCACGGCCACCCCATTCGTTCTCGACAGCAGTTCGAAGAGCAGACCAGCGGAAAAGGAGTAATCCAATTCCTTCATTGAAAACTGCTATAGATTGTCCCTGTAGTCGTCGAGCACCCTCCATATTTCACCAAAACAAACCTTATGTGCTATGTTCGTAATATATCCTGCAATTGGGCCTAGAAACGTGAAACCAAATATAAATAGTAAAAGTTTGGAAAACAGATAAGCAGCAATAAGAATTGAACAGTGATCTAAATACTTCAAACTAAATTGCCATGTATGTAAATGGGCCTAATAATTCTAAATGAATATTTCAACTTGTATAATAATAGACCCATATATATTATCTCTAGTAACTACACATTTTCTCATAATAATTCAAGCTACATCACTATATTTTGATTCAAAAACTTCCATCATCGTAAAACAGCTCGTGCAAAGTGGTCCAACTGGGTGCAAACATAGAAGACAGTGATAGACTCAAATTAAGAAACAAAATATGTATGCATTGGTAGAGAAGGAAAATTTCAACAATTAAAATCCATCTCTCACAATTGGAATGGAGCCATGCCCACCATCACAAGTTGAAAGCCTAAAACTCCAAATGAATCCTTAAAATCAGCTGTCAAAACATTTAAAAAGATTATACAACTAAAATTCAGAATTAACATTCAAACTTTCACCAATCAAACAATACTCCGTATATTTTCATATTTCAGGATTCAATTCTTTCCCCAATCTCGGTTCTAAGGTATGCATCCAGCAATGATAGTAGAAATGAACTCAGACCCTCTGCTCAACCAATCATCAGCAAATTGATTCAAGGCAAAAAACAAAGGTGACCCCAAATAAATCCCAAACAGAACTAATTATCAACACACTAACACATTATGCCCTCTATTTCAGCAACTAAACAGATTCAATATCTACAAACATAATACACAGGCAGACATGAACCAAGTATGTACAAAACAGAATCGGAAGCACACAGGTTTTGTTGTTAAAAAGCTAACAAAACCACAAACACAAAATTCTTGAGGTGTGTAGATTATTGTCCTTAAGGACTTATCAGCGATGTGTTGTGCAAGTCTCACAGGATATAACAAGAACTTTCTGAAAATTTTCAAGGATAATGAACTAGCAAAGAACTCTTAAAAGAGTAAACAATATACCTAGGATAATATAAGAATAAGAAAGGAGAGAATCAAAGAGATATGAGAGAGATCGAAGAAAGTGTGTTCCGTGAATTTAAAGGAAGCACGGGACACCTATTTATGGGTGAAAGAGAGCTTTCGAGATGAGTTAAATCCCTTGACATGCGGAAGACTCCCCACACCTTGCGACTGAAGGCAAGCAACAACCTCGCTATACTTGCGGTTGCAACTACCTAGATCTTGAGCAGGAGGGATCGCCATAATAAGTTTTTTGCGACGAGCTTGGCCAACATAAGCTCAGCCAACATAAGTTCGACCAACACGAAAAGAGGCAACAAGACTTTTGCAATATATTTATAACACAGGTTTTATAAAAATCCCCACATATTACAAAAGATAAGAAAGAAAGATTGAAATAATAAAATCATGGGTCTCATAAGATATAATGCATCAGAGCTAGTATGGCAAACTATATGAACCAACCTATATTTTTGCAATATATTTATAACACAGGTTTTATAACAATCCCCACATATTACAAAAATTAAGAAGGAAAGATTGAAAGAATAAAATCATGGGTCTCATAACATGTAATGTATTAGAACTAATATAGCAAGTTATAAAAACCGGTCCAAAATTAATGAAACTTAAGTTGGTATACATTATATATTAAGTTCTCAATCTAAGACTAGTTCATATAGCTTGCTATAAGTATTATGAGACTCAAGATTTTATTCTTTCAATCTTTCTTTTTTATCTTTTACAATATGTCATTGTTATAAATATATATATATATATATATATATATATATATATATATATATATATATATATATATATATATATATATATTGCAAAAGTCATCATTGCCTCTTTTCGTGTTCATGTTGGCTGAGCTCGTGTTGGCTGAGCTTGTTTGTTGACCGAGATCATTGAAACAAACTTGTTGGATAATCCCTCCTCCGCAAGACCCAAATAGCTGCAACCATAAGTATTCCCAAGGTTGTTGCTCGCCTTCATCTGCAAGGTGGTGCGCGGACTCTTCCTCACATCAAGGGATTTAGCTCATCTCGGAAGCTATTCTCCACCTATATAAATAGGTATCCTGTGATTCCTCCAAATCATGGAACACACTTTCTTCGATCTCTCACACATCTCTTTCATTTTTTCCTTTCTTTTCTTATTCTTATATTATGCCGGGTATATTTTTAGTCTTTTTGGAGTTACTTGTTATTTCTATCTAGGACAGTGAATCTAAACACCTCAGAAGTTTTTTGTTCGTGATTTTGTGAACTTTTTAACATCAGGTTTAATCACAATCACAAGCATAACCCAATACCATACACAAATACAGAGCAATCAAAATTGTATTATGTTCATTCGCCCAAAACCAAAAATCAAAAACACAAACCAAATGACATTTCAAATTACCCCAAACAACACCAGCAGAAGTTAGGGTTTAGATGAGATCAACTTACCACAGCTCTGAGAAGCTTCGCCGGAGATAGATGCAGCGGCCCAAGGCAATGGCTAAGGTAGTCCTCTCCAACCTCGGCGAGCTCGAGATAGGAGGCTTCCAGGACGAGATCGGCAACGATTAGCAAGTGGTTCGATCTCCAATGAAGGTGATCAAGACTCCAGCAAGGGGTGGAGGGTCTGGCGGCGGCCTAGGGTAGTCGAGGAGGACACGAACCAGCTAAGGTTTGGCAGCGACGAGTACCAGCGAGCTGAGGCGGGGGCGCTTGTGGTGGCGGTGGATGTGGGAATAGGTGAAGGAGAAAGCTTGGTTGCGCCTCTTGTGGGGAGAAGAAGAGGCTGAGTGTTACCTTGTTTGTTTGTTGAAGGAGAAGAAAAAATTAGGGGGAAAAAAAGGAATACCCTTGTGCTGTGTTCTGCAGTGAATAATGATAGAAATCCAGGAAGACAGGGTAAAATCCACCGGATTTAAAAAAAAAATGTTAAATAAATTTCGTTTATTTTTAATTATCTTTTTTATTATAATTAATTAAATTTATAATTTTTGCTTTTTAATAATTCACTTAGGTCAATATTATTAAAATTAATTTAAAATTATTATTTAAATTTGACACAATTACATTGCAATTTTAAATAAATTATTATTTCTAATATTTTATTATTTAGTTTATTAATAATGTCATTATTCAATTATTTATTTATGGTTTCATATCATTATTTTTATTTTATTGTTATTATATTAGTATTTTTTAACTATATTTAATGTGTTATAATTAAAATAAATTTTATAAAATTGATTAATTTTATATATTATATTTTGAATTAATATAATAATAAAATAATAAATAACAAAAAGTTATCAAAATATTGTATAGATATTAATTTGAATTATTATTAAATATTTGTTTATAATGGTTTAATACAATATAATGTGTTAAATTTGAAATAAATTGAATAGATAAATAATTTGTTATGGAAAAAAATTATTATATATCATTTAGAATAAATAACTCAACATTTATTGATAATAAATAATTCAATTTTTAAAATAAATTCAATAATTAGTAGTGTATACAAATATTAATTTGATTAAAAAAGTAAAATATTTAGTATTTAGTTAACTGTATATTTTTCTAATTTTTTACAAGAAATTATAATATATTTATTATAACATTTTATTTTTAACGTATGATTGAAATATATTTATTATAGAAATTTATAATAAATTTATTAAATATTACTTTGATTAAATTTTATTTTTATAAAACAAGATAGTAAATAATTTGTAATGAACAATGATCCAAAAGAAAATGGGTATCTTATGATATATAATTATTTCTCTAAATTTGATTTAAATTTTTATAAATATTTAAAGTATATTAATAGCATAAAAGTATTTAAACTTATACACATAAAAAATAATTGGGTTAAATATGTTTTTAGTCCCTGAACTATCATGTTATTTTGGATTTCGTCCATCTTCCAAAAGTTTGTTCATTTTCATCCTCTTAGTCGTATTTTTAGTCCTTAAAAAACAACAACGTTAGATTTAATCTGATGTGGATGTGTCACCTCACTTTTCGTTTTTTTTTTTGAAACATGTCAATCCTTAATGGTGACCCAAAGGTTGTCGTTACTACTGTTGTCGACAACCTTAATGCAAGAACAACAACACCACTCACCACCATCATCCAGATAACCTGCTCCAACTACGCCTATCGCATGGGAAAACTCTTGCCGACAATCGACCCTGCTTCTCCAAAGCTCTTTGCTTAGGGCTTTTGCCTTGATTGTTGGACCCCAAGGTTGTGTTGTTGGTGTTGAGCATATTCCTAAATTAGTTTCTTCTTCAATTGAGAATATTCAGAAAAGTGATGCTTGTATTTGTACCTCACGCCACTTGTCTTTCAAAACCTTTTGTCTATTTTTTACATTGTTTTTACTAATTGCAACATACCCACAAGAGTGAAGGTTATCAACAATGTTATTGTAAGCTTGGGTTGTCCATCTTCCATCAACCCCCTAAATGTGTTTCCTCGATCATGGCATGCAAAAGTCATGCGTCCATGTCCTATGTCCATTATATAAACTCCCTTTCACCACTAGACGAGTCGGTCGCGACTCCCTTACCCATGTTCTTTTTAAACCTATTTCATAAACAAAATGGTAACAAGTTAACTTTAAATTATCATAAAATAAATTTCTTGTCATTTCAAATAACATAGTCATACAACACAATCAATTACAAGAACTACAAGTTTTGATAATCTCGCCACATTTCATCTGCTATTGAATCCCTAATACTACTACCAAGCTTATAATCTTCTTCATGAACTTGAGATGGTGTTGTATGGTCTCCCCTTTCATTAAATTCAGTATCAACCTCATCAAGTAATGAGTCATCATTATCCACACCACGAAGAAAATTGTGTAGGATACAACAAGCTAATATAATGTTATTGTCTCCAACCCATAACGTGGTTCTGTGCCACTTGATATGATAGGGAACCGTTTTTTCAACACACCAAATGTTCTTTCAATAACATTTCTCAAGGATGAATGACGATGGTTAAAGAGATCTCGTGGATTCTATGGTACTCTGCATGTAAATTCTTTAAGTTGATATCTGATGCCTCTATATGGTGTCATAACAATGCTTTTCAACATAAGTCCAACATCACCAAGATAGTACTTTTCCTACAATATTGTACACATAGTGGTATTCAGTCACTAATAACCAAGAAATTAAGATTGCAATGAAGACACTTACCTTGTCAGATAAGCAACATCATCTCGATCAAGAGCATCCTTTAAAATTCTTGAATCAGATGTTGTGCCTTCCCAACCAATTGAAACGTATATGAATTTCATATCAAAATCACACACGGCAAACACATTTGGAGTTGGTCAATTTTTTCTTCCTCGATATCTCAAAGAATCTAATTTTGGCACCCTTACTCGAACATGAGTTCCATTTATGGCCTCTAAACAATCTTAAACATAGAATTAACAAGTCATCATAAAACTCAAAAACGTTAATGTCCTTTGACAAAATTAGATCTTAATAAGTGTTGAAATAATTACCTTAAAATACGAACAAAATCAACTGTTATTCAGGACATATGGATGAACCCCATTTCCTGATGGCTGAATTAAAAATTCAAATTCTAGACTTAAAATAACATACAACACATTATGAAAGTGTTTGCTAACAATTGACCCAGATCGGTGGAAGAAAAATGTCATACTTCGATTCTTAACATTATGACCAATTATATGAAGAAATTGAGCTACTTGTTCCTCCATTCTCGACCAAATGTCGTCCTTAACTAGCTCAGTTGTTCTGAGTCTCTCATAAAGATTAATAAATGCCTCTAAACTCATCCGAATAATGTCGTGACACTGATTAGTATGCATAAGGTATGACATTAACTGGTCCTTACGACGGTCTTTGTCTGGTAGAAAGTTCCTAACACTACTTGAATCACTCATGCACATATTCAATATATTCAAGGTATGTTCAACAATGCATAACATTGTTAGTGTGGACAATGTGGTGGTTATTTGTAATTTTCGATGTAGCATTGCGACTATATTGAAGTCTACATCAACCACATAATTGTCTATATCTTCACCATCCAAATAAGACAGATCTAATTCTTCTTCCATCTATATTTACTTAGAGAAATATAAACAATATTACCAACATCAAAAATATCATAATCAAGTCTAATTAACATTTTAACAACTTCATACGTTCAACTAAAGTAAACATTATAATTAAATAAAGTATAATACGTTCAACATAACATACGCTTATTAGCAAATTCATGCATCATGCATTCATATATTCATCAAACATAGTACATTCATATACTCATACTACATTCATACCATATATTGAATAAACATAATACATCCATGCATTCATATATTAATTAAACAAAAACATAGTATACGACTTACCTCTTAAAGACTTATCAAGATTTGAAGCAAGATTGACCCAAAATGTTCCACTAAACCTCCAATGCAATGCCCAGTCATAGGTCACAGATTATATAATCTTTACAACACCTCCAACAGCTTCACACAGGTCCAACAACTTCACCTAGCTCCACTACCTTCACATACCTCCATCAGCTTCATAACTCATCCACCACCTTCATGCTGTAACCCAAAGAAAATAAAGGGTTAGGGGTGATGATAATCTAACTATCTCCATGGACTCCTACCGTTGTTGCATGGACTTCGCTGCTTCAAGGACTCTGGTATGGATCTTTCTGCATCCTCCAGCTTTGTCACGCACTACTTCAAGGACAAACTCAAGCACCTCTTTGCATCCTCCACATTCGTCACCGGTCATGGTGTGCGTCCAACACCAAGCTTGGAACCCAATTTGAAAGCCCATCAATGCGCAAGGATGCATGGGAACTGAATACATACATGCACAATTGAATACACTAAGTAAGAACTAAACATGTGGAAGTGGGAACCGAATCCAAGATTTGGGAACCGAATACAAGTGAGGGGGAATTCAATACAACCCTTTTCACTTTTGTGTGTTGAGGTGGAATTAAATATGGCTCCCCTGTAATCGAATACACCCATGTCTTCAAGCTTCTACATCTTCATTCTTCGTGTGGAAGCACTATTTTCTTCATCTTCATCCATCAACCTTGTTAATAAACAACATAAACCAGTCTCTTGTTAGCCTCTTCTTGGTCTTTATTGGAGTTAGTTATGCGGTGGATTACTGTTAAATACAGTAATCACACCCGTTAGTTAGCTTTAATTAAGATTTTCTGTTTTGTAATTGGTTATCCCCTGACCCTTGACCTCGAACTCTATAAATAGAGTTCTTTCATTTCATAACAATACATCATCAGTACAAACTTCCACCATTGTAGCATCTATTTCATCTTTTCTCTCAAACATAAATAAAAGGTTACTTTTCTCATACCTCTGATGCTCCTCTTCCTCTTTCTCTTCATCGAGTTTCTCTTTTCTTCATCACCCAAGGAGATTGCCACTGCAGAAGATCCTCCAAGCTAAGCTTCTCTTCTCTGCTTCTCGTCTCAGATATTTCGCTCTCTTTCACCAACTTTCTGACAAAACGAGGCTTCTGGAGAAAGTGAGATTTTACTCACTTATTCTGTCTCTAGACGCAGACATTGGGCTTGGAGTTGGGCCGGTCCAAATCTTTTATGGTATCAAGAGCTAATCAACACTTCCGCTGCTCAAATCTTTCATTCTTGATACCCCTTCTTGGAATTCTTGCAGTTCTTGATTCTGTTCAAGATGACCGAAGAAAAACCCAATCCTGCCAATAATCCTACCAACCCCTACTACCTACATCCTGGGGAGAATCCAGGCCTAACTTTGATTTCTCAAATCCTAAATGAAACAAACTACTCTTCTCGGAGTAGAAGTATGAGAAGGGCACTCCTTTCCAAAAACAAAGTCAAATTCATTGATGGGTCAATCAAGAAACCCAAAAGAACTGAAGAACTATTTGATTCATGGGAAAGATGCAATATGATGGTGCTCTCATGGATTATTAGGACACTTTCTCCTCAAATTGCAGAAAGTTTGATATATGTTGAAGAGGCAAAGGAATTGTGGGATGAATTAAGAGAAAGATTCTCTAAGGGAGACTACTTTAAGATTTTCGATCTCCTTCAAGATATCCACTCAATTAAGCAAGGTGAAAGGAGTGTCAACCAATTTTTCACTGATCTGAAGATTCTTTGGGAGGAATTGGAGTCCCTAAGACCCATACCCAACTGCACCTATATTGTCCCCTGCAGTTGTGAACTTTCCAAAATTTCTCTGAAGTACAGAGAAATTGAACACGTCATATGCTTCCTAAAGGGACTAAATGACTCTTACAACACTGTTCGTACTCAAATCCTATTAATGGAGCCCCTCCCAAGCATAAACCGAGTCTTTTCTTTCATTATACAGCAAGAAAGACAAGAAAGGTCAGGCATTTCCCACACTCAATTTGCTGAAACAAAAAAAGTCCTTGCCACTGTCAACAATAAAAGCAATAATTAGAAAGGAGACCAGACTTGGAAGAACCAAGGTCGTGGATCTGGACAGGGAAGAGGCAGAGGCAAAAATCCTAACCATGGAAAACAATGCTCATACTGCAATAAAATGAATCACACTGTGGATGAGTGCTACTCTAAGCATGGATACCCACCTTGGTACAGGAAAACTGACGGGAATTCTGAAGTGAGGGGAGGCTGGAATTCAGCAAATGTATGCTGTGACGCCCGGGCACTGACGAGGGTGGGGAGTGAGCGGCTCCTGGCAGGCTTCGAGTGGAAGGGGCACATGGATGAATCGAACATACACCGGAATGAGAGGGATCTGGAGACTGTATAGGTATGGGACTATACGGTTGAAGGATAGCTTAAAGGAATTAATTTGGCTACTCATATCACCAAATGCATTTGCTTTTCGGTAGCCTAGCCCATAAGAACTTCATGGTTAAGCGTGCTTAGCCTGGAGTAATTCTGGGATGGGTGACCTTCCGGGAAGTTTTCCCGGAAAGTGTGTGAGTGAGGACAAAGCACACTGGAAAGCGTCGTGGTGATCTGTGGGGGTAGTCAACAGTCCCTGTAAGTTGCCGGGGCGTTACAGATGGTATCAGAGCCTAGCCTCTCCCAGTACGGTGTGGTTCGAGGACGAACCAAGCGGAAGTTTTCCCGGAAAGTGTGTGAGGACACTGGAAAGCGTCGTGGTGATCTGTGGGGGCAGTCAACAGTCCCTGTAAGTTGTCGGTGTTACATATGCCAGAACATTTCTGGACCAGAGACAGACCAGAAGAACAGCACAAGTGTTGCCTTGAGTTCATTGACACCAGAACAAATGCAGAAGCTTCTCAAAATGATTGAGGAAGCTGACCAGCCCAGTCACATTATCAATCAGATGCAGAGCAACAATAAAGAAGATGATTCAGGTACACTCTCTTGGATTATTGATACTGGGGCCACTGATCATGTGACCCATGAGAAAGAAAGTTTTGTAACATTTTATAAAATTAAACCCATCACTGTTAGGTTGCCAAATAATACTGTTATTACAGCTAACTATGCAGGGACAGTTCAATTTTCTAAAGATTTTGTTCTTTTTAATGTCTTATACATTCCTGATTTTTCATTCAACATAATCTCTGTTCAAAGTCTCACAAAAGACTTGAATTGCAGTCTAACCTTTTCTTCTAGGGATTGTTAGATAAGGGAGAATTCTACATTGAAGATGATTGGGTCTGCTAGTTCCCATAAAGGCTTATACTACCCACAAGATTTTCCCTGTCCTGATCAGAATTTTGTTTTCAAATCTGTTTTCTCCTTTAAGCATGTAGACATAAATTTGTGGCACTATAGGCTAGGCCACCCTGGACACAAAGTTGTAAAACAGATATGTGAACTTTTTCCTTATGTTCAAATAAATGCTGACACTGTTTGTGATGTTTGTCACTATGCCAAACAACATAAATTGCCATTTCCTACAAGTGTTTCTTTATCTGTTGAATGCTTTGATCTTATTCATTGTGATATATGGGGTCCACTATCTATTTCCTTTGTCCATGGGCACAAATATTTTCTTACTATTGTAGATGATTATAGTCGACACACGTGGATATTTTTAATGAACAATAAAGGGCAGACTAGAAGCCTGCTGCAGAATTTTGTTATTAAGATTAAAAATCAATTTGGTAAAATGATTAAGACCCTTAGGTCTGATAATGGCCCAGAATTCAACTGTGCCAACTTTTATGATTCCTATGGAATCAATCACCAAACCAGCTGTGTTGAGACTCCTGAGCAAAACTCGGTGGTGGAACAAAAGCACCAACATATTCTTAATGTGACTCGAAGTCTTATGTTTCAGTCTAATTTACCCAATGTTTATTGGTCCTACGCTGCCAGCCATGCAGTTTACCTTATAAATAGGTTACCCTATCCCATACTTAATGGGAAAACCCCACATGATCTCATTTATGGTGCTCCTCCCACCTATTTGAGTCTCAAAACCTTTGGGTGCCTTTTGTTTTGCTTCCACCCTTGAAGGAGGCAGAAACAAGCTTGAGCCAAAGGCTAGAAAATGTGTCCTTCTCGGGTACAAGAGTGGAGTTAAAGGATACATTGTCCTTGATATTCACACCAAAGAACTTTTTGTGACCAGGAATGTTGTCTTCTATGAAGGCATTTTCCTTGGAAAAACCAACAAAACAGCACAGAAGATGACAACCGAGATTTTGACAAGATGACTTTTCTCAGCGATCCTATACATAGTTCTGTCACTGGTAATGGTGAAGGGATTGTAGATAGGGAAATAGAACAAAATATCGATGTTCATGGTGATGTTGAAGATTTGTCCAGTGGCAGTGGAGAAAATCCTGGACCCAGGCGATCTGACAAAGTTAGAAAGCATCCAGGATATTTGGATGACTATATACACCAGGTGAATCAATCCTTGACTTTGAATAACAATTTGAAAACACCCTATCCCATTTCTGATTTATTATCTTGTGAATCTTTAACAGAGAAACACCTAAGATATACCATGGTTGTGGCTGTCAACACTGAGCCTCAATCTTATAAAGAAGCAAAGGATGTGTATGAATGGGCTGATGCTATGCAAAAGGAAATCAAAGCATTAGAGGACAATAATACTTGGTCCATGACTGAACTTCCTCCAGGAAAAACTGCCATTGGATGCAGATGGGTGTATAAAATCAAGTACAGGGCCGATGGTGCTGTTGAAAGACATAAGGCTCGCCTAGTGGCAAAGGGGTATACCCAACAGGAAGGAATTGATTTCTTAGACACATTTTCCCCTGTTGCTAAACTAACCACAGTTAGATTACTCATTGCACTGGCAGTGTCTAAGAACTGGTTCTTACATCAATTTGATGTGGATAACGCCTTCCTACATGGAGATTTGAATGAGGAGGTCTACATGAAACCTCCACCGGGATTAACTAATTACAAGAGAGGTCAGGTTTGCAGGCTCACCAAATCCTTGTACGACGTAAAGCAAGCTAGTAGGCAATGGTTTGAGAAACTGTCTACATTTCTCATTTCAGTTAATTATGTGCAATCAAAATCAGATCACTCTCTTTTTGTTAAAGGAACAGGTATAAGTTTCACAGCTCTGCTAGTCTATGTGGATGATGTTATACTGGCAGGAAATTCCATGGAAGAAATCAATCATATCAAGAATCTCTTACACAATAAGTTTCACATAAAGAATATGGGGAACTTAAATATTTCCTTGGTCTTGAAGTAACACGGTCTAGGAAGGGAATTCATTTGTTGGGTTGCAAGCCTTGTACCACTCCATTCTTAAGTGACATGAGTTCTATATACAAATAGGAGAGCTACTTAGCAGATCCAAGCTCCTACAGAAGATTGATAGGGAAGTTGCTTTATCTATCTAACACTAGACCTGATTTGTGTCTCTCAATCAATTTGCTAAGCCAGTTTATGCAGTCACCCACTGATTTTCATTTTCGGGTTGTTCAACATGTTCTTAGGTACATAAAGTCTAAAAGCCATCAGAAGGACTTTTCTTTCCAACTGGTTCACCTATACATATAAAGGCTTTCAGTGACTCAGATTGGGCAACATGCCCTTATACTAGACAGTCTACTACAGGATTCTGTGTCTTTCTTGGATCATCACTCATCTCATGGAAATCCAAGAAACAAAGCACTGTTTCTAGGTCGTCCACAGAGGCGGAATATAGGGCTCTAGCAGCCACTACTTGTGAGATACAATGGCTTAACTATATGTTGGATGATTTACAAGTGAAACAAGTTGCGACTCCAGCTCTCTACTGTGATAATAAGTCCGCCGGACATATAGCACACAACCAAAGTTTTCATGAAAGAACCAAGCATATTGAGCTCGATTGCCATGTAGTTCGAGAAAAAATACAAGCTAATGCTCTAAGACTTCTACCAGTTCGCTCGGACCAGCAACTTGTGGACATTTTTACCAAATTTCGACATTGTGTTCGGTTCCAGTACATTATTCCCAAGCTTGGGCTGATGACCATCCATCATCCAGCTTGAGGGGAGGCTATTGGAGTTAGTTATACGGTGGATTACTGTTAAATACAGTAATGACACCCGTTAGTTAGCTTTAATTAAGATTTTCTGTTTTGTAATTGGTTATCCCCTGACCCTTGACCTCGAACTCTATAAATAGAGTTCTTTCATTTCATACAATACATCATTAGTACAAACTTCCACCATTGTAGCATCTATTTCATCTTTTCTCTCAAACATAAATAAAAGGTTACTTTTCTCATACCTCTGATGCTCCTCTTCCTCTTTCTCTACATCGAGTTTCTCTTTTCTTCATCACCCAAGGAGATCGCCACTGCAGAAGATCCTCCAAGCTAAGCTTCTCTTCTCTGCTTCTCGTCTCAGATATTTCGCTCTCTCTCACCAACTTTCTGACAAAACGAGGCTTCTGGAGAAAGTGAGATTTTACTCACTTATTCTGTCTTCAGACGCAGACATTGGGCCTGGAGTTGGGCCGGTCCAAATCTTTTCATCTCCAACCAAAAGGCTCCAACTTGCAAAAACAAGAAAAAACTCACAAAAACCATTACCTGATGACATGAGCTTTGCTGCACTCAACACACAAAACCTCAGTTCAGCATAAACACAACACTCACACCATTGCTTTTGCCTTAGTAAATACACACATGAGTTTCTGCCTTAAAGTAAATACACACACCACCTTGAGTTAATACACAGACCAACCAAATGTACCAACCAATGTCTTATTAACGGGTTTTCGTGGTCAAAAGTTTGTGTTCAAATTCAAAGCCTCCCTCCCAACACTATAATGCTAGTAATCTTTCTAGTGTGTGGTTGTGTCAAACAAAGAATCGAATCTCTGCATAAGCCATCTAAGGTTGCGAAACTACGAAAGTAACAAAGTTACTCCTGATGCATAAGCCAACTAGGGCAGCAGGAGTAACAAAGTTACTCGTGACACTCTACCAAAAGATAAAGCCATGATTGATATATGTATCAAGTAACAAATGTTTCCTTTATTTATTATTAAGCATGTGATGTAATTGATTATCCAACTTTGGAATCGAATTACTTGCATTTTTACGTAGTGTATTTTACGCTTGCATTTTTAAGTGGTATTTTATAAAAGAATGGAAGGCAAAGCTGAGATTTCAATCAAAATCACTACAAATTTGAGCGTATTAATTGGGTGATCCCGCATATCAACTTAAATTCATCTTCGTATGTCAGTCAAAACGAACGCAATGTATCTCGCAAATCTATCATAGTCTTTTGTCGTGAACAATACAATCTGCAGATGCAAACACAACCTAAGGGATAGCTTCCTCTTCGACCTTTTTTCTCATTAAAAATATATTTTAAACACATATTCTTGATTCTATAATTTGAAATACAAAATAAAAAAATTAATTTGAAATACAAAATAAAAAATTATTATATGTTGTATAATTTGGAATACTTTTTTTTATTTTAGTGTTTCAGATTATATAATCTTAAATATGAAATTTAATATTTCAGATTGATTATATAGTCCAAATATAAAATTAAAAACACATTATGAATTATATAATTTAAAAATAAAATATATATTTTAAATTATATAACTCAGAATGTAAAATTTGTGTTTTAAATTTTATATTGTAGTTTTCATTTTATGTTCTAAGTTTGTATAATTTAGAATATAAATTTTATATTTCGGATTATATATTCTTAAATATTTCTAGATTATGTATTCCGAAATTAAAAATGAAAAGAATTTTAAAATGAATGGAGGTGCAGAGAAGAAATGTCCTATAACATAATCAGACCAAATATTCAAAAACACATTTAAATGGCATCCTTGCTTTATCAAAGTAAAATCTAAAATAGAAAGAAATTAGGTACAACACATTTAAATCGTAAATTTTAACATAAACTAATTAAAACTCTAAAAGTAGTTTTATTAAAAAAAAAAAAAACAAAATCTGATAAACTTTAGTGAAAAAAAACGTTAAACTCCTTTTATTTTTATAAAAAACGGAATTCAATTAAGTTAAAGAATCAAGTAGATGCACTTTTTATTCTAAGAAGCAAAATGCACTTGAGAGGAGCTTATTCCCCATAAAATTTGGTAAATTATTTTTTTATACAATTTTAAGAGCTTTTGAATAGGTTTTCTCGTTTATATGTTAAGTTATAAATTGCTTTGAATTTGGTACATGAATTAATAAATTAATTTATATATAAAAAAAAGTATAGATCGTTATTGATTCATATCTTAAATTTCAATCACCCTCAACAAACTTTTGAGACATGGTCCGTATGTGCAAGTATGTTAATGTTGAATATTGCCTAAATAGGAAAAATGAAATTTTTGGTGAGACCGAAAAAGATATCTTCAAGTTTAACAAAAGATAGGAAGCAAAAGAAATATCAAACCACACAATAATGCAGCAGAGAATAAGTCAGTGGAGTAGATGCATAACCCTTCAGAACTAGGGGGGCCCGGCTGATGCATCATAATACGTATACCATTGCTGTTATATTCTAAGGTTTTACAAAGTCCAACATGCACAAAGGGAAAGCGTTACATTTGAGAGTGTAAACAACACTGCTTCTTAAAGAAAAGTCACAAAGACTCGTACAACGCAGCGTCTGCCTTTACACGTTTTTTACTTATTCATTCATTCTTCCAACTATGGTGATGCTCATATAAAAACAACTCCACCTCCAAATACTCAAACCACATATCATACAAACAATTCTTGCCTTGCTTCGGTTGTCTTCAGTTTTCGCTCTTTCTTTCTCACTTCCTATTGTTGTAAATTCAGTTATCTTTGTTGCCTTGCAAGACATGTGTCCTCTCAGGTTCATCCTTGTCTTTTTCTCCGCCGCATTGGCAGCTTATTTTGCCTGGACCACCGTACGTTCCTCCTCAGAGATTGACCTCACCACCCAAGACCAGAACAACAAAGCCTCCTCCAATAAGGATCATTTCAGTTTCAACAAGGTGCCCTCTGTTCCATTTTTTTTTTCTAGTAAAATTCACCACCATTCTTGAGTTTCTTCTTTTTAACCCTTTTTCTTCGGTTTCAGATTATTCAGAATGGATTCTGGGTATTTGTTGACATGGCCAGCGGGAGGTATATATGGAGAAATTTGATATCCAGGACAGATGTTGTTCAAGTAAAGAGCTCTTAGATGTTGGAACTTCTCAAATCTTGATTCTTGATGCAGAAACTTTTAATTCATTGTTTTATTTTCACTCCCAGTGTGAAGAAACCTGTAAATTCTTGTCATCCTTTTCTTTCTGCAAATGCTTGATAGGTAAATGGGAAAGAGCTTGTACAATTCTACTAATTTTGCAAACTAATTTCAGTGTTTATTTTCCAAAGCTTTGTGCCTCATTCTCAACACTTTTTTCTCCCTTCTATGCCAGCACTGCACACATGTTCAAACTCAGGGGCTAGATGGAAATTTGCGTAATCCAACTAATCAACCGTTTATGCACTTTATTTATAATCAGAAAATACAATTATTTACATTTACCAGAATATGGTATACTGTACAAACACCATAATAGATAACATAGCAGATATACAAGTTCAGAAAATATGCTAGTTGCAGTGCGAGAATGTGACTATATTAGGTCAGACTGTAGCTTAATGGACATGTAGAGAAGCGCCAATAGAGCACCTTGGGGAAGTGGTGCATACCTTGCAAGGTAGGAGCCAACCCACATGGCCACCACAATTAGTGCAACAACACTACTACTGGTTTTCCCGCAAACCCAACTTGCAAAAGACAAGCACAATGTTAGCAATATGCCACCCCTCCCGCCCAAAATCCATGCTATTACATACCCAATTTTATAGCCTGTGTCTAACTTTTGATCAAGCAATGCCGTCAGGCCGCTAAATGTAAGAGAGAGTCGGGATCCAAACGTCTGAAACAAAAATAACGACAAGAACGCTGATCTAAGCACTTCAATAAAAGAACCCCTCTCTTCATCTAAATTTTCTTCATCTTCTTCCTCCTCGGTTTCACTGTTGTAATCCTCACTATGCATTTTTTTCCTCAGGTGAGCCCATCTATAGACTCTTACCTGATCTTCAAACTCAGTACTGTAACTCCATTTTTCCCTGTGAGAGCTATGACTAAAGTGAAGTTCTTGATCATACTGAACTCTAGTTGCTTCATTGGATAGTACCTGTTTATGGATATAAAGAACTAGATACTGTCATTCGATTTCTAAACCAAGATATGCTCCGAAGCCCGAGAAAAACAAATAAGAAGAAATCCTTATATTACAGAAGGAATTCTAGGAACTTCATAAAATGTTTCAAAATTCAAAAACTACTTTATAAATGTACTAAATTTGTTGGATGAAAAACTTGACTACATTTGTAGTCATCTTATTTTGAATTTGGAAACTGAAAAAGAGCATAGCAAAGAAGTTTGCTATGCTCTCTATCCGAAAACCATTAAATGAATGTCAATTAGTCACATTCTATTATGATTTTTTAGTCTCTGCCGAAGTAAATTGTTGTGGAACCAGTAAGACTGCACTGTGTACAGTATGGTCCCTAATTAAAAATGTAGAACTTTTCCTTGCCCCAGAAAAATGAAATTAAATCCATAGTAACAGAAACTATTTCGATATATCAAGAAAAGTTGAATAGCAATTGCTCACTTCATATGCATGACGGATGCTCTTGAATAACTCCGCAGAATGTGGATCCTTGCTAACATCGGGATGGTACTGCACTCTCAGCAAAATAAAAGACAAGACAAAATGTGAAAGTAAGTAGTATTTATAAACTCATATGCCAAATACACTGCCACATCTATAGTGGCATTTATAAATAGACAAAATTCAAGACACGTCAATATTAACAATCAATATCCATTTTCAGTAACATAAAAATTCAACACTAATCAAAGACTAAGAATCAAAGTATGTTTGCTTAGTGCCTATTGCAAGTGATTCTTCATGATTCGATTTGCTTGAAAAAAGGATTCTGATTCACAATTTGTATCCAAGTTCAACTACCACGGCTACCTGTGTTCTTTTAGTCAATAGAGAAAAACTATATTTTTCTCTAAACTAGATGATGTCACAGCTTCAGCTATAACCTCTTTAAACCATACTGACGAAATACACCAAACACCTCAACAGAGCCTCTAAAAAGCACTCTCACAGTACCATTTGATGCTTCCTCACAGAACCAAGTTTACAATAATGGCAAAAATTTCATTGAATGGACTCAATCTGTGAAGTTGGGAATAGATGGTAAATGAAAATTGAGATACCTAATTGGAGAAGTCATGTGTTAGGTTCCTTTATCAAGAACCCACTTACTCAGACACTATTAGGCACTCACGCAACACAAACAGAAGAAAGAATGATCTGCAGTGGTATTGATATGAAAGAATACAGAGTGTATGATGATGAGAGCTTAACCTCCCCCTCTCAGGAATAATAGTTCCTGAAGTTTCTTTACAAAACAAACAACTACTCTGCACAACTATTCAATTAGCTATTTATACAATGCTAATACCCCGCTCCTCCTAACTGCCCAAACAGTTAGGCATCCCCCTTTCTATTCCTTCTCACATAAACCCTCCAACTCCTAACATCATGCAAGTTAGAAAATTGGAGGGATGACCCCTCTTTCACAAGGTGAAAGTTAGAAAACTCTCTCATTACTATCTGGTTGGGTTGATCAACTCCATGGAACTAGTAGTCGGAAAACTGTTAGGTTCCTAAATTGGGAACCTAATTCCAAGACACACTTCCTCTCCAAGAAACACAGAAAGAAGGGGAAATCTGAATATTATTCACAAGTATAGTATCTGTACAGGCAAATGTAGAGGCATAACCCTCTTCCACAGGTATAAACCCGTAAGCAACTCAACAATCAATTCCCCAATCCCTTCTACCCAGTCTTTATTTATACTATCTTACAATCTCATCAAAACTGTCCTACACCATTAGTTAGTTATATTCAGTTCCTCTTATTTCTCCTTTCATAAACTAACCAACTATTCTTATTCTTATCCCTATCAAAAACCCCGTTTGCTTCTACCTACAAGCAAAAGTGTTTATGATTTTGGATGTGAGTGCTATTCAGACCTGAAGAATTCATCACAGATTTATTACTTGAAGACAATTGCAAAAATTGAAACAATGTCACATCATATTACAACTTGATGATGACTCTTTGGCAAGAGTAAGACCAAGTTATGGAGATAATTAGGAAAATCTCAGAGAGATTCTGTTCAGTTCAAGGAGAGAATGATCATCATGAGTGCATGTTCATCACTGGCCTTAATTGATGTCTCGATGAATTAAGAGGATAATCAAGAAGGAATCAAATATATTACATAGGTCTTTTCTAAGGTTAGAATGATGAATCAAGAAATGCTGAACACTCGTGAACCATCCTCAGTCATCTTTGGCATGCCTTGTCCAATTAGAGTCAACTATCGATTCCGGGGATGTTTAACTTTCAAGTTGCATTGTTTTATTAAATTGCAATTACATGGTCCAGCTTTACCAAATGCAAATCAAAGCTAATAAGGTATTGAGTTACATATAAGTGGTGGAGAATGTACGGGGAACATGCTCCAGATTTGCAAACCATTGCAACTAAAGTGTTAAGCCTCCCATGTAGCACATCACGGTTGAGCACAACTTGAATACATTAAAGCACAACTAACTTTTTTTTAAAAAAACTATATAATACAAAGTCATCATTCTAAGAAGAAAAGCAAGTGTGACCGTAAAAAGCTCCAAGACATGGTTTTTAAAGTACAATCAACTCTTAAAGATTGTAGTGACAGAATGGATTATATTGACCTTATTCTCCTAGATGAAATTCATGATTGTAATAAGTGGTAGGTAGGAGAAATGGGTGAAGATGGAGAAGTAGTTGAAGATGAACTGATCTTTGGTATGATAGCTTGACATGGGGATTTGTTGGTGATACAAGTGGGTTTGGCTGGGTGAGCTAGACAACCGGGTAGAGTCCCTAGACAGCATTTGAGACTTAACACAATTGCAAATATTAAGGAGAAGGAGGAGAACGAACATCTTGGATAATGATAAACAAGAGAATGGTGATGAGGAAGAACTTAAAAGTGGATATAGAAATTCTATTTAAGGAATCACTTGTAATAAGCACTAGGCAAAGTATTTGCTTGATTATTAGTCCTTTTTTAGTCTTGGATTTGAATGTAGTGACAATCACAATAGATTTTGATTAATTATAACTTCGTCTTTCCTCTTTAATTTTGTAAATTTTCTATTTGTCAGTATTTACATGTGTATGATATAAAAGTAAAAATATGCATACTTTTGTGCTAGACTTCGCAATAGAAGTTGCCATGCGCTATTCAGGATTGGCTATATAGTAATATGGTTTAGATTCACTTTTCTAATGCTCTCTTCTCTAATAGTTACCAAGCCTGGAGAAATCCATTTCATATAAATCATCAACTCTATCCACGAACTATTACCCTGTCTCCTAAATGGTCTCTAAAATAGAGAGAATATATAAGTAATCCCCAGATAGAAAAAATCAAGCTAAATTAAGAACTAAAGTTATGGATATTCAAAACTTAGTGTAATTTTATTATTTCGGTTTGACCTCTTATGAGAAAAGATGAAATTGTTCTAACATTACATAACCAATCACCAGGCACCAGAAATTGTCAATAATTTGAAACAATTACAATACACTGAAATGCCAAAGAATCCAATTTTCTGTAAGTTAATATAACACAGTTCTCAGGTGTTCACGTCAAATCGAGAATCACTACAGCTCGTAGCATATTACAACGCAGACCCGGAACGAAAAATCAATCAATCAAATATTCATGCGAAATCGAAGAATACCTTACGGGCGAGGAGGCGATAAGCGCGTTTGATGTCGACGGCGGTGGCATTGCGGGCGACTCCGAGCACGGCGTAGTGATTCTGGCCGCCGTTGATGGCGGTGGGCGAGGAGGAGGCCACGACGAGTGGAGTGCGCCGGCGAGGAGGGTTGGTCCAGCAGGAAGGTGCGGCGGAGTGGAAGGGGCTGGAATCGGCGGCGCCACCATAGCGTCCTATGGAGATGGATCCAACCACAAGGTGCGATTGCATTGTGAATCAGTAGCAACTGTTAACTGCGAGTGAGTCTGTGGAGCTCAATGCAAGATTTTCCTTTTCATTCTCTTTTTGTGTATACATAAAAATCGAATTAGGTTTCAGTAATTTTGTGCATCTTTCTAATATCTAAGACTATAGGTTGAAGTAAGTGATAAAAAAGTGTGACCAAAAGTAGAAATATTCAAAAACAGAATTGGATATTAAGGGTTAAATATGTTTTTTCTACCTTAACTTTTAGTGAAAATTAGAATTAGTCTTTTTTCAAAATTTTGGTCTAATTTAGTCTTCAACTTTAGAAATATATGAATTTAGTTATTTTAATTAAATTTTGTTAATTTGATGTTTCTAGAGTTCGAAACATCAAAAAAGTTAACAAAATTTAGTTAAAAGGACTAAATTTATACATTTTTAAAGTTTGGGGACTAAATTAGGCCAAAGTTTTGAAGATGAATTAATTCTAATTTTCACTAGAGACTAAAAACATATTTAACCCAAAAATTAAATACTAGTTTATTAATGTAATTCTTACAAGTTAGTATTTACAAATTTTTTAAGTTAACGACCATACCAATAGTTGTTATAAATTTAATTTGAGTGTTAAGATATGGTAAATGTATTTCTCATTTCACATTATTTGTTATGTAAATTAAGTTAGCGACCATATCATATTTTTAATTTATTTGAAAGAAAAAGTTAATTTTACCTCTCACCAAAAGAATATTATAATTTTACATCTATTATTCTCTCTCTTTTATATTTGTATATGTATATATAATGTGTCTCTTTTCACTTTTTCTTTCTTTTCTATTTAACAAATTATGATTTTGTCTAAGTAACAAACATATTTGAATTTGTAAAGTTTTTTCTGAAACTATATTTTAACTGATTAGATTTTTAATCTAATCGATTATGCCAGTATTATATCCTTATTCTAATAAAGCAGAAAAGAGTGCCTAATCGATTATAGTTTTAATGCAATTGAATAAAACTCACATATTTGGTCATTTTGAATATTTTCACTCATCCTATTTGCATTTAGCATCAAGCACGCATCATACATGTCTAAATGTTTATGCAGAGTTGAGAATATGTATATTTTACTAATGATATAATATGATACCAATTTTGATGTCCTCAAGGTGTCATGAGCACTTTGAATTGTGAGATATGCCTTAGTTCTACATTTCACTTTAAGCATGGACATTTTTAATTCATCTCAGTTACCTGCAAAACAATTAAAAGGCTTGAATGCAAGTACTCAATTGAATTTGGGTCCTTTAATGTTAGGTGGTTGTGGTGATTCCTTAGGAATCCATTTAAATTTGCCCTTAAGCACATCAACATTTTTATAGTAGCAAGACTTTGATACATGACCAATGTGATTGCATTAAAAGCATGTTATTGATGAGGGTTTACTAATGTCAATGAATTTTTTATCCCTCAATTTATTACTACTTTTACCTGTATAGCCAATTCCTTGCTTGTTTAGTACATTTCTTTGTGTTCCTAGTAAGGTTTCAAGGTTTGAACTACCTAGAATGAATTTAGACAAAGTGTTCATGAGGTACTTAATTATTTTCAACTGCCTTGAACAGTTTTCACATTCTTGAGCACTCACTAAGCTCTCTTTTATGTCTTGTTTAGGTGCATTTTTTAAACCTTCCAATTCAGTTTTCAACATTTCATTCTCTTTATCAAAGTTGTCTAATCTACTCTCTAGACACTTATTTTCACTCTTTAGCCTATTGTTTGCATATTGCATTTTTTTGGCTTCTTCATGTAATTCTTGGAATGCATCAAGAAGTTGATAATACTTGTCTTCTACGTTTTCACTTCAAAGTTGCTCTCACTGCTTTCTAAACACATTGAGCTTCCCATCAAGCAAAGATTTGTTGCTTCTTTAATGCTCTCATCATATTCACTTGAGGGGGAGCTTGAGGCACTATCTTCTCAGGCTATACAGGCCTTTTTCTTTCTCTGGTTTCTACTGTCTAGATGGTTCTTTTCTTCTAGCTTTTACTTCATTTTAATTACTGGACATTCAGGCTTAATATGTCCAACCTTGCCACATTCGTAGCAAGTTGGTGCAGCAACAAATTTCCGCTTTCTTCTATTTATCCTTGGATTTCCTGCAAAATCAGAGTTAGTCTTATTTTTTTAATTTCAAATATTTAGAGAACCTTTTTACCACGGGACTCATTGCTTTAGCATCTGATTTTTCAGTTTCAGGATCATCTTCAACCTCATACTTTCTTGAGCTGGTTTTATTTGTTGTTCTTGCAGTACTCTTGAGAGCAATTGTGTGATTTTGCTCTCCTTCATCTTCTTCTTTCAATCTTCCCAACTCTAGACCTTTTTCCCTTAGCTTTCCAAACAAAGTGGTCATATTCATAGTGGTAAGATCTCTTGATTCCGAGATGGTTGTAACATTTGGTTGTCAGTTTTTGTTCAAACTTTTTAGAATCTTGATGTTTAGCTCTTCCTTGTCAAAAGTATTTCCAAGAGCAAGAAGATGATTCACTATGTGAGTAAATATTTTCTGCACATCATATATAGTATCATCGTTCTTCATCCTAAACATCTCATACTCTTGAATCGAAGAGTTTTTTCTGGATCTTTTTACCTCATTCGTCCTTTCATAAGTTACCTCTAAAACATCCCACGTCTCTTTGGCTATTTCACACACTGAAATTCTATAGAATTCATCAATTATAAGTGTAGAGGAGATGATGTTCTTGGCCCTCACATCATAGTGAGTTCTCCTACTTTCTTCTGTTATCCACTCAGAAAAATCTTTGGGTTTGGTCTTCCCATTTTCTATCTCGGTTGGTTCATAAGGTCTATTGATCACGACATCCCATACACCTTTGTCTATTGATTCCAATAAGATCCTCATTCTGATTTTCCAGAAAGGATAATTCTCACCCGCAAATAGAGATGGCCTATTTGTGGATGCACCTTCTCCAAAAGTTTGAGATATACTGATCATATTGGATCTATTTAATCGATTAAAATACGATTTCCAACTCTGATGCCAATTGTTAGAAATAGGAAGCCTTATTTCTATATCCAAGAGGGGGTAATTGGACTTAAACCTTTTTCAAAATTCTTTTTCAAATCTTTAAAGAGTTCTTAAAACTTGAAATCAATACCCAAAGATCAAATGAATCAACTAAGTAAAGAAATATAAAAGAAAGATCAAAGAACACCAAGATTTGTACTGGTGCAGCTTATCTAAAGTCTACATTCAGTCTTCTCCCAACAACCTAAGTTGAGAGGCTTTCTACTAAATCAAATTTGAGTTGAGAATACAATGAAACTCTCAATTGTTATCCTCACCACCCTCAAATCAAATCACAACACAAATAAGAGAGGAAAACACTCACTCTCACCCAATACAAGAGATGAAAACCTTCAATCTCTAACTCGGCCTACTCGCACAAGTGCTACACAATGTAGAAAGAATGATATACTGATCAAAATATATTATTCAAGTACATATGAATCAGCAATAGTGAAGTCCACTTGATCTTGAATGAATCTTTGAATGTATGATCACCAATGAAGCATGAAATCCTCCAAGAACTATTCTTGAGAGACCTTGTACACAAAACTCAGAAAGTATATTAGTATTTGAAAATTAAAACGATAATGAAACAAGTCTCAAGTTAGGTTTATATCGAAAATTAAAATTCTGATGCAGTTTAATCGATTATATTATCAGCATAATCTATTATGCTTTTGTCTATATTTTAACATATTATTACACATGTATAATCGATTATTTCAACATATATGCTTATAACTTCTTCTTTTAACAGACTTAATAGATTAGGCTATCTACATAATGGATGAGACCTTACTTTTTATTTTAATCGATTATTGAACTTATGTAATCGATTATCTTGGCACTTAGCCTAATTAGTCATCAATTTGTCTTTCTTAACAGATTATGTTACTTATATAATAAATTATGCTTCTCTTTGTTTTAATCGGTTATGTAACTTATGTAATCGATTATAACAGAGTGATTTGTCCCTGTTTAGCTTTCTAAGTATTATGGCTTAATCTAATGGATTATACCACTTATGTTATAATTACCAAAAACTAGACTTTCAATCTGTTTTAGGCTTATTTCACCAGTCATGAATGGATAAAAACATCTAGCACTAACATATTAATTATTTAAACATTTGTTATGTCATTTTGTTGTGCAAGAACGATTAAAACCATTTCTAATCATTTAAACATATTCATCATCAAAAACCAAAATGTATAGAAGTTAGGCTCCCCCTATCAACAGACTCCTTCTCAAACGACTCCTTCCTAAACAACTCCTTTCCAGATGACTCCTTACCAGAAAACTCCTTACCTAGACGGTATCTTACTAGATGGTCTACCAATTTTTTGCACAATAAGAGATTAACTAAGCTCTAAATGGCCCCAAGACAGATCCCAAATATACAAACTTTCCCTACACCCATGATCTTAAAATCTTACCTGTTAAAACCCCCGCTTTTATGCTCAAAACTCACTCTTCTTCTAATTATCCCATACCCAAGTTCTGTAGAAACAAATAAGCTCAAACTCACTAAATCTACAATCATAAATTCATTCAATAAACAAATTTTTAACAATAGCAAACTAGACACACCAACATGCATCAGTTTTCAATTCAATACATCACCTTTCTCAAACACCCAACATATCAAATTTCATGGTTTAATCAAAGTTCACAAATCAATCATCACATCATCATACAAACATCAAATCTTACATGCATACCAAATCCAAACCAAATAAGCTAGCTTCCCTTATGATAGGAAATAATATATTTGATTATAGTTTACCTTATTTAGTTTCTGCATAATTGATTCTGTCTTGAATATTATAGTTTACCTTATTTAGTTTCTACAGAATTGATTTTGTCTTGAATAATTGATATATTCTTTCCTTAATTATAAAATCTAGGTATTCTGTATATTCTATATATTGTACCCTGGTTACTCTTTTCAAATCAATAAAACAGATTTGTTACAATCATTACATGGTATCAGTCTAATTTCGATCCTTCCTTACTCTTTCTTCTTTTCTTTTCTTCCCTATGGCTAATACTGATGGTGCTTTTTCCTTTAACACCATGATCCACATGTTAAACATACGCCTCACCTCAACCAAGTTCATTCTCTAGCGTCGTCAACTCCTTCCTCTTCTCGAAGGACGGGCCCTTTATGGTCATATTGATGGCTCAATCATAACTCCTCCTGTGAAATTGCCTGTTGTTGATTGATCTTTAACGGTTCCTAATCCAGCCTTTCTCACGTGGAAACAACAAGATCAAAGACTTGTAAGTCTTCTTCAGGCCTCCCTTACTGAAGAGACTCTAGCTAAAGTACTGCACTGTGACACCGCACAACAAATCTGGACTACTCTTGAATCCCTCTACGGTGGTGACTCTAAGAAAAGAGAAATTGGGATCAGAGATCAACTGTTGCACCTTACAAAAAGCTCATCCACTGCTAAGGAGTTTTCCAAAACATTTCGAGGCTTATGTGATCAACTCAGCCTTATGGGTAGACCAGTGGATGATTTAGATAAATTACATTGGTTTTTACGGGGTTTAGGTCCCACTTTCACTAGCTTTGGTGCATCTCAATTAGCTATGCGACCAATGCCTGTTCTTCGTGATCTTCTTTCTGTTGCCGAGAGTTTTAAAATGTATTTACATGTCGTTGAATCTCCTCCCTCTCAAGCTGCTTTTAATACCACTACTCAATGTTCCTCTGAATCATCCAATACACGTTTTCAATCTGGGTCACGTTCTTTCTCAAATGGCAAAACAGGTCGTGGTTACCAATACTCAGGTCGCGGCAGAGGACGTCGTCCTATCCATTGCCAAATCTGCCGAAGAGAAGGTCATTATGCCACATATTGTCATCAACGTTATGCAGGTGGCCCACCTCAATCTGTCAATCTTGCTAAATCATTTGTGAATTCTTGCACTCTATCAAATTCAAACCAGTCTGATTGGTACCTCGATACTGGAGATTCAGCACACATGACAGCAAATTCATCTGATTTAGACTCAATTGAGCCTTATTCTGGTAATGACACAGTTACTGTTGGAAATGGTAATGCTCTCCCCATTTCCCATATTGGATCTCGTCGTTTGACAAATACTTTAAACCTTCTTGATATTCTTGTTGTGCCTGGACTTCAAAAGAATCTCATTTCAATTAGCAAACTTACACGTGACTTTCCTATGTATGCTATATTTACTGACACATCTTTTCTGCTTCAACAAAGGGGTACAAAGGAAATTCTAGCAAAAGGGAGGCGTGAGCACAACTTATATGTATTGAAGCATGGTCAAAATGCTTTTGTTTCTGTTTTAAATTTCAATAAGCTACGAGGATCTTTTGAATTGTGTCATTATCGTTTGGGTCATGTTCACTTTGATATTATTCCCATTTAAGAA
Organism: Vigna mungo; assembly: GCA_036885675.1. Classification (NCBI taxonomy): domain Eukaryota; kingdom Viridiplantae; phylum Streptophyta; class Magnoliopsida; order Fabales; family Fabaceae; genus Vigna; species Vigna mungo. Next base: position 31,213,063 of record CP144695.1, on the reverse strand, counting down.
AAAGAGGTCTTTTGTCTTTATCTTCTATTTTACCAACTCCTTCCATTTGTGGCTCTTGTGAGTTAGCTAAAAGTAAAAGACTACCTTATTCCCTAAATGAGAAACGCGCATCGCATGTGCTGGATTTAATTCATTGTGATTTATGGGGACCTGCTCCCATTTGTTCAAAATTTGGTTTTCGATATTATGTGATTTTTATTGATGACTATTCCAGATTCACTTGGTTATATCCAATGCACCTGAAATCTGATTTTTATGATGTATTTGTCCAGTTCAAGAAATTTGTTGAAAATCAGTTTCATACAACTATAAAAACATTCCAAAGTGATGGTGGCACCGAATTCACCAATAACAAAGTCAAGACCTTGCTAAATGAAACTGGAATTCTTCATCTTATGTCTTGCACTCATACACCAGCCCAAAATGGTAGAGCTGAACGCAAACATCGTCACATCACTGAAACGGGCCTTGCAATGTTTTTCATTCACATCTCTCTGCTCATTATTGGCTACATGCTTTTTGTTGTGCTGTTTATATCATAAATCGGTTACCAACCACTCTTCTAAATGGTGTTTCTCCATTTGAGACCTTATATAATACTCCTCCTAATTATGCATACTTTCATCCTTTTGGCTGTCGGGTTTATCCTTGTCTCCGTGAATATGCCACTAACAAATTGTCTCCTCACAGTGCACCTTGTATTTTTCTTGGATACAACAACAACCATAAAGGATTTCAATGTTTGGATCCTTCAAAATCCCGATTATACGTAACAAGACATGCCAAGTTTGATAACTTTATTTTCCGTGTTCAAAAACAGGAATTATATCTCCAATTTCCGGATTGGGTTTCTCCTCATTTGCTGAACCAGCCTCAACACCTGAAATTCCTGCTCCAGCTCCTGCACCATCTTCTTCTTTGCCACTACCCAAGGAACCTATGCACTCACAAACCATACCATGTGGTCTATGTCCTGCTGAAGATACACCTTCAATTGTTGTTTCCATGCCTGATACTCAACCACAAATACACCGTAGTGTCCAGTCTACTCATCCTATGGTCACACACGCCAAATCAGGTATTTTTAGGCCTCGTCATTTTGCTGACATTACCACCTACCAACCATTTTCTCTTCTTTATGCTCTACTCACCACTTCTACACCCAAAGGGTTCAAATCCGCTGCCAAACATCCTGGTTGGTTGGATGCTATGCATAAAGAGCTTCTGGCCCTACACTTCAACAATACTTGGGATCTTGTCCCACCCCATCCAACACCAACATTTTAGGATCCAAATGGGTGTTTCGCACCAAATATCTTTCAGATGGGTCAATTGACAAATTAAAAGCACGATTGGTTGCACAAGGCTTCACTCAAACACCTGGTCTTGACTATGATCACACCTTCAGTCCTGTTGTTAAAGCTGTCACTATTTGTGTCATTCTCACTCTAGCAGTAATGAATAATTGACCTCTTCATCAATTGGATGTCAACAATGCATTCTTGAATAGGCACCTGACACATCATGTCTATATGGAACAACCTCCTGGGTTCGTTGATCCTCGATACCCAAATCATGTTTGTCAACTTCGGAAAGCTCTTTATGGCCTCAAACAGGCCCCTCTTGCATGGTTTCAACAATTCAGCTTGTTTTTGCTCAGTCTTGGGTTCCTCGGAAGCAAGGCAGATCCATCTTTATTTGTCTACCACAACACTGCTGCCACTCTATATATACTTGTTCATGTTGATGACATAATTTTGACAGGGAATAATAATTCTTTAATTCAAAAACTTTTGGCAAGGTTCAAAACTGAGTTTGCTATCAAGGATTTAGGTCATCTAAATTACTTTCTTGGTCTCGAGGTCCACTACACTATCAATGGTGTCTTTCTTAGCCAAACCAAATACGCTCAAGACATTTTATCTAGGGCCCAAATGTTGGATGCAAAACCGACAGCCACACCGCTCCAACCTGATATTCAACTGATAACCACAGGAGATCCATTCTCTGATCCCACTCAATATTGCTCTCTCGTTGGTGCACTTCAGTATCTCACTATAACTTGTCCTGACTTGTCCTACGCGGTAAATTTGGTTAGTTAGTTTCTTCAAGCTCCAACAAATGATCACTTTCAAGCAGTTAAACGCATCCTTCGATATGTCAAGGGCACCATGTCCTATGGCTTATCCTTCACCCGTGGAGCTTCCCTTAATGTTCTTGGATACTCGGATGCAGATTGGGCTCGATGTACTGAGACTAGGCGATCAACCTATGGTTATTCTATCTTCTTAGGCGGAAATCTCGTCTCATGGAGTGCTAAGAAACAACCAACCGTAGCTCGATCAAGTTGTGAATCAGAATATAGAGATGGCTAATGCAGCAGTTGAACTAATATGGATTACTCATCTTCTACATGATCTGCATATTTCCTATTAAGCGTCAACTCTTCTTTGTGACAACAAGAGTTCTATATTTCTCTCCCAAAATCCAGTGGTTCACAAGCGCGCTAAACATATTGATATTGATTATCACTTTGTTAGAGAGTATCACTTTGTTCGAGAGCTTGTTCTATCTAACAAACTTATCACTCAATTCATTCCTTCTGATCTCCAGCTAGCAGACATATTCACTAAAAATCTGTCTCGACCATTGTTCCAGTTCTTCAGAGCCAAGCTTCACATTGGACCAAATCTCACGCTTTGCTTGAGGGGGGATGATGGGAAATAATATATTTGATTATAGTTTACCTTATTTAGTTTCTGCATAATTGATTCTATCTTGAATATTATAGTTTACCTTATTTAGTTTCTGCAGAATTGATTCTGTTTTGAATAATTGATATATTCTTTCCTTAATTATAGAATTTAGGTATTCTGTATATTCTATATATTGTACCCTGGTTACTCTTTTCAAATCAATAAAACAGATTTGTTACAATAATTACACCTTACCTGGTTGACGTTCTGAAAATTCTAAGAACTCTAAAATTCCTTCTATGGCTCCAAGATCTCTACTTTCTCCCTACAATTTATGATAATTTGATCAAAGTATTACCCCATTACCACTAGTCAACATAGAGCCTTAGGGAAGACTCAAACCTCAAAAGAATAAAAAAAACTACACCCAAAATTTAAGAAAGAAAGGTAGAAACCAATTTACCCTATATTTGAAATCAATCGGCTAGAAGTAAGATCCCGTCTCAAGGAACCCTCAAGCGATCTCTGATTTTCCAATAAATAATGCGGAGTCAAAATTTCTAGAGAGAAAGCAGAGGAAATTTTTAAGAAAAAAGTTTTAGAGAAAGAAAGTTTCTTAGATAATAAAACTCCTTATTAAAAAAATTTATTTACACGGTTGATATTTTTGAAATAAAATAATGAAGTATCATCATATGAAACACTATACTGCGTCTAATACTCTATTTTTGAGGGTTTTACACTAATTATCCAATTATTTATTTTTGTTTAATCAATTACAACGATTAAATATATAAATTGAGTGTACTATTTTGGCTCCACATAATTAGACTTGTTTATGGAGAGGACGTAAAGTATTAAAGTATATATTTTGGCAATGTTATTAGTGTATATATTTAATTAATTATAATGTATTAACCAGTATTTATCAACACATGCACTTAATGAATATTAATTAATGAATCTATTTAATAAATATTATACACAAAATAGCATTAATGTCTTTAAATAGTAGTGAAACATGAATTTAATTAATATAATTAATAAGTGATAACAATATTAAAACTTATTTGTTCTATAAGGCTTTCAATTGGTGAAATATAACATTACATTAAAATAAGACGCTGGATCATTACAATACTAAAAAATAATATTTTATTTAAAAATAAATATTTCTGTCATCAATAAAATAAAACATTAGTGATACACTGCACTGAGATCCTAACACTAAAGTACAAAACCTGAAAAATAATGTCCCACATTGAAACCATAAAAAAAATTAAATTAAGATGTGAAGGTGGTCCAATTAATATGTAAATTGAAATTATTGGGTATCAGACTTTTGCCCACATAATTTCTCTAAACTTTTTAATATTTATCAAATATTTAAAACTTATTTTATTTAATAGTAACTCTTATTATCTGGTTTAATAGATGCAGTAAAGAATGTGATTTAATAAATTTTTTAAATCTTTTTATTATAAAACAGTCTAAATATATAATATTTTGATCATACCGACAATTTAAAATAATAATAATAATTTATTATTATTTTATTATTTATTATAATGTCATTATATACTTTAGGTAAATATTATTTTAATAAAAATACATATAAATATAATTAATATTTTTTGAAAAATACTCATTTCATTAACACTTATATTTATCATATTTATAAATATTCTATATTTCTTACTAGCTTGAAAAAGTAACATTAAAATCTTGTCATGTGTTCACAAGCTTACATTCAAAATTATAATAAAATCTGTAATAATAATAACCAATTTAATAATAATAATAATAATAATAACCAACGAAAAAAATACCTCATGTAACTTTATTTTTCTTTAAAAATATAAATGAAAAATAAAAGAAAAAATATGCAATTTGAATTGAATTTTTACTTTAATTGTATATTGGATGTTGAGAAAAGAAAAACATTTATACTTATGTAAAAGTATGTAAGTTTAAGTTTCTTATATTATTTAAGAGGGTAATTATTCTACCAATAAAATGACTCATTTCACATTATTAAATAAAAAGAATTATTTTTTATATAAATTTATATTTTTTTCATAATAGGTTTTATCTTCTCATGTTCATAATTATATAATTTCAAAAGTTTTATTTGTTTTAAGTAAATTTGATTTGCTTTTCGTATTTTTGTTTTTTATATATTTTAATAAATTTTGAAGAGAAATAATAATCACTTCTAGAAATTTCTTAATAAGAAGTTTCATTATTTAAAAAACTTTATCTTTTTAAAACTCCTTATTTTAATTTCCTCTATTTTCTCTCTAGAAATCCTAACTCCTTATTCATCTATCGAAAAATCATAGATCGTTTGATGGTTCTTTGAGACGAAATCTTCATAGTCGATTGATTTCAGCTATAGAGTAAGTCGATTTCTATCATTTTCTTTAAAGTTTGATGTCTTTACATGTAGGGGTTTTCTTCACTCTTTTGGGGCCTGAGTCTTCTCTGAGACTTTTTGTTGATCAGTGGTGCTAAAGGTATATTTTGGTCAAATTGTCATGAATTGTAGAGCAAATAGAGATCTTGGAGCGGTAGGAGAAATTTTAGAGTCCTTAGAACTATATGAGTGTCAACTAGGTAAGGGAAACTAGTTTCTTTGGTTTGGATTTTGTATGCATGTGATATTTAATGTTTGTATGATGATGTGATGATTGATTTATGAACTTTAATTGAATCGTGAAATCTGATATTTGGGGTGTTTGAGAAAGGTGGTATATTGAATTGAAAACTAATGCATGTTGGTGTGTCTGGTTGCTACTGCTAAAATTTATTTATTAAATGAACTTATTAATGTAGATTTAGTGAGTTTAAGCTGGTGTGTTTTTATAGAACTTGGATATGGAATAAATTAGAAGAAGAGTGAGTTTTGGGCATAAAAATAGGGGTTTTAACAAGATTCTAAGATCATGGTTTAAGGGAAAGTATATAGTTTTGGGAACTGTCTTGGGGTCATTTAGGGCTTAGTTGGTCTCTTATAGTACAAAAAATTGGTATATCGTTTGGGTAAGAGATCGTTTGGGTAAGAGATCGTTTGGTAAGGGGTCGTCTGGTAAGAGATCGTCTAGGTAAGAGTCGTTTAGTGAGAGATTGTCTGGTAAGAGATCGTCTGGAAAATAGTGTATGGTAAGAGATCGTTTGGTAAGGGGTTGTTTAGTAAGAGATCATCTAGGTAAGAGTAGTCTGGTGAAGAGTTGTCAAGCAAAAACTAAGTTGTGAGAAATCTCAAATTTCGAGTTCCGAACATCTGTTTTAGATGTTCTTTAGGTTATCTTCGGATCCTTCTGGAGCTGTTGGTAAGGGCTTCAGGGCTATTTTTGTGTCTACTGTGGGTATCAAGCTGCCATGAAGAAAATTGTATTATTATGTGATTATTATTTCCAGATTTTTATAAATGATTTTATACGTGGAATACCTTGAGTATGTGATGATACTGATGATGGTTATGAGGTAATTAATTGAGATGTGTATACGTATATTTATGATTTGTGAACCTATTTATGGAAATGTTTATGGTTGATGACTATAATGATGATGAGTCTGTTGTGAGGATCAAAGATGGGTGACATGAGAGGAATCTCAAGGAGAGATTCTATGTTAATGAGAGTTGTGGTGAATGCTTGATAGTGAGACTTTGAAGAGAAGGTATCCTGATATTCTACCAACCATTCAACTCATGTATAGTGAATGGGGTGACAAAGAGAATGGCAGGAGGTCTTTACCTTGACCCTTTTGGTCGTGTAAGGGAAGACTAACCTTGTGGGGAAGTAGGTTGTGTGACCATTGTTTATGACTCTGTATAGCATAAATACTAGTACAAACCTTCAAAGAAGTCTATCGGATCTGGATAATTGAGTGGAAAGGTTAAGTTTTGATATGATCAAGTGTGTGATAGGTTGCTGTGAATGTTGATATATGATTTCTTATATTAAATTATAATATGTTGATTTCTTTGTATACTAACTTACCTTTGCTTTTGTGTTGCTTGTCTGTTTGTGTTTTCTCTTTTGCGATGATCACATTAACTTGTGTGAGTTTAGAGAGGACATGATTTTAGTTGTTTCAATACAAGACATGAGAATGAAGAAAGTGTATAGTTAGATGGTTCTACATGTGTAGACCTCTTATTTGTGGTAGGTTTATTTTACCGAATTGTTCTATTATCATTTCTGTAATATTTTATTTTAGTAGTTTTATATTATTAAAATAATACGTTATATTACCTTATTAAAATCTCATGTTTAACATGCGTTATATATAAGTTTTAAATAAAGTAAAAGAAAAGAATAATAATATATCAAATAGTAAGTAATTTATAATATGAAGTGATATGCTAGTGGAGCATGTAAGTAGTGTTTTAGAGAAATAATTCTTATACATGAAAAACCATAATAATCTATAACAATTAATAATAAATATTGATTTTTTTTTTCATTTTCTTACCCTTCTTATATTTGTTAAAGCTTAACTTTATCAACAAACTTTTTAATTTTTAAAATATGAAAAAGCACTGGTGACTGTTTCTATTTTTGAATTATTATAATAATTAGAATTTTAACAGTTTTGATTGCTATGATAAGAAAATTGTAAAGTAGTTTACATGTATAATCTACACGATTAATAAAGATTTCTTATTTGTTTTAGTTTATACAGTTTCTTTTTAATTTTAATATTTTTAAATTAAAATAATTATTATTTACTTTTACTCTTTCAAAAAAGTTTAGTTAAATTTAAATTCATCTGTTTTGAAACTAAAACAATTATTTTATCATTTTCTAAACCAAATTAATTATTTATCGTAAACAAGAAGTCGCATAATCTATCTCATTATTCTTATGTTTTAATCAAGTGATTTTATATTTTAATAAATAAAAAACTTTATTAATGTAATAAAATAGATAGCTTCACCACTCTTATGCCCAAAAGTAGTAGAAAAATTCTTATTTTTTAATCAAGTGATTTTATATTTTAATAAATAAAACAATTTATTAATTTAATAAAATAGATAGCTTCACTAGCCCAAAGTAGTAGAAAAATTCTTATTTTTTAATCAAGTGATTTTATATTTTAATAAATAAAACAATTTATTAATTTAATAAAATAGATAGCTTCACCACTCTTATGCTCAAACTAGGAGAAAAAATTGTACATTTCATGCACCAATTGCTTTTATTTTTATTGTTTTTCAAATTAAAAACTTGATGTATATGATTGAAAATATATTTTAAGAAGGATATAAGTAATATTGTTAGTGATTTGTTGTGTTGAAAATTTTTAACATTTAAATTAAGGAGGTTAGGATGATTTATTACGAGTTTTATTTATTAATTAGTTTAAAATAAATATTAATGATATAGTTAAGGATTGTTTTGATTTAACAACATGTGTGTTGATATTTTTATAGAAATTCAGATGAATATTTGAATAATTTTTAGACTTTTTTAAGGAAATATAGTAATTCAAAGTTTTTTTATATTTTTATGAGAAAAATCACTTTATTAATAAGTTAATTAATTTGATTTTTATTTATAAAAAATAATATAAGGGTTTCAATATTTTATTTTTATGTATTTATTTATATTATTTTCTTAATAAATATAATTCAGTGTGAAATATAATTTTTATCATGATTTTATATAATCTCTCATATTTTAATAATCATTTTTTATTTTAATAAAGTTTTATATAAAAAGAATAATTGATCAACTTTAAAATTTAAATATAATTAAAATGTTAAAATTCATAATAATACTCAACTTTATTTAGAAAACAATTATATAACTTCTCTACCTAATAATAACTATAAAATATGTTTCTTTTAAAACCGTTTTCACTTAAAAATTGTAATTATCTATTAAAATATATTAAAATTAATATAAACATTAATATATAAAATAACAAATTGTAACAACAATCAAATTTTAACTTAATAAAATTAATAACATACAAGTACACACATACACTATTTTCTCTAGTTATATGTCCACATATTCTAAGACTATTTTATCCTTTAACCAATCTTAAAATCTGTCCCCCAACCACTGACCACTGTTTACACTCATAAAAAAAAAACTCTCATGAAATTATTTTAATACTTCTTATCTTGTAAGACATGAAATGACATTTTTTTATAGTAATAATAACAATAATTAATAACAATGTAATAGTTTACTTATTAGGAAATATTTTTATAATTTGTTTAATAAATTTTTGAGAGTATTTCCTTATAAAAAGATTTAAAATGATAATATATATATATATATATATATATATATATATATATAATTTTTTAAAGATTATATTTAATATATATATAATTTAATAATATTAATTTTTTTTGAACTTATTAAAGAATGTTTTCAATTAATATTAAAATATGAATAAGTTAAATAATAAAAACAATTCAAATATCAATTTAAAATGTAATTAACATATTGAAAAATTTAACATAATTAAATTAAAATAATTATACTTATTTATTTTTATAATATAGAAAAAAAATCATTAAAATTTGAAATAAAAACAAATTTTAATTCTGTATTAAGGATTAGGTAGTAAAAAACATATCTAATTCTATAATTTATATAAAATAAGTCTAAATTCTAATAAAATTAACTGGAGTCTAAGACTTTTACACATAAATTAATAATACAATTAATTAATTAATTAATTAAAACAGTTTTGTTCTCTTAATAAATGAATTGCATTTACTCTCCTCGTTTACTAATGGCTGAGATAATGCATGTGAAGGTCCATCATAAAAGATAATTAATAATAAAATTAATTTGGTGGAAGGAAGTGATGATCACTATGTGGGACAACAAATTAATATATAAGTGGAATAATAATTTGGACTGAAGATAATAATAAATGAAGAATAATATATAAGATTAAAAGGAAAGAAAAGATTGGTAGAAAATAGAGAAAATAAAAAAAATAATTTAATGTAATTTAATTTGGGTAAGGTGGTCCGAATGACAGAGGACCTTGAATGGCGCGTCCTGAGTGAGAGTGAGAAAGAGAGGGAAAGGAAAGGAAGGAGGAAGTCTCTCTTATTATGTGTGTCCACATTCATTCATTGCCATTGCTTTCTTCCAACCCTTTCAACCCAGCAACACACTATAAAACCCCTTTCACCATCACATGCCATACCCACACCACACTCCAAATTCCCCTCAGATTCAGATACCCAATCTCTCTTTTTTTCTGGTACTCACTCACTCTCATTCTCCTTTTTCATCTTTTTTTTTTTTTTTTTTCTCTTACAACACAATTCTTTCGATCATTTCTCTCCTTGGTTGATGAGAGAAGAGAAGAAAAGGATGGGTAGGTTAGATGAGCATGCAATTCAAAATGTTTTTTTTAGATAAGGGATTGGAGTGTGTGCCCATGCCAACAATGCCTTCAATTTTTTCTTAAGAAAGGGACTGATGGGTGTTGTGCTGGGTCCTCCATATTCGTTGCCTTTCTCATCAAATCAATCATCAAGTTTGTTGCTTGCAGAATTGGCATGCATGAATCTTTTGATTATAAAATAAAGAACAGGGACTACATCTAGTTAATTTTATGAATCTTTTCTGGGACACACTTTTTCCTTTCCTGATTTTTATGTTATGTGGTTTCAGTATTCGGCAGTTTTATTAATTATTAATTTCTGTCAAAAAGCCTGATCATTTTTCATAAGATTTTCTCTTTCAATCGTTTAATTTATTCATTCTCTTGTAATTTGAATTTGAAAGTCTAATTTTATTTTAAAAAACTGATTTGTAAGCCGAAGAGGGGAAAGTTGTTCTCTTCCAACAACAATCGTATGGATAAGTTGTGATATTATGAAGAGATTTCAACACATTTCTCCGTTTTGAAACATAAGAGTGGGTTTTGGGTCATATTTTGAGGATTTGGATAGAGTGATAAAATACTTCGTTTTGTATCATCTAAGGACCCACCATGATTGGCTATACCAGATCAAAGGGTCACTTGTTATATTTAAATTTAAAATAGTGTCTTCCCCTTTTCAATAGAATCGTGCCCTGACACTCAAGAATAGGAGAGGATCCAAATCCATATTAGAAGGTCTCGTGACTCATCCTAGACTTTATGGAAACCTTTCCTATGTACAATGTATGTAGACGCTATTTATGTCAAACAGGTCATACTTCTTTACTGACAATAATAAGTGGAAGTGAGTGATGAGATCACCATTCCACTGTCTGAAATTGATGCATGCTGTCGTGCTTTCAGTCCTGTGGCATGTACTGTACTGCTGCTGTAATGCTTGTCCTGATGAAGCACTTACCAAGTTTCTTGATTAGTTGTATTACTATCATGCACTTCTATTCTAAGGCCCTCTCTACTTATGTTATGATCCTTCAGTAATCTGTGAAATGAATCTGATAGCTTAATATTGATCTGTGGATAAGACTAGGGAACTTGGTTGCAATGGCAACTCTGAGCAATTCAACAAATATCTTTTGGCAAGATTGTCAAATAGGCAGGGCTGAAAGGCAGAAGCTACTGAACCAAAAGGGATGTGTTGTATGGATTACTGGACTCAGCGGATCAGGTTTATGCTGTTAATTGTGTTGATTTAGTGCTGACATTTTTAAACATTTGTTCCAGATATTCAGTTCTTTTTTGGCATGAAAAAATCATATTATTTCTTTTTGTGATGGTTTTGCTTTTCATTATGTTTTTATTGCTCCTTGAATTTAGCTTTTCACTTTAACATGTCCTTATCAGCAGGCTAGTATTATCTGTCACATTGTATTGTAATTACCAAATAAGTTTTCAAGTCTACATTCTGTTTTCATTTTTAATGCATGTATATGTTTTGCCAGAGAACATACCCTCTTTATTCAACTACTCCCTTCACGACATGAAACAAATTGTCTACTTAATTTAGTTTCGTTTTTATTAGTTCAACCAGCTGAACTGGTTCGATCCTATCAGAGCATATGTGCCAGCACCTGATATTTCTTGGTAGCTTTCATTGACAATTTATGGCTGTCATAGATGATACGACATTGAAAGGGTGTGTATATTATCGCACATGTTAGTTGTTAATATGCTTGCCTTTGTTAGTGGAGCATTCAAACCCACGACATATCACTCCCTTCTATCCACTTTTACCACCAAACCAACTTTATATCTCCGTTGAAGGTATATATTATTTGAATTGTTTTAACATATTCATATTATAGAATAAATTAGTTAATTAAGTATCAAATCTCGTGCATGTATGTATATTTTCTGAATACCACTGGGAGAAGTGAATTTTGACCTTTTGGACCAGGAAATTTTTAGACAAACTGGAAAGATTGAAGGAAACCTTTAATTCATAAGTTCTTTACTATTTTAATTCTTGTAATAATCCTCTTCCCTGATGGAAATGACTACAATGTGCTGATTGTATACTGTTCATTACCAAAATTTCCCATTTATTCCATTTCATACCTTTCTAATCACATTTAAGATGTGCTGTATTCCATTTTTCTTGACTCATTCATAAATTATAGCCATGTAGGGTGCCGGTAAATACTGTATAATCTTTGAAATTCTTGAGTAAGTGCGTCAGTAGTGTGCCTTTGAGATATTGTATTAATATTTTCTCAAACTGTTTAGGAAAAAGCACATTGGCATGTTCCCTAAGCAGAGAACTGTATTCAAGGGGAAAGTTATCTTATGTCCTTGATGGAGATAACCTTCGGCATGGACTAAACAAAGATCTTGGTTTTAAAGCTGAAGAACGCACTGAAAACATTCGCAGAACTGGTGAGCTTGCTCCTGTAAACTAATGCTTTAAGTAAACGGAGTTACGGGAACTTGATAGTCAGTTTAATATTTTAATTATTTGGTTATGTACCAAAGGTAGATCTTAGAGTGATATTGGTAGTCTATACATATTACATATTACATATCTGATTTAATGATCTTCATATGTCATTGGCTTAGTCAACCATGCTTTGATTGTAGCAGTTATGTGAAGTCTAGATGCTTCATTTGAATCTCTGATCCATATTTCTTGGCCAACTTTGTTTTACTAATCAGAAAATTATTTAATTCAGGAGAAGTGGCAAAACTCTTTGCTGATGCTGGTTTGATATGTGTTGCCAGCCTGATATCTCCTTACAGAAGAGATCGAGACACTTGCCGATCCATGTTACCTGATGCGAATTTTATTGAGGCAAGGCACCATGAAGCAATTCTTATCGTTTTTTTAGTTGGTCTACATGATATTTGATAGAGGAATGTATTGGCAGGTTTTCATGAACATGCCCCTAGAATTGTGTGAGCTACGAGATCCAAAAGGCCTCTATAAGCTTGCTCGTGCGGGAAAAATCAAAGGTGTGTGTTTCTCTCGCATGTCCTACCTGTCTAACATGAGTAAACTGAAGTGAGACATAGCAAGAAAGAAAGTAAAATAAAAGAAGCCCAAAATTAAGCCTGTTCTGAATTTTTAACTTGGTTATATTCAATTCAATAATTTTTTCAAAGAAGCACTGAACCCCGCGCTTTTTTCCTTTACCTGTACAAGAGGCTAGAGTAATCACTAGTTTGGCTCATAGATCTTTGTGGTTTAGTGTTTTAGGTTGAGTATATTCAGCTGTCCGCCAAGGTATAGTTCATTAAGGGTAGTTTGTCTGGGTAGCTTTTAGATTTCTCACATTAATATTGAAAAAATATTGCAAACAATTGAACTTTAATTTGTTTAATACTACAACCGGATTTCATATTTAATTATTCTGACTACGATGGAGTCATTCATTGAATTCAGATGAATACTAGTGATTTTTTCTAAAACTTTTCGTAATGCAATGAACTTATTTTCCTGGAGAGTGGAAATCATTGTCTTTATGATAAAAATAATTTAAGAAAAATAAATTAGGGAGTGGTTAAAATGGTTTTGCTAGGGTGCCTTCTGAAAGTACCTATTGATATGACAGTTGGAAAATGGGTGGATTCTGAAAATATTGTGCTATGTTGATAATAAGGCTGTTTGTCAGAGATCAAAGTTGTGGCATGGTATTGCACCGTACACAGTTTATTTGGACCCATTCATAGAGAGCACGGATACTATTAACAGGTGGTTGTGATTCCTGTGTAGTTTAACAAAAAGGGTGGATAAAAAAAAACCACTCCTTGGTTAAACTTATTCCTAGAACCGATGCTTGTTAATCCCTGAGTCTAACCTCAGATGTTTTTGGACAAATCCTTGGATTCAGATCTGTACCTCAAGTTATTGAATTAACAACTTAATTAAATTGGAATTTGGTTGCAAATGAAGAAAGTGATTAAATGAAAGCATCAATTGTCTTGTATACGTTGTCAGGAATAACTAAACTAATACCTAATTTACTGTCTCTTAACAGGCTAAGAGCTGACTTTCATAAACTCTCAAGTTAACCCTGGCTTCAGTTTACCAGGGCCAACGTCCATCTGAATATCATACTTAAACGGCTGAATTATAATTTTAAATGTGATTGCAAAATTCAAGGCCTAATAAATAATGTTTCCAGAATTCAGCATTGTATCTGAGTTATGCTAACATTTGCTTGAATTCTACTATACGGTATTTATGAACTAACTCAAATTGCACAGGTTTTACCGGCATTGATGACCCATATGAGCCACCCTTAAATTGCGAGGTACATGTTCCTGAAGCTTCTAAAGCTGTTTACATGCTATGCAGTATTTAACATGCTGTAGCTTACACTATTATCCTTTTCCAGATTGAGATAAAGCAGGATGGTGACGTTTGTCCAACACCTACTGTGATGGCTGGACAAGTAGTTACTTACTTGGAGAAGGAAGGTTTTCTTGAACATTAGGGGTTTGAAAAATGTGATTATCTCTAATGATGATGTTTCTTCTGTACTGAAGTTGGTGAGAAATCCTAGGAAGTGCATGTAGGAGACCAGTGAGAGGAAAAATGAACATGTAAAGTTCATCAATTATAAAAGAATAAATAAATATCGAATAATTGTTGCAGAGGCCGCGAGACTTCTGTTTTACGCAAAAAATATATATATATTTTTTAATTTATTTAAGCTTAAAACATATACCAATTAAATTCTTTTTAGACTGCCCGTCTCTATATTTTCAATTTAAATGAGTAAAGTGCAATTATTAATGACATAATTTGATATAATCTTTTTTTTAAATTAAGATAATTAACAATTAATATCTTTTAATTAAGTTAATTAAATTCTTTTATTTAGATTATTAAATATTTTATAATTATGTTGGACATAATTACATATCTAATTTAAATTATATTAATATTATTATTATTATTATTATTATATAATTCGTGATAGAAGAGAGGTTAAAAGAGATAGTATTATAAGTTATGGATGAATATGAGAAAAAAACCTTAAAGTTAAAGATTTTTCCATCAAGGTATCTAAAAGAGGATAAAAAGTGATTTTGACATTTTAATTAGCTGCTTGAAAGGAGATTAGACATGCGACCATGCATGCTGCATTGAAAGTCCCTAGAAAGCATAATGATTGTCTGGTTAAAACGATTAAAATTGTGTGGTTGTTGGTCGAAACTTAAACTCTAACTATGCATTGAAAGTCCCTAGAAAGCATAATGATTGTCTGGTTAAAACGATTAAAATTGTGTGGTTGTTGGTCGAAACTTAAACACTAACGATAACAACAGGAGATAAAATGTAGTGTTAGAGGCCACAATTTTTTTAACCTAAAAGAACTTAAGACTCTCGATACCGAGTTTATAGAGGTACGATTGAATTGCAATGGCAGTTCACGAGCTCACGTCGCGGTTGAACTCCAGCAACCCGCACCTACGACCCTTGGACAATATTAGTGCGAGAGTTCTCAGATTTGGAAAATCAGACAATATAGGGAATATGTTTTTCAGTGTGAAATGAAAACTAGTCAGATGATTGAAATTAATTTTAAAAAATTATTTTTAACCAAAAATTAAAAGACAAAAACACTTTAAAAAAATTAAATGATTGTGACCAAAACAATTTTTATTTAAAAAATAAGGAAAAAGAAAATACGTCAAATCATAAATAGAGCAAGATCCTTCGTACAACTACGCATGATACTTTTTAATATACTACCTATCATACCACAATTATCTTTAATTATAAATAAAATATATTATATATGAAACTGAGTAGAGTTATACATTTATCAGCATTATGCATTTTCCATATATACAAATAATCTTTAATTACAAAGAAATGATTCATTTAGAATACCCAAGTTGATAAAGAAAAAAAAATTAAAGAATAAATAAATGCAAGAAAACTAAATTCTTTTCCTTAAGAACCAACCAAATAAAATGCAAACCTTTCTCGAAACCTGTTCCGTCATTGCTCATCAAATTCCAAAAAAGCGCGTCCGACACAAAGAAAAGCACAATCCAAGTCGAAAAGGTCCCAAACGTGCAACTAACAAACACGGCCTTGTCCTCGAAAAGAGTTTGATTTTGATCGCGAAACAAACACGGATCAGGGTGAAGAAGAAGACGAAGGAAGTAGAAAACGACGACGTAGATCGAGGATGGTGCTGAACAGCAACGTGGTGGCGAGAGTGGCGCACGCATCAGCGCATCTTTTCCAATTCATAGCTTGCAATCCCGAGAGGCTTAGCAGCGACGTCGTTTTGCACCTCCTCTTCTGCCTCCCTTTCCACTACCTCTTCCGCTCTCTCTTTTCCTACCTTGGCTATCGTCATCCACATTCCGATTGAGAATATCCTCTCTGTATGTATATATATTTATATATTAATATTAATTGTTTATTAATATTCTATTTCTCTTTATCCTCTTGCCTGCTTTAGGTTTTTGCTTTAACTCATTTGATTTAATGCCGTTTGTCTGATTAATTTTGTGATTTGGATATTGTTTAAGCAAGGTGAAATGAATTAGTCTGTTTTATTTTTTATGCTGAATTTGTTTGGTGCGAATAATGATGAGCTAAGATTTTGAGTTTGAATTTTATAGATAGAGAAGTTCTGATTCGAAAGAAAAACAATTTGTCAAACTATCCTGCACTGATTGACCATCAACTTTGTGGATTAGTACTTTCTACCAATGGTGAAAGAAAGTACTAATTTATTTATTGTTGTTGTGGACTCTTTGTTTTTTTTTTAATGATTGTACAAAAGAACATTTAGGTAATGGCTGCAAAGTTGAAGGGTTAATGTCTGCAGGACCTGATATATCAGAATGATTAAAAATGTTCTCAGTTTAACTGTAAAAAAATCTCTTTGAAATTTTTTTAGTTTTGGGTGAGTCAAAATTGAGTAATGAAGTAGAGTTTTAGCTTTTGTTTTCTTTTAAAATTATGTCCATGAGAAAATAGATGTGGAAATTTTTTCTTCTCTTAAGTTCTCCATGATTTTCCTTTATTCAGATTATATGCAATTGTACTTCAGCTCTTTACTACTGTTTTCCCATCTTGAGACACACAAATCAGTTGGTTGGGTACTCAATACTCATGGGTGAGGCAGGGAAGGTAAAGGGTAATAAGCTTGAATTATGATGCCTATACTTTTATTATTTCACCATTTTTTTAGCACTGCATTATTAAGAAGTGAGATTGTACAAATGACATGTAATGGTTTTATTAGATTTTGTGTGTCCTTCTTGTTAGAGAACACTGTAGGTTTCTGAGAGGGGAAGGAGAAGACTAGATTGCAGGGCTTATTGTCTCTTTTTCTGTCTCTCAGTAGAGAATCCAAATTCCTCTGTAAATATTGTATGACGATCATAATGAAGTGGATAATGAGCTACACTAAGCAATTTATAAAATGATTATAATGAAGTGGTAAGGAACTATAATAACTTTCTTGTAGGGTATGTTTGGCTTCCCATGAACGACACCATGCATGTTCTGTGGTATTCGAGCCATAGCTTGTTACAAGTGATCAAAGCTGTCCTTCCTGCCTCCCATGCTACCCAATTCTAAGTATTTCTTTCGAAAGAAAAAGTAAAAAAGTGTGAGGTGAAGAAAACAAGAAAAATGGAATAGAAAGTAAAATTATTTGAATAAAAGGAAAGATAACGGAGAGAGGAGAACATAATGAAAAAAATTATAAATAAATGACAGTGGTTTGAAAGAATAAAGTATAGACTATTGCCAAATTGTTATTATTTTTAAAATAAATAAATAAAATAAAATATAAAAGAAAATGTATAGTGTGTTGATATTGTTGTTTTTATGAAAATAAGAATATAATTGATTGGGGTAAGAACATAATTTACTGTCTTTCAAAAGAATGGTTTGACAAGTTTCTTCTTATATAATTAATTTAGGTTATGTATAATTGAGTATGTGTGGACCTACATAAGTAATGAAGTGAAGTCATATTACTACATAGTAGATTATTATATATGATACATATTGCTATAAAAATTAAGGATGTCATTGTTGGTTTCTACAGACCAAATGCCATTCTTAATTAAGATTTTTTAACATTGTCTGTCAGTTTTACCAAGACTCCTCCACGTCAATCTAGCATGCTTGATATATATAAATGGAAAAAATAATGATTGATATAACTTTGATTTCCTTATTAACGAGCTCCTTCTTAATGAAGCTTGAAACAACCACGTGATACCTAATACAATTAAGATATTTTAACATTGTCATTGTGTATTTCTAGAGTTTTCTTTGTCAATCTTCTCATCTCACAACTTGGCAGGGGTTCCTCATGATTAATCAGCTAATTTATTCACACAATAATAAAATTTATCGTGATAGCTCAAACAATGTGTGTCCTTCCTTCCATTTGCATATATGATGTAAGAACAATGTGACGGTGGATTTATATAAGGTTTGAGAATGAATCCACAATATACGAGATGACTACTTTAGAATTATTAACAATTATTATCATTTGCAAGCAAGTAATAATCTATAGTGTTTAGTTTTAGGATAATTTATGGGTTGCGTTGGATCGGGATAACCATGATGGATGTAAGTTTGACTGTATTTATTTTTTACTAAAAATTCATACACAGTCCTATTTTTTTTATGGGTAGTGAGTATATTTGTATTTACACTCATTCTCAAACATTAATAAAATCATTTTTTTTACAAAAAAATAAAAATAAAAACCATAAATATATTATGAAGGACTCCATGTACCTCTACACACTCATTCTCAAACATTAAAAAATTATTCTACAAAAAATAATTTGGTTAACCACACATTAACTACAACATTTATTATCATTGTATTCAGATCCAAACTAAACACTTTTAACACACAAATAACCATCTATCGGTTAAGACGGAGAGGACCCTTACACTAAAACACGAACACAGAGAATATTACGCAACAAATATTTATGATCGAAACACATATAATTGTTATACTTGTATTAAATATCTATCTCTATAAAATAGTCGAACTTGGAATTAAGAAATTACATTAAATTTAACCTTTTTTATTTATCTTAATTTATATAAATTGACCTTCAAATTTCCAATTATGCAAGATGGACTAGGTTTATTAACCCGCAAGTTAATTTTATACAAGTTACCTCACAAAACAAGACTGGAAAACTCACATTTTGAAAAAACAGCAATTATGCAAAACGGACTAGGTTTGTAACAATTCAGCTCAAAAAACAAGACTGAACAAGCCACGTTGCAGAGTAACACGTGCAAGTTTGATTTGAGGAATCACCTCACCAAGATTTTTATCAACTACGATCTAAGATAATTCATTATGCTACTTTTAAATTAAAGAATATTATTTATCTTTTATATTAGTGGTCGTGCATGAAAATAACTACTTTACCCTTTCAAATCTTTCTTAAATTTGATCATTAAAATTTGTTTTCTTTTAAAATTAAGTAAAGCACAATATTAACATGTTTTAGTTCATTTATTACATATTAACATGAGTTAGAAGGAATGCATGCATAAGTTTTTTCATTGTTAACCAATGAAAATAAATGCTGTAATATTTTAAGTATTTTTTTTATTTAAATACTCCTATGGGGTGAAAACAAAATATATCTCGGTGACTAGTGATTAGAATTAAAAATTATTACATAAACTAAAAGTAAGTTTTTGTCAAGTATACTCCGATCAACAAATTGGTTTTTAAAATCTCTAGAATTCAATATCATTGGATTAACTAAAATAATTTCATGTAAGTTGATTATAAACTAAATTAATAAATTTATCATAGATTACACGACCATGTAAATATATATATATATATATATATATGGAAACCATGTAAATTTTCTTTTATTCTTTAAAATTATTTTAAAAAGAAAATTATTTGGTCGGAAACTTGTTACCAAAATACTTGTGTTATGTGTCGGAGTTGAAAGTGCATTGTAGTATTTCAGTGTTAGTGGTAAGGAGAGTTTGGTACACAAACTACCACCATGAAGAGCATGGTGACGCCATTGACGAGGGTCTCACCCTTTCGTCACCGAAATGGCCACAATACCCTTCCCTTCTTCTCTCACGCACGCTACCCTTCCTCACCAAACTTCTCTTTCTCCCCTCTCTCTCTCACTATTTCCATGGCCGCTTCACCCAAATTTTCCGCTCCGGTACCTTTCTGTCCTCCTTCTTTCATATTTTTCTTCCACCCAATTGAACCATAATTAGCTTGCACGCTTCAAAATTTAAACTTTGCATCACATGATTGGAATTTGGATTTTTTTGTTTAATTGGGTATTGGGGTTTCTGAATATCTCATTGATATG
This sequence comes from Vigna mungo, assembly GCA_036885675.1. Taxonomy (NCBI): domain Eukaryota; kingdom Viridiplantae; phylum Streptophyta; class Magnoliopsida; order Fabales; family Fabaceae; genus Vigna; species Vigna mungo. The sequence goes on along the minus strand of CP144695.1, from coordinate 31,192,616 downwards.
AAGTCTTTGTTCGTTACGTGATGATCACTGTGCATGAATAAGTAATAACAGTGTGTTGTTGATGGTCTAAAAAATCAGGCTGTGCCGCGTGGTGATGCCAACATCGACAAAGATGGTGTATTTCAATTGATTCAAGCACATCAGGTATTTCATATTGGTTCTCGGTTCAATTCAGTTTGTTGCGTGTGAACTTGGAAGTGGTTGAAATAGAATGAATATTTATGGGTGTTATTGATTTATTGGGGTTGTTTTGGTATTATAGGAAAAAGCTGCTAGACTTTCTCCAGTTGAGGAAATTCGAACTGTCCTTGATCGTAGCGTTCGCGGGATGCTCTCTACATTCTCCAAGGTTTATCTATTTTCCTTAAGAAATCTGATGATAAAAAAAAATAGCTTTAAATGGAAAAATGCTGAAAGTATCTTTGAGCATTACCAATTCTGAAAGTCTTTTAAATGGAGAGAGGAAGTTTTGCCTTTCTCGAAGTTTAGTTCTGCCCTTTCTTTCGTGGTCAATTATTCAGTTATTACTGGTATTAAAAGACTAAGGGGTCTACAAACTTTCCCACCCAAGTAACATGAACAAAATTCAAGTTTGGCAGAGAAATGAAATTGAAATCTGGCTGCCTTCTGAGTTTGTCTTCATATATTTGACATGAAATTTTATTCGTGTTTTATTGGCACAATGACTTAATCTTCTGATTTTTAACAAGCAGAAGTTCGATGGCTATCCATCAGGGTCTATGGTTGACTTTGCATGTGATGCAAATGGATATCCTATATTAGCAGTGAGCGATCTGGCAGTTCATTCCAAGGTTTTTCCTTTTTCTGTTCTTCCTTCGAAACTTCCCTGTTGTTGGAAAGTGACAAATATAAATAATTTAAAGATTGAAACTGCTTCTTGTTGATAACTGACTTCAAAAGAAATAGAATTTGGTGTTGAATGCGGTTTTATGAACTAGCTTGTATATAGCGATTCAGTACATTGTGCTGAATTTGGCTTGTACAATACCACAAGTTCAGTTTGAAATCCTATTTTCCGTATCCTCAACCAGCACGTGGTCTTGTTAACAATTATTACCCATAAGAGCATCTGTTGCAACCAACACCTAAGCAGTTACTAGCTCGCTTCCATTGCTAAAGAGGTGTTTTTATGCAGGACCTAACTGCCAATCCTAAATGCTCATTACTTGTGGCTAGAGATCCTGAAGATAGGACTGATTTAGTGATTACTTTACACGGTGATGCTATCACTGTAAGTTATGGTCTTCTGTTTATTTCCCTGATATACATGATTTATGTGTTTTCGTTTCCATTCACTATTGCACATTGGATTATATAATTATTATACTCCAATAACGTTATATGAAGGCTTTGCAGTTTAAATGCATTGCGGAATTTTTTTTTTTCAGGTACCTGAAAAGGATAAAGAAGCTGTTCGAGCTGCATATTTGGCAAGACATCCCAATGCATTTTGGGTAAATTTTTTCATTGTTCTCCTCTGTAACTTGTATCTTTACCTTCTTATCATTTTTTAATTGACTACTCTAAAAGCATCTGATATAACTACCTTTTCCTTCTTCTTATTGTTTTTTGATTAACAACTCTAAAACCTTCCAATATTGAAGGTTGACTTTGGAGACTTCAAATTCTTGCGCATTGAACCGAAAGTTGTACGATTTGTGTCAGGTGTTGCTACAGCTTTGTTAGGATCAGGAGGTTTGTTAACCATGTCATTCTTGTTGGTTTCATTTGTTGTTAATGCTATGAATGAGTTTGGATGGGAAGGGAAGGGCGAATTAAGTTTTCATATAAGTAAACTTTTAACTGTTTAATTTTCTTAAAACTAAAGGATATAGTGGAAGATAATTGTGCAAACTGCTTGTCACCTTAGTAAAGTTGAAAACAGTTTATAAGAATAATACATAATAGTTAGTTGTCAGAATAATGGAGGTTAATTATATTAGATATGCTGGGCAGTTAAAGTGTTATGGGAAGGGAGTTAGTTTATGCAGGAGGATAGGGTAGAAGAGGGAATGGTTGAATGATTATTCATTGTGGTTTAAGCCTCGAAGGTAAGAGTAGTTGGCAGGCAATAAGATGAGCTTTAATTGTTAGACTTGTGGGTGTTTGGAAATCATGATGTTGGGAGAAAACTCTTCTAACATGATCTCTAAAATGAGTAATATTCATTGTTTAGTTTAAATTGTTTTTAATCTTACCCTACTGATATTAAGGGTGGTTTCATCCTTATTTTCTCACTTTAGAGACTTTTTCTAGGATGAGTGTTTTTTTCTCTCTCTTGATGATGATGCATTCTTTGCATCATATGGGATGACACAAATCATGTCTTTCTAGTAGGTTTCTTCAAATGAAAAGTGTACTGGTTTACATTTTGTGGTAAATTTTGTTTCTTTAATATCTACATAACTGTTATTGATCATAATGTTAATGGCATCAAAACTGAGTGCTTTCTCTGGACCATAATTGAATTTCACGCGTTCTCTATATTATCCTTATGTCATGCTTTTTTTTTTTATTTGTTTTTCAGAGTTTACTAGAGATGAGTATAAATCTGCAAAAGTTGACCCCATAGCTCAGTTTTCCAAGCCAGTGGCGGTACTGATCTCTGACTGATCATCATGTCACACATCTGCAGTGACTTTCAGAAGTCAGTCATTTTTTTTTTCTAATATAAGTTGTGTTTTTAACAGTCTCATATGAACAAGGATCATGCTGACGATAACAAAGTGATAGTGCAGCATTGGACCTCAGTTCCAGTATGACATCTTGACCATTCCATAGTATACAACGTAGATAATAAAAGAGGCTCTTTTGTTCAATTGTTAATATCGTGTAAAATTACTTTTGTTCCATATGGTCAGGCATAAGAATCTATGGTCTATAACATGAAACAATATGTTCTGTAAGCAATATACCGACGGACCCAAATCCTTGCTCCTGGTCAGGGGTAGGGAGGGCCTGATCATGTTCAGCCTTAATTTAACTGAATTGATCATCATCATCATCTGCAGGTGGACTTTGCATACCTTCTAGATTTGGATAGTCTTGGTTTCAATGTTAAGGTACTGCCTTCCTTAGTGATTCATTGACATTATTTACCATTCCATCAGGAGCTGTTTATAAAAGAATTTAGAATTCACTTACAAATTTGAGAAATGAAATCTTCTATAAGTTGGTCCTTTCAATAATAATCTTTTATCCTCACCAACTGTGTTTTAATTTTGTTCGAGTTTGAATGTGTACCTTATTTATTAGAAGAGTTGACCTTTTTGCAGGCTGGTTATCAGGGTGATACTTTCAAGCTTCGTGTACCTTTCCCTCGACGTGCAGAAGATAGAAAGTGAGACATGATATTTGATATGAACTCCCATCTCCTGCATAAAATGACATGTGACATGTCTGCCTTCATGAGATCAAATATGTTCATCTGTTTTCTAGTTTACTAATGCAATTCTATGCTCATCTGAACTTTGATGAAAATGGGAGCATTACTGTGTTAGCCTAGGCTTTACTGTTGTTGATTTAATCAATTAAACTTGCTGCTTTCAATCAGACAAATTCTACTTTTCTAACTATTATCATCCTTTTGGGATGGGATTAATCATGCCGACATGGGTTTCTGATAAGAAATCAGGAAAAAAAAAAAAAACCCTTTCCTGCTGCACGTTGATTTTATTTTCTGCAGAGAAATGATTCCTATATTGTTTGTTTTTTTCTTTTAGGGATGTGAAGACTCTCATTGTTGAGATGCTTCAAGCTGCCAGACCTAAAGCTGAATGATGACTCCACAGATGAAGAGGTGCTCATCCAAAATTCATCTAATCCTTCAATTCAATCTGTGCTTCACCCTCCTAGATTAGTTCACCATGCCTTGCTACTAGATATCCTTATGCCAGATAAATACTTGCATACTTACTGCTAAATTTTTTGTCTGCTACTTACCAACTTACAATTCATGCCTTTGGTATCCATAATTGAGTTGCCTGGTTTTGTGGACAAAGAAACGTTTTCTGGTATGAATTGAACTGTAACAAAGCCTGACAAAATGTAAAAAAAGTAGTGAAGAAGACTCTTAAAAGATGGGGTATTATGAAAGGTGCTTTCTGTTCTCATCCCTTTCTGTTTGAAATGCTGCAGCACTTGCCAGACATCCTTCTTGGAAAGAAGAAAATTATACACATCGAAAAAGGAAATGCCTTTATAATTTCCAAAAAAGAAGACTTCAAAGCAAATGGTTGACTTTCTTTATTTCTTGTATATACACTATTTGTTATTTTCATGAGGAAAAGCACTTCAAAATTCAGATTGTGTGATGTTTCTCAAAGAAACAAACCCTTTAATATACATAAGTGATTTTATATGAATTTCTTCCAGATGCACTATTGTTATGAATAAACCCTTTTGAGGAACAAGAGTAATTGTTTACTTTTTGGTACATGCATCAGAAAGTTGTGAGATAGATGTTGTGCCATCACCCAAACTTTCTTTGAATTTGTGAGCACGTACCTTGATCTAATCACAAGTTCAAAGGAAATGAACACTTAATAACTAACTACATTTGTGTTATGAGAGAAAGTACAGCGAAGTCACATCTGTTTGTCTGCTGTGATGATTTATGTTCTTTGACATAATGGGAACACAGTGGCTCTTGCTGACTGAATGTTATGTCTATCAAGTTTGCTAAACGGTCAAGGACTTAGCCCTCTTTTTAGACGTAGCTACTGATGTTGCTTACAGAGAAAGTACTGTTGGAAGTTTGAGTGGTTACACCTAATGGATTCTACAACTTGTTATAATTTATTAATGTTTTGTTTGAACTGGACAAGAAAAAGAAGAAAAGAAAAAAAGCAATGAAAGGTAAGATTGTCTGAATTATGAGAAAAAGAGTGAAAATGATTAGAAATTGAAAAAAAAAACCATATATATAATAATAAAATATTGATGATATAATAACTTATGTGTTGGAATATAATCAGCTCAATCAAGGCATAAGAGAAATCTTTGTCTGATTTAAAGAACTGGTGTTTGGAAAACCGTTTTCCTGGTATGAACTTACAAAATACATAACATGTTTGTATAAATCTCTTAGAAAGTGTGAACATCTGTTACAAACTAGTAATAAATTTTGTTGTTTTAAAATATATGTTATGTGTTCACGAAGGTAATTCAAACACAACAGTTAATATAAGTCTCGTCCTTTCAGACAATATATATCATTGTTTGAAGGAAAAAAAAACACTGCATATAACAATTATTTGATGTTTTGTTTAAAGGAAACAGTTTAAAAATCATAGACTCAATCAAATGATCTTTCGATAAAATGATAGGACGTTAATGGAATGCGATGTTTAAACATTTTAAAGTAAAAATAATTTGATAAAGTAAATACACTTAAAAGATAATTAAATAGTTCTATAAATAACTTAAACCGAAGAGATATATGGGAAGTGCGCACTACGAAAGCACAGTGAGTTGAAACGAAGTCCTTTTTACACAGCGTCTCTTTTAAAAGAAACCAAATGGAAAATGGTGCCTTCAAAGCTGCAAAGATGCATATTTTTGCAAGCTGTCTTCGGTGTTAACAAGTCAAAATTTGATATTCATATGATATTTTGTCAAGTGTTTTACTCTTACTATATAATCTTTTATATTCAGTATTTTCTTTTCAATGACAAAAGGTCAATTTTTCTTGGCAAGTGACAAGAGATAGCTTACAATTTATCAAGTTTCATATCTAGGGAAGAACTTAGAGACAGATTTCTTGTCCCATTGTAGCTGAAAACAAAAGCCGACCAAAGACCAAAAGGGAAAACATTTGCTGCCCTTTGTTTCTTTCTTTCTTTCATCGATCAATTTCTGGCACCCTTTGTTTCTTATTCTTTTTTTGCTAATTCATCAGAGAAATAGTAGAAAGTGTAAATAAAATGTTTCACGTGTTACAACTACCTCACTCGCAAATGTTGTGAATCCCACAAGAGGGTTTATTTATTTATTTATTTTATTTGAGGAATCATGGATATTTCGGTGACACAGCCACTTCATCCATCATACATAGGCTTGAGCACGTTCAGCAATAGACCCTATTAGATTTTGTCTGTTGAAATGAGATTGAAGAGTTTCCAAATTAAAGAGTTAAATGATGAAAATGAACATTTGAACTGGTGTTTAGATAGGCACAACAGAATGAGTGAGATACCGGGGTGGTACACTGCTACAAGTAGATGATGCTTAATTTGGCATCATGCTACCATGCCCAATGATGGATATGCCTAAGGCTTAAAACCCTTCAAGTATTTCCTTTCCTTATTAGTTATCCTATCTATCTTTTTATAACATTCGAGGTTCTCACGGTCAAAAACTAAATCATTCACAACAACATCCCAAGGTACATCATCCCAGTCTTATGTCGGCAAACTAAAAAACTGTGGGGGCACATCTTCGTATGCATAAATCATAAGCGGCTTTGCCACAAGATCATCCAAACTCCCAGCTAACCTCTTTCATCAATGTTTCTCGCATAAGTACGAGAAAACAAAAAAAAAAGGGTTGCTTAAGGAGTGCAGACATCAGAAGATTCGGATCAAGGAGAGAGAGAGAGAGAGAGAGATGAAGAAAGATAGAAGGTGAGAAAAATAATTTTCTTAATTAATTGAAATGGATCGGATCGGATCTTACTCGTTTACAAAAAGAAAAACATGAGGAGGGGGCAACATACATGCCACACAAATATAAAAAAACTTGAATCATCATCTTCATCTTCTTCTTCTTCTTCTTCAATGGAAACACCATCTCCAAAACATTCAGAGCTTTAAAAGGGCTTCTTTTTTTCTTCCTTCCCCCTCTAGTTCTTCCACCATCATTCAGAATCACTCTCCATGCTTCCCATGGCCTTCAACCCTCTTGGTCTCTGCATCAACAAAAGAGAGAAGATGAACAAGTTTCAGAATTCAGATCCAGTCACAAAAAATAGGGTAAAAAGTAACAACCCACAGCCACCAACCACTTACCTTCTTGTTACTTTTCTTCTCCCTCACTTCATATCTCTCTTGGCACATATCAGTCAACCACGCGCCAGGGCTCACCAACTGTAACCCAACACCACCAGTAAGAAACACAGGATAAGGTGGTGAGAATGAAGATCAACCCAACCAAAACACAAACCACAATTTCCCCTTTTTTTTTCTTTAGAAAGAAAAACTTACAAGTAAGCTTCTTTGGATGAGTTTCGCTCTCTTTTTGGGTCGCTGAGGAAGCTTGCAACCCTTCATGGCCAGAAAATCTTCCTCTTTCTCCTTGCTTGAAAGAGTGATGTAAAGCTTCGGCCACACTAGGGCTCGTTCCTCGCCGTTGTTACCGTCGCCGGCGACTTTTCCGCTCTCCTCTGCCGAACCCCTCGTCGTGTAGTACCGGTCCTCCTTCTCTGGCGACGCTGATTTCCTGGTCTCGCCGACCAACGACCGGAGAATCGCCCCATCGGAATTCCTGGAACCAAATTTTCTGTCAAAATTCATGAAAAATGGAGAAAATAGGGAAATTTCATACATTATCGCAGAGCCAACAGATCCAATGTAATATCGTTCTGATAAAGCAAAAACAAATTAAAAACGGTTACACCCATAAATTAAACGCTTATCTCATCTGGGAATGGTAAAAAAAACTTGATTTTTCACATCAAAAACTTGTTCAGGCGGTAAAGTTACCATAAATGAAAAAAAAAATACTTTTTTTTCTTGGTTGCTGCTTCTCGTCATCCACTGAGAATTCCCAGCAACCCAAAACGAAAAACACCAACACATTCCATTCCATCAAAAACCTCTTTTTTTTTTTCTGAAAACCAAACAAAACGAGAGGAAAGTGAAAAAAAAAAACCAAAATGAAAGGGAAGTTTCTCCTTGATGGTGTGCTCTTCCTCTGCCCAACTTGAGGAGAAACAGCATCATTACATTCAATCAACAAAAACCACATCTTCTCTGGGAAACCCAACCAGAGCCAAAAAGAAAGGTAGGAGAAAATTTGAAGACAGTCTTTAGTCGATGTTGGTATTGTAAGCACCTCGTGAGGCGATTGGGTTGTTGATGATGATTATGAGAGGCTTCTTTCTCGGCCACAGTGACCCCAGAGACCCCAGAACGATGATCCAGTGCAGAACCAAGTTTCCTTCTGATTCCACCGTTGAGCCTCGTTGAAATCCGAGGGTCCTTCACCCTCACACATCTCAGCCGCTTCCTGTGCCCCCACTGCAAGAAAAACTCTGGCTCCGAACCCTTGCACCCTTTCTGGTTCCTCTCTTCGGTCTCCATACCTACACCACACAGAACAACAAAACCGCTCATCAAGCTTCAGTTTTTCACCATACAGAAAAAGGGGGAAAAAGTGGCAAATGGGGAAACAAAAACCCAATTCTGGTTAAAGGGCGTGTGTGGAGTGTGGTGGATTGTAAAAAACGAGATTCAGACGAGGGGTAGAATACCAAACCGTGAAGGATTGCCTCCAACCTCAAGATCTGAGTCTCTGAAGAAACAATCCTTTGCAAAGAGATATTCTGGCGGATGAAAGCAAGGAAAGGGTCAGAAGAAGGAGCATGTGAAGAGAAGAAAAAACAGGCTTGAATGAGAACAAAAACAAAAAAAGAACTCACAATGATACAAATTGACGCAGAGAGATTAAGGGTATCTGTTTTCTTCAGCAAACAACAACAAAAAGAGGAAAAAATCACAGATCTTCTTCTGTATTAATAAATTTGCAAGCTTTTATTTTCCTTTGCAGCCTCTGTATCTGTATGAGGAAGAAGTGGCGTCTGAAGCAGTCTCTCTCTGAGGAAGTTGAAATGGGGTTTGAGGGTTATTCTCCTCTTCTCTCTTCTTCTGGCGTTCTCTTGTGTAATGGCCATTGTTGTTGTGTGGGTTTGTGTATTTATCCTTCTTCTGAAGTGATGGCAAAACTAGAGAGAATCAGAGCCGTCGGATCACAAGAAAAGGGTTTGGTGATTGATCACAGTTTTGGGGGGACCCACACCCTTAGACTCTCTTCCCTCTTTTCTCAATAATTGTGTAAAAAAAATAAAATTAAATAACATAATTATAATTTGATGATTTTCTAATAGTATTTTTATTTATTTATTTATTCATGTTGGAGTGGGAGATTAGGATATCGATAAATGGGGTTGGTAATAAAACGAACCTGCTCCAATTCATGGATTTGGGCTTAGTTTTGGGCTGACATTTTGGGCTTAATGCTATTTAAATACACATTTACAAAAATTGACATATTTTGTTTTAATCATTCGTCAAAAGAAACTTTGTCTTGACCTTTTTCTTACCTTCTATACATCAATTATTTATAGTAAAAATAATTTCTTGACATAAAAATAATTGAAGTAAATGTTGGGTTTCTAATATTTTCTTTTTCATATCTTTATAATAGTTTTTTTTTATCAAAAGAGTGTAAAAGAGTGTGAAATATGAAACCTCATTTCTCCATAATTTTATCTTCTTAACAATACTTAATGATTTATTTGCGTATATTTTAATTGTTTTAAACTTTTTCATTTTTTTGTATTTTAAACTCTTAATAAAAATTAAAAATTTCATGCATAGAATTTGTTTTTTTCATATTCACTTTTTAAATAATTTCAAATTTCTTTGAAAGATTTTAACGTCATTAATAAGGATAATTGGTTAAACATTTGCGAATAAACATCATTGTACATTCTGATTTGAGTCATGACGAGATTTCTATGCGACAGATATTATCTTTCCTTACAACTTTTTATAAATCTAGCCTTTCTAGATAAACTTATATATCATCGTTTTCACCGATAAATAGTAGAATAATAACTTTGTTAGAAATTTCCTGTCTTCAAGTCTCTCATAAAAATAATAATTCTATATAAATACCCTTATTAAAAATTTATTTGTAGGGGTTTTGAAAATATGAAATATATAAAAGATGTAAGAGAAATCTTGTATAAATCAATTTGTTGTTTCGTTTTATTCATGTGATCTGTATATAGGGAGTAAAATATAACATAATATCAAATATCAAATATTTACCATGTTTATTTTGATTTTCTAAATTTAAATAAGAACTAATTTCTAAAAATAAAAGATGTTTTTGAAACTGGAATCTTTCTCTAAAATTAAATTTAAAAAAAATTAAGTAAATATTCTTAAAAAAAAATTAGGTAGATAGTACCTTCCACAAGTAAATTTTAAATGACTCCTTACATTTTGTAATGAGTTGTTTTCAATTTATACGAAATATTTAAACTATTTTTATTATTGGAAAATTTATCTAATTTAACTTAACTTTAAATTGAAATAAAATTATACATAATAGTCAATATTTCAGTTTAATTATGTTTGATAAAATAAAGATAACGTTATTATCAGTTAATTACACTGACCAATCTAGATTCAAACTTAATTATTTCTTTACGTATACAGTAAGACTTAATTATATGTCTTAAAATTTACTATGTGCTTTGAATAAATCACACATTAGTTCAAATCTGTTTTAAAAAGTAAATATTAATTTGATATTTTTATCAATCTTTAAAATATTTTCTACTTCTATGTTGGTATTTTTCATACTTACACTAATGTTAGAAAAGTTTCAATATGTTAACATTTTTTTTTATTTTATCTGAAAAACTTTTATTAATAATTTTATCATTCTCTAAAATTAATAAAGACAGTTTAAATTATGCATACAATAATTATAAATAGTTATATATTTGTCAATGTTAGGTTGAGATGTATTTAGAATTACACGAGTGTTTTGCTTAGGTTAAGATATATTAGGTATGTTTAATGTCTAATATTTTCTCCCTTATTCAGATAATAAATTCTTTTTCATTGTAAGTATTACGTCTTTCAAAAAGCATCAAGTAACTTATGTTATAAAATTTACAAAGATACTCTAACACTTAAGTTAGTAACTAATTCTAAAAAGAAATAAGGCCATAATAAATGATCCTGCATACTTATCTCATGAACATTGACCATTTACAGTACTTGGATGAGTCCTATTTATTGAGTCTGAAGTTCATAGGATTACTTTGTCTTAAGGTTTCCTAATATATTTAATTATCTTTAATTCTTCTATGATTTATGCTTCTTACTTATGTGAACCTATATTACAATATTGGTGCACGTGTTCCATGTTTGATGCAAATCCAAGTGTCTATATCCCTCTATGGATCGAGAAGTCCTCAACCTATACATGTAAAATATTATATATATATAAAAATTTTTCAAACAATCTCCTTTACAGAATTATTTTATGAAAATTTAACCTTTTCTTTTTTTATTCATCAAGATACATTACCGATACACTTCAATTAATGTTTTGTTTAATTGATAATGCAAATAAATTTTTAAAAAATAATATAATATTTATTGGTATAGCTTAATATGTTCGGTAAAGAATTATTATTTTAAATCTTATGACATGTTCCTTTGTAAATATAGATTTAGGATGAGTGACTTGATGAATTTGGACAAATTTAAAGGTAAAGTTTGTTGTTGTTTCTTTTAAGGGATTTGGAAGTGAAAGTGGATGAATTTGAAATGAGCTTGGGAGTGATTTCGCTGTGATAACTTAAAAAAAGGTTTCGAGAGATTAAAATGTAAGATTATTATTTTACCTTATAGTTAAAATTGATATATTATTATTATTTATTATTGTTATTGTTATTATTTTTTTATTATTGATATACTATTATTATTTACTATCGTTAACAAAGAAGATGAAACATGACCAACTCACATGAACCAAGCACACAACAACACCTCCTTAGACAACACCATTATAGCTCTAATAAGTACCTTGACCACACCTCTAATAAAACAACATAAATGTAGTTCTAGCAAGTGCCTCAACAGACATCCACAACGACAATACCATAACAACACAATTCACACCAAGGCAAATAAGTTATACACCAAGTCAGTTCAAACCAATGCAAATGGTGTCCACCATAACTCCAGCAACGCCCAAATAGCTCCTGCAACACAAAACAACCACGTTAAAACAATCCAAAATCATTGGAATCTATTTCAATGATAAGAGAACCGATTCTTACACACAAGCTTCATAGAATCAGTTAAGTAATTGAATCTCATGCTTTTTAATATCAAAGAACCAATTCCATCACACCTAGAAACCAATTCTCCTTTCAATACAACCCTACATTCCTTTGTATGTTGTCACATATCTCACGTTCCACCACCACCGTCACACCTTTTGGCCATTAAAGGTGCACAACCCTTCTCTCATGCGACCGACTTCGAAGCACATCTTAGCCTTGTAAGAACCATACAACAGACATTCCTAATCTCATATACTATCCTACCACTTACCTAAAATGATTTCAACATAAATAACGTCATACTCTCATATACACACTCCAAGAACAAAGGCTTCAGCATGAACAATACCTCACTCGAGTAACACGCAAAAATAATGATGTTAAATTAGGGATATATTTTTTTTAAAAAAAGATGCATGAATAACTCACAAGTCTCCTTCCATGAAGGGAGATTGCCTTAGATGGTAATATCGTATATATGTGTTTTAACTTGTTTTTAAATCTTTAAAAAAGAACGTAAAACATAATTGCTAATTCATCCGACCAAATGTCAATGCACAATCATTTGTTCTAAATGAACACAATATACAACAATAAATTTTTTTATAAAATTAATGTTTAGATCTTATTATTCATAATATTATAAAATCTACTTTCAAATATTTAACATAAAAAATATTAACATTGATATGTTCATATGTCTAATATTATAAGATTTATTATCAAATATTTAATATGAAAGTTACTTTTGTATTTATTTCTTTTCTTAATTTTTATTATATCGCATTTTTTATTTTGATGATCATCTTATCCTTAATACTTATTTTATTAGTTAAATGACATACTTCAAAAATTCAACAACATTAATTTTTACTATTGATTTTGCATATTTTTATGTTAAGTTATTTATTTTTATTTCACGTAGTAATTCACTAATGCATAATTGGGCTTTAACGTCACCCCATAGACTTCGGATCAAAAAACACTCAACGTAAATTATTGACCGTTGGCATTTTTGTAAATAAGTTGGGCATGACGTTAGTTCAGAGGGGTCCCCCTACTAACTGACGTTTATATGTTTGACAGGTAGGTGAAAAGTCATTTATTTTCGCCATATAGACGTCGGTTAGGAGGGGCACCGATGTCTATAATATTATAGACATTAGGGCCCCTCTGAACCGACGTTTATAAGTCTGACAGGTAGGTGAAAAGTTATTTCTTTCCGCCATCTAGACGTCTGATCCCGCCACCCCGACGTCTATATGTGATTATAGACGCCAGCTCTCCCTACAACCGACATCTATATATACCACAAATATTAATTTTTAAATCGAATGGATGTCACATCAGTGAGGTCCCCGATGTATATTTGAAAATAGATGTCGTCGCTGGGGCAACCGACGTCTTATTTCTTATTAAATAAGTCATTGCGAACCAACAGTTACGTGCACTTCATTGTCTTCCTTCGCCTTTTCTCTCCACGGCATTGCATTTCCAGGTGAGTTTTATCTCTTTTGAACCATTTAAACTTACGTTTACTCTGATTAAAGTAGTCTTTGATGTATTATCTTTCGTTTGAACCGATTAAAATGAGTTTTCGTTGTGTTTTGGTACAGTTTTTCTTGTGTCTTTGGGTGGCGTAGTGCACCTTCTCCCTTTGCTAGTTTTCTCGTAAGAAAAGCTTGCGTCTTTTGGATATCTTATGACATTTCAACCTAAAGCCGAACCTAGGTCCTTGCCTAGTTTTCATGTCACCGTATTCTTTTTCTTTGGCGGTTGGAATGGAACTAGGCAACGACCCATATTTGGTTTTGGATTGAAATGTCATAAAAGATGCAAAAGACGCAATTTTTTCTTACGAAGAAACTAGAAAAGGAAGGAGGTGCTACTATGCTACCCAAAGACACGAACAAAACTGCATTAAAACACAACGAAAATTCAGTAGACGTCCGTTAATGCCATGTCTGAGGTCTATGGTGCCCTTAGATGTCGGTTTGTGCCATGTCCAACGTCTTTATAGTGCCCGTAGGCGTCGATTAATGTCATGACGTCGGACATGACATTTAACCCACGTCTATAACGACGTCAGATCTGCAGAGTCCAATGTCTCATTAACGTCACCAATAAAGACGTTGGATCGAAATGTGACATTAAAAACCCAAAATAACATACGTTTGAAGCCCTTTCTGTACTAGTAATTAATATACAAATTATCATGAATATTTAACTTATATATTAGTTGTCCATAACTTTAACTTAATTGAAAGTAGTTGAAGATGTATAACATTTTATATATCTTAAAATAAAATGAAAATCATATTTATTATAAAATAAAATCAATAATATATATATATAACATAATAATAAAAACAATTTTTTAATTAAAATAATTCATCTACAAATAAATAAATAAAAGTATCATTTAAGTATTTAAATTTTAAAATAATTAAATAAATAACTAAAAATTGTAAATTTTAAATATTTAAAACCAGTAAATAAATAAGTAAAAATTAATTATTGATTATATTTACTCAATAAAATCATACTAATTAAAAATTTATATAATGTGTTTAATAAACATATTGAAAATTATTGATGAAAATAACGTGAAATCAAGTGCACCGTTCAATATTAATAATAATAATAAATACTTAAATAATTACATAATCATAATCATTAAGTTTTAATTTATATTCATTATTATTGTTAAAGTTATTTTAACAAAACAGCATACATTCATAAATTTTGGTAAATTTATTTTTTCAATTAAAAATATAATTATATTTTTATTAGAAAATTAAATTTGAAACTCAAATAGAAATAGCGTTTTGGTAGAAAAAGTTTCCTGAAATCTTACTTTGGTGGTTAGGTTCTTAGTAGAAAATCAGGTTTTAATTATTGGCTTCTATGATGTAATAGGTGGATTCTAATAATGTAAATAGTTTGTTTAACTTTTTTATAACTTCTCTCTAATATATTATAATTATTAGTTTAATTATATCTCCGTAAATTAAGAAGTATAAATATTTCAGTCGTATTTGATGTGATTATTAAATTAATAATCAATTTGGAAATTTGAAAGAAAATAATACGAATTAAAGAGAAAGTGAAAAATATTAGTCCAAAGAAGAAAATGAGTGGGAAAATTGACAAAGAAATACATTCCAACTTCAATTCTTTTCATCGTTGAGATATTTTACATAGATGAATTTTATAAATGTGTTCTTATCTTAAAAGTGATGAACTAACAATTAGTTAAATTAATTATAGTGTTTAAATTGCTACTCTTTTAATTGTAAAGATTAATGGCAGGACTCTTTTCATGAAACAAATGTACTTGAAAGAATAGTTGAAATCATTAATATAAAATTATATTAATGATTTTAAACAAAATATCAATAAAATATCATACATGATAAAATTCAATTGATTAATATTATACTTGTATAGGATATGACATGTATTTAATATTTAATATGTCTATTTTGAAAATAATAAAATATCATACGTGATATATATATATATATATATATATATATATATATATATATATATATATATATATATAATTGTTATAGTGTGAGTCCAAATTAAAATTATATTTATTATAATTTTCAAAATAAAAAATTATATATTATTTTTATCATAAAATTACTATTATAGTTATCAAAATAAAAAAATTATAAATTATTCTTATTATAAAATTACTAGATGATAACTGCCAATAAAATATCCTAAAATATTGGATGAATATGATAATATATTAAAAAAATAAATAAATAAGCATATTACTTTAGATAAATAAAAACAAAATGTTTAATGCGTAAAATTATTAATACCCACTAATTATTTTCCTTAAAAAACTATAAAAAGAAGATTAAAATGTGTAATTTAGTATTTTATTAATACAGAAAATTAATAAAAACTAAGAATCCTATTCTGCAATGTTTCAAACTTTTCATTCAATTCAGAAATTTAATTTTGTAACTAAAATAGAAAATAAAATAATAGTCATTAATTATGTTCAGCATTATCATAACCTATAAACAAAACAATTAATTTATAAATATTTAATGAATAAATAAAAGAATATACAATTAAAAAGTAAATATCTATAACAATATATAATGAGATTCTTCCATTTCATGTATACATTTTATATTCATATTTCATTTTTAATTATATTTGAAAAATATAAATTACGAGAAAAAAAAAAACTAATCATAAAATGGATGTAGTTACCTTGAGCTGGATTAGAACAATGAAGTGGAAGAACTCTTAGTTTCTAGTTGTATTGCCAATCCTAACCTAGAAGAAAGGGAAAAAGATGAGAGGTTGAAATGCAAGAAAATAAATAAAACTCAAAACTGTTCCTCATCTTTCTTCCTTAATGTATGTTGAAATACTAAAAAAAATGAATTCATAAGAGTGACATAATAATTTATAACAAATTTTAGTTGCTAAATATTATTTTAATTTTGATAAAGACATTTATAAAGTAACTTATTGAAGATAAATTCTTGAAATTATTGGATCAAAAAGTTTTCTTATTCTTAAGAGAGTTTTCTTTTTCTTAAGTGAGGGTTTAAAATTATAAGATTATAAAATTATACAATTATAAAATAATAAAATTATAAAATCATAAAATTATAAAACCTTAAAATTATCAAATTAAAAAATAATTTAATTATAAAATTTTGGAATAATAACTTTTTTAAAATATCAAATTATAAAATTGTAAAATTATCAAATTATGAAGTTATAAAATTAGGAAATTATATAATATAACAATATAAATCATAAAAGAAAATTATAAAATTAGATAGTTTTAAATTTATGAAATTTTAAATGATTTTTTTTATTTTATGTTTCATATTTTTATAATTTTATTGTAATTTAATTATCAAATTTTATAATTTTATATATGTTTTAATTTATTAATTTTATATTTTAAAATTTAATTTATTTTTATAATAGCTTTTCTTAAATACCAAAAATTAAGATTTTCGTCATTATGATCTCTTGCAATAATATATTATGTAACGGTTTAGAAAATGAAATTTTAGAAGTGGCAGTATTTTAAAATAGAGAAATTTATTATTAATATTAAAGGGTTTTAATATAAATAGTTTTTTTATGAATGAGTTTTATAATTTTAAAGTATATTATCTATATAGAAATCACTTTTCTAGAATTACTAACTTCTCTTTACGATTTTTCATCCTTTGTTCATCTAATTAAAGAACTGAAACTGTAGATTGATCTTTACGACGATCTTTAATATCTACTTTTGATTTTAAAAAATAACATTAAATGAAATAATTACTTACAAAGAAGAGTGTTTAAGAAAAGAAAACATAAACATAACTCTGTGTCAATACTCAATTTCGTCCGGATAAGTAAATAAATATTTTTATTGATTATTATACTTCATTTTATATTTTATTATTTACTAAAACATATAAATGCAAAAACCTAGAAATGACAATTCAGAAGTGATAATGGTTTAAAATCAGCGAGACTCGACTATTTTAATATTAAAGAGTTTTAATATAAATAGTTCTGTTATAAATGAATTCCGTTATAAATGAGTTCATTATTTTAAACACATCATTTCTCTATAAACCACATTTATAGAGTTCTCTAACTTCTTTCTAGGAGTTCTTGTCCTTTGTTTGTCTAATTGAAGAACCGAGATCATAGGATTGATCTTCCTGGTGAACTCTTCAATTTGGATCGATTAGTTTCTCTGTTTGAGTAAGTTGAGTTTCAACCCTTTTTCTCCAGTCTTTTCTTATATTTGTTGCATGTGGACCTTGCTCAACTTGCATGTGTCTTTTGAGTCATTTGATTGAGTCTTTGTTCATTAGTGGTTCTAATGATGTACCCTGATTGAGTTGTTATTGTTCACATGAGCATATAGAGTTTCCTATGTGTTTATAGGTGTTTTAAGCTTCCTAGAGCGTTTTGATAATCTGTTAGGTAAGGGAAGCTAAATACCTCGTTTTAAGTTTTTAAGTAGTGTGCTAATATGAGTTTGTATGCTTGATTAACATTAAATGGATTGAGTATTTGATCTTGTTGAAATTCTTTTGTGTTGTGGTATAATTGCTTGGTTTTGGTATGAAATCTTATTGTCTGTTATGAGAAAATTATAATGTGATTTCTTTTTAAATGGTACTTGATTGGTTGTCTGAATTGATGAAATTGAGGTAATCATCAGTTGATATTGCTGCTGAATTGTATTTTGGTAATAAGTTAGAATGCTGGTTGAAATTGCTTTAAAATTGTTTGTTTGAGAGGTGAAATTTTGTGGGGATTGTTTATTGAGTGAGCTTGATGTTAGGAGTCTTTTTTTGTGTCATTTAAGACTTGGTTAGCTTCTTGTTTTGCTAAAGTTTGGTCTTAGATATGCTAAGTTACTGTTTGGGGTTATGATGGTTGTTGGTTTGATTTAATGGACTAAGTCACTGGCTAATTGAGGAAATTGGTATTTAATCTTATGTTTAAATATGTTTTCGAATCAATTTTAGTGTCAAGATTACCAATTTGGTTATTTGGATAGGTCTTGAGTGCAACTAAATTAAGAATCAAAGTTGTAGGTTTTTGGTGTGGTATTGAGTAACCATGAGTAGAGTTAAGTGCTACAAAGTTAGAGAACCACTAGGCTCTAGGGTGCTAAGTAGTAAACGAATTAGCCTTGTGTGGTAGTTTGGGTGGGCAAATTGTTTCACCACAAAGTGCAAAACCGACCACAATTCGACATCAATACATGTATCTAGATGGTAAATACTAGTATTTATGAGTGCAAGTGTTTATGTTTTTTAAAATCTATAAATTTTATGAGAACTCTTTTGGTGTATTAGCCTACCATTTCTTCTCTATTTGTTTATCTGCTTATTTCTTGTTGTTTGCGATGACCATCTTAATGGTGTGAACAAATGAAAATGTTGGTCGAGTGTAAAATGAGGGAGATGCTCAAGCTAGAAATGGTTAAGATTCTATTATGTTTAATTTCCTTATCTTTTGAAAGTTTTAGTGTATATTAGTTTATATATATATATATATATATATATATATATATATATATATATATATATATATATATATAACTTCTATATATATTCATTTCATGCTTAGAAGATGACTTTAATATAGTAGTTGTATTTATGCTAAATCTGGACTTTAATATGGATTTTGTGTCCATTTTAACACGTGAATACACATTTGACAACTTTGTTTGTTACATTAGTAAATCTTTAACAACATTATAAATTTCTAATCAGATTAGGTAATCATGATTATGTAAAAATAATTATAGGTTTATTCTTTTGACCATTTTTATGATATGTCTATGTTTTTTAAACAACTAAAGAGATATAAGTTGTACTTCAACTAAAGAATAATATTAAAATAAGAAATTATTATGATTATTTAACAAAAATAATGGAAATGTGTGTGTGTATGTGTCTGTGTGTGTGTGTGTGCGTGTCTCTGTGTGTGTTTGTGTGTGTGTGAGAGAGAGATTTGCTAACTTACATAAGATTCTTTTTAGTTGGTACATTTTAACAAAATGTACCAATTTTTAAGTTAAAAAAAATCCTTATTAAAAAACATATTTTAAATCTAAGAGTATTTTAATAATTTTTAAATATAATTTGAAATAAATAAAAGGTAGTTATTTATCATCATGATTATTTCCACGTGTATTAATAGTTTTTTATCATCCATGATTTCTGTCACATATATTAGTAGTTATTACCTTTTATTTTATTTTTTATTTTAAAAACAATTATCTTTTAAAAAATATATAATAAAAGATAATAACTACTAATACACCTGACAATAATAATGATAAATAACTATCATTTATTTTTATTTTAAATTAAATTTAAAAATATTAAAATACCTTTGTATTTAAAGTAAGTTTCTTTTAATAAGATTTTTTTTATAACCTAAAACTTGATATTATTAACTAAGAAAAATCTTACGTAAATTAATAAACCTATATATATATATATAAAAGGTTAAAAATTGATTTGGACGTTTGAAGTGAAATCAAAACACATCTTACAATATAATATTTGACAGGTAAATATAATAGTGTTTACCTTTTTTATTTTAATTTTTGTTTGAGGATAGTAGTAGGGTTAAGATTTGAGTGAAAAATGGAGATAGCTAGTGAAAGAAAAAAAAAAGTGCAGGATAGAGCATGGTACTGTTTTTGCTGCAAATCGAGGAATGAATTGGTGAGCTTGATTAAAGTTTCATGCCTACCACTGTTTGATGACTTTATTGCTAAATAAGGCTCTGCCATTCCCAAAAGTCTGCTCATTCATCTCATTCCCTTCTAACTACATCACTGCCTTATCTTTCTTCCACAATTTTAAATTCAAAATTAATTTTAAAGCATAATTTTAAATTCAATATTTTAAAAATAAAATACTATTTTTAAGTTGACTTTCCTAAATAAAAATTAATTTTCAGTTTTAGATATACTAATTTAATATTATTTCTATTTTTTTAATTTATTATAGTCATTTTTAAAATGGCTCATTCTGAAAATTTACAACTTTGACCCAATGACTTAAACTCATTTAATATGCAAATCAAATGAACTGGTGTAAGTCAGTGAAATTCTATTTGGACCATTGTTTTTAATCGGACAACCCTATATTATCTTATGTGGACAATCCTATCTTACCATCTCAATACTTTCTAAGAATATTTATTTATCAATTAAAGTATATTATTTTTTTTTTCTAATCATTAAACTCTACTTTTTTTTATACAGTTGACCAAATTTATTATCCCACAATTTTTTACACCTTTTTTTGTTTTATTCAATTATATTATTTATTTAAAATTGTACTTGAATATAGTTTTATTTAATATGACGTTCCATACGAATTTAATGCACAATTCAAAACCTTTTATTATAAAAGATTGCAGAGATTAAATTGTTCATGAATAAGTTTAAGTTTGCCGTTGCACATTGAATTTTTTTCAACTGCATTTTGAATGAATATGTATTCAAGAATATGTAATTTAACATTTATGTACCTTGAGAAAGAAAGAAATTGTTAAGAATGATAATTGTTTTTTTAACTATGTTTCGAATATTAAAAAGGTTATAGTGCATGTTTGAAAGTATGAAAGATGTTAATATTATAATACGAAAATTAATATATGACTATTATGTATAATTTTCTTCCTTTATAACTGATATATTTTAATTGAATGATTTTTAGTTACCATACATATGTAAATTTAGATTCCATAACAATAAAGTAGGCACAAATTTTTAAGAAAGTAAGGAAATATATTTTTTGACAATATGATACGAAGGGATAATTATAATGGTTAGCTTATCCATTGAGATCATGTGGTAGGTTGGACAATTTTTGTAAAAAAGGATCAAATATAAATTTTATTTGTTATTGTTAAAATTGATATAAGGGACTTTTGTCTATGATATTTGTTTCTCCTTTGTAATGAGTATGCATTGTGATAGCTACTTCTATGCATTGCACATTATTTTAATAGATAATTAATTTCAAATATTCAAATAACTATATAAACATAACCATTTATGGTTAAATGATAGTGTAAAAACATTTAATCTGTCAATACATAGACTATGTATTCTAAAATATATAATGTAAGAAAAACACTTTTGGTATGTCTATAAATCTAGTTAAAAATGAATTTCACAATCTTATTTTTTCATAAACTCTTATTATTTGTTAATACTTAATGTAAAATAACATTCTTAAAGTTCAAGCATTATTCACAATCACAATCTACTTCATTTATTATTCAAGATTTTATAAACTCCTACTCTCGTAACTTTTCATTTTTTTCAGTGTTACAAAATTATGTGTTTCGAAATATATAAACATGACAAATATGACAAGAATGTTATTGAAATAAAAAGATAAGAATATTGATGGGTAAGTTTTGGGATCTAAAATTTATTTATTAGAGTAACTGAAATTTTGTATGACAAGAATTTATAAAGTTAAAAGAAGAAAGCGAGTGAGCCTCTAGAATTAGAAACTACAAATTAGAAAGTGGTAAGAATGCAAAACCATATATTATATATATTAGTCATTATATAAGAACACGTCATCGGTGAGAGTGGTTTAACTAAAGCTAAATAAAAAAGATTTTTTCAAAAAGAAAAAAATAATATTAAGATGAAGAACCATTTTAGTTTTAAGATATATGAGATTAATGGTGGAGAAAACCCAAGGAACTGGACATTAGATAATCAAGAGGTTATTTAAATGTGAAAGTTTACTTCTAAAGATTTAAGAGAAGAAAATATGTTCAATTAAGCAAACTACCAACATAAATATAAATGGAAACATAATGGCCAATAGAACAGGTAACATATGAACTAAAATGAGAAGATAAGTGAAGTAAAAGATAAAAGACTAGACATGGGAGGTGATAATGGTAATAATATGTCATTTCACAAAACTTACCAAACTTAAGATAAGTTGGTGTTGTCACCACTTGAGCTTTAAGTTCAAGATAAGACTAAAGAGAGAAAAAAAAAACTCAAAAGAGAACTCTCACAAAAATAGTCAAATATAAGTATTTTCAAGCAAAATATTTAATCATTTTAGAAGTCTATGAGACCTCCTTTTATAGGTGATAAAAAGAGGTCTCTTTACATAAACACAAAGCCAAGAACACTAAAACAAATACAAAGAAAATTGTTCTAGAGACTAGATCATATCAAAGAAGACTCCTTTGGTGTGGGGCACGACTTGACTTTCCCTCCAAGCCTCTCTATGTGAGCTTGAGCTTCTAGGAAAGAAGGTCAACTCAATGGCTCTCAAAAGGCACCTCATGTGTATGTCTAAGTCGAAGTCTAACCTCCACTCTAAGTAATGTTATCTTTCTCTAAGATTATTCGAGCTTATCCTACAAACAATATGCAAACAAAAGAGTCAACAAGTCACTCATGTAAAGTCAACCAGGTCAATACAACATAAGTCAACAAAAGAAAGTCAACATAAACCAATGCTAAATAAAGAAAGAGATGATGAATTAGAGGTCTCGTTTCTTATCATGCTCCTACTAATCCTTCCAGGAAGGTCTTCTATGCTTTCATGTGGAGTCCTGAACTCATCATTTTAGAACCTTACAACTACATAAAAGAACTTGAATTTATTGACAGACAAAATCTGTCAATAAATACCAAAATTTGTCGATAAAGTAAGATTATTAATAGTTTATCGACAATAACAAATTATTCAGTAATTATTTGTTGGTAATTACTGACAATTTTTTCTATTGATAAAATTTGTTGGTAAATATCGCGATTTGATATTACTTTTCTTCCTCCTCATATTCTTTTATTTTTCTTTCTCTTCTTCCTTTTTTTCATCTTTCTCCTCTTCCTTTGTTGCCAATGTCAGTCGCCGTTGATGTTATCGTTATTGTCACCATTGTTGTCCTTGTGCCTACCACGTCTGGCTCCTCCTCGTCCTTCTCCTTCTCCTTCATTTGTCATCACCATCGTCATTATCATCGATGATGCCACCAATTTCCCTGATGTCACTATTGCCATGACAACCTCTTCCTCCTCCTTTTTTACCTTCTCTTTCTTTTTTTCTTCTCTTCTTCATTTCATCCATCTTCGTTTAATATATAATACACATTTTGTGAAATTTAGTGAAAAAAACTTATATAAAATTATCGACGAAATTACTAAGAATTTTTTAAAATTACAATTACTAATAGATATTCAAAAATTTAATAATTGACGAATTTTAAAAAATTTTAT
This sequence comes from Vigna mungo, assembly GCA_036885675.1. Classification (NCBI taxonomy): domain Eukaryota; kingdom Viridiplantae; phylum Streptophyta; class Magnoliopsida; order Fabales; family Fabaceae; genus Vigna; species Vigna mungo. Next base: position 31,168,704 of record CP144695.1, on the reverse strand, counting down.
TATCGAAGAAGTTATCGGATGATTTTACCACCACATGATCAAAGTTAAAGAAAAAACTTTAACAAAAGTATCTATTCATAATAAAAGTTCCACATTAATGATGAATTTTACCTTGAATCCATTATTAACGAAAATATCTATCATTAATTAGAATCCTAAAATCTGTGATAAAATTTGTTGGTAAATTATATTTTACTAATAAATATTTTTCTACCAATAAAATTTGTCAATAAATATTATTTTACTGATGAATTTAATTTTATTATAATATAATTTTTTTTGGTGTAATAAACTATTGGTTAAAAGATATTAAAATTTTTAAACTCCAGAATTTTTAAACATGTTAAGAAATTATGGAATTTGTTAGAACGATGTCAAACATTAATGAAGCCAAAATCACTTCATATTATTACCTCCACTAGATAAACCTCTTTTAATGTTCAAGTAATTTAGTCCAACATAAGTAAGTAATTTGTAAGTTACCAGTTTTTTCTTTGAGACCAAATTTGAACCGAAAAGGATGGTATATTATTCAAGTTATTAACCATGTTCTTGCCTCCAATAAGAATTGAATTATTTAAGTAATTATTTTCCATGTCAGACTTTGAAATAAAAAGAATTTAAAAAAATGTTGAGCATTCATGAACCACAATTAATTCCATAATTTTTTTTTCTATAAATTGATTTGACCAAAAGAGAAACATCCCACTAATTACATTTGAACAAGTAATTTTCAAGTTACATGTTTGCTACTTGTTTGACTTTAAATTTGAGTTACATATAAGCTATTTTTATAACTAGTCGCATAGTGATTATGGAATTAATTGAAAGTATTTGAGTATTTAGATACATTGAATAGTAAAGTCATTTTAGGGTATATGCATAAATTGGTCAAAACTAGTTCATACCTCTTCAAAAATTTTGTTAAAATAATAACGTATGAGATCTCATTTCTCTTTCATTAAAGATTTTGTATTAACATTAGTCTTTAAATACATTACTTTGGTGATATATTCTCTTTATTCAGTCACTACCACAAACTAAAAAGAGTGAATAACTTTTATCCTTCTATTAGTGTTATGGCATCATCATCATCATCATTATCACCACATAATTTGGAAGAATGTTCTTTTGAAGGCTCTAGTATCTTTGTCCCCTCACAAGATATTTTCTACAAATCAAGTGTTGAAGAACAAAAGAATGAAGAAGTAAAAACAATGAAAGAGAAGGTTGACAAATCTAAACAAGATCAAGCTTCCAATTCAAAATCCCATGTGGGGTTAGATTATGTTAAAATTTTCAATAATGAACCAGTTTGTGAATCAAAGGTGTTTGATTTTTTCAATCTGATGGAGACAGGGAACTCATCTTCTAGGAAAAATTACCCCAAAAGGAGAGATGAGCACAACAATGAAGTGAAATCATCAAAGGCTAAGACTTTTTCATGCAATTTTTGTAAGAAAGAGTTTTCTTCTTCACAAGCTTTGGGAGGGCATCAAAATGCCCACAAGCAAGAACGTGCTCTTGCAAAGGGTCATCAAGGAATTGAAGTTGGTGCTTTTGGACATCTTCATTTTCTCTATTATCCTTATCTCACAAACTCCTTTTATGGATCTTATAGTAGAACACTTGGGATTCGAATGGAGTCTATGATTCATAAGCCTTCTTACCGTTCATCTTCTCTAGGGTTTAGGTTTGATCATCATTCTTCTCTTGATGGATCGAGGAAGAAAGATTTGAATGCAAATAACGAAATTATGAGTATGGAAAGTGACACAACTTTGAGAAAACAAGGTGATAATCTTACTATTAGACAAAACACCTCTTTTCTTAGTAAATCCTCTACAAATGTTGCGATCAAATCAAACTCAACCTTGTCTCCATTGACTACTGTGCACTTTGATGGTCAATCCAAACAAGAAGGAACCCCTAATCTTAATTCTTCGTATGAGATTGATTTATCACTTAAGCTTTAGTTTTTATTTGTTTTAATTTAAATAATTTTCAATGTTGTTGTTTGATTGCTTGCTACTTTTTGTTTTAGTTATTGGGGATTTGATATTTTTAGTGTAAAATTATATGTCTTTTTATTAATAATTGATGTTGTCAATTGTGCTTTGTTTTTAAATTTAATTTGAGTTTATTCACTCGTTAGATGATATTTTTTATTTTCCAAATGAAAACTTGTTACCTACTATAACTAAGAAGGTGAACACTCTATTATATTTAATGGTTAAGAAAGGGTTATAAGCTCAACTATAAAGGTGTTGTTACTTAATAATTTTTCTTTCAATGTTTTATTAATATATATTTTAGAGTTAAATATATTTTTAGTCTTTAACTTTAAGTAAAATTGAAATTGGTTCCTTTTTCAAACCTTGATCCAATTTAATTCTTAAACTTAAAAATGTATGAATTTAGTTATTTTAATTAAATTTTGCTAACGTTTCAAACATGCTTATAAAATAACATTATAAGAAAAATGTGTCAAACATTATAAACAACTTAAATGTTATCATGAAACACGTTTGAAACATTAAATAAATTTATCAATTTTTTTTTAAAAGACTAAATGTCCATATATCTAAAATTAGAGGATTAAATTAAAATAAAATTTTGATTATAGACTAATTTTAATTTTTTCTAAAAATTTAGAAACAAAACATTCCTATATTTTATATATTAAGAATTTAAATCTTACATTAATTAAATTAATTAAATAAAGATGGAAAAGGGAAACTCCTTCTACGGAAGAATCATAAAAGTTGTTAAAGAACAAACATGATCTTCTAACACTTGAATGAGAATAGTTGAATGTAACCTTCTATTTAACCAGACAAAAAGAAAGATAAATGTTTGAGTTCCCTGAACATATTTTATCGAAATGCCATGATATAAAATACTCCTTTTTAATTCAAGAGTTTGGTTTTCTTTGTAAATAGCTCATGTATTATTTCGTGTAAGTAATTTAAGACATAGAGAAGATCTACTAATATGCCTTCTGGAGAACAATACTGTTATATATGTTTAGTATTTCAAAACTTGATGAGAATCACGATTCTTTTTCTTAGCATAATAATTAAAAATACTTTGTTGTTGTTGTTATTATAGGTCAAACATTAATTTGTTTGCCAGTGGTTTGTAGAGGGAAGAATTGAAAATATTAGGATTAATTTGTTTTATATTAAATACAGGAATAATATCATTCTATAAAATAAATGAGGGAATATTAGACATAAAAAAAAGTCACCTTTCGTAAAATATGAAATCATTAACTTCACTAATATTAATTCTCCACCAGAGAAAATAAAATCAATATCCATTATATGAAGTATGTAATAGATTAAAGAGATTTATTGAAGTTTATTTTTTTAAATCATATTAAATATGTATTTATTAATACTTTTCTTGTAATATATATATATATATATATATATATATATATATATATATATATATATATATATATAATATTTTATAGTATATGTGAGCTCGCTTTAATGTTAACATATAAATACGAAGGATAAATATTATAAGAACTTGTTCTGATGTTAACAGAAAATATTCATAGGTATGAATATGTAAATATTTATCCAATTTTTATTCTCATACTCATTCTTATTTTAAGTTATTAAAAATCTTTTAGTTTATTTCATATTTTATTTGAAATTTATTTAATTATAATTTTTTCTTATTATTTGACATTGAGAAAATAAAATATGTGTTCTTTGGATATTAAATTATTAATAATATGTATGTTTCTTTTTTGATATTTTTCTGTTTTAAAAATTATTTTATGCATATTTTTTATATCTAATATTCAACTTCATGTAAAACTCTTCTATTTTAAAAACAAAATTTGCTCACACTCAACCTCTTTTCAAACAGTCATTCTCCTCTACTTTTTCATCTCTTTTTTCTTCAATATTTCACTCAGGTATTATTCTTCCTCTAAACAGAGGTTGTTGTAGGAATTCTTACAGGAAGCTCTTCCATTTTATCCTTTCAAATTCGTGATTAGGGTAAGTTCATGTTTTATTTTCTGTGTTTACAAGTTAAACACGTGTTTCTTTGTTTTGGTGTGATTTTTGGGTTGCATGTGGTCTATTTGGGTTTAAATGTTTGGGTTACATGTGGTCTATTTGGGTTTAAATGGATTCCCAGCTAAGGGATTTTTAGAAACTTTCATGTTGATTTTTCTATCATTTTGGTGTATATGTTGAATACGTTGTGTGAGTATGAATTGTATGACTGTGTGATGGATATTTTGGAGACATGTAGTGCTGTGTTGCATTGTTTTTGCTATTTGAATGTATGCCAAAATCTATGGTTGTTTGAAATTTTGTAAAATCAAGTGTGTTTGATGCTAGTTATGAATTTGTGGGTATGATGGAATTAACAGTTTATACTTGGACAATTAGTCAATATGCAAAGTTAAAATAATATTTTAAAATGGATTGAGAAGAAGAGAATTAAGAGTGCTAAATTGAGCAATTGTGCAAAGATTAAAAAATTAATTTCATGAGCATTAATAATTGCTTTGTCATAATGAATGCCAATCTTAAATTATAAGTCAAAGAATTAATATGTGGCCAACTGCTAAGTGACATATTTCATTGCTAGTGACATTGCTCTTAGAAGTTCTAGTGGTCACTAATCCTAAGTACTAGAAGACACCACTGGGCATGCTCATTACAAAGAGCTCTAGGGGTCATCAACGTTGAGCACTGGTCTTGACCGCTGGATGCTCCAGGGGCAATAAACCCCTATCAGGCTAGCGTTAAGCGCGCCTTAGGTTCTGTTGAGCACCGATTCTAATTATGTTTTGATACACAATTTGATGCATATTTTTTTTTGTTTTATTGGTTTTGAGGTTTTAACGGTTAATGTTATTGAAGTTCATGATTGTTAAGGAAGTGATATAACTGATAATGCAAAGGTTGTAGTAGATACATGAATTGTTATAATTTAAAGAATTCCTTAGAGAAGATCATAGTGTGATGTTTTATTTAATGTATGTATTAATGTCAAATAAGGAGATATCATGACACTCTAATAACCATTCACACTTATATGGAGTAGAATGTGATATGTGGTAAGAATAGGAAAATGTCCTAATGTAAGGGTTTTTTTTTTACTTAATACGTGAAGGGGATTAACTTTGTCTATAATAGGATGAAACTAATTAGCAATGACTCTACAGAGTAGTTGAGGCTAGCACAAATATATGTCTTTAGTGAATTCGATATCATTATATGTATCCAAACAATCGAGTTTACAATTTGTCTAGATTGTGAAATGTATGTCTTTATGTATGTTTAGTGTGAATGATTAAATAACTTGTAATAATTATGATTTTTCTTTTTGCCTATTAGCTTACCCTCATATTAGTTGTGGTTTTATGTATTTGGTGTTCCTTCTCTTATGATGATCATTTATATGGAATGAACATATGGGGATATAAGGTTGGAGACATATCAAAAGGGAGATGATGGAGCAGCTATCTAGACATTAGTTTAGAAGTTCTTGTAACATTTAAAAAAAAAATCATTGAATTGTTTTATGTCATATCCTAGTTCTCTTGAAATTGTAGTTTTGATATTTTTCATGGTACTTTGGTTTTATCTAGAGATAATTGTAATAGGTTTTCTCTAGTACACGATCCATCTACTTTAATTACTAAATCTCTATGATATTTTGCTTTAATAGAAACATTCTATTAACATTTAGATATTATGAAACACAAATTTTATACTCAATAGTTGTCTTAAGTTTTTATTTTGAAAACAAAAATAAATAATCAAGCCTAAATCTATTTCATATAATTGTTATCCCTATGTATAAAATAATCAATTTAAATAATCCTAAAATATAATTTTTGTAATTCTTAAATATGTCATATTTTTATTTACCCATTATTCAAATGTTATTAGATTACAATTCCATATTTATATTTAGTATATTCCACAAATATAAATATTTCGCCTTTTGAATATGTATCGAGATAAATGTTTATTAAATAAATTAAATCTCAATTTCTAAGCATATAAGTATATAATCACTATTTTCTATTGTGAATCAAACTTTTCAGGATATAAACACATTTTATAAAAAGGATTTAAAAAATATTATGTGTACGAAAGAAGAATAAACAATTGTCATGAGTTAAGTTTTAATGTTATAAAATAGAAACTTTAACTATTTTATTCTTTATTATCTAAAATAATAATTCTTCTGAAATTAAACATATTGTAAAAATTTTCTCATAAACTAAATTTAAATTATTGAAAATATTAGTTATTGATTTATTTTGTTGGGGATATGTTTGTCCTTAATAAATTGGAGACATATATTTCACTTTCACTTTCACACATTCGAAAAATAAAAATAAAAAATGAGGTAGATATTTTGAGAAATGTAGTAGTGGTGGCTCCATGATTTAACAAGTAGATTCGAAGACAGATGGACAAAAAACAAAGTTGGAACGTTGCTAAGTTGGGAAGCAAGTTAGGGGACCATTCTTTTGAACTTTCCTGCGGTGGGAAATTATATATATCTCTTCTTCTTCTTCTCTTTCGTTATTTCTTTCTTCCTTTATTGTCCCTTTTTAATAAATCATTTTCCATTTTGCCACAATTTCAGTGGAAGATAGGTCCAGGTCCCACCATCCCATGTTAGGTCATCAACTCAATAATCAAAATCTCTTCATTCTCATATTTTTAAATGCAAAACCTATACCGTTATCAACGCTCCTTTTTTGAAATATTTTAAGTTACAAAAGCAAGAGTTACCGCTATTATGGTTTGAATTTGGTGTGCTTTGGGCCAAAGATTTCACACACTTTGTGGTGGGTATGGTTACTAAACCACCGTTTCTAGTTAAGCACAACCCATCAATACTCTAAGTGTACAATTCACGTTATCTTCTCCATCATTATTGAAGTCATTTTGTTTGGATATGTGGGGTTTAATGTTTTGGTTAACATACTCTATGACTATTCCATCAGCTATGGTTTTAATGCTTAGTTTTGTAATAAACCATCAATAAGACTGGACGATTAGGAAGGTAAATCGATCGGTAAGTAGTTAAGACAATTAATTTTAAAACTAACCAACTTAGATGTATAGTGTAATTACCTATAATTCAATTGTAATTAAGTCCTTATGAATGAAAGACCAATTTCAAAATCAATAAATATAGATTTGAGGTAAGAAGATAAGTTATCTGCATTTATTGTATCATTAATATTTGAACTGTTGAGCTGACTTTAGTATCCAAGCTTTTTCTACACATACATTCTGAATGGCTTGAACCAATGGTTACAAGAGGATTCAGAATTGAAGATAGCTTTTAAACTCTTGAACAACTTATTTAAAGTTAAATGTTGATGTATATCCCAAAATATGTAACATTCTTTTAAAGACAAATAATTAACTTTTTAAAGATAAAATTACAAGTAAAGCTTATTTAAGTTTGAATTGAACCATAAATTTGATATATTTAATTGAGTTTATTTGAGTCCCGATTTTTTTTTCTTTCTATAAACTAGTTAAATATTTATATTTTTTAATTTTGTTTTTGTTATTTAATTTTTTTCATTAATTGGATGACGTATATATTATTTTGTTTTACCATTTTATTTACTTAGATTTTGTGATTAATATAAAATTATAGTAGAGTTAATAAAAATGATGAGTGAGTTTTATTAAAATAAAAAATTTGTTAAATAGTGAGATTGTCATGCACATCATCATCACCTATAACAACCAAAACATTATTTTGTCACCACCATTAATGAAACCATTTTTGTTATCTAATACATTAATTTTAATGAAAAGATTAAAAGTAATGATAATTTTATATTAACTGTAATATCATTTTATATTAATTACACAACTTTGCTTCTTTTTTTTAGTACAATGTGACAAATAAGCAAGACGACAAAATACTATATCACTTAGTTAACAAAAAAGAAGTTTAGCGATAAAGAATCAATTTAAAAATATTAAAAAAATTAAATACTTAATAGATAAAAAAGATTTGATAACAGTTCAATTGAAAATCATCCAACTTAATTAATTCTATTAATTATTATGTTATTCTTAGTTCAAGTCATCATTCATTTTTTTTTATGTCTAGAAGATTGGTTGGGAGAACTTCTGTGACAAATAAGCCAGTGTAAAGATAGATATAAAAAAATACAAGTAGTTTTTTTTTAAGATTTATAAAGTTCTTAAAATAAATAAATAAAAACATTACTCTTATAATAGATGAAAATGGATAATATGGAAATGAGAAATATGTACTCTTTCTCTTCTCTTCTCTAGTGTGTATGAGTTATCCATAGCAATATATCATTTGGTTTTGTGAAACAATAAACTCTATCCGTTGTTAATAATAATTACTAATTCCTTCAAAGTATTCATAGTATTTCAGGAAATTTTTTTTTTTCATAAATATTTTCTTTTTCTTATTTATATTTTAGACATCAAATTACTAATACATGGTTAAAGAATAAGATATTGAAGACGTTATACATCACTCTTTATCGTATTTTTATAAACTAATATTGCATCATGATTTAGATAAGTTTTCAAACTCTAAACCCTTCATATTCAATGATAAACTATGCTAAATAACTAAATTGGCATATATCTCACAAAAAAAACCATTTGATCTATTTTTTTTTTCTTTCATTTTTTCTTAGTCATCCCCTGTCATTTGTCTCACATATTCATATATAATTTTATTATATTTTTCAAAGTGACAATGAGAAGTGTCATATTTTTTAATACCAATTATGTATTTTTGGTTAAACACTCTCCTTATTATCTTCAACCTCATTTTGAATTACATATCTTCTTTGTCATTGACATCAATATTAAGAATAGTTTTAGTAATTGACTCATCTATTAATATAAGTTACTAACACAAATTCATTTAGTTTAATGATCAAGAACGCAATCAAGAAAGACAAAAAATATTCACCTTAAACGAAGTGAAGTGTTGTGTCTCGAGCGTGTTCCAATTTTTTTTAATTATGTTAGGTTGTGTAGGAAAAGGATTAGCGCTGACCTGTTTGTCGTGGTGGTGTTTGTCGGTCTCGCATTTGGTATAGAGGAGATTAGAGGATAATTAAAGGATTGGTGACTCGACGGTTTACGTGCATCACATTTTGTTCTAGAGATGAGAGGAGAATGATGAACGTCGAGAAGAGAATTAGGTTTCAAAGATGGATGAGAGTAGAATAATGGAGGAGGTCGTGTTGGGATACAAACAAAGTCCTGTATCGAATAAAAGAAGAGTCAGATATGAGTTTATATACACATAGATACCTTTATTGATAAGAGACATTTGGAATTATTCCAAAAACAAATATGTGAGAACTTGACCAAAAACGGACAATATATTCAGAAGTCAAAAATCGACATGAATTTAAGCAAAGAAGAAAAGTATTACCTAATAAAATAAAACAATATCTTCATGTTACGAGGTTCAACCAGATAATTATGATTGGTATTCATTCGTACAATGGTAAGGGAAATGGTGAATGTGAAGTTCTTATATATGCAACTCTCATTTAGAGGTGTAAAATGCAATGCCATTTGATGCACATATAAAAATATCTCTCTCATCATTTTATGGTTTTATTTATACTTTTTTATTTCTAAAATGAGGAAGTACTAAATAAATTATATATCAACATCATACACACAGACAAACTTTTCTATACCATTTACTTGTATGTTACAAATTTGGATATTAAGTTTTTTTAAAATTTTTTAATTAATTATATTTGAGTTGTATTACATTGATAAACGTTTCTTTATTACAATTGTAGTATTATGTTTCTAATACCATTATATTTATTTTCTCATAATTACCAATTCTTCATAATTTTGAAGAGTTTAATTTCTCAAAAATTTATAAACCACTAAAATTATGCAATACAAATGTAAACATGATTAAGAAAATATTGATTTAAAGAAATATACTGTAAAGGGTTAGAAAAGAAGACTTTGAGGAGGCACACGTGGCAGCAGCTAAGTGGGTGAGCAAATAATCTTAAAAACAAAATATAACTTGAGAACATATGCATTTCAAGCTCACGCTTTTTTTTTTTTCTGCAAGGCTACCATCCTACTTCAAAGCCTTCTCCTTTGTGCTTCACTTTCTCCCAACGATAACTCAAGAATTTTACTGATTGATTCTTGATCAGAAGCTACTCAGGCACTTCAAGCTTCAAGGATCACATCTGGAACCGATCAATTTCCTTGTTCTTTAGTGGTTAAGTAGAATTTCTTTCTTAGTACAACTTTAGGGTCATGATCATGTAATTATTCTTGATGCATGTGATTCTTAGCATTTTCTCCTAATTTCTAGCTCATATTAGGTTCTGAAAATTCTCTTCCATTTCCCAATTCTTTGATTTTTAAGTAATTCTAGAAAACTTTCCTCTGCGTCCCAATTTCTGTTGATCCTGTTGAGAGGTTGAGCAGTTTGATTGTCAAGGTAAGGGAAGCTAGATGATGTTTTCATTTGATAAGGGATAATGCATGAGATGAATTTTTATTGATGTAAGGGAAAATAATAATTGATGAACTGCTTTGCTTGTTAGTACTGTTTGTGCTGGAATGAATGAATTCATGTGGAAATTGAATGGTGTAATGTTTGTCTGAAAGAGAAACTATGAAACGTATTTAGGGATTAGAGTTGAATAAGATTAGAAACTGACTTTGAGTAATGGAATGGTGTGAATTGAGTTAAATCAAGTTATTAAACCTATACTGAAGTTAAATTAGGGTAATTTGGATCCTGTGAGAGGAACTGAAGTGGTCAAAACTAGAGTTAAGCATTGCTAGTTGTTATGGATAGTTTAGGTAGTTTGGATCAGTCACATGTGACCTATTAGGACCTCCAAAATGGTCATAAACAGTTTACAATTGGTAATTCTAGGATTGAGTCTCTAGGTTGAGTAAAGTAAGAATCTAGAGCATAAACTTAAGCATAATTTGTAGGGAATGATGTTAGGAAGAATTAAAATCAACTGGACATGTTTAAAATCACTTATAATTTGAGTTAAGATCATTAGAATTTCACCAAGGTGTCTAAAATGTGAAATGGAGGTTGGAGTTCTGCAAAACTGCAGAACTGGGAATCTGCAGAAGTGCAGATTCGCTGAGCGAGGGTTCTCGTTGTGAGAACCCAAAATTAATTGGGTTTTCCAGCAGAAATTCGCACAGCGCACCAGGAAGTGTGTGCTGAGCGAATTTAGTGTGACAGGATTAGTATTTTTGACGTTTTGGGAGCTCCGGACGTCCGTTTTGGACGTTCTTTAGGTCGTTCTGGGGGGTTTTTTACCCTTCCGGAGCCATTGGTAAGGGTCTTCAAGATGTTTGAATTACTTAAGTATTGGTAATTAAAGTTGATAAAGAAATTGGTATTAATAAATGATGTTTATGTGAAAATATGTAGTGTATGAGTTGTATATGTTTTATTATGCTTCTGAATGAGATTGTATGATTACTTGAATGATCTTTGAGGTATGAATTATGTGTGAAATAATATGCTTCTGAATGAGATTGAAAGATTTATTCAATATGGATTGGTGGAGTGAAATATGATTAATGGATGAAATTGTGGTCTTTGAAAATCAAATAAGATCTCTAGGTGAGATCAAGTTAGTGTATTGAATGTATGTAAGAGGCTTCCACTATGGGGGGGTTATCCATAACACTCTAACGGTCTTTCATTCTTATTTAGAGAGGATTGACGCATGTGGTGAGAGTAGTGGGAGGTCCTAGGGTAGGCGCTATCACTGGAGGTCTATTCCGTAGTAATGGACCAGCCTTGTGTGTGGTCGGGTGAAACCCCTCGGCAATGACTTTGCAAAACAGTAAAGGCACCACAAGTGCACAACCCGCCCCAGCTCTATATACATTCTTAGTCCGGACGAGTCTAGAGGTCTTAATATGATAGGATAATTTGTTTAATCACTTGTATGCTCATGATTGCTATTTTAACTATTGTATGATGAATTACATGGTTTTTTGAAACCTAGCTTACCATTACTCTTGTTTGTGTTGCATGTTGTATGATTTTCTCTTTGCGATGATCATCCAAATTTGGATGGGAGCAGATGGAGATGAGACTTCACTGTAGCAGTCTCTGGATAAGTCAGATGGAGTTACCCTTAGTTCTTAGGACCTTTCTAGTTTTAATTTAGATATATTCTGTATTTTAAAATATTCTTAAACTTGTAAGTAAAATTTTAAATTCTATATCTATTTTGATATGACTGTAAAGCGTATAATTCCATCTACATCCTTAAACTGTTCTAATATATCATAGTGTTAATCGTTCTATGTTATATAGTCTTATATAATAATTGGGACGTTACATATACCTCATCCATTCAACATTATATTAAAATGCTTACAAGTGATACAAAATTATTATTATTTTTTTTAAAAAAAGCTAATCTGTTTTTGAAAAGAACATTTACGTATGAAAGAATAAGCTAATCACTTTGTTGACTTCGAAATTATCAATGTCCAAATTATAACATAAACAACCAAATATTCCTTTCAAATTTTTAAATAATTAAATTAAATTACTACCTTTCCAAATAGAGTCTGAACAAATCACACTTTATAAATTACTTAACCTTAGTTTGTTAATCACTTGTTTAAGTTCATTGTTTAACAATAGTTTATTAATATATATATATATATATATATATATATATATATATATATATATATATATATAATAATAATAATAATAATAATAATAATAATAATAAGAAGAAGTTGAAAGATAACGTAGTTTATGTTTTATTGTTTTGTTACTACATTTGTTTTAAATTCAATGATATTTTATTTATTGTATTTGGAAAAACAATACCTTTCTTTTCAATATTCTAAAACAATAGTATTATAAAATAAAATTATATTGCCATGATTTTCATTATTCCCAAGTGTTTTCATAGAGATACATTACATTTTTTGCTAAAATAGAATTATTTCTAAAATAATTGCAAAAGAATAGTAAACCAATCAAATTAGTTATAGCAATTAAAACATAGCTATTTATTATGCTCAACATGTAGATTGCACCAAAAAGAATACATTTATTGAAACAACTATTATAAGTCTATTAATGAGTTGACATTTGACAAAAAGAAATAACATAATCTTTTTCTTAAATTCTCTTAATACAATGAATACCAACTTCAATATCCCATTTCATGTACTAAATTCAAGTCTTGATACCTTATATTTACATTATTACCCCCAAACTTGTACGGGAAATGGTGGCCAACCACAACAACAAAGGAAATTTAAAAAAAGTAGCATAATTTTTTAATTTGTAAAAAAGAAAAAGGCAATTTTATTTTATTAATATTTTATAAAGAAGGTGAGGCCCACAAACCGTTGGCGACAGCTGTATCGCAGGAAGAAATCGAATGGAGACACTCTGTCCAACAAAGCGGGCAGGTGCGGCTGCCCGCAACCTCGAACCTGTCGCCAGCGAGAAAGTGTGGACAGCTGCCCGTCTTTTTTCGCTGCCCGCATCTATATAAGACCACCCAATGATGTTTTCCAACTGACACTCCATAACCTTCTTTCCCACTTGCAACAAACAAAAGAAGAAGAAGAAAGAAAGAAAAAAAGGTAACAGCTTTGAGCAATGGAGGCATTGAAGATGAAGGTTTTCTTGAGTTTGGTTATTGCCATGTTGGTTATGGCAGGAAGTGGAGTTTCAGCTGCTGATGCACCTGCCCCAAGTCCTTCATCTGATGCTACAACAACTCTCTCTACTGTCTTTTCTTCTCTCTGTGTTCTTGCATTTTCTCTTCTCTTCTGATTCTCCAACAATGTCTGGAGTTGAGGTGGTCGTGTTTGGTGTTTTCTTCGCTACTGTTTGGTCACTGTACTACTCTTCTGTGACTAAGGCTTTTCGTTTTCTTGGGATATGCATGCATGGATGAGTTGGAGTGAGGGAGAAGAGAATATCACATATGTAAACTCTCTTTTTTCATGTTTACTATTATTTTCATCATCATTCTTATTCTTATTATGTAACAAATTCATTGTTCCTCATTGTACTTTTTTTATGGGTTGTGACAACGTAATCTTATTGTGATTTCTATGTTCCCCTTCTTCCACTTCCAACTGCTTTTTTCTGTTCTAATCATTATTCTTTTCAATTTTATGCCGTCTTACATCGTTCAACTCATATTAATTATTACGTGACACACGTTATTAATTCGCTAAGTTAAAATTAAAACAATCGTTGTTATTTTTTTTAATAAGTTGGTCAATTGCTTTTGCTTAAAGTAATGAAAGAAAGTTTCTTTGTGAAATAATCTGATTATTAATTCATGGCTAAAATTATTTAGACTTATATTTGAATTACATCAACCATTTCAAATCATTTTCGTCAAAATTAATTGTACTGATTTTTTAGAACATTTTTACTCTTGAAATGTGTCGGCAGGTTTATCAAAGGAATAGAATAGGGAAAAGACCGGTGGCCGTTACTAACGGAACAAAGTTCGGTTTTTGTCTTCTTCACTTTAAGGAATAGAATGTGGTTTATTTAATAATTTTAAATTTCATTATGTATTTTAAATAATTTTGTCCAAATTAAGCAGAACGGTAAAAATATTTTTATTATTGTGAAATAAGATTGAAGTAATAAATATTTGCTTTCTGATGACTTGAACGAAATAATGTTTCCAAAGAATCTTTATCCATGTCTTTTGTGTCTTCAAAGAGAGAAAACCCACTCTTCAATGTGTGGTATTTTTAATTTTTTTTAAAAAAAATACGATTTATTTATTTTAAATGAACGATAGTGATATTAATAAAGAATAAAATTAATAATTTAAATATTAGAAAAATTAAGTCTTTAAGAGAACCAAAATAAAAACTCGGTTTTTGTTTTAAACATGCTATATACACATTATTTTTTATATATAAATTGTAATTTTTATATATAAAATTTTATTTTTTCACTAAAAAATGTTTTCATTTCCTCTACTCAGAGCAAGCACACATAATATTAAAATAAAATAAAAAAATACTTTTCAATTTTTTAAAAACCTATAATATTATTTATTCTTAAACTTAATATATAAATATAATTTTAAAAAATATATATATATATATATATATATATATATATATATATATATATATATATATATATATATATATATATATATATATATATATATATAAAGTGTCACACCCCATTTAATACCCTCCTTAGTGGAGTACAGATGTCAGCCGTCCGCTCTCACACATGTCGGCCGTCCGTTCTCCCGTGGTGAGTGGGAGACAAAGCTGTCAGCTCTATTTAATTCTCTCCATTGGAAACCGTGCGACAGCAGGGAAGGAGGGAGTGGAATCCAGGTGGCAGCTTGGCATTCGACCGTCCGGTTTTGGAAAGTGATACAAAAGTTGGGATTTTAAATCTGGCATCATTTTCCCTGTATGTGATCTTCTTCTCCAAACTTCAGAACTCCATTTTCTCCTCCTTCTCTCTAGAAATCTCCACCTTCTCTCTAAAGTTCCGGCCACTTCCTTCCCTCCGATCATCAACCTTCTTTCAGATAAATTCTTCCCGGTGCCAAGCTCTTTCACTTGCACCGATCGCATTCTCAGACGGACGTCCTTGGGACTTTTGGGAGTCTTAGAAGTTGCTTAAAGACCTAGAAGAATTAGCTGGAGTTAGAGGTAAGGGAAGCTTATAAATTTAATTGTGATTAATGTGTATGCATGAATTGGTGAGTCTATGCTGCTGAATATATGATATTGTTGCTGAGAAATGTATGATTTATTTTGGTATGAAATATGTCATAAAGTTATAAAACATAGTAAAATGTAAATCTGTAATCGAAGGGTCATTATGACCGTTCGGTTTCCCCTAAAACGATCGGTCTTGTACTATTGTATAGAAACTTAATTGCCTTGCTTAGTCAGTCGTAATGATCTATCCATTACAGAACGCTCGGTCTTATACTGAGTGTTCGACTTTAACGTATTCGGTCATAGACTGAATACATAGTCTCATGTTAACTGTGTTTACTATAGTAGCGTTCGTTCACACTGAATGTTCGTTTTTCTATTGATAATGATTATTGAAAGTACTCGGTCGTAAATCGAGTGCTCGGTCTGAGAAATATTCGGTCTCCCATTAACTATTTAGAACGTTCAGTCATACACTGAGCGTTCAGTTTATATTGATAATGTTGATTTAAAAATGCTAGGTATTATACCAATAATTGAATTTAAGAACGTTTGGTCATAAACTGTACGTTTGGTCATACAAGTGTTTGGTATTGGACTGACACTAAATTTCTGAAGTATTCAGTTCTATATTATTATTATTATTCATTTTTAGAACGTTCGTCATAAACCAAGCGTTCGGTTTTGCATATATGATATTATGTTTGAGTATTTGGTCATAGACTAATTACTCGGTTTGATGTTACCTATTCTTTTGGGAAAAACGTCCGGTTTATAGTATCATTTATCTGAAAGGTGTTCGGTATTACACTGACACTTGGTTCCTCACAGAGTGTTCGGTCTTGTACTAACACTCGCTGTATTGAAGAGAACTATTTTATTGTTAAACGTCCGGTTTTCAATGATTAAATCTTATCTGTTTCCATTGTGGAGTTCTATGGTCTTTCCATCCGGTTTCCATCAGCTACTTTGACTTAGCTTTTCATTGTTGAGTTGCTTATTAATCTTTTCTTCTCTACCAGACCGTTCGGTCACTCGTTAGAATTTCTTGTTTGTTTCAGTTCTTATTCGGTCTCTGACCGTCCGATAATTTGTTGAACTACCTTGATACTCGGTCTCCTCATCACTGTTGTATCCGTGTCGTCTAAAATAAAAGATGTAAAGGATGAATGAGTTTGTATTGATTGGTTGGTAAAGTAAGAATATGGTCAGCTTTGTATTGGTGTGTCCATCCTGATATTCTAATGCTCACTGGCGCGAGTGACCATGTGGTGAGAATGGCAGGAGGCTCTAGCCTGGGCGGTGTGTACGACCTTGACCTAAGGTGTTTTAACGGGCTAACCTCGTGTGGCAGGCTCAAGGGTTTTCCATGCCGCGGTAACTCTGATGGTTGAATTCCAGGTTACCACCCACGGGTGCAGGGACGACCATAGCTACATATTCTTACAGTCCGGACAGAGTCATAGTGGTCGGTCTAAATGATTTGTAAGTTCGATTTATTGTATGAGATGAATTAAGTGATGTATACGTTCGGTTTGGTTGTTATTCTTATATGATGAATATATGATTGAAATTTTATAGTGATTATATTACTTTGATGATAAAATTGTATGTGGGTTGGATTAATTAAATTGCATAAGCTTACCCTTATATTTCCTGTCTTGTCCATGTGTCGTTCGGTTTTAACCGTTCGGCTGTTCTCTTCACTGCAATGATCATTCAATGGATGTGAGCAGAGGGTGATCGTGAAGCAGTCTTGGAGGAAGTCTCACCGGTCGTTTGGCTCGAAGGCAGTGTAGGATCGTCTGGTCCGAATTATTTTTCCTCTTTTGTATTTTCGTTCGGTCTTGAGCTATTTTTCATGACCGTTCGGTCTTAGCTTGTAAAATTGTATCAAACTCTTGAATGTACAGTTTTAATTCTATATGAAATTTCATATTCCTTTCTCCTTACTTGCTTATTCATCACTGTTCTCTCTTATTATTTATGCTAACTTCTACAATAAATTATATCTTTTATTATATTTATTGGGATGTTACATAAAGAGTAAAATGAAAAAACTTTAGAAGAACCGTAACTCTCATGTATCAACGAAATACCGTCCCTGAATATATTCAAAATATAATTATAGATCTTATAAATATGTTATTATTAACAAATCAATTAATAACTATTTTAAAATATACCCTAACAATTTGATTATCTCTTATTATATTTCTAATAATATTAGGTTACAACAATACGATGACTTAATATGATTATATTATTTAATTAAAAGGTAATCTTACAATATATTGAAGCACAATAAGAAACTACTTCAATTTATTTATACTTTTTTAATAATTTCTCATTATTGTTCCTAATTGTGAACAATAAAAAATAGGATATTAAAAGTATAGCGCATTCTAAATAATAAAACTAAGTTATATTTTAATATTAAAAGTTTAATATATAAATAAAATTTCTATTTATAACTATCATTATCTAAAAACATATTATCTTTATAATAATATTATGTAAGAGGTTTCTACCATTGTTCTCCTAGAGCTTTTTGTCATCTTTTAAGTTTTTTAAATTTATATTCATCTGTTTGAAGGTCAGAGATTGTGATCCTTGCGGTGAGATCTTTAAATTCACCTGATTAGTATCTCAAATAAAGTAAGCTTATACTCTACTTTTCTCTTTGGTTTAGTTTTGTTTTTCTTTTTCTCTATGTTGGCTCTCGATGTTTTGCATATACCATTTGAGTATTTTATAAGACTCTTTACTTATCAGTGGTCCTAATAGTAAGCCCTGGTTATGATTATGTGGTTCATAAAAGCCGATAAAATTTTTTGAGTTGTTGGAGTCGTTATAGGTTTCTTATAGTAGCACATGCATTAAGTTGATTCCATGTATGTTGAGCAAAATTTTCATAAGTGATTACTCTTTTACCCCTTTTATGTATTCATCTAATTATATAAATAAAATTAATCAATATCAACAAAAATAAATATAACCAAGGTCATTAACTAAGCTATTATGATTCAATTGTTATAATTAAATTAAGAATCAATGATATTTATGAGTTAAAGAAAATAGTAATTAATCTAAAATGTACTGCATACGGTTGAACATCTATTGATCCTACTAATCACGATCTACAAGTTAGATATATTGGAGGCTGGTTATTGGGAACCTGGTATTAGATAGCTTGCAATCACCGTGAAAACCCTAAGATACTTCAAGAAGGACCAGACTGGATGCTAGATACCAGGCACCGGCTACTAGTGTCTCTTAATGCATAATAAGGATACTCCAATATCACATGACTTAGGAAAAAAATGAGGCTTGCTTCATAGGTAAGTTAGCCATTGGACCTTGGGGTCAATGGGCTCTTAAGTTGTGATCCATTCAAATAGGGCCCATGGTCAACGACGTCATCCTATAAATAGTACATTAATGATGATTTGACTTTCACTTTTGTATTTAATCCAAACTTGAGAATCTTTAGTGAAAGAGTCATGAAGATAAGAGATCTTTAGAAGATATGTTTAGTATTTTAAGAACACAAAATATACATGAAATGTTACCATTGCCAACTAAAAACAAATTTCTTCATTTGTTTGAAAAAATAATTTGTTTTATTTAGAAATGTTAACAAGATTAGACATAAACAAATTTCATTATCCCATAAACATGTATACCTATATTTGTGTCCAATATGTTTTTTTAAATTTTCAAAATCAATAAATTATTTTTATATAAAAAAACATAACAAAGAAAACATAATATGATTAAATATTCAATACTAAAATAACGTATTCTCATTTATTTAATGTCAAATATTTTAAAAAAATTATAATTATATAAAATTAAAATTAAAATAATAAAAATAAAAAAATTATATAAAGTATTTCATAATTACACATAAAAGCTATTTCATTTACTAGTTATATAAGTTGATATATAACTAGAATTGCTTCGTATTGATTTATTTCACACACTCAAACAAAGAGATTAGATGTAAAACAAGCATAAAACAAATAAAATACAAAAAAATAAAAAATACATTAAACTTGAGGATAAACACAAGATTAAAACTAGGAAATAATTGATTTATTCATGACAATACACATAAAAATATGTAAAAATAGACATTATCAACAACCCCAAACTTAAAACTTTGTTTGTCCTTAAACAAAAGGTAACTTGGTTATGAAAAACATATACTCAACAA
This sequence comes from Vigna mungo, assembly GCA_036885675.1. NCBI lineage: Eukaryota > Viridiplantae > Streptophyta > Magnoliopsida > Fabales > Fabaceae > Vigna > Vigna mungo. The sequence goes on along the minus strand of CP144695.1, from coordinate 31,148,727 downwards.
AGGTCAAATAACTAATAAGAAACAAGTTCAACAATCAAATGAATGCTCTTCTATCAACAACGATGCAAAGAGAATATGTGTAACGTTGTAAATCTTAGCTATGGTGCTCACAATGCAAATATTACAAGAATAAATGTACATGCTTTATGGGAGATTAAAAATCATGGCAAAGATGTTTTCATTGATCAACCAAAGGAACCAATCCTCACTAAAAAATTGTTTCACTCAGGCACACTAGTGTATAAAGGTGTTTGTTATTCTCTCTTTTACCACTAATAACACACAATTTTACTTTGTTTTTAATTTCAAAAGCTAAGAGTTATTAAATACATACAAACATGAACAAGGACTTTATTTGGTGCTATGATTAAGTTAGGAAAGAAATTGATCTATCTAGATAGAATAAATGAGCAAAGAGAGCAATTACATCAAATTGACAAACTTATCATTCAACTCTCTTCTAATTGAAATATAGAATACAACCAATCACCACTTTGCAATCACTTATTCATTTATTTTTATTTTTATTTTTCTTTTTATATTTTTCTCTTTCTTTTTTAATTTTTTAGATGACATATATACAAAATACATCACATTAACCACCAGACAATTGTTATCCATGCTCCATTTCTAATAATAACTTTCCCCACACTTGAATCACACTACTGACCATGGAAACTTTCCTCTTCCATTAAGGTGAAATGGTAAATCATATTCAATAAGCCTTTATGTTTCATGCCCACCTTATCTTCTTGCCTATTTATGTTTCTTTTCTTCTTAATTGAATAATTTTCTCTCTTTTGAATCCTTGGAAATGCACCTTCACATCTACGTCTTCGTTATCTTAATATCTAGTAGGAATCTTTCTTGGTTTTCTTAATCTAAAAACATTATAAGACACACTAAAATGGACCCTTATCATAAGGACTATCTATCATTGATGGGTAGGGATAAGAAAAAAATTTATACCAACAAATATTCACGAATAAAATCTACGACAGATACTAAATGAATATCTTTGAATATCTTTAATGGATATTCAAGGATAATAATACAAAGTATTTAATGATCGTGACTTACTAATAGGATGAGTACATATATCATGGTATATGTGATACCGTTACTCATTAATAATTATTAATAAATTTATTAGAGTATTTTATTTTTTAAATTCAAGTAATTAAAATAAAATTATTAATGAAATAATAGTAATAATGAAATAATTGTTTAAATTTGACTTCATATACTATTATTTTTTGTCTACCCTTATGGAATTAAATTAATTTTGTAAAAGAATAATTTTTAAAAATTACATTTTGGTGTAATTTATTTAAATATGTTGTTTTAAAAAGAACAAAATTATTTGTTTTATTATTTCAATTAGTAATATGATTTAAATTTTACTTGAAAATTATTATTTTTATATCTTAATTTATATTTTAAATTTTTTATTAAATGATTTTATTTAAAATTAAAAAAAATAAGATATAAAATTATCCATAAGTATACAAGGATAGTCATGGGCTTTTTTAACGAGACATGTAAAAGGAAGACACTGTTTACATCTACACGACCCGTGACCATCTCTAATAATGACATCCCCAAAGAATGAAATGGTAACTGGAATATCATATTTGTCAATTTTAACAGGTCATGACCCCAACTTCTCTGCATACAAAACATGAGGAGTGTTTCTCCCTGCACCTTCTTCGTCTCGTCCTGCACCTCACCAAAGTTTTTTAATTCCTACTATACCCCTACCCCTCTAAGCCTCTTCCTATTTTGTTTTCTATAAAAAGTTGGAAAGCTGCCGCAACTCACACTTCTACAAGAACCCTACATCCATTTTTTGATTGTATCCCTTTCCTGTCTGCTCTGCTCTCCTCCGATGGTGGTAAGACAAAATTTTTAAAGTGCATTGTTGTTGTGGAGTGCTGTTAGCGTTGTTTGTGGTACCACTTCTTTGTGATTTTTCTGGCGTGTCGTAGATCTGTTTCTTGATCTGTGTGATTGCATATTGTTGAAATGGGAAAGGTTCAGTGTGCGTATTGTACCGGTGGGAGGTGTGTGGGAAAGGATCGACGGGAGTTGTGCAAATGGGGAGCGGGTGTCGCAGATCGAACCGCAAGCTCTGCCGCTATTTGAACGGCGTATGGGTTTGGGGGGTGTATTGTTGAACCGTGTATGGGTTTGGGGGGTGTATTGTCGAACCGCAACTGGCTTTGCGGTTGACGCATGCCGCAGCTGGATCTGTGGTTAGTAGTCACAGCATATCGAAATGTGGTTTAGGTGCTGCCGCATCTTGATCTACGATTAGAAATCCTTATTGACCGCATATTGAAATGCGGTTTGTAACGATTTGTAATGAATTAAAAAAAAAGTGAAACCCATGATAAAGAAAGAAAAGTATGAAAAGAAAAATCATTATGCATTATAAAGAGAGACCATGGAAAGAGATAGAGAAACAAAACAAACGGACTTTAAATAATGAATTTAATATAAAGTCCAACTATTTGAACCACTAATAGTGTACAATATTAATATTAATTAAATATGATATTATTGAAGTGGAAAAACATACAAATGGATTAAATAATTATTAATCGTAGAACAGCGGCAACCGCAAGACCAAATGCGGTTAAACGAAAAATGAATTACGGTTTGATCTTGTCGCAACTCGAAATGCGGCGACAATAACCGCTACACGAAATGCGGTTACAAAGAGTATAAGAAAAACGAAGGAGGTGCATCTCTTAGATTTATAGGGTTATTGATAATTAGGGGTGTAATGATTAATAATACTTTGACTTTTATTAAATTAGAGATAAAAATGTAATTTTGGAGGTGCAGGGAGAAAACGGTGAGGTGTAGGGAGAAACACTCAAACATGAGATGAGAGCCACCACGTTCCTCACAAAACCAAAATCAGTAAAAGAAAATGATATTAGGAATAATCAACCAATCTTGAATCTGAATTAAAGGACTCAACAGAGACACTAATTCCTATGCATCATATTAACAACATTCTCAAATATTTTGTTAGAAGTCTCACGTTGACTAGAGATAAAACCAATTTATAATATATAATATATAAGTGAAGTGCAAACCTCACCTTACAAGTCGGTTTTGTGAAGTTGAGTTAGGCCTAAACCCACTTTCTAATATGGTATCAAAGCCATAATCAAAACTTATCCTAGCAATATTTCTTGTGTTGAAAGTACCACATCGACTATTTTATAGGATTGAGTTAGACCTAAACCCACTTTCTAATACATTTCCTCCTTCTTTGGACTCGGCCACCTCATAAAACATATAAGAACGAATCGAACAATGTATGATGTGTCTTATACATGAAACAATGAATCACTTGTCTTGTACACAAAGAACAAATCAGTCTTGTGACTGTGAACAAGTTCATACGTACATGCCAGGTTCACCATTTGAGAAAGAAACTCTTTAGTCTTTAAACCCATTCATAATCCTCAATGATTATAATGAGGACGCAATCAAAGGAAAAAAAAGTGAAGAATATAAAACACGTGAAAGTATCGAGGAAGCAATTTAAGAAAGATAAAGATTCTCTCGTATAATGTTTGAAACTAAATTATTTTGTTTATCCATATGTTTTGAATGTTGAATTATTGGAATCCTTAGCCATCCCAGACGTCATCAACCACATGACAAACCCACTTCAACATGGGTTGAATTAGTTGCCGTGGTTCCCTCCTTTAATTTTCAAACGTAGCAATCACATCATTTAGTTTTTCTTATTCGTGTAAACCACACCACATCACAGAAAATAAACACTGTCTCTTTTTGTGCTCCTTCCTAGTCTCATCTTTCAATCTGTCATTTTCTCTCTTTGCAGCCTCATAACTTGATCATAACATAAATATCTTAACTGGAGAAAGCTCATCATTTTACCCTTTGGATCCTTTTGCTCAAGTCCCTTTTAACATGGCCATAAGAAACACGAATAACCAACTTGATTAGATATTATTATATCACTGCTGTGCATTCAGTATTCACCCCTATGCAACTACAATGCCTTGACTTTGCAATATGCTGTTTTTCTTATTTCTATCTGATTCTTCAATCTTTTATTTTGTTTTGATCTTTATATATGTTTTGTTTCATTTTTTTTTTATCAATTGTGGTTGTTATCAGTTTTACTGTTCATTTAGGAAGGAAATGGTCTGACAAATATGGATATGTGATAATAGCTTAACTTGAATGACAATCAAGAATAATCTATTTTGTTTCTGTTTTCTGAAATAAGTTTCTACAAATATTCTTAAAATTTTAATAACTAATTATTCTATTAAAAGAGTCCTCTTAAAAAGTATTTGGATATAGAGAACAAAGGACTAGGTAAAACTCTGAAAGATCATCCAACCTTCTGCATAATAAATTTGAAAACCTGCATAAACTAAATGCTTTTCCTCATAACATAACAGAAAGATGTTGCATAAATTTAGCTGACTTGCTATAAAGTGAAAAAATGTGCATGTTTTGCATCACTGTTTTCATTCAAATATCCGGAAACATTGAATTCGTCCAAAAGTCTGTCACCACAAAATGGAGGAGAGATTGTTTGTAAGACTAAAATCCCCTGTATGTTTATGAATGTGTCAAAGATTAGGTTTCTGAAAGAACACGAAGGGCTTGATATCATGACTAAAAAAACTGCAACCTTCATGATGCTAGATGAAGAATAGAAACTCAAATGTAGAAGATAAGCTCAAAAGGCCAGGAAGAATAGCTTAGAAAGTTGGTCCTTCAACCAGAATTTTTCGGCACATCACTGGTTGATTGAATCCTGAAGATCTCTGACTGGAGCAATTAAACAAACATTTTGGAGTCATAACACACCTCACAATGAAGGAACCGAAGTACCTACACAAGAAGACTCATTTGAAGCTCTCAGAAGTTAATAGGATTTCATAATTGAACAATTGTTTGGTTTCTGGTGGAAGAAATGAAGTCCTCAAAGGACTTTCAAAGTAGTGTTTCAGCAACAATCAGAAGGAGGAACACTGAATCCTCAAAAAGTAAGTTTTGTGAGTAAACAATACTAGAAATAACTTTACAACTGCACACCAAAAATTCAAATTTTAGATAAAAATCACCTTCATTCCTTATGAAAAATTCTTTGCCTATTACAATTACAAGCTAAAATGAAGTTACTCATTGGGAGATTGAAGAATTTGATCTCAAGAGTTCATCTTCCTATGCTACTTTTGTTTTCTAACCTTATACATCTGTGTCCTTGTTATCCTAGTATTCTTATTTGAATCCATCTTAGGGTGTCCCCAAAATAAGAACAAAATCGGTTTAATTAGTTTTCTTATAGGTTTTATGCATATCATTTTTAATTTCTTTTAGTTTCTACACATTATTTTTTATTTTTCTTAAATTTCTTTGTCATGAATTAAAAATGTAAAAAGAATTATACATATAGAAACTAGAAAAATATATTTTCTAAATAAGAAACGTAAATGAATAATTAATCTAAAAAATATTCAATTTCTTATAACTAGCATACCAAATACTAACTATTAATTAAATACTTAATTTCATTGTTTTAATAACAAATTTTAGTCACATAACATTTCAATTCAAATACATTTATTACTTTAGTGAGGTTAGCAAAAAATCATAACACAATTATAGGACATGAAAATTAATACTTGACCCATAATCAAAGCTTATTCAATTTTACATACAATAATGTATTTAACCATTTTTTCTTTATGTGATTTTCCATACAATAGCAGATTGGAATTGAAACTTAGAGCAACTCCTGCATACTCCTGTACTTTTTATTGCTTTTTGAAGCATTATCATCCTCTATTTCAACTTTTATAGAACTTTTTTTTTCTCCTTTTTTTCTAGTTTAATTCTGTACATAATCAATTACAAATTCAAAGTTTTTCAAGACCAATAAGAGAAACTGTTGTGGTTTTCAACATAGATCAATCCTTTTCAAAGTTGATTCAATTATTAATTGAAAATTAAAAAATCTTAAATTCTTTCACAAATTCAAATTAATAAAGCATTAATTAATTCTTAAAAAATCATGTAAAAAATTAAGCAATTTGTATAAATTTTAATATCTTATTTTTAGGGAAATCTTGAATCTAATTCAAAATAAAGAAAATTAAAGTAAGAATCTTTTATTAATAGTATAATAGGAATTCACTTAAGCAAATACTTAATTTTTAGATCAAAACATAAATTTCAAGAAATTAAGAAATGGTATAAAGAAAGAATCTAAATTATTATTGCATCAAAACTTTAAAAATATCATTATGAATTATACTAGAGATCAGTCCACATTCAATATTCAATGTTGGACAAAATAAAACTAAAATTGTAAAGGATGAAGAAGGAAATCGAAAAAGGAGATAAATCAAACAATTTTCAAATATTAAAATTGTGAAAAGAACAATGAGAGACTTGTTTCTAAAAGAGAAATTGCCTTTACTTAAATTTCTAACCCTAGCTACATGAATTCATGATTAATCAAATGAAAAATGATGCTTGGGCCTTGATCAACTAGTATCAAACCCAACCCCAATAGTACAAATCTGAAACAAAAAAGGTTGTATGTGAGTTAAATTTTGTAGTACAAATTCAATTGTTAAATACTCCTGATTCCATCATGAAAATAGTATCATGTAATATATCAAATTAAAATCTTAGATCTTAGTTTTTAAATGTAGTTGGAATCACCAAAAGCTTCTACCTACAACTCCAGTTATTACAAAAACAAGATAAATAAGTCAACATGCTTAAAATATAAAATTAAACCTTTATTACAATTAAATTCTGAATAACTTCAATTAGGTTAAAATAATGGATTTCATCATGAATCCGTAAAATAAACCTAAGGTTAAAGATGTTGAATGTAAATAAAAATATGCTAAAAATAAATATCATTGATTAAAGAACAAAAAAAAGACCAATATATATATATATATATATATTTTAACTTCATGATTAGAAATTGTGATGATTTACTCCATAGTTCTGACTAATATATTCAATTTCTTATTTTTACACATTAATTAAGAACAATAGTTTTTTTATTAAGAAATATAGTAAACATATGTTTTATATTTATTTTACATATTTTTGGCTATCTCTGAAAGTCTTGATGCATTCTCAACTCTTTTTTACTATTGTACGAAATAACAAGTAAGAGAAGTTGCTTTGAATTATAAAGAAATTTGATTTTACTTATGGAACAATGGTTGAATGTTATTAATATCAAAATCGTTGAGTTTGCATTGGATTAATTTAAATTAAGTAAATATTATATAAGAAATATAATTAGCATAAATTTTGTGATGATAAACTTGATATATGTGTGTGTATTTTGTGATGATAAAATTCATATGTGTGTGTGCAGAGGGAGATTTGAAAATATAAATAGATTTTATATGAACTTTTGGAATTGAGATTATTTGTGATAGATTTTTAATATGATTAAGTCTTATACAAGATGAAATAATATTTTTATGTTGTTAACTTTTTTAGCATTATATTTACGTTAGGTTAGATGAAAAATACATAAGATCGAGAAAGTGTTAACTCCGACAACTTAACTATAGCGTGCAATTCGTGTATACATTAGTGTGAGAGTGTTTAACATTTGACAAATTGTTTGAAATTAATTCTATGATGTTATTTGCATTTCTTATTGATATTCTTTATTGATTAGAAAATTTGTAAATGTTAAATTTATAGGCGTTATGTCAACTAATTTTTTATTTAAATTTATTGGGTGAATTATATTTTGTCAATTGAATTTGATCTTCTATAAAGATAATATATATGAGTATCCATTTTGTGATTTGCAATATTAAATACACAAATTCATTATTGAAAGACATATTTGATTAATTGATGGTATTTATTAAGACAATGAAAAGTCAAGAGGGAAAATATGTGTTGTATGTTATATGCATGAAGTTACATAAGACAAGGTTATGTTAAAAATAGAAAATTAGATCAACTAACTTTTATTAAAAGCATCAAAACGCTTTAAATGTTCTTCCTTAAGTCAATTACTTGAGTGATACAATTTCAACTCTTCTTCAAATCTTTAAACCTCACAATCTTCAAATCTTCAAGACTTTAGTAAAATCAACAGTTAATTGCATCTCATTTTGTAGTAAACCATTGCAATTCTTCCTTTATCCACCACATATCTAAGGAAGTGATATTTCACTTTTCTATGTTTATTCTTGCCATGACTTATTGGATTTCTTGATAAGTTTATGGTTGAAATATTGTCAATCTTCAGTTGCATTGTTATCTTTACAAAGATCTTCAACTCTCAACAATTCTTCAAGCCAAACTCCTTGACATGCTACATAACTCTTATCTATCATTATTTATTTAGTAGGAACTTTGAGCACCTATATGTAAATGACTTTTACTTTTTATTTTATTTTAAAAAGTTAAAATGTATAGAAATAAGCTCTTTCAAGAAACAAAACACTTTTCTACCAATTTATCCTTCATGAGTTCCTTCTCTTCTCTTTGTTACTCATCCTATAATCTAACCATCCTCATCTTTTGAAGATTGAAGCAGTGGAACCAAGATTATTATTTTTTATTTTTTTCACAAAAAATCGTACAAGCTGATCTTAACAATCTATACATATAGGTGAGTGCAATTTTTCCCTTTTGTTAAGAGTCATTTTTATTTTCAATGCATGAAAAATTCTTGGTTTTGCATGTGATTTTTCTACGTTCTGGATGAATCATCATCCCTAGGTAGTCATGAAATAGCAATATAATTTTTAGTAGGGTTTTGTTGTATATAGGGCAAGTTTGAGTAATGTGGGGTGCCCAAGAAGAATGTTGGTAGGCTCCTCCTTTAAGGTAAAGGGAGAGAATCATTTAAAAGTTTTCATTTTACCATTGATTTGAATGAATGATTAATTTCTTCTTGAAATATTGGGTCTCTATTTTGAAAGTAAATTTGGAGTTTATGTGTTTTGAAGTGTGTTTTAATGTGAGTATGGAAGGATTAATCGATGGGATTGAAAATATGGTAAACTGTGGGTGATTGTGAGAAAATTTTTGTGAATGCCATGAACCGATGATAGCCTTTTAATGAAAATTTAACTTTTATGCAAAATTTAGAAAGAGTTTGTGATGATGAGAAAGAATGTGTATGGTTCAAATGTTGGTTGTGGTCTTTATAATGCTTGTATTAGAGGATAGTAAGTGTGAAAAATACAAAGTTTCACAAGTCCGTTCAATTTTAGATTGGCTTGAGGGTTGTGATTTGTTGTGTTTTGTATTGTGTAAATCTTGTTTGTTTGATTTAGTTGGTGAAAACAACAGTTTTAACACAAAAAAATCTGAAGTTAGTGAAGAGAGTGTACACTCATGAGTAAATCTTAGATTATCTTTTGCTCTTAAATATGAATGTTTTAACTTGTGAGTGGTTTGATGATAATCATATGTTTTACAATACAAAATATGTTTGAATAGTTATTATTTAAGGTGTGTAACTTAGTGATGGACATATGTTTGGTTTTGGTGGAAGTATTTCAATTGTTAAACATTTAGTTGTAGGGTTGGCAGTTATGTTTTAAGTTTTTAGTTTAGTGCTATGAATAATTTTGGGTGAAGCATTGTATATGTTGTAGGTGTTTTGTTATTGTTGAGGGACACCAATTCTAAGTGATTTAAGGTGCTAACCTCTAAATGATTTAACATAATCTTTGGGATGATTTGGCTTTATGTGAATTGCATTCTTATAGCTAATGATAAAAATAAGACAATACTTTTAGATAAGAAGGACATAGAATGAGTATTTGCCTTTTGAGTGTAAGGTGAGTTACATTAGTTATTTGATTGTTTCATGATCTAGTTTCAAATAGAGGTTGAATTAAAGCATTAAATAAACAATATAATGATAGTGTGTGTTTTCATAGGAATTACCATTACTTAACCAATACAACTTCATTATTGTCCAAGTTAGTAGTTAACAAACTAGATAAAGTTAAGTTAACCCTGATTCATCTCCCAACGGACACGAAACTGATTTCTAATAAATTAGTTCTCATAAAAAAGAACAAAAGGGTTAGTCAAACAAAATAAAGATAATACAAAAAAATGAAGATAAGTAAAATAAATAAAATATTAAATAACAAAATAATAATGACATAAAGAAATAGAATTGAAAAGATAAAAAAACATAAAAATAATAACAATGAAAATAGGTTTATTCCATTGTTTTTTCAAAATAAGATTCTTCACTGGTTATCTAAGGATTATTGTTCAATTAATTATTGTATTTGATTTTCAAATTAATCCATATAATTTCTCTTTCCTGGAAGTCTACTCGATGTGTTTTAACTAATTCTTATCAAACAAATTATATTATGCAAATTTTATTTTTGTAAAATACTCAATGGATATGAAATTTGTGTTGAATATATTAGATTATGTTGGATGTGAAATTTATGTGTTTGAACATAGTAAGAGTTTGGTGGAGAGTGGGAAATCCTTACCGGAGATCCATCTTGAGAAGTTGGACAAAGTAGGAAGGATGTAGCTTCAGTGGTTGTATTTATATCCGAAGATCCAGTTTGGGGGACAGAGTAGGATAAGATAATCGAGCTAGCAAGTGAGTGCATCCATATCCGAAGATCCACTTTGGGGGACAAAGTAAGATATGATGTATCTGAGTAAAGTACCACTGCAAGCGTAGAACCTGTTTAAAGTTCGATATTAATACGATTATTTGAATGGGTTGAGTTTATGATGATCATGGTGTGTTTATTGTATTATTAAGAGATTTGACTTATAAGTTAGAAATTATGTTATTAATTTAAATATATCATGTTATTTTGTTGCAATAGCTCACCCTTACTTTATCTGTTGTTTGGTGGTTACTGGTGTGTGTTTCCTCTCGGCGATGATCATTCGGTGGGTGTGAGCAGAAAGTGGTGAGACGCCAGTGGAACATTAGATGGAGGATCGACTAGTGTTTAGCTCTTATGGACGAGATCCTTGTTTTAATTGTTTTAAAATTTGAGTGATGATTTGTATATTGAGGAAAACATTAATTCCTCGTATCTATCATATCAAAGAATGTAATAACTATATTATAGTTTAATACTATAATTATTGGGATGTTACAATTTACATTTGAATTAAAAAAATATTATTATTATTTTAATTAAAAACTTATGATAATGAGTCAGATTTGATTCGAATTTCTTTGACTTACTAATAAATGAGTCAAATTGAATTGATTAACTAAATGACCAATAATAGGTTGGGTCGAGTAATCTATTTTTGTAGCACTAAGGACTAATTTTTTTAAGTTCAAATTTTAAGTTATGTTGTTGGGAATTGGCTCTTCCAACTAAATTTTAATAAAGAACATTAAAATGTTCTCATCAATTCTAAATATAAATATACATTATTCTATATTCGATACAATCTTTCTATGATTTTTTTTCTTCATATAATTATATAAGTTTAACGTTAATCTATATTGTATTAAACAATGCCTATATTTAAGGTTAGAATATCAAAAGAGCATATAATAAAAGAAAAATGATATTTTAATATTAATTTTTGATATTATTTTGACACTGTACACGTTTTTTTGATAATTAAACGATTTTAAAAAAAAGTTTGTTGCAGCAACGTCTTAACAAACAAATCGCAAAGCTGATAAGCATTAACAATGGTGATTGAGTTTCATGAAAGAAAAGAAATGTTTTCTAATGAGTGACTTCACTTTATTTTCCAAAAGTTTATAATTGCTGTCACTCTTAGGTCTGCCTACTTCTGCCAAGATTTGTGCCAACATGCCTAAAGTTTCTATACTTATTCTCACTCCATCACGCACTTGAAAACTTCAATTCAACCAATTATTCCACTACTTGAGCCAACCTTCAAAATCAAAATGGATAATATTAATATAATCTGTAGCTTAATTTACAAGACCCCAAACCTAGTTATTTTATTTGCATAGAAGAAGAACAGAAATTTTTGGCCACATCTTCCATGTCGTTGACTCATTGCAGTATCTCAAACTTCCTTAATCAATGCTTAAACCAAACACCATCATACATAAAAATCACCGAAAGTTATGGAAGCTCTGCATAGAGGAAGACCAGTCATTGCTGAAAATGCTGCTTCATTCAACTTGCTTGCATGCTCAACCATCTGCTTAATCCTCTGTAATCACAATTAAGGGTCATTTCAACACTTCAATATTCAAATATCTAAGACACTTTTCAAGAAGTGTAAAACTGCATAATTTTGCAAAAGTCAACAGAGACACAGTCTTCATCCTACCCCACCATTTCATCAAAATGTTAGAAAAAAAAATTACTATGCATAAGAACTGTACCTATTTTGTTTTCATTTGTAAATCATATTAAACCCCCCAGAAAAGAGACATTTGCTGACCTTGTCATCAGTGTAGATCTGGAATCGAATCTTCTGATCCTGGTGGAACTTGTTCTTTTGGTTGCTGCCAAAGATCAGAACACAGATTGTGGCAGCAGCAACCCCAAATGAACAGATAGCTCCAACACCATTCATGCTCCACTTCCAAAAGTTAAAACCATCCCCAGAATCCTCCACTTCTTTGCTAGAGTCCATAACAGTCATATCTCTATCAATCTTCATGCTGGGAGAGACCATCATCTCCTGTGCCTCACTAGCTATCTCCTCAATTTTCAAACCATCCATGTCAGGTTTAAGGAACAATCCTATACCAATGGACTTTGGGGACTCAATTCCCCTGATCTTTGACAAGAGATGTGGTACAGTGTCTTTATCAGCTTCCAAAACCACTCCTTTGATTTTCCCAGCGGCAATAGGTGATGATGGCACAAGAGTGTCCTCAACATGTTCCTTTGTGGTTTCTTCCACTAACCCTTCATCTGGGACCTCTCCAATTCTTGATTCCAATCGAATTGGAATATGGACAGGCTCTTGGGAAACCCTCAGATGAAAATTCCTTGATTCCTCGGATCTTTTCTTGAATTTTGGGGAGGTGCAGAAGTAATAGTCATCCACATCAAAAACACTTTTTGAATCCAAGTTTCTTTTCCCCAGAAACACCTGCTTCTCAACACAATCTTCATTGAAATCAAAAAGACTGTCATGAGAAAGAACTACCCAGTCATTGGCGTCCATCTTCACACCAGATCAAGGAGTATTCAAAGAGAAAGTTAGATTATATAAGAAAAAAAAAGAAGGGAAAACAAAATGGGATTTTTAAAATTGGATGTTGATTTGTTGAATCAAAGAAGGTGGCTTTTGTGGAGTTTTGCGTGGAATCTGATCAGTAGAAGAACACAAGAGTAAGCGCCACCATGAGGTTGTCTGGTTGCTCTTGAAATATAAAGAGTGAGCTCACAGGCTATTTACATATGAATGGAGTGTGTGTTTATCTATCTTGAAAATGACAATTTGGAAATGGTGCAGTGGCCCTACCAAACAGATTAGCCACTAAGTTAGGAATTAGGATTCTTCTCTTTGTTTCTTTCTTTTCAGTAACAGAATTATTAAATGGTTAACTATGACTGTTAAGCTGTTAACTTTGGATAAAGGAGAATTCTGAACGTTAAGATCACAGTATAAATCTTTTTAATTATAGTGATTTCTTTTTTTAACAAGAGGTTTCTTTCCTTATTTTTCTCCTAAAGAAAAGAAGAGATTCCTGGTTTTCTTCAGGAAATTGTGGGTTGCTTGTTGGAGTGAGATGATATTGATGTGTTGAAAGATTCTGGAAATGCAAAGAGAATAGAAGACCATGTTCAAGTACAGGTGTCCACTAACTCTTTGGTATTATTCTCTGTTTATGTAAGACTAATTCAATTAAAAATATTTTTTGTCAATTTATTATATAAATTACGACCTTATAAGCAAAAGTAACCTATTAGACAAAAGAAAAGCAACCTAAGGAAGAAATAACAACTAGAGCATTTCACCTAAAAAAATATAGAATGACTACAAGATTCTACAATTTGTCTTTTAGTCTTATGTTTAAGAAAATAGTGGAACAAATAAAAGACATCAACATGAAATTTGTGTGAACATGTTCTAAAATGCATTTTAGATGTTGGTGTTTAACTGAAATAAATAAAATATTACTATATTCTTATATAAAATTCATTTGAATAGATATTAATAAAAATATTTTGATAATGTCACACATTACTTTAACAACATTCCCATGATTATATTATTGGTTATACACATCAAAGTGAACATATCTATAAAATCTAATTATACCAGAAATAGTTTTTAATAAAGTTCCAAACATAAATAACTTAAAATTGTAATTATGAGAAAATAAAGTTTGTGAGATCCAATAAAAACACACAATCTGAAAAGAGCACATGTCAATGTCAGCTTATTTCTTACCACGTTGGATGTTAGCTATTATTATCTGCATTGATTGGCAGTGGTTTTGTTCGTGCGTGATTGTTAAAGATTGACTGTGCAGAGTGTGACACTGCATTGCTGTTTGCTGTCTTCGTGCAAGCTACCTATTTCAATTTTTGGAATTCAAATGGTTTGGTTCACTTGATTGTAAGCATTTGCCAGCTGTTCAATAATCTTTAAATGTTTTACCCATGTTAAAAGGACAACCAAAATTTTAAAAATATATTCGAAAAGTTTCATTTTTTTTTTCTAAGATGATTAAGATTGTGTGCTATTCGAGGTTGCATATGTTTATTTTTTTTTATCAAAGATAATATTGTTTCAACTCCATGAGATGAATACGTACAACAATAAAATAGTTATATTTTCAATTTAAAATTATATACTGTTTTTAGGAGAATGTAAACAGAGATCGTTATCAAGTTGTTAAGAAGATTTTTAATTGGTATTTATATTGAGACGATAGATAGTTTAATTCTTAGAACATCGTTAACATCAATTGATCGTCCAATGATTATACCATAACAAACATTTTAAGTGTTATGTGTTTTATATTATCTACATGTTTTAATATGTGTTTTTTTGACCGAAGTTCATGTTCGGTTTCAAAACAAACAATATAGTAATTTAATAAAGGATCTAATGGAAGTTTTTTAATATAATAAAACTTTAATGATTTGTTTTCTTTTCAAGCATCCAAGATATTAAAGATGAAGATAGACTTTGAAGCTTATAAAGACATCTTGCAAAATCCAAACTTAGTTCATTCAAACTGCAAAAATCATCTTCAAGAAAGTTATAAAAAGAAATAAGTTATAAAAAGAAATTAAGTTGAACAGATGAACACATATCTATTACAAACACTTTTTAAGTCTTAGATCAAATATGTTCTCGGTATGTTATGAGAAATACTTTGTAAATTCTTACTTTGAAGTTAAGTTAAATTGTACTATTTATGGGATTTTTTTTTTCTATTCGAGTTCTTAATACTAAGAGAATTAAAAAGGTTAAGTAGACATAATTTGAGGACTTACGAGAGTCATAAATCATTTGTGTACTTACAATTAAAAGAACTTTACATTAGTGCATAAAGGATTTTAGACGTCAGTTATTTTGGGCTTTTAACGTCATATTCTAAATTGACATTTTTATGGGTGACGTTAATGGGACGTCAGATTTCTGCAGGTGCGACGTTGCAATAGACGTCGGTTCGGTGAAACGTTTGACGTCTATAAAGACATCAGACATTACACTAACCGACGTTTAAGGGCACTATATATGTCGTCGGTTCACTAACACGACCGACGTCTATAAAGCCGTCAGACAATGCATTAACCGACGTCTATAGGCACTATAAACGTCGGCCAGTACATTAACTGACGTCTATGAAGTGTTCGTTGTGTTTTGATGCAGTTTTTCTCGTGTTTTTGGGTAGCGTAGTAGCACCTCCTTCCCTTATTAGTTTTCTCGTAAGAAAAAATTGTGTCTTTTGAATCTCCTATGACATTTCAACCCAAAGACGAACCTAGGTCGTGGCATAGGTCCACTCCGACCGCCAATGAAAAAGAATAAGGTGAGAATACAGTGACACAATATTCTCACCGTTTTCTTTTTCATTGGCGTGGGAATGACACTATGCAAGGACCCAGGTTTGACTTCCGGTTGGAATGCTATAAGAGATCCTAAAATGTAAGTTTTTCTTAGGAAGAAACTAGCTAAGGGAGAAGGTGCACTACGCTACCTATAGACACAAGAAAAACTTCAAAAAAACACAACGAAAACTCATTTTAATCAGTTCAAATGAAAAATCATCAAAGATTACTTTAAACAGAGTAAAAACAACTTTAAATGGTTCACGGGACATCAAACGCACTTGGAAATGCAGTGAAGTGGAGAGAAAAGGCGAAGGAAGACAATCAAACTACTGGTTCACAAACGGCTGGTTCGGAGCGATAATTAACAAGAAATTAGACGTCAGTTTCCCACAAACCCGACGTCTATAATCACATATACGTCGGGTGCCTCACTAATGTGATGTCCATTCCATTTAAAAATTAATATTTTTGTTATATATGGACGTCGACTTGGCGGGACGAGACGTCTAGTGGGCGGAAACAAATGACTTTTCACATACCTGGTCAGACTATAGACGTCGGGTTTGAGGGGCCTTGACGTCTATAATCGCATATAGACGTCAAGTGGAGGGGATCAAACGTCTCGATGGCGGAAAAAATTAAATTTTCACCTACTTGTCAGACTATAGACGTCAGTTAGTTGGGGCCCTAATGTCTATAATCACATATAAACGTCAGGTGGCAGGATCAGACGTCTAGATGGCGGAAAAAATTAAATTTTCACCTACCTATCATGCTATAGACGTCGGGTAGGAGGGGCACCGACGTCTATAGTATTATAGACGTTGGCCCCCCGACTAACAGACGTCTATAGGCTTCACTTATTTACGCAATTGCCACCGGTCAATAATTTACGTCGTTGTCCCTTCTAACTAACGTCTAATGGGTGACACTATAAGCCGATTCTGCACTAGTGTTATGTTCTTAACTTGTACTCATTGATTTGATTAGTGGAATCTTTTAAGCATAATGTTTAAGAGAAAATAAACATAGCTCAACAATTTAGGGTGAAGCAGTATAAAATTTACATTGCTCAATAAATTTCATATTATATGTTCTAGTCTTGTAAGAAAAGAGTTTAAAGCTTTATTTAACTCCTCTTCTAGAGTCATCTGTTTCAACGATAACTAAGTATTGAATCAAATTTTACTTATAAAATATTTTTCTATTTTCAAGTTCAAAAGTGATAATAACATGGGAAAGAACAAGTATGAGAAGAGATGAATATACTTTCTTATGAGAACATCTAAATTGGGTGAATTGTTACTTGGTTGCATTTCTTGTGACTCACTTAAATGAGTGGGTGAAAATAACTAACTTATTATCAGCTGAATTTGGTTGTGTATATTTGAGATATTTAAACAACTTTTTAAGAGCTTAGGAGTTCTTAGTTACATAAGCCTCCAAACTTGAAAGCCAAATAAATAATGTTTAAGTCAATCAATATTTTTGTTTCTTTTTTGTCTTTATGATGAACAAATTTTCATAAACAAGTTTTTATATTTTTATTAGATTGCCTTTTAGTGACCAAGTTATATAAAATTGATCTTTTGCCAAGTTTCATTAGTATATAAATTAATATAGGTTTAATAGCCAATTTAGTCCTCACTTTGGTTGAAAAATCTCAATTTAGTCCCTCGTTATAAAAGTGTTTTAAATTAGTCCTAACTTTTAAAATAGTGGGTTAGATTAGTCCCTTCTGTTAAATATAAGTTAACGAAATTAATGGATGATGATGTGACACAACTTAAAGCTAACGAAGGACCAATCTAACACATCAGCTTTAAGCTCTGTCACATTATCATCCATTAATTTCGTTAACTTATATTTAAAGAAAGGAACCATTCTGACCCACTATTTTAAAAGTTAGGACTAATGTAAAACACTTTTATAACGAGGGACTAAATTGAGATTTTTCAACCAAAGTGGGGACTAAATTGGCTATTAAACCATTAGTATACTTGTAGGAGCAAACAACTCTTCTTATTCTTCTTTTTTCTCTTACGTACATGAGGATAACAAATTTATTTCATTGAGTATTAACTTAATGAAAATCACTTGAATTTGTGTGTAATCATTGTAAAATATTTTATTAATGTTCATTTTTATGATAACAATTTAGATGAATGTGCCATTGATACTCTTCAACAAGGGTTTTAATGGACATGAATAAGGATGATAATGAGTTGAGTGGGGTCGAGTACAGAAAATGTTTACATGTTATCTAACCCGTAACATAAAAACTCGTCGCTACTCAATTCGTTACTAACAAATATTTGTTTAAAAAATATCCACTGATATTTTAAAACTTACATGTATATGTGAATACCCGTGAATATTTAAAAAGAAGAAAATATTTTATAAACTTTTAAAATAAAATCTAAATAAAATCACCAAAAAAATAAAGTATAATATATACTAAATTAAATATAAATTAAAATTTATTTTTAATTAAATTTAAGGTTAAATTATTCTATTGGTTCCCTTTTTTAGGGAAATCTTAAATCAAATTGATGCAATCATACGACAAATTGGCTAAAACTGTGTTTGGAGATGATAAGGTACACATCTATAATGGATACATAGTATTTGATTTTGAAATGTAGTTCAACAAAAAGGAATAAGTATCAATTAATTCCCCTTTTTTGTTGAAACCCTAAATCAATGTGTCAATTAATTCCCCTTTTTTTATTGAAACCCTAAATCAATATTTGAAACGTAGTTCAATAAACATGTATGTGTCAATTAATTTTCCTCTTTTGTTGAAACCCTAAATTAGTGTTTATTCTTCTACGTTCTTCTTGTTGGGAGAGAGAAGCTAGAATACTCATTTAACAAATTAATGCTCCAAACAAAGCTATTTACTCAAGTATCAAACTCCCTTAATCCACAATTACATTTCAAATGAGAAACTCCTTCTTTTTAACAATCGCACTTTCCCTTTCGTGGTTCACCCACATGCTTCTCATTAATCCCTTATTTCCACAAACTGCATATTTTGAACAAACATTGGTTGAACTATCCTTTTCTAGGAATTTTTACAATGAGTGATTACAATTTTGATTCAATTCTCTAACTCCACACTTATACTCTTGTTGAACAAGAGCAACTCAAAACCCAATTGAACTCATATTACAGATTGCTATATGTTTTGATTTTACATTAAAAACATAGAAGGGATTCTAAGAAAAGGGAAAAAGCAAAAGAAATACCTGACTCAGTTTTAGTATCAATCACCTCAAAGAATTAGAAGACAGAAAAATAAAAGAACATCACATTAAACTCAGAAAACGTGTATATACATTCAAAGTTTACCGAGTTACTGATAAAACCTTCACAACCCTCTAAACGACTAGAACAACATGTTAACACTGTTAGTTCATACATTGAGATTTGAAACCATCACTTAGCTGAAGAATCACCAAGGGAAACAGAAGCCAGAGATGAGGCCCAAACTCTGGCACTCCTTGCCCTCTCATGAAAGCTCCTGCTCTTACAGAGTTCTTCTAGCTTGGTCCAAATCCTCTTCACATCCATTACATGAAGAACACGTTCCATCACTTGGCCAAGCTTTTGAAAGCTCAGATGATTAACATAGGATGAACAGAATGCTTTGAGATGTGGCATAATCGTGGGAAATACAGAGAGAATAATTCTCAGACATAGAAACAATATCGATAATGCCAAGTAAGGTTCCCTTCTTGATATCTCTCCAAGGGAGAAGCCCTTTATAGTTGAATGTTCATCACTCATCAAGTTGCTTACTTCACCAACAACAACCTTGTCCCTGGCTTCTAATCCTAGCATCAGACATGGTAAGGTTCATTACATTTATCACTCATTGAAGTTTGGAACACTCAATGTCTACTTTTAAACATATCATGAACAACAAGCTACCAAATCATAATAAGGTGAAACATGGTGGTACAGGAAATTCCACCCGACATCATAGACAAGATTTCGGACATGCTTACCTGTGTTTCTCGCATAAAATTCTACAAGGGAGTCAAGATTGTTTGGACCATGATATCTCACTCTAGATGTCTGGTTCACCAGTAGTATTGCAGGTAAGCTATGGATTCCATATTTTGAATACAAGCTGCAGGGTAAAACACGCATGAGCATTAGACATTTATAAACTTTGACAAATTCATTATGCCATGTTCTTCAAATCATGTACAAATTACCGAGGATCACATAACATAACAAACAACCTATTTTAACATTATTTCATGGCATAGCTTATCTGAGGCACTAATAAGCAAAGAATAAACCTAACTTCTGCAAATTGTGTATATGTATACAGAAAATGAAATAGATTTCATAATTGATACAAAAATGGAGGGATGGCTTCAAACCTTGGCAAAGCCGATGACTGTTCAAGTGCTACATGTTCTACTTGATGAAACATAGAGCTAAGAATTTCAAATTCAGGAAGTATTCTGTGAGAAAAAGGACACCAGGAAGCATAGAAGAGCACAGAAACGTATCCAACCCTCTTTCTGGTAGACAAAACCTCTTCTATAAAGTTCCCATCCACCTGAACAAATCAAAACAATGAATAAAACACGTCACCTGATTGTACATGATGATACAGATTAACCAAAAATAACCAAATAAATTATCAAAACATATATCAATCTTCAAATTAATGTAACTATCAGCTTCAGTTATGGGGTTCAGAGAAAAATAAACATTTCAAGAAACTCTAAATCAACAATGATGCATTAGAATCAACGCCAAAAACCATCTATGGCCTAGACACCATCCCTTCAAAGATAGGTCTTAGAATTTAGGTTAAAAAACCTAACTCAATCTAACATAATCAATATGTAAAGTATGAGTTATTGCTTCCCTCCAACACTCTCCCTCACATAGAGAACTTGACATTTTTATCTCATAGCAGATTGCCCAATAGACCAAACAAGAATGGTTAGGATAAATTCTATTACCATTTCAAAATTCATGTTAAGATATAACTTAATTCTGAAAAATTGATTAGTAAGATAAGAGTTGTTATTATAGATATCCTTTATGATTCTTTTATTTTTTGCATTAACAAACAATAAAATGAACTGTAATATTTTCAGATTTACATATACCACGTATTACTACATGGACCATGTAGCCACCTCTACTTACACAAAGACAACAACAAGAATCTTAGAAGAAAAGCATGTTGCTGAAAGAAAAAAAAGCAAACATGATAATGAAGAAAGACACCTTAGAAGTTGGTAATGAGGACCAGTAACAAGGAAGAGCAGTTCCCAATTCCTTGAATCAGATATATCAATGAAGATTGAGTCAAAGGTTGAGAATTATCAATCAAGAGGGGTTCAATCACAATTTGCTCATTCCATGACCCTTACTCAAGTTCAGTACTAGCAATTGATGAAAACTCACAATCACAACCTTGCAACAATCCTTCCACATCTTCTGCTACCCCTGAGAACAATGCTTTTTCAGGTGCTATCTTACCAAATCCTAATCCTGTCCCAATATCCAATCATATTAGAATTTTTTATTCGACCAATAGTCGTATTGCTTGTTCCTTAAGGAACTTCATTTCCCACAGACGTGATCTTCATAAAATTATTTCCGTCCGTAATAATTATGTCATATTTCTTCATTCTATTGGAGCTGTCAATTTGGATAATGATCTCATATTGGAAAAGGTTTTATATATTCCTAATTTCCATGTCAGCCTCATAAGTGAGTTCTCTATTACTCAATACAAAAATTTATGTGCATTTTAGTGTTGATTCCCTTTTATTTCAGGACCACAAAACCTTGAAGACGATTGGGAAGGGTGACTTGGTTCAAGGATTATGTTTGTACAATTCGTCTGAAGGTTTGTTTAGTGCATCTACTTGCTCTAGTTCTTTATAAAATCTTATTACTCATGTCATGACTGTAATCTTGTTTCTTCTGCCATTTGACATGCTAAACTAGGTCATATATCTTCCAAATGTATGGAACTCATTAATAAAGAATTCAATTTTGAATCTAATAATAATGATTTCTTTTGTGACATATGTCCTGTAGCTAAGCCAAGAAAATTATCTTTCAATACTCAATAATTGTTTTGCAAATTCTTTTGATTTGATACATTATGAGATTTGGGACCTTACTATAATCCCACTTATGATCATAAAAATGTATTTCCCAACTTTAGTTGATGATCATGGCAGGTTCACATGGATTTATCTGCTCAAACAGAAATCAGAGACACCTATCATACAGCAGCTTTGCCTTGGTAGAGACCAAATTTCAATCACACATCAAGAAATTTATATATGACAAATCAGAAGAGTTGGCTTTAATCTTCTTCCAAAGGAACTCTTCAATAGTTCAGTTGTGTAGAAAGGCCCCAAAAAATTATATGGCAAAAATGTAGCATCAACAGCTATTAAATGTGGGTAGATCTTTATATTCAATCCCAAATTCCTATTCAATTATGGGGAGAGTGCATCAAGACTGCAATTTTTCTTATAAATAAAAACAACTACCTTCAATCTTAAACACATAAGCCCTTACCAAATTCTCTTTAAAAGAGACCCTTCTTATCAAGATCTTAAGTTTTTGGTTGTTTCATTTTTGCTTTAACATTACCCTTAGATATAAATTGTTCAAGTGCCACAATTTATTTTTATGGTTTATCAACTAGGCTACAAGGGATACATGCTTTACAACTCTTAAAGTCAAACCTTTATGATTTCCAAGGACGTCCAATTTCAAGAAAATATAATTCCCTTTCACTCTATCAACAAAAATCAAACTTTAAATGATCCTTTTCCTAATACTGTGAAACCTCAACCTGCTTCAAACTCCATCAATCTACCCTTCTTGCACCTATTAGTTATGACATCAACACGTAGTCTCACAGTGCACTTCCAAATTCCAATCAATTCAACTCATATTTTTAGAAGATCAACCAAAACCCTCAAACTCCCTCCTCGTTTCAAAGTAGTGAGCCTACATACTACCATCAAGTTGTCAAATTTCCTGAATGGAGGAAAGCAATGCAAGATGAATTAGATGTCATGAAAGCCAACGGGGATGACATATTGCTCCCCTACCTACTGATAAGCAATTATGGTTGCAAAGGTCAAAACCAAGGCAAATGGCCCTCTTGATAAACTAAAAGTTAGATTGGTGGCAAAAGTGTATACTTGACAGCCTGGAATTGACTTTATAGATACATTCGATCTGGTTGCTAAGTTAACTATTGTGAGAACTCTTCTTGCTATTGCTGCTGTTAAGAATTGGAATATCTAACAACTTGATATAAATAATGATTTTCTTAATGGAGACTGTTTGAAGAAGTCTAAATGGAACTACCTAAGGGATACAAGCCCTAGGGTGAGAACTCAAATCATGGGGAGAAGTTAGTGTGCTGATTGAATAAATCAATTTATGGCCTCAAACAAGCCTTTAAGGCAATGGTTTTTGTAAGTTTTCTTCTAATCTTATTAACTCGTTTTTCTCAATCTTAAGTTGATTATTCTGTTTTCATTCATGGAAAAAGTGAGGATTTTGAGGCTCTATTATATGTTGATGGCATATAGTCGTTGGACCAAACCCTAGCATTCTTACCAAAGTTCAACAGAAATTGCAAAAAAATATTCAACTTGAAAATCACTGGGGATCTCAAATATTTTTTGGGTTTGGAACTTGCTTATTCCAAGCAAGGGATTATTCTAACTCAAACAAAATATGTCATCTCATTTAAAGACACTAGATACTTGTGCTATAAACCAAGTAATTTACCCATGGATCCTCAATTCCAGCTCAATATCAAATATGGAGACCCTTTTCTTGATCCTTCCCTATAGAAGACTCATTGGAAAACTCTTACATTTGACTATATCCAGGCCAGTGATATGCTTTACTGTAAATAGACTTAGTCAATTCATATCCAATCCTAGAAGACCGCACTTGGCTGCTATTCATCCTCAATGGAAGTATTTAAAAGCTACAGCTGGCGAAGGCCTTATTTTATTTTATTTTTTTTCCTGAATTTCTACTTTTTCCTTAAGGCATATGTTGGTGCAGATTGGGGAAATTGTGATGATAATAGATAATCTACCACAGGATATTCTACATTTTTGTGAAATTCTCTAATCTCATTGAAATCCAACAAACAACATACTGTTTCCAGGTCTTTAGCAAAGTCAGAATACCGAGCTATGGCAAATGCTTGGAATGAAATCATGTGGCTTACTTACCTTATAGCAGATTTTGGCATGAGACCAAATTTTCTGTTTTGCAATAATCAAGCTGCAATGCATATTGATTCTAATCTAACTTTTAATGAAAGAAAGGACTAAGCATATTGAATTGGAATGTTATTTTACATGGGAAAAAGTTGTTCAAGGCATTGGTCTTATGATAAACATAAGTATATCATAATATGGTAATTTTTAAGAACTTCTGGAACTGCATATTTAAATAATATTCAGAATAAAGTTAGAAGCTTAATATCAAATTATTAACATAAGTTTAATGTTAACTTCGGTCTAGTAAAGAGCCTATGTTCTGGAAAACAATTATAATGGCCACTCATTATTGGAAAGTGATTACTATAGTATAAATTTCTTTTCCTTTCTAGTTCTGATATTGTAGATGGGAAAAAATTGGCTGAAAGGGAAAACTCTACTAAAGTTGACTAGCGAGACCTTTAATGGAGATTAGTGCAAAGTTCACGGAAACTCCACACCATTAACATAGTTACGAAAAAAGAAAAAATTTCTTACTAACATATAGGTAAATTATGCTGCCACCGCTAGAACAATCAACGTCAATTACCCAATTAAAAAGTTCAATCTCAACCACCCATATAAAATTTAGTTCCTTTGGTATCACCTTAAAATTGAAGATTGGGGACGAGTATTTCATACAATGTTTCATATATATAATCAATTTTCACCCTAATTTTCAATATGTCAAAATGACACTAAAAGGAACTTTTTTCCTTATTCTTTTAAACAAGTTGGATTGGATAGATGTATTTTGCATTATATTAGAAAGTAATTATAAGTCTAACTCAACCTTAAAAAATTGAATTATAAAGTGAGTTATGCACCACTTAGATACCATAATTTGGTCATATGAAAATTCCAATACAAGCCAATAAACCTCTCCAAGGTAGGCTTCCATACCATTGAACTTTAAATCTAACTCAACCTCATAAAATCTGCTTGCTTGTAAGATGAGGATTATCTTTACTTATATATATATATATATATATATATATATATATATATATATATATATATATATATATATATATATATATATATATATATATATATATATATATATATATATATATATATATATATATCATGTTTTGCTAATAGATTATGAAACAAAAAGCTTAACAGCTGGAGAAACTAATTTGAGACACTATTAGGGCGTGTCTGTAGTTGCAGTGGCAATGACTTGCTTGAAATAACCAAAATGTCACCTATTTCATAACGAAAGTAGTTCTTTTCATTCGAAAGATTTCCCTGGGATTAAATTTTTCCTACAACAGACTTTGATGATAAGTGTCTCATTCTGCATTTAGAAGATGTTCAAGGAGATAACATAACAACACTTGCTAGGTTAAAAAATGCATTACATGACATACGATGTGTTAAACAATGCAATGTTAAAAATGAGCATTTTTTGCAATTTCATCATCAACGCTATAATTTTTGCCCTGTTTGGTTTAAACTCCGCGTACTTAAAGGAAAGGAAGAAAAAAGAAGGGAAAACGCATTTATTCTCTTCTTCATAAGCTAAAATCAGCCTATGCATTTTAGTTTGTGGAGAAGCTGATTGCAAACAACTATAAAAGTCTAAGACATAAGTTGGTTTCAACTCAAGCTAGAAGCTCAATTCACTCCTATAGATGCTTTTGAAGAAATTCATCCAAATATTTAAAACAAAACAAGTAAAAATGATATTAGAACAAGTAAAATCACATGGATGCATATTAGAACAAGTAAAAAAACCAATCAATCACACCTCAGTTTTCAGTCTGTTAAGCAATATAGTCTTTTTGTTTGTCTCGATGCCTGTCATTGGACCACAGAACAATTCCTAGGAAGGAATCAATTAGACCCTAATCTTAATCTCACAGCAATTACTTCTCTAACTAACCCTCATGCTTATATGTATCAATATGGTCAAAAGCAAAAATAAACAATAATTAATTCTGTCCAAATATATAGCTGTTTTTCCTTCCTTGACATCACAATGAATTCCGTCATTTGATTTGAATTGGAAAAAGCACTTCTAACAAACCTAATCAACACACTGTCCTTCAATGTTATACCTTCAACTTTCCTCCATAATCACAAATTTCCAAAAATGATTCCCACATAGTTTGGCATAAGATGGCAGCCAACCCAACACCCAATATTCCGATTCCCCATTTTCAAATTATCAAAGCAGAACCTTATTCTTCAAAAGAGGACACCCATGAATCCAAACACCATTAATCATACGAAAAGCAAGAAGCCATAAAATCAAAGACATCACATAAACGAACAAAAGCAAATTCCCACAATGAGAATCACTCCAAAGAACAGAAGAACATGCCAAGAAAGAAAATTTAGAAGAGGCAGTGACAGTGGATAGAGAGAGGCACCTGAAGAGGAGGATTAGGGGAGACGGAGAGGGAACATTGTGAGTGAAGATCATAGAGAAAGGAAGCAGAAGGTAGAGAAGTAGATGAATAGGAGGATGGTAGAAGAGAGAAACAAGTGATGAAGAGAAGAAGAAGTGAAGTGGCCATTGAAAGTTGAAGAAGCTAAGAAAGGTGCGTTATTTATTATGTGTAGAGTGAAAACAAGAGTGTTAGAACAGAAACCAACGGGTCTAAAGGGAAAAAGAAAGTAAGAAACGTGTTATGTTGTGTTTGTTTGTGGAATGTTGTTGGCGTTGTTGATGCCTCTTCTCATGTCTCTCTATCTATGGTTCAATAGTATATTGGGTCAAGATGAAGTTGGATGATAGCGTTGTAGCGGGTAAAGACATGGCTAAGTTGGGTTTGGTTTGGTTGGTACCTCTCATTCTAACAAGGAGTCCAAGAAAGTAGGAACCTACTTTTCCTACTACATTTCACTAAAGGCTCTTCTTTTCTTTCCCTGTTTTTATCAAAAACACCCAATTTTTATAATGTTTTGTCACCTTTCTCAGTAAGATAAACGATAATGATACTTAAATAATATTTTTATGACAACATTTAAACATTGTTTACGTGTTATTATGTGATCGGTCTAAAATTATTTTACAATTAATAATAATAATTATAAACACTATCATGAACCAATCATAGAATGACACTTAGATGATGTTCAAATGTTGTAAAAAAAGTTATGTGAATATCATTATCGTAAAATAAAAGCTTCACACTCATTAGGACTATGGTATTTTGACACGGAAATACAGACAAAAACATTTATATAACACGCATACATAATAACATTTTAATTGTAATTATATATTTTTTTAATTTCAAATCATAATTACATTATTATATTATTAAACATCGTGTCAAATGTTTTTTTTATGGCTAGTGAAACTATTTTTTTCCACTCATTATTCTCACTGTCGGAAATGGTACTAAGTTACTTTTCTTTGAATAATTTCCAATAAATTTTAATCAAATATAAGAAAATGCATTAGTAGAAACTCTTAAAAGAAAATACCCATGATTTGATAGATATTATCCGCTCTGTTAATATTTTTTTGTTCAGGTTCTCTCTTCACTTTTCTTTCTGACCTTTACCACAACTATATCCAGGTTGAAGGAGTAAGATATTCAGTACTTTTTGTTTAATCAGAACTTAGTTGTTTAGAGTAAGCTTATTTTTTAATTAAAGTCTTTCTAGTTTGAATGTTTTTAAATTTATTTGTGAATATTTTGAATTTTTAACGGTTTTTTAATTAAAATATTGTTATCTAAAGTAATTCGTCTTTGATTATGTTTTTTGTTGTTTGGTAATATTCATATAGATATCTTCCGTTTTTATTGTCTTTTGCTTTGAATAAAAGAAACCAGCATGAGAAGTAAGTTATTTAATAGTCGAAAATTAAGTTTATATATTGGATTGAATTTTTATTAAGAAAAATATTATTAATAAGAATTTTGTGATAATGAAATTGAAATATATATACATGATAAAGTAGAATTTAGAAATAAGAATAGATTTTCTTCCAACTTTCGAAATTAAGATGATTTGTTATCTGTTTTTTGCCTAATTAAATGTTGTCTAGCAACAAAAATATTCGTAGTGTTGTTTTCATTTCAATTTTTCAACATTTTTCAAACAGTATTGAATGTTGTTGTAATTGATGACAAATAAATAAGACTAAAAGAGCATAAGGTCAAATAACTTAATTATAAGGTATTTGACATTTGCTTCAGTACAAGATATTTGACATTTCACAAAATTATTTAAAATTACATGTGTTAGTGTTCGAATTGATTGAAAACTTTAAAAATATTAAATTTACAAATATTTAATTCCTTGTGTGATATTATGAAATTTGTTCTTTTTTATTCCACGTAATCCATATGATTTTATCGGAATATAAATTTGTAAACAGATGGTTAAATTCTAGCGGTGGTTAAAAGATTCTCTCTAGTTCAAGTGAGTAAGAAAGTTTATGATTTATATGAATATAATAAGTATAAGTAATTATGAAGTAGATATTTGTTGGAGAATAGTTGTTGTATTTATAAAAAAAAACATGGACCATGGGTCATGTTCCTATTAAAATAATACTTACCACTTCAAGTATATAATAGCATTGTAATTAATAATAACATAGTGAAAAGAAAAGAAGTTATGCCTATAATTACTCATAAATAATAACCATAATATTAAACTGTCTAGATTAGTTATGATATGTGAATATTGCTCCAATAGACATAGGTTTGGGCTTATCCAAAATGAAAAAGCATAAATAGACTTTGTTGGCTCGTGCTTTTTAGTATGTCTATTGGGTCAATTAGAAACATGAGTATTGAACATATAACCTCTCTACAAGAGTTATCATCTAAGGACTTGTAACCAATTATTTGATTGTAAATTCTAAAGAGAATTAAAGCACTTTACATTTAACTTTGAGGAGTTAAACACAAGTATGTCTAATGGAAACCACGAGTGGGAGAAACTCAACTAGACAAGTGTATATGGAGGATACCGGGAGTGTCTAAAGATACCAAGAGCGGTGAAGAATATTGTGCAACCAGGAGAGGGTGAAACTCGGTACTAGTCAAAGTAACGGTGGTTACTTGGAGTGACTAAAGATATTAGGAGTGGTTAGAATACTTAGTTGTAATCTTGTCTATGATTATAGTGGAACCATCTAAGGTGTTAAAGGAGACTGGACGTAGCTCGATGGAGCGAACTAGTATAAAACGACTTTGTGTTTATTGCTTTATTCTCTTTAAGCACTCCTTTTTACAAATACTACAATTGCACTTTATTTTAATTGATATTAAAGCTTTCACTACTAAACGACTCTTTATTAAAAAGCTAGCTTTATCAAAACACTGCAACAAACATTTTTCAACAACTAAAAAGCACTTACTAGAAAGAATTCATTGCTTAAACTGGTTTCTAAAGTCGAGCGTTTAACAACTTACATAAACCTTTTTAATCCTCGACAAAAGTGCTATATTATTTCCTTTGCGAAAAGTTTTCCAAAAACACTATTCAACCCCCTTCTAGTGTTTTTCCAAATACTTCAGGCATGTGTTTTGTTTCATGAAAAAGTTTCATATTGGTTTGATTTGAATCTCATTTAAAACCTCATATTTTTTATAGGTGATATATCCTCAAAGGAGGTGTTGTGTGGCTTTGGTTGTGGTGTAAGTTGAGTTCTTGATCCACTTTGTTTACAACCTTTTATACATGTCTTATAAAGGCAAGCATGCAAGTTTTATGCATGGTATGTGACAAATAATGTATTAATGTGAAATTATATTTTTATTTTTGAATGAAATATTGGCATATAGTATATACATTGTGTAAGTGAGAAATTTTTTTAAAATATTGTACCTTATTGTTATTCTAAGTATTTTAGTTTTACAAATTTTGAATTTGATTAAGATATTTATCTCATTTGGTTCTGCTATAAAAAATTTATATTTGTGACTTCATCTTTATTTGTATTAATATCCCTATATTTTTTATATGGTAATTTAAATGGAAGAGGAATTAAATGTGTCATATTTCGATGCTTAAGATGTACTAGAAGATGTTGTTGGTGTGGACTTCAATATAGTTGCACATTTACACCAAAAATGTTATACATTGTTGCGCATGCATTGAATATATTGAATATATATCTAAGTTTAAGAAATAGGGCTAGGGATTTTGTCTCAAACAAAGAGCGTCGTAAAAAGTAGTTGATGCCTTACCTAGTGCAAACAAATCGATGTTGTGACATTACTCGGATGGCACCAAAGACATTTATTAACCCATGTCAGCAAGTAAGGGAAACTAAATTAGTAAGGATGTTGTACGATGCATATTGGAGGAACAAGCTACTAAATTTCTACAAATGAGCATAATATGAAGAATGGAAGTGTGTCCTTTTTCTTCTATCCTTTTGGGTTAATTGTTAGCAGAAACTTTCATAATGTGTTGGATGCAATTTTAACTTTGGAATCAGTTTTTAATTCAGTCGCCAGGAGACAAAGGTACATCCGTATGTCCTTAATAATAATCGATTATACATGTACTTTAAGGTAACAGTGGGCATAATTGTATTTCTATTTTTACAAAGTACATGAATGAAACGATCTTCATTTATACCTTTAATTTATATGAAATAGGAGTGACTAGGGACCATAGATTAAACTCATGTTCGAGTAAGGCCCTTAAGATTTGAGGCTCCCAGGTTCCAAAGGAAGAAGGACTGACTAACTCAAAATATGTTTGTGGCATGTGACTTTGACATGAAATTCACATATATTTTGCAAGAAGAGATTTATATGGTGCAACCTCTAGGATTTTTTTCTCTAGGGGAGTTTTTTGGGTTAGTATGTCATCATCGTAAATCCTTCTTGTTTGGAAAATCTAGTAACGATGTTCAACAATTTGGTATGACTCAGTGTGAGATAGATCATTCAGTCTTTTATCGTTCCTCGAGTGTTGGATGTGTCTACTTGATAATATATATTGATGACATCGTTCTTGCAGGAAATGATACTCATGGCATCTCTAAAACGAAACAACATCTATGCAACCATTTTCAAACCAAAGATCTTGGTAAACTTAGATATTTCTTGGGTATTGAGGTGACGCAATCCAATGATAGTATTGTTATATCTCAAAGGAAGTATGCATTGGATATTTAGGGGGAAATTGATTAACGAATTCAGTATCTATTGACACACCCATGGATCGTAATACTAAACTTCTACCAAAATAGGGGGAGCCTATATCAGACCTGAGAAATATAGAAGACTAGTTAGAAAATTGAATTATCTTACAATTACTCGCCCTAGCATTTTCTTTGCAGTTAGTGTGGTAAGTCAACTCCTTCTCTGTATGAAGATCATTGGACTGTAGTTATTCATATATTAAAGTACATTAAAGGTTCTCCTGAAAAAAGGATTGATATATGATTCCAATAACCATACAATATTGACTTGTTATTCAAATGTTGATTGGGTAGGATCTCCTTCTGATAGAAGGTTTACATCAAGATATTGTGTCTCCATTAGAGGTAAGAAACAAAGTTATGGCCTCAACCACTTGTGAGTTTATTTGTCTCGAGCAATTGCTTAAAGAATTACAATTTAGAGATGTCACTCAAATGACACTTATATGTGACAATTAGGTTGCTCTTCATATTAGTTCCAATATTGTCTTTCATGAGAGAATCAAACACATTGAGATTGACTATCATTTCATTCGAAAGAATATTGTATTTGAAGACTTCAAGAATGAATTCGTTAATTCATGTGATTAGTTATCAAATATTTTCACCAAGTCTTTACAGGGATTGAGATTTGATTATATTTATAACAATATTGGTATATATGTTTGTATGCACCAACTTGAGGAAGAGTGTTATATATATTAAATTATTAGATATCTTAGATAGCTATCTCATCTTTACCATTTATCTTGAGTTAATTTATTATTATTTCTTGTTTGTATTTTGAGATTAAACCATATGCACTCGAGGATATTCTTCTATTTTTATGTATATAATTTTGGGAAATCTTGTATATATTTTATTGGTTGTGCAAACAAAATAGAATCATGACGTTGAGTTGTACCAAGTCTGAAATCAAACAGATTTATTTTTTGTCCCATACTTCCCTACTATTGTACATAAAATTATTTCTTATTTGTGTATTTTTTTTATCTATAGATAGATCTTTATACTCATTATAACTCATTGACTAAGTTCGTTGAAATTTCTATGGTGACTAGCATCGACTATTGTAAACTAAACAACTCAAAAAGTTGAATAAAAGAATATATTTAACTAAAGAAAATAGAAAATCAAAATAAAAATTCTAGTATCATAATGTCTTATTTAGGTACACATCACATCAATTACTATTTGTACTGTATGTTGTAAATGGAAATGAATTTTTCCTCCCTGGGTCTTAATCTTCATTCATGGTGTTTTTCCCCTTTTTAGGGTTGAAAGGTAGAGAATATGTAGATTGGAGATGTGGATACGAATGGGATGTGAAAATGGAGTTTGGAGCAATTGTTAGGTGCCTTCGGAAAGGGTCTTCTTCTTCTCTTTGGTTCCAATTTCTTCCTATCTCTTTAATTTGTAAACCCTAAGTTCTCAACCATGGAGAGTCAAACCTATTTGTTGGGATTAGATGTAATAAACAAATTTATTATATTATGATGTTAATAGGTATGTTTTTCTATTTCAATGTTAGTATTTGAATTATATGCTTACGGTTTGTTGTGGTTTTATCACTAATGACTTGGTTGTTGGTTTTTGAGATGTTGGAAAATGTCTTCTTGAACCTAAAACGAAATTTATGTACCTAATGGAGGTTGTATCTAGGGATAGAGTATGATTCATTAGTAATCCTAAGATTTTTGAACTTGATGCAAGATGTCAACTGAAATCGTGACAGACACGACAAATAAAAATTAAAATTAAAATTAAATTTTGAGAAAAAAGTTTGGAGTTGTCACCATAGTTTATTCTGAAAAAGTATGGAAATAAGAACACGATCTACAAAACTGTATTTTGGGTTTAGGAGTCGATTAGGTGTAGAAAAGGTATTAACACCCAAAAACTCTCGTCCTAAGATAGTACCTTTAATTAAATATGCAAAATGATTTGATTTTTTTAAATGTTTATTTTCCCCAAAAATAAAGAATAAAGACAATATATAAGAAACAAAAATATATTTTTTAAAGTTTTGGGTCCAATAAGAATTGACATAGTTCCTACAATATCAAATGAAAAATCAGAATCACATAGTTTTAAATGAAAAAAAAAATGACCCTCATTCCTGTTTTACTCCTCCGTCCACCTTTCTATTCTTGTTTTATCCTTCAATACAATTTTATTTTTAAGGTTAATATTTTTTAAGTTCTACCCACTCCAATCCCCTACATGAATGGGATGGTCTGATTTAAGCTTAACCAACAAGCATTTGTTATTGCCATTTATGTTGTTTCTTTCTCTCTTCGGTCTCATCACTCAAACAACACACAACCATTTTAATGGTGGACCCATGTTTCTATGTTTCATTTTCTTCTGTCTCTCTCTGTTTTTTATGCTTTTTTCCATTGTTGTATCTTTTCAACTTTCTGATTGTTTATCTTACGCACACCAATGTACGAAGAGTTAAGCAATCTCACATAAAAAAAATGTTGATACATGAGGAAGAAATATATGTCGCAATGTGTCAGAAAAAAATATTGTGGAGAATAGTTAATTTTATAAAAAGGTTGAAACATTTTATATAATCATTTAAATAAAAAATTAAAATATTGAAATTTTAAGACACTAAGACATGAATTTGATCATTTAAATTTTTTAAATTATAATTAAATAGTAATAATTTTGAACTTTTCAATTTTTTTTAATTAATTCATGTATACATTTTTCATTTTTTTATCAATGTCAATAAAATGATTTTTTTATGATGTTAGTCATAAAATATTCATTATTGTTAGTCATAAAATATTTATTATCTTTTGGAACCATTGCACAGTCGAATGACCACTGCAAACACCCCACATCGTTGCACCACGAAACCAAACGGATATGGAGACAGGAATATGGAGGAAGAACCAAACGGACATGGAGAAGAGAAGTAAGAGTTGGGAGATGAGAAGAAACGGATCTGGTGAGAGTTGGAGGGGGTGGGAACCTGCAAAGAGAGAAAGTGAGACTTGGGAGAGTGGGGGGTGGGGCTGCGCGAGTGAAAATGTGTAAGTAAAAATAGGTAAGAATTTAGGATTTCAGAATAAAATAAATAAATAGGGTTAAAAGTAAAAAAAAAAAAAAAGCTACTTTTGTAATTAAAAAAATGTTGTAGAGGGTTGGGGAGGTGGAGGGAGCAAGAGGTGATGGTGGAGGGAGGAACACTCTAAAGTGTAACACTTAAAGTTCTTATACTTGTTTATCCAACTTGTACTATGTCATGTTCTTTTACAATAAATACTCTTTAATATTTAGTCTTTTCTCGTTTTTCCAAATATTTTATATCTACTACTGACTTGCAACAAAATATATTTTTAAAAATATTACAGGCAAAGTTCTCAATTGAAAGGATATGATCTATGAACAATCCTTGCTAGGTATTTCAAGAAGTGAAAGTATGACTAAGAAAGATCACTTACTCTCTATATCATCAAGTAGACAATATATTGATATTGTACTAAGCAACTTTAAAATACTTTCGCAAGTAGAATAATAAATTCACATATAATTATTTAGATTAACTATGAAAATTTTGCATTAAGAGGCTTTAATGTATAGTCACCTTGTAAATAATTGTTAGATTATGTCCATGTAACATTTCATTAAGTATATGTTATTTTGTTTTGGCTAATATTCTAAACTTGTCATGTTGGAGAGATGTTAGGATAAACTTAAATTTTAGAATTTTATTAATAATTTTGTTTAAATCTTATTTTATTAGTTTTGGGTCTAGTAATATTTAGTATGATTTTGACAGAGATAAAATAGGGATAAGTAGTTATGATTTTTTGTTTATCTAGGTACAATATTATTTTATTATAGATTAAGCATATTTTATTTTAAGATAGTTGATATTTTATTTTTATTCCCGTAATATTGTAAGTGTCACTACTATTTATAGTCCTTCAATTATCAATGAATAACAGGCTCAATTTTAGAAAAATATTTGAGTGTGTGTAACGTGAGGTTTTCTTAACAGTGGTATCAGAGCTTTATGCTTTGAGTATCGAGAGAGAGAAAAAGAGAGATAGGAGAGAGTCAAACACCGTGAGAGAAAACTTGAGTGCTTGATTTTTTTAAGAGAGAAGGCAAAGGTTGTCAATGGTATAAGTGTGTCACAATTGACGAGAAAAACCAATTATGATAATTGGTGCCTACAAATGAATGCGTTATTGAGATCCCAAGACATTTGGGATATGGTGGAAGACGAGTACGTTGAACCTGATGAGGACAAACATCAGACGATGGCACAAATGGCAATGTTGAAGAAAACACGTGTAAGAGATGGGTTAGCATTGTATTTTCTCTACAATGTAGTAGATGAGTTGGGATTAAAAAAATTGTGAATGCTAAATCAACAAAGGAAGCTTGGGAGATATTGAAGGTTGCGTAAAAAGGTGACAACCACGTTAGACAAGTCTGAATACAAGCTCTTAGAGGAGAGTTTGAATAGTTGAAGATGGAGCTCAAAGATAATATAATCGAGTACATAACTCGGGTGGAGAAGTTGGCCAACCAACTCGGCAGGAATGGAGAACAAATGTCGTCTAGCTAGGTTGTCGGAAAAATTTTGAGATCTCTTACAAAACATTTTGAAAGTATCGTATGTGCCATCGAAGAATCAAAGGACTTGTCAGTTCTCATAGTGGATGAACTTGTTGGGTCAATAGAAGCCCACAAATAAAAGAGAAGGAGTTGGGATGATCAGGTTGAACCTGATGATCAAGTACTACAGGTACAATTTGACTCGAATAAACCTCGAATTACTCAGAGTCGAGGTCCTGGTGGTAAGGTTAAGGACGAGGTGGACGTGGCCAAGGTAATTTTGAGAATAATAGTGAAGGGAAGCCAGTCGGCAGAATTGGCATGACCGAGAACAAAGGAAAGGTCGAGGAGATCGATCAGGAGTTGAGTGTTTTAAGTGTGGCAAGTATGACCACTATGCAAACGAATGTAGATCAAGCAAGTGCTACAACTGTGGCAAGGCTGGACATATTGCAAAGTATTGCAAGACCGAAACAAAGGGTGAGACTAATCTCCTTATTGAAGATGCTGAAGAAGAGTGTGGAATCTTGTTGATGGAAAAGAGCTCGGATGCAGTGGACATGGAGAGCTCAGTCCCAATAATGGATGAAGTGATCTTGGTAAATTGTGCGATAAATGTGGAGAAAACAAATGTGGAGAGGGAACTCAAACAAAAAGATGAAGAGATTCAACAAATAGGGAGGCTTCTAGGTGAAGCTAATGAAATTATGAATAAACAGAGGATTAAGCTTGAGGAGTTGAAGAAGGCAGCTCTTGAAAAGGAAGAGAAAGCATCTAGCGTTCTTGAACCAGATAAAAATAGGGAAGAGGAAGATCAAGAAGAGATGAAGGTTGATGAGATTTCTACCAACTCGGTATGGTATCCAGATACTAGGGCAAGCAATCATATGTGTGGAAACGAGAACTTTTTTTATAAACTCAATAAGGTGGAGGCCAAATTTGTGTCTTTTGGAGATGACTCCAAGGTGGTCATGAAAGGACGTGGAACAATCTGGCATATGCAAAAGAATGGATGAGTTGGAGAGATTAGGGATGTTTACTATCTTCTCGAGCTGAAGAGCATTATTTTAAGCATGGGTCAAATAATTGAAAAAGGTAATCTAGTTTTTATGACAGATCGGGTACTGTATTTAAAGGATAAGCATGGTCGTCTAGCAACCTAGGTAAAAGCAAAGAAGAACTAATTGTACGAACTGGAGCTGAAAGTCTTGGAGAGAAGATGCTTGAAACAATATATGACTAGCAAGATATCGAATAACTCTAACTCAAATCTGATTGAAAGAAGCAAACCCGGTGTGGGATGACCCACATGGATAGACGAATAAAGGAAGGAATAATTTAAGTTTATGGGCGAGTTTGTTAGGATAAACTTAAACTTTAGGGTTTTATTAATAATTTTGATTAAAATCTTATTTTATTAATTTTGTGTCTAGTAATATATAGTTTGATTTTGATAGAGATAAAATAGTGAAAGTAGTTATGATTTTCTGTTTATCTAGATACAATATTATTTTATGATAGATTAAGCAGATTTTATTTATAAGATAGTTGACATTTTATTTTTGTTTCCGTAATATTGTAAGTGTCATGGCTATTTATAGCCCTTCAATTATCAATGAATAACATACTCAATTTTAGAAAAAATTCTGAGTGTGTGTAAGGTAAGATTTTCTTAACAAGAACTTCTTTAAATTCCTTCATGGTATTGACAACACCAAATTAAGCATGCAATCAAGAAACTGAGAGAAAATTTGTTCAATTTTATATTGATTTGAATGAATTACAAGTGAGTTCAAGTCAAGTCCCTATACATAACAAAAGTGTTAATAAATGGTTCTAAGTAACGAAGTAATAAGGTGTTTTCGTTTTCTTACCTTAGATTAAGTTATGTACAAACATGGTTTAATCTATTCTTATAAACAAACATCTTACATATCTTATCCTTATAATCAAATAAAGTGATAAATTGTATAATCCTAAAGAAAGATATTGTTTCTTTTCTTTAAACCAACAAGGATTTCTTATTGAAAACATAATTATTTCTAATACTTTTTTCAAGCTCTTTTATCATCCTTTTATGTTGTGTTCACTTGAACAAAATTTATTGTCAAGTGGATTTGCAAGCGATGAAAAGGAATGAAAGTGGTGTTCACTTTCGATGAATTGCGACGATCAAATTGAAGAGAATTGTGAGACTACTACTTTTTCAATCACTCGCAGAAGTGTGAAGATTTGCAATGAATTATAGGGAAATGACTTTTTTGCCCTTACTAAATACCATAATACCAATTGAGACAAATAAATAACAATGAACACATCGTACTCGATTCCAGTCCTAGGTAGTCGATTCCATGCGTGCTTAATAAATAGTAATGCATAGTTAAACAGTGTGAGCCATCATGAGTGTTACTGTGGTTGCTAGATAAGCGGCGGTGGAGGGAGGCGAAACCGCTGCAATTGGCAGAGGGCTTGTTGAATGATGATGTTGCCACAGAGATAGCGGCGGTGGAGAGAGGCAAAACTGCTGCAGTTGGTGAAGGAGTTGTTGGACGATGACGTTGTTGCCACAAGCGCTGTGGAGAGGCGCTGCGGTTGGCAGGGGGGTTGTTGGACGATGATGTTGCCACAAGGACAGCAGCGGTGGAGGGAGGCGAAATTGTTGCAGTTGGCGGAGGAGTGAAGGAGGCATTGATCGGTCCATGAGTTTACTGCAGTTTGCGGATCGATTCTGTGACTATAGAGTTTGCGCTTGATGTGAGTGTGAGAGAGATTGGAAAGAAGAAGGAAGGAAAAAGGAAGATGGAGTTGTCTCCCTTTAGATCAGGTGAGGTAATTTATCCATGTGAATAAGGGGGAATGGATGCTGGAATGTAATTGGTGAGAAAAGGGGTAGAAGGAATATAAATGGGAGGTGGTGGAGAACATGAAGAGGTGCAGACTTTGGAAATCTTCCACCGCCGAGAAGTAATGTAATTTTAAATATAACATTAACTAAAAAAAATTTTAATTTACTAAAAACAATTTTTAATTTACTAAAAACAAATTTTAATTTACTAAATTATAATTTAATTACTTTTTAAAAATTATTTTTAATAATTATTTTTAATTTTTTACTCTTAATAAACATTTTTACAATTAAATATAACATTAACAAATATCATTTTATATTACTTTAATACCTAAGGGCATTTTGGTAATCTTAAATTTCTACTAATTAAACAAATTTTTTAAAATGGTCACATCACTCAAATCCTGCACTAATTCTCACAATTTTTACCTCTAAATCCACTCAAATAAATACAAAAAAATTAAAGTAGTTCTCCCTGCACCTCACCAAGTTCGTCTTGCACCTCCTATTCTTTTTATATTTCCAATTTGAGCCTTAGAGGAATATATTGATTTTCAAAAAAGTCTCACCCATGCATTGAAAAAGTAAACTCCTCTTCCCACTGCCACATTTCATATCTTAAAAGCCCTATACCTCCTTCTTCTTTCTTCTCCTTTGTTTTGCTCTCCTTTCTTCGTGACTCCTCCTTCCTCTTTTGTTTGTCACCATTTTCACCATTTAATCTCGTGTTCGATGTGGCTGTTTCGTATATCAAGCAGGCGTCCATATTTTTCCTAGATCTTGTTCATGTTGTGGATGTGTGAATTTTAGTATATTTCTTGCTTCTGTGCTCGTATTTTTTTCCTGGGTGTATGAACTGTGTGTATGAAAACTGAGCGGATGAAAACTGGGTGTATGAACTGCAAATATAACTGCGGTTAATGCATGCCGCTCTACGAAGTGCAGATCTAGTGGCGCCGTAGCTGGATCAGCGACTGATGGCAATCGCAGGTGGATATGCGGTTGGTTAGTTTTGGGGGTGCATCTTGGTTGTCCGCAGTTCCACTGCGGTTGAAGTGAAACGCAGTTTGTTCTGCGGTTGCCACTGGTTAATCTTCTTCTAAATTCAAAACCTTTTCTTTCTTTCTTTTCCTAAAACAGCGAATCCCTAAGGAAAATGATATTTTAACACCAATTTTTTACATCATTTTGATACTGCACACGTGTCAAAATGTGGTTGAATGATTTCAAATTAAAAAAACTGAGGCAAGGGCATATTTGGAAGGGAAAAACCAAAGTTTTTTTTTTAATTTGAAATCGTCCAACCACATTTTGACACGTGTGCAGTGTCAAAAATGGTGTCAAAAAATTGGTGTTAAAATATCATTTCCCAATCCCTAAAAAGCAATAACATATTCGTACCCATTAAATTTTGACCTCATTTACTTAATAACAAATGCAAGCATTTAATTGCATTTTAAATCGAACGAAAATTGTCTTCTCCATCATTCCGAACATTTCCAGAATTGCATGTATACAAGTCCGCCTGTACAGTAAAACAATTCACTAGCACCAACACTCTTGGATGCATTCCTCGGCAGCAATAAGAACAAAGGAAGAGAGAAAAATAAAGTGTAGTTGTTTGTGTATGTATGGAAAGACAGCTTATACAAGGTAAAAATGTTAGGAGAAGAGAGTGCAGAGGTTGTAGCCAGAGATTAAGGAGCTAATAGCAAAGGCAATGAAAGAAAAAAAAGGCCAACGCAATCGAAGCACTGGCCATCTCAGTGAAGTCGCCTTTTCCCCAATTGGATTGCCAGTCATCTACGCGGGTGGCTGCAGATGATGCAGACGATATAAATCTTTAATAGTGTTTTGACTTTTATTAAATGAAGGAAAAAAATGTAATTTTGGAGGTGCAGGAGAAAAAGGTGAGATGCAGAGAGAATTGCTCAAAAAATTATCTTCAAATTCCATCAAATCCACTCAATCACTTTTTCCCAAATCATCTCTCCCAATCACCCTAAATGAACACACCCTTTACTAATTCTTTCTTGATGATTATTATATTCTTCTTCATTTGCATGCTATTCCCATGCTAACGTGAGGGTGGGAGGCTAATTTGTATGGAGAGTTTAGTTCTTGGTGATGGTGTTAGGTTATAGGTATCATGAGAAGTGGTTGTAGGCGTTGCAAATGGTCAACGGTAGGAGGCCAATTCTTGCTGTGGTGCTGGTTTTGGGATGGTTAGTTTGGTGGTGAGGGTGACAATGATGATGATTGTGGGATGAAAAAATATTTTACATCATTTAGATCTACGTTAGGTGAATAACTCAATAAGACCATATTTTATTTAACCTATGTAAAATGTGTAACTTATAATATCTTATTGCTAAAGTTTTATGAAATTATTGAACATATACATTACAAATTTATTACACATTGCTGGGGTTTAAATATGAAGATAATTTCTATATTAAGTGAAAATGGATCCGGGTACAGAATGAGAAAAAAATATATTTTAAAAGTCTGGACTAACATGATATCAAATTTACTTATATAATTAAAACATAACATAATTGTCTAACCACCAGTCAAGGTATCTGAGTGCTAATTTCCAAAACCTTCAATCAGCAATGCATTTAATAAAGTGGGTCTCATCCTATATCCCCTAATGAGAAAGAAAATATAAATGTGTTTGAACATCTAACAAAATTAAATTGAAGCACTAAATTCTTACTACTACTCTTCCACCTACGGTCATGGAGGATGAAGGCTTGATTCCTCCCAAATATATGTGGCAGTGAATAGTCAGTGGAATTTTCAAACCAATCTTAAAGAGTTTCTACTCTGCACAATGTTCTAGGCAAAGTTTGCTGACCCACATAAAAGTACATAATTTCATGGATATAGAGCTTCTTCATTAGCTTTGCTTACTGAACATTCTCATATAACACTAGATTTTCTTATGATTGATATTCTGCTATAACACTGATTTTGGTAGAACTGTAACTGTACCATGTACCCATCTTGTCCCATACCATAACTAATGCATAAAGGTGGTGTAGAAATAGAAATTAAATCTCACTAAATGATTAATAATCATTAAACACGTAAAAGGGCACAGTAATCAACCAATCATTACAAACAAAAGAAGTAATTAAGGCCTGTTTAGTTATACTTTTCTGATGTTAGAGTAGCTAATAATTTCAACTATCACTCAATTTTATCATCCACACGTGGTGCTTTTGTAATGAAAAATCTGTTCATTATACAAAAATATCTTATTTGATCACTTGCATAGAAACATATGGAGGAGAAACGTCAATAGCTGTGTAACTGTACCAGACAGCCCCAATGGAAAAAGATGTGTCACAGGTTGAGATGGATACTGCATAACAAATATAGATATTTTCAGAATATATGATATATATATATATATATATATATATATATATATATATATATATATATATATATATATATATATATATATATATATATATATATATATATATATATACAATATAAAAATTGTTTAAAAGATTTAAATATAGTATTACTTATCAGCGAGATGTTATTATTCTATATAAGTTGTAGTTTAAGTAATAAATATTGAGAATATGAAGAATTTTACAGTCATTTTTTATGACAAATTACTATTATATTTATTAAATTTTATAACAAGTGTTTTAAAATATAAGGATTATAATTGTTAACTAGTTCACACAGTAAAAGGTTTTATTTTCTGCAGTACTCGTGATGCCTGCTTTGGACAAATATGAAATAACAGCAAAGAAGACAAGGACTTGTGTCCCATCGGTAAGTTGGAAAACCGACCAAAAGCATATGGACCCCTTCAACCCCCACTGTGTAGTTATTTTTCTCCAAATGAAGGTCCCCTTCTTTCATTATTACAAAAACTCACTCCAATAATTCAAGATATTCATCAATTCTTATAATTTCTACCCACTTGACTTTTTTCTCCATCCTTCACATGTGTTTATGTGTCAAGCTGTTCTAACTCCAAAGATATAAAAACAAATATCAAGGAATCTTCTTTGCTTTCTCTCCTTGCAGTTTGCTCCTCCTTGAGACTTTTGTTTGCATCACAGAGAGAAGCTGATAATACACAGAAGATGAGAGAGATCATTAGCATTCATATTGGACAAGCTGGAATTCAGGTGGGAAATTCATGTTGGGAGTTGTATTGCCTTGAGCATGGAATTAACCCTGATGGCACCATGCCTAGGTATGCTGCTTTCTACGATCATTACTGTTTTATGTGTTGTTTACATGAATTCTGCATAGGGTAGGTTGTATCTTCATGAAAGTGTTGATCTTTAGGTCTTTTGACTGGTGTACGTTTTCACTCAATTGTTGCGTTGAATATCAGAAAGCTTAATTTGATCTATTTTCAACTTGGCCTACTTGATCAGCTAGATGCAATTCAGAAACTTCACATGTTTTCGAAAGTGATTATTGGTAGTTTACCTTTTTCGTTGTTTT
The DNA here is from genome assembly GCA_036885675.1 of Vigna mungo. Classification (NCBI taxonomy): domain Eukaryota; kingdom Viridiplantae; phylum Streptophyta; class Magnoliopsida; order Fabales; family Fabaceae; genus Vigna; species Vigna mungo. Next base: position 31,105,335 of record CP144695.1, on the reverse strand, counting down.
CATCGAGGATCTTCTGTTAGATGTGGTTTAAATCATAATGTTAAGCTTGATCATCTCACATTTATTTCTTTATTACGTTTCCTCCATTTTTATGGCATGTCTGTTGTGAAACATCTTAGTATACAAAAAATGATTCAGTTTATATTACGCTGTTGGAACTGTGACAAGGAAAGGAATAAATGTTGTACTGCCTTTTCTGAAGACGAGAATCCCTTCTTTTACATAAAAGTTCCATTATGTAGCACTCTTCCATGTAGGATTGTCTCTTCAATTTGGATCAACGCATTACAACAACAGTTACATTTTAAATGTAATTTGGAGTCTTATAATTTAATTTGCTAATGATGTTTCTATTTGTGTTTCCCATTATTTGGTTGAGATATTGTGAGGTCTTGCTGGGGTGTTATTTGGGGGCCAAATACATATCGAGAGAATTTGATCACTTTCTAAGCTTCTAATTTCTCATTACCCTGAAACTGAAACTTGATTTTTGTTTTGACGAATCCATTCTGATTATTTTTCCCTTTTCATTGGTACAAATAATTGTCATGTCTATCTTCTTGCAGTGATACCACAGTTGGGATTGCACATGATGCTTTCAACACCTTCTTCAGCGAGACTGGATCTGGCAAGCATGTTCCAAGGGCTTTATTTGTTGATCTGGAACCTAGTGTTATTGATGAAGTAAGAAGTGGTGCTTACAGACAACTATTTCACCCTGAGCAATTAATTTCTGGCAAGGAAGATGCTGCTAATAACTTTGCAAGGGGACACTACACTGGTAAGTCAAATTCTGATGCAGGTCAAAATTGATTATTCACTGCCTTGTTTAGCTGGACAATGCAACTTATTGAGTACCTATGGTGCAGTTGGAAGAGAAATTGTTGAACTGTGCCTTGATCGTATCAGAAAATTAGCAGACAATTGCACTGGTTTGCAAGGATTCTTGGTTTTTAATGCGGTTGGTGGTGGTACTGGTTCTGGTTTGGGATCATTACTGTTGGAACGTTTGTCTGTGGATTATGGAAAGAAATCTAAACTTGGTTTTACCATCTACCCTTCTCCTCAGGTATTTTCTTAAAATCGTTGGAAAAAGTTGAAAGTAAAATTATCTGTTTGTGGAGCATCATCAAACACTTGTTAACATCCTTTTATCCTGCTGATTTTCTATTCTTGATTCAGGACAGTGTTCCTGTAAGGAACATATTTCTACCCTAAGTAATCAAATTCAATTGGAAACAAATGCAGTAAAATGTAGTAGGATGTTCCCTATTATACTTTTTAATATTCTAATACGTGATGTAACAATGTCATAAAGAAAACTACCCAGTAGGCTTATTTGCTAGATATACATATACTTTCTCATTTGTTGCTCTACATTCTCTTGGGATTTCTTGTGTTTGTTAACTCGTGTTTTATAGTTTGCTTCTTAATTGTTTTTGGTATATTATTGTTGATTATCCATGTGGAATGCCCTGATGATAGTACTGTTTATCATACAGGTATCTACTGCAGTTGTTGAACCTTACAACAGTGTCCTTTCCACACATTCTCTTCTTGAGCACACTGATGTGGTTGTGCTTTTGGACAATGAAGCAATATATGATATCTGCAGAAAATCATTAGATATAGAAAGGCCAACTTACACTAACCTGAACCGTTTGATATCTCAAATTATCTCTTCCTTGACCACTTCCTTAAGATTTGATGGTGCAATTAACGTGGACATTACTGAGTTCCAGACTAATCTTGTGCCATATCCCCGTATCCATTTCATGCTTTCATCTTATGCCCCTGTAATATCTGCTGCAAAGGCATACCATGAGCAGCTATCTGTTCCTGAGATCACCAGTGCTGTTTTTGAGCCATCAAGTATGATGGCTAAGTGTGATCCAAGACATGGCAAGTACATGGCATGCTGCCTGATGTATCGCGGGGACGTCGTTCCCAAAGATGTAAATGCATCCGTTTCAAATATCAAGGCAAAGAGAACAGTTCAGTTTGTTGACTGGTAATTATACTTCCTTGGAATGCCATTGTTTAGAATGTGTTCTTTTTAGCCAATGTTAGCCAGTTTTGAGACATGTTCTTTGGAGTTTTCATTTTTCTTGAAACAAAAGTCTTATAGGATGATTTTGTTGGCAAATTTTAGGTGCCCTACTGGTTTCAAATGTGGTATCAACTACCAGCCTCCAACAGTAGTACCAGGAGGTGATCTTGCCAAGGTGCAGAGAGCGGTTTGCATGATAAGTAACAACACAGCTGTTGCTGAGGTTTTCTCGCGCATTGATTACAAATTTGACCTCATGTATGCTAAGAGGGCGTTTGTCCACTGGTATGTGGGTGAAGGGATGGAAGAAGGTGAATTCTCTGAAGCCCGGGAAGATCTTGCTGCTCTTGAAAAGGACTATGAAGAGGTTGGAGCAGAAGGAGAAGAAGAAGAAGCTGAGGAGAGTTATTGAAATCTTCATCATCACTATCTACTGTCTATCCTTGTTCATTGTTTTTTAAGAATCATTGTGTTGTGTACCAGCTCTGTTCTTACTGTTGTTTCATATTGAAGTGTTGAGTGAGACAATTGTTTTTCTCACCAGCAGCAGTCATGTATTTGCCATTCTGAAATACTTGCATTTTCTGTTTCAGTGAAAGTAAATAACAGGATAGGAATGCTGCAATTTCCATTATTTAAAATAAACCAGATGTTTATATTTTGCAGTTTTTAAAATATATCAAAAGAAAACGAGGAACTGCAGATACAAATTGGCTATACAGTGTTTTCTGTCCGTGGAAGGTTGGTTAGGATTAGAGTTTACTGATAAACTATAATCATGTAAATCCATACTTTCAAATGGTGATTGACATCTAAACTAGCCAATACTAAACCACAGCTTATGTTGCATGCAACTTACTTCTGCTTACCTTTTAACGAGATTGGTGTTACGAGTATTACACGGAACACCATTATCAGTTGTTGAGATTTTCTCCTGCAGTTAGTTAGTTAGACACATAACAACTCTAGTATAAGTAAGAATATTTTCTAATCATCCAGCATCTTTTATCAATTCTATTAATACAATGAGTTACTTCAATGCAAAATCCTGTCTAGTTCTTTGAGCTCTAATTATGTATGGTCACATCAACTTGGTGTGATTTGTACCAAGGAGACACAATACCACGAGATATGAGTCCAACCATATAAAGAATTGATATCACTCTCTATCCAAAACCTTAAGGCAATGTAGTGGGTCTTTCATCTTTTATACAGTGCTCTACTTTTTCATTTCTATCCAATGCGGGACTTAGAGTCACAATTGGAATCCCAATAAATGAAGAGGTGAAAAAGGGTAGTGTATTTATGCAATAGCATTTCCTATATTCGTGTTCACTCCACCAATCTCAACCTCCCAGTAAATCCAGAAACAAACTATTTTTGACATGGAGAAATTCTGCATTGCAAAACCAATTGTTTGAGGAAGGAAACAATTTCAAGATCTGTGGTTCCACTTCTACACTTCAATGATATTCAACATTGGTGGAAAATATTGTTCCATGATTAAAGAGAAAAATAAGAAATGTGACAAAAAAAAGTTCCCTCCATCTGTATTGTACAGTAGTGGAAGACCTGAAGTCCACCATGCCATGAATATTATAATAGTGATGTTAAATAGTATGAAACTAGCCTTTGTTATTTACCAAGTCACTTGTTTGGTAAAAAAGAACTTGACTTGTATGCCTTTGTAGGCTCCGCACAAGCTATTTCTTTTTCACTTAAGAGACTATGACCAGACCTATGACCACCAGGTTTAGACGGGATTTGTCTCCTCTCATGTTCTGTAGTGTCAAATTTGACATCTTCAACAAAATAAATATGTCACCAGCCTATCCTTATCAATAAATATTTGCTGAACTATTCCTTGTAAGCATGCCTATAAGATTGGTTCTTTATTCCTTGCTGGTCTCTTATGCTGACGAGTTTTGGTCTAGAATTTTTCATCTGTTTTATACCAATTACATGACATGGAGTTTGTCTCTTCTTCAAACTCATTATACCAATAGAAAATACTCTTAGATACAAACAAATCACTGTCTAGCTTTTTCCATTAGTTCAGAGTTTAGCAATTGGTAATATCTACTTGGCTGTTTTAGAGTGTTATTCTTGGCTGCTAAGTCTTAATGCAGTCTTCACAAGCCAAATGGAAGAAGAGAAGAGAGGACAAGGATTAAGAAAGTAGAGTAGAGTACTAATAAAGGGGAATTCTGGGGCTACAAGACCAAGTAAGATGTTACCTTATCCTTGGATGTGATGTGTAATTTGATTTCAGTCCTATCACTTAATCTCCAAAGTTATAAAATAAAGTTTCTGAAGTTAAATAATTTCTATGACGGTTCACCCGCTAATGTTTGGGACAAGAGAATGAGACAAATTCTGTATCTACAATTGATTGGGGTAAATAATGAATAACCAAAGCAAATGACCAAAAGGCATGAGTTATGAAAAAGCAATTGGACCAAAATCTGAGAAGATATGGAAGCATATTTTCCATTAATTACTAACAAAAAAAACATAGTACTTGTCCCTTTCATGTGTAGAGGAAATTAATGTGATTTTACTGTTTACCCATGTAAATCAACGTGAATAGTCCTTTTGATATTGGCTCTAAGATCCAAGATTCTAATTTGCTTACTTTGCCCTCCAAAGTGTGGTTTTCACACTGCATATTCCTAGAAAGGAGACTTTGATAGAAAACTTTAAGATTCAATTTTGACATTTAGGATGTGAAAAGAAGAACTTAAATGCTTAAACTTTTTACACAATAACAATTAAAAATGAGCTTTCACAAGGGGCTAATGAAACTCATTGATCTTCCTGCTCACATTGAGAACAAAATTATATCTCACCAATGTTATTGTAATATTTCAATCAATGCTCAGATCCCACACTCCTCCCTCGAGTTTTCAATAAATTAAAATAAACAAGACTACGGACATTTAGATGGAACAATTGCAGGATCTTTTAGACCTTCAAGTTTAGCAGAACAATGAGCATAAAGGTGGAAGATCCCAGAGAGTTTCACTGGAGTCCTGAACAGTTTCCATGTACTCTTGCACCCCATTAATTGCATAGAGTGAAGCTGATATCTGTCTTTCAACTTTCATTCTTTCAAATTCAGAAAGCTCCAAGTCAGCTGCATCAGTGAGGCAATCATCAATCTTTGGTACATCCAATATTTGAGCAATGGGAAAACGATCAAAGACAGGTCCAAAACCCCATGAAGTATTGGATTGATAACCTGACCCAAAATCCTCCCTGCAATTACTCAAATCTGGTTTATAAGCATCATCAAACAGATTTGCACTTTGAGGTGTCATGGTAGAAAGAGACTTCTCATTGTTGCCATTGCCATTGTTTGAATTACTATGAGTACTAGTAGTAGTTGTAGTAGTAGTGGTGGTGGTACTAGTACTAGCAGTGCCAGTGCTGCTTACTCTTGGAGCTGCTGCATTATTAACATTAGCAACAGCATTAGCATCTTCCTGTTTCTTTATCCCTTTTTTGTTGTTAAGAAGATTCCGAATTCGAGAAGCAAGAGGGGAATCCAAGGACACATGAGTGATGAAGTTGGTGCGAGTGTTTGATCCACGAAGAAGGCATGCAGCTTCATCATAGGCTCTGGCTGCTTCCTCAGCTGTTTCAAATGTGCCAAGCCACATTCTTATCTTTTGAGTTGTGTCTTTGATCTCAGCCACCCATCTCCCGGAAGGCCTTTGTCTCACCCCAACAAATTTGTTGTTGTTGTTGCTTCTGCTTCGCCCTTTCAACTTTCCTCCTCTGGTGACTGCAATGCCTGATTTCTGATGCTGCAGGTTTGGTTGTTGGAATTGAATTTCCATCACAAATAGTATTATCAAACAAAATGGTCTACTTGAACGGTAGAACTTGTGATGAATATGTTTCAAGAAACAAGACAAGAGAACCAGAAGTTGTTTATAGCTCTCACAATGTTGATGGAAAGCTAGCTATTACTTAATTTTCATGTTATTGTTTGCAAGCTGTGAGAATATTTATATATATAATATATACACACACACATAGGATTGAAAAAGGTACCTATCTTTTGAGGAAGCAAGTGGGATTAATATATAAGATGCACATCATGGGATTTGTTAATTGTTTAACTTTTTGAAAGCATATTTAAAATATGACATGATGCAGACAGGGTATCCTCTCAAATTCAATATGTCACCCTTTACTTTTCAACCGCCCCTGTGTATGAACGTATGTCTTTTCTGAGCATTGCATTACCGAAAGAGTCAAGCCTCAGTTTGAAAAATGTGTCTGAAACAGAATCATTTGATGTAGTTTTAGTCACACTACTAATAATCTTTTTCTCTCAATAAGAAAATGAACTTAACTGAGTCCTAACATCACAAGAATACATAATTACTTCAATTCTTTTAGAGCAAAAAGACTAATTAGCACATACTGTTGCATACAATTCCACCATCTTGAAACGGTCATAAAAGCAGGGTTTGGGTCAACGCCTAGTTTGGTAAATCATGGAAAGGGCTAGAACATAGATAAAAGCAACAGTGGAAAAAACGGAAAAAAGAAAGAGAGTAGTTATTATAATACTTAGTAGGAAGTCTTTGTCCTCACATTTTGCTAAGTCAAACAGTTGAAAGTTTGGTAGTGAATGCATGAATGGGTGCCAGATGGAGGCCCCAAAATGATCCTTTATAAACAAACAGATCATTAGAGCCATGCTTGACACTCTCACCTATGTGGCTACACATAACAACAATAATGTTTTGTTGATAATAATTATATATATAAAAGATTGAGAAACATGGACATATCTTATCGTGCGTGCTGCGTTTGTGGTAAGTTGAACCCCTCTTCTCACGTCACCAAGGACATTTTGTTCCCTCTAACATGTTTTATTCATAGATTCTTCTTCACCTTATTTCAACCAATTCCAAGGTTTTGATATCTGTGACATTGTCCTTCTCTTCTTTCTTAATTCATTGAGGAGACAATTAGCTAACCTAAAACAACTATTCACTTTAACTTAACCCTCCAACTCTTTTTCCCTTTTTTCTTTTGCTTTTTTTTTTTAATTATGAAATGAATTTTCAGTCATTAAATATTGCATGCCACTAGAAGTTTGCAATGGATCTCACGCTAGACAAGAATGAAGATATGGGGAAAAAGACACAAGTTTATTTTACTAAATAAATTAGCAATCCAACATGGTAATGTTATCTTGGAAAATCTTTCCGAGATCAAGTTTTGGAAAATCTTCAATCATGTTAGCAATAATTTCATCCTTTAACATATATCTAGCAAAAGGTGCTTAGATAGATTCAGCTTCATCAATTCGAATGAATAGTATTATGGTAATATTAGTACTTATTTGAATAGTGTAGTATGAATAATAGATCTAAAAATTTAAATACTTTGAAAATAGAAAACCCCAATAAAATCTAATAGAAAATCCAACTTTTCAAATGTTAGTGTAGAAATTTTAAAGCAAAAAAGGGGGAAAAAAGATTAACAAGAAAGAATTAAAGTGCCCTTGTGTTCCTTTAATGAAAAACACTTTTTGAATTTTCAATAAAGAAGATAAGATTGAGGGAGAGATGCTTGATGTTAGATGCTTCAACTACTAATGAGGTAAAGGGGACCTTTAGATTTTCAATGAGAATCTTTCACAAAGAAAAACAAATAACTGAAACCCTCCCTCTCTAATTTTCTATACATCATTATCCTTTAGCTTCTTGGTATACCTTATCAAATGCAACCTTTTGATGCCTTTTAAAGTTATTATACTTCACTTAAAACTTATCAAACTCTGTCTCATTTAGATTATTTTAAGTACCAAAGTTATTTGAAACAAAAGCCCATATTTAAAGTCAATGATGCATGCTCATGCTTTTTGTAAATATAAAATATAACATTTGCCACCATGTAGTCCCATATGTGATACCTACTACAACTACTTCAACTCTGAGTTCATACAAATTGAAATGAGTAATACTTAACCTTTACTAATTATGCAGAAATTGCAGAGACAAATACATGAATCATAATTAATATAGCTCCTCTGATATGATAGAGCCAGAATAATCATTTCTCGCCAAAACATACCAACAAAATATAATATTTCGTTTGATCTAATGAAAGTGATATATATATATATATATATATATATATATATATATATATATATATATATATATATATATATATATATATATATATATATAAAGAGAGATTAAATTGTTCATCAAATTAAACTATAGATCAATTTATTATGTTAAGTGAGAGTAGGAATGGCAAAAAAGATCAAGTTTGGTGAATTAGCCTGTCAGTCCGACCAAAAAAGACATATCAGGATAATATTTTTAACTCGGGAACTTGAACCAATCCGGCCTGCCAAGCTAGTCTTGTAGGTTAGTTGGGTCATTATGTGAGTCTGGCTTCAATAAAAAAATTATAACTCGCATCGTTACACTTCATATTAATACAATCTGACATTTTGACTAAGATAATGATACAACTTGATCAAAATCTAGTACAGCTCGACCGAGGTCTAATACAACTCGATTAAGGTCTGAAACATCCCAAACGTAAGCCCTTTCAACTCGACAGGTTCTCATCAACCCGTTTTCATGTAAAAAATTATAAACTCAAACCTATAATTTTAGACTTTCGATAATAAAAAAAATAATAATAAAACAAGTACGTCAGTCCCACAACTAAGGATAAAAATTAACCTGTTTTTAATTGACATACTATCGACCTATTTTTGAAATATCAATGTTTATCTAGACTTAAATCGACCGCATTGGTATGTTTTGTCACTGTTAAGTAAAAGAAAAAAGATGATAATAATAATTTTCATTTCATTTTTTTTAGGGAAATAGAAAACAAAATTTATATATTAATGAATGTAAGTGCGAAATTTTTGGGCATTAATCCCTCCACCTCCCCATTCAAACCTACACCTCCCAATCTTTTTTTAACTTTTCATTAATTACAAAACTAACCTTTTTTTATTTTTTATTTTTACTTTTTTAAAAGTAACCCTAATTTTTACTTTACTGTCTATTTCAGTTTTCACTTTTGCAGACTTTCGAAACTTTCGAAAACAGCCTCACCTCTCCTTCCCTTTGCATTCACACCCCCAAGCTCCACCTTTCATTTTGTAAAAGTTTTTTAACTTTTCCAGTCATTTCTTAAACAATTAAAATAGAAATAAAAAAAAATATATTATTAAAAACATTAAATTTAAAAAATATTTATATATAACTAAACCTTTAAATGGATTTGATCATCCTTCAACGGATGTCCACATCCGTTTAAGGAGAAACGGATGTCGACATCCGTTTCACCCTAACGGATGCTGACATCCGTTGACGGATAATCAGATCTGTTTAAGGGTTTATGCTATTTTTGATCAGATCTGCGACGCTCACGTATCTCCTTCAACCACTGCGTTGCAACACGATCACAGAAAGAGAAGAAGAATTTTGTACAGTTGCAACTTTCCTTCCCCAAGAAAATTCTCACAAGAAAAGAGAGCACCAAAAGAATTCGAAAAACCAACGAGAGAGAGCATGACACAACAGAAAGTGAGAAAAAAGTTAGCTTTTTTACTGTAGAAGATTAGAATTAAAATTAATCTATAAATTAAATTTTACGTAAGGGTATAATAGGAATATAAATAAAAAATAAAAATATAAATAAAAAAGAAAGGATAAAAGTGAGATGGGGAGATGGAGGTCCAAACAGGTGGAGGTGCAGGGATTAACGCCCAAATTTTTTATGTGGTAGGTGAGAAAATGAGGAATGGAGAAGTTGGATGGCTTTTACTTCTTGTACTTCCAAAATTTCTTCACGCACTCCTAAAGTTTTTTAAATGACTATTTTACTTTTTATAAAAATGATTTGTAGATTACATGTTACATATCTCGAACAATTTTTTTTAAAATATCTGTAAAATTTCTGGAATGCATGAAATGCATTCAGAAAAAAGCTTTTAAACATGAAATTTCTAGAACAAGTTTCCAAGATACATATAAAATCTTTCAAAACGAATTTTTTAAAATATTTTACATCAAATGTGTTTTAGAAGGGATTTTTCGGAACAAACTCTTTTTCACAGTTTCTTTCTTTTTTTTCTCCGCAACATTCTTCTTATGTTCTTTTTTACTCATCACTAGGTGATGATGAAATGACACCGGTAACAGCAATGGTGTGTACAGTGATGATAATTTTGTCTTTGAATACGTATAATTACGTAACAAAATTATTCTTCTAAGAACTAGAAAATAGAGTATTAGAGTTAATAAATATTTAAAATAATGAGATCAAGTATTTTAAAAATTAAAATAATTAATAATATAAATAGAAATTCAAAAATTTGTCTTATTTAAAATACTCATCATCTCTCTAGAACTCTTTCTCTGAGTTTTCTTTTTCTTCTCTCTACTATTTCTGACACCTAAATCATCTATTTAATGATCAGGAAGCGTCTAGGAGATTACGGCAGTGTAATCTCCTTCATCATTCGATCAGTTTTCTTTTCAGAGCAAGTAAGTTTCTACTCCTTTTTTTAAATTTGTAATTTAAGGCGCATGCGACAAAAAGTTTCACATGTGTCGTCCATCTCTCTTTTCTAGTTCTTTGTTGATCAGAGGTCATAACGACTCACTTTGATCACAATGCAGTGGTTTGTAGGCATTCTTAGGGTTCTTTAGGCTTGAAGCAACGTTAGTAGAATTTGGTGGTTTTCTGATCAGGTAAGGGAAGCTAGCTTAGATTCTAATTTTAGTATTTGATCTATGGTAACTTGAATAATAGGATGATTTAATTATGATTGAGTTATCCACTCTAGTGTGCATTGTGTTTTGATTATTTAATTGGCAATATGATTGTGGAATGGCTTTATTTGATTCCACGTTGGAATGGATTTAACCTTGTGAATGTTGTTGTTGTGATGTTTGTGGTATTGGTCATGGTGAAATATTGAGGAGAAATAGTAACTAAGAGTTATAGGTTATTTTTTGTCTAAAGTGCAAGTTTTGAGAGGTGAGATTTTGTAGGAGCAGTCAAAGAGGGGGAACTGAACTTTAGGGTCTGTTTTATAGAGATTTGAAACTTCTTTGAGTTGTGAGTTGGTAGATATGTGAATTGGGATAGAGTGGTAGCCAATTGGTTGAGTTTTGATTGGTTTTATATGCATTTTAGAGGTTTTGAGTGGTGAGTTTTAGAAGTAGAAGGTCTAAGGCAAAGTCGATGGCTTGGGGTCTGTTTTTGGGTCATTTTGGACTTTTTCAGATCCCTAATTTGGTTAGTTATGAGTAAAAAGTGATATATTTGAATTATGGTCTATAAAGAAGTTTTCTAGTTGATTTTGAGTTGGAATTCCATGATAGAATGGGTTAAACTTGACTGGGATTGGATCATATATACTTGTGATAAGTGTGAAAAATACTTGTTTTCATACTTATTAATTAGCTCAAAGTTATGATTACTCATGAATTATATGTTTTCCTCACAAAAAAGATGTAATAGTTAGTAGGAAAGTGGTGTAGTTCTTTGTACATGAATCCTATACATCATTGGAGTGTTGTTAGCAGTTTCTTTCTAAGTTAGTCATCATGCACTCAACTACAAGGAATATTATTCGCTTAGCGCACTAGCACCCTTCGCTCAGTGAATGAGGTCAATTAAGAGATCAACAATTGAGTTTTTGCTCAACTCATGCATAGTTGTGCGTTGAGCAAATTATTTAAGTCTCAATTGATTTTTAGTTCGAGAAAGACAAAAAGAGAGACAGTTCTGGATAGAGAAAATACAAAAAAAAAAAAAAAACATTTCAGGAACTCCGGGAAGGCTATTTCAAGACCTCTTGACACCATTCTTCACTAAATTGCTTCAAACGTGTATTTTTTAGATGACTAGTTGTAGCTAAATTTCTCTTTCGTTGGAATGGATGTAATGAAATTCTTATGCAATATATTGTTGTTCGTTCATATGCTCTTTCTTTAATTTACTATCACTGTATAGAAATTTAATACTATTTGAATGTCTCTACTTACTAGAAAGCAACTTTAAACATGGACATAAATAGAGCACCTAAGTGATTTGGAATCTAAAGATACACTCAATAACTTGATCATTCTTAGCATTTGACTTAATGCAAATTGTATGTTAAATTGACTAAGGGTTTAACATTTTGATATATGAATTTAGAAATAGTTGTTAAGGGATTAGGACTAGTATGCCTTGATGTGAATGTTTGAATTAAATATTGATATGTTATACAAAGTTTTATCTTCATATGATTCATGAAACTCAATTCCAACGAAGTTTTCTTTTAAACTTTAAATCATAATTTTCACATTTTTGTTATTTCAATACAATTTCATCAATATGAATTCAACTGTTATTATTGCTAAATTGATTTTGGTCAATAATTCTGATTAGACAAACAATACACAATTGAACTAAATTTTGTCTTAAAGTCTAAAATTTTTGTTAGAATGAAAGTGACTTACAACTCAATGATATGAAAATATGTCACTCAAGCTTCTTTCCAAGTTATATGATATCACTTAAACAAAATTGTTTGAGTATTAAATCGACATTTGAGTAACATAGTTACCTTAAATAAATAAAACTCCATCACTTAAGTGAATAGTCCTTACTTGAACAATCAAGTATTTCTTAAGTGATGAGTTTTCAAAGAAGATAACCAAGTATTGGTTAAACAATGAGTTTCCAAAAAAGAGAGAATTGCAATCCCTCTCTCACTCCAAACTTTGACTTATAACTTAATAAGGAGAGTTATTATTCCAATGTTCAACCATTCAATTGATGACTAAGTAATAGTGTTATACACTCAATGTTGAAACCATCATTTAAAAATTAAGAATTCAAACAGCAACTTAACACTTAAGTAAGATAAGTAAAACCATCAAATTCAACAAAAGGGTCAAAACGAATTCAAAAGAAATTTTAATTAAAACAATTATCCTAACAAGCAAAAACACAATTTTAAGCATAGTGAAAAAAATTTGCTTAATTTAATAAATAATACTCAATATGAAACTTCTAAATCATTATTGAATTCAAAATTCACATAAATTATCCAAATTCATCAAATTAAATTTCTAACCCAAATCACCAATTCAACAATCATCACCTCTTAAATCATACATCTAAAAATTAGGTTTCCTTATCTGAAAATTAGTTATACTCGAAGTAATAGCTATTAAAGATAGAAAAATCATCAAATCCTAAAGACATGGTGCAATATATTCAAATAATATAAATATTTGGTTACGAGTTAAACTAGTAAATTTAATCATTTTTTTTTATTTGATCAAACAAATAATGAGTTCAAACACTAGAACAAAAAAGAATTGAGAGATTTCTAAAGCTGAAAGGCATTTACTCTTATTCTTACCACATCAATAGTCTTACATCACTTAGAAATCGAGATCTAAGATAATTTAAATACTCTTTCCTCCTTCCATCCTTTGAGGTGCCTTTTTAGGACGAAAAATTGATGAAGCATAGACTCCAAAACAAATAATACCTCAGATGAGGGATGATTGAACCTAACGATGTCATTCAGTAAATTTGCAATTGGAACATTGACACCCATCGTGGGATCGATAATGAGGTTTTAAGACGGATCATCAATTCCTTAAGCCCTCAACTAGAGATGAATATTCATTGCCCTTATATCTCAACTGGGGGGCTTATGTTCCTATCACACTCTAGTCTCACATTGATTAGGAGTCAAGGTATAAGGCAGTTTCAATACTCCTTCCATCCTTAGATGTGTATTTTAAGGACAAAATCATGATAGAGTACAAGCTCCAAAGTGGACAATACCTCAGGAATGAGTGACCCTAACGTCACTCGACAAACTTATAATCAAAACATTGACATCCATCTTGAGACCGATAACAAGGTTCTAACAATAAAATCATCAATTTTCTTAAGTCCTTCATTGAAGATGAACCCTCATTCTCCTTAAATCGTGACTAGAGGGCTTATATCCTACCACACTTGGTAGTCCGATATCACTTAGAACTTGAAACATAAAATAGTTTAAATATTCTTTCCCTCTTCCATCTTTTGAGAAACCTTTCAAGAACAAAATTGTAATAGAATTTTACACCTCAATAAACTTGGAATCGAAACAAACGAAAGAAGAAAATTAACAAACAAGTGAGGAAGAAGAGAATATTAAAAGAAAAAAAACATGAAGTTAGATCCAAGGTAAACTAGGTTACAAAGTAGTCTTTCTTTTTTTATGTTACCATTGACTCGGAGAATTTTAAACATAAAAGAGGATTGAATAGAGTTGGTTGTATAAGTTAAAAAGACCTTAAAAAATGATATAATAGTACAATTCTTCTACAACTAAAATATTTTTTGCTCCTAAAAATTCTTTAATTTGTACTTTATACTTATCATAAATTTTCTGTTTAAGTTTTAATTAATATGGTATTTTTAAATAAAACGAAGAAGGTAAGTATTATTTATTAAAAATATAATATACAGATATCATTTATTAAAATCATAAAAAATGAATATTTATATAAAAATTAGAAGAAATATTGTTTGTCCTAATTTCGGGCATGCAGATGCAATTTTCTCAATAAAAATGAATATAATAAATTAAATAAGGAATATTTTATCAATAAATTATGATATAGCGGTTACAATACAATTCATTTATGATTTAACAATCTCATTATAGATTCAATTCTTAATTGAAAGAAATTGCGTTATAATTGTTTACCAGCACTCAACTCTTGCATAGAAGCTGATTTCATGAATTTATAGGAAAACAGATTCTTGGTGTAATAAGGTGAATTAATTTATAAAATTGGATAAAAGTTCTTCGTTATCAAAAGCAAAATTTTGATATTCCTCTTGGAACAATCAAATAAACTATAGAAGAAAAAACAACACAAACCGTGAACTACACCAGTTTTTCAGTAAAAGATAAAGACGGCGTTCTTTTCATAAACAAAATTTACCCTTCCTTCTTTCACTGTGCTAGATATGAATGAAGTCTTGATACTTTTTTTCTTATTATTTTATACAACCAAACGAATGAAGATTACTTTGAAAGAATTCCTTTTCTCATAATCAAAACAACCTAAAAGTTAACTCTGTTATTTTCTTCTACCCTACATGCATATCGAACGTATAGTGGGTGAGGATGAAGGGGGGAAGCGCAAAAGGAAAGACGCATGCAGATATACAAATAAATTAAACTATGACAAACTGTTTCCAACCTCCCAAAGAAACGACCCATCAAAACTGTTACAACTCAAAATAAACAAAAGAATGCTATGCGATTTTTCTGAGTCATGCATGACTCGGTCACGCCCCATCCCATCATCCAGACAGGATGTAGTCACTGTTCATTTCAGAACTCCTTCTGACTGTAACACAGTATAGACATTCCACACCAAAACTGTTTCCCATCCAACCAACTCAACACTGCTCTGCCTCTGCGACAAAGCCATATCTCACAACTCTTGGCATTCTAAACCAAGGTCAGCAATCATGAAACACGAATCAGACGCAGCTGCTTGTCTAAGAAAAATACTCCAATTATGCTGCTAAAGGAATGAATTTGACCTGACAATGCAGCTTCTGAAAAGGCAACAATGACATCACATGACAATAGAGGTGGCATCTGATGAAGGTGACGATCCAAAATAATTAGGATGAGAGGATGGACTGAAGTGCAAGTTGCTGCTGAGGCTGCAAGGATGACCAGGTTGAAGCAAGGGTTGAAGGTGGCAAAGTCTGTTGTAGCTGCCTCAATAGATTAATCATCCGACTTACAGTTTGTTCAGTTGCCAGATCAGTTCCCGCACATAAAACCTGAACCATAGTTGATGCACAAAGCACAACACATTTTAGAATGAAAAAGTGGGGCCAGAATCTAACAGTACCAACTAAAAGAACTGGCAATAAAATACCTCAGCAAAAACTGCGACAATTTTGGGAAGATATTGATTGTTGGGACCTATAAGTTCTCTATCTGATCTGAAATTCAAAAGAAATGTGGTTTAATATATATAACAGATACCAAAGCCAACCACCAACAAAAAATAAGAGGCAGCATATATCGGTAAATAGAAATCAATCGAAACATGTTCTAGATTAGAATCCCACCTTTCAACCATTGAACAAAGTTGGTCGTGCACAACCTTAGCCTCGATTAAATCACCTTTTATAGGCAAGCAACTCAGCCAGGCAGGAACAACCTGATACAAAGCAATAAACAGTTAGTATAGAAACAAAACCTACAAGCAGAGGAGGGCTTTAGTCTAATCTATCATTTTCCTCAAGGATTCAAAATGAGTGTCAGGACCTAATACCCATCTTATCCTAAACCAGGGTTTTCGGCCTAAAATGTTCAGAGAACCCATCAAGTAAATGATAAAGAACAAATTATGATTAGAAAATTCTTCCACAATTGTGTCGAAGTCCTCTTCAGAAAAGTATCAATTACTGATAGAGACAGAGTTTTCCTGATGTGAATGACTCGGACAAAGTCATTCAAGAATTTTGAACCGTATGTAAAAATAAAATACCTTCATCCTCTGGCTCAGGGACTGACTCAATTATACACAGTAAACATATTATTATGTTTGTCTGTGTCTATCCAGAAACCCCAGTTTTTCCAGCATTACTAGAAAAAACGTGCCAAAGAAATCCAGAAAGTAAATTCAGCAAAAGCTGAAAGACTCGCCTTATCAGGACATGATCTGGATAAAGCCAACGACTTGACCATTACTCCAATGATAAAAAAATCACCATTATCATATAGCACAAATACTACACCAAGCAATATGACTTCGTACCAACTTACAATTTTTAAAATGACATCAGGATCACAAGCTAGATCAAGTAAACAGAAGAGTTTTAAAAGACAGCAGAGACATGGAGCACCAAAATGTAATATACCTGGGTTGCATTTATGCTATCACGGTGAAACTGGCATATTTTTCCAAGAGCTGAAACAGCGTTGTCATATGCCATTACGTTATCAGGAAGTTGTGCATTTGGATGCCTTATCACAGTATCTAACCTTGAGAGTGCCTCTGCAGTAGAGCAGATAAAAAATAAAATAAAAAAGACATATAGTTGCCCACGGAAAAACAGTTAAATGGTGGTATTTGGCAACTAACCTCCAACAAGGGGTTTGAAAACAGATCCACCAAACTCAGCACAAACACCAACACCATAAACAGCAGCCTGCAAAGACATATAATTATTGAGACTATTATTATCTCAAATTATATTCTAAAAATGGAAAGCAACATTAATATACAGTAAACCAAGAAGGGGAAGTTAACCTGTCGAACATCTGGATATTCATCATTGCAAGCTTCTAGTAAGAATGGAAGGAAAGAATCATAATATCTGTACAACAAAAAGAAGCATGTAAATATATAGAACAGATTCATTCAGGGTAAAGGGGATAAAATATTTTTTGGAAGGAAATGTAGAAAATCCACTAGAATGAAAGACAGGGGACTCGCACAAGGAGGAAGCACTTACTTGAGAGCGGTTTCCCGACAGTGCTCAGCAACATCGTCAAATATACAGATGGCAATTCTCCTTTCCTCTGAGGTTTTATCTTTGCCCTGATATTGATTATCAATGCCGGAGGGACAGAATGGGATCAGAAAACAGAATGGAAAACATTTCTAAGCTCGTAATTTGTACAAATTTAAAAATGTCCACATTCACAAATATAGGCAAGTAGTTAAGTAGTAAATTAGTAATTGACATAATCCAAGTTATTTTCGTGTGCTCTGGGAAGGGGGATCAGAACATTAGCATGTTCCCTTAATAAAACCCAAATTTCATACAAAAGCATTTAAGGAGGTTGCATTGTCATGATAGAGGCTAGTTCACGTGATATTATCCACTTTTTTCACTAACTACACGGCCTTTTCCCCAATAAAAAAGGGCATACATAACAATCAGGAAAAATGAATATCAACTTAGGAAAGAAAGATAATAGCTAGACAAGATTTTTTTTCATTCAAATTAATTGCCTTACGGAAAAAGATTTCACAAAAAACAAAAGGAAATGCCATGAGGAAAGATAGACAACTTCAAAGCAAGAACGCCAAAAACTTAAGACTAATTCTAGCATCAAAGATGTATTATTAGATAGACAGAAAGAAACATACAAACATAGGTGTTATGTATGAGGACAGCTCATCAAAGAACGGCAAGAAGGATGTCCTGAATGTTTTTATCAAAGTTCCCAAGCAATCACCAACCTAGAACACAATGATTAAAATAATTGTTAGGACAGCACATAGAAAAGAATTAAACTAAAGGACTCAGATTACTGAACGTACTTGATCAAAAAGATCCTCTTCTTGCTCATTTTCTTCCTTGAGTAGTTCTCTTTCTTCAGCATCAAAGTCCTCTTCTTTGGCCCTCTCTGCTCTTTCATGTTTTCTTGTTGAACTGGCTGTAAGGACTTGTTTAATCTCATCAACAATACTCCGTACTTGTTTTTCATCTAGATGTGGTCCAGAGACCTGAGAGAAACAAATCCTATCCAACTTCAGTTTTAAAAAACAGCTTAGAGACAATAAATAAAATCACCTGAGATTTTAGAACATCAGAAAATAGCCCCAAATCCATGTCCAACCATGACATATAAAACAAATATGAACACAGATGCAGAGTTATATGGCAACATATAATGACAAACAAGTACGGAGTAATAAACAATGACAAACAACTAATAAACAATTGGATAATACTAAAAGACAAAACAAGTATACTTTTTTTCACTGAGAATTGGATAATACAGCTGAAAAGTTCATCTGTGGCACACTTTTTTTCTTTCCTGCAATGGTGTTCATCCCCTCCATCGTCCCACTTCTACTCCTTCATTTGTTGGATTCACATGGTGGTTCTACTTACCCCCTCCCTATCTGGATCCCCAGGTATAGGGAAGCCTTGCTCTCCTATTTTTGCGTTCAAAAGTAGTTCGTATTTTCTTAGGATGTGTGACTTATGCTCATAAATTATATTTCTAATTTGCAAAGGAATAAACTGTAATTTTAAAAAGTTTGTAGGCACTGTGTACAATGAGTAAGAATAGCTGAAAAAGTAGTCATGCCACTAAAGCTATTCTCTTTCTATTGTAGAAGTCAGAAAAAAAGTTCCCAAATTATTCAATTATCTAGTGTGATATACAAATTCTAGTCTATGTAACATTCTTTCAAGGCATATTGTTACCTAAGAACCAGAACACACATCATGGACAAAATTGTCTCTCCCATAAACTATTTTGGGCATCACCTTCACTCAAATAATTATGACAGACTGTACATAAAGATTGTATGCATCAAAACTGTTACATTTCCGATATAAAGATAGCTTACAAATCTTCCATCATGATAGAGGGATGTTACAAACCTGTATGCATTCATTCAATGCGTCCAACATGCTTGCACAAATTTCTACTTCTGGCTCCTGCAAGACAAAATATATATTAATATAAGCACACAAAACTGCAGTATGGATACCAAATTATCAGAATAATAGATAGGCAGGATTTTAACCTTGTGTAAAGCCTCCACCAAACTTGGTATTATATAATCAGACAACTGCTTTATGTAAGTCTCATCCCGACCTTGTGATTGTCCCTTCTCTACAGCTGATTTCGCTGAGGATAACAGTTCTGGCATGGCTGCAT
This sequence comes from Vigna mungo, assembly GCA_036885675.1. Taxonomy (NCBI): domain Eukaryota; kingdom Viridiplantae; phylum Streptophyta; class Magnoliopsida; order Fabales; family Fabaceae; genus Vigna; species Vigna mungo. The sequence goes on along the minus strand of CP144695.1, from coordinate 31,085,551 downwards.
TAAAAAAACAGGCAAGTGACATTTAAAAAATTCATTAAGGGTGCTGGAGGATATAAATAAAAAATATCAAATTTAAGAAAATACCTGAAACTGCTGCCTTCCTAACTTCTTCATGGAAGTAAAATTTAAGAAGTGGAACCAATGTGAAAGCAACCTAGATGATTTGACAAAGTTAGCCAATAAAATATCTAGGACTGGAAAATGCCAATAAAATATAAAACAAAATCAACCTGGTCAATCCAAGGAAAAAATCCTTCCTTCAACTCGTCAGCATAGCAACATAGCATGTTACAAGCAGTAGCCTTCTCCTCCAAGACACTGGTCTTAATGCCTATCCTTTTATCCCCAAGTGTAATTGTTTCGATGCTACAAAAACAACAGCCACATACAGAAGTATTATCCATCAGCATAATCTATGTCTCCTTTCTCTGTGCTTATTCCCTTCTTCCATAACATTCGAGAATGAAAGGTCATATATCGCAAGAAAACTGTTACTTAAAATTTAAGCCCAAGATAAGACATCCTCTCATGTTAACCAAACTAGGCCTGAAGACAACTGTTTGGACCGCTATAAAGTCTTTATCAAAAAATACATGTCCAAGCATAAAGGTCTAATACATGGAAGTTTAGGAAATTATTTTTTCATACAAATAGAAATTAATAAAAGAAAATATCATATGCAGCTCACATTATCATAAATAGATAATAATGTCTTCAAAATAAAGACTGATGTAGAAGCTCAAATATAGGGAAGGGCATCCCGAGGAAATGAAATGAATAACAAATTGCACATCACATCATACTAAAACCCTAGTTGCCATTCCCAGATAGCAGAGTGGAGCAGCACCCCCTAAAAGTGAGATAAGATAGCAGAATGACCACCATTCTAATATTTTTATGAAATTTATATACACTCATTATTCTAGACTTTTACATGTATACTGATTGTCTTATCTAACAATATATTTATATATATTTATATTATTTTTTATCTGTTACATATATTGTGTATATTCTCCTATTATTACTATATTTTTTATTATTTAGCTTATTATATTATGTGGTAAGTTTGACTTAGTTTTTATTAGTGCAATTAATTAGTTTATTATATTCATTACTACTTATTTGTATTATATTATATAAATATTATATAATTATATAATATTCTATTGTGTGATATGTAATTATTTAAAGATTAAATATATTTTTTATATACTATTAATACTATTATATTTATTATTATTTGGTTTAGTATATTATACTGTATATCCACATATTATAAGTTAAAAAGCAACTGACCGAAAATATGATGTTGGACCCAAATTGAGGACCAAAGCCTAACAGAGGACAAATAAGAGTACTAAATCATGAAACCCGAGGGACCCACGACCCATAAGTTGACAAAAAATGGAAGGTTGACAGCAGAAAAATGGAGGTCAAGAACAGCAGTTTTTAGTAGGGCTTCAAATAAACAATGCAACAAAACACCCCAGAAGCCCAAACGTGGCCACCCAACTTCAACTCCAAAACACATCACAAGCCTCACCACCATCCCACCCTGCTCTAGACAAGTATCGCTAACACAGACTAAAACAAGGAATCAACAATTTATGAAAAAGAACTGAAAAGGCACCTATCATCATCTTCGTCAAATTCAGTATCAGAATCTGCAGATGTAATGGTCACATCAGGCTTAAGTTGCGCAGACTGGATCAGAGGAGGCATCACAAAACCCATATATGGGAGAAAATCTTGTCCAAGGCACTTGCAAAGCCGTGCCCATGCCTGAATGCATGGAAGCCAAGTGAAAATTTGAGATTTATAAGAATTTTAACTAGAAGGAAAAAATGAATTATAGATAAGTTGATGGAAACAACTGGTAAAAAGACTGTACTTGTAACATGTAACTAGCAGTTGGATCATCAGCATCCAGTTGAGACTGCTGCAGTGACATCAAGACATCCATGACCTGGTAAAGGAAAAATGAAAACAAATTATTACCATACAGAAAGTAAACAACGATTCAAGGAAAGAATATCAAATTACTATTTCCACAAATAACATGAATTTAAAAAGACATAAATGAAGACCAAGTCAAAAATTCAGACTAAGTTAAAATTTCACCTGTTTGGCATCGTCCCTGAACTTCTCCTTCCCAACAGCCATTCCTACCAAACTAATGCACTCCATAGCTTTGGCTCGAAGCATCCGATTAGATTTATCATTTGCATTAACCAGAATAGCTTTTAAGTATGGCATCACAGCATCATAATACTTTTGAAATTGCTCCTGTCGTCACAACATTCTTATATATTAAATATAGAAATTAAAAGCATTGTTACTCCAATGGAGAATATTAGCTACATAAGTACCTGTGAAGAATCTGCAACCGATGCTAAGGCTGTCAAAGCCCCTTCTTGAACCATTTGCTTGCCATTCTAGAACCAAGGCAAGAGAAAGAAAAGATTATCATATGTTTGTACACCAATCATCCCAAAGGCATAAAAAACACTTGCACACAATGGGGGGTCAAACAAAATATCCGTAAGATGCATACAATTAAGAAACAAAATAATAAACAAACCTATGTGCAATATTGGTTTAGCTCAATTCTAGGAAAAGATAAAAGTAACAAATCACTCCAGGAAAATAACTATACTAAACATGCAGCAGGACAAATACTTCATCAAGCATACGTGAGACTTAGACACTCCTTAATATCCAAGGTCCCAATACAGCACCGCCCCTAAAAGCTGATGTTCCAATTGCTCACGCTTCATGACACTTCACTCTACTTTATAGTGCTTTCCCAGACAACAATAACCTAACTATGATACCAATTGATAAGCCCTCAAGTAGATGGGGGAACCCGTTGCTAAAAGCTCAGGGGAAAACTGAACACTGTCACTTTATGCTAACAAACACTTGGATACTCCACCAAGCATCTCATACTACTCAATATAAGACTTACATCCCATATCCAAGTTCACACCTAAGACTACAAAAAAAGGAAACCAAGGAGAATCCATTGTGATATTTGTTTCCAACCACAAAGTCCAAACAAGGAAAACATCATACATGACCTAAGATACTATTATCTAAATCCAAATAATTGAAAATTTTCTCGCTAGCTAGATATCAAAATAAGTCAATACCTGCAAGAGTACCAAAAGTTTGCTCACAATCCCATCTAAGTAAGGTGTTAGAATATCAGGGGTACAATTCTCAGTGAAATTTAGCACAGCAGAAGCAGCATGAGCCTGCAACAAACAAATAAAAAAGTGATGAGTAAGAGTACTGAATTTCTGAATCTAAATTAAACAAATTAACAAATCTCAGGAATCTTAAAATTTTAAGCAGACAAGTAAAAAACAGTGGCACTAAACAGCAGATCCATTAACTATGAAGACACTTTTGGGGTAGAAGAACTATGATGTTTCAAAGTAGTTACTCACATGAGCCATATTCAACTGATGATAAATAATAATGACAGAACACTGAAGATGTTAAAACTGCATATTCAGCCTGTCCATTTAACTTTCTTAAATGTACATGTTTGTTAAGATTGGGAAAAAGCCTCTGCCAAAGCCTTGAGATAACTGAGCAGACTAATGGCAGTAACTACTAGGTTTGCATTTATATGTGATCACCAGAACCTATAAACAATAAAATACTTCAGGTAACACAAGATGACAGCTACATGAGATTGCTTTGGACATGAAAAACCAAACTCAACCATTACGTTGGACAGAAATGCCATATTATTTCCTGAAATACATACGTGTTCAAGAACAGAAAAAAGAACACAGAATAGCATACAGTAAAGCTAATTTAGTGCCCATCTTGTAGCATAATATGAATGAGAATATGCAATGGCACAAAATAAAATTTGTACATCTTTAGAAAAAAAAAAAGGAGAGCATGACTAGATTTATTATATTGGCAGACAATGTACCTAATCCAGACAAAAAGCAAAATAACAAACCTGTACTCTTGGATTTTGAAAATCATCCATCGCACCAGCCAAAGCCGGAAGAACTAAGTGGTGAAATTTAACCTGCAAATCTGGCCCCAAATCCGTGGACAACTGCCCAATTGCATTTATAGCTGCCCATCGCACTCGAGGATGGGGATCACGAAATGAATTTAAAATCATTGATAACACCTGTTCCAGATTCTTTATCATTACCTGCACCATCAAATATCACAATCTTAGAGACACAAAAAAGTACACGGGAAATAATTTTCTTCCAGCTCATCATGAACATTCATACACTCAACCCATAAAAACAAAGACATAGTTACAGAATCCCTCATACTATGCTTACAGTATAACATGCTGCATTTTGGATTCCCATCAAAAAGAAGTATCACATTTATAACAAAGTAAAAAGTAATGAATAGCATACCTACACGAATCATCAAATACTGGTAACCGTACACAAAGGTTTAACACAAAAAGCACAACATAAAAGCATGAGAACAAACACAGATGCAGCAAACCTAATAAATAGTATAAAGATCAATTATGAATGGCCAGCAGATCAAGGACATATACTTTATATCATCACCTACACCGCCTCACAATTTAAGAGAAAAACGCCCAAAAACATAAAGCGTCTTTATTTACTGCTACCTATGAAATTCATCCACACAGCATACAAAACACAGGTCCAAACATAAAAGCAAGAAAAGGCCAAAATCACAATCACAATACCCAGTTAATAGCAAAAATAGCAAAGCAAGTGATGATACCTTCGAACAACCCTCAGCAATCTGCGCAAGCGCAATGAGTGCAGCATGGTGCTTTTCCCACTCAGGAGCAGACAAGTAAGTGGGCAACAACTCAGAAGCAACAGGCACTATGGTGTTCCCGCCCAGCGCAATCGAAAGCCTATCCAAACATTCCTGCCCAAACGCATAGTTACTGGTCTCACCAGCATCCTCTTCCTCGTCCACTGCAGCGTGCCATGCAGGATCATCCTCAATATCCAGGACCAAATTCAGCGAAACGCCAAAAAGCTTCCTCACAAACTGCGGCAACTTCCTCATCATCCCAGGGGCGCGTTCCCTGGCCTCGGCGAGAGTTACAACAAACTCAATCGCCAAGTGCCGCGTCCCTTCCTCCAAGGCCTCGGCTTCCGCAACTTGCAGCATGGAGCCCACGACGTCGACAATCTGGCGCCGGAGGAACCGCGGCTCGGTACCAGCGAGCTCGATGAGGAGTTCGAGCGCCTCCTGCGCGACGGCCTCCTGGCCGGAATTCAGTGCCTCGGTGAGCGTCTGCATCATGAGAGGAAGGAGGTCCTGGAAGCGGTCGCGGTCAGAGGAACTAGTGAGGCACTGGATGAAGTTGATGGAGGCGGCGAGGGCAGCGATGCGGACGTCGGAGGGGGTGGAAGAGTGGAGACAGCGGAGGAAGACAGAGTGGAGAGTGGACAATTGAGGAAGTAGGGTTTGACCGATGTAGTGCGCTAATTGGGCGAATATCAGGAGGGAGACTTCCTGGAGCCTGGGTTCGGGAGAGGTGACCCACTGGAAGAGGAGGGGGAGGAGGTTGGGCCAGGCGGAGGGGTCGTCGGGGAGAATTGCAGCGGCAAGTTCAGAGATGGTGTCGCAGAGCTTCTTGGAGATGGATTTGATGGGCTCTTGTTGGAGCGAGGAGAGGAGGACGGAGTGGAGGGAGGAGCGGGCGGCAGGGGAGAGGAGTGGCCAGAGGAAAGAGTCGTGGTGGCGCGTGAGGTGGCGGCGGAGGAGGATAGCGGACATGGTTCGGGTCTCCGGTTTGGGGGCGGTGTGGAGGAGGTGGGCCAGGCCAAGGAGGAGGGATTCCGGGCGGGTCTGCTTGCAGAGGTTGAAGAGAGACTCAGCCTGAGAACGCTGGTCGTTGGAGGAGGACATCAAGTGTGAAATTAGGGATTCGAGATGAGTGGAATCCGGGCCGAGAATTAGCGCCACTTGGGTTTCGTTCTGCCTGGGATCGCTGGCCATCGCTGTCTTTGTTTTACCGATGAAGAATTGAAGAACGGAGGAATTGAGAAAGTATGGTGTGGTGCGGTGCGTAGAGAAGAAGAGTGAAAAAAGCGAGGGAAGACGAAAAACAAAGGTGGAAGAACGGCAAGGGTTTGTGTTTGAGGGAGGGATTTTAAATGGCGGGTTGGGTTTTGATGTCCGCTTCTCTCAGGTTTCTTGCCCTACGGTTTTTTACAGTTCCTATGTGCTTCGTTTATCTCTCTAACCCTTATCTTATTAACCTACTTTTTTTTTTTTTTTTGGCTTCTATAATTCCGCACTGCAGTTAGTAACAACAGTCAACCCCTATTTTATATTTTCATCCTTAATTATACCATATTCATTACTTCAATTAGCAAATAATATAAGATTACAAAAATAATAACATAAAATAAACTTAATTCTTTTGTTAGTAACCTTAAATATATTATTATTATTATTATTATTATTATTATTACTATTATTATTGGAAACACACATGTTAGTTATTTATTTTATGATAACAAAAAATAATAATTTTTATTTATTTTATAATTATTTTTTTATTATGAATAGTTATTTTAATTTAAACATAGTCAAATAAAAAATAATTAGATTTAAATTGGTAAAATAATTATTTTAATTTTAAAAAAATTGAAAGATAAAGTTAGAAAAAATATATACTTTCCTCTTTGCATTCAATTTTTATTGAGCAAAAGGGAAATAATCTTGTTACCTTTTTTATTATGATTGATTGACTTATAAAAAATAAATTGTTATTGTCAACTTATCTTTTGGCAGAATTTTTTTTGTAATTAAAATTTTTTTAAGTAAAATTCAGCTATTGATTCAATAAAACTAATTGGTGTTTTTATTCCTTTGGATGTTAATGTTAAGATAAATGATTAATTTAGTTGTTAAATGCTAAGATAAATTATTCATTTATTTGTTAAATATATTAGGCGATCTTAATTCAGTACAAAATATTTATTTTAATATTAGAATATGTGAAAAAACAAATCTAATAATTAAGGTTTGTGATACTATTCTATTACTAAAAATAGTAAATTGTAAAGTATTTATTATTAAATTTTAATGTTAAAAATAAATTGATTTTTTTGTATATTTAGGAACTAAATTAAGTTTTTATTCATAACAAAAATTAATGGCAAAATAATAATTATTACGTCGTATATTTAGTGATAAAATTGGTCATCTACCCATTGATATTATAAGTAAAACACAATAGTCTATATTCATAACAATATAAAAAGTCCTATAAGAATCAATGGATTCAACTTTGTTGAATTTTCAAATTGGTCCTATATAAATGTAAATATGTTTCAACATTTTCTTTTTCTCTCATTAGTATTCGTTAAATTCAGTTTTTATCATAATAAAAAATAACAAAATTATTATTATTGTTATTAACATAAAATTAAATATAAATAAGTTTTATGATTCTATTATAATAAATAGTTTTTTATTTATTTTGTAAGTTATTTTATAATTAAAAAATAATAATTAAATTTAAAGTAATGGTCAAATAGATAAAAACGGTTAAATTTAGAAATAACAAATGCTTAAAAGGTAAAATTAATAAAATTATTATTATAATTTAAAAAAACTTCTATTTAAAGTATAAAATTGAAATAAAAATGTGGATATTAAAAAAAAATAGAATTTTCTTTTATGTAGGTATAAATACCATAGAAGTCTCATTGAATAATGTGAAAATAATAGAACCTATGTTATATCACTTAATAAGTTTGTGTATTTTCCTTTTCATTTTTCTAATTTTGTTGATTTTATTTTTTCTTTCACATTAATGTATATATTTATGAATTTAGAGACAAGTCAAAAGAAAAATGAGAATGGTATGGAAAGTGAAATCTAAATCCACAAAGAAATAGCCCTCCCATTTTACAATATTCTCCAACTCAAACTACCACAATAAGATAAAAAAAAAAAATTAAAATAAAAAAATTTTAAAAAAAATGTCATCACAAACCATTGAAATGATTAAGAAGTTCAATGAGAAAAACTTTTCCCATCACAAGTAGATTTAATTAAAAAAATATTTTTAAATATTCTTATATTACTCATAAACATTTTTATTAATCAAAATACAGGACTATCTATAAATATTACAACAAATTTGTTAAAATAAAACATCACATTTTAATAATATTAAAAGAAATATTACACATCCAATAAACAAGAACATATATTAAAGAAATACAATTATCTAAAATATAATTATAATATCATTTTTATATATACAAAGGATTTTATAATACTAAGAATGTTATTAAACCAAAATCAAGAGTGTAGTAAAGTTTTTCAAAACAGACCAAAAGAAAAACAAAGATAACATCCTACTTTACGCTTCGACACCATTACCATCCAACACCTACTCCATATAAACATTCTCCTTTACTCATATAATTTATATGATCATTGCAAAAGAGAAAACAATCACACAAATAGACAAAGATAGGAGGGTAAGCCAATGTTCCAAAAAACAATCATACAACAATTTTATTAAATTAATCCCATGAACACAGATATATCAATCAATCCTAAGACATATAAGCATACGTTTTAGACTTGACCACCTAGATACTTGTATTGAATTTGTGAATTATGCACTTATGGTAGTGGAACAATTTGCCCACCCAAGCTACCACACAGGTCAGTATATTAACCATTTATGGCCAAAATAAAGCCCCTAGACAAGGACCTTCTACTCCTTTCACCATATACCCGACCCTTCTCTAATTGAGAATGAATGATTATTAGAGTGTTAGAATAACCCCCAATACAAAATCCCGATATCAATACATACACTGCTTGAAATCATTATAAGAACTTCTCCTTAAAATTCTTTTCACCGGATACTTTATTCATACTCACAACTATATAAAAGATCCATAAAGAATCACAATTTTCACCATAAACATGCATAAGACTTAGAACAACCCATTCAAACTAACAAAAAGTAGAAAACCACAAAACAATTCATTGACACCCAATGCCAAAGCTCTCGATAAATTTCTCGCTCAACGAAACCAACTTGTTGCTCAACGAACTAAAATGAATTTGGCTACAGAGCTACAATGGTAATTGGTGCTCAATGGCACCTTGTCACCGCTCAACATTAGACTATTCACAAAAATGGTCGCTCAATGGTGAAGGCTAGAGGTCCGTGGTCTATAGCACAATTGCTTTCTGACTTGCTCAACCAAGCTACTCTCAACGCCATACTAGCATCGTTTAATGACACATTAGAAATCAGCAACTTCAAAACTAAGTTTTGGGGAACCAGAAACCTATTAGATTATCAAATTGGTATTTATGACTGAGTGTATGGTTCAAAAGCCACTAGTTTAATTACATCATATTTAAGAAATTTGATCCATTGGTATAACATAGAATGGATTAACATGCATTATGCTTGTTGGAATAGTGAAAGTAATAGTAATTGGTGTCATAGAGATATTGGTTGTTCCATCTGGTAGTGTTAACAAAGGTTTACGAATAGGTACGCATGCATCTGTATTCAAAATCTCACCACAATTTTTCATTAAAAAAGAAAGAGTAAATGTGAAATAGAAAAGGAAAGTTGGAATAATAATTATCATACAATTATTGTTATAATAAATAGTTTAATTATATATATAGAATGACCAATTGATTCACACACAAAAATTTAAATTATTTTTGTAATGGCTAGTAAGAATAAATAAGTTTTAATGTAATTAACCATTTAATATGTTCAAATATCACTCATTTAAATCTCCTAGGTCAACCATTCAACGAGATACAATTTAAATGTTCGCTTTTTCAAAATAATGTCAGCTATAAAGTAAAATCAATAATACTTTGTTCACAACAAGTCATACCAAACCAAAATATAATAATGAGATTAGGGATACCTCACTGGACAAAAATATAAATTGAACAATATACATATGCAAAATAATAATTATCTTCTTCCCTTGATTATTTTGAAAATTAAGTTGTTATATTTGTGAATCTTCTTTGCCTTTAGAGTTTGTTGTGTTATAGACACTTCAAACTCCATTAGATGCTAATACTGATAAAGTGACTTTTGATGATAGCAAAATTCATAATGAAATGAAAACATAAGTTACAGTTATTCAAGTATTTAAGTCCCACTTTAGCTAAAAAATAAATAGAATACACTATACAACTGCATTATTAGACTAAATTCTATCATCACTAAATTATACATCAGTTAGATACTATCTAGGACACACCCATCATAAACAATGATTATATGTGTGTGTGTGTGTGTGCGTGTGTGTCATGTAACGTGTGTTTATGAGTTAAAGCAAGTTCCATCATAAATTAAATATTGATATAATGGATGAAATAAGTTTGAAAGTGAAAAGTAGACGAGCTAAGATAAAAAGTCAACCAGACTAGACAAAGTGGAAAGCTTCACCAAACTAGATGAGTCATATCTATTGACTAGACAAGTCAAGATAAGACCAAACTTTGAGGAAGTCAAACCAAGTGACAAGATGAATCACATTGACAAAATGAGTAAAATTCAAGTAAGACGAGATGAGTTAAAAGTCAAATCAAATAAAGTAAATGAACATAGTCAGTAAACGAGTCAGATACAAGTTAACCAGACAACACGAAAAAGTCAAAAGTCTACAAAGGGAACCAAACGACCCATCAAAACAAAGAATTGAGCTTGATACATTATTTAGCAAAAAAAAAACTAAACGTTGAAAATGAATATTAAATCAACAATTAGAATATCAAATTTATCATTATGGAAATTAAGAATTAGAAGAAATCTTATTATTTGAAGATTTGATTAAAGAAGAAGAATATTTGAAGAATATATACTTTGATTGAATATTGTGAATATTGAATAATATCTTATATGATTTAAATCAATCAAGAGCAAGGAAGTATTTTGAAGACTACAAATTGTATGAAGAATATCCTGAAGATTATATTCAAGCTATAATAGTAATATAAATTAAAATGAAGAAATACAAATTAAAGAAGAAATTCAAAGAAGGAAATAAGGAAAATTTCAAGATTGAAAGAAAGAAAATAATTTGAAGGTCATATCCAAAATGTCTTCAAAAGAGAAGTAAGATGAATGTGTTGAGTCTATCGAGAATGAGGTTCACCAGGGAAATACAAACACCGATGAGATATGAGCCCAACCATATAAGGGATTGACACCACTCTCTATCCAAAACCTTAAGACAATGAGTTAATGGGTCTGTCACCTTTATATAGTGCTATACTTTCTCATTTCTATCTAATGTGGGACTTGGACTCACACTTGGATTCCCAACAATCTCCCCTTCAAGGGTGAGTCCCTTCCACATCGGTACATTCCCCTCTAGCGAAAGCATTCTCAACCAACCACAACCACGAGTAGCCCTTCACGCTTACTTGGAACCCTTCACCAGGAAGACTTTCGATATAGGGACCATTATACTCGTGTGAGCCAGTCACCAAGACAAACCATCGGCTCTGATACCACTGTTGGGTCTATCGAGGAGGAGGTTCACTGGGGAAACTCAATACCAATGAGATATGAGCCCATGACCATATAAGGGAATGAAACCACTCTACCCAAAACCGTAAGGCAATGAGTTAATGGGTCTTTCACCTTTATATAATGCTATACTTTCTCATTTCTATCCAATGTGGGACTTGGACTGACACTTGGATTCCCAACAAAATGAGCCTCAATGATAGTAATTCCATAACATATATAAATAGAGGAATAAGTTTAAGAAGAAATGATATTGAGATAGAATAAGCAAAAACAATACTAATTTATCAAGAGAAGATTGAAAAGAAAAAGCATTAAGATTATAAAGTCAAATTTTATTAGTTGCGAGTAATAATGGTTGTGTGATTAACCATTATGATATAAATCACATAGTGAAGTTTTACCCTGTGAGCTTTAATTATACTATTTTACTTTGAGAGTTGTTCTTGTTATTTAATTTGAGATTTATTAATCTTGAGAGGAGGTTAAGAAGACATCTGTAGAGGGTTTATACATGTGATACCTTAAGATGTTTATATTTGTGATACTTGTAGAGGTTTATACCCATGATATCTAGAGAGGTTGATTCTCGTGATACCTATAAATGTTAATACTCATAAGACCTAAATAAGTTGATACTCGTGAGACATAGAGAGGTTGATACTTATGTTTTAATCAAAAGGAAATATTTTATTAGTGGAATATCTTAAGCATTTTTTTAAGAGACTGGACATAACCCTTACATTGAGGGTGAAGTAGTATAAATTTTGTGTATCTATCCTTTATACTCTTACTTCATTCTCACTAAAAAAACCTAAGGCATTCAAAAGGTCAAATGAATTTTATTCTCAAATGTGTGCTTTTACAAGGCATCGTGTGTGGTCTTGTTTTAAAGGATAAGAAACTACTGTTAAATTATATTAATTTAATATTTGGTTCATGTAATTTAAAGAATAACTTTGATGTAAAGAAGTTTCTCTCTAGCAACTTTGAAATGAAAGATATGAATGAGGCATCTTATGTGGTAGAAATAAAAATATCCCGTGATAAATTATAAAGATTGTTAAGTTTGTCTAAAAAAAAGGCTATATTAACAAAGTGTTAGAGAGATTCAAAATGGAAAAATGCTTAGTAGTTCCAATTCAGAAAGGGGACAAGTTTAGTCAAATGCAATGTCCCAAGAATGATTTGGAATGAAAGGCCATGGAGTCCATTCCTTATGCGCCAGTAATTGGGAGTTTGATGTATGGTTAAACTTGTACTTGGCTAGATATCAGTTTTGTTGTTCGAATATTAGGTTGATATCAAAGTAATCCTAGAATGGATCACTAGGAAGCTGCAAGGAAAGTTCTTAGGTACTTACAAGTACCAAATACTACATGCTCACCTACAAAAGATTAGATCATCTTGAAGTGATCAACTACTCAAATTCAAACTATGTTGGATGTGTGGATTCAAGAAATTCACATTTGGGTATGTTTATCTATTAGCTGGAGGAGCAATTTCTTGGAAAAATGTAAAACAATTTGTGGCATGCTTTGAGGGCACTGTTCATGCATTATGATTGTGAAACTTTATATCGAGGGTTGATATTATTGAAAGTATTGCTAGATTGATAAGGATTTATCGTGATAATTTCGTAGTTGTCTTCTTTTCTAAAAATGACAAGTACTCAAAGGGTGCTAAACACGTGAATTTGAAGTACTTGTCGGTCAAAGAAGAAGTGCAGAAACATGGAGTGTTGCTTGCACATATTGGTACCGATTTGATGATAGCAGATCCATTAACTAAAGGACTACCACCTAAAACTTTTATTGGCCATGTTGAAAGTATGGGCATTATGGATAAGTCAATATTAACATGATGATGTTAGCTATCTATATGGATATGTATAGTTATATGCTTGTAGTGTCATGACACTTGTGAATTTAATTAAAGTTATGTTTCTCTTTATTATATTGTTATCCATATTAAGTTATATACATGTATTATTGATTGTGGTGACATGTTATGTTTCTTTTAGAGACATGAAAGTTGTAAGATTGATTAAAGTTATGTTGAGTTGATTTGATTACGTGATACATGAAAGGAATCTTGTCGCTCATGAATTTTACCTGCCATGATCCAATCATTTCAATTTATATAAGGATAATGACTTGATAATTCTAATAAATTGTGCACACTTAAAGTTTAGTTTTACATCTTCAAGTCACATGAACCAAGTGAAAAAATATTAAATTATAATAATTTAATATTTGGTTCACGTAATTTAAAGAATAACTTTGATGTAAAGATTCTAATATGATGATTATTAGAATATAAATGTGTAGGGATTATTTCAGAGTTATTAAAATTAATCTATCTCTTCTCACTTTAAGGGCATTTTGGTATTTTATTAAAGTTTGTAAAATATCATATAATATGAACAAATTTTACTTTTGTTAATATGTTAAGTTTATGATAAAAAAAAAGTAAAAGAGTTACGTTACGAGAAAGAGAGAAATGTGATTTTGACATAAAAAGACTTTTTTATTAATTTTATATCATCAAGAAGCCATATAAGAAAAGTAAAAGAAAGGAAAATAATTGATTGGGAAAACTTTGCGATAGATGTAAGTAATTTTTTTTTCATATATATGAAAATATTGAGAATCATGATTATGTATATTTTCCTTCAATTGAAATTATAAAATTTGTTTATAACTACATCTCATATACTCTAAATAAAGATGTGATATTCCATTTTATATATAAGCATCCGAGGTTAACAATTATAACCTAGATTAACTATATTCTAATATTCAAACCAACCTTTCCAAACCTTATTTTAATGATTTACATTTTTATTTTATTTTTTCTACTTTCCTTATTCACCAATCTCTTATTTTATTGAAAACTTTGATTTTAGGATCACATCAATAAATGTCCTGAGCTAGACTCCATGTAGCTTGCATGTTGTTGTAGTATGTCATTAGATTTCTTTTTTTAAATTATGCTTGACTTTATATTAACATCTTTTGTCATTGAATTCAAAGTGTTGTACATAAAACACTAATGAGAAAATTATAACTCATTATTTCAATTGCATTACTTTTTGGAAACCGAATTTGGTAATAAGTTCTTTTGCTAAATTCTTACAAAGGATAATTTAGACATTATATTGAAAAAAAATAAAAGATGTATGTTTACTCAAGTTGAGTTAATAATCATAAAATTTTATAAAAATTCCATTTTTTATATAACAATTTTAGTAGCTCATTTATTACATTTTATTTGGAAAATGAATTTGTTCCTTTGAAAAATAACCCTTTTCGAATTTACAAGAATATAATATTTGAAAAATAAAGCAAATATGCATATTTAATAAAGTTGATCCAGGAACAAGCATAAAAATCGTATGAAAATTTCACTTTTAAGCTTAAAAATTAAGTAGTTCATTCATAATATGGTGTTATGAAATATTCTATCACATCGATTTGTAATCTTAGAATACCAATTGTTAGACACACTTGAATGCTCAAATAATTAATTTTCAAGACTCAAACTCTTGGTATTATAATTCATGTATTGTGATCTAACTTGAAGATTCATGCAGAGAAAAACTACTTAATCACAGTGCATTACTACCGGAATCAAACGTTTGTGTTCTGACTTTTATTCGTGGTCTGTCTGTTCCTTCCACTCTCTCTCTCTCTCTCTCTCTCTCTCTCTCTCTCTGTCTCCATCTGGCTCGCTCTGGCTCGTTCCTCATGCCATGGTTCGTTCTTCCTTCCTCTACCACTACTCTCAACGCCGTGTTGCAGGCTCTCTCAGCGGCTTCTTCTTCATCCCCACAACTTTAGCACTCTTCACCTCTCTTTTCATTCTCTTCTACATTTACTCCACCTCCAACCTCTTCTCCCATCACAGCCACCATGCCACTTCTCTTTCCAAACCACCCTTTCTCTTTTCCACTACCCTTTCTATTTCCACCACCACACCCCACCTTGACCCTATCTTCCACAATAATGCTTCTGACTCCACCAAGTCTCACTCTTTCCGATCGGGGTATGAACTCAGACCACAAAGTCAACGGGGTCTGCCCCTTCCACCGCAGTTCAGCCCAAAGGGTACGCAAAGGTTTCGTTTTTTACCTTTCTATTCGGTTTATATGCTTCTGGGAAGAATTTCTTTTATGTGGCTTTCTTGTTGTCAAATGAACAGTCTTAGTTGAATGATTCATTTGTTTATTTTAGTGCGAGGGGAAGTTGAGGATGTTAGTAGGACCTGCAGACATCTGTACTAGGCTGTGGGAAGCTGGATTTGTTTGACTTTGGCATGATATTAGGTGTTCTATATGGTTTATGCAGAGGCTGGTTACATTGATTATTGTTATTCAATAAGAGAAGGTTATGTAGATTTTGTATGATACTTGTATCTGGGATATGGACATGTGTAATTCTAACATGGAAGATTTTAAAAGTATATTACTAATTTGCTAAAGGTAAACTGAATTCAGAATTTCAGTAAAATAAATGTTAAGAATATGAATATGTCAAGTACACAACCTTCTTATTATAGAAAATGACTCATTAAGCAACCCTATGAAGAATTTTACTGTAAAATACAGAACCCTTGATTCAAATAAAACTTGTGAGACGATATACTCTTCTACTGGCATCTGTTATTTTGGGGATTTTACTCATTTTCTGGGTTCTGTTTTACTCAATAGTTAGGTTTTAACGATCAGTAGCTAAGCTTATATCTCAACATTTTTCGTATAACGATGCTGTTTATATTAAGAGATATAAGGAGTAGAATTTGAAGGGTTAATGCTGTATATTTAGTAGCTTTAGGTGCCTCATCATAAAACAAATATCGGTGTTATTGGGTTCAGTCGGTAGGCTGATGAATCTACAGTGAGTATGAACCAGTGAGTATGAACTTTACTGTCTTAACTCCAGTATCTGGGGAATGCTTTTTTTATGGTTCAGGAAAAATTGAGAATAACAAGGACGTGTTCCATGACAGAGATATTTTTCTGGAAGGCTATAAAGAAATGAATAGGAGCTTAAAGATATATGTTTATCCTCACAGGGAAGATGATCCTTTTGCAAACGTGCTTTTGCCTCCGGAATCTGAACCTGATGGCAATTATGCGAGTGAAAGTTACCTGAAAAAGGCACTTATGAAGAGCCATTTCATTACAATTGAACCAAAAGAAGCGGATCTTTTCTTTCTGCCCTTCTCCATAGCAAGATTGCGGCATGACAGAAGAGTTGGTGTAGGAGGTATACAAGACTTTATTAGAGACTACATTCAGAACATCAGTCACAAGTATCCATACTGGAATCGCACAGGTGGTGCTGATCACTTTTATGTTGCTTGTCATTCAATTGGAAGGCCTGCCATGAACAAAGAACCTGATGTGAAATTCAATGCCATTCAAGTTGTATGCTCATCTAGTTATTTCCTTACTGGGTATATTGCTCATAAGGATACATGCCTACCGCAGATTTGGCCAAGAAAAGGAAATCCCCCAAACCTTGATTCATCAAAGAGGTAGCAGCACTTACTCAGTTACAAATTACAAATGGATTCATTTAGTTAGTGACCTGGTAGCATATGAAGCAGCATCACAACAATGATTTTATCCAGTATATCAAGCACAACCATTTTGCTGTTTTTTGATTTTGAATCACAGGAAAAGGCTAGCTTTCTTTGCAGGGGGAGTTAATTCCCCAGAACGTGTAAAGCTTCTTGAGACATGGAAAAATGATTCAGAAATTTTTGTGCACCATGGAAGACTTAAAACAACATATGCAGATGAGTTGCTAGAAAGCAAGTTCTGCCTTCATGTTAATGGCATTGAAGTGAACACAGCTCGTATCGGAGACTCTCTATATTATGGTTGTGTTCCAGTGATCATTGCCAACTACTATGACCTTCCCTTCGCTGATGTGTTGAACTGGAAGAGCTTTTCGGTTGTTGTCACCACCTCAGACATCCCCTTACTCAAAAAGATCCTCAACGACATCATCAGTTCTGACAAATACTGGATGTTACAAAAGAATGTTTTGAAGGTCAGGAAACACTTCCAATGGCATTCACCCCCCCACGACTTTGATGCGTTTTACATGGTTATGTATGAATTATGGCTTAGACGAAGCTCTATAAAAGTTTCCTAGGAAAATTTTATATGCAATATCAGTGTGCAATATTTTTATACAAACACATTCAGCAGGAATTTATCATGGCTAAATCTCACTGAAAGTTTGTATAAAACTATTGTACATTAACAGTGCATGTAAATTAAACTCAGATTTATGCAAGTTATTGTGAAGGTAACTTTGTACAATAGCATCATTCAAGAACCAGTGTTCATTATTTGTATTCTTCAGTAAAATAAGATCATAATACCTAATAATACACTTTTTAATTATCTGATTCATTGAAGGAGGGGTTTATATCATGAATTTAAGGGGTTGTTCTTTGCTTGGTGAAAGAGTAAAGAGGAGTTAAAGGAATCGTTCCTTGTGTTTTTGAAAATCTGAGTTTCACAGCAGCAGAACAAGGACAATCTTACAAGTCACAAGTGTTTGATACCTTATTTTTTCTTTAGTGTTTACCCAGGTAAGAGATAGCTTCTATCATGTATATCAATTACTATGAGAAGTGATTTTTATTTTTTATTTTTTATTTTTTTATGCAGCCACTAAATTATATAAATTAAAGTATATTGAGTCCCTCTTAAACGTTATTTTATTCTCTGAGTTCTTAAATTTTTGATTTGAGTTTATGTGAATGATAATTTGCTATGTTGTTTTCACGTCATTCGTGAATAATATAAAATAATACTGCAATTAAATAATATTGTATTATTTTAATGAAAATATCTTACAAGAACCTTGCAAATTTAATATATAAATTTTAATTTTAAATATTTAATAAATAAAAAATTTAATTAAAAACATTTAAATTTATGAATAATTTTATAAAATTGTAATAATTATCCAATGGAAAATTGCGCGTCTGGAACACGGAAGAAGAGAGAAAAAAGCACCGTCATAGTGCGGGAAAAGAGAAAGGCTTTTGTCTTGTAGAAATGAATACCGCTTCTTCAATTATATTTCCTTGTGTACGCGTCAATGCCTGTGCAACCGACACGTTACAAAATGTCGCACTCAATAGATCGGGAAAATGCTATAAATACATTAAACGAAAGCCTCTACTTAGTCACCATCGTTCCAGAAGCTCCTCTTCAGTTTCTCCCATCCCAGGCTTTCACAACAGGTACGTTTACTTTTACCTGTTCATCTAATACTCTTACTTTTATCGATTCAGATCATAATCTGTGCTTTTCACAGTGGAAAATTGAATTAGCTGTGTTTAAATTATGATCATTAATGGGAATCGAATGTTGATAGATCTTGTTGGATTCTTTTTTCACGCCCAGATTTCGTTCGTAAGATTTTTTTATTAATGATTTTCATCCAGAAGATGTAAAGTTTATAGAATGTTTTGGAGGAAGAGGCAATTCACTACGTGTATGGAGGACTTGATTGGGATTTGGATGATTGTGATTAAAGATAATGTTGGATTTTGTACAGCAGAGGTTTGCATGTTTAATTAAGCAAATTAGCATATGTAAATGTAATGTTTATGCGTCCCTCGTTGGGAATCTTTTGTGCTCGGTGAGACTTGGAGAATGTGCTTAATAGGTTTTGTTTGCTAATTATTTGGTTGAATCTGTTGTTTATGATCTCGGATCTTGTACGTAAGTTTAGTGATCCAGCTTTTGCCTTTTTCTCCCCCTTTAATGTAGTTTGTTTTGGTTATGTTATTGTCTTATGCTTCTGCTTACATAACCAAAATGGAGAAAAAACAAAATGCAAACTGATTGGTAGTGTTTTGCTTGATTTTGTGGATTTATTAAAATTAGTTCAATTTGTTTAATGATTTTACTGAATTCAGTGCGTTTTATAATTCCATGTCTAATAATAGTGAAACTCATTTGTATCTATTGTAGGTGTTCATATATATCAATTTGTCATCCTTCTATTTTGCACTTGGTTTGGTTAGCCTAGTTGGGTATTCTGTATGGACTTGGTGGATTTCTGTTTGCTTAGCTTGGGCTGTGTATTCTGTCATTGTTTCTGAAGGTGTATTTTGTTTAAGCAGTATGTTGGAGTTTAACTAATGTCTTGCAAGTAGTTGTATTACGCAATTGTTTAAATTAATGGCCTGACTGTGTCACATGTGTGCATGTTTCAGGGACTTGTCAGATTTAGTTGAGGTTTTTTCATCATTAGTGTGTGAAGATAATAAAGATATGGAAATCTCCCATGACATTAATATCAAGGATGACAAGCCAGGTGATTTAAATGAACAGAAGATTAAGGTAGAACTGGAACTGAAAAGTAAACCAAAGAAAGCGAAGAAAGAAAAGGGGGAAGAGGAAGATGAAGAGGGAGAGAAGAAAGGTAAAGATTTAAAAGCTAAAGGGAAGGATGGTGATGAGAAAAAGGAAAAGGATAATAAGAAAAAGGAAAAGGGGAAAGAAGATGACGAAGGGAAGATCGAAAAGAAGAAGGAAAAGAAAGACAAGGATGACACAACTGATGCCAAGAAGGAAAAGAAAGAGAAAGAAAAGAAGAAGGAAAAGGATGACAAAATTGATGTAGCAAATGATAAGGATGGATATGATGATGGGGAGGACGGTGAAAAGAAGGACAAGGAGAAGAAGAAAAAGGAAAAGAAGGACAAAGAAAAAGAAGGAAATGACGATGAAGAGAAGAAGAAAAAGAAAGAGAAGGAGAAGAAAAAGGAAAAAAAGGACAAGGATGAAGAAACGGACACATCAAAGGAAAAGGGAAAAGATGATGAAGGTGAGGATGAAGAAGAAAATGAAAAAAAGAAGAAAAAAGATAAGAAGGAGAAAGACAAGGATCATAAAAAGGAAGAGAAGGGAAAATATGATGAAGTTAAGGATGAAGAAGAAATTGAGAAAAAGAAGAAAAAGGATAAGAAGGGAAAAGATGATGAAGGTGACGATGAAAAAAAGAAGAAAAAAGATAAGAAGGAGAAAGACAAGGATCATAAAAAGGAAGAGAAGGGAAAATATGAAGGTAAGGATGAAGAAGAAAATGAGAAAAAGAAGAAAAAAGATAAGGGAAAAGACGATGAAGGTGAGGATGAAGAAGAAAATGAGAAAAAAAAGAAAAAGGATAAGAAGGAGAAAGATAAGGATCACAAAAAGGAAGAGAAGGGAAAAGATGATGAAGGTGAGGATGAAGAAGAAATTGAGAAAAAGAAGAAAAAAGATAAGAAGGAGAAAAACAAGGATCACAAAAAGGAAAAAAAGGAGAAAGATGATGAAAAGGAGGGTGACAAAGAGGATGGCAAGGTTGAAGTTTCTGTAAGGGATATTACTATAGAAGAAGCCGGAGAGGAAGGTGAAAAGGAAGACAAAGAAAAAGACGGTGGGAAGGAAGTGAAAGAGAAGAAGAAAAAAGAAGACAAAGACAAGAAAGACAAGAAAGAGAAGGAGAAGAACAAACTTACTGGAAAGGACAAAACCAAGGATCTTAGCTCTCTGAAGCAAAAACTTGAAAAAATTAACGCAAAAATAGAACCGCTCCTTCAAAAGAAAGCTGATATAGAAAGGCAGATAAAAGAAGCTGAAGCTGAGGCTCATGTAGTCAGCGACAAGAACAAGGAAGTACAGGAGCTTTGAATGACACACTTGTACTATACTGCATAATATAAATACTTTGATTGCTCTTTTATAGTTGTTTTGTGGAATAAAGTTGTCCTTCCATTTGAGTGAGAAATGATACACTTGTGTACTGCACATTATGTTTCGGCTGTCGAAAAATTCAATACAATTTAGAAGTGGAGGTGAAGAGTAGATTATAATTCATAATTCAAGGGCCTTTGATCAGAGGAATGGGATTGGAATGAAAGTGAGGGAAAGAAAGCTAGTTCGAAGAGGATACAAGAATACATTTCAAATAACTCGATGCATGTACTTATTGTACTTTCCAACAGAATATCCAACTAACTGTGTCTCTGAATGATTTTCTCCTAACTGAATGACTTGGGCACATGCATATATCGAGACTCTGGTCTCTCTTATTTGACGGGCAGAGGAGCAATTTTGGAGACATTGGACTCGAAACATGTGAAAGGTGCAAACGTTAGCAAGAATGGTTGACATTTTGTGAATCCGGACAAAAAAAAAAAAAAGTAGACAAGACCGACTGTATTAAACATTTTAAGATATAAATGTTTATTGCATACAGATAATCCATTTACACACGAGAAGGAGAAAGAGAAAGAGAATAAAACTTTCACTCACTCACTGATACATCTCCTTGCCTTTTATACTCAATTGTTTTCGTAAGACTTCCATGCAGCAGGATTTCGACCAAACTGGATAGATTCTGCAACCCACGCTGTATACCATTAATAACACAGACAGGAAAATGAGTTGAGGAAAAAAATTCATACAGCTACAGTTTATGAAAATTAAGAACCATATATTAGCATGCCAAACTACATATACTGCAGTAACAGTCTGTTAAAAAGTTGGAGGGATTTTATAGAAAAAGAAGAATAGAAGGAGTCGACACAAAAGACGAGAGAAATATGAAAAACATAATCATCTTGAATAAAAATGTTTACTTTTTCAGCAAACAATTAAAAAGACTAAAACATGAAAAATGATTAATGTTAGAAATGCTTTTTACCTTTCATCTCTTCTTCCAAATAAAATAATCCAAATAAAATAACAAGTTTCTTTGTAAAACATAAAACATATATTCCAATATGGATATCTCGCTTCGTTAAATTTTTTTATTTTTGATAATGATGATTCGTAAAGAAATGACGAATATTTAAGGAATTTTAGATTGATTAAATATTTAATAATTTAGTTGTTAAAGTTTTGTCTATATATTTTATTTAAAATTAGTAAATTAAGAATCCATAGATAAAACACATTAAAGAAAATTAATCTTAAGAAAATTTAGAAAAGGTTATGAGATAATAAATTATCATTATCATAATTAATTTTAGATTTTCATAAAAAGTTTTAAGATAATAGAATGGTATAAATAATAATCCATTATCACAAAAGGAAGTACAAAAAGATAAAAATTATCTATTGCTTTGTTAGAAACACTTAGAGAAAATTTTTTTATGACACACGTCTACACTTATTTGACACATTATTTCTCACTTTCTTATTATAAAAATGTTAAATGAGTGTAGGTGATAATGAAAATTGTTTACAAAAGTTTTTGAAAGTACTTTACTTATGCTGGAAATTGTACTTTAGAAATAACAAAAAAAGTAATAGAACAACATACCAATTTTTCTATTTTCTTCCTAGTCCAAGAAAAATAGTCATGAATGCAACAAGTGTTAGTGAAGGTCAAATGTAAAAAGTCACAATGTGATAAACTGGAATATGTGAAAAATATATGTAAATATTAATATCTTTAAGAAGATGTCAAGATTATAGAGGACGAACCAGAGGAGGAACTATTCTTACTGTTACAACTAATTAATTTATAAAAGATGGGATTATAAATGATGGTTGTACAAATCACATGAATTATGATCGATAACTTTTCAAAGAGTTTAACAAATATGTTATTTTTAAAGTAAGAAATAAGAATGAAGAACAATTGTGCAATTTATGAAAGCAATTACAATTAAAACTCATTCAAATGTCAAATTAATTTTAGATTTGATGAAGGAAGTATACTAACTACATGAAGAGAATATAAAAGAAGGATAAATGTTATGTGAGCCTAACCTACATAAGGAATTGATAACATTCAATCCAAAACGCTAAGGTAATTAGTCCATAGGTATTTTGATGGAAACCTTCTTCAAGCAAGTTGAAGGAGATTCCATGTAGAGAAAGTTCTAGACGTGGAAGCATGTGATGATGAAGGGAATGTGTGTGACGAATGGCTTTGGAAGTGCATCTTGAAGGAGGTTGGACCAACTATCAAGAAAAAAAAGTTAGGAGAAGTCAAGAATTTGACAAACCTAATGAACTTAAAGAAAAGGAGACAACTAATTTTGGTAGAGGTTCTCTTCATATAATCTAAGTTGTTTGTACAAGTTTATAGGATATAGGAGTGAATCCATTTGGAACTAGAGTACATTAAATAAAAAAAAGATATAAGAGCTTCTCAAACCTTCTTCAAGAGTAGATCCAATGTATGAGAGCCTTCTCATTTAAAAATGTTCCTAAAGGTCTCTTAAGGCCTAAGCAAGCCCAAAATCATTTTAGTTTGCATTCCACTCAAAAGGTAAGTCCAAAAGGCTCAAAACTAGCATGCTGTCACAAATTAGGGGAAACAATGGGTCATGATAATCGATTATTGCCATAAGTGCAACAAGGAAATGACCAAAGCTTATTAGAGTAATCAATTATAGGGTGAAATAACCGATTATTTCAATAACTTATCAAGAACATGGACAAAAACAAGCCTAAATGATTTGAAAACTTGACCAAAATACAAGGCCTAAAGAAAAGACTTATATTCATATATGCAAAGCTTAAGAGAAGGAAATAACAAGTTTGAAAACACCATCTTCCATAAGAGTAGAAGTTCTTGAAGTCTTTCTTCTTCTTCCATTCTCCTAGTTGTGGTTCAAGTTGTAGCTCCCCGGATGGGTCTCCATCAAGCTCCCTGAATGAGTTTCCATCATACCTTCCTTCTTGAAAATGATATGTCCTTAGATCAAAAAGATATCTAAGGAAGCACAACTTTGATTATTTATCTCTTGTGGATCAAAGATGTACTTACAATAAATAATAAATAGAAATTGAATGAATTGTTGTATTGATAGAAAAATATAGCTAAAGAAAAGAACAAAGAAATAAGGTCTTTTATTTTTGTAAAAGATCTTATAAGAAAAATTACTGGCTTTTATATTCAAAAATCATCTTTTCCTTCACTTTGTTTTAGCCATTGTTCTATGTTGTGCAACAAAACAAAGTGATGTTTTTGTTGTGAAGAAAAATAAAAATTATTACCTTTTAGTGATGAAGGCATACCCTCTTTTCTTTCCTACATTTTCTTTGGAGGATTATTTGTTTAACTCTTGTTTCTTTTTCTTTTTCTCTCTTTTTCAGTTTTTATCTTCATTTTTATTTCATTATCTCTTATTTGTTGAGGTGTGAGAGAAATTAAAATTATCTTGCATCTTTTATGAAAGAAAGTTATTTTATTAGTGTAGCAATCATGGATAAATCTATGACCATATTGTCAAGGCCTACCAAGTAAAGTATGCCTAACCTCCATTGGTACAATGTTACAAAATTTTAACTTCTTCCAGTGGAGATAGGTGTACTCATTTGTTCCTTGACTACCATCCCTTCATCATTTTTTATCCACTGAAGTTTTTAAGGTTTGGAATAAGGAGTAGTAGTCATGGCCAATTTTCCCACTAATATACAGTTATAATAATTACAAGAGGAACCACTATCCATAATTATTGAACATGTGTTTTAAAAAAATTTACATCTAATGTGGAATAAATTTTTCTTTTGTGATTGCTCTAACTGTACATGTTGACTTTCAAGAAGTATTCTTACCAGTAATAACTCTCCCTCACAATGAAGAATTTCCTCTAAAAAATATAAAACTTCTTTTTCACTATATGAAGAATGAGAGTGAATTTGAAAGTAAAGTTTGTGAGAATTAGTGTAGGATTTGATTGATGTGACAAATTTAAAAAATTTGTTTAATTGGTAGAAATTGAAGATTACCAAAATACCCATAGTTATTAAAGTAATATAAAATGATATTTGTTAATGTTATATTTAATTGTAAAAATGTTTATAAAGAGTAACAAATTAAAAATAATTATTAAAATTAATTTTTAAAAAGTAAAAAAATTAGAATTTAGTAAAATAAATTTAATTTTAAATGTAGTATTTGTTTGTAATATAATTTACCACCAAGTACTATGAATTTATTTGTTATGGAAGTGAGATTGATTAATTTTGAAAAAACAAATAATTAAACGAAGTTATAATATTACATGACATAGAAAAAGAGAGCGATCAAAATAACATACATATATATTTATAATAGTTTATGATGAAGTTGCTTCAGTGAAGTATGTAAGCAATATATTGAAACGATATTGTATTGACATCCCTATTAGACGTCTTGTATGGGATGGATATGAAGATAGAAAGTCGAAGCACTGTCTGAATAAATTATCATCTTGAATTTTCATAGTCCGTAATAAGTTATGAATTTCTTCTGAAGTTGGATTAGATAATTGAATCCTGTTAGCAAAATGATGAAGATGAAGTTTTGATGATGTCCAAATCAAGTCAAGATATATCAAGATTCATGAAGATCCTTTGAAGACTTATTTTTGTTATTAAAAGCTTTTGTAATAATTGTAGTTTATTGTCTAGGACTTAGATTTTCATTCGTTTTGATTCCATGTACTTTCATACTTTATAATTGATGTTAAGAGTCAAAATCGCACTGTTTTAATCGATTAAAACTAGTATTAATCGATTAAAACAAGTAAAAGCTGAAAACTCAACTTTCTCTATTTTAATAGATTAAAATACATTTTAATCTATTAGCTAATTGATTAAAATTCATTTTAATCGATTAAAGCTGACTGTTGGAGTTTTCTAGCTTTTGAAAACTAGCCGTTGCACTCATTTTAATCGATTAATAATAATATTAATCGATTAAAAACATTAAATGGCCAGTTTCGAAGAATGGAAGAGTATTTGCTTGAGTGTATAAATAGGCTCTCTTTATCCATCAACAACAACTCTTCCCTTGTGCTCAAATACTCATAACTCTTTGAGAATTGTGTGCTCTTACTCAACTAAGGAAACTCTTGTCTGTGGTGCTGGTACATTGCTACTACGGTGATAGAGGAATAGATGGTTCATCCTTGGTGCGTTTGAGGAGGTGTGTGGAAGAGGATCATCCTTCATGAAGTATTCGGAGGAGGTGTTTCATTCTTCGTGAAGTATTCGAAGGAGGTGTCTCATCCTTTGTGAAGACTCAAAGGAGGTGCATGTTCATCTCTTGTGGTATCAAGAGAGGTGGTTTCTAAATTCTTACAATTTTTTTCTTTGTGAATGTAGTTTGTAATTGTTTTGTGCTTAGTGAATTGTTTATCTTGATTTGAGATAAGCGACTAAACATAGGATTGGTAAGATCCGAACCGGTATAAAAATCATCTGTGCAAATTTCTCTCAACCTTACTCTTTTATTTATATTTATTATTTGCGTAGTAAGATAAATTGAGTAGAAATTAAAAGGCACACGTTTATATTAAAACCCCTCTTGGTTTGTTATTCCACGCTAACCATTTTGCTGCAGCCGCTCTGACAAATCCAGCCGTTAACAACGAATTTCGACACTCCATGGCCTGTATTTGTCGTTCAAGAATTGCACATAATCTTGTTCTTTGAGTAATTCCTTTTTCCAATTCATTAATAATTCGAGAATCCCTCTGATTTGAAGTTCATTAAGTTGACAATAAATAAAAGTATGAAAGCTGATGTCAAAGCAAGTAGAATTCAAAAATAGGTAAAGTAAGTTATCAAACACATAAGTCAATTTAAGCAAATAAGTCATGTAATACAGTCACAGAATAGTAAGCAACTTAATCATTTAAACGGTAAATAATTAAGTTAACATTCTGATTCAGGTGAGAAAATTATCGGTTCATGTCGAGGGATAAGTTTGCTAAGTTATCTTCAATATGTTGAACCCGCATTTGCATTTGTTCCATACCCTGCATTCTGTGTTGCAAGTTTTGTACCCCCTCCCACATTTAAGTCAACATATTAGGATTTGAAAGATGTGGATGAGGTTGCACGGGATTCTCATGATGGTGTGGTTGCTCTTTGTCTTCATCATCACCGACGTCGTGTTGCCAAACTCCGTTGACATTAACAATATTCAACCTCTTCAAAGAATTAATTGAAAAATGATGTCTGGTCCCAATATGAGTGCTGGCATCGACATCAACATGAACTCCACAATATTGCATGATTTGGGTGATAAGGAAACCGTATGGTAGGGGTGTGTCACCGGCCTTGCATTTAAGCATATGCTGCATGATGTGATGATATCAACTGATAACTATATTATTTTTAAGCACCCATAACATAAATATATCCTTCTGCAATAACTTTGCAAAATTTCCAGGTCATGAGTCAACATATGCACAATAACATAATGAAGGAGTCTATTATTAATATTCAAACAACCAACCGTTTTAACACGTTGAACCTGCATTTATGGTCTAACCATAGTAGCTAATGCCATCTCCCGGTCATAGAGAAAGTCATCTGGGATATTAGCATAACACAATTTTTACCGTCATACTTCATATTAGCAACATTCAACCAATCAGCAGGTTTCAATCTAATTCTTTTCTTGTTGACCTCACTGATGATTTGAATAAAAAACTTTGATCAAATCTAGATAGAAGGGTCCCTGCAATGTCAGAAATTATACCACTCCTTGAAATAAAAGATGTTGTTGAAAATATAAGCCCGAACCAGCAAATGATTCGAAATTCATGATTTTTGGAACAACAATATTTCTTGTGTAGAAATTAGCTGCATAATGTTCCATCTAATGGCTGTCTCTGAAGAAACGACGCTGATCTAATTGTTCTGCAACAAATGGTCTGACATAAGTAGCAGCTTCTGGCTCAGTTGCAATTTTTTTCCCTTACGACTTTTTCTAGGCCTTTTGGTTGATGATGAGGCCTTTTAGTAATTACTTCAAGAAAACCATAAATAAAAACAATAACAAGTTAAGTCGTAACAACATATTCAATATTAATAATAACAACAAACAAAGACAAACCATTAATGAGCCATAACCATAACTTAAATATTGAAGATGGTTAAAAACCAAGAAGTCATAATTACAACATAGGTACATCTAATAGTATAATAATAATACAACTAATATTATGGCATTTTAACAGTCACACCCAAGATCATTTTGCATAACTTATTCCACCTCTTGTGTGGTGGAAGTCCCGTCAACCTCTTTGTACATGTGGGGTTTCCACAATTATAAATAACGTAACACAATAAGTTCATCCATAGATTTATTAAAAATAAACATTCTCTAACACTTACCTGTTGAAGACTTATGAAGATTTCAAGTAAGATGAAGCCAAAAGTTAACATTGGACTTCCAACCAATGTCACTCACAGATTGTCTAAGATTCACTTATTCTCAAATTATGTTCTCTAATTAGATAAATGATTGAAATGTCAATTTTGAAAGACTATAGTCACCCTAAACCAAACCTGTAAACATGACAATATTATATCATGCTTGAACAAATGATAAAATGATAACTTTGTTAAATGAGAATCTACCTTCAACCAAGTACAGACAAAGAAACAACCAATTGAAGAGAAAGATTCAAAATTGCTTCAATCTTCCACCTCTCATATATACATCATCATCTTTGCTGCCAAAAAATATGGACAAATAACCACAAACAATGTCCACCCAAACAAATAACCTCCTCACACTTCCGCCACCTTCACAATATCAACAAACAAACATCATAAACTACTTCCCCTATCAACAAACAAAACTCGAAATCTGAAAATCATACAATACCAACTACATAGAACACCCTTGATGAACTTCTTGGTCATTGCCTATCCTACACAATAGCACAAATGCTCCATGAGCTGCACAATGTTCACCACCTTCACGATTATCGTAGGTTCATCACGTTGAGAACACCTCCAAGACCTCTACTCAACACCTGCATCACAAACAAAGGGTTAAATACGAGTGCATATATTTGAACCACCTCCTCCACCATGACGGACAACTTCGTCTTCATCATCATCGACCATGGGATGCTCTTTGCATCCTCCATCATCACGAACACCTTCGTCTTCATCATCAACGATGCTACATCCTCCATCATCAAGGACAACTTCCTCGAGTGCTTCAACGAGCTTGTCATGGTCGCTGCATCCTTCACTGTCAGGCTTTCACCACCAACCAAATAACCAAACTCCATGCTACATCGTCGACCTTCGTTAGATGCGTAAACCACCAACCTTGTAACCTCCACCGTCGTCAATATGGCGCCATAACCACCAAGCTTGCAAGGAAAGTCCTCCATGCGAACCAAATACACCCATTGGAACCGAATACAAGGTCCAACGTCAACAACCATGGGAATCAAATACACAACTTTGGATGGAGGGCTGGGTAACCAAATACGAACTAGGGGAACCAAATATAGCTTCCCTTCTTCGTCTTCATAGCAGTGGAACTGAATACCAGCCAATGTAACCGAATACAACTTCAGTTCTCCGATTTCTTTGCGTGGAATCGAATACTGCTCAAATGGAACCGAATACAGCTTGACGTTGTTTTTCTTCATGCCGTTGGAACCGAATACGGGTCCTCTTGGAACCGAATACGCTTAGCTCTTCTTCATCTTCTCCAGCTTCAAATAGTCATTCTCTTCATCAACCACTTTCTTCTTCATCTTCCATCAACCTTATCTTCATCTATCACCAACCTTGCAAAGAATAAACAAGAAATATTTGCCTAAACAACATTACACTCATACTAACCTCACCTCAACTTTCTCTTCTTCCGCACCCAACACATGCACATTACTCTTCCATACACTTGCAGGACAAAATGCTCCTGCACAACATAAACTCCTTCTTCTGGCTCAATGAGCACAACAACAACTACATACACAAAGCTCTTTTGCCTCAATTAAGACAACAACAACCAAATACCAACCACATATTAATGCTTGTTTTAGGGTCAAAATGCATTCAAAATGTTATAGTGTATTGTCAATAATGCATGAATCTTTTCTGTGCAATGACTGTATGTGAAGGAACAAATCTTTTCTATGCAATGGCTGTGTGAAACAACTTCAGAGCTTCAGGAATGTCTGCAACTTTTATCACAAAAAAGTAACTCTCATAGTAATACTCGTGAGTGTACAGTGAAGTGTAATTGTATTCTTATTTTAAACGTGCAATGCAATTGGAATCAATTCCAACTTAGTTAGAACTTATTATATTAAGTATCAAAATTCATTTGGGAATTCTTTTCAGATATAGGGGCATTTTAGACAAATTGCATTCCATCCCTTTAAATCTCACCACATCCGCAAGTGAATGAATAGTACAAGGATCTCGCGTTTCGTTTCAAATCCATCTGCACATTTCTCTTCAACTCAACGCGTAACAATTTCAAATCATCGCTTGCCAAACTACGTAAACAATATAATCACTCCAAGTGAACACTACGACGAAACTAATACAATGAAAGAAAGTATGTACTTTATTTGTGTTAAACTTGGTTTTTATCTCTACATATTCAAATAACAAATTTAATCTTTTAATTTTCAAAAATATGAGTTTAGTCTATCTTTCATACCATCACTACTAAATGTTGAAAACTAAAAACAATATAAATTCACACATTTCTAAAAATTGAAATTGAAATTAATAAAAAGTACTGAAGTAAAATCATATTCAAACAAAAAGATGAGTACTAAAAATACTATTTATTTCAGTTGGTTAAACAAAGTACTTGTGAGTTGTTGTAATTTGTGTACATATTTTTTAATTTCTATGGATAAAAAATATTTAAATCTATTTTTGGTTTTTGTAATTTTGAACATTAAAATTTTTCTTCTTATAATATTTTAATCATATATACAGTTCTTTAGTTTTGTAAAATTGTTGATTCATCCATCATTATCATTCAATCTTTATCAGAAAATATAATCTTATTTGTAAGGATAAAATATATTAAAATTTTGTTATTAAACTTTACTATTAATATTTTTGATAGATTAGTAATTGGTCTTGTTATTATTTACAAATATGTAATCTCTTTTTTGTTCGCAATTACTTGACTTATTGACAATAGATCAAAATTATTTAACTTAAGAATATCAGATAATATATACATATGGTAATTAAATTGGATAATGATACTTAAACAACATTTTTTTACATTTGAACATCAATTAAATTTACATAACACAATTATATAAGACCAAAACAAGATTTACAAAAAAAAAAAGTACTAAAAACACAATCTTTAAATTATGAAATTATTGTATAAAAGAAAATGGGTGGAATAGCACATCACCACGTGAATGGTGTGAGACTGAGGAGAAAAAAAGGAGCTTGAAAAATCTGCAATGGACCACATTGTTTGAAAAGTTGAGCAAAGCAAAAACGGCCACGTTCACCCTTCTTCAACACCTCAATTTTCTTCTTTCTTTTCGTTTCATGTCAATTCAAAATCTTCAACCACCAACTTCTTTCCATTTGCCTAAATCTTTCCCAACACTCCAAACCCTTCTTTCCAACCAAATCTTTCATATCTTTTGATATATTCTGTCATTTTTTCTTACCTTTACCAGTTTAAAGGCTGTCTTTTATTAAATATTTATTCAATGATTTTTTTTTATCAAGCACCATTTCATTAATTTTATTATCAATCTCACAAAAATAAGTCAACTAAATTTGTGTTAGTAAGATAGAACTATTACTTATTGAAATTATGAGTTACTATTATAAATCTAAAAATATTGGTCAACTAAGTGCTTCTCTGCCTAATGTTCTACTTGTATAAAAGGTTCTAGAATGTATATATATATATATAAACAATTTAGAATACGTGTTTGTTTCCTGTAATGAACTAAAATAAACTACTTTAGAAAATAATAGAGGTATCTTTTAAAAACTCACAAACTTATTAAGACATCCAATAGGGTTCATTCCCTTCAAAATTAGATTACCCCATTTCCTTCTTTAAGGTAAGAAGCTCAACCACAAGTTCTTCAAACCAGAACGTCATCTCAGAACCACAATACCTCATATCTTAACATGCACTTGGTATGATTACTACCTCAGAAAAATACACAACTAGGGAAAATAATTAAATATTACAAGTATTGCTCAGAGAAAGAAACAAACTATCCATTGATGAATAAAATGACATTCATTTTACAACAATAGGAGATGATTCCTTCTCACACACAAAAAAGGGTAACTACTAATTCCCCAACTTTTATCTTCCCTAATCCTAGCAAGGCATGGATCCAAAAAGACATGCCATGGAGGAATACATTATACCTATATATCACACTATTTGACTTTATCTGCAATGATATCTTCATTCTCACAAGTATACTGCATGAAGATATGTTGCACTAAGACAAACCTATACACTGTACAAGGTATGGAACCAGATGATGGATTTTGGTTACAAACTGACCACATTATCTCCCAGCAGTGGTCAAGGTTTTCTCTTTGGAGACCTCAGAAATGAGAGTCAATGAATGAAGAGATTCTGAACTAGGAACAGGAGTGGAAGCAGAAACCAACTCTTCATCGGCATGTTCAGGTTGTACGGGATTTGGTGAATAGGTGAACGAAAGATCTTTGTTGGCAGCAAGAGCAAGGAGCTCTTTCTCCTCTAACCCTTTGGTTGGGCCCAAGCTGCATCTATCTGGGGAGTGTTTGGCCAATGCATCTTTAAACTTCTTGATCTGTCATTAAATCAAATTGAATGCTGTTACTAAATCATTTAATAATGAACAAATAGTTAAATGCCAAAGATATGATATAAAATTGACATAGCATGTATACTAACCGTGGCATTGGTGCAGCTAAAGCTACACAATCGACCATGAGCACCTCTATAGAAGCGGAAGAAAGGAAGAACATGGACATTGAGGCTATAACACATGGACTTATGCTCCTCATAATTCACCTGAAGGAATTGAACATCAGGATTCATCTCTGCCAGTTGACATATCTGTCATACCATAAACCAAGGAACATCAGAACAAAAATACACATTAACAGATCATGATATTAAAAGTTGTCAGGTGGGTTGATCTGTGAATTGGATCAAGGGGATGATGAATACCTTAGGATGAAGAGCTTTGCAGCCACCACAGCCAGGAGAGAAGAAATCAACCACCACCAACTTGTCCCCTGCGTTTAACAGTGATTCCACAAGGTCTTGGGCGGAAGTCACCTCTTTCATGTTGGGTTGAAGCCCCTTTTCCCACCATTTCTGAACATTCCCTATTCTATGGGTCATCTGCAAAATTCCACAGGAAAGGTTCAGAAACCCCGTCAGGAAAACACAAAATCTTGCCCGATTAGAATATCAATATATGCAATTTGGTAAGTTCGCAGGAAAATTAGCAACATACAAAAAAAGAAAACAAAAAATCACAAATTGTAAGAGTTACATATCAAAATTCCATAAGCTCCAAAAATACCCTAGAGAGAAACACAAAATCTCCCCAAAATACAATATAAGCAATTTCGAACATTTTCATGAAAATTCACAAAATTCCCATCAATAGAAAAACGTCTTAATTACCTTCCCATAATATATCAAATAAACACGGCGATCTACATTACTTCACAAGAAATCTCCAGAAACCCGTCAGAAAAACACAAAAATCTTCCCAATAAAAACTAAAAAAAAAATACAAGCAATTTGGAAACAAATATGCCACGCAAATTAACAAAATTCCCACCAACAAAAAGGTTCAAATTCCCAAAAAGAATGGAATTAAGAATAAAGCCAATTCCGTAAAGGGGTAGAAATATTACAAACCTGAGCACCAGTTGAAGCTCTCAACCGCGAACTGGCCCTGTTGGGTATTCCTCTATTTACATGAAAGTGAAGCTTTTTACCCTGAAACTCAGAAGAGGACCAAGATCTGCGAATCTGAGACTTTAACTTGAGAGAAGGGTACCCTCCGACGCCAGAAACGAAGCTACGAGAATCGGGAACCGTCCCCCTTCGATGGTGGCGATGACTACTACCGAGCAAAGAAGAAACGAAATTCGCCTTGGTCAAAACCTCAGCCATTAATTTTCCTCGGCTTCAAAACCCACAACGGATGAACAAAGCAGAAAAGTCTCTCTTGTTCTGTTAGAGAGAGAAGAAGAAGAAGACGCTGAAAAGAAAGGGGTCCTCAGAAAAGAGCTTTATCCGCAAGTGATGGCAAATCCACATGTAAAGTTGCGAGCTTGAAGTTGAAACAGAAGATAAAATAGAAGTTGATAAATGAAAAAAAAAAAGAATAAAAAATTGAGAGTACATAAAGTTGAATTCTCGTTCAGTTGATGGCTGTGATGGCGCGACGCGGAGATCGACGGAGGAAGAGTGATCATGGCCGACACGCGGCGAATTGATGTGGATGCGTGGATAAACGCGATTGGATGAGTGACGTTTAAGGTAGAAGGTGGGACCCATACGAGAGGTGGAGTTCGCTGGTTGTAACGACACGTGTTTGCTTTGGTCAGTTTTTTTTGGATAATAAAAAGGGCATTAGCCGCTCTTTCCTTTTTTTCTCTCTTACATTCGTTTTTCGCCTCTTTTTTAGAATTGATTTTTTTTTTCTGTCCAGAATTTTATTTGATTTTCATTTGTGTTGGATTTGAATGCGATGCATATGGCATCATGCGCATCTAGCGCGGAATATAAAAAGATATTTCAAAATGAAATTTAATCCAACCATTTAATGTGAAATTTTTGTATTTGATAATTTCAGTTCATTTTTTTTACTCGTTGAAAAGATTGTTTCGTTTTATTATTAGTATTTTGATAAATGAATACTTTTTGTGGTTTGTAATTATTTTTAAATGATAGACGTACTATTTTTTAAAACATAAGTTCTAGCTTTTTTATATTTTATTTTTAAATTATTATTTATTATTATTATTATTATTATTATTATTATTATTATTATTATTGTAGTATAAGGATTAGGTTGATTGGGTAAGTTTAAGGGATGATCGGGTGAAGGGAAGATCGGTATAGTCCTATACCGAAGGGTAAAACGGATAGAATTAATGGTCGCGAGGAAATATCAGTGGTGATAGTGGGCGAGTATTTCGGAGGAAAAATCTGAGAGTGGAGGTAGTTTCAACTGAAAAAGCGAAGATCACGGAAGCGGTGTGCCAACTGTAGGAAGGAGTCAAAACTTACTCCTAACCTATTCCTATTTTTATGGACTTCTGGTTCTATAAATAGGGATGACTTAACTCAGGTAAGGGGTTAACATTTTTAGATACATTCACTTTGATAAACTTTGCTGACTTGAGCGTTGGAGTGCTAACTTGCAGGTCACCCCGTTCGACTCAAAGGCAGACAGCAGGTTGGCAATATCTGATCTTGTAGGTCAGGAAAGGGAAATAGCAACGTTCTCGCATTCCATACAGAAACATAAATGGCGCCCACCGTGGGGCCCGAGATTATTGTTATAACCCTAACGCGATCACAATGGCAGGAGAACTTCCGTTACAGTTGTTGCAAGAAATGCAACGACAGATGCAGGAAATGAGAGCAGAGATAGCTGTGATATGGCTGAGCGAGAAAATGTTCAAGTTAGAGCCCCTGTCCCTTCTGTAATCGTACAAACAGTAAACTCTGAGAATGGGGAGAGTGCTCCTTAAGCCACACAGGTGATTGGGACAGCGGGTGACGCTAACATCACACCTAATGCACAAGGTGAACGAGGAAGAGGACAGGGTATAGGCTTGAACAGGCGAGGTAGAGACGAGCGAAATGTAAATGGTAATGGGCGAGGGAGGAATGGAGGTAGAGGGAATGGACCGAATGGAGGTAGAGGGAACGACCCGATTGGAAGAGAGGGAGAAGATACCAGAGCAAATTTTGATGATTAGGACGGAGGACGTCAGAACGGTTCCGAAGAGCGGGAGTTATCAGCTACCGGTCGGGCTCCCGAAATGCCCGATCAAGCTGAGGGACTTCATCCTTTTACTGCACAAGTAATGCGCACGATTATGCCAGAAAATAAAGTATTACCCACGATGGAGAGATATGGAGGTTTGACAGATCCCATCAAACATTTAAGATCATTTATTAATGCGATGACTGTTTATTCTTCGAATGAAATGGTATGGTGTAGAGTTTTCTCTTTGTCCTTGAAAGGGGAAGCTTTAGATTGGTTTCATTCACTTCAGCCCCGAACAATAGACAGCTTCGCTACATTGAGACGATTGTTCAGTCAACAGTATATCTCAAGTAGAGTTTCGGGAATGACATACACGACCTTAATGAGGATGAGACAGGGAAGAGAAGAATCGCTTAAGGGGTTCATGGAGAGATTTAACCGAACGACCAGACAAGTAAGGAACGTTGATCAAAGATTAATAGTTAATGCTTTAACCTCTGCTTTAAGGCCTAGACCATTCGTAGATTATCTATATGCCGAAGAGCCACAAACTATGGGGGAATTACAACACAAGTTAACGAGTTTCATTCGGATAGAGGAGGGAAGAGCCTACCATAAAGGGCAAGATACAAAACCAAGAGTTCAATCTAGAAGGGAGAACGGGAATCGAAGAACGCTCAGAACAGAAGAGGGAACGAACGGGCAGAGAAGGATGGATCAACCTCGGATGTTACAATATGCTCACCATACACCACTCACTGCCCCCAGAGCCAGGATACTCGAAGAAGCCTTAAGAGCTGATTTATTAATAGTCGTACAGACTTGTACACCTTTAGGAGCTGATGAAAGTAAATATTACAGGTATCATCAAAATAAGGGACATACCACAAAGGACTGTAATACATTGAAAGATAAGTTAGAAAGTTTAGTGCAAGCAGGGCATTTGCAGAAGTTTGTACAACGACACCGAATGAAAACACCTGACCGGACGAGGGGATTGTCTGAAAATAAGTCAAATAAGGAAGACAGGAGGAACGGGAAAGGCCATCGCAGGAGTCGAAGCAGAAGCGAGCACCGCGAGAGGTTATAAATACCATTTCTTGTGGGTTTGCAGGAGGAGGTTCATCGGTTTATGCAAAAAAAAAAACACTTAAGGAGTCTACATTCCGTTAATCGGGCAGAGATAGATCGGAAATCAATGCCTACGAATTCATGTTCTGACGAAGATTTTCATGTTCCTGACCCTGATCAGGATGATCCAATGGTGATAACAGCTATTATTGCCAGATACCAAGTAGGGAAAGTACTGATTGACTAAGGAAGTTCAACTAATATTCTATATTGGAAAACTTTTCAACAAATGGATATGCCAGAAGGGGCCATCAAGCCTTTTCAGGAACAAATAGTGGGTTTTGCTGGAGAACGGGTAGATACCCGAGGGTACATTGAACTTAAGGTAAGTTTGGGATTGGAAAAGAATGCGAAAGAACTACTGGTACGATTTCTCTTAGTGGAAGCGGATACTTCGTATAACGTTTTATTGGGCCGACCCTGTTTAAATGCCTTTGGGGCTATCGTTTCCACACCACATTTAGTTCTGAAGTACCCTTCTGATAGTGGGAGGATATGCACCGTACGGGCAAATAAGAAAATGGCGAGAGAATGTTATGCTGCAGGATTAAAAGTAAAACCACGATCGGCCGAAAGATCAGAAAGTCGTTCGGTGGTGGCTATGGCAGACTTGGATCCCAGAGTGGATTTAGAGGAACGGATACAACCGATGGGTGTGACTCAACCTTTTTTACTGGGAAATAACCATGACCAGTTAACTTCAATAGGAAGAAATTTGGGGGACGATCAAGTGAAAGAAATAGGCCAGGTTTTGATTGATAATAGGGATTTATTTGCATGGGTACCGTTAGATATGCCAGGGATACACCCGAGCGTGATCTCTCACAAATTGTCTGTATTCCGCGATGCACGACCGGTAGCTCAGAAGAAAAGGCGGTTGGGGTTGGAAAAAAGACAAGTAGTAGATGAGGAGATACAGAAATTGTTAGAAGCAGGGTTCATACGGGAAATAAAGTATACTACTTGGTTGGCTAATGTGGTCCTTGTTAAGAAATCCAACGGTAATTGGAGAATGTGCACTGATTTTACTGACTTGAACAAAGCATGTCCTAAAGACACATATCCTCTTCCCAGTATTGATGGGTTGGTAGATGGGGTATCAGGGTATGAAGTTTTAAGTTTTTTGGATGCCTATTCGGGGTATAATTAAATCCCTATGCATCCCCTGGATAAAGAAAAAACAGCTTTTATTACCGAACGGTCCACATACTGTTATAACGTGATGCCGTTCGGGTTAAAAAATGTCGGTGCTACTTATCAAAGACTCATGGATAAGGTGTTTAAAGATCAAATAGGGAGATGTATGGAGGTGTACGTAGATGACATGGTTATACGCAGCCGATTGGTAGCAGACCATATTAAAGATTTGAAAGAGGTACTAGGACAGGTTCGAACATACGGGATGAGATTAAATCCTATGAAATGTACGTTCAGAGTCAATGCAGGGAGATTTTTGGGATTTATGCTGACGGTTAGAGGAATAGAGGCCAATCCCGATAAGTGTAAAGCCATTTTAGAAATGCGAAGCCCAGGTAACTTGAAGGAGATACAAAGATTAGTCGGCCGGTTGACGTCCCTGTCACGATTCATCCCCAAACTGGTGGAACGGATTAAGCCTATCTTGAAGCTTATGCGGAGGAGTACACAAATTGGGTGGACCGAGGAATGTGAAGTGGCATTTGAGGAGGTTAAGAGAATACTGACTGCGCCACCCGTTATGGGGTGACCAAATCTCGGTCATGCCCTACAAATATTTTTAGCCGTCAATGAAGAAGCAATCAGTGCGACACTGATTCAGGAAGAGCCTCAATTTAAGTTGGTCTACTTTGTAAGTCGAAGTTTGAA
Organism: Vigna mungo; assembly: GCA_036885675.1. Lineage (NCBI taxonomy): Eukaryota > Viridiplantae > Streptophyta > Magnoliopsida > Fabales > Fabaceae > Vigna > Vigna mungo. Next base: position 31,046,262 of record CP144695.1, on the reverse strand, counting down.
AGAAACGGAGGTTCGATATCAACGACTGGAAAAGGTAGCTTTGGCTCTGTTGTATGCGGCTCGGTGTCTTCGACCCTATTTCCAAGGGCATCAGGTGATTGTATGGACGGACTTCCCGATCACCAAAGTCCTACATAAGGCAGATTTAGCTGGACGAATGATAGGATGGTCAGTCGAGTTGTCGGAATTTGGGTTGCATTATGAGCCAAGAGATTCGGTAAAAGGCCAACATTTAGCTGATTTTGCTGTAGAATTGCCAACTACAACAGAAGAAAGCACATGGAAACTCTATGTAGATGGATCGGCCTGAAAAAACGGTGGAGGAGCGGGGGTTGTTTTAGAAGGGCCAGATGGTATAGCAATAGAACAGTCTGTCATCTTCAAATTCAAGATTAGTAACAACCAAGCTGAATACGAGGCATTAATTGCTGGCATGGAGTTAGCAAGAGATGTTGGGGCAGAATATCTAGAATGCCGAACAGATTCTCAGATAGTAGAGGGGCATATGAACGACAATTTCCATGTTAAAGACGATCACTTACTTCAATATTTTCATAAAGCTAAACAATTGCAACAACATTTTAAGAAGGTCATAGTAAAACACGTCCCAAGAGAAGAAAACGTCCGGGCGGATAGGTTGTCCAAGTTGGCTAATGGAAAGGAAAAAGGATCTCTAACTTCGGTCATCCGGCAAGTCCTTCAAGAACCTACCATAGGATGTTTTACCGTCCATGCTACCAGCGATCAAAATTGTTGGAAAAACGAGATCATTCAGTTGATTTGAGAGCAGGATGAAGGGAAAAATTTGCAAGTTGAAGAAGCTAAGAAAATATCCAGGTATTGCTAGATTGGGGATGATTTATACCGAAGGGGCTATGTTACCCCCCTCATGAAATGCTTATCGGCAGAAGAAGCAGACTATGTCGTTCGAGAGTTACATTATGGCATTTGTGGAAGACATACAGGAGGTCGGGCGCTAAAGGCTCGTGTCTTAAGGGCAGGATATTTTTGGCCTACATTGGAGTAAGATTGCTTAGCCTTTTCGCAAAAGTGTTTAGCATGTCAAAAGCATGGTAATGTTTTCCACACTCCAGCTACAGAATTGCACAACATAGTCGCTCCATGGCCATTTGCTCAGTGGGGTATGAACATTTTTGGTCTATTCCCGACCGGACAATCACAGAAGAAATTTCTTCTAGTAGTAGTAGATTATTTCACCAAATTGGTTGAAGCCGAATCACTGGCACGAATTTCGACTACTCAAGTTAAACGATTTGTGTGGCGGTTGATATGCAGATTCGGTTTACCGAAAACCATAATAACGGACAATGGACGACAATTCATTGATAGGAGGTTACAAGCTTTCTACAAAGAGTTGGGCATCAAGAGCGTTACAAGTTCGGTTGAGCATCCTCAGACGAACGGTCAGGCTGAAGCTGCTAATAAAATTATTGTCAATGAACTGAAGAAACGATTAGGAGATGAAATCGATCAAGTATTATGGGGCTATCGCTGTTCCCCGCACAGTTCTACTGGAGAGTCACCATTCAATTTAACTTACGGGACATACGCCATGTTGCCAGTAGAAATTGGTGCACCCACTGCTCGAAGGCGGATATCAGACATGGACATCAACGCAGAACAACTTTGGAGTAACTTGGATGTGTTAAATGAACGACGACACATAGGAGCCATTCAAAATGAAGCTCAAAAACGATTGGTGGCTCGAAGATACAATACGAAGGTACGACCACGACAGTTTATTGAAGGAGATTTAGTTTGGCGAAAAACAGCAGACGCTAGGAAAAATAAATCAGAAGGAAAATTGGCAGCAAATTGGGAAGGACCGTTTAGAATTCGTGAAGATTTGAACAATGGCGCATACCATTTAGAGTACCTGACCGGCGACATCATACCCAATACTTGGAATGCAACACATTTGAAATTTTATTTTAGTTGAATAAACCTTTTGTACGGGTCATTGATACCGATTGGAGAATAAGATGACTGCTTAAAGTCAACTAATTAACTCTAGTCTATCAACTTTTTATGTTCTTCCATTATCAATAAAGTGAAGGTCCGTTTCCTTTATATTTTGAATTAAGACGGTCGGGGAATAAGGTGGCTCATTCGATTATTCTATTAATGTTTGATTAGGGGAATAAGGTGGCTCGTTAAGTCAATCTATTAACGTTTGATCGGGGAATAAGGTGGCTTGTCAAATTACTCTATTAATGTTTGATCGGGGAATAAGGTGGCTCGATAAGTTACTCTATTAATGTTTGATCGGGGAATAAGGTGGCTTGTCAAGTTACTTTATTAATGTTTGATCGAGGAATAAGGTGTCTCAAGGTGACCAACTTAGTTAGTTTACGAATCTCTGATCGGGGATTAAAGTGACTAGCTGAGTAGTTCCGTTAACGTATTGACTCCTGACAGGGAGAAAAGATAGCCAAGAAAGGCACGTAATCAAATTACGTAAAAAACAAAAATGTTCATACAAAGCTATCATCCAAAACACTTAACATACTATTTGCAACATATCCTGCACGCTCTGCATATAATTGTTCAAAATATATTGTTTACAACACATACGGCTATAGCTATTTAGTTGTTTGTAGGAGGGTCGCCTGCAAGATAAGTAGGATCGGCAGCAGCGCGAACCGGATCTCCTTGAGTAATAGGGTGAACAGTGGAAGCGTCATCATCAGTAGAAGCAATGTGGTTACGAAGATCCACCAGTTGATCATCAACAAACACCTTCATAATATCAAAATCAGGATGAGTCAGAGGTGTTTTGAAAAAATAATGCCATTAAGCTATGCCTTGATTAAACCTAAGTTCTCGCTCTTGGCAAACTTGATCTCCTAGCTTGGCATTGTCAGTCACCAAATTATCCCGTTCGGTGACGAGACTATCACGTTCTTTCATTACTTTTTTGTGCTTGGCAGTAACCTTTTGAAGGTCTTGCTTCAATGTGTCCACAGAAGCTTGGACTGTAGCAACCACTTTCTGCGATTAATGTAGTTTGTTTGCTGCTTTCAACCGATCTTCCTCTGCGGCTTTGGTTATTGTTTCAATCTGCAAAGATAAGGCAACATTCTCTTTCGTAGCATCTTCCAGGCTTTTCACTGTTGCTTCAAGTTCATATAATTCAGACAAATGCTAGCTCGAGCTATCAGCTCGTACGCCATATTCAAAGATTCGATTGCCGTCATTCCTTTGAAAGGTTTCCTTTCTTCAGCCGTCAAGTTGAATTGCAAACGATCTGCCACATGCACATTCGGATCCAGTGGTCCGTTCAGCACAGGGGAGTTATTCTTTCGCCTTTTCGGGGGAGAAGGCGTCTTTTCAGACTTTCTTTTTGATTTGGCCTTAGTAGCATCAGTTTTGGTGGATTTAGTTTCGGCAGCAGCGTCTACGGTATCAGTAATTTTGAGAGCTCGGTTCACGGTTGAAGTGGCTTTTGTTTGCGGAACAGGAGAAGACGTCCCTTCTGCAACCTTCTTTAATTTCTGCTTTTGAGCCATCAACCGAGCGAAGGATTCATGTTGCTCCATTCCTTCAAACAGTCCTGAAACAAGGAAATAAATTTAGACAAGTTAATAGTGACTGGGATCGAACGGAAAATGTATAGTTAAAACTTACTTAGCACTTTATCACGTAGAGTATCGGTCCCGACGAGGTTAATCAGCATACGGGACGAAGTTTTTCGGGGTAACTGATCGATTTGGCAAATTACTTTGAGTTCGTCCTCTGTCATGTCTGACTCAGGCCACGACTCTACCCTGTTAGGTTCTTGGGTCCAATATAAAGGGATTTTGACTTACCATCAGGCATAAAATATTTGGGCCGACCGGGATCTCGAATGGCTATTTTACAAAAATTTGATTTGAAGTCCTTATAAGATGAATTGAAAGAAGTAAACAATTGTTTATCCTTAACTGGAATTAGAGATATCCAAGATCTATTTGGGTTCGGGTAGGCGCGGAAGAAATAGAGGAATGAGGCAGGGGTGGGAGTCAAACGTAGACCGGTACATAATACCTGGAAGGCTTGCATAAACGCCCACCCGTTCGGGTGTAATTGCGCTGGGCATATGTTTAAGCCTCTTCTGAAAAGGGAAGCCTCACACCTAAGTCATGGAAAAAAGTTGTGTAAACATAGAAAAAATCTAGGTCATATCCCTCCCGACCGTGACAAGCCCGCTTGTTTGTTCAACAAACAACTAACGAATAATCATCAACCTCCCTAAGGTTAGCTAAAATATGAACCCGTTCAAGCAAATGTCTCAATGTGGCTCTACGAATGAAATGAGGAAGATGATTTTTAACCTCATGAGGGACCCAGTCATACCCTTCTACTTTAGGAGGAGCTACAAGAGAAGTCCATGTTCGAGAATCATCAATATTAAATTCTACATAGAAACTACCAGATGAACTATTAGAAGTGCTAGAGCTACTGGAGGACGATCTTGAAGAGGATACAGAAGCTGCACGATCAGTATACCCCTGACCCTCATCACCAGATCCATCAGTTGATGGGGGAAGAAATAAACATTACCTTGGGGGTGGTGAATGATCGGTAAGGGTTGCGCGTCGGTTGGTAGAAGATTTATGTAGAACTGACAACGACTGAAATGAAGGTGGTCCCTCCTCCCTTTTTATAGCCGACAAAGATGGTTTCATATTTTCATCTGGACCATCCATTCCTTGTGAATCTAACGGTGGGGGTATCGCGACGGTTCACGTCCACTGTGATAATCATATAAGTTAATCTGGACCCTCCATAGTTTATTAATCAGAGGGATGAAAAGACGCAACTTTCCAGCTCTCAAACCTATGATTGTCTCGAAACCCCTGCGCTGTTGCAATCGCTTGGGGCTTGGGGGGCTTATGTAGTATAAGGGTTAGGTTGATCGGGTAAGTTTAAGGGATGGTCGGGTGAAGGGAAGATCGGGTATAGTCCTATACCGAAGGGTAAAGCGGATAGAATTAATGGTCGCGAGGAAAGGTCAGTGGTGATAGTGGTCGAGTATCTTGGAGGAAAAATCTGAGAGTGGAGGTAGTTTCAACTGAAAAAGCAAAGATCACGGAAGCGGTGTGCCAACTGTAGGAAGGAGTCAAAACTTACTCCTAACTTATTCCTATTTTTACGGACTTCTGGTTCTATAAATAGGGATGACTTAACTCAGTTAAGGGGTTAACATTTTTAGATACATTCACTTTGATAAACTTTGCTGACTTGAGCGTTGGAGTGCTAACTTGCAGGTCACGCCCGTTCGACTCAGAGGCAGACAGCAGGTTGGCAATATCTGATCTTGTAGGTCAGGAAAGGGAAATAACAACGTTCTCGGATTCCATACAGAAACAATTATTATTATTATTATTTTCTACTTCACCTATATCATGAGAAGCATTTTCTAACAAGTATATGATCTCAGGTTGGGAGACTAGGTAAACAACAAATAGATGCACTTGACCATTGAGCTTAGTTAAATTTATCATATGCATGGCTCCTCTATCATCAGTCAAAAGCTCTAACCTATTCTCTAATACATAACCACCCCCTACACAATACCATAACTCCTTAAAGCCATCATATCCAAGTCCTTTTACCACACTAACAATAAGGAAATAACTCCAAACGTCTAGGTCAAAAGAGAAAGTTGTACTTTCTCCCTCGTACTTAAGTGACCCATTCTTCATAAACTTCCCTCCATGGTGGAAAACAACATCAAATTTAACCTATAAAATAAGATCCTAAAGTTATTTCAAATTATAAAAAATTTTATCGTATATAAATATCCTATATAACTAAACCAGATAACGGGTATGACTTATATGCACAAAACCTTCAACAGAACATGCAACACCACTTGACTTAAACAAAATTAAAACCACATCACATGGTGGACCACATTGCAAGACCACTTTAACAGCATATGCATAAAAAAATAGTCCGACAGAACTACAAATATGGGGGACCACATCACTAAATCAAACATGGGGGACCAATATCGAAAGTAACAATACAATTGTACATGCCACATTATCCAAAAAACACGATATACTAACCTCAATAGGTGCTTGAAGTGCAACCAAATTCTCCACACCTTTCCACGACAAAACCACCGATAGATGACGATTATCTCCCAAAACGTGCCTTTTTGTCAGCCTAATCTCTGTATAAAGCACCGCTCACCGCTGTTCCCCAATTCCCGACCACCACAAACCCTATTTCCCCAATTTCGCACACGACCAATTTTCCCAAACCTAGATTCTTTTAATCACCTCAGATTAGTTTTCCACTTTCTCCAATTTACCCTTACTTAAACTTAAATTAGTAACCACGTGATTTTAATATTAGAACGTGTTTTTTAAATTTCCCAATTTCCTGCAACTGCACATGTTTTTAAAATTTTAATCCTTAAATAATTAAAATAGTAACCACGTCATCAACACATTCTGTGCCACCTGTATGTAGATTGAAAACTACTCTTACCAGCAAAGTCCATCTTTAACGCCGTCCAGGGAAGTTAACGGAATGTCCCTGATTGGTTTGAATTTTCAAATTCAGGGACTAAATTGATCATTTTTAAAAAATAGGGACCTAATTGAAGAAAACCAGCAAAAATAGGGACCAATGTATTTAACCTTTTTTTATTCATCCACTTACAATATATATGACTTTTGTTTTAGTAGGCCATTTTTTTTAATCTTTTATTGAATAAAATATTGATGATGATAGAAAATGGTTTATTATTGTTTAGATACTTTTATATTATACAATTTATTTGAATTATTATATTATTGATAACATTATTTTACTATTTTAAGATCATAGTTTAATTTACTAATGCTAGATTTTTTTTAATTTTTATTATTTTAAAATACTTTTTTTAATATCTCAATTTTAGTTTTTACACTTATAAAATAAGGTATTGGTTCGGGTACAGGGTTAAGTAACTTTCATCATTTTTATAAATTTCCTTCTAAAGTCGTTTGGGTAATTATTTATTCATTCTATCTTCGCCTTCGCTCCAACCGTTCGGAGGAGTACCTGTCAAAGGTTCTCCGACGTTCAAGTCAGCAAATAATCCATATGGGATTCCGAGCAATAGTATTAAATGCACAGTAAATGTAATCACCTACCTATTTATAGCCTTGGAGATGGGCTTGAGATTAATAAGACCTTAATCTTGGCTATTGCTCCTAATTAGTGCTTACTTAATCTTTGCTGACACGACTAGTTTTTGAGTTAGGTCGTCCGGATCATGGAGGTCTGTCCGATCTTATCCGTCGAAGTTTTAAGCCATTTTGTTGCTACCTATCTTCCGGTCGACGACCACATATCTTCTAGAATCATTCAACCCTATGGTACAAGTGTTATAAAATTGATAAAATAAAACAAATTTATCTTAACTTATAGATATAATATTAATGCAATTATCTAAAAGAAAATAACTATAACAATAAATATATCTAAAAGAGCTAAACGTAAATCATTAGACAACTACGAAAACACTTTGCAACATCACTGTCCTCCATTGGAGATACTTTAACACTTATCCTCATCTGCTCACACTAATAAGGTGATCATTACAAAAGAAACAAATAACACACCAAAAAATAGACAACATGGTAAGCTAGTGTTCAAAACAAAACTTCATAAACAATTTAACACACAACATATTACTTCAACATTTATAACATCCTATAAATCATAAACATATATCAGTTGACTTTAGACTCAATTATCTGTATATGTGCTTTGACATATCAATTCAATTTAGGTGTTCACCTGGAGCAATATTTATACTCAGCAGAATCATAAACGCAGGGGTTATCACCCTACTACTCACGAGGTTAATCTTTCACACCTAAGACCTAAAGTCCAGGGTAAAAACCTCTTGTCATTCCCTTCGCCACCTCATTCATCTCTATATGAGTTAAATGGTTAGTAGTATATTAAGATACCTACTTTAGAATCCCTACATGTCAAATCACACATTAACAACATCACTACCAATTCCTTCTTGGATTGGTTCCAACCATCTCAATTACACATCACAAACTAGTCATCATATTATCATACATGAATAAATGCCATACATACTCATAATCGTATTATAAACTAATAATTATTTTTAACATTCACATCATCACACTCATTAAACACATCATAAGAGGTATATGAAAACTCAGTTAAAATTCTGGTATTTTTCTCAGCCACCAGATCTGTTTACTTAGCGAAAACTCATTCTCTCAGCCATTAGATTTGCTCGCTCAATGAAAGCACTCTCGCTTAGCCACCAAATCTACTCACTCAGCTAGTAGTGCCTGATAACACACACTCGCCCAACGATCAAATATGCTCATCAACAAGAAAACCATTAGAACTTACAAACTTAAATTCTCCCAAAACTTTCCCAATGAGTATATTGTAAGCCCCAAATTTCAGGGTATTACGGGTTATTACAAAACCGATAAATTTCAATCTTTAACATTTAAATGTCATAATTTATTCAAAACATAATAATTCCAAAAACGTTTGTCCAATAGAAATAACAAAGGAAATAAAACAACTTTAATTGCATTGTCTAAAACTTCATATACAATAACTTTGAATAAAAATCCCAAGTTTGTCCCCATCATCCCTCGAATCTATCATACCTCAACACCATTTGCAACATCATCTGCTCACGTATAACTTATTATGAGATCATCGTTGATAATTTCATTTACAAGCACACAACACTAACACATATGGGTAAATTACCAATAAAATAATCATAATAACAAGATATAAACATAATGATTATATCAACAATAATCAAACAACTTATGCATAATAGTAATAACAATAAGATTGTTAAACCTCTAACATAAACAATTCAATCACAATGAATTACTCGATCCTCAATCCTTGTCTCTAACCCTTGATGTCATCACTAATATCTCACACATAGACCCTTGGTCTATCCATTTATTAACACATATGCTAACTACCTACTATAACTATTATAGTAACACCATTATCACACAACATAACCTGGAGCATCTCAAAGACCATAATTACCATCATAGATACACCACTATCATGGTTATCCCAGTTATGAACAACACCATGAGCATCACCATACCATAAACACCACAGTGGAAAGAATTAGTCACACTCCTATACCCTACCTCACCAATTGTAGCCGCTCCGTAATAAGAAAAACAATTTTTTTTGTTTAATAACTTATTTTCCAGATCCATATGTAAAATTAATAGGTAAGATTTGTTTTTATTTACATACGAATTGTATACCATTAGATACAGATCCTGTCCTTCACAAATTTTCCCACCATAACACGCCTAAACTACATATGGATTTTACATACAGAAAATCAGTGGGTAAAAATTCGTATGTAACTAATTTTTCAAAATCCATATATAATACCTACATTACCTACGAATTAAAATATGTATGTAAGCATCAGTAGGTAACTCAAATTTGTCTTGTAGTGAAACCTCGTGAAGGCTTAAGTCTGTTGACTTTGTGTCTCCACCTTCCCACTATGAGACATGGAAAACTGCTTGCATGAAATCAGATGGGTAAATGACTTCACAATTTGCATATATCACTTATGAAAACACCATATTTACATATCATAGTTAAGGAGACCACACAAGACTCATTTGTTCCCCATGGTCAAGATTATTTGACGACTATAGTAAGATTAAAGCATCCAAGATGTGCGAACGTACTGGTGGTTTGGGGGACTCTAAGATTACTAAGGTCCACCACCAGGGACAAGTGATAATTTTTGCAGTCAAGATAGCTTACACAAGATGAAGATGTAGTTTAAAGAAAAAACTAAATCAAATATGATAGTCCTTGCAACAAGAGTTTGATGAGAAGTTAGAGTCTCTTGCTCATTCTCAATAGTGGACTCAAGGAACAACTTATATAATTCTTTAGGTTGTTTGAGTGATTACTAAAGGGATTAGCAGATCATACTCACTTTGATGTACCAAACCAGTGTGAATTATATGCTAAATATAATCCCTCACATTTAATCGCAATTGAATGAAAATTAGAGAGAGGGTTAACCATTTGTGGTACCCTTCTATAATTTTATTAAATGTGAGTTGATTGATGAAGCTCAAGATGTTGATCCTTACCCAATACAAAGGTTCAATTGGTGGGAGAACCATTAGGCTTATTTTTTTCTTGCCCTACGCATTGGGTCATAGTAGTCTCAACATAGATACATGAACTACATTATTTTTTTTAAGTTTTTATTGTTATAATCTCTATCACTGTTGAACTGACATTTTTTCATTTCTTTAGGATTTTGTTGGTTGTGATAAACAACTTTTGGGAGAACTTATTAGTCCTTATCATGACATGACTCAAGCCGAGGATGATTCCATATCATAACTTTTGACCATGTTATCTTTGTTAAGGGGAACTCCTTACCGATTCAAAGAGACTTCATACTATTTGGAGTCACTACTATATATTGTTGTTATTTTGTATATTTTCTTAAAGATGCATGAGAGGTTGTTTAGAGAACCTTCATGTTAAACATTTCAATCATAGGCCATGTAAGTCATATGATGTCGTATGTTTACTATATTACAATGATGACTTTTAACATATAATTTATAGATATATGAACAAATTGAACGTGGAACAAGGGGAATAAGAATTATACGAACCTTAATCCATGTAAAAATTTGGAGACGAAAAGGTTCAAATCCAAAAATATTTGCAAAGATTGATATATGGCTCATAAAAACATATTTACATGGTTCTTACATTGAAGTATTAATTTTAATGATTGTATTTGTTTTAAACTAACTCTTTGTCATTGTAAGTCCCAATGGTAGTTAATTGTAATTATACCTAGGGAATACTACGTACTAAAGTGGTTTTATTGGCTTCAAAGAAATTCCAGTCAGGAAAATGAAAAACTTATAAGAATAAATTTTACATTTTTATTTATATTTGACAAGTATGGGTATATTCTTACTAACATATGTCTTTACTTTCATTAGAACTGTGGTTGACACAAACATTTAAAATAGAACGGCATAATAACATCACTACAACTCATGCATATAACTTATTAGAAAGTTTTTAATGTATACAATGGTTATTTTACGTAAGTTTTTATGAAATTAATATATGCACTTTGTCATTTTAGTATAATCGACAAGTTGATTTGTTCAAATTAATGTGACTATTACATTATATATTGAGTGAAATCTATCATTGAGACCAGTATTACTAACAACTAAAGAGATGTATCATATTTCAACATAGGATAAAGTGAAGTGTTTCAAGTCTTCAATGATCAATTTCGATTGTCCAATAATGATATCGAGCAAATAAGAGAACAATGGACAATCTTCCTTCTCCAACATAGATAATGTAGTTTTATTTTCTTGTCCAGAAAAGTGGTATGTTAGATTAGATAATTCTTTATAAAACTTTTTATGGAAATATTTTACTCACTGTATTGAGAATTTTCTACATTTCACGTTTTGGCTTAAAGTCAAAATTAATTCAACTTGAAAAATAAAAGCGAGAATTCAACTTAAATATTTTACATATTTATGTATTTTGCATTATTGTGAGATAAATATAAACTTTTTACGTTGAGGAATAGGTTCAACCTCCATGTATATCGGATTATTACCTAACGTAAATAGTGTTAAATATCTAAATTAAAAGTGTGTTTTGTAGTAGTAAGAAGAATTCGGAAAACCATTAAAAATACTTAAAAGATGATGTTTGAAGAGGATCTCCTTTAGAAAAGTTTCAGGTGGACTGAGGTAAAATGACAGTAGACCTGGTTGAAGGGCACATTAACATCTGCTCCATCATGCAAGTAAAGAGTTTTCCTTCAGGAGATGATGCTGACCTCACATGCTTCCCATCCACTTGTTCACCCTGTCTTTGGAATATCAAAATGGAGGTTTCAGCCGCAGAGTTAAGATCCGTCAAAGCATCCCCAAGAGGCCCTAACACAGGCTCCTCCAACACAGGATCCACCGTTTGTGCCAATGACATCTTCCTCCCATGCCCTCTTCCTATAACAAACAAATCAAACCCTTTTTTCGCTATCTTGTTCAAAAGCTTCACTGTTTTGTCCTCATCCCTCACCACCTTCTCCAAATACCTCACCTTTACCGAATCCCCCATCTTTTTCATAAACCCCTTCAGGAATTCCTTATCCGTTTCATCAAACTCGTCATTTGGGTTATCCCAAACAAGCCTCACCAACGTTAAATTCACCTCTGAACTTCTTGTCATCCTCCATGCATAAGATAGAGCTTCACGGTCATCAGCACCTCCAACGTAGAACATAGCCACGCGTAGCTCCTTCGAATGCTTGCGACGTCTCACCCCTCTGTCCACTAATATCGCCAAACAACACGGTGCACCCTTAACTAGACTCTCTAACACCACTTTCTTCTCGTCTTTGCTTGCATGGTCGCGGTTTATGATGTTGACAGCTCTTGCAGTTGCAGCTCCTGCTCCTAAACCATCGTAGGTTGGTTGCTTGTGGAATGTCGATAAGATAAGTGTCACACCTCTGTGTCTTGCGAGGTTGATGATGTCCTGGTGCATGGTATTGTAGTCTGACATTATACTCATTTTCTCTGCGAAGATGGCTTGGCTGAGATTGTCGAAGCTTCCCAGGGTGTCTTCGGAGCCTAGCTTCAAGGATCTCGAGGTGAAGGATGTGTTTCGAGCGTTCCTTATGATGAGTGACGCGGCGGGGCGATTGGTTGTTTTGTTCAGTTCCACTGCTAGAAGTTGGATTGGATTTCTGACAGAGGGACATGAGGCTTTTAAGAGGTCGATAATCACGTTGGCATCGCGCTTTGCGTGGATGCAGGCCAGTAGTTTCAGGGGTGAGTCTGGTTGCGTGTCATGCGTCCTGCGTAAACTTCCCATAACCATTCTGCTTTTCAATGCATTTGTTAAAGCTGATGAGACAGGTCCCACGGGGATTGTCATTAACCAGCACGCCAACACCATCACCCCAAAGGTTTGATTGTCCAGTTCCTACGTACGTACATATATATGTTCATACATTCAATTTCATTGATGAAATGATGATAGTCTCAATCAATCTTACACAACATGTTCCAATGTTTTTAATTTATAAAATAAGACAATAACATCTTAATCATGTGGAACACGACTATTTGTAGCAATGCATGATAAATATGGCATGTCACGATGTTATAAGTTTGTAAGGTATAACTTACATGTCTGTCCCTGCCGGTGCAGAGAATGATCAATGGCATTATTCCTTTAGTGTTCATGAGCAGTGCAAGGGAGAGTCCTTCCATGTGCGGCATCCGGTAGAACCAAGTGACAGCCATAGTGCACAAAATCTTGGTCACCATGGCCAACAGAACCACCACAAACACAGTTGTCCAATGTGTTTGCAAGGCCAAGTCTTGGATCCTAATCCTCTCTCCAACTATCACAAAGAACAAAGGCATCATCAGCACAGCCACAAAATCCTGCACCTTGTCCTGGACCGCATTGTTAAGCGACCCCTGAGGCATCACAACACCCAAAAAGAAAGCCCCCGTTATCGAAAGCACGCCCAGACCATCAGTTAACAAGCCAACAACCAAAACCACATTCAGCACAAATATGACTTGTGACTCCAAGAAATCTTTATCGGCCATTCCTACATTGTTGAATATCCACTTGAAAAGGGGGTTAAGTACCATAAAACACAACAACAGAATCACCACAGTGATGACAAACGATACCACAGAAGCGTGGTAGAATTGTGACAGGGTCAACACAAGAAGAGTCCATGAAATCAAGTCATTAAGGAGAGAAGCTGTGAGAGCCAGTTGTCCGTTCTCCGTGAGAAGCAGCTTCAGATCTGAAAGGATCTTTGCAATCTCAGGGAACTCACTGCTGCAAGAAAGGGCGATTCCCCATAATATTGCACCCTTTGGTCTAACGTTGTCACTGGACAAATGTTTTCGCCCCATGTCCGTGACAAGCATGTAGTACAACCCAAACCCTATTGGTATGGGGAAGATGGCGCTTGCAATGGCTATAACTTTGGTCTTTCTGTTCAACGTCTTTATTGGATTCAAGTCTATCTCTAAGCCCACCAAAAACACGTAGTAAACAAGGGCCAACGATCCTACCGTCTCCAATGGTATCATGTTGCTGTAAGGAAATAACTGGTCCATGAAAACTTTCCAACGTCCCATAACAGATGTACCTAACAGAAAACCAGTCTTGGAACATAATCACAAAAGTTTAAGTTAAATGGTAACCAATAATCAAAATCAAAGCAAATAAATTAACAGGTGCTTAAAAGAATAATAGAAAAAAAAGTTTTTTGAGAAGTTATTTTATAATTCAAGATTATATGATCATGATTCACGACTAATATGTGCATAAGTGAAGGATGATGGTAGTCCATAAATGGTCGATAACCTTTTCTTTGTAAGACTCATTTTGTATTACACAAACCCATTCTGATACGCAACAGTAAGATAAAACCTTTTTCATCTCAGAATATTCGTGTCGAGACTGCAATTGCTGCAAGACCAACTACATTATTTTGCAATGTCTTGCAATATTAAGGATTGCAACGAAGACCCTATGGTCATGGCTGCAAAGCAAATTTATAACCACAAAGCTTTCTATTTTTTATCTGATTATATCTTTGTTTTGTTATCTGTTGCCTTGACCTTGTTAAGACTGAGAATTCAAAGTGATGATATATTAACATCATCATCATAAGTCGAAAAGCACTTACAAAAATATTGGCAACAATGCGAGGTACATGGCATTGTTCTGCAAGAACGAACAGAAAGCGGTTGAGAGCTAGGATAATGGCGAATTGCAGGACAAATGAAGGAAGTGTTTCCTCCAGAGAATTTTCCAGCCAAAGGGCGGAACCGGGATAGATAGACTTATTGAAACAGACCTTCAGCGTGTTGTTCGAGCCTATGATAATGGAATCAATGGTTTCGTAGTCGGAAGAATTCATCTGAATGGCTAACTCCAATACAGTAATTTTCTTTTTTTGTCTTTGCAATCTGATTAACCTTTTCTGTTCTTCTCTGGTTTACGGAATGACGAATATAATTAAGAGAAACATCATAGGGAGAAGGAAAGAGTTTTTGTCAAAGTGTGAAAAACAGATGAAAAAGGAACTGACATTGATAATTCCAGGTAGATTTCATAGTGTTATGATTATTATTATAAGGTTGCTTCACTTGCATGTATAATTTTAGACGATTCGTTTTCTTTGCTCTATAATGTTTCTATTTTTCGCGACAGATTTTCACAAAACAATAATTTATATTGTTAACTTATGATATTTTTTTTTTTTTGCTAAATATACCTGTATATTTGTCCTTTTCACGCACATTCGAAATATTAATATCTGTAAAAACAAAATTTTACATCAAATAAAACATAATTAACGAGTTGTTTTATTTCTTCCAAATTGCAAAAGTTTGCCTACAATCTTAATAGAGCTACCTTGTCAATGTGACAAATATACTCATTTAACACGTTTTAGTATCATTAAATTTTAAAATTATGTGTTGTGATGGTCTGAAAATTCAACAAAAATGAACCCTACATCATATCAAATGAATGTTAAAAACATTACATAAATATCGATTAGGCTGAAATTAGGATTATTCATCCATTTTAACTTAGAATACACACATCTTCAACTCTCAGACCGGTTATGTAATACCCTAGCTAGGATATTATTAAGATAATTAAATTCATAAATTTTAAAATATTTTATTTTGTGACTAAGATACCATCTTTTAAGATTAATGGAAACTAAAATTTATATTTATTTGTTAAAAAAATAATTCAAAAATAAGATTAAAAACCTATAATTAAATTTGAGTGGATATTACTTCTCAATAATCTTTGTTTAAAACAAGTTCATTTACAAAACAGAACTTTCTTCAAAAAAAACCCAAAGCTCCTCGTTATTATGTATCCAAACCAACATATGCAACAATATGTGCTCTCATATCGACATACATGTATTTTAATCAAACACATACAAAAATGAGTTAAATAACAAGAACATCAAACATCATACCCAATAACATACATCAATAATAATGTAACAACTCATTCAAACTTTTAACACCATTCAATTTTATCAATTGTCAACCATTCATCACCAAGTATGTTATCTCACACAATAGTTGAAAACATATTTTTTATTTCAAACTTAGATCTCATAAACGATTTTGTTCTAAAAACTATATAATTGTATATGACAAAAATTAACATGTTATCAATATATAAATATATAATGACATGCTCATCATTTTCAAAATTATATACACATTTATTACTATATTAATTTTATAAAAACAAAAAGAAAGTTATTTCTTAAGAGTTGCATTGTTACTTTTGAATTGGAAAAAAAATATTATTTTGATTAAATAAAAGATAAAACTATACAATTGAAGGAAAACATATATATGAAATGAATAAATTAGATGAGAATTCCCATTATTTCTTCTATTAGTATTAACATTTGGAAGAATGTGGTCATTGTTCAATTTATTGTTGAATAATTTTTTCTTTTAAATATTTTTATGGAGATGATAAAAAACATGTAGACAAAAGTTATATCACATGCATCAACAGTGATGATTTAAAAATTTAGAAAAATTTAATTTTATAAACTAATTTTAATTTATGAAATGTATATGAAACTATGAGAGATGAAACTAAAGTATGGTATTTACATGGGCGATTCTTCTTCCAATGTCATGATTGTAAAAACTAAAGCTTATTGCTTACTAAGCCTATTTTAAGCAAGTTATGTTGTTAACTACACCCTACTTCAGAAATGTATAAGATTCCTGAGAAGTGACAGAATCAATAACTATATATCAACCAATGCAAGCAAAAGATGATACTAAATCATCCTTAATTTCTTATAACTTTATCACGGAAAACATATATACACAATATATATATATATATATATATATATATATATATATATATATATATATATATTATATAATATTGAGATGACATTTTCCCTATCAACTCCCTGTTAAATCTTTAAAAACGGCCCACCTCAAACAGAATCGAATTTGTTAGATTATGCAGAAACTTTCACATGATGGTTGTCATTTTGCAACAGTAAGAGATATATGTTCTGGATTAAACTTGAATTTGCAATAAGAATCTGATAGAGACGCAGAGTTTGGTCCACCATCGTGAGTTTGGTTCCGACAAAGAGCATCTTTCGATGCATGCAATAGCTTCTATTTACACATGGAATTCAAGTTGGAAAGAAAGAAAGAAATGAGTAAGATTAATAAAATATATGAAGAAAGCTGTACTATTAAACTAGTAAAACCGATACAGTAAATATTAAACTATAATGCTAATTTTAGAAGAATATTAACCTATAACGTAAATTTTAGAAGAATATAGAAAGTTCTAGAAAAGAAATATGAAAATGTAATTAAAGTTTTAGAATATTGTAGAAAAGATTAAGATAAGAAGAAAAGAAAATTAAGAATATTTTATATAGGAAAAAAATTTAAGATATTTCACATAAATTGTGGTTAGCAAGTTTTAAAATAATCTGAGTCTATAAATATCTATGTACTCTACCATTTGAAGGAAAATAACATCTATCACAATTAAGACAATTACAAAATACACTTCTTCCAATTACTACTTTCACATTTTACTATCTCCATATTTTTGGTCATATACTGGACGTAGATAAAAATTTTCAACTACCTCAAACAAAACTATAACTCATTCTATACTACTTTCAAAATATTTTCTCAACCCATGGCTATATGAATCAAACATCATCAATTCCAATATCTATTTCCACAAGAAAAAATTATGATTTTTGAAGTGTTAAAATGAAGACATTCTTTCGCTTTCAAGATTTATGGGACATCATAGAAGATGGATTCACTATTCTAGAAGACACCTGCACTATAATTGCAACTCAAAAGGAGTTGAAGGAAAACAAACCGAACAAGAAGTTGATGATACAATTTTTTTAAGAATAATTGGTGCCACAAGTGCAAAGCAAGCTTGGAACATAATACAAGAGGAGTTTCAAGGAAGTGATGAAGTACACAATGTTAAACTTCATTCTTTAAGACGAGAGTTTAAATTAATAAGAATGAAAGAATCTGAGACCATTAAAGACTACTATTCTAGAATAAAAGAAATAGTTAGTCAGATGAGAGCCCATGGAAAAAATATTCTTGACCAAAAAATTGTTGAGAAAATTTTAATTTCTATTTCCCAAAAGTATGATGCAATAGTAATTGCAACTGAACAAACAAAGATTTGGCTAAGACCCTTGAAAATAGTTATATTTCAGATGTTAGATTTTTTTAAAGTACAAAAAAGTTATGTATAATGCTATAGTAAAATGCTATAGTAAATACGTATGATGAACACATATTGTTACAGTACTAGTAGAGTAAAATGTAGTATAACTACAATACTACTATAATAACTCTAACTTCAACTATAAATACAGGTGAAGAAATGAAATTTTTCATCATCGGAGTGAAAGTTGTGAAAAGAGAGCAAGAACTTAGTAGCAGAAAAGGATATTTAAAGGGTAGAGAAGGGAGGTCATGCTCAAATTTTGTAGAGAAAGGATCAAAGTAGTTCATCAAGAGGTAAGGGGAGCTGAACTTTCTTTGTTATTATTTTATAATATGAATTGATGATCTAATATTGGTGTGAAGTAAGGGGAGCTAACCTTGCTCTTTGGTTTTCTGTATGAACATTGTTGATGGAAATTTTCTGTGGTCTTGTATTGAAACTGTGAAAGTGCTACTGCTAATGTTTTAAGTGGATGTTAATCTTCTCTTGATTATTCTATGTTTGATTCTGAATGTATGATGGGTGAAAATGATCAAGTAACGATGACAATATTAATGAACATATGTTCTGAAATGATGATGGTGTGAAATTGATAAGCACTATGAATATGTGTTAGAGTATTGATTCTGAATCATGGACAAATATGAAGTAAAGTTTGTAGTTAAAGTCTTATCTTTCTATTTTTAAGATGCGAGGTGGGTTATGGTTTTGGAATTCCGATTACAGTTACTATTTTCCCTATTGTCGTGAATCGTTTAATGAATTTGAATATATGATATATAAACATGTTAGAGGTAGATATCCTATCCACTTGTAGGGGTTTTGGTTTCTTTAACTATGTTTTCCTTATTTTTCATTTTTTGAGTGATCTTAGTAAAGCTTCAATTCTCACTTAGTTTACCATTTGATTAAGCTGAAAATTGATATATAAATTTTAAGACACATATATTGCTGGTACAACAAGTGTTAATTAACCAAAATCTTGACGTGCTCAAAATATCATCCATATTTAGCGTAAGAATAACAATAATTATTATTTTTCAGAGACAGAACTATGAAGGAACAAAATGAAAAAACAAAAGAAATCAGGCGTGTCAGGTAAATAATGAAAATATCCTTGAATTGGGGTGCCCCTTACGTGAATGAAATGAAAAGCACCAGCATCAGTTTTATTCTTCATGCAATTTCATGTAGCTAGGTGGCATTATCATTATTTTTCTCTAAATTAACAATTCCTGATAGAGTAGCTCCAGCCATGGACGTGGATTTAAGGCAGCGGAGGAGGTTGCTTGAGATTTGGCAGCCATGTGCAGAGGTGAAACAATGGTTTAGATTGTGGATGAAGAGCTGTTTGGTGGTGTGAAAACTAGCTCAGGCGGCCTTCATGGAAGGGAGCTAGGTGGAGGAGGGAAAGCTCAATTAAAATGACTTTTGGATAGAGTTTTGGGTGCTGGAAAATGCTTCAGCAGAGGTAAAACTCATTCATCATCAAAAGTGATTTCATAGTTTGTTACATTTCTTATTTATAATGGAAGACCTATGCTAGGAACCATGCATATGACAATGGAAGAAACACATATCCTTCCACGTGGCAACAGTGAGGGATGCATGTTCATGCTTCTGGATGAAGCAATGCAAATGTCCGTGGAGGTGTAGCAACAGTTTCAGCCAAATCACGTTTCAGATGCTGTAACGGTGTGAAGCATGTGCATTACTTAAGACAGCTCCAATCTTGCTAAACTCACCCTCCTTCCCTTTGTGTAAATGACTTCTTTGTCCTTCTTCTTGGTTTGGATAGTCCATGGTGTCCTAGCCTTATTGGACCCTACAAAACAACCATATAAGTATTAAAAAGAAATCATTCTAAGACTTAGAAAAAGAAAATCAAGAAAAAGTCTTTTTTCACTTCCATTTCTTAGCCTTAGCTTTAGTTAGTAATCCTTTGAATGGAATGCCCTAAATGGGTTTCCATCATACCCTCCCTCTTGAAAAACGATTTGTCCTCAAATCGGGAAGATATAAAGAAGCACAACTTTGGTTTGTCACTTTCCTCCTGGATCAAAAACATATCTACAATAGGCATCAAACATATCTCCAATTAGTATCAATCCAAGAAAGAATTTTTTGTGAAAGTAACTTTAGAATAAGGACTTTGTTTTATAGTTTTAAGAAAATTTGAAAGTCCTAATTCACAAGTCACTTTTCTTTTATCTTGAGTTTCTTGTATCCCTAAGGGTAACAATAACTCAAGATTTAAATTGCCATATTTTGAAAAGGTTTGCATAGTATAAGAAATGGCAATTTGTTTAAGGAAGAAGTTAACATTTAAAGACTTAAAACTGAATAGGAAAGAATTAAGGAATTGGGAACCTTCCCTTTTGGGTTCCATGATGTTTGGAGAAGTTGAATTTGCCATCAGTAGCAATTTTTCTTTTTTTCTCTCTTCTTCTGTTTTCTTCTCTTTCTCTCTTCTCTCTTCCTTTCTTCTGTTTGTTTTCTTCTCTCTTCCTCTTCTCTTTTCTCTTTTTCTTCTCTCTCTTCTCTTTCTCTTCTTTTCTCACAATCTCTCTTTCTATCTTCTTATCCATAAGCTCCTTAAGTTTGGCTCCAAACTCAATTTCTCTACGAAAAAAATCATGGTCTTTTAAACTCTCAAGAAATATTTTTTCCTTTTGAATACTATCTCTCATTAGTTTTAGGTTTCTTTTAATGGTTGGAGGTACAAACTTCCTACTTTCTTTTTGCTCGCCCTCATTTTGATTTTTCATGTATTGGGCAAACAAGTCCCTAAGCTCACTCATTTCTATTCCTTTCTTAGTGATCATGATTTCCTCAGACATCTTTTTAATTTCAAAAGTGGATTCTTAGCTTGAAAACGGTTTAAGATTTTACCAAGAGACAATTCCCAGGTAAGAGAGGTGAGCCAAAGGCCGCTTAAATACCAAGTCTTACCTAGCCAGATAAGATTCACTATTGAATTTAAAAATGGACTCAAACAAACAAAAAGAAAGTCAAAGTACCTAGATTTCTAATTTGCGGACTTCTAATGTAACAAAAGTCTAGCGCATAGAAAATAAGAAAATAGAACAAAAGAAATCCTAGGTGAGGCTTGTAGCTTTTGGCTAACAAGACACACTCACCATCTACTATCAAAGCAAGCAAAGAAAATTGCCAAGAGTGGACAGAGCACAAGGACTCTTCCAAACACTTGGTCTTAATGGCCTTTTACAAGAAATCAAATGAAAACTAAAATGGAAATGATTACAAGTTCAAAACTCAAAACTCAAATAGGATCAAGCTAAATGCTGCTTCATTTGTTCACTGATTAGAAACTTGTTTCTGTTGCTCTCTTGGTGCTTTAGCCCTTCAATCCTTGCTCAGAGATGTTTCAAGCGTCTGGAACAGTATTGGCTACTGTAGAGTATTGATTCTGCTATTTAGCTTATGGGGCAGCTTGTATGCTGCAGTTGTGATGCAATTAGAAAGAAGGCTTGATGATCTGCACGTTCACTTTATCATATCAAACTGCTATAGTAGATGCTGCTCAATTGTTTCATGCGCTGAACAACAACATAAAGTTGATTCTGTTCTGCATTTCAGGCTATTGAACAACTCAATGTCTTGCTTTAAGTTTAACAGACCTGCACTGTTTAATCACAGAAAAGCTAATGCTCTAAACTGAACAAATCAATTATTTAATTGGTCCAAAATTGGTGATTGAATCAACTAGCAATTAAGAATCCAAACTAGCCAAAAAAAGTCATGTAGCAGCACCAGAAAACGAGATTGTTTAAGCAAAGTTTAGTGAAAACTGTTATGAGTAGCTTTGATGATTTGAACTCTCACAACTCTCTTTCTGATCAACATTTACCCCTGTGAATATCAAACAAATCAAAGGCTGCACAAATCTAAGTAACTAGGACAATTCAGATTTAGGAAAGAACTCTTTCAGCAATGGAAATTTAGTGCAGAGTTTCTCTCGGCCAAAGCTAATTGGCTTCATGTGCTTTCACTCAGATCTCACTTTCTTTACTGTTTCAGGGTGCTCTATGTAACATCTCGATTTTTGGGATGTCTTGATTATTAGGAAAAATTTAAAATTTTTAAAATCATAATACTATCGTGGAAATCCGCTTATAAAATACCGAAATTAATAAAATAGAAACAAAATAAAATAAACCCGATTACATTGTCTCTAACATTCATAGCACAAAACTTTAATTAACATAAGTCTTTTTCCCACTCTCGCGTCTCTATCATGCATCTGAAGTATCTGCAACATCTGCTCCCGTATAACCAAAAGTTATACGATCATTGCAAGACACACACAACCACAAACACAAACAAATATGGGTAAGCTACCATAACACAACCAATAACAATAAAAATATGTACAAGATTAGTAAGCACAACTTAATAATACCATTAATCTACAATGTTACCCATACATAATTGTTTCTATACTCTGAACATAATCAACATCCTCGTTAACTACAATGTAACTATAGCCTCCACGTCATCATTTCCCATCACATCGTCATCATGAATCAACATTACACATACCTCCATCAAAACTAACCTCATCATGAATCATTCATCATGAATCACGCCATGAGCCTCCACAATACCATAACTCCATAGTGAAAAGAATCAGTCACACTCCTGTACCCTACCTCAAACTTGTGGCCTCCCCACAAGTCCCCTGTAGCCCCTCCTACAGGTCTGCTCGAGTAGTCCCGCCTACCTGGCTAAGGAACATGTTTCCTGCCACACAAGGACAAGGCAAACACCATCACCCCCACACAAGGAGGGCTCAATACCCGAGCGCTTCCTTTTCGCACACAAAGCCAAAGGAAGTTGCTATCCCGATCGGTCGATAGTCTCAAGCTTTACTAGGTACAGAAAGTAAACCTATCTTTCACTCTTATGCTCATCAACTACACACTCAGGTACATCTCAACACTTACTCGTTCCAACGTATATATCTAAGTACAACAAAACGTTCTCACTCTCCACCTAGTACTGGTCATTCATCATTGTCTATCGTTTCATTCAAAAATAATGTACTCAAACTAAATCTTTCATAATTTCACTCCAAGAGTAAATTATAATTAAATAAATAATAAATAAGTAAACATCACTCCAACAAATAAACAAGTATCATTCCAAATAAATAAACAAATGCCAAATAAATAAATACATAAATATCATTTCATACCAATCCAAATTAATAAATTATTTATTACTTTAATTAATCAAGTCTAGTTACTTTTCCAATTAATTTCAAATTCCAAAATATTTAATTTTAATTAATCTGATTTCCAATAAATTCCTTTTCTTCTCACTCCAAATTAATTCCTCTTTTCCAATAATTAATTTTTTTCCAATTAATTACTAAACAATAAATTTCTCTCAATAATAATAATAGTTAATATTATTACCGTTTTCTTCTCACTTTACAATTTACAATTTAATATTTATTACTTAATATCAAATATCCACCTTCTATCTCTTTACAATTTAACTTCATTACTTAATATCACATTACCACTTCAAACCCGGTTCAAATAGACATTCTTATGGTTGCAGTTTAATAGTTTCATTTCTATTCAACTCTAGGCCTGCGGCCCAATCAATTAGGTTCCCACTGTATCAACCCAAATCACTCCCGATCCATAAAGAATTTCGCAGACACCGCTTGACTAAGCCAATTCTAAGGTCAGTCACCACAATCTCCATGGCTGC
Organism: Vigna mungo; assembly: GCA_036885675.1. Taxonomy (NCBI): domain Eukaryota; kingdom Viridiplantae; phylum Streptophyta; class Magnoliopsida; order Fabales; family Fabaceae; genus Vigna; species Vigna mungo. The sequence continues at coordinate 31,022,094 of CP144695.1, read as the reverse complement.
ACCACTCGCGTAACTCGACAACGTCCACCGGAACACAGAACTCATTTTACTCATCATATAAATTGCAAGCATCAGAACCCTAAAGAATTCTTCCCAATTCAAAACCCTAACATGAACAAGAACACAAGCACCCAAGAACAAAATTTCTGACCAAGAATTTCCCCAAATAAGAAATTATCAACTAAACCCCCAAATAACAAAATTGAATCAAAAGAATAGGAAAATCCCCAACGCAGCAATCCTCAAAGTGGTCCTCTTCACGGCTCGACCAGTGTGAAATGAGAGAAACAGGAACTCCAATTCGAGCCCTAACCTGCAGCGAAACATAGAATCCCAACAACCCGAGATCGAAATAGAGACTCAAGATTTCCTAAATTCAGAAACCCAATTTCAACAAAACCCCAAAGTTGACATTTTGAACGGCCATGTTGCTTCCCCTACAACAAAACCATCAGAACCAGAAAAAGTGTTTTTGGGAGAGAAGAAGAGTTTTTGCAAAGCCCTAAATCAAAACCTCCAATCACGAGCGCTGCTGCTACGAAACTGCCTGAGAACAGAAGCCGTCGCACCGCAAACGCAAACCCGCTGTTCTCCTTCACGATGTCGCCATCAAATCTGGCTTCTCGCCTCGCGAAGATATCGTATAAGTAACTCTCTCGGAATCACTAATACTGCAGGACGCCGTCACCACGCCTAGCATAGTGCCGCCCTTTGCCACCGTGAAGTTATACTTCTGCTTGAGACGCAGAACCCTAAGATTTGTTTGTCTGCGAGAGTGAATGGAAGAATAAAGAAGCTTTAAAGCTTCTGATGAGCAAGAGAGATTATGTTGAACAGAGGGTGAGCGATGGGAAAGTGCTTTCCACCCTAACAGGGTCTTCTGACTCAAAAGAAAAGGAAAGGCCAAATCCCCAAATTAAAATAAATTGCAAAACCCTAAATTTTATTATGGTAATTGCCATTAATTAAAACTCTACGTATGATATATTTTCTGATACAGAATTCAATCACATGAATTCTTAATAATATAAAATTCTTAATCTCTCTCACACATCATTCAATTTACATGAATTCCTAATAACGTAGCATTTAATTTGTACATGAATTCTTCTATCATTCAATTACATAGAATTCAATTGTTTAAATTCCAAATGATATTAAGGTAATAATATTCAATAAACAATGCCATTTATTTATGATTAAAAAAATCTCAATCAACAATTCAAACATTCTTCTAACACTTCAAAAATATTCCATCATGATATTGAGCATTCAATAAAATTATCCACCATTTAAATATAAAGATAACTTTTCATAATATGGAAGAAAATTTCCACATTCATCACACAATAAAGAAAAAGTAAGCTTTTCATACCTTAACCAATTATAAAACATGAATGGTCTTCTCACTTCAGTTATATCTTTTAAACGAAAAGATTTCTCTTTTTTTTCAAAGAAAGTTTCTGACTTACGATGCTCTCTATTGTCTTCTTAACGTAATCTCTTTTCCTTTCTTTTATAACCACCCTTTTTATTTTTATTTTAAATAAACTATATTATAATTAAAAGAAACCACCTAAGTAGTGCTCCCTATAATATCTCAAGTGGTTTTAACAAAATAACCTCCTACCTTTTTTTTTCTAATTTTTAACTTATATTATTTAAAGTACTTTTCTTTTTTTTTTCACACCCCTATTTATAATCTTTCACACCTCAATTACAAAATGGAGAAGACATTCTTGCCCTTAAGAAAATATAAGTAAAATCAAACAAATGTTTCACAAGAAACTCTCTCTCTAAGATCTCAACTATCTTACAACCAATCCTAAATAAATATTTTTAGCAACATGCCAACACATCACAAATTTAACAATCAAACGATAACAAATGTTACACTTATATCAACAAAATAAATAAATAATAAAGAACTTTATGTTCTTCTCAAGACTTGAACACCAACTGAACTGTACAACACCTTATAAACTCATGTAAATTTTAATAAAACATATTTAAGACTTATTTATAAACTCTACATTTTTCTCGGATCTTACATTTCATGTGACACCCGGGCACTGAGAGGGCGGAGAGTGATCGCCGATGCAAGAGGCACGGACAAGGAGCGGCTCCTGGCAGGCTTCTAGTGGAAGGGGCACATGGACGAATCGAACATACACCGGAATGAGAGGGATCTGGAGACTGTATAGGTATGGGACTATATAGTTGAAGGATAGCTTAAAGGAATTGATTTGGCTACTCATATCATCAAAATGCATTTGCTTTTCGGTAGCCTAACCCATAAGAACTCCATGGTTAAGCGTGCTTAGCCTGGAGTAATTCTGGGATGGGTGACCTTCCGGGAAGTCTTCCCGGAAAGTTTGCGAGTGATGAAAAACACACTGGAAAACACTTAATCTTACAATCCCTCAGTTTTTTGGCTTGTGTCTCACAATTTGGGTAGTGGAATTGCCAAATTTTCACTCTTTTTCTCACTGCAGAATGGTGTTTCTGGAAGTTGATTCAAAATTTGCAAAAATCAGAACAGAAGGAAAGGTATTGGACATTGCAGCTCTGGACTCTCTCAAAGGAAGTGAAATAGATTGATTTCACACTAATCTCACAGCTGCCAAGTGAAGCACTCTACTGTTGCACCAAACCCGTGATGTTGTTGCACCAAAAATCAACTCCAAAGTTGATCTTTCCTTGCTCCAATCTATTCCCTAAGATGCTACCAGTGTTGTAGCACCACCTGAGATGATTCTGCACCCAACAAAGAGCTCAAACAAGCCACCATCAATCAATTTCGAATGCAAAAAAACCACTCTGCTGTTGCTAGAAATTTCGCAGACCAGAATGCACAACTGGATTTTTATCAAACAGCTTATTTGCAGAATTTTCAAACAATTCAAATCAAGCAATTAAATGGCTTGCAACGAAGGATGACACTCAAAATGATCTTAGGAAAGGCTCTAGAGTAGATTTGAAAAGCAATAAACAATTATAAGTTGCAGATATGACCAATTCGACTCAAACTAAAAATTAGGCAAAAGTGTTTGATGAAATGCCTAAAAGAGCTGCTGGAAAATATGCATCAGATTTTGAAAGTTGCTTGGCACTGGTTCATACAGCTTTTTACAATGCAGTTTATGGAGAATTTTGAATTGTGCCCTTCTTTTTAATCAATTGAACCAAGCTTTTGCTACCAATTTGAGATGGAATTTGATGCAATAATCACAGCAACAAAGATTCACAAAATTCTGCAACTTATGCCAGAAAAAAGTGTTGAAAAATTGGTGGTTTGGATAGCAATCTTGCACAAACAAGCTTGAACACTTAATTGTATGACTTGAGCAACTTTGTTTTATCAAATGGAACTTGTTTCTGCTGCCAGCCGAGGCTAAACACCTGTAACTCAAAATTTCACTGTATGAGTTGCTCTTTAACACCAAAATAGGTGGTTTGGATAACAATTTTGCACAAACGTGTTTAGACTATCAATTTAATGATTCAAGCAACTTTAGTTTACCAAAATGGACTTGTGTAAGCTGCCAGCAGAGGCTGGATGCTATCAGATCAAAATTTCACTCATTCAGTTGCTCTTTTCACCACATTTAAGACAACTAACCAACCAATTTTCAGCAAAAGAATCAATTTGAACTTGGAAACAAGTTTTATGACTATAGGACAACAAATTAAATGTGAACAAGACTCTAGGAATTACTGAAAAGAGGTCCAGAGGTGATTTCTATACTGGACAGATTTAAAAATCATAAAACAACTCAATCAAAGTGTGTGCAGCTCGGTCCAACTGCTCTAGTAATTACTTATGTATTCTGTTGAATGGTGCAACCAATTTTTATTGTCTTAGACAATCCAGTTTTCATATGATATGCACGCATCTCATTTGCAGCAACTTAGATTCAGCCATAAATGCAATTGTTCATACGGTGCAGATTCAAATACAAAAAAATTGAAACAGATTCAAGTACTGTATTGCTTGGTATTGCTTGGTAAAACTCATTCATCATCAAAAGTGATTTCATAGTTTGTTACATTTCTTATTTATAATGGAAGACCTATGCTAGGAACCATGCAGATGACAATGGAAGAAACACAGATCCTTCCACGTGGCAGCAGTGAGGGATGCATGTTCATGCTTCTGGATGAAGCAATGCAAACGTCCGTGGAGGTGTAGCAACGGTTTCAGCCAAATCAGTTTCAGATGCTGTGACGGTGTGAAGCATGTGCATTACTTAAGATAGCTCCAATCTTGCTAAACTCACCCTCCTTCCCTTTGTGTAAATGACTTCTTTGTCCTTCTTCTTGGTTTGGATAATCCATGGTGTCTTAGCCTTATTGGACCCTACAAAACAACCATATAAGTATTAAAAAGAAATCATTTTAAGACTTAGAAAAAGAAAATCAAGAAAAAGTATTTCTTCACTCCCCTTTCTTAGCCTTAGCTTTAGTTAGTACTCCTTTGAATGGAATGCCCTAAATGGGTTTCCATCAATTTCATTTCTGCATTTAACAAAGCATGCATGCAAACTTGTTCAAACTCGCGAGTTAACTCGTTTACTCATACGAGTTTGCATTTCTAGTAATGGTTACCGAGTTAACTCGGCAGTGAACTCGGATTTTGAGTAAACTCGGCGAACTCGTAAGCAAACTCAGTAGAATCGCATAAAATCGCGATATTACAACGATTTTGCGAGTCTAATACAGTTAATAACGAAAAAAAAATCCTAAGGGGTTGAAATGATAAATGTATGTCGTCATCAATAAATCTTATGGTTGTGGCTTGCAGCCACCATAATGAGTTCAATATCCACCTCTTTGTGATGCACGCCTACTACCAAACCCAAAAGACTATCTCACAAGCTTAAGTTCTCTCACACGTAAGGCAAACCAACCAGCCACACGCGCAACCGCACATACAAACACAAACATTGGTTCTTGCAAGAATTTGTATGTTGTCACTTCCTTGAAGATCATAAAGACGAATTTATAGTATATAATTACAAATGGTATAACTGAGTTAGACTTAAAATATTTCTTTATTATACACACTATGTTTGTTGAAGAAATCTACCTCGTCTTGCCACCTTTTTCACATCGGAAGTTTGAAGCGAAATCCTAGATTGAATTGTTGGGAATGATGTATTTTTGAAAAAAGATAAAAAAAAGTTAGGAGTTGAAACCGATTTTAATCTTAAAGTTTGGTCCCACTGAAAGTAAAGTCACCTTTCTGAATGTCACATCTTGTTCACCCTCCAGCTCATTCATTCCAAACCCATGATTGGTCCCATATATACCCCCCAAACAACCATCGTGGATGACCCATATTGACTATCGTTGTCTAATAAAGGTACATAACAACCACGTTTTGGACAACACGGTTCAAATAAAATGTGACAATGATATTGCACAAATATCAATCAGTGGAAAAAAAATGCAAACTATTGACAGATCAATGTTACGTTTGCACAATTGGCAACATATAATAAAATTTTCATCCTAATAACAGATATTTGTCCAGCAAAAGATATTGAAGAATACGAGGATATCAAATCTTGGAGCTTCATAGATGAACAAGGGAATATAAAAAATAAATGGATAATTTAATTTTTTACTACTGTTTAATAGTGCTTATTGCAATTGTTTAGTAAAACTTATTATCAAATATTGTATTTGTATTTCTTAAATGTTATCCATTATCTTCAATTAATATCATAAGTGATATTTATTTTTCATAATCAATTACATAGTCCAAAATAATTATGGATGTCAAAATTCCTTCTGGTAATCAACTACACTAAAATTACAAGGAAAACACTAGAGGGGATGAATAGTGTTTTCAAAAGCTTTTCATGGGACAAGATCTAATATCTTGCAAAGAGAACGTGTAAGAGCTTTAGAGTGAGTAAACGCTAGGTTTTATAATATTAGTAGATGAAAAACGTATTAACTAAGAAAACAATAAACCACAAACTTTTATACTAGTCCACTCAACCTAATTTACATTAAGTTCTCTCTTAAGAACTTTTAAGGGGTTCCACTAATCTTTTCTAAGATTACATGAGTTTTGCATCTCCAGGATCTGACCGAGTATTCTACCATTCTTGGTTACAACGAGTATTAATACCAACATTGATTTCCTAGTCAATTTGACTAGACTGAGTTTAGCCTCTCCAAAATCTAACCCTATAAAAATGTCTAGACGTTCAACTCAACCTGAGCTGAAAAGTGTATTTGAGTTCTCTATAGAACTTACAATATATAAATCCAAAAATGGATTTTGTACAAGGTACAAATGAATGACTCTCAGCGAGAGGATATATGTTCAAATACAAAACAATCTGTGACACTTGAAAGTGTTTCTCTCTTTACAAAGATTTTTCTCTGAAAAGATATTGAGTGTTAGACGATGTAAGAACACTTTAAGCTTTTCTCTATTTTCACGTTGCTATTCTTCTTATGTTTTTCTGAGCTTTTTCGTTAACAACATATTCTCTTCAAGCTTTCTTCTATATAACTTCTCTTGAAATATGATCGTTAGACCAAGAAGTTCACTACAAGAAAAATGTCATTTTCTAGTCAACGTTGACTTATGAGAAGTTGATAGCCTTTCGATGTGAAGTCTGACTTTAGTCTATTTTGTAAGGTCCAAATCTTTTTCTTATATCCTTATGTGAAACTTGAGCTTGTACGATGTAACAGAGCAAATGGCTTCAAGGAAATATTCTCATAATGTTCTTCTTTTCTCATAACATCCTTTTCTTGGGTGTCGTGATTTTGATAACATCTTTCTACTTTATTGATCTGCAGAAATATCAAGGACAAAGTATAAAAGCATCAAAGTACTTTTTCATATAGTGTATTAAATGTTTTGAATGTTGATAAACGTTAAGTAGTATAGTGTGTTCATGACATTTTATCCTTTTTCATTTAATCAATAAATGCATCGTTTGGAAAGATGAATATATATTCATCAAATGATATAAACATAAGATGTTTTCTCAAGGCTAAAACATTTGGTGATCACTTATTACACGATACTTTCTATAGAAGGCTTTCTTGATATAACACTGTTTTGAATGAAATATCTCTTTTTATCTTGATGTTATATAAGAGATAAACTTCTGTTTTCATAAGAAGTTTGCTTATTTTTCTTATATATTCTATTGAGAGATATTAATGAGAGACACTTTTAGACGTTGTTTATGATTTTCTAATTCATTTAAACAATTTAATGTTGAAGACATTACTTCAACTCTTGTTTTTAGACGTTATAAAGTGCTTCTTCACTGGACACTGTTATTTTACACAATTTTTCCTTCACACCAATATTTCGTTTAATGTTGTTTGTTTAAACTTCAAAATCTGAGTTGCTTAGATAGTCTACTCTTTAGACAATTTTTACACAAGCACGTAAGCAAAGGACCTCACAAAATGTCACTAGTAATCGATTACACTTACATTGTAATCAATCACATATATTTTGATGTGGACACTTTTTACTTCAAGGGAGATTAACTGGGCTCATTTAATCAAACATCGAATGCAAAAGACGTTACGAGACAACGCTCTTCTACCATATCCCCAACTCATTACAATATTTATAGAGCACTTTGAAGTTCCTCTTGATGATGAGCCTTATGTACCAGTTAAGAAGTCTTTCAAAATTGGTGTTGAAGTTATCTGCTCGTTTGGTTTTGTTAAAAACACAGATGGGCAGTAATTTCACAAATAAGATGATGCTCAACCAATTCATAATGACCGGCCACCTTCTCTACCCCGACAAGATACTTCTTCTCTTATGCTGACATAAATGAGATCTGTAATCTTTGGGCCTTTGTTGGGAACATATTTGATAACATTGATGCTCGAGTCACACATCTCAAAGAAGACATGGATTATCTACACCATCACTTTGGGCCACCAGACCCTTCTTAAATTTGATTGTTTTATGTTTTCTTTTATGATTAAGTTTTTGCACTAACTTTTATGAATTAATAAAGTGCTTTATATTTTAGTGGATGAATTTATTCACTTCATTGGTGTTATTTTGTTCTCTTCATCTACTTAAAACTTAAATCATAATCAATTATAACCTAATTATACGCTTAGACACCTTATAATGTAGTAGGGTATAAACCATAAATAAAAAATCTCAATATTAATAACTATATAAACTCTATTACAGTCTTTTCTCACTTATAATCGATTACAATATTATTATAATCATTACAATGACTTGTAATTCAAATTATATCCATTGGTAATCGATTACATTAAATATGTAATCAATTATACACAAAAGTTATAAATCTCTTAATGATTTCAGCATTAGTAATGAATTACATGTTCTTATAATTGATTAAAAATGAAAAAGAATATATAAAAAATGCATAATTCACCTTTTAATATTGGTCAAAACTAAAGTCATTCAGACTAACAACACTTTTTGATTTGAAGTTGGGTAAAGATTAGTAACTTATTAACAACATTTAATTTTATTTCTTAAGCAATTAAAATTTCTTCAAAACAAAAAATATAATAATATTTTAATATACGTAGATTTTTTACATTCATTTAATACTATTTTTTTTACTTTTTATTCTCTTTTTTTTTTAAAATATAAAATTTTACATTTTATAATTATTTTAGTCTTGTTTTATCTGGCAAATGTAATAACTTCCATAAGTAGGTTTGAAGTTTGTCTTTCTCTTTCACTTAAAACGCATAAGGGTTTTGCTTTTGTCGGCGAAGCTATATGACAGAACAAATCTACGGTAGTTTGTCTCAAACCAAGTGTACAGTGCATTGACATGACTAAAGATAAATTTTATTAAATAAAAAAATATTTAAGCCACACTAAAAGGATGAAACTCATTTTTGCAGTTTCAATTTAAAATACCATCTTCTGGATAACAACATTAAATATCGTGGATTGCGCTATTTAAATACGGAGAAGCATTTAATGTTTTCTTATGAATTTTTCTTTCTAAATCAGTTTAGCTTAAAATAAGAAAAGATTCAACATAAAAATAATTTAAAATCATAAAAAGATAAAATTGAAAAAAAAATCATAATTATTGATAGCATATTATAATTGCAAATTTATTTTTAAAAAGGTTGTTAAAAAAAAATTCTCGTTTATAAGGAAAAAAAAGTGAATGTTATAAGATATACATGTAAATGAAGAATTAAACAAGGAAAAATAAATCGGCCCACGGAATTGAAATTGAAGCTGCCTAATTTCGTTTTAAAAGTTTCAATAATTTAAGAGTGGGAGAATTCAAATCTTACAAGCACATGACGTCTCTGCGGACGTATGTAGCATGACACGTCAAAGCAGAGCACAACCTACGGAAGCATCAAAGGTAAGGTAATATAAAGCGACCTTTCCAAACAAAAGAATGAAACAGAGAGAATGGTGAGCATTCAATCTCGATACACTGTCTTTCCCTCAGAAACCACCCCCAACGAAACACTCTTCTCCCTCTGCGAGCAAATCAAGCTTCGCACTCACGCACCACTCCTTTACGTCTTCAAGCCACACCCTCATCACGATGCATCAACTTTTCTCAACACTCTTAGGCACTCTCTAAGCCAGGCCTTGACAATCTATTACCCAGTTGCGGGTAGGTTGCGTTGGATCCAAGGGGGGCGATGGGAGCTTCACTGCAATGCCAAGGGTGCCCAACTCTTGGAAGCCATTTCCAAAGATCTCACTTTGGATGATTTGGATGATTTTGTGCCTACCCATTTGGTGTCACAGCTCATACCAAACATTGATTATGACGTTCCCATTGAGGACACGCCGTTGTTGGTTGCGCAGCTTACGAGGTTCCCCTGTGGTGGCGTTACCATTGGGGTGGCTTTGTGTCGAGGGGCCATCGACGGAATCGCAACCATGCGGTTCATGAACACGTGGGCCAAGTTGGCTCGGGGAGAGAACATTGAAAGGGCACCGTGCCATGATCGAAATGTTTTGAATTCGTACAAGGGTCATTCGGGGTTGCACGATCATTCGGAGTTTCACCCTCCTCCTCCTTGGTTAGGTCGATTGGAGAAAGACAGCAAGGTGGCGGTTGCGATGGTGAAGCTGACGGGTGAACAAGTGAAGAAACTCAAGCACAAGGGGAATTCTGGTTCTAGTTCACAACGTTATTCAACTTTTGAGGTTATTTCAGGGCACTTGTGGAGATGTGTGAGTAAAGCACGTTATGCAGGGAAAAGGGAGCAACCTACGAGGTTGACCACTTTGGTTAATTGTAGGCAACGAATGAAGCCACCTCTTGAAGAAGATTACGCAGGGAACACAGCATTTCCTACAGTGACAGCATGCTATTTTGGTGAGATGATGCAGAGGCCATTGAGTTATGCGGTTGGGAAGGTGAGGGCGGCGATTGAAAGAGTGACGGGGGAGTTTGTGGAGTCTGCACTTGATTACATAGATAAGGAGAAAGACATGAATTTGATTAGGTACAATTTTCACTACCCTGCCCCAAGTGTTCATAAGGGAGCATACAAGGGGAACCCGAATCTTTTTGTTGTGAGTTGGATGAATTTCTCTTTCAAGGATGCTGATTTTGGATGGGGAGAACCCGTGTATTTTGGCCCTGGATACATGGATTCTGAAGGAAAAGCATTTCTTCTCAATGACGCTAATGGGGATGGCATCATTGTCGCCATCTCCCTCCAAGCATCTCACATGGATGCTTTCAAGACAATTTTTTATCGTGATATCGACCAGGAATCTCTCATTTCCAAACTCTGACGTCTTTCAAGGGCCTCCTTCTACTTCTTCATTTCTCAAACATGTTAGTAATCACATTTTGTATTAAATGATCATATATTTTGATATCTTTTTTTAATAAAATATTATAAGAAACTTTTTTGTTTCGTACCATCACTTGCGGATGCCATTAAATGCGGAAGATTTTTACGAGCTTCAACCACAAGTTTCTACTTCCAATTTTTTGGTTTATATATTTTCCAGAATGCACGCTGACAACATTTTTTAAGAAGAATTTCTTTTAATAATTCTTTTTTTATAATTTTTTGACATTATGATAATTTATGGTTAGTCTGTTTCAAATTTGACCCTGAGATCGGCGTTGGTGTCAAAATTTGACCCTGAGATCTCCTTTCGTAATGAGTTCATTTTTTCAAAGAAGACTGTGGTTAAATAAATCGGCGTTAGTTGATTGGCAAGCAATAACTTTGAATATATAAAACAATCTTTGTTAGAAAATTTTCAATTGAATCTTTCCGCAAGAAACGTATTTGTCTTCCTACAAGTGAGTAGGACAATAAGACAAATAATTGTCTGTGGTACTATTGTTTATATTTTTATTTGTAGATATCAGAGCTGTGATATCACGTTTAATATAAAATTTTATTTTAACACCTAACGTTTTGTGGATCTTTATTATTTTACATACTAATCAATTTTTTTTTTTATTTAATATAGACTCTCAACTCAGTCTTTTAACAATTTATGATTCCTATAATTCTCATTTATATACTTTCAAGGAATGAAAAAAATATAGAATGAGAAATTATAACTTCTATTCCGTCCTTTTATAATTTTTTTCTTTTATATAATTGTAAATTTATCACTTTATGGGGGTTATAAGCTGTGAAAGTAAAATTGATGATTAAATCTTTTAAAAATGTACGATTTGTTTTCTTTTGGAGATTGTGTTGGATGGAGATGTTTATCTATGTTGATATATGAAGCAGAAGTCACTATTTTGTTTATGATGAGTTAGCTAATCATTACCTTGATAGAGACAAATTTCTGTTTGCTGGAATAATATTTTATAGCTTTATTAAGTGGGATTTGTTTAGAATTAGGAGAGATTTGTGTAATTCTAAATTAGCTTAATTTTTTTGGTTAATGATATATTAGAGGCGATTAATCCAATATAAGAAAGAAAAACCATCAAACCCTCAATATAATCTCAGATGTCGTTTTTTCTTAAAGGGAAAATGATAGTGACCGACCAACTTTCATCACATCCCACTCAAACCTCATATTTCCAGAAAATAAATATACGTTGCTTGTTTTGAGCAGACTATATTGATAAAAAGGGTTACACTTGACTTGTGTAGGCCAAAATAACAGTTATTTATTATTATTTTTAGTTTTTCTTTTCTAATGGTTAGTCATTTACAATTTTATTATAAATTTATTAGTGTTAGAATTTGATTTTCTTCACAACAAAAAAAAAAAACTTCAAATATAATGTTTTTCACTCTCCTTCCTCTCTCTCTTCTTTCTTTATCTCTCTCCTCCATTTATATATAGATTAAAACCATTTAGACATCTCTATTTTCGTAAGGTGTTCCCAATTTGGTCTTCTTCTTTTAAACCTTCCCAATTGAGTCCTTATAAGTGCTAATTTCAAACAAATTAGCCCCTTTTGTTAAAAATCGTTAACGGTGTTAAAATTGTGCAGAGATGAGTAGATGACGTAGTTAAAATTCTCCTTTTGAGGTGCTAAAATTGTGTAGAGGTGTTAAAATTGTGCAGAGGAAAATGGGAAAAATTTGAACACTTTGCACAATTTTAACACTTCTGCACAATTTTAAGACCTCAAAAGGAGAATTTTAACAACGTCATCTACCCACCTCTGCACAATTTTAACACCGTTAACGATCTTTAACGGCAGGGGCTAATTTGTTTGAAATTAGCACTTATAAGGACTCAATTGGGAAGGTTTAGAAAAAGGGGAGCAAATTGGGAATACCTTACGAAAATAGGAATGCCTAAATGGTTTTAACCTTTATATATATATATATATATATATATATATATATATATATATATATATTGTAACTATTGTACACAATAAATATACTAAAGATATGAATAATTCAACATATATTTATTGAAAAAATATTTACATATTAACGCGATTTTATCAATTTGATACTATGATTATTATTTATGATAAAATATAATTTTTTTATTATTATTATTATTATTATTATTATTATTATTATTATGATTATTATTATTATTATCTATCTAAGGTAAGTATTATTTATATGATATTACAACATAGGTTTACGTTCTATGGTAATTCTATAAATATAATTTATATTCTAAGGAAATACTCACTCAAATCTCATACACACTTTCTTATATTCATTTCTATAGATCTAAACTCTCTTACTAACTTGTTTCTCTAAGAATTTTTTGCAGATAGGTCTTCCCTCGTGTTTGAACCTTCAAAAGTATATACGTTAGGAACTTAAAGCCATTCGAATCACACCATTTCAAAGGACCACGTTCAAGATCCCGATAAGAACATTTAGTACCCTAGGGCCTCGGTAAAACTTTTCCCCGACCTTATTCTTCTATGGTCACTACTTGAAGTCAAGTCCAACTTTCCCACGAGATGGAATCCCACTCGGTGGCAACCCTTCAATATCAAATGAAAATGCTAATCTAGCATAACAAAGAACAGTGTAGGCATTACGATGTCAAGCTTAAAGCCCTATACACCCAACATCAAGCGAACCTACAAGAGCTTTAACAAAAGCTGATTAGCCTAGAGAAAGAGAAATCACCTCCTTGACCTCGGCCTAACTCCTGAGAAGAAGGCTCATGTAATTCCCCGGCAGAAAGCAACCCACTAACATGACGAGATTCATGTGGAAGTCGCGATCAATCCCCTCGACGCAGGACTCAAAGAGATTGAAGCATGTCAACCTAATGTAAAATGGAGAAAACTCACAAATGCTTCTGCTACTCAGAGCACAATAGGTACAAACATTGCGGCCCACACCGAGATGCGAAATCAACGTAGTCCTAAGATTCCACAAAACTTCCTGACAGGAGGGTTAATCGGGAAGAATGTTAGGCTTCTCGAGTACACACCCAAAATTTTCGAGACAAGACCAACCACATTAAGAACTTTCATCTTTCCACAACATTAGTTTCTTGTGCCTGCATCTCGAAGGAAATCCTTATCAACATTTGGAAATACGACAAGACAACCAATCCGACCAACCATCCGAAGGTTTATCTAATCCAAGTCAGCATCACAGTCAAGATAAAGAGTTATTTTGTAGATTGTTTCCTACCACCCTGGATGGGCTGTAAGACCTAGGAAAAATGGTTTATGGAAGGGTGGTTTGGAGATAAATTATGTTTATTAGAATAAGAAATAATATATTAAACTGAAGTGAAGTATAACATAAATGGTTAAAGTTCTTTGTTATGGGTGATGGTCAGGGTCAAATTATGTTGGGTGCATAAAATATTTTATAATTATTTTATTATTATCTTAAGTAACTGTGTAACATGTGTACATATTTATTACAATCGCTACGCATGATTGTAGCAGAGATAATTGTCATGGTCTGTGTGGTTTGTTGTGGTTGTTTGGAACTTGTGTGTGTGTGTGTTATAGTCTAGGTTCAAACACACACAAACACACACACACACACATACACAAACACATACAAACATACACACACATGTAGACACACACACATGCACACAGAAACACATACACATACACACAAACAAACACACACACACACACACACAAATTAAGGTATTTGGGAGAGTGAAATTAATGAGAAAACCAACTTGGATATAAAGGTCAAATTAACGTGAAAAAAATAAGGCAATTTAGGGGAAATCAAATAAAACATTTTAATTAGGGATTAATAAGAATCAATTAGGATCAATATTATTTTATTTTAATATATTTTGAAAATAATGGGCTTTAAGGTTTTAGGAAATAAACCCAATAGTGTTAGGTATGCCTCCTATTTATATTACATTAAGATAGAAACCCTAGTCATAAAAAAAAAGTAGAAATTTTGAGTGTGTCGTGAGAATGAGAGTTTGATCGAGTGAAGGTCTTTAAGAGCTCGAGGGTGCAGTTGAAGGACATTTTCGTGATGATATCAGAAGTCTTTTTTCTTAAGTTAATTAATTACACATTACATTTTTTGTATCAGAACTTGGTATTCAAAACAAATTTGGGCCTTAGGGAGTGAGCTTGTTTAGCTTTTGTTGTGTATCTCTGTAGCTTGTTATGGTGTTTAGTTTTTGTTGTATATCTTTATAGCTTATTGCGGTTGTGATGTACATTATGTAGTTTCTTTTTAAGAGTCATGTGTTATTTATAGTCCTATTTGGTATGTTAAATGTGATTATTTATGTTTAAATTGTTTTAAATTGTTATATATCGAATAAATGGTCAACGTGATGTAATAACAACATGCAATTCAGGTGTCTTAGAATAATGTCATTTTAAGTGATTTATGAGGCACAATCCATCCAAGTTTAATGGGGAGGCTACCCCTGATGAGGCAGATGCTTGGATTAGAGAGAATAAGAAGATCTCCAGGGTTATCGAATGTTCAGAGGAGTAAAAGCTTGGTTATGCGTCTTTTTTACTGGTGGGTGAAATTAAGTATTGGTGGAGTGATATGCAACAGCTGATGAAGGCTCGTGGTGAGGCCATCACTTGGCCCAGCTTCATGATGAGTTTTATGGAGAAGTACTTCCCTGACATTGTTAAGTTCAAGCGAGAGGATGAGTTCTTGACACTACAACAGGGCAAGATAACCGTTCAGGCCTATGTGAACTAATTCAAGTTTTTAACTCGGTTCTACTCACATAACATGAGCGAAGAATGGAGGTGTCGTAAGTTTGAGAGAGGCCTAAGGCACGAAATGATGAAGGTTATTATGCCAATGAGGATCAGGGAGTTTCTGACTTTGATATAACAAACCAAGATAGTGGAGCAGCTGGAGGTGGACCCGAGTCAGGTTGTGAGAACTCAGAAAGGAAGTTTTTCTAGTGGGGACCAACAAAGGAAGCCTTACGAAAGGTTTAACAATTCATTCATGGAATTCTGAGATGTTTTAAGTGCGGGGAAGCACATTTTAGATGGGACTGCCCAAAGTTCTTAGGAAGGAAGACCTATGAAAGAAGGTGTTTCATTTGTAACAAGCCAGGCCACTTCACTCACATTTGCCCTGAGAGGAAGCTAGTGGATGGACCACATCAGTAGAAATCTTTTAGAGGGAACCTGCGGGCAGTCGAGAGAGTATTCGCAATGTCTGGCGCGGAAGCGATACAATCAGGTAATATAATCCAAGACACATGTACTTTGTGAAGTTGTGAGAAAACACTAGAAGGGGGTTGAATAATGTTTTCATACCCTTTTTTTCGCGACTAGAGGACTAAGCATGATGTCTGTAACACTTATGAGTTAGTTGTACTTTATCTATAAACACAATTCCATGAAGATAGTTTACAGAACTAACTCAATATTGCCAAAAGATATTTAAGCATTAACTTGTTGAAGATGTAAACGGTAGCTGAAAACTTAATGCTAACTTGAGTGCGTATTAAGATCACCTTCATTATAGGCTAGTCGTTTACTGAAAAGACTACAACACATAAACAATTTTTATACTGGTTCACTAGTTAAAGCTACATCTAGTTCTCCTCTAAATTAAATTAGAGGGTTTCATTAAATATTCAATGAAGTACAATTGAGTGTTTTAAACCATTCCTGGTGTTCCTAGTCATATTGAGTAACCATTGTTACTTTTGACTAGTTAAGTTCAACTCACTCTTAATTGCGTAGTATTATTCATCACTCATAGTATCCTTAAACGATTTTAGTATCATTCTGATACATCATCTAGTTGAGTATCACCCACTCTTGGTTGTGAAGTATTTTTCACCACTCCTGATATCCTTGATCAATGAATAACCTCCAGTTGTCCCAGACCAGTTGAGTATTCTCCACCACTCTTGGTATCCTTAGTCAACGAGTAGTTGTTAGTTAACCTAGACTGTATGAGTATTTTCACCACTCTTGGTATCCTCAATCAGTGAATAACCTCATGTTATCCTAGACTGGATAAGCATTCGCACCACTCATGGTATCCATAGGCACTCCTGGTATCTACCAATACCGCATAGTTAAGTTTCATTCACTCCTGATTGTATAGTATTCTTCGCCACTCTTAGTATCCCTAATCAACGAATAACTTTTAGTTACCTTAGACTAGTTGAGTATTCTCACCACTCTTGGTACTAGACAATTTTAGTACCCTCTGATACACTGCCTAGATTTCCTTAACTCTCCAGAGCTAAGTTGCAAGTGTTTTTAATCTCTCCATAATTGCAATCAACGATTTCTTACAAGTTGTTTAGACTATTACTCTCGTAGAGAGGGTATGAGTACAATACAATATTGTCTAAATACTCGCAGGTGTTTCTCTTCTCACTTTTTTTCTCTCATCTTAAAAAAGTAAGCAAATAATATAATAAAGGTTAAGAGGTTTGCTTGACTTCTCTTTTTCTTTCTTCTCCCTCCTTATAAAGGTAAGTAGATATTACAATAAAGCTTGAGAGAATTTCTTAGTGTTTCACTCAATTTCTCTCTCTTCTTTCTTCAAGTGGATGTTTTGATGAAGCTTGAGAGTATACTTCTTTTATTGAGCTCTTATCTTTCTCTTTTTCCTTGGTTAAAGGAATTTTGCTTTAATAGCTCAAAGAGATTTCTTTGCTTAATCGATGATGATATATCTTCCTATTCATATTTCCTTCTTCATCATCATCTTCTTTTTTTATTTATACACCTTGATGATATTGTCGTTTTGACGATGCTTGTCTTGAGATTTAATAATATGACCATTTGACAAAGCTTGTCTTGATATATGTTCTCTTATGGCTATTGGTGTAAATGTTTGTCACAGGATGAAGTCTTTTTGTCAGAGTAGACGTGTTTTCAAAACTTTATCAAAAGCATACTTGACTTCTTATTTGGCATAGCTATTGATAAGCGGGTCATTCTTCTTTTATCTTCTTCTTTACATCATTCATTTTGATTCTTATAAGATGAGGCAGGTGAATGTTTGTAGTAATTGTCATGCACAAGATAGAACAAAATTTTGTACAACATGTATGTCCTATTTCCTGTTTGCTTTGATATTTTCAAATGCTTTAAGAATTCGTTCAAGATTTTATGTTTTCTATTATTTTGCTTGTGAGTGTAACTGATATTGTTTAGTCTGTAAGATACTCCTTCTTGTTTAGTGTTTTACTTGTTGTTTTCATGATTTGTTTAGACGTAGGTACTATGTCACGATTTCCTAAGACAAGAACATTTTGTGAATGTCTTTCTTGTTACTAACACCTACTACTAGTCTGTTTAGGATTTTGATGTGTAGTCCTTTCATCATATGTCACTTTTGTTGTTTTTGAACGTTAAGTATTTAATGTCATTGAATGCTTAACTCAGAACAATAAAATGTTTTTCATTTTCTACTGTTGAGGTAGTGTTTAACAAATAAGTTTTTCTTCTAAAGATAACAAACGTTGAGTAGGAACTTCATCGTTGGATGAAGTAACAGTTTAGCTCATGGTATCGTTTAAACTGATGTAAATGTTTTTTTATGATTTTGCCTTTTTAGAGTAATAATGCTTAGCATGTTATGTTTTCCTTTGTGTTTTGGGTTTAGGCTTTTAGAGTGTTTTTGTCAAAGACATTGTCTTGACACTGTTTTGTTTTCTCAAGAGTTCAACCGAATTCTTCTTGGGTATATAGTAAGGTTAAACGTTTAGCTTAAACTCTCTTAGATGCTTTGACTTAACAGTCGTTTATCATTGCGTCTGAGTGTTTTAGCTTAGTTGTTTTTTAAGTTTTCTACAATTCTAAGTGTTTTCCTAAGTTGGCCTAATTCTAATGCTTTTGTTCATGTTTTTCTACAATCATATTGTTCTTTAAGTGTTTTCTTAAGGTTTTCTTTACCTGGTCTAATTTTGTTTGTGTTTTTCTATAATCCTATTGTTTCCTAAATGTTTTCGTAAGATTTTCTTTAACTGGTCTAATTTTGTTTCTCTTATGTTGTATCCAGGTAATGTTTACATTTTTGTTTGTCCTATTTTTCTAGTGTCATAGCCTAGTTTGACCTTACTGTGATTTTTTGTGTTATACTTCTTTCTCAAAAGATCGTTTACATCTTTTCTTCTTGGTGAATTAGACTCGTTGTGTAGATACCTATTCTTTCTAACTTAGGAGTTTTGTTTGTCCTAACATTTAATGTTTGTTTTCTATTCTATGAGACTTCCTATTGTGTGGATACTTGTTCTTTATAACTTAGGGTTTTTGTCCTACCATTTGGTGTTTGTTTTCCATTCTTCAAGACTTCTTCGTTTCATGTTGTTTAGTTAAACTTCAAAACCAAGGGGTCTATAGACGAGCTTGTCTTGTCTTAACACTTTGTTTGGAAGATATGTGCATGTTTTGTTTGATTTTGGAGCTACGCATTCTTTCATATATCTTGCATGTTTGGGGACAACATGAGAAATGTAAGGCCCATCAAAAAAAGGACATTATGGAAGGGTGGTTTAGATGTCAATTATGTTTTGTAAAGGAATTTTCAAATGTTGTGTTGTGCTATTAAATAATCTTGTGTTGCTTATGTAGTGATTATTTTCTAATAACATCTATCCTTTTTCTGAGTTGTTAGAGTGTGTTGAGTTTTCAAAAGTTGATTTGGTTGGTTTCCACTTGGTGTGATCTAAGGTAGGACATATCCTCTTGGTTGTATTTAAGAAATGATCTTGTGTTATTTTCTATCTTGTGCATGTTTTGGTTGTAGTGAGTGTTTGTTTAAACAAATACAACTATTGGATTCTAGTTATTCAATTGAGTAATTCATACTAGATGTAAGATCAATAGTAGTCTAAATTGGTATAAATTTTTATGTGATATTTTTCTTTCTTGATAATTTTTTATCTCATTGAATGCCAATGTTTATCAATATTGATTCCTAAATCAAATGCATTTAAATTTCTATTTGAAGCAATTTTTTGAAGAATTTGAAGAAAGGGTAAAAATATCATTCTATTTAGCTTAGTCTCATTCGTTTCTAGCAAATTCTTGTCCTTTACAAGTCTTCTTTTGAATAACAACACATGACATTGCCATCTTGAAGCGAAAGACACTATTCGACCTTACACAATCTTCCATCCAAGAATTAATAATATATAATCTCTCAACAAAACACCTTTAACACTCTTGAATTCCTTCCTTAATTCAGACCTAGCTTACAATAGTTTTCCTTATATCATCTACAACCAACCCTTACAAAACCCAAAACATCCAACCAAACCTATACACCATATCCATCAAAATCAAAGCTCTCACAAACTTACATCATTCCACTCTTCAAGAATCTTTCCAAAATTCCACAAGAACCTTGATAAACATCACCAACCCAACCAATACCATTAACCTTCTAAATAATACTCGAGCTACAATAAAACCCAATCATTCACCTTTAAGAACAATCCAAAAATCATAAACATAGGAGTTGTTCTTCTCCGATTCTCTCATTCTTCTTGTGTTGGGAAGCATGTAGTGGATTGATCAAACCATCTTTAAACTCTTTCTCATATTTACATCAATATAACAAAGTATGACACTACTTTTAAACAAAAATTGTAAGATTTTTACTTCTTTCTTTTTTATGTATTACTCATCCCTTGCTCTATTTTTGCACAAAGTAGAACTCTCAACTCATTTATGCGAAGGTATACACGTATTGTTCACCTTGTAGATTTTTTTTTTTTTATAATGACTCATGTTTTCATATGTTTTACATCTCTTATATAAAGAGCTATAATGTATTTTTGTTGAAGGGATAGAATACTTCATAAGTGTTTTATTATAATTATTTATTATATTTTTTTGGAAAAAAACAATAAATGATTTCAATAAAAATATAGTCATATTGTAAAACTAAAATACAAATATAAATAAAATAAAAAACATGACCATTATTTTATTAATAACGTAAAGAGATACAAAAGTGTTTTTCAAAACTTAAAAGAAAATGTATGAATGTTATTTAAAAACACCTCAGGATATAATAACGCAATTTTTTCTATAGTTAAGTCATTCAATTTTACTTATAAAAAGAAGCTCCAATTTTTATATTTTAAAATTTTAATCTTTAGTTTCCATAATTTTTAATTAAATTTTAGTTAATGTTATTGTTAAATAAAAACAATAAAAAATTACAGTATGTTAAAAATATTATTTTAAAAAGTAGGGAGCGTGGTCATTCTTTTATTAAAGTTCAATAAAAAAAAATAACACTGTATAAAAAAAAATGTGATTGTAGTGTATCTAACCTAATAGGAGGTATGTGTAATTTTTTCTTAATTTATTCATATATCTAATTATAAAAGTTTACATGTACACGTAAGTCAAACTTTTTTTTTAGTGGTTCCAGTTAGTCGGCATTTGAAGTAGATTGCACGTTTGTTGTTGTACTCCATAAATTATAATTAAAAATAAATTAATCATGAAACCAAGTCAAACACAAATTCTCCTCTTTTGGATAACAAACATTAAAATAAAATCGTGTTAAATACAGTAATTATTTGTTCATAAATGTGTGATGGATCCACATATAATCATAAATTGTCAGCTCAATATATAATATGATATATTTGGGCAAATTATCATAACACCTACTATTTGTATACTGTATAATTAATAATAGTTAAAACTGTCATAATTCTTTTATTTTTAAAAGAATTTAAAAAGAAGAAACACCTAAAAACATCACTATTTTCATTGTATTGAAATATAATGAGGTACTGTTATAAAACCTCATAATATATTAAATCTGCTTTTCATAAATAACAAAAATAAAAATAAAAATACAGAGTAATAGTGAACCATATACTTCTAGAAAATCTCAATTCAAAGGAAGGGAGAAATTAAAGTTGTGATTTTATTGTTATATGTGACACTTGATTGATAAAAGAGCTAATACAGAGTGCACCCACGGATGGTTGGAACCATTCCATCTAAAATTACGCATTTCCCATCATTTCACCTTTTAAGTAACGATAATACAATACACTTTTACATTTATTTTACATATAGTATATTTATTTAATATATAGTATAAAGATAGAATCATCGTTAAAAAAATAAACTTTTATATTTTTTTTAAGTGAGAAGGAGAATAAAAAATAATATAAAATAAATGTAAAAGTTTTATATGTTTCAAAGTTTATTGGCTCACCAGGAACCGTGCCAACAACCACTTAACCTATAATCTATAGGGACCTCTTCCATACAATGTCACTGTTTTTTATTATGTTAATGAAACCTCTGCTTTAAGTTTCATCTGTCACAGTCTTCAAAAAGTTCACACACATTTTCTCCCAAGCCTTATGGGTTTCTGTCGGATTATTGAGTTCTTTTTCTATGTATCTAAATCCAAGCCTTAACGAGTTTCTGTTGGGTTATTAAGTTTTTTTTTTTTTTTATGTATGTGAAAAATATGTTCATATAATGTGTCTATTATGTCTCACTAGGTTAGAGACTTAAATAATGTGAACTGTTATGTCTCCTTAAGTTTAGTGGAGATGAATCGTATTAATATAACACATTAGAGTTATTTGAAGATAGAAAAAAACCAAGTTAGAAAAGAAAGGAAGAGAGAAAGTATTTTCCGCGTAACCCTAAACCTACACTGATGTTTTCATCGTTGTAAAGTCGTTCACCATTAAATGAAGTTGATTTTTTGGACAGTGGGTTTCAGACCTATAGGTCTTCATTCTGACCATGGTCAATCTGAGGTCTAGTTTGAGAGTAATTGGTCTCGTACTAGAAGTCCTATTTTGAAATTTTTTTATCTTCTTTGTTCTTACTTGTAAGCATTTGCGCTTAGTTAAATTAATTGATTGAAAACACCATTTGGTGTTGTTTTTGGAGACTCTTTTGTATTCTATTATTGATCATAGTGAATTTTTCTTTTGTCTGGACAACTTGTGGTTTTTACTCTTACATTGAAGAGTTTTCCACGTTAAAAATTGTTGGTTTCTTTTTGTCCTTTCGATTCTGTATTTGTTCTATTTGTAAGAAAGAAGATTGATTTTCCACTGAGTTGTTACTCTTTTGTGAGTTATTATAATTTTGGGCCCTTTTCCCATCAGCTCCCACGGTGCAGCCCTCTCCCACGCGTGAATACCAACACCATCCTACCATTCAAAATATCAATTTTCTTTTTATGTATTAATTAATTATATCAACAGTCCAATACTATTATTAGCTCATAAACCAACATTCTATAAAAATCAATCTAACTTAAAAGGGAAAATTAACATACTATAATGCAGTTTGAAGCAAACATTAGAGTTAAAAACGTAAGTGAATTGAGCTTTGTCAATCTGCCTGCAGTGCATCACAAATGCAATATCAATATGGTGGTCTATTTCTATGGGGATCAATATAGATTCTTAAAAACAGAATAATATTCAAAGCAGTATGCATACAAGTTATAACTAAAGATGCATCAATAACAGTGATTACAATATTGAAAAATAAATTAACCATTTCGAATGTTACATGGAAGCTGGAATTCTCAGTGGCCATAAAAGGAAATTCATTGATGAAGAGAAGAAACTATTAACAACACCACAACATATTAAATCTCAAACTACACTTCACAGAGCGACGAACAGAAACAAACCATAAGCAAATATCCATTGATTTTAATATTTGCTTCTCTTTAACATAGCAAAGAGTGTAAGAAACCTTTATAGCAAGGTGAGTTTTTTGCTACCAATTTCTACTAAAAAATATTAATAGCAGATTCACACACAGTCTCATATACCTCAATATATTAGACCAATAAGCAATTCAGCAAACATTATATATGCATCATTAAATAAAGTATGAAATCCATATAGCTCTGTCAGTTCCCAACATTTTATCATGAATGTGGCTTGGAACCTAATTTGATAAGGCTTTAATCCTAGTTAGAGAAAGTGAAATACCTCTTTTCTTCCTTGTTCTTGCAAGACTAGTGGTAGCAATTCAGCTTATGGTAGTTTTTGAGAACTACGATATTAAAACGTCATATTTATTATAGGTTTTTTAGTGAAACAAAAAATGTCTTCTAAGTGTTATGTGTCCAAACATCAAATCAATTCTGGTGTTCATCCCCAAAAGGGTTTTTGCTTAAGGTAACATGCTAGATGTTAAGATACAGACAAGGCACGCAACCCACGGTTTGATCCCAAACTTCCACACTGAAATCAATTCTAGAAACCACTTAGATAACCAAAACACAGAATCATACAAAGAAGCCTTGTCTAATTTTCTGTTAAGATGTAAATTTTTATCACAGATTTCTGCAAAGAAAGTTCAACCAAGTTCAATTGTGCCCTTTAATAAAAGAAGAACACATACAATCTTTTTAAAACTACATGTCATCTATCACAATTTAGAAGCATGCTTCTCTATATCCTCATAGAACAACTTCTTCAACGCATCTACATACGATTTCCGCAAACAAACAGCTACAACGAAGCCATCACCACTTGCAGTGTCCAAAAGGAAAGCCTTGCCATTAGAATTAATGTTCCCGGGAAGCAAAATAACAGGTTTCCCCCACCCAAAATCCGTCTCAAAATACAAAAAATTGGCCCAACCAACCACATTCACATTAGGGTCTTCTCTACCTTTCCCAGCAGAGTTGTAAAACGTGTCCCTGAACAAATCCATGTCCTCCACACGTTCTATATAATCAAGAGCAGACCTGACATACTCATCACGCATTCTCTCAATCGATTCACTCACTTTCCTCACAGCATAGCCAAGAGGTTTCTGCATAATGTCATCAAAGGAACAAGTTTCTGTCACAGTAGGAAATGTTGCATTGCCAAAATATGCAGTGGGAAGAGATGGCCTCAAACGGTTTCTACAGTTAACCAAAGTGTTCAACCTCGTCGGTTGAGACGCATCACCTAAATAACGAACCTTGCACATGCACCTCCACAAGTGACCACTTATGACCTCAAAGCTAGTAAAACCTCTACCATGCCCACTTCCAAAGTCACTCGCTTTATTCTTCAGTTTCTGAACTTGCCCTTTTGTGAGTACCATCAAGGCCGTACCCAGTTCATGTTGCATCACCTCATCGCGTTTTGTCCAAAGGGGCGGTGGCAGAAACTCAATATGTTCAAACCGCGGCGGTTTATTCAGTTTGAACGAATCAAGTTTCGATCGATCAAACAAAGGAGTCAAACCGGAATCTAAACTCTCCCCTCTGGCGAGTTTGGCCCAGGAGCTAATGAAGTTCGAAAGTGAAGTTCCGTCAAGGAAAGCGCGACACATGGCAATTCCAAGTGTGATGAAACCACACGGGAACCTGGTGACCTGCGCCACCAGCAAGGGAACATCCTCAATCGGGACATCGTAGTTGATCTTGGGGACAGCGTAGGTGGGAGCGAACTCACACAGATCTTCAAAACTGAGTTCAGTGTTGCACGTGGCTGCCACGAGAAGCACCCCTTTGGCGTTGCAGAGAAGCTGGAAGCGGCCACCGTGGATCCGGCGCAAGCGACCGGCAAAAGGGTGGAAAACAGTGAGGGTTTTGCTGAGAGAGGTTGAGAGAGTGTGAACCGCAGAAGCGAAGGATGAATCATCGGTGATGCGTGTGTTGGCGTAGATATAGAGCTGAGATCCGTGGTTGGGAAGCTTGATTTGGTCGCATAGGGAGAGTGAGGAGATTGAAGTTGGCGTAATCTCGGAGGGCACCACAACATCGGAACTTTGTATGGTAACCATGTTTTTGGCTGATTCTTGGATGCCGTCCATTGTCGCTGTCTCTTTATCCATATATAGAAAGTTCGTACTTTCTTGTTAAAAGAGTAAAAGAAAAATGACTCACATTTGACACATTTAAGGTAAAATGATTTGAAAGAATAAATTTTTGTAATTTAAAAAAAATTAAAAAAATGTGAAATAAATATAAAAAAATTATATGTACTAAAATATAATTTTTCTTTTTAAAATACAAACTATATTTTGAGAAACTAATATTTTTTTTCTCAATAAGAATGTACTTTTTTTATCTTTTTTATTTTTTAAAATATAAAAATTTACTCTTTTAATTATATTATATTTATAATGTGTTAAATAAATATAAATTTGGATAATTCTTTCCTGCCTTATAGTTACTTTTCTAAAAACATGTTTTGGTGTGCTCTCAACGTTACTTTACGCGTCAATATTTATTTTTTCTGAACTTTCTTTATTCGTCGTTTTATTAGGCTTCTTTCCGGAATAAACCTAATTTAAAAAATAGAAAACGTTTCCATTTCTGAACCTGGTCTCAATTTCTTTAATGATTTAAAATTGTTGCCTGATTTGTGAATTCCATGTTTCATGCATTCAATAGTAATATATTAAATTAATTTCTTAAAACCAAATATATTTAATTAATAATTTTTTAAATTAGTAAAAATTTCTAATATGATATAATAATATAAATATTACTAAAAATTATTCTTGATGCTATTTTAATAATTTAAAAGATAATAAATAAAGGTGAAAAATATTAGAAATTAATTTTAATATTATAAAATACTTTAAGTTTGCGAATAATATTAAAAAATATAAAAAAAGTTAAATTAATAATAATAATTTAAAATTATTTTAAAATTAAGTTGTGACAAAAAATTAAAAGAAATATTTAAAGTATTTTTAGAAAAAGCAATTAGGAAATATAAAATTCATACAAAATTAAGGTAATAGTTTAATTTTTTTTATATTATTAAATTACAAATAATTCTATTAAACATATATGACGAAACATTAAGATGTAGAGAAATTTAAGGTTAATGCATTGAATTTTTTTTTCAAAGTTAATGTTATGTGTAAGGAAAATAAATGGAATTTAAAGAATAACAAATGCTTTAGATAAATTTTATATGGTTCAATATATTTTATAAGATAAAGTGATTTAAACTTTTGGTTGTGTAACTAACGAGAAAAGTTAAACATTTCAGTCACTTACACTATTTTATATCAAGAGGGGTGAAACTTATTGTAAATTTGGAGTAATAAAATTCGTTGTATCTTTTTTAAAAAGATAGTAAACTTTTTTAAGAGTGTTAAAAGAGAAGTGGACGTAGTTTAATTGGAGTGAATTAATATAAAATTGAGTTTTTGTTTCTGTTATTTTATTGTGTGCTTTTAAACGCTTTCGAAAAAATTCTTAAGTGTTCAACATTGTCTACAAACCGTCTAACTCCTGCAAACAACGTCTAACACTAATTGTGAAAAGATTTTCAAACTCTATTTAAGCCCCTCCCCTCTCTCCCTCCCCCCTTCCCTCT
This sequence comes from Vigna mungo, assembly GCA_036885675.1. NCBI lineage: Eukaryota > Viridiplantae > Streptophyta > Magnoliopsida > Fabales > Fabaceae > Vigna > Vigna mungo. The sequence goes on along the minus strand of CP144695.1, from coordinate 30,994,883 downwards.
TTCTCTCCCTCCCCCCTTTTATAGAGTTTTCCTATTATTTTAAAGTCATTTCAAAGCCATGAAGAATCTTTCACCTAGAAGTAATCTTATGAGACTCCAGTTAAGAACTGAACAAACTAAGCCTTAGAGGAAACCCACATTGGGAGGAAATCTCACACTTGAAACCTTGGGAGCCACCACTACAGCCACACTGTCAACGTTTACAAAAGTACAATTTAACCTCTGTTTTGGAGGGAGATTTTAAAGTCTTTTAGAAGAGACTTGTTAGAAAAATTGTAGAGAGATTTAGAAATAGACTTTAGAGAATCTCCTCACACCTTTCCTCTGTATTTAAATAACAGCTTTATAGGATTATGAGATGGAGTTTCTTTCATGTTTTAACTTCTTTCCATTCACTATGAGAAGCTAAATCGCCTTGGTGTTGGAGTGAGATGTAAACCGCTTTGAACTCTCTTGTATTCAGTATTATCTTTATTTATGAATGTTTGCTTTTGATCATAAGTTTTTTAATTGATTTATGCTTGTTGTTGGATGAAATGATCATTTATCTTATTTCACTAGCTTGAAATTAAGTGGAAACTAGTCTTAAGTTGCGGTCCAATCAATTTTCATGTATGCTTTTATATGTTAGGAATAAATATAAGGTTGTAGCTTGAGATAGAGTCTTGATCTTAATGTAGGCTCTATGTGTCAGGGATGGACCTAGAGTTACATTTAAGAGAGCTCTTAGGACTTGGTCATTTGTAGCATTATATTTAATATAGATCTGAACAAGAGAGGAAAAAGTGGTGAAGTCAAACATCAACACGATTTAATCATCTGAAAGTCATTCACTTTGTAATCCAAATTGTTTTCCAACATATTTCACACTATTTTCACAAAACACTTTTGTTTTCTACACATCATAATCATCTATACTTTCCATCAATGATCAAGATAGTTAGAACATTGTGTTTTCTGCCAAATCCTTGTGGATACGACGCTTGTTATGCTACAAACTGCCTACTTGGGTTATTGTGTGGCAACCCCCTAGTCCTTGACTTGGTTTCTCTCACTTTCCAATAAAAAAGATCAAGAATTTGTTATTCTTACATTTAGGTAAGTGCTAAGTGGTGTTACCAATCTATAAACGGAACACATTCACTTGGAAAAAAATATCATTTGCATTGTTATGCATAATATCTTATATTTAACATTTTTTGCTTAATAATAGGAAGATGGTTGAAAATTGTCATGTAGAACCAATAAGCACTGTGAGTCTAATTGTAGTCCAAAATAATGCATTGAAAATAACCATGTACATGTTGTACAAGCTATTGATGAGTATGGTTTTGAGAAGATAACAAGTGCTAAAAAATTCAAAATAAGCATGACATATTCTAGAGAATACCTACAAAGGATATGTACATCAGAAGCTACATACACCAGACGACGCTAAAGTTAATATTGAAGTATGTTTGAGAAACGATGTTACTTTTGGCCTATACTATACTAGGTTTAATACTTATCGACTGGTAAGGTCCTTGGGCAATGACTGGTGAGGTGATTTACATCAAGAAGAGTACATATGGATATGTATTTTTCATGGGAATTTCACTTGGTTTTAAAAGAAGTAACCAATAGTAACACTTTCACTGTGTGAAGTCGAATATGTAACAGCATCTTGGTATGTGTGTTATGAAGTATGGCTTAGAAATCTACTAAGCAAGTTGGAACTATAATAGGAAGGTGAGATTATGATAGGAGTTGATAACAAGTCAACAATTGAGTTGACAAAAAACCCAATCAATCATGAAATGAGCAAATATATTGATGTTCATTTTCATTTCATCCGAGAATAAATGAAGGCAATGTGGACTTAGTGCAAGTGGAAAGCCGAGAACAAGTTGCAGACATTTTTACAAAATTCATTGTCAATTGTTTTAATTGCAAGAAGTTGATCAGGATGAAGGATGATAGAAGCATTTAAGTTTATGGTAGAGTTTTGTTGAATAAACTTAAATAGATAATTTTAAAAGGATAGTTAATGTTGGAGTAGTTTTGTCGATTGTAGATTCAAAAGGTTTATTGTTTATTGTAGCATATTGTTAATGGTCATGTCATGCTATATAATTAGTAAATAATTTTATCCGAATTTGAGTGGATTTTGCAAACAAGTGGTAAGATCCTAATGGTACTTTGATCGCTCCTTCTGTTTGAAGAGGACTTTCTCATTAGTGAGAGAAGAATATCCACCTGCAAAGACTCTCCAAAGCTCAAGTTAATAAGAAATGTTGAGACAAGATTGTTTAGAGAAACTAGATTGTCCAAGAACTCGTATTTTGAAATTTAACAAACAACACTCAACGAAATATTGATAATAAGATATAATGGTTAATGTTGATGTGTACTAAAGAATAATATTGGATGAAACATGTGTTTATCATATATAACAATATATCTAGTGTATCAAATAAGATAAATATAAAGAATAAAATGATTGTGGTAAGATTTTGTCTAAATGAAAGAAAGGTTTGATACAATAGAAACATTATCTTAGTGAATGCTGAACTAAATGTTAATGCTTAAAAGTTCAACATACAAACATGGAGAGCCACCACGCATTTGACAAAACGTGATAAATGCCATCAAGAGATGCACAATTATTTGGTATCTCAAACATGCTCAAGGCTTAAAAGATCATACCATAACATATCATACACTTTGCAGGCATGTGACAAAATGTTTTGAACACGCAACATGTTTAACGATCATAAACGTTTAAAACATTTAATGTTGTATGAAAGAGTACCTTTCTTCTTGCATGCTTTGTTCTTGTTATTTGTGCAGGACATGTCAAAACTAAAATCTTTATTCAAAAGCACTACACAAAGGACAGAAAGATGTTGAGAGACAATCTTAGGATGTTTCCTCAAGCTTTGCACTAAAAGGCTATACAAGCTACGTTTGAATGAAAGCACTGATAAAGCATTGTCACGCTGCAATATAGTCCTGAGTCTGACCTACTACTTAAAACGGCTATGTAGTCTATCCAGAAGTCAACTTTTTGTCTAACGATCATTTCTCAAGGAGGTTATATAAAGAAGATCCACTAAAGAGAAGATGTTGTTGAAGTTGAGGGAGGAGAAATTAGAAGAGAGAAAAGGAGAGAAAAAGAGAACCTACTCAAGAAAGATCATTAAACAAAGCCTCTTCTCTACCTGAAAGGATATATCCTCTAATGATCTTTAACATTAGAGGAATAATCTCGTATGTTTAGATATTATACTGAATTGCATTGATCCTCACCTTAAGAACCATTCAAATCTATATTTGTAATCAAACACTGAATGTGTTTGTATTTAATCATTGTATTGAGTTAAACGTTCTAGTAAGGATTGACTAGGAAACCGGGAGTGGTTGACAATACTCAATTGTAAATTATGAGTGGTTATAATACTTGGCCAACGAGAGTGGTAAATTTGGGCTAGTCAGGTTGACCAGGGAAACCATGAGTGATTTAGAATACCCCACTAGTCAGGTTGACTAGGAGAACCAGGAGTGGTTTATAATACTCAACTAGTCAAGTTGACTAGGGAAACCATAAGTGGTTTAGAATACTCAAAGCCAGTCAGGTTGAGTAAGGCGAACCAAGAGTTGTTTGATAACATGTGCAACCAGAAGTGGGTTAGACTCAATTGTAATCTTGAATAAGATTAGTGACACCTCTCAAGAGTTCTTGAGGGAGACTGGACGTAGCTCAGGTTGAGTGAATCAATATAAAAACATTTGTATGTCTCCCTTATTTATTTGACATGTTTTCTTGAAACGCTTTATCAAAAACACAATCGTCTAACACTTATAGTAAACCGTCTGACCCTAGGTATAGCTAACATGTGTTACTTTGTGAAAGAGTTTTTAAAAACACTATCCCCCCTCTTTAGTGTTTCCTCGATCTTCGATTTTCAAGAGAGTTAGGATTTATTATATGAGAGATATGTTTTAGTATGAAGTGTCAAGTAAGTATTGTTGAGACAAGACAAGCTCATCTATAACATCTTTGGTTTTGAAGTTTAAACAAACAACATTAAAACAAAGTAGTCTTGAACAAAGTCGTACGGTGAAAATAGTCAAAACACTAAACGATATATAGGAACACTAAGTCTAAAATAGAAGGTATCCACACAATAAGACTAACACATCTAACTCACTAATAAATAATAAAACTAAATTAACTAATGTTTATCATTTTATATTTATATTTTTTTAAGTCTAAAATTTTATGAGATTTTAATAGAAAATGAAGAGATATTATTTTTTTAGTCCCATTTGTAATGACTTTTTCTATAAATTAAATGAAAAAAGTTTAAATTAAAAGAATGAAAAAATATTTCTTTTATTAAAAGTTATGAAGATTGTATACATTAACATAATTTTATATTTTTTTAAAAAAAATTGTCATTTTCTCTTATTTTTTTTTTTGGATCTACGCACACATAATGGAAGAAGATAAAATATATGACAATTGACTTGATCAAATTTTAGTCTTAAGTCTTTCTTTTTTACAATATCTCTAGTCTTCTAATTTTTTTTTTCGTGTGTAATCTTTTTAGTTGCATTTAAAACATGGGTCAAATAAATGAATTTTTACTATTTTAGATTCATAATGATATAAAAAAGTTAGGATTTTTTTTACTTTTCTAAGTCTTTGGAGTAATTTTTATGAAAACACGTAATTTTAAGGTAAAAAAGAAATTAAAGTTAACTTGATTAACTATTTTGAATATATATATTGTGATAATACGATTTTGAATAGCTAAAACCCAATAATAAATACTTAAAAAAAAATTAGTTGCTTTTGCTGATGAAATTGAAATTGAGTTATATTCAATGTTTTGTTTTTTTTTTTGGATTATTTGTGGATTCTAATGATTAAATGAGAAGTGTTGCTTGTATGGATTATTTATAAAAATTAGGTGACAAAATTTTTTATGATTATTAATTAAGTTGTTAATTTAAGTTGTTAGCTGCTATCAATAAGAAGACACTTTAGACAATTAGATAAGACAAATGATAAGTTTTTTATTATTAATATATTGGTGGCACCCTCTTATTTAAACGAAGGACCCATGAAATAATCCTTCTTATTGGTTTCAAACATGAAACTGCTTCTCAAATGTAGATGAGGCTGTCCAATTTGTAATAACTTGTAATTTCTTATACAATCTCATCAGGATTTTCAAAGCAAAACTGTTATCATGTAATATACACTACCTTGGTAAAATGTTTGATATTGTTACATCATTAACAGAAGGATCCTTGGATCCTTTTGATGTTGATTCTTCTTCTTTGATCTTTCTTCCAACTGAAAATGCAGGATGATTAGGGTTAGGAAGGGCCATTGCGTCACTTGCCATCATGACAACAACTGTGGACATGGTTGGTCTATCAGCTGCATCTTCTTGAACACACAATAAACCAATGTGTATGCATTTCATAACTTCACTGGCTTTCTGTGTCTTTTCCAGCATTGGATCCAACATTTCCAAGCTTTTTCCTTCACACCAAAGTCTCCAACTCTGTATCCAATTCAGAAATTTGAGATGTAATAAATGATATTATTGAGAGACAGACACAAAAAAATGATGTTATCACACTTAAATGTTTAGAAATTCCAAAGAATATCTCGTTACTAGTATCTGTTTCTTGATGGTATGATATCAGAAAACTCACATATACAAGAAGGCTTTGACCATGTTCTGAAAGATGGAATCCACTGTTCCTTTTCCCACGTATGATTTCTAGTAGAAGAACTCCAAAAGCGAAAACATCAGATTTCACTGAATACAATCCTTCCATAGCATATTCTGGAGCCATGTATCCACTGTTCAAAATCAAAAAAGATTTATTACAGCAAATTTGTGTAATTGGTTACATACTAGTGTGTCATGATATAATAGAATAGTTGCCACCAACACATACTAGGTGCCCATAACTCTCTGTGTATTTTCTTGACTCTGGCCTTTTTCAAATGTTCTTGCCAATCCAAAATCTGATATTTTTGGATTCATCTCTTGATCCAGAAGTACATTGCTGGCTTTTAGATCTCTGTGTATTATTCTAAGTCTGGAGTCTTCATGTAGATACAGAAGTCCTTTTGCAATTCCATTGATAATGCTCAGTCTTAATTTCCAATCTAGTTGCTTTCTTTTTTCCTCATCTGGCATGCAAGTGACAGAGGAAAAGGTTGTTAGCACCGTACATATGGAATAGAAAACCATAACCAACTTGTCTATGGAAATTGTGTGGTTCAGAAACTACTTATAGACTTGTAGAAGCAATGAGGAAAATAGAAAAAGAAGGCATTAAGTTTAGTCAAAACATACTGAACAGGTGAGAGTCAAGACTAGAATTTGGCATGTACTCGTACACAAGCAGCTTTTCATTTTCCTCAATGCAGCATCCCAAGAGTCTCACAAGGTTCCTATGTTGCAGTTTGGCTATGAAGATCACTTCATTCTTAAATTCCTCCAAACCTTGATTAGATGCTTTAGAGAGTCTTTTGACAGCAACTTCTGTTCCATCTTCCAAATTACCCTGAAAGAGAATGATAGTGAAAGGAAGAAAGAAAATGTCAAATAAGTAGGCCAAGAAAGAGTCAAAGAAAAACTGTGCATAGCTTGAAAGAAAATCCAAAATTCAGTGACACCTTGTAAACAGGACCAAATCCACCTTCTCCTAATTTAGACAACTCTGAAAAGTAATTAGTGCTCTGTTGAATCCAGATTAAAGGGATTGTTGGAAGGTCTGCATTAAGTGCTTCTTCTCTTTGAACATGGCCGTGAAAAGATCTTGGGGTGTTCACTGACATCAATCCATCTACGAAGGAAACTAGTCAGTTTTTATGTTGCTCTATTTCCTCAGATGAATGCTTCAGCATGTGAATGTAACGGGAATCAGCTTTATTTGTCAAATACTTTCTCCACAAGTAATAGACAGAGCAACTTAGAAAAACTAGTCCCACCAATACACTCACAATGATTATGATCAATGTTTTTGAGCTAATTGAACTTCCCTTCTTAGCTGCAAGTGCAACAACAAAAAATATCAACATGCAAATTCTTTTCTCTGATATGTGTGTATATATATATATATATATATATATATATACACATTTGAAATTTAAGAATGTTCCAACTGTCGTATGGATTCAAGATGAATGAAGAACACTTTTTATAATTCTTTTTGGATATTGTTTTCCATCATCAAAATCTAAGAAAATAAAAGATAAATTTATTAGAATTTAATTTTAATGCATTCATGGTCTCAGCTTTTACGTCGTCAATTAACTACAGATGATCGTCTACAATAAATTGATTTTACAAGCATATTATAATAATTTTTTATCAATTAAATTTTGTAGAGTGCATAATTGAAACTATTTTAATTATATGACTATAGGCTTTGATGAGATCCCAGAAAAGTAGAAAATGTATGACAAGAAGATATTTTTATTTTGTACAATGATATTTTGACAACTCTTTTTTAACAATTTTTTGACAACAGGACACGTGTCATCATTTTATTGACATGTTTGAATTTATGATTAAAAAAATATTTGAAATGGACCAATCATAGACTGCCACGTATGTGTTGTCAAAATGTTGTCGAAAAAGAGTTGTTAAAGAGACTTTTTCCTTTTATTTTGTTTCATTATAATAATTGATATATTATCTATCAAAGAGATATCATATCAATATAAATATAATAGAAACTTAAAAAAAAAAAAAGGGATAAAAAGTCAAAGTTTGTGTTTACCTAATTACAAAATTTCTAAACTTTCCAGAAAAGAAAAATATATTTAAGCATTTTTAAATGTAATTCTATGTTTTAGATTAATCAATTCAAAAGGTTATATTATTTTTCCATGCTCATGTCCAGCTTTTGAAAAATAATTTCCAATATATTTTTTGTGCATGCGTAGGGTGATTTGACATTTTAGAAAAAATATAGAAAAAAAGAATCTGATGCGAATATTTTTCATATAGAAACTGTCAAGAAGAATTATTTGCAGTTTAAAAAGTGAAGCTGTCCTTTCAGCAAGAAATTAAACTCAAGCTTTCTTTATCAAACACAGGTGTTTTTCTAAGTCATACATGTTCCAGAGTCAAGTCTGTTGAACACTTGTTGTCATTATTACAAACTTAATCAAGAGTTTACCTTGATTGTTAGACATAGCAACTGCTTTATTATTACTGATTTTGAACCAACCTAGTAATCAAAGTTGAAAACATGATTGACCATGTTTTCATCAGGACAATTGCACACTTACCTTAGTTACACATACCAACTGTTTTATTGCTACTGTTTGAACAAACCAAGTAAACAAAACTGAAAAACTGATTTGTCACTAGGTTTAGTGCACAATCTTTAAACTACATAATTGACCATCAAATCTAAGCATGATTTTAGTTTGATAAAAAGTTTATCTAAAGAAACTCTTGATGATGAGTGTACCTGAATTAGGCAAAGGAGAAGAAGTTTGATCTGTAATCTGATAGAACATGAAATCATCATACTTTATAAGGCAACTTGGAGCCAAAACCTGCCATGCTCTCTTTGCAGCACAACACTGAGGAATTTTTTCAATCATGGCCTCCAAACACTGGCTGCACTCATCACTGGTGAGGTCCCTACTGCACTGCACCAACCCATACCTTTCCTCACTATCACTCAGATTGAACCCTCCCATTGCATACAACTTGTTGGTCTCCACAGTGGCTTCTCTCTTCAGGCTTTGCATGTAGCTCTCAGCTTGCTGAATCTCTTGTGGGTCAGTGGTGTTCTTGGAGTTCTCCACAATTTCCCATGATGGGGTTGTTGTGAGGTTCCCAAAGAAGTTGTGGTTTGAGTACCTGAGAATGCAGTAGTTGTACCATATCACAGCAGAGGATCTGTTAGGGCATTGCTGGAGAATATCTGAGGCTGCAGTGGAGACACAGAACTGGCAGAAGGGTCCTGTGACATCACCCCTGCAGTCATAGAGGCCATACACAGCATCATCAGCCAGTGTGCTGCCATTTCCTGCGGTGGTGTTGTTGAAACCCTTGCTTGTAGCAGCATCATAAGAGAGCCTTGAGAGGGTGGTGTTAAGGTTGGTTCTGAATGTTAGGGTTAGGGCTTGTTCTTTTGTTCTTGAGTTGTGACAGTCATCATTCACATAGTTCAGGGATTGTGCACTTGCCATGGTGAAAAGGGTCATGATGATGGATCCAACAAATCTTGGAATGGTTGTTGCCATTGTTGTTGAGTAATGAAATGGTCTATTGGCATAGCAATATGTTAACTATAGTCATATAGGACAATTTATGGTTGCCATTTTTGAATAAAAAAAGTAATCATAGTGCAGAATTCAAGGCCCCAACTTATGATAATATTATACATATACTATGTATGTGTTTATGTACATATAATTGTTCAAAGTCAATTGCCAAAATTTTGAGTTACTTGAGGAAAAGAACTCCTTTTAATAATGTGGTGAGTGGATGATTGCTCATGTTTCTATAACATGTATTAGAATATTAAAGTGTTGTTTTCTGATTTCAACTCAAAGTTAACTTTCTAGAATATGAAAGTATCACAAGTCATTGGCTAAGAAGTTGAGCTAATTGAAGGAAGAACCATTTTTGAATTCAAAATGAAATTATTGAACTATTAACTTCAGTAGATGAATCTTCTGTTGATTATGAAATCCTATGTGGGTTAGAAAAATCATCATATTTTCTACATTATACATTATATATATAAGAATAAAGAATCTGTTCCACCTTTATTGAAGATTTAAATGTGCTTTTAGTTTTTTAATAATTTTATTTTTGGATTTTCTTAGTTCAAAACTATTTTAGTTTCATATATCAAGTTTATGATAAAAATATATAAATGAAGTAGATTATTATATTAACAACTTGTAATCGTTAATCACAATTAAAAGTTATTGTTAAATGGTCATGACAAATTATTCTATGTCCACTTGGTTGCAAATATGTCAGGATATAAAAGAATATTAACAATAGAGGACATATTATAAAGAGTATTAATTAAATAAAATCCAAATAATTGAGTTATGAATAACAAAACATTATAATATCAAGTTTAAAATTAATTCAAAAAGATACAATTATATAAATTAAAATATATATATACTTTTATTAATAAATTTAAAGTAGATATTTTGTTTTTAATATAATAAAATTTACTTAAATATGTTTTTTTTCTAAATTATTGACTAAAATTATATTTCGTTTTTACTTTAAGAGCAGAATCATGGTCAAAATTGGTACCTGTGAGAAAGTTAAAACCATGTTTGGCATGCAAATAATCGAGGTAATGCACCATCCAGTGTCTTCATCATGTTTTGGTTAAGATATTCATAAATGTCGAAAGTATTTGTCTTTGGATTGATGATCCAAACACTTTATAATTTATAATTTTTTTATTTTAATTTTTTCTGGCAGATTAGGACTACACTGAATCAGACATAAAAGGAAAATAAATGATGAAAGTATTATTTGGCTAAGATCAAGGAAAAGTATCATATAGTGTAAACTTGTCTTAATCTTATAAGAGAAATAATATTTTAACACACATCAAATTTTACATTAATTTGACACTAAATTTTTTATTTTTTCTTTCTCAAAAAATATAAAAGTTTATTTCTTTATAATTATTTTACTTTTATAATATATTTTAAATTTATGTAAAGTCTGATGTTATAACTTAAATATAATCATAAGTCAAACTTAATTATAAGATAGAGAGTGTTGGAAGGGTTTCTTTAACATTTATGAGATTTAACATACTCAATTATTATTGATGTTATATCTTAAATGGAATTATAAGTAAAACTTAATTATAACATATAGAGTGTTGGAAGGGTTTATTTAACATTTATGAGATAGGATAAACCAAATGGTAAGTTGTGTCATTCATACTTTTTCAAAAAAATAGGACTACACTGAATGAGACATAAAAGAAAAATAAATTATGAAAGTTATAATTTCGCTAACAAAGAAAAATATCCAAACTTGTCTCAATCTTATAAAAGAAATAATATTTTGACACAAAAAAGATTATATTCATTTTACATTATATTTTTTATTATTATTTTTTTAAATACAAAAATTTATTTCTTTATAAATTATCTTACTTTTATATTATATTTCAAATTTCAAATAAGGGTAATGATATTTTCACATTCATTTTATGACAAATTTTTTACTCCACCATGTGTTACAGTTTAATTGGTTCATGTGGAAAAAATTTTAAAACTTGAAAATGACATGGAAATGGAATTGAGATAGTTTGCAGAGATTTTGATTTTAGGACTTCATTTGAGGTTTCAAAAGTTAGAAACCTCATTTTCGCGAGAGGAGCATTCTCCCAACCACAATCGCGAGAGAACCCTTGAGAGAGCATCCTCCCACCTACAAGCATCGTCTGAGTAGAACCGGCCGTTCACGGACTTTTCACCATTCAGCAGACTCCCGTCGTTAATCGAAGTCTTGTCCGTTGCCATCTGCTGTTCCGAAGCACCAACGAACGCCGAAACCAGCATTGATGTAGTTGTTGAAGCTTCCCGTCGTTTCTTTTGTCAATCCTATGTTGTTATTCAGTGGATTTGATTTGCTTTTTAATTGGTTCACTTGTATGTCTAGTAAGTCTTAAAAAAAATTAGTTCACTTAAAAATCAATGTCATTTTAACATATGACCCATGTGTATAGAAACTTTGTCTGAACTCTCCACTTATTTGGCCTTTGTTCCTAGTGTTGTTTCTGTACAATGAGTTTTACAAAGAATTGTTCCTTGGCCATGAAGTTCGATATAAATATGATAATCAATGCCTGAAGATCACTTGTATGTTCAATAAGTCTTAAAAAAAATTGATTCATTTAAAAATTAATGTCATTTTCACAGTTGACCACTATATGCATAAATTTTGCCTGAACTCCCCACTTATTTGGCCTTTGCTCCCAGTGTTGTTTCGGCATAATGAGTTTTACAAAGAATGGTTCATTGGTCATGATGTTGGATAATAATGTGATAATCAATGCTTGAAGATCATTTGTACGTCCAGTAAGTCTTAAAAAAAAATTAGTTCACTTAAAAATCAATTCCATTTTAACAAATGACCCCGTGTGCAGAAACTTTGTCTGAACTCCCCACTAATTTGGTTTTTGCTCCCAGTGTTGTTTTTGTAGAATGAGTTTTACAAAGAATTGTTCTTTGGCCATGAAGTTCAATATAAATGTGATAATAAAATACCTGAAGATCATTTCTATGTCCAATAAGTCTTAAAAAAATTATTTCATTTAAAAATTAATGTCATTTTAACAGATGACCTCTGTGTGCAGAAACTTTGCCTGAACTCTCTACTTATTTAGCCTTTGCTCCCAGTGTTGTTCCTACCCAATGAGTTTTACAAAGAATTGCTCCTTGACCATGGAGTTGGATATAAATGTGATAACCAATGCGTGAACATCACTTGTATGTCCAATGCCAGCAAAGAAGACAACTTCTTTGAATTGATCCTTGTAGCGAAGGAGTACCTCATCGCAACAATACCTACAGTAGATAATATAAAAAAATCATAATAACACCAAAAAACACAACAACCCCTAAATGGTAAAAATAATTAAAAAGCAAATCAAATCCACTTAATAACAACAAAGGATTGACGAAAGAAACGGTGGGAAGCTTGAAAAACTACGTCAATGCTGGTTTCGGCGTTCGTTGGTGCTTCAGAATAACAGACATCGACGAACAAGACTTCAATTAACGGTGGGAGTATGCTGAATGGTGAAAAGTCCATGAATGGCCGGTTCTGCTCAAACGATGCTTGTGGGTGGGAGGATGCTCTCTCAAGGGTTCTCTCGCGATTGTGGGTGGAAGAATGCTCCTCTCATGAAAATAAGGTTTCTAAGTTTTGAAACCTCAAATGAAGCTCCAAAATCAAAACCGTACAATCCATCTCAATGTCATTTCCATGTCATTTTTTATTTTTAAAATTTTTTCTACATAGACCAATAAGATTGTGACACATAGTGGAGTCAAAAATTTGTCATAAAATAGGTGTCAAAGTATCATTATCCTTCAAATAAATATAAGAATGTGTTCCTCAATTATTAATGATGTTATAACTTTTAAGGTTATAAATCAGGTTTATAACACAGCAGAAATTATTGGATCAATTTTGGTTAAATCATGCATACTAGATACTATCAAGGAGAAAAAAAATTTAAGAAAAAATACCTTAATTGACAATAATGACTGATCTTTATTGTGTCAACACTTCGTGGAACCAAATTCTATAGTCATTAGAAACCAAATGAACGCTGAAGAGAGAGCTCCTCTTTCTTGAAACTATGGCACCTCCATCCATTTTCTTTTAATTTATTTTTAAATGAGCATTTTACTTATTGGTGTATCTTTGAAGTTGGTTTTGTTCTATCATATAAAAAAACCATCCCGATCCACACTTGCTTTTTGTCTCTGTCTAATAATCAAATCTAATTTTTTTTTTCTAGTACACAATAAATCTTATTAAATCATATTTAAATTTTGATTTATCAATCTTTTATTGAGTCTTGCTTAATCAGTTTATATATATATATATATATATATATATATATATATATATATATATATATATATATATATATATTCTTAAACTTTTATTAATTATATTTTTTATACTAGAAAAAAATATAATAATAATCCACTTAGAAAAAAATATTAATTAATTAAAATTAAGCTTTTTAATTTAATTAATAATATTTTTCCATCCAACAAAGATTAGAACACTCGTTAGTGTGTGACTCTATAGGTTCATTACTAAACCAATAATAAATTAACCCGTTAATTTATTAATTAAGGTTGGCGTCTAATAATACTCTCTCACTATCGAATAATATGAAGTATAAAGTATTTTTTTACTCTAGAACCACTACAAGATTAATACAATATTTTCTCTAACGTAGGAGACACCCAATTGTCTCACAACAACAAATTCCGACGAAAGTGTCAATGAAGCAGGCCTCAGACGAGGATGAACGAACAACCACACACCAAATGGATGACTGGACCACAGCGGAAGGTTCAACGACGAGAGCAGAGAGCGAGGGGAAGAATTTGCATAAAATGGAATTTGAGGGAGGGAATACCCCAATTTTGACCTCATTTGATCGAAGAACTTACTAATGACCTCAGATTTGCCAGTAAACGAAATCACCAATACACCAAGCCTTACATGAATAATCATCAATAAAGCTTAGAATATACCTTTTGTTACAGTGAGAGGATGGTGAAATTAGGCCACATGCTTTGCTTTGGCACCGTATCTTTGTGTTGTTTGCCTACCAGCAGGCACTGCAAATCTCTTTGGGTGGTTTTAGAGATGGTAATCCCATAACCATCTGCTTGCTAGCTAATGTACCAAGATTTTTGAAATTTAGGTGTTCGAATTGTCAAAGCCATAAGTGAGTTTCTACTTCTCAAATTTCCTCAGTTTGAAGGTAGCAGGATTAGAGTGAAACAAATAGGTAAAACAAGCAATTTCCCTTCATATTGGTATGTACAATGAGGCCATGTTCTGGATGGAAAACCTTGCACATGTTGTTTTGAATTAGGACAAATAAACCCTTCTCTTGTAGTTGTCCTAGCCTTAAGAGATTTATCTTAAGCCCTGGTACACAATAGATGTCTGTTATAATATGAGGAATGCCATTAACTTCAATTTGAGCACTTCCATTTGCAGTGATAGCTAAGGTCGAATCATTGTCGAGTTTGATTGTTTTATTAAGTCATTCTTCTTGTATTTTCATGAACCATAACTTGTTACCGGTCATGTGATTGTTGCAACCTGAGTATAGAAACTAGTCCTCCTTTTGTACAATTTATGTTTCCTCAAAAGCAACCAATAGAATTTCTTCCTTTTTCTCTCCTTCTTCTCTAAATAATGTGTAATGAGCCTTTTTCTTTAATTAAGGGCATTCATATTGATAGTTCCCTAACTTATGATAGTAAAAGCACTCAATGTGAGCTTTATTTTGCATATATCTTCCACGTCCCTTACCACATCCGCGACCTCTGTCGTGACCACGACTAGCTACTGGTTTAGCTTCATGAATAACTTTCAGCACTTGTTCATCTGGATGACTGTCTTGCATCCTTTGCTCATGAACAAGTAGACTGCCATGAAGTTCATCAAGGCTGAGGATATTCAGATCATTAAATTCTTCAATTGAACACAAAACGTAGTTAAACTTTGGGGTTAACGATCTAAAATTTTGCTAACCACCATGCTTGTATTAATCTTTTCACTGTTGGATTTTATCTTATTAACAATACTGAGTGTTCGTCCCAAATAATTGTCCAATTTCTCACCCTGCTTCATTCCTAGCAACTCAAATTCACGGTGCAAAACTTGAAGTTGAGCACACTTCACTCTTATGGACCCTTGGTACTTTTGCTGCATCAACTGCCATATGGCTTGAGACATGCTCTTATCCAATATAGTTTCAAGAATCTTCCTCTCAATATCTTGAAACAAATAATTCTTCACTTTGAGATCTTTAAGTTTGGCATCAAATACATTCTTTCATTGCACTTCTGTTGGCACAATTCCAAGCTTTGGAATTCCTTCCTCTATAATCTACTATAACTCTTTGCTTCGTAAAAATTTATCCATTGTCATGACCCAGAAATCAAAATGACCATCAAATCTTGGGATGACTGGTTGTACAAACTTTTCACCCGTTCTCTTCACTCACTCTTCTCTAGACACATTTGGATTACATTTTTCTAACTCCTATTTTATTATTGCACACTTTGTATTAGGCCCCTTAGAGAGCTTTGATACCAATTGTTATCACTAGTGCAACGCAGGAACACGACCGCAGTTGTTTTTTAGTATACGTCGCGGTTTTCGAACCTCGGCATATACAGGCGCGGTAAAAAGTCTGGGACTTTAGACTGCAATTACAACTGTGGTAAAAAGCTGGAGATATGACCACGGTTCACCCTGGAACCGCGGCCAAAACCCTCCTTTTTTCTAAAAATATTGTTTAACAATAAGTCGCGGTTTGAACCGCGGTAAAAAGCTAGGGATATGACCGCGGTTCGTGCTACAACCGCGGCCAAAACCCTTTTTTCAAAAAAAAAATCGTCTAACTTTCTACCGCGGCCTATTCTACTGGAATTTTTTTTAATCGCAGGTATGTTTTTGTGATATCCACTATCACAAAAAAAGACTTGCATATCAAACAATCACATAATGTACACATATTCAACACAATAATCAATGTTTACATCACATAATGTACAAAGTCTAATAATTATAAATCAATATGTTCAAATGTATTTTAAATCTAATAACTATGAACTATTATATAATCTAACTAAATGTTTTACAACAGCTTTCCTCACGAATGAAAGTGGCTTCTCAAGAATTGTTGTAGTAGTCTTGAATCTCTGCACAAGACAATTGATATTAATTAATGTATATAAATTCCAAATATTGGAGAAAATCAAAATTTGTTAAATTTAAATATTATCGTCTCCCAACCTCTTGTGATATGGGAACGAATAATGTGGGTCATCCAATACATTACATAATATCCACACTCAAATGACCCATTTTGTCTGTTACACTACAATATATCATCACAGTTGTAAATAGTTAGTGAAAATCATTAAAACAAAACAACTTTAAGAAAGTATGGCTTTAGCATATGTCAAACCTTGAGAGAAATCCATGCAAGCTTTCTATTGTTAGCAATTGATCTCCCAACCATCATCATACTTGCTCGAATAGAACTATATATAAAAAAAAAGGTTTTATCATTCATTTATATAACAAAGAAAGTCCAAACATTGAGGTTCTTACCAATCAACTGCTTGTCTGAGATGTGTGGGAGGAGACTTGTGCAATGAGCAGAACCACAAAGCATAGCTTTCCTGTATAGAAATAACAAGAAGCTGCCAATGGCGCCTGAATTCATAATAACTTAATTATTATATATTAAAATCACATATGGAACTTTATTATGCTAACAAAGTTCACTTACCTAGATATATAAGGCATAAAATATATTTTCTTGATCGGTTAAAACTCTTACTCAACGTTCAAAATGGCCACCGAACAAAAATGGGTTTAATTGGTGAAACTGTATTGAAAATGGAAGCAGAGACGTGTGTGAGAGAAGATGACGGAGGCTCTAAAACGGTTTACGAGAAGAAGATGACATTGTTCCTTTGCGTCTTTTTTTTTAACCTACGAAAGGTTACTACCGCAATTCATTACTTAACCGAGGTAATAAGGGGGGATAGACCGTGGTTGTTTGTAGAACCGCGGCCTATTCTCCTTTAAAAAAAATCAAAATACGTCTGGAATGACAATTTTGAAATTTTTTTTAACTTTATGTCGCGGTTCCCCGCCTAACCGAGGCCTATTCTATTAGATCAAGGAATAGATCGCGGTTGTTTGTAGAACTGCGGCCTATTCCCTAACGCTCTATCTGCCCATTTATTGCAGCAGTGCCACATGGTAGAAGTCAGAGAGCTTTTATGCCGCGGTTCTGGGCAGAACCGCGGTCTATTCCCTGACCTTTCTTGTGTTCAGACTGCAGGAGGGAATGTCAGGTTTTTTCAGGGACTATAGGCTGCGGTTCCACAAAAAACCGCGGTTTATTCCCTAACGCTCTACTGCTCATTTATTGCAGGTGTGCCACGTGGGAGAAGTCAAAGGGGTTTTATGCCACGGTTCTTGGGGAAACCGCGGTCTATTCCCTAAAACATGAACAATATACCGCGGTTCACCACAGAACTGCGGCCTATACTTTCAACTTATTTTCAAAGATGGGAGTTGACTAATACATCAATAGGAGTAAAACCTATTAGAGTAAAATGATTCAAGACCAAACATAGAGAAAATGGAGAAAACTGATCAATGTAAAGAAAGATTAATAGCAAATGGCTATGTATAACACTATGGAGGGGATTATACAGAAGTATTTGCACCAACTGCCAAACTAGAACATCTGAATCATACTCTCAATGATTGCTCAAAATGGTTAGATCATATTTCAATTAGAAGTGAAAAATGCATTTGTTCATGGAAAGCTCAAGGAAGAAGATTATG
The DNA here is from genome assembly GCA_036885675.1 of Vigna mungo. NCBI lineage: Eukaryota > Viridiplantae > Streptophyta > Magnoliopsida > Fabales > Fabaceae > Vigna > Vigna mungo. The sequence goes on along the minus strand of CP144695.1, from coordinate 30,976,707 downwards.
TATAGTAACCAGTTGCATTTGTTAAGAAAGGGGACAAAGAGAAAGTATACAAATTGAAAAAGGCACTATATAGGCTCAAATAAGCAGCAACGACATGGTACAACGGAATAAAAGCTTACTTTATAAAATATGGTTTTGAAAGATGTTCTTGTGAACATATATTGTTTACAAAATCAGTAAAGGGGGATAAAATTTTGATTGTGAGTCTATATGTGGATGATTTAATTTACACTAGAAATGATGGAGATATGTGTAATGATTATAAAAATTTCATGATGTCAAAATTTGACATAACTGACTTATGGAAGATGAGGTATTTTCTTGGGATTGACAATTTGCATAATGAACATGGAATTTTCATGTGTCAAAGGAAGTATGCTAATGAAGTTTTAACTTAGTTTGACATGTTGGAATGTACTACAATAAAAAAATCCAATTGTTCCTAGAACTAAAGTGTCTAAAATTGATGTAGGGACTAAAATAGATGTCACTTTCAAGCACGCAGTTGAAAGTCTGATGTATTTAACTACAATCAAACCAAATTTGATCTATGGAGTTAGCTTCATTAGCATATTATGGCTCAACCTATTGAGACACATTGGTCTGCACTCAAATGAATCCTAAGATCTTTTAAAGGAAGTACAAAATTGAAAATTTTCTACAAAGGTACAACATTGATGGTTTATACATATAGTGATTTTGTGCTTGCCAATGCATATGGGTTAGGAGAATAAGAGAGACTGTTAGTTTTAACAAATCAAAACATTATTATATACGATTGGCATAACGAAATTCGTAATCAGAGGCACCATTCACACGAGAGTTGGGTGGAATTATTGCTCCATTTCTCCTTTTAATTACTTTTTTTTTGTGATTTGTTATTTTTTTTCTGTTTTTTTATTGTTTCTATTGATACTGAAGAATGTGTAGTTTATGTTGTGACTCGTGAGCGTTGTTATCATTGGAATAGAAAAGGGAAAACGGGTTTTTGTTTTTGGTTTTGTGTAGTGTTGGTTTATGGATAGGGATTAAGAAAGCTAATCAAATATCGATGAGTTATTTATCGGAGAAAAGGTGATTTTTTTGGGTGAAGAGGAGTAGAGGGAAGATGAAAGTGCTGGAAAAAAAAGTTAAAAATCAATTTTATTTTTAAATTAAATAATATGTCACGTGTCCAATTAAAATGCTAACATGGGATATTATTTCTCAAGTTAAAAAAATACTAATGATGTTAGTTATTGAAGACTGATTCCATAAATTTAAAAAAGTTAAAAATTTAAAATTTTAAAAGAACTAAAATCAAAATATCCTTAATAATTTATAGAGTAAAAATATAATTAATTCTAAAAAAATCATAAGACTCGTTTGAAAAATCATAAGAAAATTAAAAGAAAAAAATACATAAAATAAATAAAAGCTTACTTTATTTAAAAATTGAATAAAATAAAAATAATCTTTAACTTTTCATCTATTAAGGAACGACGAAATTATGAAACGAAAAAAAAAAAAAAAGAAAATTTAGAGAAAAAAAAAAGAAAAAAGAAAAATGAAAGAGATGAGAAGGAAAAGAAGTCGTGTATGTGCTTTTGTTAAAAATTAATAAATTTCTAGTTAATATATATGAAAAAAGATCCATGAAAATTATATTTATATAATGAGATTATTATAATTTTATTATTATAAAGTTTTTTCTCCTCCAATTATATATAAATAAAAATCTATGAATGAAGAAAGATGAATGAAAGCTGTATTTATGTCATTCATAATCCTTCATTGTTTAATTCATTTTTATTACATCACAATCTCACCATACTTAAAATGGTGGAGTATCATCTCCTAAAGGTGGTTTTTGGCAAATACAAATGTGTTTAATACAATTACATGAAACACATTTTGGACAAAGTTGTTTACAATCTGGGTCTTTGTTACAACGCCCAAGTGGATGTTCTGTCAACTCTGCTTCAGATTTCATCATAATATCTGCATGCAAATATATAAGAACAAATAAATAAATAAATTACCTCAGAGAAAAAAATATAAATATATATAATAATTATAGAAATTTGAAAACTGGTACTGAGAGTTGAAACATATAATGGATAAAAGTTATGATTTGTGACCTGAAGAAATGATGAAGAAAGCCAAAAATAATGTGAGAGACGATTTCCTTGAAGACTCCATCTTGTTATAGAACATCATCTTCAACATGTATGTTTATATAGAAAATTAATCATTATGATCAAGACTTCAATTCTTAAACGCATTTTAAGTTATTGATGCATTGATTAATTGTAAATATAAATCAATGATAGAATTGATAATATCATTAAAGTCATTAAATATAAATGGAAATCAATAAAGATTGTTTATCTATCATTTCAAAAATGTGTTATGTGTGTTGTTGTAACCTCTCATAAATCATACTATCCTGACTGCTAAAATATATATAACTAATACATACATATTATACTAGTCCTATGCATACCTGCACATCTATCTATTTATTTTGTCAATAAATATCTTAAAAGTTAAATTTTTTTAGTTATTTAACATATTTTAAAACTTTTTTAATTTGTATTTGTTTTGTACTGTATACATGGTAGTTATTTTAGTTTTTGATTTATTTATTTTATATTTTAATTTCTTTTTTATTTATATTTACTTTGTTACCATAATTTATTTTACTTTTTTATCTATTTATTTTATTTTAAACTAATATGCTTATATCACATTTCATTCTTAATTATATATTTTTACAACATCTAATTAATTAGTTATTTAATAAATTATTAAAGAGTAATTTATATATAAAAGGAATAAAATAGTATAAGTTTGGAGTTTGTAAAAGAGTTTGCTTACACTTATCCTTGGAGACCTCTCATCAGCAATTGATCAAATATCTTTCTAAGCGAAGTTTGTAGAAACACCTACATACATACATTTTAAAATACAAAACTTATATCATAATGGATAGGAAATGAATAAAGATTTGTACCATATGAATGACATGCTCATGAGTGGTAATTGAACCACTATGTAGAACACCACCCTTTTTTTAAGTCCTATTCCTTTGAACGGTAGCACATTTGTTGAGGTAATATGGAGAATTTCAATTTGCTAGCAAGGAGTTCCATATGTATTCCCCAACCCAATAAAGGTGTTCTCCTGCATTGTGTGCATCTCTAAATATTTCATATAGTCTATGAGATGCTTTGCTATGAATTTTTTAATTTGAGCTTTATGCTCATGTCTCCATTGCACCTTCAGCTGTAATAATAGATTGTTAAAATGGAATTGATGGACTTAATATACATCAATAGAAAATGAGAATTGGTTTCATGATGTTTTACCTTGAATCGTTGGCAAAATGGTTTTTTTTTCTTCTAGAGGTATTGCTTCCCATGATGGCCAAGGCTAAAGAAATTGTTGCTCAATAGGCCTTGTGATGGCCTGAGAAGCAACCATAAAAGGAAGAAACTTGAATATGAATATAGAAATTATCAAAATTAAGACAAAGTAAAACAAGTCATGCAATAAAATTTAGTTAGAAAGAAGATTTATTATTACCCTTGACCATAAGGTTTAATGATCGGTCGATTATGGAGAGGATGGTAAACTCTATCAGCAACTGAAGTAGGATCATCAGATGAATGGTGTATATCCAGAGACGGAATTAATGATAATATGGGTATAGAAGGAATGTGATAAGTAGATGTGGGATCCACAAGAGGGTCTAGTTTAGGCCCTAAAGAAAGGCGTGTTGCACGTGATGGAGTTAGGGCTGGTAGTGTTTAAGGAACCATAAAAATGTAGTGGGGTTGTCTCCTTGGCTTTGCTACCACCTTTCCTTTATCAGCACGAGATGGACGTTCTCTTGACATTACTGCAATGAAAGTGTATAAAATAAAGCACAACAATGAAAGTGTATAAAATAAAGCACAACACTGTAGATTATTAAGTAACACATATATTTTGAAATCATGTAAAACAAACATGTATTGCAACATAATGATAGACTTTTGTCACAATATCAATACAATTTTCTACTTGTTATGGATTACATGTTTGTATTTCAATTTTTAGTTTTGGTAAAAAAGAAGGGATCTTCTAATTCAATCATCGTCATCGTCTTCATCATCGTCGTTGTTATCGTTGTTGGAATCGTCATTGTCATGATCATAATCATCATCATTATCATCGTTGTCTTTTTCATCATCTTCTTGTTCTTTTTAATCTTCTTCCTCTTATTGTTTTTCTGCTTCCAATTCTTCAAGATCACCATCAAAGTCATGCATTGTCGATACACCTTCAACTTCAATAATTTCATTGTCATGTGACATTTTTTCAGAGGATATCTTCTTCGACATCGTTTGACTCAATGTGACTCCTAGGCTTGGTTTGTATTGCAACACACCAACCACGTCTGTTGATGCTGCGAAATGCTGGATATGGGACATAATAAACTTTTCTAACATTAGTTGCTGTAATAAATGGAACAAATGGTCGGTATCTTAAACTCATTTCAATCTTCACAATATTATACCTAGGATCCACTCTTGTACCACTTCTAGAAAGATCAAACCATTCACAGTAAAAAAGAACTTCTCTATTTGGAGAAGTAGAACTGTTGTACTCTTGTTCATATATTTTATGAATAATCCTATAGAAATCATCACAACCACCCTCTAAAATTGCCTTTGCGACACTTACATTCTAAGTAGAGAATCATTTTCTTTTTCATAAAAAATTCATGAGATTCACTGAGTATATAGACTTTTTTTTTTCAAACCAAAAAGAAATCCAAGAATTAAAGTTGCTAAAGAGGTATTATATGTTACAAGTTTTTCTTCCAATATTTGCATCATGAATTGAACAACAATGCTCATTGTTTTTATGATTCTTTAGAAACATAAAATAATCAAAATAATAAATAAATTTAAAAAAGAAAAATGCAAAGAAATGCACGAAGGTGAGTTGTGAGTCTTGGAACTGTTTGTGGAGATTGGAGTGATAGTGGTATCACTCATTCGAAGTGACTGCAATAAGGTGTTAGAGGAAGAAGAATCATGATTGGAGTGGATACCTACCTGGTTTATGCGAGTGGACGCAATGGTTCATGCAAGACGACGATATCTTCAACTACAATCTTGACCATGGGTGTTGCAGTTGTGATGGCTTTGGCTTGGAGAAGACGAACGACAATAACAGACATAGTTGAAAGATGGAGAAACCATGAAAAGAACCTCTTGAGAACCCTTTTTTGTGTGTCTATAAATTAAAAATAAAAATAATTAAAAACTACTTTTATATACCGGTTATAACTAGAACAAGTATAAAAAATTTCTTTATTATTACCAAAATATCATCATACCTACTTTCTATACCTATTATAAACAAACAAGTATAGAAATTTTCTTATTTACTATAAAAATTTCACCTTATCACTTTCTATACTGGTTAGAGGTTCAACTGTTATAAAAAAAAATCTTGCATTGTTTACAAAATTGTTACTGTGTCATTTTCTATACACAGTGTATTAGAATCAATATAATATGTTGCTATAAAAATTTTTATTTTTGTACTAGTGGATATTGAATATTTTACAATTTTTATAATTTTAAAATGAAATTAAGGTAAAGTGAGATGTAAATTTCATTATATAATATTGTATATAAATAGCATTATATAAATTAATTATGTAATCATAGACAAATTTTTGGTAATAATCTTAAATTTAAAAAATATAAATAATTTTTTATTTAGAAAAACTATGTAAACTTTTGTATGAATTTACCTGCCATGTTTTCCATAGAAGATTAAAAAAAAGAACTTCCGATTTATTTATATATATGAAATGAGATAGTTTCATAAAACACACCAATTTTCCATCAGTAAAATTGATTAAGAATAATCATAGTTACCACAGAAACAATGCGTGAAATTTCCTTCAGATATTAAAATTATCCACGATTCTATTATATTGAAATGAAATTTTATTAGATGTTTTAGAGATCTCTACCTCCACTAGAGAAATTTTGACTAATTATATTATGTAAACAAGTATAAATTTTATAATTTTACAATATAGTTTTATAAAATTGAATTAAATATAAATATATTTATTAAGATGATATTAGAATCTTTTCTATACGTTAGAACTATATTATTATTAAATTTCTATTGAGCCATTTATAAATATTTAATGCTATATTCAAAATGTTTATTTCTTATCGTATGGGAATGTATTATAAATTCTGTCTTGATTATATATATAACTAAATTATAATATATAAATAAAGTTCAATAAAAAAAAAAGTGTTTCTATAATGTGATTATATACCCTCTCAAATATAACTAACATCAATAGTAATAACTATTAATGAAGAAAGACGGTAGGTTGTAAATAGTAATTATTAATTAAGAAATATCAATAAAAGAAAATTAATATACACTAATACGTTAGAAACTCACTTTTTAAAATAAAAGGAAGTTTATTTTTCTGTGTTATTATTATAAACCTCTTTTCACCTTTCTTATATAACCAAAACAATAAATATAATAAGTGTACAATATTTTCAAAAAAAGTTAAAAATTTATTAGTTTTAATGACTTTTCATCAAGTCCGTGGATAATTCTTCTAGACTATTATCACAAATTCAACATATTTAATAAATAAAATCAGATAAAACACATTTATAGTTCATAAAAAGAAGGAGAAAGACTAAGAATAATCGTTATCAAACTTTTCAGTTAACTCATAAACTCGTACGAGTTTACATTCTCATACATAGCTTCCGAGTTAACTCCAAAGTAAAATTGTTTTTTTTTTTTACATAAACTTAGTAGGATTTTTTATGATCTTAAGTAAAATTGTTTTTTTATTTTTACATAAACTTAGTAGGATTTTTTATGATCTTATTGTCACTATCTCTCGTGTCTCTCTGTCTCTCCATGACACTGCTACAATTCTTTTTTATTATATATTTAATAAAATGAACCAAAATTAATGACAATAATCCAAGTATTTATGTTTTACAATATTTATTTTTACGAACAATATATCTATAAATTTTATTTATTTAAAATTATATAATTGTGTAACACTTATTTGAATTAAGATATTTATATAATTTTTTTTCATCTGAAGTAAACTCTTACAAATTCTAGATTTAAGTTTACGAGTCGAGTTTACACATTTTTAATAATTAGCATAATTTAAAACTTAAATGAGAAGTCAAAGTTGAGTCTATAAAGTTGTATTGTTTGAATTTTACATATGAAAGAATGAAAAGTGAATAAAAAAAAAACTTGTTGTCAACATCTTGTTCATCAAGAACTTATTTCATTAATATTGCTCATTGCAATAACAAATCTTACATTAATCTCTAACACTAGACTAGGTTATCCTCTTGATAAAAATTTTCATATTTGTAAATCTTTTCCTAACTTATACACTATTAATAATAGGGTGTGTGATGTATGCCACTTAGTTGAATAATACAGGCTTTCTTTTCCTCGTTGTAACAATCTTTCTTCTAATGCTTTTGATTTAATTCATGCTGATATACGGAGTCTTCTTGCTTATTCTTCCATTCACGGACATAAATAGCTTTTAACTGTTATAGATGATCATGGTTGTTTCTCATGAAAGGTAAGAAATGCACCTTAATGTTTGTCTGTCTACTACATTTGATTATGCAGTTAGTGTGCTTTTGTTTGGGTAGTTTTTATATTTAAATAGTTTAGTGAGAGAAGTGTAACCAACATAATACTGGGATCATTTGGAATGTCAGCTTAATGGAAAAGAAAACCAAACAAAATGTGTACAACATTTGAAACTGATGCAGATAAAAAGTATACATACAAATGAAAATGTGAACTACTCAGAGAACAAGGCCTCAGTAGTTTGGGTAGAAAGGCCAAACCCAAATGGGAAAAGGGGATCATAGTGAGGATCTCCAACATTCATTGGCAGTTGATCAACAGATTTGAACCATGTTCTTGGAAGCTTTCCAGTGAAAGCATAGTCACCATATAAAACATCAGCCACACCTTGACCTTCGCTACCAGGAAGCCATGCAGCAACAAGTGCATCTATCATACCAACATATGGTTCAATCACCAAAGGACGACCAGAAATTACAATAACCACACATTTTGTTACCCCACACACGTTTCTTATAATCTCAGGACCAGGGTCTGGGATTGCCAAGTTCATGTTGTCACCATGCGTTTCAGCATAAGGAGGCTCTCCTACTACAACAATAGCATAGGAAAATTCGTTGGATTTAACAAATTCTGCATCAGGGTTCTCCTTGTAGATCACTGTGGTTTCAGGGTCAACAGTGTTTTTCACAGCATTGAGAATTGTAGTCCCTGGTCATACAAAGGTTGACAAGAATAATAAGAAAACAAGAGTTGCATTATATAATTGATAGTGATGATATAATTAGAAAAGAACAAACAAAATACATATATCTTAACCTTTGAGAAGATTGTTCCCACTGACCCCTTGCCATTCTATAGTCCAGCCACCACACTGATATCCTAGATTATCTGCATGGATTCCAGCAACAAGTATTTTTGGTGCCTTTTTAGGAAGAGGCAATAAAGGCTTATCAACAGATTGACCATTTTTCAGAAGGACCATTGATTTTCTCACCGCTTCTCTAGCCAAATTTCTGTGCTCCTGTTGAGAAATTTGGTAAACACTTAACATTTACAACATGTCCCTATATGTATTTGTGAACTTGGTGATGTAAAAGGAAGTGCTTGAGGAAAACAAAAATAGTTAACCTGGATTCCCAAATATTTGGTCATACTGTAATCAGCATAAGGGTTCTCAAAAAGACCCATCATGAACTTAACCCACAAAATTCTTCTCACCGCATCATCAATTCGACTCATGGGAATGCGCTCATTTTTCACCAACATGGATAGACCATCTATGAATTCTGTGTAAAGCTTTGGAAACATGAACTGCAAAACCAAGCATAGTGTGAAACTATATTAGACGTGTTCTCATTGGTACCATACTCACCAGTTATGTTATATGATGTACTTTTGTCCTAAATAAACAACCATGTCAATGCCAGCAGAAACTCCTGCTTCGATTGAATAATTGATGTTTGCACGATGTGGAGTTGTGATCCTATCAATACCCTCAAAATCTGAAATGACAAAGCCCTGACGTAATCCAAGAAAAGGCAAAGGGTTATATAAAAAATGTGCACATATGATATGATAAACAGGTTTCAACTAATGGTAATTCGACAAACAAATCGTTTTACCTTGAAATGGAGAGTATTCTTGAGGAAGGCAGTAATAAGATCATGGTGAGCATGCATTTTTACACCATTCCAACTGGAGTAAGAGACCATTATACTTGCTACACCTTTATCGATTGAGGTCAAGTAAGGTGGCATGTGAATTTTCATCAATCCATCTCTATCTATAACAGTGTTGTGCTCATTAATCCCATTGACTGTTCCACCGTCACCCACATAGTGCTTAGCACTGCCTATAACTTTTTCTCTGTCAAGAAATATGAGTATTCAGAAACTAAATAATGACTCCAAAATCAGCACATTGCTTTGACCATGCTGTTTAACAATTCAACATAATGAAGAGCAAGAATATCAACTACTAAGGTTCACAACTAAGTGATACTGGAGCAATCATATAAAAGTTAAGTTATTTTGTTCTTAAAATTCTTACTTTCCAGAGATAAAAGGGACACCCTTTGGTAAATTATGAGGGATGTCCCCTTGCAATCCTGGTATGATTTCGGTCATAGCTTGAACTAGTTCAGTATCTTCACTGTAGCTTTCATAACACCGACCCCATCTTGGATCTCTACAGACCTACAGAGAGTACAAGCCTGTGCTAAAAGATCTCTAGAAGTTGAGAGCATACAAATCTTATTGTAGTTACTTACTGCTATACAAGGTGCATAAGCATATTGAATTCCTGTTGCTCTAACTTCAAGGGCAGTTGCAGCTCCAATTCTCTTAACTAGTTCAGGGTCCCTGACCAGCAAAATCAAATATCTACAATGATCTCTTATAAAAATAAAATAAGAATAGAATAATTATGTCTGGTATCAATATACCTGGTAGCTCCAAGACCAATATTGTGAGGAAAAATAGTTGCATTGTAAACAGTGTTGTGGCCATGAACAGCATCAACACCATAAAACACTGGAATTCCAAGCCGGGTTGACAAAGCACCCTTCTGAAATTCATTCACCATGTCAACCCAAGTTTCAGCAGATGCCTGTGGAGTCGGCATACTCCCTCCCTCACTCATTACACTACCTACTCAAAACACCAAAAAATTGAGTGAATATACCACAAAAAAGGGGAACAAAAAACCAAGAAAAGGTAAAGTGGTTACCAATAAAATACTTGTTGACCAAATCAGCAGATGTATGCTTGCGCTCAACCTGCAACATTTGACCAATTTTCTCCTCGAGAGTCATCCTGCTAAGAAGATCCTCAACCCGAGCATCTATTGAAAGGTTAGGGTCCTTGTACTTCATTTGATCTACACTCAACAACCCTGCCCAGTTAAGTAGTAGCCAAAGCCCCACCAACAACAATGAGATTTTAGCAATTCCATCCAGATCCATAGTAAGTACTAACACTAATTCAACAGGATATGTAAAACTCAGTTTCCTTAAAAACTGTCTTCTTTGCACGTAACTCAGATGTGCGAGATCAAGAACAAAATCTCTAGCACAGAAAATATGTGGTGCTCAATGATCATTATAAGGCTAAATAGAGAACGGCAGCAATTATTACACTGAGCCTCAGATTCAAAGGCTTATAGAACGAGCAACATGTAAAAGATAAAATATTCATAGCTAAGTTAACAGAGAAGCATTCTTTAGTTGTACCATACCTATTCTGTTTATGGATTCTCTCGGATGATGTTTGTCACTGCAGAAAATGAAGCATAATCCGGATTGTGAATGGTGACATATAATGGGAAAGGTAAATGATATTTTAACACTATACACTCTGTTTTTACACTGAACACGTTTCAAAATGTGGTTAGACGATTTGAAATTAAAAAAAACTTTAGATTTTCTCTTTCAAATATGTTCTTGCTTTAACTTTTTTTTAATTTGAAATCGTCCAACCATATTTTAATAGGTATGCCGTATCAAAATGATATCAAAAAATAGTGTTAAAATATCATTTTTCAAGCAAAGGTAAACAGCAAAAAAGGAGACACATGAAATTAATAATAATAAAAATGTATGGCTTGGCTGCATGATTGGATCTGCTTTCCATAATATTATAATCCGTGACTAAGGTAAAGTTACTTCAGACAAATATTTATACGATTGAATCAAATAGAAATATACTCAGATATTATACTGCTCATCTTTAGTGTAAAAATATTTAAACATAACTTTTTGTCCATTTATAAATTATTCTTAACTTAAAGCTAATTGTAAATCATATCCCATTTAAAAAAGAGAAAATCTTTAAGCAGATAGTGCCACGTGACATGGGAATCTGAAAAAGGTAAAACACATAAAAATATTTGGTATACACGGATGTAATAATATTAACTCAAATATATAAATGTAAATATGTCAACATGTCGGATAAATAAGAAATTATTTCCAAGAGATCAAAAAATAAATATTAAATAAACGGGGTAAAAATTAAATTTTGTTTTAAAAAGTAACGATTTAAATAATTAAGGATTAAATATGTTTTTACTTTTTATACTTTGGAACAATTTTAGTTTTAAATTAAGATAAAATTTAGTTTTTCAATCTTAGAAAACTCTAGTTTTAATTTTTTTTACCAAATTTTTTTAACTTTATTTTCTGTTTTCATTCTAGCATTTAGATTGTTTATACTATTTCATATATTGTTTTGTTCAATATTAACTAAATAACGCGTTTAAAACAAAAATATATGTGTTAAATAATTTAAATGTTATAATGAAACGTGTTTAAAACAACAAATAAAATTAAAAAATTTGGTAAAAAAAACTAAAACCAGTTTCTATAATTAAATAAAAACATATTTTCTTCCAATCTCGTCGTTCTTCGTTCGTTCAGCACGGTTCTTGTGCACAGAATTGGGCATCCTTCATCATCTTCCTCCGCTTCTCCTCCATTATTTACCATCAAATTTTTCTTCCACCTTCTTCTTCTTCAGCCCAATCATCAACCATACCATCATTGAACCCATACTTCACCCTTCTTTCCCACACCTCATTTCATCTTCAATCAATCACCATCTATTTTAATCATTCACTCTCCAAACAATTAACCATCTTTACAAAAATGAAGAGGGTGAGAGGGGATCCAGACAGTGGAGACGCGAACATGGGGTCGCTGTGTTGTGATGTTTCGCGAGACAGAGAGTGGCGAAGCGGTGAACGGCGCCGGTTCCGTCGTCGGTAAGACTTCTAATGGTGACTGCCGGCGGCGACGGTGGCCTTGGTGATGAATGACGTTGGCGCTGTGTTGTTGGTGTGGGTCGTGGGGTTGGGGATGAAATTGGGGGAAAATTTGGAGTATTTCATTTTTTCGAAGAATTAAGATAGATGGGTTACGTTACGGTTTTTGCTGATCTAGTATCATTATCTGCACCACTATAATTAATTTCCATACCTCCACATCTGCTTATTTAATTATTTTTCATGCATTCCCATATGTTAAAGTTTCTGCACTGCGATTTCACTAAGCACACACCCCACTTCTTTTATTTCGTTCATGCGCTCTACATTCTGCACCACGAGGTTTTCCTATATGCACCCCATTTTCATGTGTTTAGCTTTTTCTCACTGCATCCACCACATATTTGCTTATGTACTCCTATACTTCTATTTTCGGTTCTACCCTTTTCTCCAAACTAAACTCCACATTTCACACATAAGAAATGAGAAAATATAAAAAATAATAAAATGAAAATTATTTTCTTTCTTTTTTTCTTCTAGTGTTTGCTTGACCGATCAGGTCATTACACATATTTTTAAATAATTCAAAAACATATATATATTTAAGAGGTTTTATCCATGATGTCGAAAAAATAAAGTTGAAACTCAGAGAACATACTAATTAGAAGGAAAAGTAATCTGCTAGGATTGCAAGATACTAGCGCATTTCAAATCAAAATGTCATAAACAAGGGAACAAAAGAACACGAAGAAAAAGTTATACAAAAAGAAAAAAGAAGGTAATATCGATCTCATAATCTATGGCACAACATCTGACAACTCAAACAAAGAGGTAGATTTTAGTTATATTCATTCTGTTACACAAGCTTATTATCAAACTATGTTAAATACCTCAAGCTCTTAAATTAATGAAAAAGAATTTCCAAATTACTTGAAGGAGCTTGAGAAATTTAAGGAAACTTTTGCACCATGTAACCACATTTTAGATTAATATATTCCAATTAAATAGTCCAACATTTAACGTATAGTTCAAAGTAAATAAGCTTTGCCAATCACCTATTCAACAAGGCTACACGACGATGTACTTGAAGAAGCCTAATCTCGTTATCTTGATAAAAACATATAACAACAGAACTAATAATTAACGGAAATTCAGAAATTGAACAGCAAAACGGTTGTGTACAATAGTTGGACCAAGGTACTTCATGGCATCATTCAGAATCCAAAGCTAAGATTCGAATGATCCTCCACTTGATGTCATATATCAAAGATCACCGACACATCGAGCCTATGCCAGATAAATATATAACTTCAATTTTCAAACAAACATCTACAGGTTCAAAATAAACACATGTATGGATAATTGTAAGCATTAGGTTGCAAGAAAAATATCACAGATTTATAGCCTATCTTTTCAGCTCCAAAGACATCGTAAATCAATTTAATTTCATAGAGTACCATATTTTCTCCTAAATTAGTATAAATAACAGTAAAATAATAACTAAAACTATAATATTAGTTTTACTAACCTGAACTGACTGCAGCAGTGCTTCTCAGCAACAACGGAAGTTATTGAATTTGAGCATGTAAGTAACATAAAGTTGGTCATACACTCGATTGAGCAATCGATAGTATTTGTGTCTCCATTTTCTAAAAGTGAGCAAAGAACCAAAAAGACCACAAAATCCAACTGCAAACCCAACTCCCATTCCAAGATAAAGTGATTCTTCGTCAAATTCACCATCTTCCTTCATTCTACGTTCTATTGTATTCACAACATTTTTTTTCATGCTACACTTTCTAAGAGGAGCTCCACAAAGTTCCGGGTTCCCATCATAGCTTGATACACTAAAACTTTGAAGTTGAGTCCCTGTTGGAATTTGTCCAGAAAAATTGTTGCATGATATGTTCAAATAACTCAGAAAAGACAAGGTAGCCATGTTTTCTGGAATTTCTCCAAAAAGCTTATTATTAGAGAGATCAAGAGATTCCAGATTTTTCATTCCTCCAATTGTCTTTGGTATTGTTCCAGTCAAATGATTATAAGATAAATTCAATGTTTGAACCTGAATTAGCCTAAATAATTCTGAAGGAATCTCTCCAGATATCTTGTTAGTTGAAAGGTCAATAGTTCGCCTGTCCAAGTCAAGTTCACGATCATAAACTTGACCTTTTTGATAGAAATCAATGTTGTCATCTTCAGCAAGTAGAAATGTTGAATAATTATCTGCCATCATTTCTGTTATGTTATACGTAATCTGAGGAATTGATCCTGAAAGCTTATTGTGGGCAATATCCAAGTGAATCAAATCAGAGAGAAGGAATAGTTGAGGGGGAATACTTCCCTCAAATTTATTAGATCTTAATATCACCACTTCTAAGTATCTGGACATGTTGTTTGGTATAGTTCCAAAAAAATCATTTTTTTCAAGGTTTATAACTTGCAAATACTTCAAATATGAGAGTATCATAAGAACTTCACCGAATAAATTATTATTCCACAAACTGATAAAAAACAAATATTCCAACTTCTTCCAAGCATGTGGAATCGATCCTGTGAAAGAGTTATGAGATAAATCCACATAACCGACTTCTGGTGATAAATGAGGGAGTGTTCCTGTGAAATTATTATGGCCTAATATTATGTGGTAAGAATTTAGAAAAGTGTTCGATATTTCTCCACTAATTGAGTTGTTGGATAAATCGATAACAGCGTCAATACCAGTTATTAAGCCACAAAACTTTTCCTCTGCTACAAATGACAATTTTGAGCTAGACATGGATAAAACAGAAAGTGACTTTTGTGTATATATCCATGATGGAAATTGAGGACCTGGATTTGTATCATCCAAATGAAGTCTTTTAAGTTGAAACGGAGGAATCCATTCAGGATTGAAATGAAATGTAAACCTTGTGTTGCTCAAGTCCAACTCTTTTAAATTATGGAGCCTGGAAAAATGCATGTCAGTTAATGTACCAGAAAAGGAATTATAGTCCATTTTTAAGGAAACCAAATATGTGAGATTTCCCAAATTCAAAGGAATGGAACCGGAAAACATGTTGCCCGATAGATCAAGGTATTCCAAATTCTGGTAATTGAACAAACTTGAAGGTATTTCACCGTATAAACCACAGTATTTAAGATGAAGATGAGAGAGATCACGACTGAGATTAAACAACCAATGTGGCAATTTAGAGTTAAAATGGTTGAAAGAAAGATCAAGAGTGACAAGTGAAGTAAGATTCACATGCTTTAAAGATGGACTTATGTTGGTTAGTTGACAATTGCTCAAGTGTAGGTCTGATAGTGAAGCAGGCATGGTTAAGAGCCAGTTGGTTTCTTTGTGAAGATCAATTCCATAAAGGTCAATATATTTCACAGAATGAAGTTGAGAAAGCCATCGAAGATCGAAATTCCCAGATAAAAAAATTCCACGAAGGTCAAGATGAGAGATGCCACTACTAAGATTAAACAACCAGTGTAATGATTTTGAGGTGAAAAAGTTGCCTGAGAGATCAAGAGTTACAAGTGAAGTCAAATTCACATGTTTGAGAGACGAAGTGATGTTTAATTCACAATAACTTAGTATTAAGACGGACAAAGAAGGGAGCATAACCGACGACTGAAGCCCATTAGTAACATTACGAAGATTTGTAGAACCAAGGTCGAGATATCTGAGCGAAGAAAGTTGAGAAAGCCAATGAAGATTATCCATAGAAATATCATAATTATAGGATAAGTCAAGGTAATGGAGGTTAGAGCCAAATATGACATCATTCTGAATTGGTGGAATGCTAATAACATTGAAGGAGTTATGGCTCAAATTCAAATGATATAGAAATTGAAGTTCCAACAAAGATAACTTGATTTCACCTTTTAGAGATTGATCGGATAGATCAAGTTTTGTTACTCTGTTTGTGGTATTGTCACAGTAAACTCCTTGCCATTGACAACAGTCTTGTTGAGTGGACCATGTGATGAGGTTGCTGGATGGATCAATAAGACCTTCTTTAAATATTTGCAATATTTGTCGGTCCTTCTCGTTGCAGTGAAGTTGGTTGAGATTGTTGCAAAGAATGTTTTGGAATGTAAAGACATAAAAGAGAGAAAGAAAAAGAAGTGAAAATTGTGATAGAAAGGTCATTTCTGATTAGTAGAAGAGAAAAAACATTAATAGATGAATGATGATTGTTGTGACTTTGCTCAAATGAAAATATATATTTATAAAGAAAGATAGTTGGCTTTTCATGAATCCTTAGACGTGGAATGCAAGATAAGTTTAAATTGTTAGATTTCTTTGAAACTTCGCACTCGAAATGCTGACTTTGGGACTGAAAAATGGAATAAAAGGCATATATAACTTTGGGAAATAAAACTTTAATTGCTTTACCGCAAATTTTCTTTGACCTTATTGTTTTAATTTTACTGGTGAGAATGCTTCTTACACATGATATTTTAATTGTTTCTTTTAAAATTTATTTTGATTCACTTTTAGATCTTTTTAATTTTTTAAAATGTTTGAGTTTGAATTACAATTTTAAAATATAGAAAATTTGATATTTCGTATTATTTTAAATATATATTTTTCTTCAATATATACAAACATTTGAATATTTCTAGTTAATTTATTTATATAATTTATATTTAATAAATGTAGATACTTTAGTATGATTAATTCTTCATTTGATATAAATAATATTATTTTATTTAATTTTCAAACAAAAGCATATTTTAAATAACGATTATTTAGCATTTTTAAATTATTTCATTTTTAGTTTAAATTATATATGTATATATAATTAATTTATGTATTTAACTTTTCTTTGATTAGTACAAATATTATAATATTTGTAATTAATTTAATTATTTAATTTTTGTTTAATAAGTATAGACATTTTTTATTTTTAGTTAATTAAATTAATTATTTTATTTATGGTTTTTAGTTTAAAAAAGAAAACTAAAAGGAAATTAAAATTTAATTAAATAATATAAAAATCAATTATTGAATATACTATAAAGTCATTGTGTATTTTTTTAATTATTTAAAATCCACTAAAATAGCGATCATTAATAATATTTTATTGTTTAAAAAATTATTAAATTTATTAATATAATGTATTTATAATATGTATTACAAAATGATATTTTAATTGTGTTATATTATCATTAAATAAATATTATTATTAAGATATTTAATCGAACTGGTAGAAATTTATAATAAAAAATATTAAAGATTTATATAAAATTATGAAAAAGTTATTTTAAAATAATTTTATTATATTACAAAAATAATTATTTAACACAAAAAGTTTTTGAATAGGACAAATTAAAAATAGATTTTAAAAGTTCAAAGAGAATCGAGAGTTGAAAATATTTGTGCTAAGTCAAATGCGAACCTTTCTATTTTTTACTTGTTTGGATTGTTTTCTAAGTTAGAATCATCTCTCTCCTCTACAAATATTTTATTTTAATAAACAATTCTATTTTACATTTAATTCTTCACATTGTGTGTTTTATCATGTTCTATTTTTTCCAACGCTTTGATCATGTGTGTCACCTCAATTAGTTTCGAATTATGTTGAATATGAACAAACTTTTATTTATGTAGTTAATTTATCTGACTTCTTTGAAAGTCTAGTAGTTAAGGAAGCATATAAACAACACAGCTAAAGAGCATGTGTTATGTGTTGGATGATCACTATTATAGGATTACAACATTTATAAGTAAGATTGAACAGAACTTAGGTTAACAAAGATTGCCAAAAGAAAGTTCACTATAAGTTTATAGATTAAGTTTTTTTCTCAACTAATGTAGTATATAAGTTAACTTAGACCAATCCAAAAAATAGTGTCATATGAGTTTATAGATTAAATGCCAAAGAACATGTTTTTGAGTTATCTTAGTGAAAACAGAAAATAGTAACAGATTAAACTACACTAAATCTAAGAAAATCAAAATACAATTTTGGAATGTAAAGTAGAACACATTAAATGAAATATGCATGATCAAACTAAAGAATAAAAATAGATATAAAAAGAAAAGCAACAATGAAAGAGCATGGATGAAAAAGAATAAACAACATAAACGACGTTTAATTAGGATTTTCACATAATTCTTTTCAATTTTTTATTTTAAAAAAATTAAAATTTTACGCCACTAATTTTTTTACTGAGCTACACAATTTGAAAAATTTAGGCAAGCATAATACTTCAGTATCTTTTTTAACTCTTCTTTTCGATAGATTTGAAGGAGATGATTTTGGAGACATGATTTGAATGGATTTGAATGGAATTGAGGGTAATTTTTTTGTTGTTTTTTTTGAAAGGATTTGTGGGTATTGAGAGTAGATTTGAGGGTAAAATTTGTGAGAATTAGTGTAGGATTTGATTGATATGACAAATTAAAAAATTAATTTAATTGATTAAAATTAAAGATTACCAAAATATCTCTAGTTATTAATAAATATTAAAATTAATTTTTAAATATTAAAAAAATTATAATGTAGGAAAAGAAAGAAATGCATGGCAGCACAATGCATACTGGGTCATCACATGGGCAGCCAAACTCATGAAAACACATGGGTTTTTATTTTTATGATTTATATGGTTAGAATCAGTTATTAAAAATCAGAATATTATAATGTTATTTCAGTTCAAGTATGAAAGCTTTGTTTTGGAATTTTAATATTCTTACAGGGTATATATATGAGTCTTTCTCTACTAAATAAGTACAAATCTTTTCATATTAGCGAGATCAATTTAACAGTGAAATCTCGCAAATCAGTGGATTTCTATCTTCGAAAATCTTTGTAAATTATCGCATGAGAACAACATCCATCTCGCAAATCCATACTCTGCAATTCACGTGAACAGTTATTTCCTTTCAAACGAACACAATATTAGAGGTATATTAAAAAACGTAATTAATATTTATATATATGTTTTTAGTCCCTATACTTTGGGGCGATTTTGGTTTTAGTCCCTCTTTCAAACTAAGGTACAATTTAGTCCTTCAACTTTAGAAAACTCTGGTTTTAGTCCTTTTTATCAAAATTTTTTAACTTTATTTGTTGTTTCAAACGCGTTTCATTATAGCATTTGGATTGTTTACACCGTCCAAATTCTTTTTTGTGGGGTTTTCCAGTTCGTGTTCTGTAAGAAGCCATTGAGACTTATTTGGTCCTCAGGAAGTCGCTGAGGAAGTTGATGTTGAGGCTTAGAGGACAAAAACAGTTTCAAAAATGTCTTGTTTCACTTTCAAACATGTCACGTTTACATAATTTAACACGTCATCTCATCACATGTGCCAAAACTTAACCCCGTTAACTACATTTAACGGTAAGGGCTCAATTGTTTCAAATTAGCACTTTTAAGAACTCAATTGGAAAACTTAAAATGAAGGAAATCAAAATGGGAAAACCCTACATAAATAAGGACAACTAAAAGGTTTAAACCTTTTAATTTTGAAAGGGACGAAATTGTTTAATTTAAAAAAAAATGAAATGAGACAAAATAAAGATATAGGACTAAATTGAGACTAATGCAATGACCCATAACAATGACATGTGACACTTTCACTATCATACTTTTATTATCACATAACAAATTTTATATTAAAAAATATAAAAATAAAAATAAAAATAATTAAAATAATATTTAAAAAAAACACGAACTAATACATAAGATTTTTAGCGGTCTAATATGATGCTAATGGAAAACACCTGTTTCAATTTTAAAAAATAGGAATCCAATTAAAAAAATAAAATAAAATTAAGAGATAGGGACTTCTAAGACAATTAAAATGATTAAACATATTTAAAAAAATTGAATTGTTAAAAATAATTATAAAATGGCCCACTGATTTCGATTTATATTTACTATACAATTAAGTAAAGCGCTTTTAACATGATATTTGCATAGACTTTTCCAGAAATGAAAATGATATACAAAGGAAAAAATATCTAAATAAAGATCACATTAGAAATTGTTATTTGACTAGAATAATATATGGTTAGGTTGAACGGTTGGAAATTTAATGAAGTGAATTAGACATATGATTATTTTTCCAAGAAATTTAGTGAAGTGAACTAGACATATGATTGTTTTTCCAGGAAGCTTCTTTCAGGCACCACTTTTTTCTTTCTTTCTTTCCAACAGAGTCAAATAATCAAAATGCACTCTCTTTATTTTTTTTACTTTATCGATAGTATTTTTTATTTTCAAAACATAATTTCAAAGTTTCTTGTTTTGTGTCTTACTTTTATTTTATAAAACATCACTAAAATAAAATTGCTTAGGTAATAGTTCAAAAATATGAGCTAAACTAACCGTGGCCTAAAGTTTAGACTTTAACATTTTTAAAACCGTGGTTTAAAATCTTCATAATACATAACAGTTTTCAAATTAAATTTACATTACGCAGATATTAATGTTGTCCTTAGGTTTAAGAAACATTAAAATGTGATTTTATGTAAAAATTTATTAAAATGTGATTTTATATAAATTATTTATGCAAAAGTTCAATATAAAAAACTATGTGTTGAAATCACAATATCACACAATAATTAAAAAAGTACGATGACAACCAAGACCTTAAAATTTTAGATGTTTGAATGCAGAAAAACAAGTAAATATTAGTGTGAAAACATTTTAAAGATAACTAGTTTTCTAAATCATACTTTTAAAAGTCAGGTTGTGGACTGTGCCACCTACCGTCAATTTTGACGTAGTATACCTAATCCATATAATGAGGAGGGCTCACAACCGATTGGATTAAAAATTATTGAAAATCGACATAATTATTAATAATTGATTAAAACTGAAATTTTTGTAATTTATTTAACTTTTTTTAAAATTGAATCGAAATTATTAGTTTAAAGTGTTTGATATTTTAAAGTTGATTGAAAATTAACTGAACTAAAATTATTTCTTTAAGTATTATTATATTACTTATTGTTTAATGTATAATGATATTATGACATTTTTTTTTACATTTTAATATAATGTATCTAACTATAATTCAAAATTATTTTACAATTAATAATAATAATAATCATAAACATCATTATAAACCAATCAAAAAATTGTTAAAATGTTATAAAAAATGTTTTCAGATATCATTAACCTATACTTACCTTAGTATTCAAGGCTAAAACTTATTAAGGGTCACTGGTGCAGTGAAAATATACGATAAGGGTTATTTTCGAATTATGGCAAGGATTTGAAAATCGAAACATATTAACGGTAGGTAAAAAGGGAGTATTTTTTAGTCTGAGATGTTATCATGCGTTGCTTCTTTCTTTCCTCTGCTCTTTTATTGTAGTAGTCTTTTGGTCAATGCATTTAGGAATCTAGAACTTTTTATAAGGAGGCTAAATTTCTGTGGCTGGTTTTGGTGTAAGCTGTCCTTCGGAATTATGTGTGTTATTTAGACTTGGCTTCCTTTGTCTGTGGACCGGTCAGTTCGGTCGGTCTGGTTGTTTACTTTGGGCTTGTTTTGTTTTGGGCTTGTTTTGTTTGCGGGCTTAGCCTGTTGCGTGTTTACGTTGGTTATAAATAGTAACCAACCCCGCTCTTTCAATTACAACTTTCTCATTCAATAATATTCAGTATTCATTCTCTCGCTCCGCTCTCTCTCTTTTATTATTCTTTGGTTCTAGGGTTTTCTCGAAACGCCCCAGGAACCCAACAATTGGCGCCCACCGTGGGGCAAGGATTCAAGAATTCCCAAGGAGCGATGGCAACCAAGTTCGACGTAGAAAAGTTCAACGGCGCTAATGACTTCGGGCTGTGGAAGATCAAGATGGAGGCAATCTTGATACAGCAGGGATGTGATGAAGCGTTGAAGGGTGAGTCGAGGATGAGTGGTACCATGACTCAAGAAGAGAAGAAGAAGATGGGAGATAAGGCAAGGAGTGCAATCATCTTGTGCCTTGGTGATAAGGTACTGAGGGAGGTTGCGAAGGAGAAGACTGCTGCTGAAATCTGGGCAAAACTAGAGTCTTTATACATGACGAGATCGTTGGCTCATAGGTTGTGCCTGAAGCAGCAACTCTTTTCGTTCAAGATGTCAGAATCAAGAACGATAGAGGAGCAGATTGCAGAATTCAGCAAGATAGTTGATGATCTGGAGAATATTGAAGTGAAGTTGGAGGATGAAGATAAAGCTGTCATCCTGTTGAATGCGCTTCCAAAAACCTTCGAGCATTTCAGGGATGCGTTACTCTACGGGAAAGATCAAGTGATCACGTTAGAGGAGGTTTTGACGTCAATTCGAACCAAGGAGTTCCAAAAACTTCAAGATTCGAAGACAACCGAGGAAGGAGCGTCCGGATTGATCTCGGTGAAAGGGAAAGGGAAGAAGCAGTCTGGAAAAGAGAAGAAGCTGAATCCGGACGGTACGAAGCAGGTGCGTTGCTTCAAGTGCCAGAAGATGGGTCATATCAAGAAGTTCTGCCCGGAGAAAGGAAAGGCCGGTCGGCCACAAGAAACCGCTGATGTGGCAGAGGCGTCTGAGGGATATGAGTCGGCTGGAGTGCTGGTGGCTTCGTCTGAAGATCCTCAAAGGAGCTGGGTCATGGATTCCGGCTGCTCCTATCACATGTGCCCGGTGAAGGAGTTTTTTGAGAATCTTGATCATAAAGAGCATGGTAATGTATTGCTCGGAAATAACAAAGCTTGCCGAGTGCAAGGTGTGGGGTCGGTGAGGCTGAAGATGTTTGACAATCGTGAGATGGTGTTGCAGGCTGTTAGGTATGTGCCCGAACTAAAGAGAAATTTGATTTCTATTAGTGCATTTGATCTTGGAGGTTACACCACTAAAGTTGAAGATGGAGTAATGAGGGTTTGTTCTGGAGATTCTGTGGTTGCCAAAGGCAGAAGGAGGAACGGCTTGTACATTCTGGAGGGATCTACTGTCATTGGTCATGTCTCAGTAGCAAGTGGGACCGAGAATACCGCCCGGTTATGGCACTTGAGGATGGGACACATCAGTGAGAAGGGTCTTGAAGAATTGGAAAAGCAAGACTTACTTCTGGGAGACAAACTGCAGAAGCTGGATTTCTGTGACCATTGTGTCTTAGGGAAATCACACAGGATACCGTTCGGAAAAGGGAAACACTCAACCGAACGCCCCTTTGAATATGTCCATGCTGACTTATGGGGACCGGCAAGAACCTTAACTCATGGTGGAGGAGCGTATTTCTTAAGTATAATTGATGATTTCTCAAGGAGAGTGTGGATTTACGTTCTAAAAAATAAGTCTGAAACGTTTCAGAAGTTCAAAGAGTGGCACACACAGATTGAGAACCAATTGGGGTGTAGGCTGAAATGCCTAAGAACCGATAATGGGCTGGAGTTCGTTTCAGAGGAGTTTAATGGTTTTTGCAAAGAGAAAGGGATCAGGAGGCACAGAACGGTCGTTGGAACTCCTCAACAGAATGGATTGGCCGAACGGATGAATAGAACCATTCTGGAGAGGGTCCGGTGCATGTTGCTGGGATCAGGATTGTCAAAGGCTTTCTGGGGAGAGGCTGCCAATACGGCCGTCTATCTGATTAACAGGAGTCCATCTTCAGCTCTCAATTTTAAAACGCCAATGGAAGTGTGGAGTGGACGACCGGCTGATTATTCACACTTGAGAGTGTTTGGTTCTTTGGCGTTTGCTCATGTCAGGGGTGATAAGCTGGATTCCCGGGCGGCGAGATGTATCTTTCTTGGATACGCCGACGGAGTTAAGGGATACAGGTTATGGAGGTTAGATTCACCTTCAAAACTAATCATTAGTAGGGATGTCTTTTTTGATGAAACAAGGATGGCGATGCACCCTGAAAACTCTGGAAGTGAGAAGAAGATTCTCGTGGAGGTGGAGCATACTACTAATGGAGCTGGCACGCCCGGTGGGACTGAGGAAAACCAAACGGGTGAAGGGCAAGTTGAGAACCGATCGGATGAATTTCGAACAGACCTTGGTGATGACACAGATGGTATGTCTGGCGAGGGAAGTCATGGAAAAGCTGCTGGTGTTGATTTGAGAAACTATCAGCTTGTTCGTGACAGAGAAAGAAGGATCTCCAAGCCAACCAAACGGTTTGGAGAGGCGGATCTAATCTGCTACGCCCTGAATGCTGCTGAAGATCTTAACCGATCGGATGAACCGAGAAGTTATAAGGAGGCTCTTGACAGCAGCGACCGGCATCTTTGGCAGGGTGCTATGGAAGAAGAGTTGGAGGCTTTGAAAAAGAATAGCACCTGGAGATTGGTGGATCTGCCGAAGGGTAAGAAGGTCATAGGTTCGAAATGGATTTTCAAGAAAAAGGAAGCTACACCGAGCGGTGAGAAAGCGAGGTACAAAGCTAGGCTTGTTGCCAAAGGCTTTACTCAGATTGAAGGCGTAGACTATCATGAGATCTTTGCTCCAGTGGTTAAGCATTGTTCGGTCAGAGTTCTGATGGCAATAGTTGCGCATTGCAATTTGCATCTTGAACAGTTGGACGTTCGGACAGCTTTTCTGCACGGCGATTTGGAGGAAACCATCTATATGAAGCAACCGGACGGTTTCGCTGTGGATGATAGGGTGTGTCTGTTGCAGAAGTCACTTTATGGCTTGAAGCAAAGCCCAAGGCAGTGGTACAGGAAATTTGATGACTTTCTGATAAAGCTGAACTTCAAGCGGTGCAATTATGATGACTGTGTTTACACTCTGAATCATGGCGGTGAAATGTTATATCTCCTGCTTTATGTGGATGATATCCTAATTGCTAGCAGTGACAGGGGCATGATCGGTGAGACGAAAGCAAGGTTGGCGGATGCTTTCGAAATGAAAGAGCTAGGGGAAGCAAGGCGGATTTTGGGCATAGACATTAAAAGGGATAGACCGGGCGGTAACCTTTTTCTGTCTCAGGAATGCTATTTGCATAAGGTAATTTCAAGGTATCGGATGGCTGAATCTAAAATGGCCAGCACGCCGGTCGGTCAACACTTGAAACTTACCAAGGAGCAATGCCCAAAGACCGAGGAAGAAAGAAAGAAGATGGAATCTGTTCCATTTTCAAATGGGATTGGGAGCATTATGTACGGCATGGTCTGCACAAGACCGGACGTGGCGCACGGTGTTAGTGTTCTCAGTCAGTTCATGGTTAATCCTGGACCAACACACTGGGAAGCGTTGAAGTGGATGCTCAGATATATACGGGGGTCTCTCGGTACTGGATTGTCTTTCCAGAATAACTTTCAAGGTGGAGGTTATATTGAAGGTTTTGTTGATTCCGACTTTGCCGGATGCATGGACACTAGGAAATCCCGGTCGGGATATGTGTTTACACTGTTTGGGACTGCTGTTAGCTGGAGGTCTACACTACAGTCGGTTGTGGCTTTGTCAACTACGGAAGCTGAGTACTATGCTCTTGCTGAAGGAGTTAAGGAGGCACTGTGGTTGAAAGGTTTGGTTCGGGAACTTGGTTTTGATCAGAAGTCTGTATGTGTTCATTGCGACAGCCAGAGTGCTATTCATCTGGCCAATCATCAGATTTATCATTCCAGAACCAAGCA
Source organism: Vigna mungo (assembly GCA_036885675.1). NCBI lineage: Eukaryota > Viridiplantae > Streptophyta > Magnoliopsida > Fabales > Fabaceae > Vigna > Vigna mungo. The sequence continues at coordinate 30,950,733 of CP144695.1, read as the reverse complement.
TATTGACGTCAAGCTGCACTTTGTCAGAAGCATTGTTGAATCCGGTGACGTTCAAATCTGCAAAATTGCATCCGAAGAGAATCCTGTAGATATGTTAACAAAGCCGCTCGCTAAGGAGAGGTTTCTCTTTCTGTTGTCCAGGATTGGGTGTCTACCGGTCGGTCACTAATTGTTTGACCGGCCGTGTCCGTGTTTTACTTTTGTTTTTGTTTTTGAAGCAAGTCTAGGTGGAGAATTGTTATTTAGACTTGGCTTCCTTTGTCTGTGGACCGGTCAGTCCGGTCGGTCTGGTTGTTTACTTTGGGCTTGTTTTGTTTTGGGCTTGTTTTGTTTGCGGGCTTTGCCTGTTGCGTGTTTACGTTGGTTATAAATAGTAACCAACACCGCTCTTTCAATTACAACTTTCTCATTCAATAATATTCAGTATTCATTCTCTCGCTCCGCTCTCTCTCTTTTATTATTCTCTGGTTCTAGGGTTTTCTCGAAACGCCCCAGGAACCCAACAATGTGCATTTCAAATTTGGTAGAAAGATTGCTCATACAGTCAGCAGTACTTACTTCATGGCAAATTCCTAGTTCTATCATGTCAAATTCTTATTTTCTAGTTTAATAATTGCATGTATTTGCATCTACTCCTACATCGACTCTGGTTTTATACACACATTCTCCTGTTAAATTGTATGCCTAGAGAATTTGGGTTTCTTTCTCTATTATTATTTTTATATTTTTTTACTTGATAATTATGTTAAAAATTGTCTGTGATATTGTTTTTCTTTTCTTGTGTAAGTAGTAATCATTTAGGTTTTTTTTTTTTTATAAATTGCCTCATGCTGCTTTGTTGATTTTGAACATAGCTCTCTGACTTTAGACTTGCAAAATGCCATCAACTTCAACATCCCATATAATTTGCCCAGATGTTGTTGGAACCTTTGGGTTTGTACTTTTACACATGCTGCAGACAGAATTTGCATTTAATAAAGTCCATTTGGTAATAATAAACAGTAACAAAATTAAAAAATTACAGGTGTAAAAAGAAATATGAATTCCGTAAGAGATAAAAGAGTACAAGGTTAAAAAGACATTTTCAGTCCCCCTTCACATTAGATAAACAGCAATCCCCTTCAAGAGATGAGCAGCAACAAACAGAGGAGAATAAGCCAGTTTTCTTCATTCACATGTAGTTGAGTGCTGCCCTATCATATTTGCTTCAATTGAATAACTTTTTTTATAAATGGATTTTATGGTTAGACTATAATTCTTTCATGTTTCAGGTTCCAGATTTGTGGATAGACTATAAATATATTATTTCTATATTTGTAATTTATCATTATATTTTTCTCATGCTAAAAAGAAGATTTATAGGCTGGATATTTAGTTTTGTAGGTTTTTTAATAAGAGAATTTTTGGTTTCAATCAAACGTGTACTAGGATGAAATCCTGATAAGATGAAATAATTTGACAGGTATAATCATGATTCCTATCTTTTATAAACAACATCATACACTCTGTATTGTTTTTTTTTTTTTTTACATAAAAAATAAAAAATATATATCCAAATGAAGATGAGAACTAGGCAGAGTAAAATCCCTTAGTAGGTTCGGTAGACAGGCCAAATCCAAATGGGAAGAGGGGATCATAATGATGATCCCCAACATTCATGGGCAGTTGATCAACAGATTTGAACCATGTTCTTGGAAGCTTTCCAGTGAAAGCATAGTCACCATATAAAACATCAGCCACACCTTGGCCTTCGCTACCAGGAAGCCATGCAGCAACAACTGCATCTATCATACCAACATATGGTTCAATCACCAAAGGACGACCAGAAATTACAATAACCACACATTTTGTTACCCCACACACGTTTCTTATCATCTCAGGACCAGGCTCTGGGATTGTCAAGTTCATGTTGTCACCATGCATCTCAGCATAAGGACGCTCTCCTACTACAACTATCCCATATGAAAATCCGTTGGATTTAACAAATTCTGCATCAGGATTCTCCTTGTACACCACTTTGGTTTCAGGATCAACTGTGTTTTTCAAAGCTGTGAGAATTGTAGTCCCTGCTCATACAAAGGTTCACAATAATATTAAGGAACAAAAGTTGTAATATGAAAGTGAGTTATGATATAATCTTCAAAGAAAAGTATAAATTTTCACCTTTGAGAAGATTGTTTCCGCTGAATCCTTGCCATTCTATGGTCCAGCCACCACACTGATATCCTAGATTATCCGCATGGATTCCAGCCACAAGTATTTTGGGTGCCTTTCTAGGAAGAGGCAATAAAGGGTTGGCAGCAGTTTGGCCATTTTTTAGAAGGACCATAGATTTCCTTACAGCTTCCCTAGCCAATTGTCTATGCTCCTGTTAATAATTTTCAAAAACATTGAACACTATGATCCCTTTTGTGAACTTAGTGAAGTTAAAGGAAACACTTAGATAAACAAAGTAGCTAACCTGGATTCCCAAATATCTGACCAAACTGAAATCAGCAAAAGGGTTTTCAAAAATACCCATCATGAACTTAACCCACAAAATTCTTCTCACTGCATCATCAATTCTACTCATAGGAATGAACTTCTTTTTCACCAACATGGTTAGATCATCGATGAATTCTATGTAAAACTTTGGATTCATGAACTGCAAGATCAAGAAAAGTTTACAGCAATATTAACTGTGTTCTTGTTGGAACGTGATACCTTAATTCAGAAACTTTTCGCATAAATTACCATGTCAATGCCAGCAGAAACCCCTGCTTCAACTGAATAAGTGAAGTTTGAATGAGGTGGAGAGGTGATCCTATCAATACCCTCAAAGTCTGAAATAACAATGCCCTGGTATAGTTCAGGAAAATGTAAGTGTCATTTAAAATTGTACCCATAGGATGATAAACAGGTTTCATTGTCATATTCAACCCAAGTTATTTTACCCTGAAATGTAGAGTATTCTTGAGGAAGCCAGTAATAAGTTCGTGGTTTGTATGCATTTTTACTCCATTCCAACTGGAGTAAGAAACCATAACGGTTGCTACACCCTTGCTGATTGAATTGAAGTAAGCTGGCATATGAATTTTCATCAATTCATCTCTGTCAATAACAGTGTTGTTCTCATCAATCCCATTGATTGTTCCACCATCACCCACGTAGTGCTTAGCAGAAGCTAGAACTTTTTCTCTGTCGAGCAATGCAAAAGTAATTTAGAAACACAATACTAACTGACCAAAAGATGGCATAATTGTAACATAAGAAATCAATATAGCATGGCACAGCATAACCTAAGCAGCATATTGATTTAGGTACAGAGTCTTTCATCCTTTGCTTTAGGGAACAAATTCAATATTCCTTTGGTCATTTGGCCTAAGGCTCGTGTAAAAGTAAGGAATGGAACAAAAATTAATATAAAGGGAGAAAAAGGACAATCAAATTTATACGTTCTTGTTTTAAACTATGGTAATTTTGTTTATTAAGGTTGAAGTTCCATGTTAGAACAGGTATTAAATTAGGATATAAGGAACAAATTTATAAAGCTTGTATAGATATTTTGGGATGATTGCAATGCAATTACAATTGCAGCCGTTATTGAGACTTTAAAATCCTTTACATTACTGCTGCAATTTGCACTGCTTTCTAAAACCTTGTCTAAGACCATTTTGTTGCAAGTCAAGCAAAACCAATGACTAAAGTAATGACTCTTCTTCTTGGGAAGGTTTAACAATTCAACAGAATGAGGAGCATGAATATCAACTCCAAGGTTTAAAAATAACTGATAATAAAACAATCATCTCAAAATTAAGTTATTAAGTTTTCAAAATTCTTACTTTCCTGCGATAAAAGGGACACCCTTTGGTAAATTATCAGGGATGTCTCCTTGCAAGCCTGGTATGATTTCAGTCATGGCTTGAACTAATTTAGGATCCTCACTGTAGCTTTCATAACACCGACCCCATCTTGGATCTCTACATACCTTCGAAGATTATAATGATGCTTTTAGATATGTCTGTAACTTAGAGCATAAAAGATCAGTTGTAGTTACTTACTGCTATACAAGGTGCATAAGCATATTGAATTCCTGTTGCTCTAACTTCAAGTGCAGTTGCAGCACCAATTCTCTTGACTAATTCAGGGTCCCTAACCAGCAAAATAAAAATATCCATTATATTTTTTATCAAATAAATGTATTGAATAGAATAAGAATAAAACAATTTGTGATATGGGAAATTTCTAAATGACTTACATACCCAAGTTTCCAATCTAATAAAAGATTATGACAATAACAACAAAACAGAAGAAAGCTTTTCCTAAGAACAAACCAGATAAATCAATTTATGCTTAGTTGCTAGACTAGGCAATGCAAGTCTCACAAAAACCTATATATGCCTGTATAACTGTTGCCTGAATTGTGTTCTCACAATGGTTCAAATAACAGAATCAGTTATATTGTCTTTAGAATATAACATTTTTTAAAAATAAAAGCTAAGACATATGGGGTGCTTCTTTGATATCAATATACCTGGTTGCTCCAAGACCAATATTGTGAGGAAAAATAGTTGCTTTGTAAACAGTATTGTGACCATGAACAGCATCAATCCCATAAAACATTGGAATTCCAAGCCGGGTTGATAAAGCACCCTTCTGAAATTCATTCACCATGTTAATCCAGGTTTCAGCAGAAGCCTGTGGAGCTGGAATACTCCCTCCCTCACTCATTACACTCCCTACTCGAAAAAGAGAAATGATTTTCATCATTGGTCAATTGAATGAATATACCAAAGAGGAAAATATCAAGAAAATCAAATAAGTTTGGTCAGGTGGTTACCAATAAAATACTTCTTAACCAAATCAGCAGATGCATACTTGCGTTCAATTTGCAACATTTGGCCAATTTTCTCCTCAAGAGTCATTCTGCTAACAAGATCATCAACTCGAGAGTCAATTGATTGTTTAGGGTCCTTGTACTTCATGTATTCTGCATTCAACAATCCTGTCCAGCCACTTAGTAGCCAAAACCACACCAACAAAATGGAGATTTTTGCCATTTCCTTCCCACCCTTGTATGCACTGAAAAAACAAATGCAACAAGATATGTAAAATTCAATGTCTATAAATAAAAACTTGGTCCATTCTGCACATAATTCAAATGCACCAAATTAACACTTCATTGTCCATAAATGCTACCAGAACCCCAGCATTGCACTACTTTGAGTCTCAGTCAGAGACTTATTGAACAAGCAATCAAACACATTTAAAACATCCCAGGCTCACAGAGAAACATTGCAAAGCTTAGTTAAGCTGTATCATTTCGATACCTTGAATCTTTATGTGATAAGGAAAGCTTGCATCAGATGTCACTGCATAAAAATGAAGCAGCAACCATCACTGGAAATGGTAATATTCATAGCGAAAAAAGCATGGAAAGTAGTACAGAATCCAAATCATTGCTATTAACGTGCTGATAAAGAAATCTTAGAACAAATGCCCCATATGGTAATCTGACCCATAAAAGAGAAAACAGATAAAAAAGAAGGTGAATTTTCACAATCAGATAACTGGAAGCAACCTTTATCAAAGGCACTAGAATCAGCGAAAACATAACACAATGGGCCAACCAACAGCAAAGTTATTTATAGGGAATTAGTATCATTGCGTGTTGTATATGAAAACGGCATTTGTAGGAAAGATTACAAATTCAATAGTAGTGCAAAGGAAAATCATATTTTAACACCAACTTTTCACACCATTTTGACACTGTACACGTGTCAAAATGTGGTTGGACGATTTCAAATTAAAAAAAGTGATGCAAGAACATATTTGGAAGAGAAAAATCAATTTTTTTTTAATTTAAAATCGTCCAACCACATTTTGACACGTGTGCAGTGTCAAAACAGTGTCAAAATAGTGTCAACAAAATGGTGTTAAAAATATCAAACTGGTATTATCTTATGGAAAATAAAATTTTAACACCATTTTTTGACACCATTTTGACACTGTACACGTGTCAAAATATGGTTGGACGATTTCAAATTAAAAAATAAACTTTGATTTTTCTCTTCCAAATATACCCCTGCTTTAACTTTTTTAATTTGAAATCGTCCAATCACATCTTGACACGTGTGCAGTGTCAAAATAGTGTCAAAAAAATGGTGTTAAAATATCATTGTCCTTATCTTATTTAGCAGTTTGAAAAGAAGAACGCTTTCCTGATGCAGAATCTGTCAAAATTTACTATTATATAGGAAGGAAGGAGAACTCACGTGGTCAATTCGTTAATATCAGTTTATAATATTTAAAGATAAAGAAAATTACTTTTTCCCTAATACGTACGTATCTGTTCTATCTACGACACTGAAACTTTCCATATCATAGTATACATTTCCGTATTTCAACATCTTCTACGTCTCTTTTCTACTTTCTCAACTTTTCAACTAATAATCAAAGCGTATCACGGATGATGTCAAACTTACCATTAACATTTTTTTATTCATGAAACAAATACATACATACATATACAAATATATATATATATATATATATATATATATATATATATATATATATATATATATATCTTTCTTTTTCTTACGTAGCTATACCTTCTAACCTTTGATTACTCATCCTCTTTCTGGGTGCTCGTCCTCCTTAAGATAAAAAGAGTTGTGCATATCAAATATACTCCGACACTCAAGTCAGCTTTTAACGTCACTAGGTAATAATTGCGTAATTAATGTAAACGTAAATCATATTTCTCGTAATAAGTTTTGTTTATACTTACTGTATGTGCATTTTTACTTAAATTGGTCTAGGCCCATTGGCCCAAAGACCTGTTGTATCTTGGATTATCGTGATTACATGGTGACTAAGTGTCATGCATGATATTGCACTAGCCAAATAGAGATGAGTCGAATACATGTAAACTTAGTGGGCCGACATATACTCACCCTAGGATGAGCTTTATACTGGTATGGTCAAGGGAACTCGGCCATATACAATACACCAGCCCTAAACCTTTTACACATGATATGTTAAAGGCTTGTGAAGAGCTTCAAAGAATGAAATATTAGTAGTCGGTCCTTAACTTCTGACTTGTCAACCATGGTATCAGTACTCGGTAGTCGTCCTGCAGGGTTTTCCAATCGTATTTTATATATTTAGTCATAATCTTATAGGTATGATAGCCTATAGAGATCAAGAAGTTGTAATGATTAGGTGCCAGATATGACGTAGTGAGGGAGGTGCAGAGGTATGACTGATGTGTTGCACATGAAACGATGTGTTACTAGAAAGGGGCAAAGTTTTGACCCTCAACCCTCAGATTTGGAGAGATCTAACAATTAAGGGGAAGGGCTAGGGAGGTGAACTGTTACAATTTTTTTTATAAATAAGGGCTTCATTTGACCTAATTGAGCACCAAAGTTTTGAGAGATTGCTCTGATGTCGACATATGTAAAGTTGATTACTCCAAAGTTCAAAGTATGTCTAATAGTGGATCAAACATGAGTTCTAGAAAGGAGTCAGATAGTAATAGTAGTGGTAGTCGGGTTTCAATGTCATTAGATGCTTCCTCATCTCATGGCTTGGGGTGGAAATGTTGGTGATTATAAGGAATAGGGAGGACCTTGCTGAGGAACATGTCGACTCTCAATTACCCAAGAAAGAAAGGTGCGAGTGGGTAGACCCCTTAGTTAGAACCCAATTTTTTAAGTTTAGATGGTCTAGAATTTTAAATTCTTGGTTAAACAGCATCTACGTTTTTCAGAGTGGTGTCCGAGGACATAATGTCCCTTAAGAGGGTAAGTATCATTGACAATGTTTTACATGACCGAGAAGGCTACGAGGAGGAGTTCTTCTTCGTTCATAAAGCATTTTTCCTTTAGTTACATGTTCGACTACCATTTATGATTTTACAATGAGTGTGCTTAGGCTTTTTAATGTGTCCCCAATACAATTACATCTAAATAGTTGGGATTACCTTCAAGCTTTTAGTTTAATGAGTAAAGGTGTTTATTTATCTCATTCTCTTGGGTGTTTTCTTTAATTTTACCTTACGTGGCCAAGGGATCTGATCACTTAGCTATCCTTGGTTTGGAAGCTGAGTACCTGTCTTCTAGGTGGCTACTTATAATCCTTCAAGAAGTTTAAGAATGGGTTTTTCAGGGTAGTGATTAACCATGCTAGCCGTTCACAGTTTTACGATGAAAATTATAACAAAAAATTTCCCTTCTATTGGACTAATAACCATCTTAGATACAAAGAATGGTCGAAGGACATCTTATTTGAGGAGGATCAAAGAATAGTTAGGACATTGGAACAACTCTTACGAAAGTCATCTACTAAGAACATTGCTAGGGTTTACTTGTCCCCTAAGATAGTTACCGACTTGTATTGTAATTGTATAATATACTATAACTCCAACATTTTTCTTTTTTGAACTAAATTGAGAATTTTGTAGTGCTTGCAGGTTACATATCTCAACATGCTGCTAAGGTGGGAGGAGACGAGGACATATTCTACAAGTTAAGGAACCAATTGGCTGAGGAGGCTAAGAAGACTAAAGAAACTATGGTTCCCAACATGAGGGGGCAAGTTTTGGATACTCATCAACCCTCGAGTGGTAGTAAGAGGTTTGTGCCTTCTAAGTTGTAAGGTGTAGGAAAAGACAATAAAACACCGATGGTTGAGATGCTCGGCCATGTTAGAGGTTTGAGTTTAGGAAGTAAGTCATCTAACTTAGCTTGTTTAGATGGTCCTCTAGTTGTGATGAGGAAAGGAGTTTAGATTGTGTTGAAGGATACTAAGTTGATGCTGATGGAGGAGGTTATTGACGTCAAAACTTAACTTATTTTTCCATGTAACAACAGACGCATGGACAGGAGAGGATTCGCTTATCTAAGGACGATCCTCTTGGTGCATTGCACCAATTTTGTGACCTCATTGCAAATGAGCCTCTGATGGTTGAATATGATCCAAATATATTTGGGATAGGCTCTGAGGTCGGTTGAGGCAAATCGGCAAGTGTACCGAGTCGAACAAGTAATATAAAATGGTAAGACCAAGTATCGTATCCCAGAGGACTCTCGACGCTGAACAGTTGTGTGAGAACAAGATTAATTAAGACTTAAAATAAAACGAGATCATGGGTTTGTATTGCAAATAAAATAAAATAAAGCAAAGTAAAATTGATAAGTGGCAAAAGAGTACAGAGCTGAATGAAGGTTGATTTATATGAGATGGATATGTTGTTGGGGTTAGAGTTCACCAAGTTCCCTCTCATGTATATATAAGAATTCTTCTTTATTCATTAATGCCAACGTCTCTCACTAAAACACTTAAACCCGATGTCTCGGTAAATAAGTCTGTCCCTAATTACCAGTTCATACAATTCCTAGCATTCCTGGTAAAAAGATGTGAAGATCATAAGGTTAAGACGACTAAGACCCATACCCTCATGTCTGAGCAATATAACCCTTAGGAGAAATTTAACAAGGACCTGAATTGAAAGGAACCTATCGGCACTCATGCAAATTACAGATCATACTATTGTATAAGCAAGCAGTAAGACAGATAAATTACTCTAACAATTAATGGAAAAAACATATGAAATTAAGAATAAATTTAAATACATGAGAGGTCACAAGGTTACATCATTCCCCAACAACAAATAGAAATTAGTTCTCCATAGACATGGGGGAACCTATGAACAATGGAAGAAAAGAAAGAATGAAAAGACTAAGAATTGGCTAGGAGTGTATTGTTATGCTTTCTTCTACCAGGGATGCAAAACCTAGAGCCCCAGCGTCCTTTAAATAGTGCCAGACGCGTTCCAAAGTGCGGCCCGGTCCAAAAGAATCAAATCGGAGCAGAATCAGGGCTCGATCCACGTGAAATCATGCTCAAGCGTCGTAGGGAGCTTGCCTTAGCGTGAATTGAGGGACATGTGAGGCTTGGGCGCCAGTTTTGGATGCCTAGGCTTCGGGCATCCATTGCCCGGGCGTCGGGTCCGTTGCTAGGGCGACCAACGGTGATTTGCAATTTGCTGTTTCTCGTTCCTGTCGTCTGGGCTTCGGGTTTTCTCCCTTCTTGGTGCCTTTTTGATCCCTTTTGAGCTCTATCTTCTTGTCTTTTCACTTCCTCTTCAAGTATTGCTTCAGTTCCTGTCAAAACAAGGGGAATTTGTTAGAAAACAGTTAAAATCAACCTCAACTCTCTTATTCACACAATTAATTGAAAACAAATGAGTCCAAGCAAGTTTCTAAGTGAAAAAGGGTGCTTTTTGTATCAAAATCACATGGCAAATAACGGTGTTTCAACCCGTTATCAAGGTCCCAATAGACTTGCGTAGGAAAGATGTCACAGAGCTTGCATCAGGAATAGAATAGTTGAATATTACATTAATTCAGCTGTGGATGATCTAAGTCTGTGAGCAATTATTTATATAAAATTGATTTATATATCAAGTATACTTATATCAAATGTAATTTTTTATTTCAGGTATATGTTTGGTGTAAGTAACAACTTGGGGTACAATGGTGTCTAGGGGTTCATTGATCCCCAAGTCACTCACAAAGCAAAAAAATTGATGACATCCAACCTCCCCAAGTCACTCACAAAGCAAAAAAATTGATGACATCCAACCTCACCAGCAACTTTGCAAGGGGAAAGAGATATATTTTATCCCTTATATATTTGGGTAAGTGAAGTTTGTTAACTTCAAAGTTTCATCTGTGATTTTAGTATGTAATAATTAAGTTATTATCAATTTCAGGCACCATTGGCAGCTACTTATTGTTTCCATACCGGAGAGCTATGCTGTGTGGTTTTGTTCATTACATAAGTCTCCTCCCAAACATCTCAGGCAAGTAGTTGAATGGTAAGAACCTCAATGTTTGGACTTTCTATATTATATAAATGAATGTTAAAGCTTTTTTTAATAGTTCCATTGCAGCACATATGATGTTGTCTAGGAGATCAACTGTTGACGGTAAAAAACTTGCATGGTTGCTCTCAAGGTTTGACATATGCTAAAGCCATACTTTCTTATAGTTGTTTTGTTTTGATGATTTTCACTAACTCTTTACAACTATGATGATATATTGTAGTGTCATAGATAGAGTGGGTCATATGAGTGTGAATACTACGTAATGTATTGGATGGCACACACTATTCGTGCTCATATTACAAGTGGTTGGGAAACAATAATATTTAGATTTAATGAATTCTGATTTTCTTCATCATTTGAAATTCATATACACTAATTAATTTCATGTGTCTTGTGCATAAATTCAAGACTCCTACTCCATTTCATGAGAAGCCACTTAAATTCCTAAGGAAGGCACTTGCAAAACATTTAATTAGATTATACAATAGTGCATAGTTATTAGGATTTAAAATACATTAGCACATGTTGATTTATAGTTATTAGACTTTGTAAATTATGCTTTAAACATTATGTGTTGTAAATTTTGATTTTGTGTTGTATATATTGTGTTTTATATGCAGGTCTGTTTTTGTGATAGTGGATATCACAAAAATAGACATGCTATTAAAAAAAATTCCAAGAGTATAGGCCTCAGTTGTGGCTAAAACCGAGGAGAAAACTTGTCTATGGCCTCGGTTCAGCCACATCCGGTGTCATAGGGTGCACGTAATTTTTTTCTTTTAAGAAAAAGGGCTTTGGCATTGGTTCTAGCTTGAACCGCTGCCATAGGCCCGAGTTATTACTTCGGTTCACATTTTTTTTTCTTCCTTATTACTTCAGGTCCTGAGAAACTAAAGCTGGACACATTATCTCGGTTGGAACTGAAACTAAAAGTCTCCCACCTTTTTACCTCGTCAGTATAGGCCTTAGTTTGAAAACCGAAGTGTTATTGTAAAAAACAACCAATGTCGTTTCTCTTTGCTACACTAGGTAATATAAAAAATATATTAAGAAATTTATTTTATTTTATTGACAATTGTTTTAAAATTAGTTTTTAAGTATCTATATTTATTTTATTGTTAAACAATTTATTTTACTTTTTTTAAAATTTTTTTATTTGTATTTATTTTACTACTATATGTATATAAAAGTTATTTTAAAATTTTCTATTTATTTATTTTATTTTTTAATTTTCTTATATTTATTTTGTTGTCAATAGAAATTATTTTACCTTTATATTCATTTATTTTATTTTTAAATTATTTATCTTTTATGTTTATTTTGTTATCACATGTGTACACAATTTATTTTACCTTTTTATTCATTTATTTTATTTTTAAACTGATTTTTTAATTTATATTTATTTTGTTGTGACGTACATGAAATTATTTTGTTAATCAATTATCTATTATCTATTATGTAAAGATTAAACTAATATCTAATATTTATTATAATATGATAAAAGAGAATATTGGCAAAGTTACCTTCTTATACATGATTATTGTGTTGATAAGTATTTCAAATGTCAGTTTTTTTTTTGTCCTTTGATATTTTTACGATACTAATTATTACTTTTAAAATACTTTTAATTTTTTATGATATTACTTAGTTACTTATAAAATTATATTTTAAAAATACATTTTAATTTTATTTCATAAAATACTATCATTTAATAATAATAATTTTATTTAAGAAAAACTATCAACAATAAAACTTTTATATTAAGTTATAATATAAATACTTTCATTATTGAATATTCTTCCTATTTTAATATGTAAAATTTAAATTAATATTTCCTAACAACTAATTATACTAGTCATGTCTACACAAAATTCCATATTAAAATTGTATTTAATAATTTATTTCAAAAGTTTAAAATCTATATATTTGTAATAAAATGTACCGTAATATTATAAATTTTGTTTATATTTATTTAATTCATTTTAGTAATGTCACTAGTTCATGAAATTTAAAATTTTCAAACAAATATCTATAATTCCAATTCTATCTATAATAGTTTAGTTTAATTTAAGTAATTAATACGTTTAAAAATATATGTTAAGGTGAGCAATTAAATATAATACTTAAATGTACAAAATTAAAAAAATTCATAATTATTTTAATATTACAAATTTTCATATACCAAAAGAGTAATTACTCTTATAACTAACACAGTTTAATTGTTTGTTTTATTAATATTTTTTTATTTGACACTCTAATCTAATGCACAACTTATTCATATAAAGTTGAAATTCTTTTGTTAATTAATATAATTAATCATTTTAAAAAAATAAAGTACATTACATCTATTTTTTTTTAATTAAAGTTGATTGATTACATATTTGTCACTATTTTATTATTGGACACAATGTTAGAACCTAGACTAGGATAAAATAACTATTACGTTTAACTTTAAACATGGAAATGTAATCATTAGACGTTCTAGACATCCAAACTTAATGTTTAATGCAAATATGTGACAAAAATATCTAAGAGATTAAAACTTTTATTATTAAGGTTTAGACTTAGTTCTAAGAAATTTGGAGTCGTTAAATACTAAAGGGAATGATAGGAATTAGAGGTATATTGTTTAGTGACATTACATTGAATTGAATCAGGAAACATAACCCTAGTGAACATATATTTCATATAATCAATTTTTTTAAAAGAAATTAGATTTATTTTATTCACAAATCAATAATTTTCATTCCTTCATAGTTTTCATCTAGATCAGTAAATAATAATCATAGTTTTTCTAAACAATGTGAGTCTCTTAGGAAAATGATATTTGAACTTATCGACTTTATTACTTATATGATTTGGTACACTTGTCAATATTAACAAGCATTGCTTTTGCTTGTGTTCTTGAGAATTATCTCAAAGTTCTTTCGTAGAGTACATATTATATAGGTGCATCTTGTAATATTTGACTGTGATTTTAATAGTGGAAATCTAGCTAAGGTTGCTAGATAAGTAGATGTAGATTCTTAAAGAATCGAACAAGTATAAAAATTATTGTCTCTTGCTCTTTCTTTGTAGTTTGGTAATTGAAAAGAACTTTAATTATGCAGTTCCCTACATCCTGTTAATTGATTAAAAGAAGTTTTACAAAAACTATTTTGGAGAAAGAAGTTTTCCTAATCAAAGTTGTTTTTATCATGTCATTGGGATACAATAGTGAGGCATTGGGCATAAGTTAAAAATTCCAAATTCAAAGAGCATATTCTGCCAGAGTGTTGGTTATTGGCATGCACGACAGACTCATTAGAAGGATCTTTATTGGTATCCAATAGTGGGCACTAGTGTGGTACCACTAATCACGCCCTCTACACCGTTGGGTGCCATTTTTCACTATGTATTTTTGTTTTCTATATTTCATAGCTTTTTTGGTATTGTCGAATATCATATTGGTGATATTGATTCAGAAGGTGAAACAAAGGTATAAACTGGTGATAATGTAGGGATTTCCATGGAAGAAATCCTATTTGATGTGTGATTCATTAGGGTGTGCATTGAGGTAAGGACTCTTCTGTCATGTGAAACTATCTTGAACTCTACTAGCCGTTCATACTCATGTAGAGGAGGATAGTTAGGTGGTGAGAGTGACAAGAGGTCTTGTGATAAGAATGACTCTAGAGTCCTTATGACCATGCAAGACACAAACCTTATATGTGGTAGCTTAGTCGTGAGTATTGTATATCACCAAAAGTAAATGGCTTCACAAGTCTGACTCAATTACGTTTATTCGGATAAAATGAGTCTAAAAGAGTATGATTTTTATGCATGAATGTGTAATAATTATGAATATGTCATGTTTATAAAATAAGTGTGTGCTTTTTAAATATATATGTTATTCCTTTTTTCAACTAGCTTACCCTTTTAGTCTCCTTGGCTATTTCATTTATGTTTGTCATGATTTTGTAATTGTCAGAGCGGTGCAGCGGAATGGTTAACGTGTTCAACAAATCAAGAGGGGGTGAATTGGTTTCTTATTGCAAATCGTTCTTTTAATAATTTTCTCAATAAAAATAATTTCCTTAAAACAATTTAAATAAATTAAAAGAGTAAGGAAGAGAGAAAATTGCACAAGTAATTTTTATACTGGTTCAGATCAGAGAGATCCTACATCTAGTTGTTAATCTCAACCGAGAATTAACACTTCACTAGCACAAACCAACAAACTGTTACAATCACAAAGAAAATAAAACAGTTTAAGGTTAGAACACCTCTCTTGTTACCCCAAGAGATGAAACTCACTTCCCTTGTAACCCACAAGGGATGAACACCTCCTCTGAGTCTTCACAAAGGATGAACACCTCCTCCGAATGCTTCACGAAGGATGATAGGCTTTCAACTCAGCAACAACAACAACACTCAATCACACTCCCTGTGAAAGTTCTCGCTCTATGTCAATAGCAACAACACTCAATCACATCACATGTGAAAGTTCTCACTCTATGCCAACAGCAACAACACTCAATCACACCACCTGTGAAAGTTTTCGCTCTATGCCAACACGCCAAGTTCTCAAAGCCACAACATAGGGGTTCAAACCCCAGAACACTTATCACCGCACACTACAGATAAGAATATAGAAAAATACACTTTGTATTTTCCGTATTTTAGAATGAGAGTCCCAATCTAATTTATAGAGATCTCACTCAAGGATACCTCCAAAAATCCGTTGTCAACTAATTAATTGTGATAATCAATTTTCCACTTATGGTAATTGATTATGCATTTAATGAATGCACAACGGTAAAAAAAACTTGCTTAAAAATTCTCATAATTGCTCATGATAAACAATTATTGCAAGTCATAATTAATTATTGATAATTGATTATTATAATTTAATAATCAATTATCTTGAGTATAAAATGAGGTTTTCTGATTTAAAAATTTTTTTAACGCAACCTAAGACAAGCAATACATATAATCAAAGATAAACCACATCTATACATCAATCTACTAAATTAAAAAAAGCTTTAATATAAAAATAAGTCTTCATGAAAATCTTCCTGCAATAAGAGCACTTGAGACTTGACTTTGAGACATCATCAAAATTCTTCTCTTTAGCTTTATGTTAACAATCTCCCCCTTTTTGATGATGATAAAAAATATTTTGATTTAAAGCTTTTTGTAACCTGTATTGATCTGTAACTCGTACATAACTTAAAGAAGAGGGATTAGTAGACAAAAGATAAATATAATTAAGCCTTTAAGAATATTTCTCCCCCTTTTTGATCATTATATAAAAAAAGGGCTATGTATGAAAAAAAAAACTCCCCCTAAAATTAAGAACTCCTCCTTAATATAAGCCAAAAATAAATAAGTAAAAATAAGACAAGATAAACATTAAGGCAAATTTTTATTAAGGGAACAAAACATAACATGAAGATTTTTGAAAAACAAAAAAAATGCAACAAACAAGACGCTTAAGAAATTTCTAGAATCCCCAATTCCCTCCTAAGCTCATAAATCTCTCTTTGGGCAATGCTTTGGTGAAAATATCAGCTAATTGATGCTTGGTATCAATATACTCTATCTCACAATCCCCTTTTTGGATATGGTCTCTAAGAAAGTGGTGCCTAATCTCTATATGTTTGGTTAGAGAATGCATGATGGGATTCTTAGTAAGATTGATGGCACTGGTGTTATCACACTTAAGAGGTATATGGTCAAGGTATATATCAAAATCCTCTAATTGTTGTTTCATCCATAATATTTGGGCACAACAGTTACCTGCAGCAATATACTCAGCCTCTGTGGTGGAAAAGGCTACACAAGCTTGTTTCTTAGATTGCCAGGAAACTAAGGAACTACCCAAGAGGTGACATGTACCACTAGTGCTTTTTCTATCTATCTTACAACCGCCATAGTCTGCATCTGAAAACCCTACAAGACTAGGTTCAGTCCCACAAGGATAGCACAACCCAAAAGATACAGTTCCCTTAAGGTACTTAAGGATACGCTTAACTGCAGTAAGGTGAGACTCTCTAGGACTGGCTTGGTACCTAGCACAAACACATACACTTTGCATGATATCTGGCCTACTAGCAGAGAGATATAACAATGAACCTATCATGCCTCTATATAGAGTTTGGTTTATGGGCGTACCTGATTCATCCTTATCGAGATAACATGATGTTGCCATAGGAGTTGATGCTTCCTTAGCTTTATCTATTTCAAATTTCTTCAGGATTTCCCTACAATATTTGGTTTGAGAAAGAAATCTACCTTCTTTCGTTTGCTTGATTTGTAGACCAAGGAAGAATGTCAATTCTCCCATCATTGACATTTCAAACTCACCCTACATAGTCTTAGCAAAATCCTCGCAAAGAGATTTATTAGTTGATCCAAATACAATATCATCAACATAGATCTGAGTAAGCAGAATATGTTTTCCTACTCTTTTTATAAACAAAGTGGAATCAACTTTACCTCTATTAAAATTATTTTCTAGCAAAAAATTGCTAAGCCTTTCATACCAAGATCTAGGTGCTTGTTTTAAACCATAAAGAGCTTTCTTTAACTTAAAGATGTGATTTGGATATTTATAATCTTCAAAACCCGGTTGTTGTTCAACAAATACATCTTCTTTTAGATAACCATTTAAGAAAGCACTTTTAACATCCATTTGATATAATTTAAATTTCATAATAGATGCATAAGCAAGAAGTAGGCGTATTGCCTCTAACCTGGCAACAGGAGCATATGTTTCATCATAATCAATACCTTCTTCTTGACTATATCCTTTAGCAACAAGCCTAGCTTTATTCTTGGTGATGTTTCCATCTTCATCCAGTTTGTTTCTGAACACCCATTTAGTTCCTATCACTTGATGAGTGTTTTCTCTGGGGACTAACTCCCACACTTGATTCCTTTCAAACTGATTGAGTTCTTCTTGCATTGCTACACACCATTGATCGTCTTCTAGAGCTTCCTTGACGTTCCTAGGTTCTAACTGTGAAACAAAAGCCACAGTCATGCAAAAATCAGATAAGCTTCTACGAGTACTTACCCCTTTTGAGATATCTCCAATAATATTGTCTAATGATAATCCTCGGGGTTGTTGCCATGTCTTCGCTAAATCTTCAAGTTGATTATTTGTCTCATTAATTGTTGTCTCCTGCAAGTCTTTTTCTTCACCTGTATCTGATTCACATGACTCAAGAGGATTTTCCTCAAGGTCCACAATTTCATCAAAGACAACATGCATAGATTCTTCAATTTCAAATGTTCTCTGATTAAAAACTCTATATGCTTTACTAGATAAAGAATAACCAAGAAATATAGCTTCATCGGATTTTGAATCAAACTTACCCAAATTTTGTTTTCCATTATTTAAAACAAAACATTTGCATCCAAATATTCTTAAATGAGAAACGTTAGGCTTTCTTCCTTTAAATAATTCATAAGGAGTACGTTTTAAAATAGGACGAATAAGCATTCTATTTAAAACATAACATGCAGTACTCACAGCGTCAGCCCAAAAATGTTTTGGAATATTTGATTCATTCAATAAAGTTCTTGCAAGTTCTTCTAGAGATCTATTTTTCCTTTCTACAACCCCATTTTGTTGTGGAGTTCTAGGTGCAGAAAAATTATGAGAAATTCCAAGTTCTTCACAAAAATTTTCAAACGATTCATTTTGAAATTCCCTTCCATGATCACTACGAATAAATTTAATTTTCAAATCTTTTTCATTTTGAACTTGTTTCGCAAACTTTTTGAAAACTTTGAAAGTTTCACTTTTTAGCGTAATAAAGAATGTCCATGTATATCTTGAATAGTCATCAACAATAACTAAAGCATAATAATTTCCTCCAAAACTTTTTATCCTTGAAGGACCAAATAAATCCATGTGCAAGAGTTCTAAGGGTTTTTCACTTGAAACAATATTTTTTGAATCAAAAGATGATTTAACTTGTTTACCCTTTTGACATGCATCACATAGTTTGTCTTTTATAAAATTAAGTTTTGGTAGACCAATTACTAAATCTTTAGATATGAGTATATTCAATTGTTGCATATGAATATGAGCAGCTCTCTTATGCCACAACCATGGATTTTCTTCTTTTACTACTAAACATGAAATATTTTTATTTGAAATATTTTCCAAATCAATCAAATAAATATTAGCATGTCTAATACCTTTCAAAGCAATTTTAGAAGAATCTTTTTCATGGATAATGCAATAATTGGGTTCAAAAGTTACCTTGAAACCTTTGTTACATAATTGACTAATACTGAGAAGATTATGCTTCAAACCTTCTACAAATAATACATCTTTAATCATCAAGGTATTTGCACTTCCTATGTCTCCTACTCCGAGGATCTTTCCCTTGTTATTGTCACCGTATGTGACATAACCTTGTTCTTTCTTCCGGAAGTTTGTAAATTTCTTAATATCACCTGTCATGTGCCTTGAGCAACCACTATCAAGGTACCACATGGAATTCCTGGATTTAAAACTTATCTGCAAAATAAAAAAGTGAACAGGCTATTTTAGGTACCCAAACTCTGGGTCCTTTGGGTTAGTTAAACAAATATTTAAATTATTTTATAACCCAAGCAAATTCTCCGCAAGGAACACCATAATGTTTTATTTTACATTTATTTGATGTATGACCCTTTTTCATGCAATAAAAGCAAGTAACAACATTTGGGTTCCTATAATTATAATCATAAAAATTTTATCTATATTTTGGAAAATATTTGATTTTATTTTTATAATTATAATCATTATAATTATTTTTAGGAACATTTTCAATTTTATAATTATAATCGCAGTGATTATAATTATTTTTGGGAACATCATTAACAACCTTTTTCATTTTCAAATTATTACTACATTCAGCGTTGGTTGTCTTATCAAGAGGTATCTTCTTCTTTAAATAAGAAGCACATTCTTCAATTTTGGTATATTTACCTTTTTCAAAAAATAAATTTTTTTTTTCAAATTTTTATTCTCTTCAAGAATAGTTTCAAAATTTGATTTTAAATTTTTATTTTCTTCAGAAATATTTTCAAAATCTAATTTTAAATTTTTGAAATCCTTTTTTAATTTTATATGAGCATTATTTAATTTCTCTGATTCACATAATAATTCTTTATACGTATCAAGTAATTCACTTTCACTATAATCTGAATTTTCAGAATCACTAGAGATACTTACTTGACTTTCAGAGATGTCATCATCAGCCATCAGACATATGTTGGCTTGTTCATCAAAGTTGCTTGAGCTTGTTGTAGAATCATTGTCTTCCTCCAAGCAATATATGCCTTCTTTTTCTTGAAGAACTTCTTTTGACCTCTTTCATCATCCTTCTTTGGATTTGGACAATCTGCCTTCATGTGTCCTTTCTCACCACAATCATAGCAACGATAATTTGATGATGATTCTTTGATCTCTTTCTTCCTGTCATTAAATCTTCTTTTTCCTTTGGACTTCATGAACTTGTTGAACTTTTTAATGAAGAGACTCATATTTTCTTCATCTTCTTCTTTAAGATTTTTGCCTTTGTCAATCTCAGATTTTAACGCTAAAGTCTTTTTCTTTGCTTTTTCTTCATCCTCGTTCAATCTCCCGAGATCTAGTTCATGTTCTCTCAACTTACCAAACAATGTAGCCATTGACATGGTGTTGAGGTTTTGTGACTCACTGATGGCAGTCACCTTTGGTTGCCAAGTCCTGTCCAAAGATTTAAGAATTTTTATATTTAATTTATCATTATCAAAGGACTTACTTAACCCAATGAGATGATTCACTATATGTGTGAAGCACTTCTGAACATCTACAATAGTTTCTCCTTGCTTCATGCGGAACATCTCATACTCTTGGATTAAAGTATTTCTTCTGGCTCTCCTAACATCATCAGTTCCTTCATGGGTGACTCTCAGTGTCTCCCACATCTCTTGAGTAGTCTTACAGGTTGAGATCCTGTAAAATTCATTAACAGTTAAAGCAGATGATATTATGTTACGAGCCCTTACATCTTGTTGGGATCTTCTTCTATCATCAGCATTCCATTTTTCTCGCGATTTGGATTCCTGTAAATTGTTAATAACCACAATAGGAAGCAAAGGACCATTTGTGACAGTTTCCCAAATCTCACTATCAATAGATTCCATCAAAATTTGCATTCTCACTTTCCAAAAAGTATAGTTTTCTCCAGTAAACAATGGAGGTCTATTGATAGAGGCACCCTTAGCAAAGGTTTGATGTTGCCCCGTCATTTTGAATTACTATCAAAGCAAGCTCTGATACCAATTGTCAGAGCGGTGCAGCGGAATGGTTAACGCACTCAACAAATCAAGAGGGGGTGAATTGGTTTCTTATCGCAAATCGTTCTTTTAATAATTTTCTCAATAAAAATAATTTCCTTAAAACAATTTAAATAAATTAAAAGAGTAAGGAAGAGAGAAAATTGCACAAGTAATTTTTATACTGGTTCAGATCACAGAGATCCTACATCCAGTTGTTAATCTCAACCGAGAATTAACACTTCACTAGCACAAACCAACAAACTGTTACAATCACAAAGAAAATAAAACAGTTTAAGGTTAAAACACCTCTCTTGTAACCCACAAGGGATGAACACCTCCTCTGAGTCTTCACAAAGAATGAACACCTCCTCCGAATGCTTCACGAAGGATGATAGGCTTTCAACTCAACAACAACAACAACACTCAATCACACTCCCTGTGAAAGTTCTCGCTCTATGCCAATAGCAACAGCACTCAATCACATTACCTGTGAAAGTTCTCGCTCTTTGCCAACAGCAACAGCACTCAATCACACCACCTGTGAAAGTTTTCGCTCTATGCCAACACGCCAAGTTCTCAAAGCCACAGCACAGAGGTTCAACAAACCCCAGAACACTTATCACCACACTGCAGATAAGAATATAGAAAAGTACACTTTGTATTTTCCGTATTTTAGAATGAGAGTCTCAATCTAATTTATAGAGATCTCACTCAAGGATACCTCCAAAAATCCGTTGTCAACTAATTAATTGTGATAATCAATTTTCCACTTATGGTAATTGATTATGCATTTAATGAATGCACAACGGTAAAAAAAACTTGCTTAAAAATTCTCATAATTGCTCATGATAATCAATTATGGTAAGTCATAATTAATTATTGATAATTGATTATTATAATTTAATAATCAATTATCTTGAGTATAAAATAAGGTTTTCTGATTTAAAAATAATTTTAACGCAACCTAAGACAAGCATAGAATCAAAGAAAAACCACATTTATACATCAATCTACTAAATTAAAAAAAGCTTTAATATAAAAATAAGTCTTCATGAAAATCTTCCTACAATAAGAGAGCACTTGAGACTTGACTTTGAGATATCATCAAAATTCTTCTCTTTAGCTTTATGTTAACAATAATGATCATTTTAATTGATATGAGCAGATGAGAAAACATGTCTTGGTTCATCTTAAGAAGGAAAGGATGCATCGATCTAGTCATTGGATTAAAATTACTTGCCATGCTTAATATTTTGAAAGAATCATATATAGTATTATTAATGTACCTTCTTGATAAATATAAACTTAGATGATGTTTTATTTAGTAACATTGGAATATTAAATAGAATGTTACAATTATAATTTTGGACCAAGAAAAAGTAATTTAGAAGATAGAGTGTTATAACTATTAATTAAAACATTACTAATTATAACTATAAATGATTTTAAAATTTAATAAAAAAAGTATATATATATATATATATATATATATATATATATATATATATATATATATATATATATATATATATATATATATATATATTATAATTGATAAATTAGTTGGTGACAATTTATACATTTCATCTTTTAAATAAATTTCAGGATTTTGAATAAAAGTTGGGTCTTATAATAAGAATAAAAACTTATTTTTTAAATTTTGGAAAAAAATTATCTTAAAAATACATATTTCTGCCAATAAAAAAATAAAATATTAATAAAAATGTTAAGTCTTATAAAATCTATATTAAAGTAAAAATTAAAAAAAAAGTTAAAAATAATACAATAAAATGGAACCCTCCAAATAAATTAAAACGTCCTAAAGTGATACCTATAATTAAGAAGCTCTTATAACAATATAACAACACTCTACAGATAAATTAAGCTAAGCTAAAATGTTTGTTAGAAACTTATTTATTTAATTCAACTAGTTAGTTAACCGACATTTTACAATCTTATAGATAAACACAAGCACATTCAACACTAACTGATTTTGTAGAGTACACAATATTATATTTATTTTTTTTATTATAAATAATTCTGCCCAAACTGTAAAACCATTTTGAATATGAAATGTTTTCTTTTGAATGTTTAATGAAATTATATATTAAGAGTTCAAATTCGAAACAATTAGTTAAGATGTCGCACGCAGTTCATCTACACTTTTAAGCTTCATCTAAAATTTCTCAAGTTTGACCAGAAAAAGTTAGGTCCTGTAATTAGCTCTCAAAGAATTTGATATACTGAAGAAAAATTAAATAAAAATAATTATTCATTAGGATAGGCTTCTCTGTAAATATGTTCATGAAAAGACAACGAAAAAAAAAAAAGAAAATATATTTTTTTATAAATTAATATTAAATTATATATTAATTAAAACTAAATATTAGATAAACTATATGAAGAGCTTTTACATACTAGTTTATAATAAAATTAAGTTTAACTTATAAATATTCATTTAAACAGATCAATAATACATAAACATCATCGTTAATTTAATAATTTGAAAATCTGAACCAACAAGTTGTAGGTTTTAATAGTATTCTATTAAGTTAAATGATATTCTTAAAGTTATTTTAGTATGTTTTATATTTAATATTTAATAAATATGTTATTTGGCATGAGGGCATATGATAATGACAATTAAAGAAAAAAACTACTAAAACACTATTTAACCATAAAAATATATTTGAAACTACAGATTCCATTAAAAGTAACCAATAAGATTTTTAACAAGAATTAATCTGAGAAGAAAAAAAGTTATAATTATCCAATTATTGATACGAGAAGATAATAACTATGAACATGAACTCTGTTACGTAATTTGAATACATGGAAAGATTATGATGACATATCAACCTTATGTCCTTACAGAAACTTCCACGACTTTTCTTACATTTAGGTTTTTGTAAAACTCACGCTTTTGTTTTCCGTACTTTGAAAACAAAATTGTAAGAAAAAAACAAAAGAAGAACACTTTCAATCCCAACGTACCCATGTGTAGGACAAAGATTATCCAAATCCATAAGAAAGTTAAAACTTACCATTACGTGGAAGATCATATAAATAAAGGGGAGAAATATATTTTAATAAGTTACTACAATACTTCTTTTTTTAAAAGAATATTCCTTATTAAAATTAAAATATTAAAAGTTACAAAACGATTAATTTAGAGTAATAAGAAAGTATAAACTTAATTTTATCAGAATAATAAATTATAATTTATTTTAATCAAATTTGTTATGTTTATTATTCTATATCTTATCGTATCATTTATTAATATTTAAGTTTCATTTATATTATATATACATTTTAAAATAAAGAAAAAAAATATAAAAGTAAAATTAATTTATAATAGGTAAATAATTATAAATTTTATTTTATAAATTAGTTTTATAAAATTGAGTTAAATTTAAAATCCAATTTTTAACTTAAAATAAAATTAATCTTTATTTATTTGATGATAATTTTATAAAATTATTCATACTTCGCTATAACCAAAATTTTTAGTCAAATGATTAATTCAAACGTATTCATAATATTGCAGAATATGACAAAGAGTGTTTTCAAATTTAAACAGATTCATAAATAATAAATAATAAGCAGACAAATAAGTTATTTGAAAATATTAAAAGTGATTATGAAATGTGTTAGGAAAAGATTAAAGATGATGTTTACATGTCAATAGTGTCTAATGTAAGGGAAAGATCACCACGACATATGAGTGTCACTAACTTCCATGACTTGTAAAATTGAGTGTGAAGTTGAAATAAATTATATAAAAATAGTTTGAATCACCAATCTTATTAATAGAAATAAGAAAATATTTCATATAGTGTACACTAGGATGCTTAGTGTGGGATGAGTTGGCTTTATTTATAGTAATATTTATTATTGATTTTGATATAAAAGGATTATGAATTTCTATCTCTGCAAATATTTATTGCATTTTTTATATGAAAAATATAATAATATTAGGAATTTACTATAAAAAAAACATACATGATATTTTATTTAATGTGAAATAATAAAGAATGCTTTATAATATAAGTTTTAAAATAAAATATTTAATAAATTATGAATATTTTGCTAATTTAAAATAAAAAATAAAAAATTAATATATACATATCTATTTTTATCTTGATATTTAATATAAAAGTCAAATATTACTTATACTTATACTCATTATTCAATCAATATAAATATTCTCTTTTAATATCAAAATCTCTTTAAGCGAATAATTATAACCACATGATTATTAATATTTATCATCTCAGGTTGAACGTGAATGTTAAGCTCTAAATAAATCAAGTAATTTTGACTTATCTAAGTTGTGAACATTTTATTTTAATAGAGTCAAATCACTAAATTTTTAAAATAAAATAATTAATAATATTTTTCTCTCTTTAAAAAAGACATATTTTTTCCATCTATACATTCATTAATTTAAAGGATTAAAAAATATAAATAAATAGTAGAAAATTTATAATACCAATCATTATAAAGGATCATAACATGACTACATAGATTTTTAATAATTATTCACTAACAGATTTTAATCTAATCGTGGTTGTAAATGAGAAGAATTGACGACTATTCAAACTGTGGTCATATGTTCAAATAACCAATAACAAAGGTGAGAACAATCATTATATTTAAAAAAACAATGGTTAGAAATAATTGTCGTAGAAAACATAAACCAAAAATAAAAAGAAAATAGATAAGAGAAACAACCATCATTAAAAATAAACTTACAAAGATGCTTTGGGTTATAACCATTGTTAAAAGTGAGACTTTTTATTAATGAATTCTGAATTTCTGCATAACCTACAATCCTCCACAATTTTTCAAAAACAAATTCATTTTTCAACACTAAATAGTTTAATAAATATAAAGCAGAATACCAACACTAGAAAAAAGTTTTATAAAAATATAAAATATGAACTAATATGTTCTAATTCGTCAACTACACCAAAGTGTTATATAAGTTAACAAAATATGTTTGTCTATATTGTTTGACATAAGTTAATACATTTAAGTCCAATGGTTGTTTGTAGTAAAAAATCTGCATCAAATCAATTGAAGTTGGGATAAATCCATGTGTAAGCAATAGATTATTTTATAAACAAAGATGTTCCCTAATTATGGAAACATCCAATGTCATTCCATTCAAACAATTCATACAAAAACATTTCATCCTTACTCTATTTTCTACACTACACTGTACGAGTATTATGTTGATTGAATTATATAAATTCTTTCATCCATCTTCCATAATCTTCACTTTATATGTGTTGAGTTAATCAAACTCTTATCCATATCTATGTTTTTGTAGATACATCATTGAAATGATTTTTCGATCAATGTATAAAAAGTTTAATTTTTCATTAGTGGCCCTATCTTAATAAATAATATATCTTAGAGGTCGAACACTCCATACTCCTTTTTTTTTCTATTACGTCACAATATAATCTAACCCAAAATGAATGAAATAGAGAAACATTTGTCAAGGGTCCAACAAAAATATAACAGATAAAAAAAGAATTCCTGTTAATCAAACAATATTTGTTAGAAGTCGAACCCTCCAAACCAAATACCAATACATTCAACAAAATAAATATTTAAAAAAACTAAATAAAATATAATTTAAATTCAAATTCTATCTAATTTAGAAATGATAAACATTAATTAAATTAAATAATTTAATACAAAATAAGGAAAATCTGACTTTGAATGGAGAGCGGCACTAGAGAGCAAAAGACACAAACAAAAAAAGAAGGACCAACAATATTGAAAGCAATAGAGCAACAACAATGGCCACCTATAGAAGTGAAAATGGCAAACAAGATTAGTGGGTCTGCACAATGAAAGTTATGAGAATGGAGAAGGGACGAGCGAGTAGGATGAGCGAGAAAGGAATAATGATAAACATCACAGGTGATGACACTAAACTAGGATGACCTCTGACAATAATATCGAATGAGGCGAGTGCAAGTAACGCTAGCAAGAGGAGTGTGAAGTTGCAAACATTATGAAAAAATGTAACACGAGAAAGGAAAAGTCACATTGTTTCCTAATATGCAACACTTTTAACGATGATTTTGCATGAAACCTCCACTGTTTCCTATTCATCAAACTTTTAACGGTGATTTTCTTGTACAACCGTCTTCATAGTTAAAAAATCAAGCTTTCTATAATGGTTCCGCATAAACCGTCACTAAAAAGTTTATTTTTTGTCACCATGTTTTCTTTAACAACGGGGACTTCTTTACCATCTTTATTTGAGCTCATTCAATGTTTATTTCCACCAATAAATTCACATCTCACAAGAAAATTAACATAGTTTAAGTAGAAAATATAATATAGTTTAAGTTTAAATATGTAGCTTAAATGACATTATTTAACAAATTTTCTAAATAAAGTAAGTTTTTGTTTTGTTTTATAAAATCCATTATCTTTTAGTTTGGTATGATTTTAGTCACCAATCTTAGAGCGGTCAGCTGAAAAAAGTGATCATCTTGACTTATTCTACCATATTTTGAATTTTTGTTATATTTAGAAACTTTGCTCTAGATCTCTTGTTGTAAGTAGCAATATCTTTTGAGTTATAAAACCTTAACTCTGAGTAAATCTATTCTCAGCTGAGAGAAGTTAGTAAAGGTTAAAATACTATTGATTCAAGTTTATGATGATGATCATGATGATGATAATATTATGATAACTGGATGAAATATTAACCTGTGTTATGGAATAGTTATTTAGGTTGTGATTGGACTGTAATAATAGTGAGACTACATAAATATTTTGATTTGAGTACGATGTACCAGATTGATCAATTGATCAGTTGTTACTATTTGAGAAAATTTTAAATTGAATTAAACTTATTTTTGGTAGTAGACAAAAGTAAAATGGCTAAGATAGATCCAATAAGCTAATCTGATACACATATCATTATTCTAAAATTTTGTAGCATTGTTGGGCAGTTTATTAGAGGAGGGTGTTGAGCAAAAAAATGAAATTGATTTTTTCAATGAGCATCAGGACTTAGGCCACTAGGGCCGAGCTAGTGTCGTTGGGTGTCAATTGAAAATTAACAATCTAGAGAGCTCTAGTTTGTTTTTCCCTAGGTAGGGAAAGTAGTCCTTAGGTGGGTGAGAAAAAGAATTCTTTTCAATTAAATTAATGTTTTTGGAATGAGTTATATGTTTGTGTGATGATGTGAATGCGTTCATTATAGGGAGGGAGTGTTACATTGAATTGATGTTAGTTGATGTATAGAAACGAATTCCATCTTAAGATTATATGATTTTTTTAGTATCAAGACTCACATAGAGGAAGATATCTACTGGTGAGAATCAAAGGAGGTTCCTTCAATTTGAAACTTTAGTATGAAAAAGAATCGAATATCATAGATATAAGGAATTTACCCTAATCATACTCGAGATGGTCTTGACATATATATAGTTATAGCTCCAAAAAGGTGAGATTGATAGTTGTGACAAATGCAGAGTCTTTAAGTCTATTCAATCTACGAGTATCCCGAAAGTAGAATAAGATGTCTATGTTATGATTAAGTAATGAGTATTACGCCAAAAGGGTTGTGTTGTGTGATAAACATTTAATTCATGATGTCAATTGTTGATTTTGAGTTAGTGATGATAATGTAATATGTAATATTGTTCTAATTTTCACTAACTATCCTATGTTTTTCTTTGTTGTGTTATGATATCCACTTTCGATTATCGTATTTTATACATAAAAAAGAATTAGATAGATGATAGAGGCAAGTAAATAACGAGATTGCAAAGCTTTGAGATAATAGAATAAGTTATATTTATTCTTGAGTTTTGTATTTTCTTATATTTTCTTTTAAAATTTGTTTAAACACTTTTCAAAAAATTATATATATATATATATATATATATATATATATATATATATAATTGCACTTATTATTGTATTAATTATGTAATGATATAATTAGTATATAATATTTATTAATTAAGATCATTACAATTAATATAATAATATCATATTGGTTTGACAAGTAATACATATAAATTAATTGTGAAAATTATACATTATTTATCACATCAATATACCATGTATAATTGTTTTAATGTTTTCCTTCAACTTACACACAATCTCTCTAGTCCCGTCAATACCTACCATCAACTAAAATTATTCAATTATTAATGAAAATGACTTCGAGATAGATATAAGTATGATAGTTGGAAACCTATTCACTCAATTGAAATTTTAGAGATCAAAATCGAAAATTTACTTTCCTTATGAACCAGTTTTTGACTCACATGTAATAAATTTTCTTGGATGTCTCTAATGTTAATTAGCCTTAATGAGTAATTAATTTAATGTGAAAAATGAGGTTAAAACAAAATTTATCACGACTTTTATGAAGAGAAATGTTGTTTTTTGTTCAAAGGTCATAAATGTATCTTATTATATCCCAAAACTAACAACATATAAAACACATATATTTAGATCCATACACTACATAAAAATGTACATTTTTAGAGCAGTTTCTTAAATAATCTTTTTCACTTTTCTCCTAAATAAAGAGGTTTTAATATAATGTTATTTACTTTTTATTCTTTCTATTTGGCTTTTAGAGAGCTCTCCTAAAGAAGTGTTTTCAATAACATCTTTTCATTTTATTCCAATATAAAAATTAAAAAAAATTTATTAAATTTATTTTTCTGAAAATTTTTCAAACTTTCTCATTTTATATTTAAATTAATTTTAAATACCCAAAAAATATTTATATTTGTGCATTTATGTTCATATATTTATATTCCGTTTTTATATTGCTTTAAAGAGCTATATATATCAATTGTATTATTTCCTTATTATTGAATAAGATACACAATTTTCATCCCTTCTTTTCTTATAACATGGTATCAGAACCATGATTGGAGTCTATCCTAGCGAGTTCTAAGTGGACATTTATGTTTCTATTCCACCCGTTGCCGGGCCGCTATTGGACCACCCATTTTCTACTATCACGCACGGGATGTCTATACCTCGGTGTGAATGGGGTGTGTTGGAAGTCCCACATCGACTAGAGATAAGGCCAAATTATAATATATAAGTGAGGTGCAAACCTCACCTTACAAGCCGATTTTGTGGGGTTGAGTTAGACTTAAACTCCCTTTCTAATATAAGTGAAGAAAATTAATTCTTGATCACGTTCTTCCGCAACCAATTCTATTCTTCTACCTCTTGTTCTTGGCTTTTGAGGAATCTGGAGGAATTTTCGGAGATTCAATTGTGAAATTCA
This sequence comes from Vigna mungo, assembly GCA_036885675.1. Classification (NCBI taxonomy): domain Eukaryota; kingdom Viridiplantae; phylum Streptophyta; class Magnoliopsida; order Fabales; family Fabaceae; genus Vigna; species Vigna mungo. The sequence continues at coordinate 30,920,251 of CP144695.1, read as the reverse complement.
ATGGCAACCAATTCTATTCTTCTACCTCTTGTTCTTGGCTTTTGAGGAATCTGGAGGAATTTTCGGAGATTCAATTGTGAAATTCAATGGCTTCTGCTTTCTTCTAATAATTCTCAAGCGCAGTCACATTCCTCAACTCTGGGACTTTTTCAAGAGCAAATTCATGGTCTATTGGCACTTCTTCCTCAATCTAATCCCACAGTCACACATTCTACCGATCTAGTGAGTTCTCATAATGTTTCCACTTCTTCTCAAGATCAAGGTAATATCTATTCCCAATGGATTCTAGACACAGGTGCTATTGATCATATATCCAGTTCTTTGTCTCATTTTATTTCTTATCATAAAATCTCACCGATTACAATTTCTCTACCCAACAAGAACTCTTCATTTGCTCATTTTTTTGGCACAGTTTCTCTTGGCCCACACCTTACTTCACATAATGTCTTGTTCATTCCTAATTTTTCAGTTAATTTTATTTTGGTCACAGAGTTAACTAAATCTCTATCTTGTAAAATTACCATTTCTGAATTTTCATGTGAAATACAGGACAAGTCAACCCTGTAGATGATTGGGAAAGTTGAAGAAAGAGATGACTTATATGTCATGATAGTTCCTGCATCCACACCCCTTGGTTCACCAACTGTTATTACTCCTGAGAATTCTATTGTTTGTTCTACAATAAGACCTAACTCTATAGATATTTGACACTCTAGACTAGGGCATCCTTCTTCTTCTTGTTATACCAAATTACACACCGTGTATGCCACTTTACCTCATACAAAATACACTCATTGTGATACTTGTCACTATTCTAAGCAAAGAAAATTGCCTTTTCAATTAAGTCTACTGTTTCAAAAGCTCCTTTTGATTTAATTCACGTTGATATTTAGGGGCCCTATTGTACTTCTTCTCTTGATGGTTTCAAATATTTCTTAACTATAGTGGATGATATGTCTAGATTCACACGGATTAAATTGATGGCAAGTAAGTCTGATACAAGATCACAACTTATTGGTTTTGTTTCTTATATCAAACCTCAGTTTGGCATTGATGTAAAAGCTGTTAGATCAGATAATGGTAATGAGTTTGCAATGACAGATTTTTATAGACAAAAAGGGATACAACATCAATTATCTTGTGTTGAAACACCTCAACAAAATGGAGTTGTTGAGAGAAAACATCAACACATTCTCAATGTTGCTAGATCTTTAATGTTTCAATCCCATTTGCCCATAATTTTCTGGTCTTTTGCTGTTCGTTATGCTGTGCAACTTATTAATATTTTACCTTCTAAAGGTTTGGCATATTTTTCTCCATCTCAGCTTTTACACAATGTTAAACCTGACATTACTTACTTACGAGTTTTTGGCTCACTTTGTTATGCTTAAACTCTTCAAGCTCATAGAACAAAATTTCAACCTCGTGCAAGAAAATGTGTTTTACTTGGTTTTAAAAAAGGAATAAAAGGCTACCTTTTGTTAGATTTCAACTCAAGGGAAATTTTCCTATCAAGGAATGTAGTATTTTATGAAAAAATATTTCCTTTTCTTACTAGTGACAAACACTCACCTATTGATACACAAAATTCAAATTCCTTAGATTTTGTCACCAAAATCATTTCCTTTCCATCACCTCTTTTCTCAGAAGCTACTGATCAATCCTCTTTACCACCTACATCTCCTCCTTCTATTGTTCCAGACCCTGTTATTTTTTCTTCTCAACATATTTCTGTTGAACCTGTCACTGCTACTCCACAAAGGAAATCAACCAGGCCAAAACATAAACCATCTTATCTGCAGGACTATCATTGCAACATGTTATCTACTTCTTCCGCCACTCAGTCATCCACAAGTACCTTATATCCTATCTCTTCATATCTCTCATATGATGCATTATCATCTCTTCATAAATCATATGTCCTTAATCTTTCCCAAGTTACTGAACCTAAAACCTATAACTAAGCCATCAAACATGATTTTTGGAGAAATGCCATGGATCAAGAAATTGCAGCTTTAGAAAATACCTTGGGTTTTGACTGATCTACCTTATATAAAGCAACCTATCGGATGTAAATGGGTATACAAAATAAAGAGGCGTGCTGATGGGAGTACTAAACAATACAGGCAAGGTTAGTAGCCAAAGGCTACACACAACAACAAGGCTTAGATTACTTTGAGACGTTTTCACCTGTTGTCAAACTTACAACAGTAAGATTGGTTCTGGCTTTAGTAGCTTCCAAATATTTGGTATTTACATTAACTAGATGTAAATAATGCTTTTTTACATGGGGATCTAGATGAAGAGGTATACATGTCTCTTCCTCTTGGCTACTAAACAGAAAAACTAGAGCAAGTTTGCAAGTTGTTGAAGTCTTTATATGGACTCAAGCAGACCTCTAGACAATGGAATTACAAGTTGACAACTACTTTACTTTCTTTGGGCTACATACAATCAAAATAAGATTATTCACTTTTTGTCAAAAGTGATTCTACTCATATCACCATCTTACTTGTTTATGTAGATGATATAGTTTTGGTAGGTGATGACATCTGGGAAATCCAAACTATGAAGGCTCTATTGAATGCAAAGTTCAAAATTAAAGACCTAGGCCAACTCAAGTATTTTCTGGGCTTAGAAGTTGCAAGATCTCAACAGGGCATAATTTGTCACAAAGGAAGTATGCTCTAGAGTTACTAGAAGATGTAGGATTGTTGGGATGTCAACCTGTTTCTACTTCGATACAGCCAGACACAAAATTCTCCAAGACAGAAGGGAAACCCTATTCAGATGTGCAAGCCTATAGAAGACTTCTTGGAAGGTTATTATATCTAACCAACAGAAGACCAGATTTATGTTTTGTTGTCAGTACTCTTAGTCAATTTCTTTCCAATCCTTTGGAAGATCACTATGCAGCAACAATAAGGATCTTGAGATATATCAAGAACAATCTAGGACAAGGATTATTCTTTCCCTCCAACACAGAACATACTCTTAAGGCTTTTAGTGATTCTGATTGGACTGTTTGCCCTGATACTAGAAGGTTTGTAACTAGTTTTAATGTGTTCTATGGTGCATCCTTAATCAGCTGGAAATCCAAGAAGTAAGGTACTATTCTAGATCATCAACCAAAGCAGAATATAGAGCCTTAGCTTCCACAACATGTGAAATTCAATGACTTTTGTATTTGCTCCATGATTTGAAACAACCTCTACCACAACCAGTTCCTCTGTTTTGTGACAATCAATCTACTATACAAATTGCATAGAATCCAGCCATGCATGAGAGGACAAAGCATATTGAAATTGATTGTCATCTCATAAGGGATAAAGTTGAAGCTGGTGTAATTAAGCTCCTGCCCATTTCTACTTCAGCTCAACTTGCAGACATTCATACTAAAGTTTTGCACTTCGCACAATTTCAATATTTGTTGTCTAAACTGAGCATTAAGGATATATATGTTGCAAATTGGGGGATATTGGATTTAATTTATTTTCCGTTCATATATGTGCATTTATGTTCATATATTTATATTCCGTTTTTATATTGCTTTAAAGAGCTATATATATATCAATTATACTATCTCTTTATTATTAAATAAGATACACGACTTTCATCCCTTCTTTTCTTAACAATCTTCGTATTTAGAAAAACTGTGGTAGTTTATCCTCTACGTTATAATGTTGCTTAAAAATATTGTGTCAAGTCATGCATTGCAAAATGTATCATTGAAAAAATGACATGATAACCTTTACACAAGAATCTTTATTTAAAAAATTAATGCTGTGAAGGAGCGACATTAACAAAGAAAATACTTCAAATATTAATACGCGGGATTAAATAATACATGTAAAATTAATGTAAACACTTATATTAATATTTGAGTAAATATTTATATAAATATTTTAGCTTAATCTATAAAACTCATAAAACTAATATACACAACTCATTTAAGAAATATTAACTGTAAATACATTATTAATGCTGAGGATACACCCTTCGCACTTTAGTGTACACCTTGACTAGAAAACAATAGTTTTTATTAGGAAAAAGAAAAAGTTTGTTTCATATTAATTCCCTATTTATTTTGACTCGTAACTTGAAATATAATAAAAGGAAAAATGAGAACAAAAATATGCGGAGTAGTATTATGTAGGGGTGGTGTGTAAATTTAAAGGATTTAGAATGCAGTATAATTTTTTAAAGAATTAAACACTAAATCATGTTGAAATTGCAATTTTTTTTATTATATTGCATAAGTCAATTATTGAATGAAAACACTTTATATGCTTTAAATTTCTTATACACGTAAGCCTTCTTTACATCGAAAATATACATTTTTGGGATACGAAGCCAAACATGCCTACTAAATGTGTAAATAGTTAAAGTTATAAGATAGTTATGAATATTGATGTGAACTTAATTAGATAATGTTTAAGTAAAACCATTTGTTCAAATATATTCCATCAATAGAATATTTTGGGGATCATCTTGTATATAGAAAATTTTGTTTTTTATTAGTCCATAAAATAGTATATAGTATAAAAAATCCATCTGAAATTTATACATACATATATATATATATATATATATATATATATATATATATATATATATATATATATATATATATATATATATATGTATATTATAACATAATTGCTAAATTGTTTGAAAACTTTTATAACACCTATCTACACGGAATTTAATTTATAAAACAATAATCCTAGCTCGAAAAATAGATTTGGTAGATCCTCTTATTTTTCTTATTAGTAGAAAGGGGAGTTATTTTATGATGAGAAAGAAAATCACGAGTTTTTTTAATGGAGGAGACTCATTGGGTATCGAGAAAGTTTCTAATTCACCTGTGTTAATTATGAAATAATTATTCTAATAATTGCTAATCTTCTCTTTAATTTCCAATTTTAAATTTTTGTTTGGAGTTTAAAAAGTATATACACTCCAATATAAAATTAATTTACGTCGTTTTTAGCGTTCTTTCCTGCTAACAAATAAACCCATATCGAGGAAAAACATTAAGACATAAAATGCATTCTATTAAAACTTACTAGTTTCGCATCCAAACATATCTATCGACCTTAGCCAATAATTTACATGATAATAACGACGTATATAGTACAAAGTAATTTTATTCGGATATTATTTCTAACACGAAAAATCTATAAATTAAAGTTTGTTACGAGAAAAAGAAAGAAAAATATGTTTTCATACACACAAATAGAAAGTAAGAGAAAAGAAACAGGTAGATAGAAGTAGAAAAAGGAAGATAAGTTAAGTTCAACCATAAGCTATTCAATAACTGTGTACATCACAATGTCATGTGGTGTAGGTTAAAAGTGACTTCAGTTTTTAACTCACTTCACGCCATAACTTTGCAATGATATAGTTCTTTGTCACGTGGCATACTAGCTTTTACCACGCGCTTAAAGAACAAGTTTTAATGTTGTTCCATATTACCAAATTAACAAAAAAAAAATATCATAGAAGTCAGTAAAATATTAATTTATCCATATCAAGCATGCATTCAACTTCCTGACATTTCCTATAAAATAAATCCAACATATTACATATGCTTTTAAAAAAAACCAAAATGTTGTATGATATATTCCAAGGAATCTGAATACCGCTCACAAACGTAGAACAAGAAGACAGCGAGATTCTTGTACCCTACCCCTATGTGATACATGAATGAGTTCTGCATATATATATATATATATATATATATATATATATATATACACACACACACACATATACATATACATCCAATGCTTCTAACTATGTTGAGTTCATTGTAACACTCTGGAACAATGGTTATTTGTCAATTAAGATAATGTAAGAAGAAATGACAATGTGTATGTATGTGTGATATATCTTGATCTACATGTTAAGGCATGCACATACATATACAAAAGATATGCAGAATAAGTATGTAAAATGTATGCAGTGATTAACCCTTTTTTGGCTACAGTTAATGGGGGAAAAGCAGGGGCAGTATTGAACTATGGAGGGAATATCTGAGTAAACTCATTGTCTTATTGTCTTGTTTCAGCAGCAGGGTGGTGCCAATAATTCCCCAAAATGGATGTCAACCTTTATGGTGTATCATTCATCATATGAAAGTTTCATTGATAAAAAAGATAAATGTGTCCTAGAAAGTCACAACACTCGGCTAGGGTTTCTTAGAATAGGTGTGTGAAAGCAGCAAGGACAAAGATGACGGCGCGTTGGGCGTGGGATAAGTATCAATCAACTAATGTTTCATTATGTTTATATTTAGCATTTAACTTCATATTTTTCTGTGCAAAACATGGAATATGGTATGCTCATAGTTTCTGTAGATTGAGATCATAGTGTTGTTTGCGGCTTACATCTGATAAGACTCGGATCAATTTAACTAGACCACACAGATTTTGTTATATTAGGTAGCACGAATACGCAAGTTAAATATTGAAAACAGTTGATGCTAAGTTCTCAATCTTCTTTCAAAAGCACACCGCCAAAGACAAGCAATAATGATAACAAACGAAAAAGAAACTGAATCTATGGATATCTGCCTAAAATATTTTGGGTTGGTAGAACATAAAGGACATGGAAACCAGAAAACCACTTAAATCTGATAGATAGACAAATCATTTGGAAGGAAAAAAGGGATTACCTTTGTCTTGTTGTGGTTGATTGCTTCTACAAGGAAAGGTAGGTGTGAAGAATGAAGCCTGGTCCGAGATCAGTCCCATCCCATGCATGAAGTGATGATAAACAAATTTATGAAGGTAAATCAAGAAGCAAACACAAGGGAAATTGAAGATATATGTGATGATCTTGGATCAAACTTCATTCCAAACACCCCCTTTCCATCACAGATGACAAATCTCTCTCTATCTCCCTCTCTCTTTATCTCTCTCACACACACACAAAACAGGCAAAGCTAAAAATGAAACTGAGACAATGATTTCGGATCAAACTTCATTCCAGACACCCTCCTTTCCTTCTTCAATAACGAGTCCGTTTCTCACAAGATCATTAGCAAGCTCAAGAAATTGAAATAGCAGGCCTCACAAGAAATAAAAGCTCGAAACAGGAATGATGTATATAAGAGAAGAAAGGTAATGAAAAACAAATTGAAGATATGTATTGAGAGATAGAAGTTAGGTTGGTTCTTCCAACCATCTTGCATATAGACCCATATATATATATATATATATATATATAGCTTTATGAGTGAGTGTGATGAATTCCTATAGCAGGGTCCATGTTGTGTGTGTCTAGCAATGAAGCTTTCTCAAGGTTCAAGAAGCAAAGAAAGGCCTGCAAGCACTCAAGTTCCCAATCAGTACAGCACTAAATAATAAATGGAAAAGAGGGGACAAAGAAAGGAAGTAGAAGGAAGAAGAGAGAGAGTTAAAATAAAGAAAAGGGGTGAGTAAATAATAAAGATGAAAGACAGGTCATTATAAGAATACAATAATGAAAAGGGTGGTGGGATTTTGGAGGGATGGAAGTTGTCTTGTTCTGAGGCTGTACTGTAGTGTAGCTTTATGAGAAAGAGGAATGAGTGACAAGAGATTGCTTAGAGCTGAGACTTTTACAGGCTCTCACTGAGGAAAAGGAGGAAGCACTGAAAATAACGAGGAGGACCAAAGCAAAAGCATGGGCCTCCACAAAGGATTATCAAATTAAAGTAATTGAGGGTCGTTGGACTCACATATGCATAAAGGAAAAGGTGTGCAACTACTTCCAACAATCCACATATCTACATCTTCAAGGAAAAGTGTTCTCACCGCCACTCATATATCCTTGCTTTGAAGCACTTCTCACTGTTATTTTTTCCTTATCATTCTCACTCTCCTTCCACTACATCTTACTCTTACACTCACAACAACTCATCATACCATTCTTTATTCATTATCTGCATTCATTCTCTAATTACCACACTCAACATGGCTCAATCTATAAACTAATCCTGCAGGATCATGGACTCAATAGTAAAAAATTTCAACTCCACAGATTAAATTATGCAGTAAAATATTACATTATATGTTCAGCACTTGATGCATTTTAGTTTGTTTATTTTTAGAACTTCAAATTCCTTTTTGGAATAACTTGTACCTACAATATATGTATTACTATTAAAGGGTAACTCTTTTGGTTTCCTTGTTCTTTCTCTCTTATATACTGTTAAATTGTACTTATAATTGTGGTAAGGAAGATCCTTTAAAGACTTGACACTAGTGCAGTAGAGAGAATTGACACCGATTAATTTTGTTCATAGGTATCGGTTCTACAACCGAGAAATATACGGACGAGGTAAAAAGGATAGGTTTTATGCCTCGGTCAAGAACTGAGGTAAAACGAGATAGGATGATGCCTCGGTTCTTACATAACCAAGGTAGTAGTGTGTTTTGTTTTTCAGACTTTAGTATTGGGTTCCGATGCGGTATGCATAAAGATGATCAGGAATCCAAATTATCAGGTTACAATGCCAAAATCAGGTTGCAATGCCAAAATCAGTAACCTCACTGGCCTCAAGAACAATGCCAACAACAAAGAGAAGAGTGAGTAGGGAAGGAAGACGACGGTAGGTCCAGGGTTTTGGGGAAGGCGGTCTCGGTTGATCTCGGAAGGCGACGGTGGTCAGGAAAGGGACCCAGAATCCACCACCCGCGGAGGTACCACGACCGACAGAGGCACCATGGCCGACGCTGGCGCCGTGTTGCCAGGGTCCAGGACGAGGAGCGGCAGCACGGGAAAGCATAAGACCAGGGCAGTAGTTAGAGTGGTGATGCAGAGGCACATAGGGGGAAGCATAAGACCAGGGTTTGGTAGTAGTAGTAGAGTTTTGGTTTAAAGAATGAAGGGTTGAAGGGTTGTTTAAAGAATGAAGGGAGAAAGAAGAGAAGGAGTTTTGGTTTGGTAGTAGCAGTAGAGTAGTCTGGCTCACTGGAAAACGGGGCAGCACCTAATGCCTCGGTTCTGCTCCTAAACTGAGGCCGTAGCTCTTTCTGTCAAATGGAAGCTGCTTCACTGGAGAAGGTGCAGGTTCTTATGCCTCGGTCCTGTTTCAACCGAAGCAGTATCAGGTTTATGCCTCGGTTCTTTGTATACTCGAAGCATACAATTCATTTTAATTTCAAAACTGCCACCGCGTCTTCAAATGCTTCGGCTTTTACAAAATCGTAGCATATATGGCGAGTTAAAAAAGTGTTTTTTTACTAGTGTGAAAGAAGAATTTAAAAATTGGAAGAGTTTAGAAGATTTTGGGAAAGAGAAAGACTTGTAATATTAGTGTTTCTAATTTTTTTGACTTGATTACATATAGTCCAATAACTCCTTTATACTAGTGACACATCTTCAATCATTGGTTAGGATCTTGCCACTACAACATTAATCTAAGAGCTATAATTCATTCTCTTATGATTCTAGACATTATATGGACTTATCTAGAAACATCATATAGATAAACACTTTCTACATATTTTTATACTTCATTCTAGAATCTTTCTAACTAGGATTTTTCTAAATTCTGAGTCTTTTTTAATCTTTGGCTTTTATCTTATAGGCCTAAAATAAAAAATCAAATTTTCATTCCAACAACCCCTCTTAAACTTGATTTTGTATTCCAAGCAAACTTCTTAACTTCATAAGGACTTCATTCTTTAGCGGTTTGGTGATGATATATGTTTCCTGATCATGTGTCTTCACGTATTCCACTTGCATATCCTTGTTATTAATGCATTTAATGGTAATGAGTGTGGATGTGCTTACTTCGATCATGGAAGACTAGTTTTTTGTTAAAGCTATTGCCGACTTGTTGTCCACGAAAATCTTTATTAGATCCACTTATGGCAAACTCAACTCTTTCAATAGGTTTCACAGTTAAACAACATGGTAAACACATGAAGTTACAGTTACATACTTTGCTTCACATGTAGAAATAGTGACAATAGACTTCTTCTTGGAAATCCAAATAAGGACTCTATCTCCTATGTAAAACACTAATCCAGTTGTGCTCTTTCAATCTTTCAAATCTCTACTCCAATAGCTATCACTATATCCAACAAGCTTGTAGTTGTTAGAAATAGAGTAGTATAAGCCAATGCTTGTTGTACCTTTGATATATCAAAGAATCCACTTCACAAACTTGAAGTGAGTTGTTCGAGCTTCCATGTAGCAACTCACAACTCCAACGACATAGAATGTCTGGTCATGTACAAGTTAAATAACGCAAACTTCCAACAAAGAGTTGGATCCACTTTTTCTCCCTCTTCATTCTTACTCAACTTCATGCCATATTCCATATGAGTACCAACTAGATTAACATCATCCATCTTAAATCTTTTGATGAGGTCTTTAGCATAACTTTCTTGAATGATGAAAATTCCTTCATGATACTAGATAAGCCACGAATCAGGGGTGCTTCTCTAAATTGGACATCAACTACAACTACCTCTGACTTCGAAAGAGGATTGGAAATGACAGAAATAATGACGTAACGAAATTAATGTGAAGGTTAATGATAAACACAAAATGAAGCTAAGATGTAAGTAATGAATGGACGAAGGTCCTTGTGAAGTAAGGTGCATATGGTGTGGTGTGGGAGATAGGATGCTATAATAGAAAACCTAGCTAGGGAGAGAGGCTAGAGGATACTATCAAACTCTCTCACGGTGACTCTTAAGAAGGAATTAGTCTCGGAGCGATCTCAATAGGGATTCAATTCATTGATCTCAAAAGTGTTTTACAAGGAGGGAAGCTCTCCATTTATAGGGACGAGAGTCCTTTTCTACACACTACCTACCATGCTTAGCATACACAGATCAAGTGCCATCTATAAAAGCCAGTTTTTCCATCATAAGACACGTGTAGCAAAGCAAAAACATGAAACTACTAAAGCTGCTCGCTGGTGTGAGCGCCCAAGAGGTTCCGCTGAGTGCAACTCTGACAACAAAGACTCCTTTGAAGATCTGAACTTGAGTGAAGCTAACGTTGAGCACTTAGGATGTTGCGCTGAGCGGTCTGAACTCGACAATCATGTTTGATCTTATTCTCTTGATCCTAGAGCTTGACAATATGGTCAAAGGGCATGGAAAGGATGTCTTGGAACTTTGGGTTGCTCCTAAGCTTTTTTTCTTCCACTTAGTTGGTTTCTCCTTGGTCAAACTCCTAGTATAAGGTATATGGCTTAGACCCAAGTTATCATCCTTTCCCTCTTGAGAAGTATTTGTCTTCAAATCTGGTGGATCGCTTTTATTATGAGAATATCTTGATTTATTGTAAAGGAAACTTCTCACAGTCTTAGGAGCAAGCCATCTTAAAATGGTTTTATTATTGTTGGAATCCACATGAATTTCTCCTAGATCAAATACCAATATGCAATAAGCATCAAACATATCTTTAATTAGTATTATTCTAACAAATAATTCTTTTAGGAAAGTAACTTTAGAATAAGGACTTCTCATATTTTGATTTATAATTTTGAGAAAAACTGAAAGTCCTAATTCATAATAAATTTTGTTTTTGTCTTAAGTTACTTGTAACCACATGGGCAACACTAACTTAATATTTGAGTTGCCATATTTTGAAAATTGTTGCATAGAAGATGAAATGGAAACTTGTTCAAAAGAAAAGTTAAAGTTTGAAAAATTAAGGATAATAAGAGAAAAGTTGAAGGAGTGAAAACCTTCCCTTAAATGACTTGGTTCCACTGGGAAAATGGGAGTTGCCCTTAGTAGCACTTCCTCCTTGATGGAAATTTTCTCCCTCTCTTTTTCTCTCCTTTTAAGCTCTTCCTTTTCTCACTTTTCTTCCTTTTTCTCTTCTATCTTTTTATACATTTCTCTTTTCCTCTTCTCTTATTTCTTTGTCTCTAATAGATTCTCTTTCTCTCTTTTCTAGCTCTCTTAATTCCTCTTCTCTCCTTTTAGTCTCTCTTTTTATTTTCTCATCCAAAAACCTTCCAAGTTTTTCTTCAAACTCAATTTCCCTAAGAAAGAACCCATCTAAACTTTTAAAGAATCCATTTCGATCTTTAATGAATTCTTTCATTAACTCTTGAATTTTCTCAAAGTAAGAAGGAACAAACTTTCTTCTCATGCAAGCTTTTAAATTATTCTAATCTTTAATGAAGAGTTTTCTACCTCTCTTAACATTCTCTTGCCTTTCACTCCGCCATTTACTTTCATGTTTTTCAAGCCTAGAAATGCATATGCTAAAAATGTAAGAATTACTATTTCTAGCCAAGAATGGTTGCAGCTCTTCAACTTTCCTTTCCCAAGTTAAGTATGATAATTCACTAACATCTTCACCAAAGAAAGGAACATCTCTCTCAGCTTTATATTGCACTTCATCCCTACACCTATTTTTCTTTGTCCTTTTTCTTATGTCATTAAGCTCATTAATGACAAGTGCAAATTGTAACTCTTGCTCACTCTTTCTTTTTCTCATTGCTTGCTCTTCATATTGAATGACCTTTTACAACGAAAACCAAAATAAATGGAAAACTAAAACAGATTAACAAAAACCAAAAACAACTAAGCTACTCTGTTGGATAGTGTTGAGCGGTTCCTTTCATGCGTTGGGCATTATCATTATGAAAATGTTGTGATGTTTTCCAAGCTATGTGACCAGCTTGAAATATGCACCTTTGAAATATGCACCAAGCTACTGCGTTCATTTGCTGTAAGAGGAAATGATTGAATGGTCTGACACGTTTGCAAGATGAAGAATGAAGAAAATCTCCAAGTCTCATAATGGATAAAAAAAAAGGATTTGCTATGAGTATTTCTTCCACTTCTTTATACATAGAAGACATCTTTGAAGAAGAAGCTACACAAACTTACAAAGTTAGAACAATTGTATAATTAAATTTATATGCTTACAAACCTAACTAGTTGATATATCATTGTTGTGTTCTCTAGATATCTGGAAGAGTGAACAATATAATGTATCCATCTTGAGACATTATACCTACTTTTAGCAAGCAAGCATGTGATCGTATGATCAAATCTTATTGTAACCTAGAGTTTTAGTTAAGAAAAATTGTGTTCCAAATAATACTTAATTGTCTAGTCAAAAGTGATAAGTATGAAAAATTCATGTTTTCAGACTTATTAATTAGCTCAAAATTTTAATTATTCATGAAATAATGTGTTTTCCTCATTCAAAAGTTGTAATTAGAAGTAGGAAGGTTGTACAAGAATTTATACATCAAAGTTGTTGTCAGATGTTTCTCACTTAGCCAGAATTTAATTCGCTCATCTAATTTTTGTTTTATTCGCTCAGCGCACCAGAACAACTCGCTGAGCGAATAAACATATGAGGAAGAATTGCAATTGAATATTCGCTTAGCGCATGAGCTCTGTGCGTTTAGCGAATTAGTTATTCCTTTGGCTTTTAAGTGGGAAATAGACAGAGAAACTAACTTCAGAGAGAAAGAAAGGAACTGTAGAATATTGCAAACTTCAGGAGACTACTCAAGGCATCCAAACAACATTGTATGCAAGGGATTGCAAAACTGTATACGTTCTAGATGACTAGGATTAGCTAATTCTCTCTTTCGTTGGAATTAAATGTAATGACTGATATTTGATGTAATCTTCCTGTTAATATAAGTTGTGTTCATATGCTTTTCTTGTTTTACTTGTCATTATATGGAAGTATGATGTATTTTATATATTCAAGTTGTACTGGGAAGTAAATTTGAGTATGAACGTAAGAAAAGCAACCAAAAGGAACGATGCTAGGAATAGTTTCACTTCTTCTGGTCATTTATAAACATCATATCTTAATGCAAAGGCTATGTTTAATTACTTAAGGAATTAATAATTGAACATAGTTCTTTAGAACTTGTTTTAAGGGATTAAACAAAGATACAGTGATGTTAATGTTTGAACGCAAAGTATATTGTTCAGATAAGTTACTGTAATGTTAGTCATGAACTCAATTCCAACGAAACTTTCTTCCAACTTTTAATTTCACATTTTAATATTTTGTTCATTTCTTACTTTTAGTTCACTGAAACAAAATTCTATTTGTTGTTAAATTGATTTTGATAAATAATATTTAATTGAATAACGTGACACAAATTCCCTTGGGAGAGAACAGTATTTATCACTTGCTACGCTATGACCGGTGCACTTGTCGTTGATTTTGCAGCCAATAAAAAGTAATTGAAATCCAAACAATACTTGGTTGTTTAGTCAAGACTGGTTGTGTTCCTAACAATTAATATAATTATTTAGCTAAGATTGGTTATGTTCTAAACAATACTCAAACTTGTCCATAGTAGATGTGTTTCAAGCAACACTTAGTCTTAACTAGGAGTAACTACTTTCCAAACAATGCACAATTTTAACCAAGAGTAATTCTTTTAAAAAAAAAATCATAGTCTTAACTGAGAGTGACTGTATTTCAAGCAATAATCGATTATTTATTTAAGAATGATTGAAGTCTAAACAATATTTAGTTTTAGACAAGAGTGTTTGAGGTCCAAATAATATTGATCTTATACTTTGCAACAGTAACCAACCTACTGAAACTTGATCAAGCTAATCTAAAATTGCACATAGTCTTCACTAGTACAAAAAAAAACTTTTTATACCAGTTAAAAAGAGGTTTTCTATATCGGTTCTAAAATCGGTATAAAAGCAGGGGTTATAAAACTTATTGACTTTTTATATCGGTTTCTAGGATTAGGATCAGTATAGAAAATGCCATTTTTTATATTGGTTAAATGTATAAGCAGAATAAAAAAAAATCATCCAAATTATCCCATAATTCCAAAAGTTCACCTTCCCTAACTAAATCAACTTCATTATAACCTAAACTTTTCGTCCAATTATCATTTCTTCGCAACAACTCATACATAAGAACCCCAAATTCACATAATCCAAACTCTAGGAATCGGCCTCTGAGCCTCCATCCAGTCATTTAGTCCTAAGAAGTGCTCCTTCGTGACGGTAGCTGACAAAAACTCATGAACAACCTCCACCACATACCCTAATGGCTCCTTCATCAACTACGCAACCAATTTTCCTCAAAAGGGTATGGAAATAACGTTCCTAAAGTAACACTTCATCATTGTTTTGTTCTTTATCACCATTGTTCAATCTCTTTCCGTCAACCACAATTCTCATTTTTTCAAATAACTATTTTACTATTTGTGTTTCTTAAAGCTCCATAAAAAATTTGAGAAGTACTCTAACTTCATGCATGTGGTAGCGAAGGACTGCATGTGGTGGAACTGCTCCGTCATAACTTAGTATATGCGATTAAGGAGAGCAGTGTCATAGGTGGCAGAAGGGGGACAAAACATAGGTGGTAAGAAATAACGACGAGAATGGTGGTCGAGAAGAAGAAGATCTTGCTTAGATGTGGTTCACGGAGGAGAATGAGGCGAGAACGAGAAAGGGAAAAGATGAGGGTAAAGGGATTTGGGAACCCTTTTTTTCAAATAAAAAAAAAATAAGAAACTAGTTTCTACACGGGTTATAATTAAAACTCGTATAGAAAGTTTTCTTATTTATTACGAAAATGTGATCATGTCCACTTTCAATATTAGTGATAACTAAAATTAGTATAGCAAATTTTCTAATTTATTACAAAAATGTCACTGCATCCACTTTCTATACCAATTATAATTAGAATTGGTGTAGAAAATTTTCTTATTTATTACAAAAATGTTCCCATGTCCATTTTTTATATCTATTATTACTACAACCGGTATAAAAAATATTATTTTATTTACATTTGTCATTGCATATTTTTTTATACCTAGTGAATTATAACAGGTATAAATAGTCGTTATAAAAAATATTATTTACTAATGCTTGACTAATAAACAAATTAATATAAAAATATCAAACATAAATTTTTATTTATTGTTAAGACTCTTACATTATATATTATTAAATTATCATCTAATTTCTAGGAAGGAGGTTTTTAAACTAGATTTACAAAATATGTTTTGATAGTAACATTGTTCACTTAAAACATCTTCTCACTTTTCTCGTTGAACTTCCAAAGTATTTGAAAATTTTTTTAATACAGAAATCAATTCACTTTTTTTATGTGAATTTAACATATTTTTCATGATAAATATTATTTGTAATTTTATATGATTTTATTGTGTACACTTTTAATGCAATTTATATATTTTATTATTAATGTAATTTTATTATATAACTACAGAATTTTATAAATTGTATTATAAATTATATATAATTTATAACTATATCTTCCAATACACCCAATAATCTTATATTATTTAATGGTTAAGGTTAATATAAATTTAAATAATACTTCTTTATTCAACTCTTCTGACACGTCTTTTAAAAAGAAAATTATAACATACTTTCATACTATAAAGCAAACAATACTTCAATTAAATTAATTGACCTAACAATGCTATCTTAATGATTTTAGGATCAGAACACTATATATTTAACCTTTTATGTAATTTTACTTTATTACATAATTCATAATCTATAATTTATGATTTTATAAATTTTATAATTTATAATTTTCAAAATTTTAATACATAATTTTAATTTATGTGTTAAAGAATATGATATAAGTTTATCCACCACCAATAAAGTTCCATATATGATATATGTATTATTAAATTATTATTAATTTAGATACAATTATTATTATTATTATTATTTAATTCATTTTAAATTATAATGATCATAGCGACAGTTATAATTATTAAAAAAATGTTATAATGACCATTATATGTGGTAGTCTTTTTGTGATTGTTGTCTTTGTTTAGACTTTAATTTGAATGTATCAAGTACTTGTTGAACTTTGTTCTTATCTTGCAAATTTAGTTGTCATAAAGTTAGATCTCTTTAGCTTCTTAAATGGTGATAAAAAAATGTTTTATTATTTCTTATATAGATTTGAAAAACCACTTTTCTTGACCTAGCCTTTTATTTATTTATTTATTACTAAAAAGTTAAAGAGGTGATGGATGTGGACTGGAACCATCAATTAGCTATTTCAATTTCAATTTTTTCCTTTTCTCATTATAACGTGTTAAACAATTTTCAGTCTACCTAGCAAAAGCACGTTGGAAGAAGCAGGCAACTTCCTTCCAATTCATTGCATTTGCCAAGATTCTGCTTAATATAGTTATTTATCTTTTTAAGGAAAAAATAATCATCACTAAAATTTATTATAAGTATTTCGTATTAATAAGATGAAAATGAAAATATACACCAAATACAATAAATAAGAAAAAAGACAAAAGAATATAATACATGAGGAAAAGAACATTATTTAATATGATTTTGGGTCTGAATAAAAACAAAAGTGAAAAGATAACACAGTTCGAAATCACTGTGTTATGTTCTAAAGAAAAAACACAATTTTATCTAAATTTTTATTTTAAAATTTGGAGTTAATTTTAGAAAGAACTCTATAAATAAATTTATATGATTTAGTAAAATTTTACATGACTTAAAAAATCAAACCCAAGGATAATTTAATTATATATTTATTCTTCGATCCTTTATGTGTTTTTTTTTTTAAAAAAAAATTGTAATAGGAGTTTTAGATTCTAAACAATAATATTTTTAATGTCGTAACTAATTTAAACTATGTCATCTCAACAAAATTAAGTCAAAATATTTATATTGTATGTAAAAACAAAAATTTCCTTAATTTTTTATTTAAGAACTTGTTGTGATGTTTCAATAGTTTTACATAGCTTATCATCTGAAAGACTAAATACATAAGCATGCATATGATATCTCCTTACATTTAGAAAACAAAAAGTGATTAGTAGTTCTCATGGTAGGTGAGGTTTAAGGTGAGTGATTCTCTCTTGGTTTTAAATCTAATTACGTATTAATTAATTAATTAATGAGATCTTGCACTCGATTTAAAGTAATATGGATAATAATAAGAAAAGACTACGTGAATAATCTTCTGCTGACCAATGTGAAAATTGACTAAAGTGTATCAAAATGAAAAAACCTAAACATAAAGCCATATTGAAACTTCTGACGAAACCCTAGTTAATGATTAATCTCGACATGACTCATACACTAAATATTGGAGTCGTGGAGCTTCTATTGTTATACTATTATGGAACCCTAAACCTTTATCTTCTAAAAATGAAAAACATGGCATTAGACATCATTATTTGAGCACTACCAATTTAGAACTGAGTTTATCAACACTGTGCATGATTACTTCTACTGTGATTGTTTAACCACTATTCATTGCATACTTGAAGAGTTTTTGAAATTGAATAGCAAACCTCTTCATCACCAAACAAGATAACAAAACCTGACTTATGATTCAAAAATCTAATCGTGCATGTTTGATGTTTTCTTTTTTTTTTATCTTTATTTATTCTGAATACCATTTTGATAAATATTTAATTTAATCTAGTGGGTGTGTGTGTCCGAGATGGTCATTATGTTTTTTGATGAGATGATCTCATATATTATAATCACTATGAACTAAACAAGAACTCAACTTTCTTTCAGTTTTTAACATTATAAACAAATTATTTGTTGGTGTAAGTTGCACACAATCACATAATTGCTCATGGAAAGGACAAGAATAGTGATGAAGTGGGTTTTTTCCGATGATTGTGTGTAAATTTCCTTTCTCTTGGTAGTTTAATTTAGACACTTTCATGCACCTTTTGTAAAGTCACATCATTCAATAATGCGTATCTCTTTCCAACACAGTCTTAAAATTTCATATTAGAAATATATATTAATTTTTTATATCAGAAATCTTACATCGACTAGAGATAAAACCAATTTATAACATATAAGTGCAGTGTAAACTTCACCGTAAAGTCGGTTTTGTAAGGTTGAATTAAGTTTAAAACTTACATTCTAATATAATGTCAGAGCCAGATTGGAACCTATCCTAGCAAAATCTATTTCAATTTTGTGGGGTTGAGTTAAACTTAAAACTCACTTTCTAATATTTTAAAGATATGAATTTTGTATGGACAATGAATAATATATTTATGTTCATGCATGTTCCAATTAAACAACATTTTAATAAAAATTCAAATTAAAAATTAAAAAACATAATGTTATTAAAATTTAATGTCAACTAAAATATTTTCCCTTTAGTTTTCTCTCTAAACTTCTTCAAGTTGCAACTTGCCCCACTGGATTTCCAATCAACCTTTTCCTTTTCATTTATTTTCCTTTTCCTTCATTACATTGTCCTGTTTTTTCATTTCCCTCTGACAAAAATGTATGCTTTCTATGCAAAAGGAAAAAAAATAGAGGAAAGGAGCAGCAAGCAACATCTAAACTGTGCACAGGCTCTTGATTATTCATGTCTCCCTTGTTGTCTTGGCTATCAAGACACAAAGTTATAGGACTTCTGTAACTGTAACCATGTCATATAAAAGAATCAAGAAACATGTCACATTTTGTCAGTTTTATATAAATTCCCTCAAGGGAATCGAATTAACCTAATTGTTTCAATTTACAATTAACCACTTCTCAACAACTAAAAATACTTTATTCACTCACACATTTAATTAATAGACCCCTAAATACATATCACTAATAACATTAATACGAACAAGACATGTTTTTTCCTTATAAAACAAATATTATGCAAAACTTTAAAAGAATGAAAGAATTGCATTTGAGATATGGAATAAATAATAATTTTTGAAAGTTACATATTATATAATTAGGAGTGTCAGTTAGCTCATCACTATATTGAATTAAAAATAATCAATTTAATCTAATTTACTTTTTATGAATTAAAAATTTTACAAGTTGACTCGATTCACCATAAGATTATTCATTTAAAAGTATTTATTCTTTTAATTTATTTTATATATTTATCATAATATAATAAAAATTAATTGACTCAACTTATATTTTATAATAATATAATTAAAGTACTTACTTATTTCATATAATATTATTTTAAAAATAGTAATTAAAAATTAAAATATCAACTTGCATATTTAACAAACAAATAAATTAAACATCTAAACCTATTAAATTGATTGAACAACATTCTAGATTTTTAAAAAAAAAAATCAAATTGTCAACATACACAATTAAAAATAATAAATAATTTTAATAAAAAATTTATAAAAAATGATGAAAAAAGTAATAATTTATTCTATGATTATTGTTAATAGATTATGGATAAATCTATTCTCAAAGTCGAATTCTGTTAATTCGCGAACTAAATGAGGCAGTTTTAGTTTGGTCCCGTTTAAAACAATAAAGAACATATTTTCTTCTAACCTAACCCAATGATAAGTCAAACTAATTTACAAATTTGAACCATTTTAACATCTTCATATATCATTATTGAGGAATATAACTAATTTTCAAAAAGGTATTTTTATGTAGTTGTTATAGTTAATACAGCTTAACAAGAATATCTCCTAAAGAAATGAAAATTAGGAAAGTGACAATTTCCTTTGTGTGAATGTTGTTATATAGAAGTAAGTGTGAATGTAGTGGGAAAATTACCCACCTAGGTCCTACCAACAATTGATGTCCTGTCATGGAGACAATCATATGCTTTTCTGTGTTATGTAAAAAAACTTCTGCTTTGAATGAAGTGAAGAATCCAACGGAAGGCCCAAATAATTCAAGGATCTTTATTTGTATAAAATCTTCATAATTAACAAATTATCGATTTAGTTCGTTAACTCGGACGAGTTTATTTTTCAGAACGCTCTTTCAAATTAACTTTGAAATAAAATTGTTTTATAAGTAAATTCGATAAAATTGATTATGAAATTGGTAAAATCTGTGTAGAATATGAGTGAAACAATTTTATGAACTTTTTTAATTAAAAAACTTATAGCATTATAACTCGAAATGCATCAAAATTAATTATACCAATCTAAATATATATGTTTTACAATATTTTTATAAAAAATATATTTATAAATTTTATTTATTTCAAATTATATAATTTTATAAACTTATTTAAATTAGGATATCATTCATATAATTTTTTTTTATCTAAACTAAATTTATTTACGAGTCAAGTTTGGAATCGAGTTTACAAATTTACGTAAAGGTTAAATAGATTCGGTGGTCCCTATTTTTGCTGGTTTTCTTCAAGTAGGTCCCTGTATTTTCAAAATGATCAATTTGGTTCTTGATTTTGAAAAATTAAAGCAATTAAATCCATTCCGTTAATTTCTCTAAACGGCGTTAAAAATCGTGTTTGCTGGCAAGAAGATGTGTCATTTTCAAAACACGTATATGTCACTTTATGATGTAAACTTAAATTATTTGTTTAAGATTTAATATGAAAAAATCACGTGCTTTTAAGTAAAAGTAAAGTTTAAAGAATTAGGAATATTGGTTTTCCAATAATTAGTCCTTTGCCGATACATCATCATCTCAACAGACAAAAACTCAAATTTGCTTCAACTGATTCCTCCCTTCTCATTCAACATCGGCGGCCCATATCTACCCATCAACCACCAATAATCCCAATAGCCAAACCAGATTATGAAGCTAAGCTTTCATGAAAACCTTGCTGCTTACTTGCAATCTACCCCGGCCTCCGCAGCACGGCGAGGCTTGTTCTTACGTCGGTTCCCATTCTGCCGGAATTCGGTAGACTTTATTCAATCATCAGGGCTTGACTCTGCTAGGATGCCATTGTCGTCTTTCATGGGATCTATCTTTTCTTTAACCTGTGTAGATCTCTTCCTTTTCCTTTTATTTATTGTGATAGGTTGAGTTTTCAACTCATTGGTAGAGCCATTACCCTTGACATTCTCCTCATCTTTCTCTATAATTTCAGTTACTTCCACTTCTTCAATTTCAGCAGTCAGTGGCTTCAGAGGTCTTCCTCTTCTTCTGTAAGCTGGGACTTTATCCTCTTCACTTCCAGGATCCTCAGCCATAACAGATTGCTTCTTCCCTTTTCCTTTGCCTCTACCCATAGCTAAAAGCCCTTGTTGACAAAAATGAACTAAAAATTCTCTACCAAAATTCTCCTATCTTGAATCAATTTTCCGCATAGCAAAGACAACCCATTTCACAAAAATCAGATAAGAAAATTCCAGAAAGAGGATAAACCCAGATGGGAACAACGGTTTTCTATGAATGGCTTGAAGGAAAGCATAAACTGAAAGGGAAAAAAGGTAAAAAATTTGATCTGGGTAACTTCCAAATAGAAATCAAAGAAACCTTTCTTCAATCTCCATTCATCTGGAATTAGATTGATGCCAAGAGAAGGGGGATTTACCTTAGGGTTGAAGGAGTTCAGAAATGGGAGTGGCGGCAACGTCTCTATTTGGTAGCGGTGGGAGCAATGGTCTCCCGGGATCAGGGTTAATGAAGGTAGAGGTTGGACCACGATTAGCGATGCCGATGACCTCTAAGTTCTGCTGAGTATCCTTGGGCCAGATCTTGGGCCAGATCTGCTTCCTTTCACTTTTTTTTTTTAAAAAAAAAATAACTAATTTCCCCAATTCTTTAAAGCACATGTCTTTTCAATTTAAATCTTAAATAAATAATTTAAGTACATGTCATAAAATGATTATATGTCACGTGTTCCCGAAAATGACACCTCTTCCTTCCAGCAAACACGATTTTAACGCCGTCCAGAGAAGTTAACAGAATGGATTTAATTGCTTCAATTTTTCAAAATCAGAGACCAAATTGATCATTTTAAAAATACAGAGACCTACTTAAAGAAAACCAGCAAAAATAGGACCACAAAATTTAATCTTTACGTAAACTCTTAAATGTAACAACCTACACAATTCCATTTAGTTGAATGGTGATAATAGTTTTCACAGCACTTAGCCACATAAGTTTTGTCGAGGCATAAACAAGTGAAAATGCTTGTCACTTTTACTAAAATTTTGAACATGTAAATATATGTTTAAAAGCTGAAAATGTTCACTGAATATAGAAGGTCAAAAAATCTCTTTTCCTCCTGATAGATGATGAAAAATCAACAATTTGTTCATTATGAAGATTTTGTAGGTAAAAACAATGTTGGAAAACGCGTAAGGTAGGATTTCAACTGAAAATACTAGTAGATTCTAAAGGCTTTGGAACTCTAAACATAATTTGAACATTTTGAATTAAAAAATATGCCAAAACAGAGAGTCAGTAATTTATTCATACTATACAATGCTTTTGTACTATTGTTCAATTGAAAACTTTCATTACTAAATCTTTGAATATTACAATAATCACATTTAAAATCAATTTATAATTAACTGCAACTTTTTAGATGTGTACAAAATTTATTATTCACAACAAAATTAAATACATTATCAATAAACATTGCGTTGCAAATACTAACAAAATACTTGTTTATCATAAGGATTATCGTGTTAATAACTTTTTTAACAACTTTTTATAATAGACTATGTGTTATTATTTGAAAAAGACAAATTATGAATTATTACATAAGTTATTATAAAAAGTTGTAAAAAAAAAGTTGTTAAACATTTTACCTTCAAGTAATTTACAATTGTTTTTGTTTGTTTCAATTTATATGTGCGAATTTTAAATTACAATCTGGGAGTGAAGATAAATGGAGGTATTATTCTTTGAATAGAAGAGAATCTATTGTCATCGTTTTATGGTGAGACAGAATCTATTCAACCATTTGTGTTGAAGGAGAATCGATTCTCTTGGTTTTTTAAGGTCTTTTCCATTTGAATATAATAGATTCTTCTACTTTATTTCTTCAAGAATTGATTATCATGTTATGTTGTAGGTGGTGCATTGATGTGGTGTTGTGGTCATGTGGGTTGTTATTATTTTGGTTGCTCTCGTTGTAGGTGGTGTAGCCTTGGTGGTGATGGGTTTAAGTGCCGCACGGAACCATATATTTCCATGTCAAATGTAAATTTCGAAGAAAAATAATAAAATCAAATAAATATAGAAAATAATAAAATAAAATAAATTAGTTTCAGTGGTTTTGTGTTATAATTGTTGTTGGATAAATAAATTAATTTATAGTTTTATTAATTTGTTGTTTTAATAATGTATGATGTAGCAGGTATGATTTATAAGCTTATTTTTGTGTGTATTTTTCAATCAAAAGCTTGTACCTTAGTGGTTAAGGTTTGTTATTGTGGTGCGTAGGCTAGAGTTCGAGACTTTCCAGGTGTAACACCCTAAATTTCGGGTGTCATAATTAACAAATAGTAATATATAACATCTCTCTGATACAAAGAAAGTTCAGCACTTAAACTCCACTCCCTTCAAAGATTGTAAATATAATACAAAGGAGTCTAAACTATTACAATGAAGCTTAAGATAGTTTCTTTTGTGCAATCTTTCACTCTCTCTTCTTTCTTAGTGTATGTTTTGATGAATCTTGAGAGTATTCTTTTATTGAGCTCTTCTCTTTTTCTTTTTTCTCTTGATTGGAGAAATATAGCTTTTATAGCTTAAAGAAATTTCCTTGCTCAATAGATGATGAGATATCTCTTTATCTTTATATTTTCCCATCTTCATCATCATCTTCCTTTTTCTTCTAGTCTTCTATTTATACACCTTGATGATATAGTCGTTGTGACGATTCTTGTCTTGAGATTTGATAATATGACCTTTGACGAAGCTTGTCTTGAGATTTGATAATATGACCGCTTTGACGAAGCTTGTCTTGAGATTTGTTTTCTTTAGGCTATTGGTATAAGTGTCAGTCATAGGATGTCTAACCTTTATACCATCTTTAAAGTTCATATCTCTTCCTCTGCTTCTTTAGCAAGGAGACTTGTCTCCCCTTTGTCTCAACTCGAGAATAATTCACAATGTGGTCGGCCTTACCACAGTTATAATATTTTCCCGTTATGCATTTATTTGCATAGTGGTCATGCTTACTATATTTAAAGTACTTCAATCTTAGCCAACCTTCTCGGGCATTGCCTTGTCCCCAGCCACGCAAATTCTACTGTGGTTTCTTCTTCGCCATTTTCATGGTCATTTTAACCATAACCATAACCTTTGCTTCCTCGGCCACCTTGACTTCTACCTTCAGGATCGACCTTGAGTGTTTTGGGCTCCTCCATTCACGTGAAACTATGATTGTAATGCTTGATCAAGTGGCTGATAATTCTTCCTTCTCTGTTGTTTATGAGCCTTAAGTGACACAACAAACTCATCAATTGAGAGGACAGGCAAGTCCTTTGACTCCTCGATGGCGCACATAATGCTCTTGAAATAATTTGTTAGTGATCTCAAGATTTTCAAGACAACTCAGTTGGTTGATATTGGTTCTCCATTCCTACAAAGTTGGTTAGCCACCTTTTTTACCCAAGTTATATACTCAATCACCCTTTCCTTGTCCTCCATCTTCAAATTGTCAAACTCCCCCAAAGAGTTTGAAGTC
Organism: Vigna mungo; assembly: GCA_036885675.1. NCBI lineage: Eukaryota > Viridiplantae > Streptophyta > Magnoliopsida > Fabales > Fabaceae > Vigna > Vigna mungo. Next base: position 30,894,892 of record CP144695.1, on the reverse strand, counting down.
GCACTTGTTTAACACAATTGCTCCATTTGTACGCAATCTCTAGGATCTTCCATGCTTCTTTTTGTGAGATAAACTCAAATGGTGCCCACATGTCTTCCACTGCCACCAAAACTTTGTTTGTTTATGAAATGATATCTGCCGAAAGCACACCACTCAAATGCAATACATTATAATAATGCACCGAAAGATGGAAAATTATTGAAGTAAGAAATTATGCACCACCAAAGGAAATGAATCATGCACCAACCTACTTAGATATTTGTTACTTTTTCTACACTATAAAATGTGATGATGGAGTGAAGGCAAGTGTATCCCGGAAGTGAAGTGAGCCATTAGAATTATAAGAGAGAGTACATTGTAAGTGTGAGAATAGAGAGCCAAGGAAATTGGCATAGTGTCCCGTGAAGTAAAGTTGTGTGTACTGTGAGTTTGTGAGAAACAAAAATAGTGTTGTGTCTCTATCCAATATTTTCAAGTTTTCAGATAATAAAATTATCTTTGATACCAACAAATTGGTATCAGAGCACTGAGAGTCTGAGTGTACGAGTGTAAAAGAGAGTGAGAAATGGCAAATCTTGCAAACAATGTGTCCCTTCCTCAGTTGACAAAGAAAGTCAATTTTGACAATTGGAGTGTCCAAATGAAAGCTCTTCTTTGATCCCAAGACGTGTGGGATGTAGTGGAGAACGGGTACCAAGAACCTGCAGAAGACGAGGAGCAGACCGTTGCCCAACTTGCTACGCTGAAAAAAACGCGTGTGAAGGATAAATCAGCTTTGTACATACTGTATCGAGCTGTAGACGAATCTGGCTTTGAGAAGATTGTAAATGCTAAATCTTCAAAAGAAGCATGGCAGATTCTGGAGAAGACTTATAAAGGAGATAACCGAGTTAAACAAGTCAGGCTCCAAACTCTTAGAGGCGAATTTGAAAGTCTGAGAATGGACGAGAAAGAACGAGTATCCGAGTATATATCTCGGGTAGAAGCAGTGGCAAATCAAATCCGCAAGAACGGAGAGGAGTTGCCAGCCAGTCGGATTGTGTAGAAAATTCTGAGATCATTAATAGATGATTTCGAAAGCATCGTTTGCGCGATTGAGGAATCGAAGAACTTGTCAGCACTCTCAGTTGAAGAGCTCACTGGATCACTTGAGGCTCATGAACAAAGGAGAAGAAAAAAGAAGGAACCTCTTGACCAAGCACTACAAGCACAACTTGACTTCAAAGGAACTCGAAACACTCAAGACCGGGGTCCTGGAGGCAGAGTAAGAGGAGGTCAAGGACGAGGTAGCCGAGGTCGAGGCAGACGTGACAGAGGTAATATTGAAGCCATCATAGAACAGACCAGACAACAAAATTGGCGTGGTCGTGGTCAAGGAAGGGGTCGGGGAGATCGATCCAAGTCTGAAGTAGAATGCTTCAAGTGTGGTAAGAACGGCCACTACGCAAATGAGTGCAGATCAGGAAGTTGCTACAACTGAGGGAAGCCAGGCCACATCGCAAAATATTGTCGGACCGAAAAGAAAAAAGAAACAAATCTGCTTACTGAGGAAACTGATGAAGAAATAGGGGTCTTGTTGATGTCAAAGGGGCCAGAAGCCGAGCTTAGGCCAAACTGTTTGAACAATTCGGTTTGGTACTTAGACACTGGAGCAAGTAATCACATGTGCGGAGATGAAAATCTATTCAACGAACTCACCAAAGTTGAGGCCGGACATGTTTCATTTGAAGATGATTCCAAGGTGGCTATACGAGGGCGTGGAACAATTCGATACATACAGAAAGATGGACAGATTGGTGAAATAAGAGATGTCTACTATGTTCCCGAGTTGAAAAATAATATTCTAAGCATGGGTCAGATGATGGAGAAAGGTAACTTAGTTCACATGAAGGATCGTGTACTATACTTGAAAGATAAAACCGGTCGTCTGATTGCACGAGTAGAGATGAAGAAACACCAGATGTATAATTTGGAGCTGAATATTCTGAAAAACAAGTGCCTGAAGCTTGACATAAAGGACGAAGCCATGGTATGACATTTTCGATTTGGTCACTTGAACTTCGAAGGCCTAGCCGAGCTGTCAAAGAAGCAGTTAGTACGCGGACTACCTGACCTAGAAATTGAGAAGAAATTTTGTGAAGAGTGTGTACTCGGAAAACATCCGAAGACTAGGTTTCCAAAATCAGCAGAATTCAGGGCAGAAGAACAACTCGGTCTGATACACACTAATCTTTGTGGACCAGTCTCTCCTGATTCATTCAGTGGTAAAAAATACTTTATTTCATTCATAGATGATTTCTCTCGGAAGACTTGGGTATATTTCTTAAAAGAGAAATCAGAAGCATTTGATGCATTTAAGAAGTTCAGACTAATGGTGGAGAAGGAGACCAGTAAACAGATAAAAGCTGTCCGATCTGACAGGGGAGGTGAATTCACTTCGACAAAGTTTAACGAATACTGTGAAGAACATGGGATAAAACGATTTCTTACAGCTTCATACTCCCCACAACAGAATGGTGTTGCTGAAAGGAAGAATCGAACCATTCTTGATATGGTTCGCACAATGCTTAAAGGGAAGAATATGCCAAAGAAGTTATGGGCGGAAGCAGTACAATGTGCAGCCTATGTGCAAAATAGGTGTCCACATACTAAACTAGATGGAATGACGCCACAAGAAGCATGGAGTGGGAGGAAGCCGAGTGTCAGCCATTTTAGGATTTTCGGTAGCATAGCTTATGGTCATGTTCCAGCTCAGCACAGAACAAAACTTGAAGATAGAAGCAAGAGATATGTTTTTATTGGGTACGATGAAAAAGCAAAAACATACAAACTTTATAACCCAATTACATAAAAGATTGTTGTAAGTCGAGATGTCCAAGTTGATGAGGAAAGTGAATGGAGCTGGGACAACATGAAGGAGAAGACCACATGCAACTCAGAGTCTGGAGGAGAGAACTCAACAATAACTGAGAGGATCAATGATTATTCTGATGAAGAAGATGAACCTGTGCAACCTAGATCTCGAAGCTTACAATACATTTATAACTCCCTGACGAGGTACATGTAATATGTTTGTTGGCAGGAGCAGAAGATGTCAAATTTGAAGAGGCCGTGCTCGATGATAGATGGAAGAAAGCAATGGATGAAGAAATTGGCTCAATTGAAAAGAATGAAACGTGGGAGTTGACAGATCTGCCCATAGGAGCTCAACCAATTGGCTTGAAATGGGTATACAAGAAGAAAATCAATGCAGATGGGGATGTAGAACGTTACAAAGCTCGTCTCGTGGTGAAGGGTTATTAACAACAGAAAGGAATTGACTATGATGAAGTGCTTGCTCCAGTAACAAGAATGGAGACAATCCAACTGCTATTTTCTCTAGCAGCACAACATGGATGAAAGATACAGCAGATGGATGTGAAATCTACATTTCTGAATGGAATTTTAAAAGAGGATATCTATGTGGAACAACCTCTCGGTTACATGAGAAGAGGTGAAGAGAAAAAGGTGTTGAAATTAAAGAAAGCATTGTATGGGTTGAAACAAGCTCCTCGAGCCTGGAATGAGAGAATTGACACCTACTTCAAGAGGAATGGTTTTGAGCAGTGTCCACATGAGCATGCTCTATACCTGAAGAAAGACAAAGGAGATATGTTTTTCGTTGCCCTATATGTAGATGATTTAATCTTCATGGGAAACAAAAATAAGTTGGTCGTAGAGTTTAAGAAGGTGATGAAAAATGAATTTGAGATGACTGATCTTGGTGTTATGAAGTACTTTCTTGGCCTGGAGGTGGATTAAAGCATGAAAGGAATTTTTTGTGTCTCAAAAGAAATATGCTGAGGAGATATTGAAGAAAGCAAAGAGGATGAAGTGCAATCCGATTTCTACTCCTATGGAACCTGGAACAAAATTGTCCAACCACGGAGATGGAGATCAAGTCGATGCAAGCAGGTATCGCAGCTTAATTGGAAGTCTAAGGTACTTAACAAACACAAGGCCAGATCTATTACTAAGTGTAGGAATCACAAGCCGGTTTATGGAGGAGCCAAGATATTCTCATTGGAAAGCACTGAAGCGGATATTAAGGTATGTAAAAGGTACAATATCTTTTGGATTAATGTATACTAAATCAAACAACTACCAGCTTAGTGGATACTCAGATAGTGACTGGTGCGGAGATATCGATGATCGAAAAAGCACAAGTGGCTATGTTTTCTTCATGGGAGATACAGCATTTACTTGGCTTTCCAAGAAACAACCCATCGTGACACTATCATCATGTGAGGCTGAATATGTTGCAGCATCTTGGACTGTCAGACATGCAATTTGGCTAAGAAACTTATTAAAAAGTTTGGAGATAATGCAAGAAGAGAAGGTAGTGATTCGAGTAGATAACAAAAGCAATCGAGTTATCAAAGAATCCGGTCTACCATGAAAGAAGCAAGCATATTGACGTCCGTTTTCACTTCATCCGGGAAAAGATAAAGGAAGGAAGTGTTGAATTAGAACATGTGGGAACGAAACAACAAGTTGCAAACATATTCACAAAGCCGCTCCCTACAGTACTATTTCATGAATATAGAAAGTTGGTTGGAATGAAAGAAAGAAGCATTTGAGTTTATGGGGGAGTTTTGTGAGATAAACTCAAATGGTGCCCACATGTCTTCCACTGCCACCAAAACTTTGTTTATGAAATGATATCTGCCGAAAGCACACCACTCAAAATGCAATACATTATAATAATGCACCGAAAGATGGAAAATTATTGAAGTAAGAAATTATGCACCACCAAAGGAAATGAATCATGCACCAACCTACTTAGATATTTGTTACTTTTTCTACACTATAAAATGTGATGATGGAGTGAAGGTAAGTGTATCCCGGAAGTGAAGTGAGCCATTAGAATTATAAGAGAGAGTGCATTCTAAGTGTGAGAATAGAGAGCCAAGGAAATTGGCATAGTGTCCCGTGAAGTAAAGTTGTGTGTACTGTGAGTTTGTGAGAAACAAAAATAGTGTTGTGTCTCTATCCAATATTTTCAAGTTTTAAGATAATAAAATTATCTTTGATACCAACACTTTTGAAGATATAGGTTTTGCTATCTTCTCAAAGCTTGCTTCATCCACCACTTTGTACAATAGTTACAAAGTCGATTTGTTGTTTACTCACATCTTTATCAATGCAGCAATCTTGACCACCATCTATTCTTGATCTTCCTTGGGTTCTTGGTACTCATTCTCCATTATATCCCATATATCCCATACACTTTGGATCTAAAAGAGCCTTCATCTAGAAACTCTAATTATTATTATTGGCTTTCTTTGAGAGACATACCGTTCACAAGATTTGTCATTTCAAACATCTCTCTTTCTCACAAGCAATCAAACGCATTGTTTCACACTTCTTTTTTCCTCTCACACACTCAAGACATAACATTATTTCACTCTCTCTCTCTCTCTTTAATTCTCTCTCCTTTTAATTCTCTCTCACACTCATGATACAAAGTTCTTGTAAAATAAAAAATGACACAATTGAACTTTGTAATTTTGTGTATCATTAATGAATATCATAAACCTTAAATAACCGTAGGAATGGAGATAAATACAATAACATCCTAATCCTAATGTTTTAAGAGCATACAAATAGTACTAATGATAAAATCAAATCATAATAACAAAATAAATCAAAAAGAAATTGCAAGAATAATTAAAATAATAATATAGTAATTATGTATGAAATAAACTGAATGAAATGAAATTACTAATAAAAACCTTCTCTTTAAGTTTATCTAACGTAACGTATCCATAGCTTGACTCAGTCAAAAGAAGCAGGAAACCATAGTGTTCCGGTAACTAGAAAACAAATAAAAAAGAGATCCTGGATGAATGCATTATACAAAGGGGAGGAGACCATCTATTCCAATGCATCAAGCATAACAAGACATTGGCCAATAGGTTTCCTCTCACATAACTTGTTAACAGCATTCTCAAATCAAAAGATATCAGTTTTGACCGAAAACCAACTCGGTCAGCAAAATAAGGCAAAAAGTCCTTAGAAATTAAACTAGAAGCGTAATCATTGTAGACATTACACATAAAGTTAGATAAAAGAGCCGACAGAGCAGCGTTACATTTGCAATCAAAAGCAAAGAGGAGGGTCCGGAGGTAAGCTTTGTTGTTGAAATTCTTCATGAGCGGTGGAAACTGTATAGAAGTCTTTGAGATAACGCCTTGGAATGTTGGCACGGGCATCGCACAGTAGGCGCATTTCTCACCCCGGCCTCCCAGCGGCTCCTAGCGATGGAAATGGCCGGTCGACCGACCCCTTGTTGCTCGCGTAACACCAAGAGCCGCGGGTTGCTCAACATCATTGCTGGGGCGAAGAGGCTCAACTCTGATGTGTGGGATAACGTTGGGCGCGAGTTGTGCGCGATCACCCTCCTCAGCTCCAACACCTCCAACGGCAAGGTTAACCTGACCGAAAATTTGATCCTTCGCCACGGCTTCAGCTTCCCCACCGGCAAGCGGTCCGATATCTCCCGCCTCATCTGCAACGGGAACCTGTACAACCACTTCAGCACCGACTACATTCATGAGGCCTCGAAAACGTTTTGCACCACGCCGATCATGCCGCGCCTCCAGGAAACGATCTGGGTGTTGCAGTACGTCTCCAGGGCCTCTCTGTTCCCAGGGAGCTCGAGATGATTGAGGATAGCCCTCTGACGTAGCTCAGGCCCAAAGGTACGGATGGCTTCAACCAGCATAGGCTCGGTGAGAGAACAGGCAGTGACACCACCGCGACTACATTCTGCGTTGTAGGCCGCCCAGCAGGCGCGGTTGAAGTCGGCGTTGTTTTGGTCAACCAGGGTACCTGCAGGAGCAAACCTAGCCTTTGTGTTATCATAATTTATTTTTGTAAATAACTTTTGTGTTGATATTTGAAAAGTTTTCTGCAATTTCCAAGATATTCTTTTATCTTATCTAACATTTAATTGTATATATTTTTTATGAGTATCAAATTGTTTGATTTTTTTAATTTTTTAAATATTATTATTTATTATTTATTTTTATTATGTAAATATTTTATATAAATTATTTTTATTTTTAATTACTTATCATAAACGTAATTTTATCATTAGAATTACATATAATTTTTTTTGTTTATTATAATATAATAATTAAATATTATGATCATAAATTTTATTTATCTCCAATATATAGATTGAAGTTTAAAAAATGAAATATTTATGTCTATCACTGTGTAAGAAAAATATATTTTAATGTCTGTAAAATTATACATATGTTTTGATTTTCATGAATTTTTATTTATGTGTAATTGAAATATTTTATATATCATTCTTTTCCTTTTATCTAATTATTATTTGATATTTTGATTTCAAATTTATATAATTATAATTTTTTTCTAAATATTTTATACTAAAAATATGGAAATATATCTTTTAAATATTAAATATTTAGTAATATTTTATTTTATTTTTAATATTTCATTTAATAATTAAAATCATTAAGTAAAATATTGTATATTTTGATAATACACAAAAGATAGATAAGAAACATACAAAATATTAATACAATTATCTAGAGTAATCATTGTACCAACATAATATATGTATGAAGTCTTAGAAAACTAACAAATCTCTTGAAAGTTAAAAACTAATATACAGGATCTTGTTAAAGCTAACATATCACTCGGTAGCATCGCCTTCCATCAACAACATATCAACACCTAACTCATTCTCTGTTGACACCAATAGTGATCATTGTAAAAAAACAAAAAAGTAATAGAGATAGAAAAGAAAGCAAAAATAAGCTAGTATTCAAAAAAATTCACAAATAATTTAACTTATCACATATTAGTTCAACATTTATAACATTCTTTCAATCATATAAACTTATTACAATTGACTCTAGACTCAATTATCCGGATACATGCTTTGACATATGTATTCAATATAGGTGCACCCGTAGTAGTATTTATACTTTCTAGAGTCATAAACACAAGGATTATCACCCTACTACACACGAGGTTAATTTTTCACACCTGAGACCGAAAGTCCAACGGAAAGACCTTCTGTCATTCTCTTCCTGGTCTCATTCATCTTTATATGAGTTGAATGGTTGGTAGTATACCAATATACATACTTTCATAATCGCCACATGTCAAAGCACACATTAATAACATCACTACCAATTCCTCCTTGGATTGGTTCCAACCATTCACATATCATATTATAATCCAACCATTATTTTCACATTCACATAATCACCCACATTAAAACATTATAAAAGGTATGTGAAAATTTAGTTAAAATTCTAATATTTTCACTCAGCCACCAAATCTGCTTACTCGGCGAAAGTACTTTCACTTAGCCACCAAATATATTCACTCTTCAAGAAAACCAATGGAACTTAAAGATGTAAAATCCCCCAAAGGTTGTCTACATTCTCGCCTAGTGGTCATCACTTTAGTGAACCCTCTGACTCTGGTTTCACCCAGCAAGTTTTTTCTTGCCTAGCAACCACCAAGTTAGTGGTTCTCTAACTTTGACTTTGCCCAACGAGTCTACATAATTTTGCAGAAGAGACTTCTACAAATTTATGTCTTTATAATCTTACAAAACTATTTTAACACCAATCACAGATGCTCAAATCAACTAGAACCCATATCATATTCATTTCAACAATACAATTCACTTCAAATATAACCTCAATCATTCTATCATAGCAGAGTTTCTATCATATTATTTCTAATGGAAATTTATGCTTCCTGATTCAACTCAACAAGTCATATCTCATAAGAAAACTCAATTACATAATCCAATTGCCATACAAGCATACAAGCATTAATCAAAACTTGCCTCACATCTAAAATCAAAGTAACTAGCTTCCTTTACCTGTCAAATGACCAAATGACTTTAAATACCCTAAAACAGCTCCAAGAACCTTATATGCTCCTACAATTCACAAAAACATTATTAGTGTATAATCAGGACACTAATCAACAAGGAATCTTATAAAAGACTCGAATAACACATGTTACTATAGAACAACTTTCATATTCATGGAAAAACACACAAACTAAGGAAATGAGCATAAATCAACATATTCTTTCACAAAAACTAATAGAATAAACTCGTTTATCTCGCCTCAAGGATCACTCAGATGATCTTTGATCTTGAGACAGATCGACGGGAAGTTAGAAAACTTAGAGAGAGGGTAGGAATCTCTTAGAGAAAGAGCTTTAGAGAGATTATGTGATTTTAGATAATGAAACTCATTAATAGAAATTATATTTATACTTAACTTTTAATATTAAAATAATCGATTCTCATTATTTAAAACACTCTTTCACATCTAAGACATGATTTTCTAGGCTCTTACATTCTCCCTAATAACAAAATTTTCATCCTTAAAAATTGAACTCACCAGGAAACAGATGCGGATATGACTTCCTCATATCCTCCTCTAACGCCCAAGTAGAGTCACTTCTTCTCCTGTCCAAGACTACCTTGACTATTCTGATGGATTTTCCTCTAAGCAACCTCGTTTAGCAATCTTCTATGTTGACAAGCAACACCTCCAACAAGAGATCTTCTTTGACTTGTAAGTTCTCTTCCTCCAACACATGAGAAGGATTAGACATATACTTTCTCAGTTGAGATACATGGAAAACCGAATGAAGATTTCCTAGCTAAGGAGGCAAGGCGATCTGATAAGTTATTAGTCCAATTCTTCTCAAGATTAGATACAGACCAATGAACTTAGGAGACAATTTCCTCTAATGAATAGCCCTTCCCACACTAGTGGTTGGGGTTACTATAAAAAAAATGTGCTCTCCAACTGCAAACTCCAAAGGTTTCCTCCTCTGGTCAGCATAAGACTTTTGCCAACTCTATAATTCCTTCATCCTCTATTGTATTTTTCTCATCTTCTTAGTGGTTTGCTTCAACAACTCTGGCCCTACCAGTATTGCCTTATAATACGATCCTGTCTAAAAAATGTACAATCTTTTCTGAATTTGAATGCTCAGTAGGCTTAATAAAAATAAATCAAAGAAGAATATGGAATAAGACAGAGATAGGGATGCCACAATCTAGCAGATTGATAAGTCAAAGAAATATTCGTCATAAAGATGTTAATCTTTGATAAAAATCAGAGTTCTAATCCAAGAACCAAGAGAATCTTCTTAAAGAAGGCAAATGCATATAATATGGCTCAAAAAGTGTTTACATTAACTTTTGATACCTTTACACTTTGTTGATCAATCATATACTGCTCACATATTGTTATAGTGCTACATCTCTTTATGATATGGAGAACGTCATATTTTTAAATGGTCTATAAGTAATTTTGATGTTCTTTACACACATTTCCATGTTACTTATTCTACCATTTTTTGCTAATGCCGAAAGGGGAAGAGTAATTGAAGAATATGTTTCTTGTTGGTCATCATAAAAAAAAAAGGGGAGATTGCTGATAAAGGGAGTTAAACCTACCTTTTATATGGTTTTTATTATGAATAAGAGAATGGTTTTATAGTTTCTTGAACAACAAATGACATAACAATTGTCTTATATGTATCTTGTTTGTGCTTGATATATGAATTCATTATTGGTAAATGAATAATGCTTTAAACAAACTAAATATGTCATTTCTGGATGAAATAATCGATTTAATAAAGTGCATAATCTATTAGATTTCTCCATATATCATTGTATGCTTAATAGGGGCAAACTGATTTCTGGTAATCGATTACATAAGTTGTCTAATCTATTAAAACAGGAAGCAATGCCATTATTTGTTTCATATCTATTTAAAATGAAAATTGAATTGAAAATTTGCTTAAGTACAGGATTAATCGATTACATAAGTTGTATAATCGATTAAATCAATTTACTTTGTTCAAATCCATTACATTTAATAGTTTAAACTGTCATAATGGTCAAATGAATTTATAACTGGCTAATATGATTTTATAATCGATTACATGCTTGGATAATTTGTTAAAACAAAAGAAAACTTGTTAAAACAGAAGGAAAAGTTTAACGGATTACATAAATTCCTTAATTGATTAAATTGAGTTAGGATTCAAAAAATCCTATATATATATATGTGTGTGTGTGTGTGTGTGTGTGTCTTGAGCTCTGTTTCAAAACATACAATTGCTATAACTTTCAAATACTAACTATTTCATTAAGTTTTGATTACAGGAGCATCCAAGAAGTGTCTTGAAGAATCAAGAATCAATTTGGGTTTCTTACACATTAAGATTCTATCAAAAAAGTGGGTTAAATTGTTTTGATTTTAATCTGCACCAAGAGGAGTGTAACTGGAAGATCAGGATCATCATTGACAATTTGTGTTTGTCTACCTGTGCATGTTGGCCAGGGGTTTGAGAGAGTTGTGATTATTCTTTGTGAGATTGTGATTGTTCACAAGAGATTGAGAGAGTTGTGATTGTTCTCTATATTGTAAGAGAAAGAGGGTATTCATTTCTGGTCCTATAAACAAACATGACCTTTGTTAAAAGAAATATTGCAATTAAGAGAATGAGTTAGATGACTAATGGATAATATGTTAAAAGGAGAGCGAAGGACATAAAGAATATTAGCAATGGATAAAAAAGGAAAAAAATTTAATAATCCCAACACCATGAGCTAAAACTCTAGATCCATCACCCATTGTAACAAAAGGTAAAGGATTCAGAGAGGACAAAGAGAAAAACAAAGATTTGTTTCCAATAATGTGACTTGTGGCTCCTGAGTCAAGAACGTAAGAGTCAAGATAAGAAAATGGAGTTAGACCAATAAAAGATGTACCTGTGTGTGCTACAAATATAGTGAAACTAGAAGGTTGTTGATCCTCATACCATTTGAGAAATTTATTGAAAATAACAAAGTCATCTGTAATTTTGAATGAAGGAGGATACCCGTTAGGTGATTATGAGGGAGGAACAGTTTGAACAATAACAAAAGATCTAGGAGGGCGACCGTGTAATGCATAACACCTGTCAATCTTATGGCCTAGCTTGCTATGATGGTCACACTTGATACATCTTTTTCCCAACTTCCAAGAATGATTGTGATCATGTCGTTGAGATGTCAACGTAGAGAAAACATGTGTATCATTAATGGATTTACTGGGTACATACAAAAGAGTAAAATGGAAGAAGTATAAGTTAAAGAGGGAACAATAGGTGAACCTAAAATCTGATCACAAATATGAGAATATTTATCAGCAAGATCGTGTAATGCCAATAACATGAAGAATTTTGACCATTGCTCTATTTTTAGGTCGAAGTCGCGACAAGAAAAAATAACCAATGATAAAAGATAAATATAAGATAAAAAATAATATATCTAACAATCTTCTATTTAACTATATCTTTTACGCAATTAATATTTTTATTTATAGAATTAGTGCTTTTATTTACATAAATAATTTTTAAAAGTTATTTTATAAATTATATTAAAATAAATAATATACAATTAAATTTATTTAATCTCATCAATTAAATTTATTACAAACTTTGTTCTCACTTCTCACTCACCCTTTCTTAATTTAAGTAACTCCACTTTTTATTCTTTTTCTTCTCATTTCTATCTTCCTTTTTATCATCCCATTAATCCATCTTCAAATCCAAATAGTCTAATAGTACATACCTAAAGTTTAGTGCCTCCAAGAAAGCGAATGTTAAAAAAGTTTTATCGTACTCTCGATGTAAATTGACTTCGCTCGTCTGGTTTTTCTGACATGAAAATAATAAATTTTACCAAAAATATTTGGACGTTATCATTTTACCAAGTCAATAACCCACCCAACAATCAATAATAATAAGTCAACATTAATAAAAGCATAAAACCTATTAACTACTCGTTTCATTACTCTTATCTTTCTTAATTTTAGTGAAAAAATGTTTTTTTTTCACACATATTTTCAATTTTTCAAGAACATGTTTATCATCTTCCTATTAAATTTTTATGCATCTTCTAATACTTTAATTTTAAAATATGTTAAACAGAATAAATGGATAAAAAAAAGCAAAAATATTTTATTGAAATCAAGAAAATTTACTTATTTTTCCTGTCAAACAAGGTATATATATATATAATCAAAATGAACAGGGAAGTAAGTTGTTAATGTACTGATTCAGAGTCGACAGACACATCTGAATCACCCAAGTCTGAAACATTCAACAATAATATCAAAACATGCAACACCTCATCTTTTTCAACCACTATCTTTTCATATTACCTAAAGTCAATATTGCTTAACAAAATCCAGGCAAAAAAATTAAGCTTTATTGAAAATAATAAATGAACTTGACTTGCAGAGCTAAAAGGATGACAATAGTCTCTGATGTTGCTAGCATTCAGAAAGCTTACAAAAACCAATTTGAACAATTATTATGACTCCAAAGTCTAAATATTTCTTTACTAAATGGAAGAACATTAATGCAGTAGAGAAGGGTCACAACTACTAACTGTGGATAAGTATAATATAGGGTGTGAAATTAAGGGTTGAAGATTGATGCAATAACCCTGATATGGGCCCATAAACAGCCCCATTCGAAAAGAAGTGCCCTTTTATTCTTGAGCTTTGAAGCAACTTGTGTCAGGAAAACAGTAACCATGTCTGCCCTTGACATGAGGTTCAGGGTCATTATTGACCAATCTCAAAGTTGAGACTGTTAAAAATGAGTACATAAAAAAATCTTGGGTCATATACAAAGCTAGTTGGGAAAGCATAGAAATGGGAAAGACCCATGATGCTAAGAAACTAAAGCTACAATTTTGTTTTGAAAAGGAAGGATGTACACTGAAACTATCTGTACAGATTTAGATATTGTACTAAAAAGGAAAGTGAAAAGAGGATAAGAAAAAATGGTAATGCTCAAGGGAGAGGAGAACAGGAAAGAGCCCCTTCTTCCTACTTTATTAGGTACATCATTGGTTAGCATCAAGATTCCTTCCTGACAATCTTGACACTGCTATAGAAGCGCTTGAGATCTTTCATAGCCTTTTCCTCAATCTGAATAGAACGAATTGAGGATGGTGTTTCCACCTCAGGCTTGAACCAGCGACTCATTCCAGTTGTTTCCGACGGTGAACCACCTTGACCGGTAGCAATGGAAAACCCAGCCGTTCTAGTCGTTGGACTGTGTGAAAGGCTTTGTTGTTTCTTTTCCTGTATGTAAACCAACATTCCATGATTGAACAAAAGTATACACTAGAAGTTGAATGATACCAAAAATGCAATCAAAACGTAATAAATAGGCCAAAATGCATAATGACTTATCTATCACCTAATGATTCAAAGCAGACATTATATACAGGTACAACTGTAGCAAGTGAATAAGAACGTGAAAGGAAGAGTTAAATCACAAACCTGTTGCATTTGGATGTCCCTTAAGGATGGCCTAGAAGGATGGGGAGGGGTTCCTGAAGCAGCCCAAGGAGGGGTATTTATTTCTCCATCAGATACCTGGGAACTACGAGTTGAGGTAACAGGTATTGGACTGGAAAGAAGAAATGAACTCAACTTTATCTTAACTCCACTGCCAAAATCAGAAAGATCTTCCACCTTATCCTTGCTCCCGGCTGGCTTGTTTATCTTTATTTTGCCTTGTTCATCCTGGATTTCGCGAAGAGAAGCAGAACCCTTCATGAACTTGGCCCCACCCCATGCAGGACCATCATTTTTTGGTGCTGGTGGTGGAGGAGGAGCCACCTCTTTTGGGGCTTCATCAAGAGCCCCACTCAGAAACATAGAAAGCCCACCCTTCTTGCTCTTCTTTTTTGAAGCTTTTGGTGACGGACCCTTAGCTTTTGGCAACTCTAAAGCATCATTCTTCTGCATTACAAAAGCTAAATCTTTTGCAGCCTGGTCTACCGTGATTTGTTCACAAACAGCATCCCCTTCCACCTATATAAAATAAAATTTAGAATTTTAAGCATTACACAGAACTGTGCAAATAATTCTTGTTCATAACAGAAAGTAAAAGACAAGAACTTCTTTGAGAAATATTCTGCAAAATATAATAACATTCGTTTAAGATGCTGAAATGTATAACTGGTTAAATCTTGGTTAATGAAACGGACAGTTACTTCCATTTAAATAGATCTTAAACAACCAACAATATGAAATTGCGTATAAACAACTCTAAAATGAAAGTTCTGCAAGCCTGGTAATAGGTCCAAATCAAAATGAATGTTTAATGAACTACCTAAGCCAGGTACTTCAACAAAATAAAGACTATGGAGCAGTCTGAACTAAAAATGCTTCAGAGTTCAGATTGCATACCTAACCCAGAGACGCTCATCAAGACAAATACTCTCAAAAATGGGTCCAATCTAAAACTACAAGTGATTACCCTATAACCAATTTTATCTAGTACACTGATACTTCTCTCTACTGAAAACTTTAAAGCACAAGAAAACAAGAGCAAGAAAATAAAAAAAAAAAAATATGATTTCAACCAGTGTTTTCAAATAGTATGATAGAACATTGGAAACCAACCTTTGAATCAGAAATCCCCATCATGTGAATGTCCAACAGGTCCTCCGATTTGGGAACGTCTTCACTTTTAGAGTGAACAGATTCAATTTCTGTTGGCCCTATGTTTGATTTGCCACTTTTTCTCCTTTGTTTCTTTGATAGCTTACCCTTCTTACTGCCTTTCCCTTCTGGTAAAGTAGAAGATGATTCTTTATTTTGTGATGTCTCAACAGGAACACCTAGCTCTGCAAGTGAGCTTTCAAGTGCTGACTTCGATTGAAGTTTTGCAATCTGCTGGTCATCAAGAAGATGTCCATTAGACTGCTTATCTTCAAGCATCTCAATCTGCTGCAACTTTTTCCTTATAGCTCGGACTACTTTGGAGATTTCTTTATCAGAATCGTCCTGGGGCTGTAGAAAGGAATCTACTCTTTGGACGTTTTCCGTTTTCAAGGGTTTGTCACGAGTCCTTTGAAACTCTATCTCACTATCATCCTCTTCGCTGTTAATGATGGCAGGGAGGGTAGCAGTTGGCGTAGGCAGCCGACGGTGACTCCATGGCTCAGATGACCTCTGGTCTAGCAACCTCTCAAGGTTAGCAAGAACATCAGGTGATGCACTTGCTATGGTGTGCGATGAAACTGTAAATATGTAATCAAGGTTGCGCATGACAATCTCCTGTAACCAGTAAATAATAACAACTTTAGTATATACTACCATGTTTATATATATATATATATATATATATATATATATATATATATATATATATATATATATATATATATATATATATATATATATATGCAGCTCTATATATCAACAAAGACCAGTTGAAGTACAGGGCTAATTACATGATGATAGAATTATACAAGGTGCCTAATGCTAGAAGATACCACCTAACATTAAAGTCAAATATCTCTCAGTGAAGTATACTAGTACAAAACACGTGCAAATATGGAGTACAATAAAGCACAATCTAACAAATAGTACCTCATAAAATTAGTAAAGAAAAAAAAAAATCTGATGAACAAAAAAAAAGTGAAAACAATGACACTGACGGCACGTAACATTTTTCTCTATTTCTATGATTCAGTTATTCACTTAAAAATAATGTCAAAGTACTCATCTTGTTTTTTTGTCCAATTTCAAAAATAATACTTATTCATGAATACTTTGCAAACAATAATATTTAATTACAATGGATGAACATACACGAACCAACATAGATGATGAAACTTTGTAACAAATGAAGAACAGTAGTAGAATATTTTCATGTTTTGAGGAGTATTTTTCATACTATCTCTAGACAATATTTGTGGATTTTTGAGAATGTAGTTTTTGATATTTTTGTTTTGATAATTTTTTCCAGAGTAGTTGGACTCATTGCCACTTCAGACACATTCATTCATATAGAGAACTTTCAAAATAAATTTGCACTACCATTTACTATACACTAAAAGATAAACTATGTCCACCAAAGCCATTATGATAAAGAAAAGAGAATTATTAACCAGCAATTGTTGTAGGTAAAATGAATATGATTCTAGAAACTAACAGTCCCAAACAGGTGTTAGTACACCTATCTACTTTTATAAAATTAGAGAAATTAATATTAATTATATCTAAATAAAAATTTAATTTCACATCAGGTTCTCTGATACTTGACCGAAGTTTGATTATAAATATTTTGATGTACCAAACAACAATTATGTGAATGTGGACCAGAAGGAAATAAACTCTTTAATCAAACAGGAGGCAGCACATCTTACTTCTGTTGCTTAAAGAAAGCCTGATGACAAATAATAACTAACTATTCTGTTCAATTTAAGTTCGTAGTTTTACAGTATTTGTTTATTACCACAGATTTGTCTAACCGTCTACCAAATTTATGGCATGACTTTTGAACTTGTGAATTTATTGCCAGCAATGAATTATTTCCAGCTAATCAAATTCAAATCATGTTACTTTCTCTAAATGCAACCTTGTTCAAGTTGATATATTTAAGATGATGAATGTCAGCATTTACTTCATATTCTTAACTATTGTGTATGTGTGCAATCTGATTGTGTGTGTGTGCATTTGCATGTCGGTTGCCATGTAATTGAAAACTTTAAGCAATAAATGCTCCAATTGAAAACTTTAAGCAATAAATGCTCCAATTCATTCGAAACATTGTATTGCAAATACTTCATACGGTAGACAAGACCAGTACCTCACAATATTTCTTCAAATCATCTGCTCCAAGAGAATCAGCAATCTCAAGCAGTTGTACTGCATTCCGAGGCTCCACTAAACACTCTGCAGCTACTTTTTCACAAAGGCTTTTTAAGCTCGGTGTAGATCTCTGCCTGCTGGTGTCATTTTGCACACTAGATATCATCTCACTGGAATCTACATCCTCAAATAAAATGTCTTCATTTAACTCTTCCATATCATCCCCGTTATTCAACTTGACTTTCTGAGAATTTTGAATCATGTTGGGAGCGTAAACAGGATGATAGAGTGAAGCCACGATTAGTAAATGTGTTTCACCAACTGAAACGGATGTAGCCTTCTTTACACCATGTAACCGAGTTGCAACAAGGGGCTTATCCTTACCTTTCTTCCCATCCCACATGTAAACATCACCAGTAGCTGTAACAGCTGCAGTCCAGTACTTTCCAGCTGATATGTTAACCATATTTCTTCCACACATAGCATATAACTGTAACAAATTAAACAATCCCGGAAGTGTTTTTAGTCACAATGCTTCAAGAACAATGAACACAACAGATGAGAAAAATTCAAAGAATTAGAACCTGTTGGCATCTAAGATCCGGATCTGAGGAGACCCAATAAAATAATGCACCATCATCTGTAAGAGCCATGCTGTGTACCATTCCAGCAGCTATAGAAACCACGTTTAGTCGTTCCTTGCGGTGAAATTTTAAAGGAGTGTTTCCACTTTTCTTCAAGTTCCTACTAACTACAACTCGTTTTGGTGTAACAAGTCGATGACCCCAGGTAAATACCTGCAAAATATGAAAATTAGAACTTAAAAGATGTAGAAAGTACTGTTATTTTCTCAAAAAAAAAAATGGGAACACCTACACACACACACACAACTAACAAGGAAAAATCTGATGTTTGATACAGATATTACATGAAAAACATAAGTTGTTGAACTTGAATACAATTTGGGATAGAACAATGATAGAACTCAAAAAATCAGGTCTTATCCCTCTCTGAAAAATGTGTATACACCAAAACTGTATAACACAGAAACAGTAGGAAGAAAACAAATAAAATTGCAGTTACCTTTACAATTTCAAGTATTTTAATTAATTTTTGTAGTGTCCTCTGTTTATAGGTAAGTATTTTAGGCCAAATCTATTTACAGTGTTTGGTGTATTACTTGCAATACCCAAGGAATCCTATGGGCCTTAGGTAGCCTTCAACTGTAGCTCAAATAAGAAGATGCTAGTTATAGTTTCTTACAATTATAAGATCTTCAAATTTTGAAAAAATGGCAATAATCCGAAATTAGTTACCTCTCCATCAGATCCTAATACAATTGTGTGATATTTTGCAGCAGAAACTCTGGTCAAAGTCTTTCCCTTCAAGGATTCAACCACATGTGGGGTGTAATTAGATGCTGAATTTGAGGTGCCATAACCAAGCTGACCCTCCCTGTTACAACCCCAAGTAAAGACTTCACCTAAATCAGAAACTACAGCCGTGTGTTTATTTGCTGCAGCAACAGCAACAACTTTTGACCTCAAAGAAGATACTCTACGAGGAGTGGGTTGTGTATCAATGGAAGGGTACCCAAGCTGTCCCTCTGCACAACAACGAAACAGGAAAACTTATGCCAATTACATCTTTCTCATATTTCACACTGTAGAACAAAGAATAAAGAAAGACTAATTCTTTCAATTAATCAGTGATGATTTGTAGAAAATCACAAGTATACTTGATAAAACCAAAGGAGGGATGAGGGGAAAAGACTACTTTGATGCTGTCCAGTAAAGTAGTTTACAAAGTAACAACACACAAGACTTAACTGATTCAAACATGAATAACATCAAGTTTTACCTCTATTGGATCCCCAAGTGAACACTTCCCCACCCTGAGTAGCAATGACCGTATGATGCTTAGCTGCAGCAATTGCCATCACTCTGCGGGAACCCAGACCAGAAATCACCTGGCGGGGAGTGATGACAGCAGCTTGACCACTGCAATGAGTATAACAATATAAACTCCGATTGAAAATTGTCCAAAAGCATGAACAAGTGACAATGACACACTCCCTCTCCATCACTCGTCCATAAAAAGCATGCCACTATTTGCAAAAACAGAGTAAAACTAAAATAAGTTCCCATTTACTTTTCCCGTGAAATTTCCAACACAAGTTAAGAAAAAATCACTCTTTCAAAATAAAATAAAAGTTAAAAAAAAAAAAAACTGGCTTTTGCATCTTCTAATTTGTGTTTTGAAAGAAAGCTGAGTATCTACTTCTTTATGACAGGTCTAATACCACAGTAAATCAATCTATGTTCCCAGTAAAACACCATGAAAATGTAGTACAGCATCATGAACAAACAGGTTTTGAGGCTAAGTACTTAAAATGTGACCATGCACAAAAATGTCCTACATATGAACCTATCAATTCAATTATGTGCTCTATTGAGCTTGTTTTTAGTTTTGAACAAGCATTTAATTAAAGAGACAATTGGATTCTCATCCAAGTTATCAAAGAAAGGGAAGTGAAGAAACCCAAGGGTCTGTTTGGTTTAAGAAAACATAATCAATTTTCATTTTCAATTTTCAAAAGATTTGTACAAGAAATGGTGAAAAGGTTCACCAGTTTGTGCACAAATATTTGAAAACAATATGCAAAACAAAACAAGGTGCATTTTTTCACCACGTCCTGCACAATTATTTAAAGATAGGAACCAAAATGAAAACAAGGCAACCTTTTAATAATCAATAAAAACTGGGAAAAAAAGTGAACACACCTTTTTTAAAATCAAAAGGCCTCAGAGAACTCAACATTATTAAGGAACTTAAAAAATGAACTTCTTTTTATTCAATGCTCATAATCAATAAAATAGTGACTAGTACACACAAAAAGCATGTTCATCCACATTTACACTGAAACAAACCACATACCTGTGTATATCAAAATCAGGATGCCCCAGACGACCACCTCGTCCAAATCCCCAGGTATACAGTTCTCCACGAGCAGTGAGCGCCACACTATGGAACTTCCCAGCAGAAATGAGCTTAATGAATGAACCACCAAGTGAATCAACTTTGCATGGTAACTTCTGAATATGTGCATTTCCAGTTCCAAGCTGATAATTTGCACCACTGCCCCAACTAAAGACCTCAGTTGCCACTAAAGATAGAATAAAAGTCAGACTGTCATCCTAAATGATCACTTTAATGGTGACAACAATCTAAAGCAGTCACAAAACTACAATTTATACCTGAACTGTGTTCATTTCCAAGAGCCTGAAATACAGAGCCAGATAAGAGATCTACAGGTATTCGAGATTTAGAGTCCTCCAATGTAATAGAGGCACCATGCTGAAGAAGGATGCTTGCCGCAGCAAGATGACCAAAATGTAGAGCCCTATGAAGGCTACTCCATCCTGATTCTCCATCCTAAAAACAACACAAGTTTCGGAATTAATGGATTCGGAGAGATAAAGCAATGGTTAAGTGAAGGAATAACAGCTATTCATTTCAATCCAAAGCAGCCACTCCAACGCATTGAGATAAGGAAAAGGGAGGGAGATTCAACAGATATGGTTTAACCCTATACAGTATATGTTGTAGATTTTACTAATTGATATCTCATAAAATTGACACAAATAATTCACCATAAAATAATAAAGAAACTCAATACCAAGAAAGAAATCTCAGAAGGACATTTCATTTCCTTACAAGTTAGGTTTCATTCAGAATACAAGTTAAACATTAGAATACAAATATTAACTGTGTACTACCTTCCTAGGAAAGTTTAAATTAATTTTAAATTATATAGATATATTTCCACATTTTATGAATTCAACTAAGAGATCATGGCAAAGTAGTTTAACAATCAACTAACAACCATTCACTTTTTGATGTGCAGAGATCTTGACTCTTGAGAACAAAATATGAAGGAAGTAGCAGAATCAATGTTATAAAAAAGGTAAGCAAACAGATGCCAAACTTTTTCTGTTAACTAAAAGTAGATGCCACACTTGATTGCTAGAAAATTGTGAAATGAGAAACAGTCTTACTCGGGCATCAGGATCTGCACCAGCTGCAAGAAGCCTCCTTACAATGGGAATATGGTTTCTCCAACTTGCAATATGAAGAGGAGTCAACCCAAATGTGTTCCTCAAATTGATATTTCCCCCACTCTTCTTCAATGATGCCAAGGCCAATTCTACATCATTTAGAGATCCTTCTCGCACAACAAGCCACAAATCCTTCTGGGATCCAACACATAAAATTTTGCGACCTGTTATATGCGAATTCTGCTTTTGTACTTGAGGGGGGAGAGTTACTTCCATTACCACCAAATTTGATTAGTTAGCTTTTACAATATTATATCATAGATAAGAAAGATGACTCCAAAGTCTCAGCACTTATATTCCGCTAATCCATCACCTGATATTTCAAGAGCTGGATTATCAAAAACTACTTCATCTCCATAGTAAACTGGAACATCCAACAAAAATAGTTCATGATCCTTGAGTCCCCTATTCGATTTTCACTAATCCATGGTAATGTAAAATAGTAATCAAAATATCAGCCAGAGATATCCAATTATAAGATGAATTGGCTCTTTCTAATCGATCACTAACATCAACATCATTGCGGCAACCATCTTTATCGTACTGTCAACTAGCAGCAGCCATTGATGAATCCCAGTATTTTCACATGCTACACAGAAATCTGTCATAAATAGAAACACTGATAATGTAATTCATCAATTGGCAAGACAAATGCTACAGGAAAATACTAATTTTTGAGGAAAAAAGACATACAAGCATGCACAAGCAACTAAAGTCCCTCAGTACAGAGTCTCAGTCTCACAGTATACAAGCAGATAAGAGCAAACAAAAAGCCAGATTGAACAACTAAATTGATCCTGTGAAGCGGAAAAAAGCATAAAGCAAAATGTACTATAAGCACAACTTCATAACAAGATTACATCATCACAACAAAATGAAAATTGAAACCAGTGAGATTTCTAGAAATACAAGATCCATTGGCCCAGTAATTCACAAAATTAAAAGCCATCATCCAGATTATTATAATTCAAACAAAATCATGAGACAATAATGCAACCCACTCCTAAGGGAAATTACACAAATTTTGAAAGGAAAACAAGCAAGAATGAAAAACCAAATGTCATGAATCTTCATTCAAAATAAGCTTCACAGTTGATCCGGGCACTCAGAACCCAATTCACCACTCTCCCACCCAACCACCATTTTCAAAGTCAATAATTAGTCCCAAAAACTGAATCAGGAAATGACAACAACCTCAAAACAAACACCATGAAGCAGTACATCTCGAAAATCATAACAAGAGCAAAATCCAACCTTTCAACAAAAATCACAGGGCCCAAAACCATCTCAACAGCAATGTAACACCAACCCAAACAAAACATTTGGTTGGATCGTCCCACCACACCCAGAAAATCATTTTCCACAAAAAAAAAAACGAAAAATTGAAGAGACCCAGATGGCGAAAAATCAAGTAGTGTGAAACCAAAATCAGAAGTAAAGAAAAATGGTAAAAGAACGGAAAGGTTACCTTACCTTACCCGATTACGTGGGTAGAAACAAACCCAGAACTCAGCAAGGAATAATACAAGAGAAGTACGTCACAATAGTTAAGCTGAAGGAGCTATAAATGGTGATGATTTTCTTTACCAAAGAGTATCGAAACCCAGAATATACCTTCTCTATCACACACACACACACCAAAACCGTGAGACCAAAAAAATGACACAATAAAAATAAATCTTTTTTTTTTCGCTACAAAAATTCTATGAAGAGAGAGAAGACATTGAGAAAGGGAGAAGAAGCGGTCCCATCTATGAGGGGTAAATTGGGAATTTCCTAGGGTCTTCGTTTGGACAAAAACACCCCTGACTCGCCAGACTTTGATTCCAACGACAAGGTCCAGGTCTGCGACTATGCTGTTGTGGCTTCTCCAAACACTCAATATATTTCCGCAAAACAAGTGTTTCAAAATTACACGTGGCAGATTATTCATCTGACGCGTGGTCAGAAGACTGAGCAGTAGGACACACAAGAAAAAAATCTATTTTTTATTTTACATAAACATAGCATGCATGCTTTAATTATAGCAATTTATATATATATATATATATATATATATATATATATATATATATATATATTCATCAGAGTTGATTTAAAAATAAATCATCATATAATAAAATCGTATAATTGTATAGTAATTAATTTAAAATCATTTGTAATTAATTGAAAAATTAAGTTATATAAATTAATTATTAGGAGAAAAAATTTTAGACAAAGTGTATTGTGTGATTTCTGAAATGATGAGCTTTTATAAGCTTTTAGAATAATTATATGAAATTCTAGTGCGAAGAATTTTAAAATTTTCAAATAAATGATATGAAAAAAATATTAAGGATTATGATATTGCACTTGCAGATAATGCTTCTAGGTAAGATACTGTTAAATAAGAGGCATAACTTTTTCAATGATGTAATATTCGATCTTCTTTAATGTTTAAAGAACATGTGAATTGTTCGAATATTTAATCTGTGAACAAGTCTGATAGAATTATTAAAAACTAATAAATTTAAGTATGTGCATAATATATGTCTTTTTATCGATCAAATTCAAATCAAATCTAAAATCATAATTTAGATAAAACATGGAACTATTTTATATAACTTCCAATTTCTTGACATTCGGTACTACAATCATGGAGTGGTTCTTGAGATGCTATTAAAGCGATAAAATTTTATTAAAAATATTTATTATGATAAAACTGATGATAGTTATTCAAATACTCTAACATCAATTAGTAAATCACACTGCTCTAATTTAATTAAAATTTTCATTTTTAATATCATAAGACTGCGTTGCAAAATTAGGGAAATATTTTGTCATTCATGGTTTTCCTAGGTGTTTTCTATTGCTCATGTTTTAATTTAATTAAAACAAATTTATTTATTTATTTTATTATTTCAGTTTCCTGGTGTTTCCGAGGCTCTAATTATAAAAATTAAAATAAAGTTTTATATTCTAATTACAAAACTTAACATAAAGTTTTATATTAAAATCAGAATAAGTATATATAAGAATTAGAATGAAATATTGAAACGGGTGAATCTAATATGTAAATAATAAAACAACGAGATGTGATGATCTAACCTAACATAATTAGGTGGACGGAAGATCTTAATCAATCTTATTAACATGCCACATTTTTAAATCTCAAATTGATAATTATTATAATTATATATTAAATTGGAACTTAACATGCAACTGATAATGGTGGAGAATATATTGGTTTACGTTTATTATTGTGCGATGATGGTATAAGCCACAAAACAACACCACCCCACACCCCTGAACATAATGGCATTGCTGAGAGACGAAATCGTCATATTGCTGAAACTGGTCTTTCTCTCTTAACACACTCTAGTGTACCTTTTACATATTGGCCCTATGCAATGACAAATGTTGCATATCTCATAAATTGTCTCCCTACACCGATACTTGGATATAAATCACCATTTTCCAAACTCCTCAACACCACCCCAAATTATCATAAGCTTGAGAGTTTTGGATGTTTGTACTTTCCTTGGCTTAAACCTTATGCTAATCATAAGCTTGCTGCAAGATCTACCATGTGTGTTTTTGTAGGTTATGCAACTGATCAAAATGCTTACCAATGCATTGATCCCTCTATAGGACGCATCTACGTGTCTCGTCATGTTAGGTTTGTTGAAACCACCTTTCCCTTCTCCACCATGTCCATCCAACCCCCACTACCCACACCCGTCTCCACACGGACTAACCTCACCATCCCCATAACCCATAATTCCCTCCCTCTAATACCGGCTCAATCTACCACCATATCCTCCATCTCCAACTCAAATCCACCCTAATCTCCTACTACAATCCCATCGCCAGACACTACGGTCCAATCTCCCTCTTCTCTAGCACCCCCTCAAGTTTCCCACCCACAGCCACCTATACCTACCGGTATAGTAACCAGATCCAAAAACAATATAACCAAACCCATATTCAAACTCAACCTCCACCTCACCACCAAACAACCAACCGAACCTTCCACCATCACCCAAGTTCTTCGGGATCCTGACTGGCAGGCTGCTATGCAAACAGAGTATGATGCCCTTTGCAGAAATCACACTTGGGACCTCGTTCCTTCATCTACTGGTCAGAACATTGTTGGTTGCAAATGGATTTTTCGCATCAAACGCTTTCCTGATGGTTCAATTGATCGGTATAAAGCTCGCCTAGTAGCAAAAGGCTTTCATCAACGCCCTGGTCAGGATTTCAGTGACACATTTAGTCCTGTTATCAAGCCTGTGATGGTTCAGGTCATTCTCACACTTGCTGTCAATCGCGGGTGGTCTCTTCGACAACTTGACATTAACAATGCTTTCTTACTGGGCTCTCTTTCTGAGGAAGTCTTCTTAAGTCAACCACCAGGGTTTTTTGACAAGGCTCATCCTACTCATGTTTGTCGTCTCCGGAAAGCATTGTATGGTCTTAAACAGGCACCACGTGCCTGGTACAATGAGCTTCGCACATTTCTATTGTCCTTAGGATTCCTGAACTCAGTTGCTGATGCCTCATTATTCATTTTTCGACATGGAATAACCACATTATACTTGTTAGTCTATGTTGATGACATAATTTTCACGGGCAGCTCCCCTGATGCAATATCTACTCTCATTTCTCGTCTTACTGCTAAATTCTCCTTGAAGGATCTGGGCAACCTAACTTATTTCCTTGGTATTGAAGTCTTGGTGTCTCCTTATGGCTTGTTCCTCATGCAACGAAAATATGTCCAGGACTTGCTTGTTCAGGCTGGTATGGCTGACACCAAACCTACCTCAACACCACTTTGTGCATCAGTTCCTCTTACCCGTACCAGTGGCACCCCCATTACCTTCACCTACTGAATACCGTCAACTTGTGGGAAGTCTTCAATATCTCAGTATCACTAGACCAGATGTTGCTTTTGCTACAAATAAATTATCTCAATTTATGCAAGCTCCAACGACGACTCACTGGTCTGCTCTCAAGCGACTCCTTCGTTATTTGGCTGGGACGTCCACTCATGGCATTCATATATCTGCCTCCTCTCCCTTGGTTTTTCATGCATACTCTGACACTAACTGGGCAGGTGATACAGATGACTATGTGTCGACCACAGGCTATATTCTTTATCTTGGTGGCACTCCAATCTCCTGGAGTTCACGTAAGCAACGATCGGTTGCACGATCATCCACCGAATCTGAGTACAAGGCATTTGCAGACACTGCTGCTGAAATGTTATGGGTGATCTCCCTTTTTGGGGAACTTGGGCATGCTATGAACGCTCAACCGGTCATCTATTGTGACAATCTCAGTGCCACAAGTCTCAGTGCCAATCCAGTTTTTCACTCTCGCATGAAACATATTGCCTTTGCTTATCACTTTGTCAGAGAACAAGTCCAGAAGGGTACTTTTCGTGTCTCCTATGTCTCCACAAAAGATCAACATGCCGATCTTCTAACCAAACCATTACCACGCACAAAGTTCGACTATCTAATGTCCAAGTTGCATTTATTCTACCGATCGTCCAACTTGCGGGGGAATGTTATTGATAAATGATCAACAACAATAATTTGTCATTAATGTGCTTGATTTTATCATAAAGGTAAAGAGAGATTTCAGGAATCATAATAAAGAGATATTTTAGGATCTATTGTTAGCAATATAATATCTCTTCTTATTATGTAGTGCTCATCTTGTATAAATACCCCATTTACATACATAATAAGATATACAATTCATCTATATGTACCAGCTCTACCTCCGCCAAATTCTCCCGACCTCCACGAAGACTTCCTAGAATCTTCCTTCCTCACACACAATCGCTTCTCACACCTCCTGTGCGAACTCGACGCCACTGTCATCGACTATCCAAAGCATTAGGAGGTTTGCCCCCTCCTCCCTTGTCGACCTTGCCACCTTGATCTTGTTCCATTGTGAGCGCGGCGGCTGGCCCCTCTCGCCTTTCTCCTTGCTGCTTTCCTCGTTTTCTAGAAGGCATAGAGTGAGGAGCGGAAGATTCTGGAGATGGTTCATAGGGAGGCGCCGAGGGGGCTGTTGCAACTACTGTCAGCACTTAACCCGATGTTGTCGCAATTGCGTAATGTGCAGTATGTGGCTCAGAGGAACATTGGCACAGAGTGGTCGCCGCCAAAGAGGGCGTTGTCTCCGGACTATGTGATACTCAGAGGGTTTTCTGGGTTTGATGGGGGAATGGATGCAAGCCGTTGTTTAGGATTTTTGGGAGGAATTTTCTTAGTAAAGGTTGACTTTCCCCGCGGATGATTTATAATATACATAAGAAGAAGACGACTTTGAGGCACTATACAGTTGATGCTGGAATGAATCTGTTTGAGGCACTACGGTTGATGTTGGAATGAATGTGTTGTGTTTTTTTATCTCAGGTAGATTATGATATGATTAAGATTCAATCACATGAACAATTTTGACTTTTTTTCTGTATGAGAATTCAATTTTTCAAGATTTAAATACTCTTTTTGATTCACTATTTTATATTTCTCTTATTTGATGAATTCAGAGGAAATAAACTTGTGAGATAAATATTATCTTTACATTAAAAGTATAATATATATATATATATATATATATATATATATATATATATATATATATATATATATATATATATATATATATATATATATATATATATATATATATATATATATATTACATAATATTATGGAAGAAGAGTTATCTAACTTGTGCTGCTACTACTGCACAGAGATGCATCCGTATTATATCAACAATGTTGGCCCGACTGCCAAATATCATACCTTCTTTGAAATGCTTGGAAACTTCAGCTTTTTGGTGATTAAGATTGATATTCAATGGTTAGAATAAGGCGATATGGTCTTGGAATGGGATGTGGTGTTGGAATGTGTGCATTTGGATTGGGAGACGGAGGTGATGATGTTTCAGGGGGTGTTCAATATAATATTCATTACAACTAATGTAATTTCACTTTACCACATCAGAAATAAATGCATCATCAGCATGCCATGACATAATAAACTTAAAGCCGTCTCCTAAAATTAACAACAAGCTTTCAGAATACGAGGACCCAATTGGAACAAACCCGAAAAGTAGGGACCTGCGGACCTATTAAACCTAAAATATAATACTCAATCCCATAGAAATTTAACACCATTACTTTACGTTGGAAACATAAAAACTCATGCTACCGCAATCCAAACATCATAAACCCCTGCACTAATATATACCTACTAGAAACGAAATAAAACCTCATTCCCTTATCCAAAAAGAATTCTCAAAATCTATTCTCAATGGAAAATGATATATGAACAACAGTTTTGGACAACATTTAGACACGACACAGGTGTTTCATTTTGATTCGTCCATGTGGAAATTAAAAATAAAATGAAATGCTGATGTGGTGGCAGAGAGAAAAAGTTGTAATGAACTGGTCATACATCGTTCTTTGTTTCATTTCGATATCACCTTCAAACATCGGTGTTTGGTGATCATCTTGAACCGGTGTGCTTTGGAAATTACCTGCACTTCCACAAAATGGTGGTTCCACAAAACCTTCACTCTTATCTTCATTCCTGGCCTCAACCAACTTCTTTAATTCATCAATACTAGTTCGCATGTCGGCAAAAACTCTTGTTTGTTCATCTACAATAGAAAATAATTTCTCCGTATCTCCTCTATTTTCCTTGTAATATGGAAAACCATGTTTTTGCACAGCGTCTTTGACCACCCCATAACAAAGCTCCTCTTTGGACACACCAACATCAACAACAACCTGCAATGTCATTAACGAATTTCATTTCATAAAACATCAAATATAAATACATTGCATCAACACACTCCTCTAATGAACGACTACTCATCGATCCTTTTGCCAATGAAGTTGCTATAAACTTCTCCCCAATATTGATATCAATCCAGTTCAACAACCTTGGGAATTTTGTTACTCAGGTAATGTACATTGACATTGATGTAACAAAATGATGACAAAACCAAACCTTCAAATTATAAATCAAACAACCTACAAAATTAAAATGATGGTAAACAATAACAAATCATTGTCTTTAATTAACAACTACAAAACAAACATGTACCTGTAACAGGTAAGCACATCCTTCAACATGGAAATTACTTCTAGTTGTTTTATTCTTCATTGATGTTGAAGCATTACACACACTTTGAATAAAGTAATGAAAAACTAAACTGCCCCAACTGTACTTACCCAAAGAACCCAACTCCGAAACAAGGTCAAAAATAACTAGAAATACTAGTCCACTCCTATTAGGACGCAAGAACTCAGATATCCCAACCAATATATACAAGCTGCAAAATTGTTCTACAGAAACATTTTCATGTTCCTCTAACAAAAAGTCATAAACCATTTTCACATCTACTTTCCCATTAGGGAAGTAGTCCCTACAAACACAACGATGCCCAACTTTATTTAAATCTATCATTTCACCAAGAACAGGCAGTCCTAACGACATACATACATCAAATTCAGTAAACCCAATAACTTTGTCTCCAATATAAAACCCTCTCATGTTCTCTACCCAACAACCACATAAATGAGCTAACAAATTCCTACCTATCTTTATACAATCTGGCAAAAATAACAATCAACCAAAAATAACAACATACCTTCTTCCTAGTATCAGAAGCTTTATTGTGTTCACCCACTTCCTCCATGACACTGAACCAAAACCAAACATTGACAACAACAAACAATTCCAAATCACAAAGCATACTACAATGTTTTTGCATCAATGAAATTGGACTGAATAAGAATTATGCATACAACTAAATGATGCCCTGCTCTATCTCTTAATGCTTTTTGAGTGATAGTTCTGGTTGGATCACAGAACAATGACTACTCATAAGGCACAGAATGATTGCTTCTGCAATCCGCCTGAAACTTTTTCTAGAGATGAAAACTGGAACGGAAAACTTGAAGAAGAAAAGACAATATCTGGTGTCAAAGGGAAGAAATATGCGATTCATCCATATAGGGACTACAACTTTTCTCCCAAGCTAACTGATGGAAACGAGGTAAGAATTTTATTTACGTATCATTATTAATTGTATGCATTTAATAGCGTGTTTTTGGTTTGAGAGGGAAAAGAATTTGTAATTCGTATTCACGGTAATTTAATTTTAGTTATTCTTGTTTAGTTTAATTATATTAAATACAAGGTTGAGGTACTTATATTTTTTTTTTCCTTTTTCCAACAATAGAGACCCTAGATCCTTCATTGTTTTGGTTCCAGACTAAATTTAGAGTTTGAAATTTTCAGGATCAAAGTTCTCTTAGGCTAAGCAGTCATCAAGTCAGTCTTCTACTTTCTTCAAGAGTGATGTCAGTTATACATAGTTGATCTAGAGAGTCTAACAGAATGTAACTGACTAAGAAGAATATCATAACAACCTATAACTAACTAGGAGTTAGTTTGCTAAGTACAACTATCAAAGTACTACAACTGTCAAGAGCTTAACACAAAAGAAAGGGTTCATTTACTATTAGTTATACTATACTCCAATGGTCGTTAACAATAACCTTGTTTAAATTGGTAATTCACTTGATGACAGTGGTTATATTTTGACAGGAAATTTTATCATGTCAGAAATGAAGAAAAGATAGTGCATATTACATATGTTAAATTAATCTTAATCAATTTTAAGCCTTGTAATATTACATGATTAATTTGCCTAAAGTTCACGAAGTTCTAACTATTGTCCTCAGGTTTCCAGTCACATGGGTTTAGCAAGATCTTTTCAACTGGCACTTTCCCTTAGGAGGGTCGCTTTGGACCAACAAGGTGAGATTTACAGACAAATTTTCACTCTGGAGACATTGATGTAATATGGAATAATCATTCCGTGACTTTTTTTCATACAAAACCGAAATGTTCTTTCCTATGGAATGGAGACAAGAATGAAATCAAATTCCAGGGTTCTCCAAATGTTCTGCTACACATATATAGGAAATGGTCTTAATTGAGAATAATATTTTCTCTTGTGAAACTTTTGTGACATTCTCTTACATGCTTGTTAAAGGAGGCTTACAACCATCTCATAGGAGGTCCCTTTTTACCTTGACTTATATATGCTTATCTTCTCTGCCAGGGCTGACACTCTCCGTGATCTAATTCCAATAGTTAAAGTTTCTCTTACCAAGGAAACACTTAATTTCTTTACCTTACCTCTGGACTTGATCCACATTCTTCTTTTCTTCATCTTCCTTTTAAAATTGAGTGTCACTATATACTTTCCCTTTTCACTCATGATTAGATTGACTTATTAAAGTTAAAATTCTCATACTATAACAATATGATTCAAAATTAATTTGTTGGCAACAATTATATCAATACAATTTAAAATTTATTTAACGTCATATTTGTTTATTTTATAACAAAGCAAGGTTAATTTTTATATATGATTTGAATAATAAAATGTTTCTTTTATTCTGTGTTAAAGGCCAAACAACATGTTAAAAAACTGGGGAAGAGATTGCAACATATACTCACGCACCTTGTCACAAAAATTGCCAACAATAAAAGATCCATTTGCCACTGAGTACATTTCTTTAATTATAGTTAATCAGTCTATAAATTTTTCTTTGTCTTCATAATCGGTGATTAGTGCATTGCCACTCGTATATTCTTTCAAGATATGCCTTTCACATAACTATTATTGCTTGTAAGTTGTTCCTAATCATTATTCATTTACCTTGTGTTAAACCTACGATTAAAACCTATACGAATTCCTCGTCTATTTACCTCACTCACTAAGCCAACTTAATTATTCATACTCCTAACTCAAATCACAAGCATTGAAACAAAACCAACACCACAAAATAAAATTGCAAAAAATCTACAGAGAAAGCAAGACACAATTATTCATCATCTAACGGAGGAAAAAAGTGAAGAAAATACCTTTTTATCAAGGTACTCCGGCAGAGCTCCGGCGACACTCCGACGACACTAGGACGGTACTGGGAGGTTGGGAGGACCGAAGAAAATGTGTATATTTCGTCCTCCAACGGCGGCGGCACGGTGGGCTGGGAGGAGAGAACACCGCGGCATATGAACGACGTCTAGGGTTTTCCCTTTTTACGCCGGCAATGAGGCGCGACTGCGGCGGGACTGGGTGGGTCGGTGGGTGAAGGGAAGACACCTCTTCCGATGGACGGTGGCTCTCCGGCGGCGGTGGTGGGTCGTTAGCACAAGAACTCTCCGACGGTGGTGGGTCGTTCGCGAGCGGAACTACGTCGGGACTGGGTGGCTGGGTGGAGGGAAGACACCTCTTCCGATGAACGATGGCTCTCCGGCGACGGTGACTACGACACGGTGACTAGCCAACGGTGCTCGCACTACGTTCGCGAGCACTCTGGAAAGCACAGTTGGGGCTCGAGCAGCTTTCTCAAAAATTTGAGAATGAATTTCAGATTCAAATTTCAAAATTTACCACTTTCTCTCTCTCTCTGCCACCACGTCAGCATTTCATTTTATTTTTAATTTCCACATGGATGAATCAAAATGAGACACCTGTGCCGTGTCTAAATGTTGTCCAAAACTGTTGTTTATATATCATTTTCCATTCTCAATTCACACAAGGCATAAAGGAGACTTAGATGCTTCAATATATTCAAACAACCAAACAAAACAAATTTCAACGAAACTTACCTTAATATCAATTCGAATATTCCCAAAATACAACTCGATATATGCTAACAAACGAACAACATCTCCCGAACTACACTGTTACATGCCAATGACAATAGAAAATAAAGTAGATATATTAAATTACGGTTAAATTAGAGTTTGCTATATTTTCAATTTTAGGGCTTTATGAATGAATGATGAGAAAGGGTATTACTTACCAAATGCTCTTACTGTCATCGACAACATTAAGACGTTGAGATGGACTAACAGTGAGAATCAGTAATGGCAATAGGGAGTGAAAGCTAGCGGGAGTGATATGCAAATGGACTCATGGCAAGAAGAAGAAGGGGAAATGAGAATGAAGGGGATTGGTTGAGGCTTGTGAAAAGGGAAAAATGAGAACGAAGAACCTTCGAGGCACAAAACAATGAAAGCCTACACTTTCACTTTTATTTTTTATTAATTTTTAAAAATTTATTTTAAAGTTTGGTACCTAATATCGATAAGTAATGCATCTCTAAATTACATACGAATTTTAAATGCTTACATACGAATTATATCCTTAGGTAAAGTTCCCGCTTAAACACGTCAACATTACATACAAATTTTACATATGGAAATATCAGTAGGTAAAATTCGTATGTAACTCCCTTTTCAACATTCGTATGTAAAATTTGTATGTGTTACATACGAATCAAAATCCATCATTAGTGCAATCAGGAGAAACGACAGCGGTTGTTTTGGTCCTTTGGCCGCGGTTCCCGAACCGCAGCATATTCAGCCGCAGTAGAAAGTCTGGGACTTTATGCCGTGGTTGTAACCGCAGTAGAAAGTCTGGAGAATAGGCCGCGGGTGTTTTAGGAACCGCAGGCTAAACCTGTGTTTTTTTTTAAAAAAAAAAATCCAAAATCCTAGCATTATATGCCGCGGTTGGAACCGCAGTAAAAAGGCAGGAATATGCCGCGGTTCGTACCACAACCGCGGCCTAAAGTCTAATTTAAAAAAAAAATTAAAATTGGAACGTGCAACTTTCTACCGCGGTTGTTGCCACAACCACGGCATATTCCTTACTTTATACCGCGGTTGTGGTAACAACCGCGGCATATTCCCTTGCTTTTTTTTAAAATAGCAGGTCTGTTTTTGAGATATCCAATACCACAAAAACAGACCTGCATATAAAAACATGTATACAGATTTAATTTGAACAGATCAAACATCTTCAAATGTATTTCAACATCACATAAGTACAAAGTCTAATAAAATACAATCTAATCAAATGCAATGTTTAAATCTAGTAACTAAGAACTATTATTAATCTAACTATATACTTTGCAGCAACTTTCCTGATGAATGATAGTGGCTTCTCAGGAACTGGTGTAGTAGTCTTGAACCTCTGCACAACACAATTGATATTAATTAGTGTATATGAATTCTAACTTTTGGAAAAAATCAAAATTTGTTAAAGTTAAATGTTACCGTTTCTCAGCCTCTTGTGATATGGGAACGAACAATGTGGGTCATCCAATACATTACATAATAACCGCACTCATATGACCCAGTCTGTTTGTTACACTACAATATATGATCACAGTTGTAAATAGTTAATGAATAACATTAAAAGAAAACAACTATAAGAAAGTATGACTTTAGCATATGTCAAACCTTGAGAGAAATCCAAGCAATCTTTCTACTTTTTAGTAATTGATTTCCCAACAATCATCATACTTGCTGGTATAGAACTATATATAACAAGAAGTTGTTTTAGTATTCATTTATATAACAAAGAAAGTCCAAACATTGAGGTTCTTACCAATCAATTGCTTGTCTGAGTGCTGTGGGAGGAGGCCTATGGAATGAGCAGAACCACAAAGCATAGTTTTCTTGCATAGACATAACAAGAAGCTGCCAATGACGCCTGAAATTCATAATAACTTAACTATTATATATTAAAATCACATATGGACCTTTATTATGTTAACAAAGTTCACTTACCCGGATATATAAGGCAAAAAGTATATTTTCTTGCCGCTTGCAAAACTTCTCATCAGATTTGTGTTGATCGTATCAAAATCATTTGATTCATGAATGGATTGGGGATCAATGAGTCCATAATCATCAGAATGCCCCAACTTGTTACTAACCCCAAACATATACCTGAAATAAAAAATTAACTTTGATATAAGGATACTTCATATATAAATCAATTTTATATATAAATAATTGCTCATAGACTTACATCATCCATAGCTGAATAATTGAAATATTCAACTCTTCTGTTCCCGACGCAAGCTCTCTGACATCTTGGCTATGAAGGTATATTGGGACCTCAGAGCCTGTCCCAAATACATTAGCATCATACTCAACCTCCAAAGGCTTATCTTCAAGGATGTCAGCTAGTAGATGCAATGAAGCAAGAGGATCATCCTCAGATAGAGGAATCTTCTCTTGTTCTTGCATCTGTTGTTACATGAAAAAATAGTATAAGTTTTGACATCAATAACCTTTAAAATTGAGAATCGTAAAGAAGAATTTCATACCGGGGGGTCAGAAACTGAACCAACCAAATGTTTAGGCCAAACGATAAATGACTTGAATGCTTGTTCCACAGTGAAAATCTCATCTGTGGCCAGAGGAACTGAGGCATCTGGTATGATGATTTCGTCCACTGAGACCTTCACCTCATCCTCTGATAGCTGCTCACCATGAACAACAGTCGTTGACATAAAATGTGTTCCACGAGCTACCAGGATCATCTCACTATCGTCTAAAATGTATAGCAGACATGGACTAGCATCGTCCATGTCATCCCCTGGGACGGCTGGTGTGGAACAACTTCCTTTCTCGCTTCTCCCTGTCAGAATAAATGTTAGATTATACAAAAGATAGAAATAATTGCACATAAATGTTTATTAAGTTTACCTGTGGGAGGCATAACATGTTCCTGTTCCTGTACAGGAGATGGCACCGGGTGCATGCCATAGCTCTCAAACTGCTGCTGGAACATGGCGCTGAATTCAGCCCTGAGCTCTGATCTAAGCTCGGCCCTAATCTCCTCACTAAGGTCTGCGCGGACCTTTTTTGTGATCTCTTGTGTCATCCTTTCTCTTTGTTCTTCGTTGTATACATATGAAGGCTGACGAGAAAAGCTCCCAAAATAATCTTTAATTCCTACTCCAGGACCTGCACCACGTATACGTCCAGGGTGCTCAGGTCGTCCAATCGCAGCAGCTAGAATATCCTGGCGACCCTCTGGAGTGAACTGACCTTGGGAGCTCTGCTCAACCAAGGAGTCCTGTAACATTACAAAACATCATTATTCTTTAAAAAGTTCAATGTAGTATGAATAATTACAATTATTATTATTTTAGGAACAGTGATAACTTACAATTCTTTCGGAAATTTTCCGTGCAGTCTCGGAAGAGTAGGCGCCCGATGGTCTCATACGAGCCAACTTCCATTTTTCATGCCTAGAAGGTGGAGAAGGAGGCTGAGGGGGGCTACTACCCTGAGATGGTGGTCTAGCATCTGCCTTTTGCTTGAGGATTTTCTCCTCAAGCTTCCTATACCCACCACGAGATAATAGGTGGGGTTTTTTGTTATGAGCACTGGTTCCTTGTGCTTTGCTTCTAATTGCCTGTAACATACACATTAATTAATTAGTTAATATGATATATATTTGTTAATGAGGAATTGAATAATATCAACTATACTAACCTGCCATTCCTCTGTCATCCGACTCTCTTTAAAAAGCCGCCAAG
Organism: Vigna mungo; assembly: GCA_036885675.1. Taxonomy (NCBI): domain Eukaryota; kingdom Viridiplantae; phylum Streptophyta; class Magnoliopsida; order Fabales; family Fabaceae; genus Vigna; species Vigna mungo. The sequence continues at coordinate 30,857,597 of CP144695.1, read as the reverse complement.
TCTCCTCATCAATGGACTTATATGTACTACATGGAGACTTATGTTTAAGTTGTCCAAAGATGTATCTTGATGTCAACTTACTTTTAAAGTTTCTGAAGTTTTCAGCAACAGTTGACAAACACTTATTTCTAAGTGTTGCGACATTTGGAATGTCAAATGTCAGCTAAAATAAACATAATAAAGTTGTATCAGTACAAAATTATCAACATAAACAAATTTTAATTTAAATGATATTAACTAACTTACCAATATATCGTTCCATATAATGTTCCGATCAACCTCGGACACATGATCAAAAGATGGAGTGAGAATATTAATCCTATCACGTGCCACTACTCCAATGTATGATCGGAAATCATCTGCATAGTGGCCAACTGCCACACCCGTGATCACGTTCACATTCACTGGAGTTCTTTCACCACTATTCTTTCTCATCAATAGTTGTTTCATCTTGGTGGGTCCTCTAGTGGATCATGTAGGGGGAGCCTCATCCCCTGAAGAATGTGGATGATGAGCCATATATTTGTCAAAATAAATAGAAACATGAAATATTAATAAAAGACTTATGTAATATCATATAATTTAACAAAACATGTAATAGTAATCATATGAAATATATAAAAGGAAAACTTATGTGATATTAATAAAATACTTATACAGAAATTGAAAATTCATACATAAAGAGTTCCATTGTCATTATATGTATATTCCCTCATCATGATCTGACCGAATTGCATGTACATCGTCGTCAACTAGAGATTGGTCATCCAAATTTGGTGTAGTTTGCAATGAATGGTTGTCAGCAATATGAATATTAATCAGATTCTCTTCGTTAACTTCAATTTGTTTTTTGCCTTGAAGAGCGACATACCAATGCTTAGACGCAGGATCTTTGACATAAAACACCTGAGATGCTTGATGAACCATGATAAACGGTTCGTCTCGGTAATCCACCTTTCGAAAGTCAACCAGTGTCATACCCGATTCATCTATTTTGACACCACTCTTATCGTCAAACCACTTACATTTGAACAATGGAACAAAAAACTTGGTGTAATCAACCTCCCATATCTCTTCTATTATACCATAATATCTCATTGATCCAAGTACAAGAGATTGATCTTTTGATGTGGAAAATTGAAGCGACTCAGCTTCTAAACTAACTTCACTATTTTGTACTGTGCTTTTATCATCCAAAGTCTTCGTATAAAATGTGCAATTATTGACTTCATAACCTGTACAACACACGACGTCAAACTTCAAACCATTTGCAAGCCACAATAAAGTTTGAGAAGAATGTGGCTCTTTGTCAATTTCAGATTTGAACCAAGACATAAATGTTTTGTTATGCTCCATCAACTGCCATTTCTCTTATTGTCTTGGATTTTTATTCTTAACAATGGCTTTGTGTGTTTCCAAAAAAGGGATCACCTCATATGTGTTGTTCAATATATAAAGATGCGCTTGCAACAATTCATCACGATCTTTTGTCACCACATTCACACCTCAGATGCTTCTACTTGTAGAAAATTTATTCAACCATGATGTGCGAGGAACTCCTATTGGTTTCGTTGATGTCATGTATTCTGAACAAAACTCGATACTTTCTTCAACAATATACCTTTCAATCATCGAACCTTCAGGACGATATGAATTTTTAACGTACCCTTTCAAAATCTTCATATAACGCTCAATAGGATACATCCATCTTAAGTATACCAGTCCGCACAACTTGATTTCTCTAACCAAATGAACAAGTAAATGTACCATGATGTCAAAAAAAGATGGAGGGAAAAACATCTCTAGTTGACACAATATGATAACAATCTCGCCTTGAAGTTCATCTAAATTTGTAGGATCGATGACTTTACTACATATTGATGAGAAAAATGAACACAACCTGTTTATGGTTTGCCTAACATTTTTGGGCAAAATTCCATGAATAGCCACCGGTCACAACTGTTGCATTAAGACGTGACAATCGTGAGACTTCATGCCAACAAGCTTTAAGTCCTGCATCGACACTAAACTCTTCATATTTGAAGAGTATCCTTGTGGTACTTTGATACTCTTTAAACAAAGACAAAAACTTATCTTCTCTTGTCTAGACATTGTGTAACATGTAGGGGGCAAATACATACGTTTACCAATCTCCTTGGGTGCCAACTCTTCTCGGATATTCATGTCAACCAAATCCAAACGAGCATTCACTCCATCTTTTGTCTTTCCCTGAATGTTGAGTAGTGTACCAATCAAGCTATCACACACATTCTTTTCTACATGGATCACATCTATGCAATGTCGAACATCTAACTTTGACAATATGGAAGATCAAAGAATATTGATTTCTTCTTCCAAGGGGTCGTTACAGATGACTTCTTGGATGTTTTCCCAAATACATGATGTATTTTATTAACTTTTTCAAGAACTTGAAGGCCAGTAAGTGGATTTCGTGCTTTGTCCCTCTCTTGATCCCCATTGAATGCTTTTTTTAACCTTCGATATGGATGATTACGTTTTAGAAATCTCTGATGACGCAGATACACCGTCTTTCTTCCATGCTTCAGTTGATGAGCTGCAGTGTTTTCTTCACAGATAAGACATGCTTTATGACCCTTGACATTGTATCCTGACAAATTACCATAAGCTGGAAAGTCATTAATGGTGCAAAATAACATTGCACGCATCAGAAAAGTCTCAGAAGCGAATGCATCAAATATTTCAACCCCATCAACCCACAACAACTTCAAGTCTTCAACTAGTGGGCTTAGATAAACATCTATGTCATTTCCAGGATGCTTTGGACCAGATATCATCATAGACAATATCATGTACTTCCTCTTCATGCACAATGCAGGAGATAAGTTGTAAATTATCAATATAACTGGCCAACAACTGTGATTGGTACTCAGATTAGCAAATGGGTTCATTCCATCAGTTGCTAAACCAAGCCTAAGATTTCTACACTCTTTACCAAATTCGGGGAATTGTCGATCAATATTTTTCCATTGCTTTGAATCAGCTGGATGACGAAGCAGCCCGTCAATTTTTCTCTCATCTGCATGCCATCTAAGGTTTTTAGCATCTTTGGGATTCACAAACAAATGCTTAAGTCTGGGCACTATTGGGAGGTACCAAACTACTTTCAAAGCAGATCCATTTTTTTCTATCTGACCATTATCTTCACTATTGGTTTTTGACTTGTATCGTGATAAGCCACATTTTGGACACTTTGTCAAAAATTCAAACTCTTTCCTATATAAAATGCAGTCATTGAGACAAGCATGTATCCTTTTATACTCCATACCCATTGGACAAAGAATTTTCTTCGCATCATAATTACGAGTGGGTAGGGTATTTCCATCTGGCAACATTTCATTCAACAACATCAACAATTCTGTAAAACTCTTTTCAGTCCATCCATTGCTCGCCTTCAAATTCATGAGCCTTAACACCGCTGACAAACGTGTGAACTTAGTTGAACCGACATACAAAGGTGTTTCTGCATCAGTCGACATCGTCTCATACACATGAGCTTTGGCAAAATTTTCTGCACCAACATCGCGTATCATGTCCTCTAATTTGTCTTCATCCGGACGATCTTCTTCCATGGTGGAATTAGTAACATTTTCAGTTTGCGAGTCAGTCGGAAAGTGCATTTCTTCGCCGTGCCATATCTATGTTGTATAACATCTTAGGAAACCATCACAGATAAGATGTTCTCTAATTTGGGTTGCGTTCAACTTTCTCCCATTCAAACAGTTCACACAAGGACATCTAAACTTCACTTCATCATCACTTCTCCCCTCGTTACGTTGCGCAAATTTTATAAATTCCTCTACACCTCTCTCGTACTCAGCACTAATACGTGGTAAATTAATCCAATTTCGATCCATATTCCTAAATTTTACAAAATTACAATTATACAATATTCTATATAAAATTATTCATTCAATCATACAATCAATTCAGTCATACAATGATACAATTAATAATCATTCAAATGATCAATTCAAACATTCATTCACACATAATTACATATGAGAATTATGTAAGTTATAAAGTTTTACTACAATAATAAGTTATAAAGTTTTATCTCCTTTTTTCTTCCTACACCCTCGTAAGTTATAAAGCTTCCATTTATCCTTTATTAAAAATCCTAATTTGACGTTTCTTGCACCATGAAAAGTCCTTGCAACTTTTTGTTCCTCAATCACACACTCACCGTAAAGAAAAATTTGGATGTTTCTATTGGTGGGTTTGGCATTGGTGCCCATTGAAATCAAACCGTGCTAATTGAAATCAAATGGAACATAAAATCAACAAATCAATTCCAAGCAAGCAATGAGACATCAGACAGGCATATATTGAAATCAAACTAGGTTAGCTCCATACCAGGTTTTGGCGCGACGGCGGAGGGCGAGACGACAAAGACGAAGATGGTGCAGCGGCAGTGGCGTTTTCACGTGGAGGCAGAGGTAGAGAGAAATCTTCAGAATCGCGTGGAGAAGATGAAACTGTTCTGTGTTTTTTTAACCTTCAGAAGAGAATTTGCAGCGGTTCTACACTTAACCGTGACATATTCGCCTTTATACCGCGGTTCTACACTCAACCGCGGCCTATTCATTTCAAAAAAATAATTCATAATGGCATTTTTGAAATTTTTTTTAACTTATATGTCGCGGTTCAGCGCCTAACCGCGGCATATGCTCTGAAATTTTTAAAATTTACTCATATCAGGGAATATGCCGCGGTTCTCTAACCAACCGCGACCTATTCCCCAACGTTCAGAATCCTCCAACTGTCTTCCCAACTGTCTTTTGGAGAATGTCAGAGGTAGTAGGGGGAATATGTCGCGGTTCTTTAAGCAATCGCGGCCTATTCCCCAACGTTCAGAATTCCCCAACTGCCTTCCCAACTGCCTTTTGGGGAATGTCAGAGGTAGCAGGGGGAATATGTCGCGGTTCTCTGAGCAACCGCGACCTATTCCCCTTGCTACCTTCTGACATTCCCCATCAGTCAGCCCCTGCAATAAATTGACAGAAAAATATGCCGCGGTTGGTCAGAGAACCGCGGCATATTCCCCTGCCAATTTATTGCAGAGGCTGATGATGGGGAATGTTAGGAGGTTACAGGGGTATATGCCGCGGTTCCCTAATTAACCGTGACATATTCCCCTGTTATTAAATTTTTTTTCCTGACGTAGAGTCAAAGGTGATGGTTGACAGAGGTATATGCCGCGCTTAACTGGGGAACCGCGGCATATAAGTTCGATTTATTTACAAAACTGCCACCGCGCAGCATTATGCTGCGGTTTCTAGTGAACTATGACATAATGTGCGCTGTATAATTCCTATTTTTTACTAGTGCATATGTAAAATATTAATAGGTAATTCCCATTTTTTTCGTGTTTTTACTGTAATTTATTATTATTTTAAAAAATTAATTAATTGATATTCAAATAGTAAGAAAGCAAGTCTGAGTACGGGTATAGATACAAGTATCTACCCATTACTTGGTGGAGATGGGGATGCAGATAATTTTTTTCTTGAAAGATAGGTATAGGATAGAGAAACTCGTCCCACTACGTTCTATTGTCATCCTTACTAATAAGAATCAAACATAATTAATAAAAATATTAGGACACAATATGGATGGATGAAACCCTAAACAATTTAAAAAAGGTAACCACCAAAGCAGCCTAGATCCAACTATGTAAAAATCTTCATGAGGTAACTATTATGTAATTCAATATAACATTTATTATTGTATAACACACATACATGACTTGAGTGTTCAGTTATCTTTTACAAACAAACCACCATATCACATATTGGCAATATCAAATCTTGGACGCATTTCGGACTATCTAGAAACAAAGAAAACAAACATCTCATATTGAAAACCGAAGAGTATGACAGAGTTTTTTCACAGAGTCTTAAAGGAGTATATTTTAACTATATAAGAACATATATAAAACTTCATTTTATTTTTCGAGTTAAACTTATTTCTTATTAATTCGTAATATTAATAACTCATGAAGGAAAGATATTTTCCCTTATTAGCAATTTCAATAAAAAAAGTATTGTATTTCCATATAATATCATCCAGTTTTAACTATAAGACAATATTATAATTCCAATAATATATTCATTTAAGGATCAAACTTCTATTAGTATTTACTTTACTATTCATAACATTTAACTTTGAAACTTAAAATACATATACTTTTTAGATCCATTGTTATCATGTATCGGTGTTGAGAGTTCACCATGAATTAAATAACAAATTACAGAAAAAAATAGTTAGTTAAATTATAGTTGCAAGGGATGTTAGGTTTTATTTATCCGAAAAGGACAATCTAGTCTTTGCTTACGAGAAAGAGAAAACGTAAAATCTTCTTAACTTCCCATCATGTTTCGTTTGCTAGAATTTGAAGAAAAGAGAAGTAGTAATGCAAGGAAGAAATAATTTAATCTAATTTAGAATTTGACTTTCTCATTGAAAGATAAATTTAGAGAAAAGAAAAACTTGTTTACTTAGCTTTACTTAGCTATTTTATTAGGATTGTTTATTTAGCTATAGAGTTTATCACGTAATTTCTTAATATAAAACATGACTTTTCTCTTCTTTTTCTCTTAAAAAGAAAAAAAAAATATTGGTAAAGATAAGTTTATGACAATGAAATCAATATATTTATAACCTATCCGTAACACACTTATGAATTAACTTCATTTTTGGCTACATAAACTACCCTTCACTAAAGTGGTTTTAACTCTCATTGACTTTAATACATTTTAAGCAAAAATAATTATCATATCCAATATTTTTCTTTTGATAACAAAACGTATTTAGTTAAGCATTTTGTCTGAAATTATGGAGAAAAATAGCTTTTAAATTCCTCATACAAATTGTTTTTAACATGCTAAAATTGATCTTAAGAGGGTAAAATTAAAAATGAAATTACTGTTTAAGACATCACTTGTTAGAAGCTCAACTAATTAACGCATAAATTTATTAAAAAGATATATTAAAATTGATACTAGGGTTTATTTTCTTTTATTTGTGAGGTTGATTAGTTTAACATACATTCCACATGGTTTTCCAACTTCACTATTTAATTTTTCTTTATATTTCTTGTTGGCAAATGTGGATTGAAAGCCAAAAATGATTTTGGCTTCTTACTTAAAAAAAGGTTGAACACAATTTCTCCATTTTGTTAAGAAAACTTGTTGTTGACCTAACTTGAGATAAACTATTAATTCATTTTCAATTATCTATCCTTGTCTTGAGGTTGACACTAAATTAATGCACATGTTCTTGCTTCTCTTATTAGGGATGATGCATCTTCAATGCATTTTTTTTTAATATAAGAATGTAATGACAGGTTATATGTTGAAGGATATATAATTAAGATAACCAAAAAAAAAATTAAAATAGTCCATAGTTAGTTCAAGTAAATTAAGATTGTTTTATTTTATTTGTTGCAATACTTTCTGAATCCAATAGTTTCTCACCGTGTTGGCAAAATATCATAATAAGAAAAATGGATAAAGGAAATTATACATTTTTTTAATAATGATATATTTTAATAACTATTTACAAATGTATAATCCATTATGTGTAGATTCTACTAATCCGGATATTATGATTATCAGCTATCAATGGAAACATATACCTGACTGTATATTCACTTAAAACAATACAATTTAAAAAATATATAATTATACAAGAGTGATTTTAAAATTAAAAAAAAAATGTATATATGTTATTTTAAGGGGGGATTAAATAATTATATTTAATGGAGAAGTTAGCCAGGTATATTCACAATTGATAATTATAAAAGAATGTATCTCCTTTAAATAATAAAATTATATAATTAATAAGTTAAACAAATTATTTTTATATGATGGTATAAATAAAATAAACATAATAAAAAATATTATAATAATTATTGAAATTAAAATTGTTATGAAAAATTATAAATAAATAAATATGTTTTAATTTTATATTTATATAATATTTGAAAATATTGTTTATTATAAGTAGGTTTTTATAGATAATAAAGTTAATAAAATTGGTAACAAATTGGTGATTATAAAGCGGCATATCAAGAATCTTCTTTATCAACTATTTTATTCTTGTCTAGTTTTACGTATGGTATGAAGTAAGATATGTTTATTTTTATTTTTTTTTCTCATCCATTTTTAATGTTTTTTCTTTTCTTCCTTATTCATCGGTTCTCTTTCTTATGTGAAATACATCGTTAATGATACCAAAACATTAATTTAAGAATTATGTGTTATTTTTTTTAGTAAACTCCAAAAATTAAATAATTATTATCAAAATTATTAAATTTGGTAATTTTTCTTTTGCATTTATCTAAATAATTTGGTCATTGGTTACTCGACTTTTTTAATATTTGGTCTATCTTTTGAAAAACACATTTTTAACATTGAAAAATGAACTAATATAAAAACACATCAAAATTGATTGATTTTTTATTATTCCTATGTAAACTAGAATTTTATTTGATTATTATATTGAATTAATTAAAGATATGCTATATTTGTTAGAATAAAATGCTCTAGATTTAGTGATTTTAATACAGAAAAGACAACGTGAGTGAAATAGAATGTATGTTAAAATTGAGAAATGAACATATATGAACTAAATAAAAAATAAGATACATCAATTAAAACATAGAACACCAAATGAAAAAACACTCGTGTGGTTGAAGAACACTCAAGTGATATGGAACGTGGATACAAATGTAAAATGGATCAGAAAATGAAGGAACTGACACTAAAATTAGAACATTCAAAGAGAAGTAGAAACTATAATTGTCGTTTGAGCTAATAGCACAATATAAGATGAAGCAACACTCGATCCTTGTCCAACCCAACAAAGTTTATTTTTAATATAATGGATGTAATCATATTTATAGTTGAGTGTTAGTTGGATCAAACATTAAACTTCTAATTACAAACGAATAATTAAGGAAAGGGAAAACACGTGACATGCTCACTGGGCATTGTAAGGGTTACGCTGAATATCACCTCATTTATACACTTCTTCCAATGATGCTAAGTCATTCTTTTTTGTATTGCTCCTTTCAACTTGATTAGTGTCACATTATCCTCCTCGGTTTGGACAAAATTCATCAACAAATTCTAGAAGACCGTACTCACTTTATTACTTACACACAAACATGAGTTCTAAAAGAACACTACTTCAAAATGATCCACAAACAAAATTCTATCTAAAAGGAGATTTGAATAATGTGAGAGGTCAACCTCTTATTATCAAGGAATTTGAAGATCCTCCTTTAGAATCAAATACCTACCTAAAAAACACATCAAACAGTTTTAGAGTAAATGTGATATTTATAGTGGGACTACTCAAACAGACCTGTAGGGGAGGCTATAGGAGCCTATAGGGGAAGCTATAGGTTTGGGAGGTAGGGTACATGAGTATGACTGATTCTTTTCACTATGACCTTATGGTATTGTGAAGGCTCATGATGTTATTCATGATGAAGGATTCATGATGATGTTGGAAATTGGTAGTGATTATGTGTTTAGAGACGATGTTGATAAGGATAACGTTGATTGTGTGGTCTTGATATAGTTATTGAGGATGTCGATGATGATCATGGTGCATAAATGATTCTATTGGTATAATAGCATTGTAGATGACTGATTTGTCATTAAGTTGTGTTTGTTTCCTTCGTAAATGAAGGATACATTACCAACGAATTTTTTCATTCGGTAAATACAAGGTGCATTACTGACAGATTACCGACGGGTTTTTCCTTCGGTAAATGAAGGATGTTTTATCGATGGCTTTATCGACGAATTTTTTCTTTGTTAAATGTGAATTGCATTCTCGACGGATTTACCGACGAATTTTTCCTTCGGTAATGATTTCGTTGGTAAAGTCCGTCGATAAGAAAAAAAATAAATTCGTCGATAAAATCCTTCAATAAATTACATTTACCAACGAAAATATTTCTGTCGATAAAAGTCCGTTGGTAATTATCAGATTTTTTGTAGTGTTTCTTGAATTCCATTTTGTTTGGCTAAATCAAAATGCTTCCTATTTTCTTATTACATGCACTCAAAATAGAGACTAGAGGTAAGTAAACATAATAAAAGAACTAAAATACAAAAAGGATACAAAAACAAGATAAACTTAGGATAAAACAAGGTAAAAGTTAGGAAGAGTTTACTTTATTCACTAAAACATACACACCAAAACACGTAAAAAACAACATTATCACCCTCCACACTTAAAACCTTGGTTGTGCTCTAGTAAAAGGTAACTTGGCTTAGAAAAGCATATACTCAATAATGGTCTAACAATGACATAGTAAGTTTACCCAATCAATTTAGATAACATTCATGAATGCTCTCCTTTCAAAATCAATTCAAAAAGAATATGCGTAACCTTGCAAATCCTTAGCTATAATGCTCATTATGCACATATCACAAGAATGTATGCACATGATTTATAAGAGACTCATAACCATGTTAGAAATGTTTTCATTCATCAATTAAAGGAACCAATCATCACTAGAAAAAAGTGTCACTCAATTAGAGTTTACTTTTCATTTCAAGAGCCAAGACTTTTCAAAACATACAAACATCAACAGAGACTTTCTTTGGTGTTGTGAAAACGCAAGGAATGAAATTAATGTATCTGGGTAGCATGAATGAGTATAAAGAACAATCACATCAACTTTACAAACTTTACATTCTACTCTCTTCTATTTGAAAACTAGAACACAACTAAATACCATCTTACAGTCACATTATTTCATTTTCTTTTTTTCTCTTTCTTTTTCTTTTATGGGTATCATATCTACAAGAGTGCACCACATCACCCACAACCAATTCTACAAAGTTTGTCATGCTTCCCTTCTTTATGTTCTTTTGATAATTTATCCCATATTTGATCATACTTATGATCATGAAAATGTGTACTTTATTACTTAATGTGAGGTGGTCACATATTTTCAAGAAGACTCAAGAGTTCAAAAATGAAAGATGTTTTCTTTAAATTCTCAAAGGATTGCACACAAATTTTTATATTGAAAAACAAGTTGGTCTTTAAGGTCAAAATAAGATGTAGGAAAATAATAAAATCTACATTATATTTGGAGATTAAAATTCTTATATTCATATAACTATTTTTTCTTATAAGATAGAAACAATAAATATAAAGGACTCATAAAATTTGTAAGTGACTTAGTTTTTAAAAAATACTTGTATTTTTTATTTAAAAAAAATAAGAATAATATGAAGCGACTTTACTTATGTAAGGTAAGAGTGCATTAGTAATATGTGTTTTAATATGAAATAAATTCTTATGAAGTTGCCAATAATAGATTTTGCAGTTCCTTAAGCCTTCCTTTAAACACTTATGAAATTGAATTTAGAATAGTTTTAGTCTCAACAAATTTTATCTATTAGAGTACCTAACAGATGATTTTCCAAACGACTCTAAAAAAGTTTTTATATATCCTATTTAACCTATCTTACAAAACTAATTTGTTACTTCATCAAACCTCTATAAGATTTATCTAACAAAAATTAAATCTTTAAAATATATTAATTATTATATTCCAAAAAATATATTAATTATTACATTATAAAATATATAAGTTATTAAGTCACCTTTTTTTTTAAGGCTGTTTATAATCAATCATTGTCATCATCAATATGACTATTATAATTAGGAATAAGAAAATGGGCTAGCCCAACCCACTTAAGCCTAACCTGACATTGACCCACAAAAAACGAGATAGATCGAACTATTTTTTCATTTAAAAATAGGTTAAACTTTATCATCCGATTTGATCTGTTGCGAGGTTGGCAGGCTTGCCCACCCATTTTTTATTTTTTGTCATCAAAAATCTAATATGACATGAAAACAAACTGATTTTTTTTTTTTTTACTTTTTTACATAAAAATAGGCTGATGAAAGGCTGATTCTGGGTTGAAAAGGCTGGAATGGGTTGTTGTCCAAGTTGTTTTAGATATTGGTTGAACTATATCAGATCTTAGTTGAACTATATCAGATTTTGATCAAATTGTTGAGTTGTGTTAATATAAAGTATCACAACACAATTTCTTATTTCTTTGCAAGCTACCCGACTGACATGTGGGATCGACCTATCGAACGGCTAAAATTTGATGAGCCAAATTAGTTTAGACTTCTGGATTGAAAATGTTGTTGTCATTTCCTAATATAATCACATGGTGCTTGCAACAGTAGAAAGAACAATAGTGACAGACATTTCTAGTGGTGATGGTAATGGTAAAAAAAAGTGGTATTCATAAATGTGGTCATGAATTAGACATTAACGGTAAAAGTAGTCATAATTTTAAATTCAATAACTAAGTGGTGACGATAACTATGTTAGTCATGAGAACAATAATAACAGTGACACAACTCAAGAAAATAGCTTCCTTCTTTATTAATGAGTGGGTGAGATTTAAAAAATGATTAGGTGAATTAAGTAATTTAACCCACTTGTTCTCTTATTATCTAGTGTGCCGAACCATTTCTTTTAAAATGAAAAAAAGGAAATCAAAATAATTAAGTTTAAATTGTTATTATATAATAAGTTCTTTTTATTCTTACAAAGTCAAAATATATTTTTATTATAGTTAGTTTATTTTATACTCAAATTTTCTAATATTAATATGAAATTTTATATTTAATTTAAATGTAGGTAAAGTTATTGGACTAAATATCAATTTTCTTTCTTAAAAAATGTATAAAAAATGAAAGACAGATCTCTAAAAGAAATGTTAGAGAAACAGTTTTCCTCGATTGATCAGGTTGATTATTCTATTAGGATCTATTAACTTTGTCAGTCAAATAGACAACATGGTTCTCTTTCCAAATAGGCATACACACATAATCATGCTCAACTAAATTACCCAACACAAGTTTTTATATACCCTCATGAAACATAACTACTTTAAAATTTCTACAATAATAATTTCCATGCACAAAATATACACAAAACCTACACCAACCCTGAATGGAACCAACATTTAGACTGTAAAAAAATGCAAAAACATGAAAACAGAAACAAATTTAGACAGAATATTATCATTAAAGAAATAGCCATTAAAAATCTCCTCCAATTCTGGCCTGGTGCTGAATACTGTTCTAAACCCTCTTCTAATCATATCATGATTCCTCTCTGTGACATGCATAAAAGAGAAAGGGCAAAAGAGGGAATGCACACCTGAAATGGGTAAAGGGCAAAGGGGTCAAGTGGCAGCGAATGTTGGTAACAGAGAAACCGTTAGAAAGACCACGCGTCACGCAAAGAAAAGTGTGTATTTGAGGGACTACGTGTGATAGAGGGAGGCAGGCATGTGGTATGAACTTTTCTCCCTGAAATCTTCTCTGTATCGGTGGGTCTTACCCATTCTTCTATTAATTTCTGCTTTTTCTCCTATGTCAGGTGGAATACTCCATTCTTCCAGCTCCAACACTATTACCATTTATCATTCACACTATTATACTAGCCTTATTTCTAATTCCAATTGTATTTGTTGTTGAATACACATACATTTCATACTTATATACCATACTCTGTTATTTCCATTGCTTTAAATAAAATCAGTTGTTTCATTGGTGCTTTCATTGCTCTTCATGGCGGAAGCAACACGGTTGAAGGATGTTCAAGCGGAACTAAAAACCCAAGGTAGCGAGATTCAGAGGCTACTGGAGCGATTTGAGTTGTGGGATCGTCAACAACGTGAGTACAATGCACAGAAAGAGGCAGAAAATCAAAATCGATTCGATCAAATACAAGCAACATTAGAACGCTTGTTAATGGAGAAATCTATGCATCAACACCATGAAGATTCGACGACAAACACATCTCCGAGGCCGTTGAATTCAGCGCTTCCTATGAGGACGTTTTCTCTAGAGTTTCCTCACTTTGATGGCACATCGTCGGTGCCTAGCTGGATTTTCAAGGCAGAGAAATTTTTCAACTATCACAATACACCGGACATGGCTAGGGTGGAAATAGCAGCTATGCATTTTGAAGGTGAAGTGGTACCTTGGTTTCAGATGTTGCAATGTTTGGAAGCTATTAATACTTGGCTTGACTTAACACGTGCCCTTGAATCACAATTCGGTCCTTCACCTTTTGACTGTCCGATGGCACAATTGTTTAAATTGTAGCAAACAGGTTCTGCTTCAGATTATTATCTACAATTTATGTCCTTGGCAAATAGATCAGTGGGTTTAACTGATGAGGCACTCTTGAATTGTTTCTTGAACGGATTAAATGTTGATATTAAAAGGGATGTTATGGCTTTATCTCCAATTTCCCTGTTGAGGGCAGTGGCATTGACAAAGTTGTATGAAGATAAATATTGTCCTACTCCAAAATCATCTTTCACGAAACCAGTGGTCTCTTCTTATGCAACGAAACCTGTATCACAGGCAGTGCAGCAGCAGCCGTATCAGAATCAGCGTTTAAATGGGAAAACTCCTCTTCCCCCCTTATTACCTATCCCAAATATTCCTCCATTAAAAAATACCAATGTTAAGAGGATTAGTTCTGCTGAAATGCAATTGAGGAGGGACAAAGGTCTCTGTTATTTTTGTGATGAAAAGTTTACTTTTAATCACAAATGTCTTAATAGACAATACCTTTTCCTACAATTAGAAGAAGAGGAAATTGGTGGGCATGATACTGCAACAGAGAAAGAAGAAACTACAATTCCCAGTGATTCTATGGAAGAACACCACTTATCTTTGAATGCTATGAAAGGTGGAATAAGTATGGGCACCATTTGATTTTTAGCTTACATTAACCAACTTCCTGTGTAAGTTTTGATTGATGGAGGCAGTTCTGATAACTTTTTACAGCCAAGGATTGCTAAATCTTTAAAACTCCCAATAGAACCTGCTACGCTGTTTCGTGTAATGGTAGAGAATGGGAACTATATGACAGCTGAAGGGAAGATTCAACAGCTTAAGATCCAGGCACAAGGACATTCTTTTGTCTTACCAGTATTCTTACTGCCTATTTCTGGAGCAGATCTAATTCTTGGTGCTAGTTGGTTGAAAACCATTGGTCCTCACATTGCAGATTACGATACCTTGCAGCTGAAACTCCTTCATGAGGTTAAATTCACTACATTACAAGGTGATAAGGAATTGGTGCCAACTCAAGCTCAATTACATCACATAAGACGAATGGTGCATACAAATGCTATTGCAGAGATTTACAATATGCAGTTGGAGGAAAATTCCCATTTTGGGACATTGTTGGAAGCATAAGCTGATATGGAACCAGAATTAGCCTTATTACTGCATACTTATGAGTCGATTTTTGATACTCCTCATCACTTACCACCTCAAAGATCACATGATCATGTTATTCCTCTACTGGAAGGGTCTAACCCGGTGAAGGTTAAGCCTTATAGGTATCCTCACAGTCAAAAAGAGGAGATTGAAAGGCTGGTAGAAGGAATGCTGAAAGAAGGCATTATACAACATAGCAAAAGTCCTTTTTCTTCTCCTATTATTTTGGTCAAGAAGAAGGATGGCTCATGGAGAGTGTGTACAGATTATAGAGCCCTTAATGCTATAACTATCAAAGATAGTTTTCCTATTCCAACTGTAGATGAATTGATTGATGAACTCTTCGGCGCTTGCTATTTCTCTAAATTGGATCTCAGATCTGGATATCACCAGATATTATTAAAGCCAGAGGATAGGTACAAGATAACTTTTCGAACCCACCATGGTCATTATGAATGGCTAGTAATGCCATTTGGATTGACTAATGCACCAGCTTCCTTCTAGAGTTTGATGAATAACATTTTTCAAGGGCTATTAAGAAGATGCGTGTTGGTTTTTTTTTATGATATTTTGGTATACAGTTGCACCTAGAAGGATCATTTATACCATTTAGAAATTGTTCTCAAGACCCTGCAGACCCATAAATTGTTTGCAAGGTTTTCTAAGTGCTATTTTGGGGGTACTCAAATTGAATACCTGGGACACACTTTATCAGGTTCTGGAGTAGCTATGGATGATGCAAAACTGGTTGATGTAAGCGCTTGGTCCCAGCCTACAAATTTAAAGCAATTGAGGGGTTTCCTAGGTCTGACAGGATATTATAGAAGATTTGTGAAGCACTATGCCAACATAGCAGCACCATTGACTGATTTACTTAAAAAAGATGCTTTTCAATGGAATGAAAGACCAGCAACAACGTTTGAACAGTTGAAAGTTGCAATAACTTCCGCACCAGTCTTGGCTCTTCCCAATTTTAAAGAAATTTTTGTGTTAGAAACTGAGGCATCTGGAATTGCAGTAGATGTTGTCCTCAGTCAGAATCAACATCCAATTGCTTACTTTTCAAAGAAAATGTCTAATAGGATGCAAAAACAATCTGCATATGTCAGAGAGTTGTATGCTATTACAGAAGCCTTGGCCAAATTTCGACATTATCTTCTGGGATATCACTTTATTATTAAGACTGACCAGAAAAGTTTGAAGCAATTATTGGATCAGACCCTTCAAACCCCTGAGCAACAACAATGGTTGCCAAAATTCTTAGGCTATGATTTTGAGATCCATTATAAAGCTGGGAAAGAAAACATTCCTGTAGATGCTTTATCCAGGAGTTTTTTCATGGCTTGGTCGGAACCTAATTGTGTTTGGCTACAACAGTTGGTGGAATTAACTCAAAAAGATCCGAAGTTGTCTCAAGTTTATAACATTGTCTTCAGGGTCAATACCCAAATGCTGAATATGTTATTAAGGAGGAGGGTATGCTTTTTTGGAAGGGTCGTATTATGGTGCCTAATGATTCCACTCTCATTAAGCAAATACTCCAAGAGTTTCATAATTCCAAAATTGGAGGTCATGCTGGGATCACTAAGACCACTTGTAGAATTGGAAATCAATTTCACTGGACCAATATGCAACAGGACATTCGACAATATATCAATGAATGTACAGTTTGTCAACAAGCGAAAGTGGATCATGCTCTACCCAAAGGGCTGTTGCAACCGTTGCCTATCCCACAACAAGTTTGGGAGGATATTGCTATGGATTTCATCACTCATCTTCCAACCGCTAATGGGTACACAACAATCATGGTTGTGGTTGACAGATTGTCTAAATTTGCCTATTTCATTCCTTTAAGATCTGATTTTTCCAGCAAATCAGTAGCAGAAGCCTTTATTGCACAAGTGGTTAAGATACATGGCATTCCAAAATCCATAGTATCAGATTGGGACCTAGTTTTTATTAGTTCATTTTGGCAACAATTGTTTAAATCTCAAGGAACTACATTAGCCATGGGGTCCACCTATCATCCTCAATCCGATGGCCAAACAGAGAATTTAAACAAGACATTAGAGATGTATTTGAGGTGCTATGTGTATGAGAATCCTAAGTCCTGGATTAATATGCTGCCCTGGGCTCAATATTGGTATAATACTTCCTTTCATCATAGTTTAGGTATGACTCCTTTTCAAGCGGTGTTTGGCAGACTTCCACCTAAACTTGCAAGATACAAACAAAATTCTAAAGATCCTATTTCAGTGAAAGAAGCCCTGACTGCAAGAGATCAAGTCTTATTACAACTTAAGGCCAATTTATTGAAATCTAAAATTATATGAAACAACAAGCAGATAAAAGAAGGAGAGACATTCAATTGGAGGTGGGTGATCTGGCATTGGTTAAGCTGCAACCATATAGGCAACAATCATTGGCTTTACGAAAAAATCAAAAACTGGGACTCAAGTTTTTTGGGTCATTTGAGGTGGTGGAAAAGATAGGAGTTGTTGCTTACCGATTACAATTACCTGACACAACTAAAATTCATCATGTGTTTCATATTTCCTTGCTCAAGAAATTCCAAGGCAATCTACCACAATAATATCTTCCTTTACCCCTAACAACATCCAAGTTTGGTCCTACAGTGCAGCCTTGGAACATATTAAAGTGTAGAGTGGTAACAAGGAATCACAAGAAGGTATCACAAGTATTAGTGCAGTGAGATATTTCAGATCCTAAAGAGACTACTTGGGAGGATGTAGAAGAAGTAAAACAAGCGTATCACATGTTCAACCTTGAGGATAAGGTTCCTTTTGATGAGGAGGGTAATGTAACATGCATAAAAGAGAAATGGCAAAAGAGGGAATGCACACCTGAAATAGGTAAAGGGCAAAGGGGTAAAGTGGCAGAGAATGTTGGTAACAGAGAAACCGTTGGAAAGAGCACGCGTCACACAAAGAAAAGTGTGTATTTGAGAGACTATGTGTGACAGAGGGAGGCAGGCATGTGATACGAACTTTTCTCCCTGAAATCTTCTCAGTATCGGTGGATCTTACCCATTCTTCTATTAATTTTTGCTTTTTCTCCTATGTCAGGTGAAATACTCCATTCTTCCAGCTCCAGTACTATTACCATTTATCATTCACACTATTATACTAACCTTATTTCTAATTCCAGTTGTATTTGCTATTGAATACACATACATTTCATACTTATATACCATACTCTGTTATTTTCATTGCTTTAAATAAAATCAGTTGTTTCACTGTGTATAACAGAAAGAGCAAAGACATTATTTTGTAGTTTATTAAGGATGTCGATGAATAGAACAAAAGTAATTTGAACTACAACAGGTTATTATTATTATTATTATTCTTTAAATGAACCAACTCTGCCAAATGAAGCATTGAATTTGGAACTTCTGAACCGAACAAAGTGAGAACATAAGAACCATCTTTAAAATATTAGACAAATGCTACAAAAAGTACAGCTGGATTTGGAAACCAATTTGGTTCATCTGACCAAGGGTTGGTAACAAGGTTAAACAGAAGAACTGATATACTCAACAGAAGATAACTACAGGACCTAAATGCCATACAAAAACTTTTGAAGACCTAATTTACCACTAAAAAAAGACTAATTATGTAACTAATCTTGCTCAGTAATATGAAGTCAATCTAAGTCCCGAGCGCAAAAATTTTGATTTTAGAGAATGTGAACACTTTTCAGCATCCATATGCGACGTACCATGTGTAAAGAAATACTTTTACAATTCTTATTAGAGATAATGACAGAGAAAGACCTTTGACAAGAGATAAAAATGAGAACATAGATAGCACGTGAAACAACGTTTGATGATTGTACAAATTCAAAAAAATCTATAGTTTTGAAAAAAACTATTATTTTAAAAAGATTTGTCTGTATGCTGAGGACCCTTTCATCAGCCGACAAGAACGCCATCATATTAGTCAAAAGTGGAGGGCAGCAATGCCCATTATTACGCCTGCGTTGATCCTAATGATTGTTATTATCAGAACATGGTCTTGACCATGCTTGTTACTTTTCATCCATGATAAGATGTTACATTTTGAACCACACAAAAATTAGAACTACTGGGCTAATACAACATAGTGATAGTTCTTTACAATTTTCATCAATTGCATCAGCAAATCAATGGAATTCTGTAGTCTGCATGATGATAATTTCCCACGTAAATCTTTGAACCAAGTTATACATGCAAAACTATTTTTTTGACATAGGAAACACAGTTGCATAACACACCTATAATTTCCTTTTCAGAAAAAGAAATAGAAAGAAAGCCAAAATTACCAATGCTAAAAATTACATATAAGCAACAACCAGAACACCAGAGTGAGAAAAGAATACAAAAAATAGGATTGAAAATGAATCACCGCATTTGCCACTTGCATCTAACTGTTGAAGGACAGAAAGGAAGCAGTGAATGCTCAAATAGCGTAAAAAACACGTTCTGCAAGACCTGATGAAGTGACTTCATTACCAGAATTCTGGCCTATGCTGCAGCCACTGATGGTTCCTGCATCAACCAATGAACATAATATAAAAAATGTTATCTTCTACTCATTATTCATTTTCCTTAACAAAATAAAATTACAGCTTTAAAATTTGACAAAGGTTAGTTCCGGTTCTTCAAGTGTTTTGAAATGGTTCTCCAATTACGAAGTTTTACCTCGATAATCTATATAATAAAAATTTGAATTAATAATTAACATAGATTATCAAGATATAGCTTGAATTATGTTTGAAGAACAATATCACAAATACTTACAGAACTATGTCCAAGTTTAGTGCTTAAAATTTCTTTTATCTTTATTACTAATATTGCAAGAGCATATCAAACCTTTGTTGTCAAGTTTGAGACAGCCAAATTAAATTTTTCTCTAGTTTTAGTACTTGCAACATGTCCAGCCTTTGCCACCTTGCTAAAAGCACCATTTAACCATGCTGTCCCAGCAGTCACATATCTGCATCACTCGAGGACAATCCATTAACAAGTATACCTTATTATCATCATCCAAACAACATTCAAGGAGCATCATGCATATTTCATTTCTCTCCAACCTGTAGTTAATGCATGTAGCAACTAAAGAAATTTCTAAATTTTACTATACTTTGTATTTCTTGGTTGGATCTCACCACAAACTCATCACAATTTCATGGAGAAATCCAAGAGCAGAAATGGAGATCATGCATCATATTCAACCATACCTGCTAGTTTTGACAGCCGATCCAGTGTCATTCAGCTTCCTCTCCGCTGCAATTATTGCTGCCATTGTTTTATCTGAAACATGAAGCCTCTGATCGACAGATTTGACTTTCTGATTCACTGCTGCAATGCCTACTGTCAATTTCTCAGTCAGTCCAACTCTCTTGTCAAAAGAAATGACCTTTGCAGATGCATTGGCAGTCAATTGGTGTTTTTCATCAAATGCTTTAGCTTTGTTCACAGCATCCTGCCTTATTGCTGAACCTTTTGCCAGCATACTTGTAACTGCATCTTGTGCTCTGGTAAGGTAGATTCTTCTATTGGTGGGGCTGGCTTTTCCTTCCTGAAAGAGATATAATATAGCAGACCATGAACTCAATCAGAGAAAAACGTGAACAGCTCTAGTAATTATTGCCGAGCTACAAAATTAAAGGAATGAATCGCTGAAGATTACAAGTAAAAGATGCAAGATTGACGCCATGCAAGAAGCCTCAAAATTTAGATGCAATTGACGTAACTTGCAACAAACAAAACATCATGACAGGGACTTTCTTTGCCAGTTTCAGAATGCAAAATTCAGTAAACTGGTATATCCAAAACACACTCCAATGAACTAACAGAGCGCTGGGTATAATATAAATAAATTCAATACGACTTTTTAGTCTACTCCAAATGCCAATGAAGAAAAATCCATGGGGAGAAAGATTATGGAAAATCTTAATCAGATTTCTGGATTTACCTCAGTATCTGTGGAGACATTTTCAGAAGGAGCAAAGTTTATAGTATTTTCCACCAACCTTTCTTCCTGCATAAATTGCTTCTGATAAGCACTAAATTTCATGTCAATAAGTGCATATATGATATTATAGTTCTTGGATTTTTTACCTGCATCTCATGATTTGGTACATAGTTATCAGCTGGAGTTATCCTCACAACTTGGTCCACTATTGTTGCTCCCTGAGAAAAAGACAACAAATATTTTACTCGCACAAGCCAAAAGCTGCAAAGGCATATATAAGATTTATATCTTCCCAAAACATAATATCAAGACCAAAATGTTATGGTGCTATATGAAAACAGGCCAGAGACGAATCGACTTAATTCATACATCCAAATAGACATTGCTAGAAATTACAGACCTTTCTAATGTGAAAAATGATTGGGCTCTGTCATTCGTAATTTTAATGTTCAACATATCTGTGTTGTGAAATGAAAATGCTATGATGCTAGCAAAACAGCTACTAAAACTTTAAAAATACAACACAACAACTTCCATTTACTTGCAATCTTCTTTAACATAAGCTATAAAATGGTATGTTGATGCTAAAGGATTTTAATTTGAGATCTCCTTCTAGAATCAGGCTCCTTCCATTTCTTAAGTGAGCATTGCATGAAAGTGATCCCTTTCAACCATCTGTCACATCCAGTACACGATATCTAGTACCTACCCTGATTACAAATCCAACTCGATAATCTACCACAGCTCCAACAATGTCATAAAAGGAAAAGTGGCATTACCGATAACAATAATGCAATTTCAAGTGCTTTGGGTTCTTTAAATGTCACATACGCAGTCTTTGATTTGCCACCTTCACTGCAATAAAACAGACAACACAATAAACTATCATAATACAGATTTGACTTCTTTAAGCTGACTCGGAAAAACAGAATCGTAAGTTCAATAATTGAATGAACTTTGAATACACAAGAAGAGTTCAAATCCTAAAGTAGAAGAAAACTGAGTTTATCTTCAATTACTTTACTTTAGACTAAGATAAGGTAAAAAAAAACAACAGAAGATTAATGCACTGTGACAGCACAGTTTACCCTATCAGCTTAACTAATTAAAATTTTATACCTTACCTGTCATTCGTTTCATTTTCCATTTATTAATACAATTTAATATCATTAAAAAATCAAAACTAAGAGCGCCCCATGATTTCTTCTCTGATTTTTCCAACCCTTTCCCCCTTTCTTTTTCCTTTCTGAGCACCCTTCAATCACAGTAGGGAGGATTACAACTAGCAGAAACCCAATTCAAGCAACCAAGAAGAGGCAAACAAATATCGATACAAAAACTACCCACCTGAGGATCTCAACATGCTCAATTTCTCCAGAAAAGGAGAAGAACTCGTGAATCTCTCTTTCACCAGCTAGATCTGAAAGCTGCTTAACTTGAACAGTCCTGGTCTGCAATAATCAACACCCAGAAACAGAAAATCAAATAATGCTCCAATTCCAACAAGAAAAGGGAGAAAAGACGGGATTTTGAATTCAAAGAAGAAGTAAGAGCTTGTTACCTCAGTTGCCTGCATTGCGATTTACACAGCGGAAGCTGTTTCTGTACAGAGAGAAGAGCTGGTGAAGAGAGAGAAAACGGTGGCGCGTGTTAAGTTCTTGGGAGTGGTTTTGTGCCACCGAAGAGAGCAGAGTTGTATTGAAGAAGAACACAGAGAGAAAGAGAAAGAAATTACAGAGAATGTGTGATGTTTAGAATGTAATCATGTCCCAGGTACCTCGTAAAGACCAGAAAGAACAATGCAGTGATTCTCACGTAAATTCCACAATTGCCCCTTTAAAGTTTTGCCCATTAACTTTTTTTTATTACTAACACAAGTTAATTTCTATGTAATTTTGCATTATTTTTAAAATAACTATTATTATGCGGACACATAACTTTACAGTGCGTAATAATTTACAATTAAATAAAAAATATATTATAACTGCATAAACTATTTATTCTTAAATTTTTGGAATAAAAAGATTCTTCTGATAAAAAAAGTATAGGTTGGCTTATATGTTAACCTTTCCGTTGTAATACGGGAACGCGATTATCAATAAAGCAATAAGCCATTTAAATTGGGTAAAATTTTAAATAATTTGTAAGGGCTTTATTAGGTTTAAGTTATTTTGGGGTTAATGGACTATAAAAATCTCAAGAAGAAAGATTTTGTCAAAATTCTTAAAAGAATTAGTAAACAATATTAAATGTCATGGGCTTTTGAAATAGTTATATCTATCAAATTTAAATTAAAAGTACTACTATAATCTATAATCTTCCTTGTATGAACTAATTCTAAGTTGCATTTTTAATTAAATCATAAATATGAAGGTAAATATCGTTTAATATTATAAATGTTATATATTTTACTTTTAATCTATAATATTTTACTGTATTAATAAAAAAAATTGCATTATGTTAATTTTATTTGAATTTAATTGATAGTTAAGGTAATTAAATAGCTATTCTAATATTTAACAATTATTATATGTATTTATTAATTTGAAAGGTTTTCAAAGTTAATTACATATTAAGTTAGTGTTCACTTTAATAAATACACATAAAGACTAAACACGTGTTGAACTATCTAAAATGTTAACAAAATTTAAATAAGTTCAACATAATTAAAAAATTTGTACCAAAACTTAATTTTCTATTTATTATACTGAAAAACTATTTTCCAAAAATATTATATCAAAAACACGCTTAATTCATTTCAAATGTTATTAGACATAAATTTGAGATATAGTCTTACATGATTTTTTTTAAAAAAAAAAAAACAAGTTAACATAAAGTATAAGATCCGCAATCTATAGAAGTCTGAAATTTTAAATAAAATCTCAAATTAGAATAATAAAACCTATTTATTTCTAAAGCTATTTTTTCTTGAGACTTTTGCATCATAAAAAAAATTACATGAACGTTAACAATCATGAAAAAAAAAATTATAACCTCCGTCTCAAGCTTTAATAGAAACTCTAAAAGACTAAAAAAGTAATTTTGGTAAAAAAGAAAAGTATGGATATTATATTTTTAAAAAAAATATAGCATGTGTGATTGGATGTGATTGAATTTATTGTGAACATAAAATTTCCAACTAATAATAAATAAGAGAAGGAATGTGTTCACCAAGTGGCTGCTTATACACCAAATAACCAACACCATTAAATCATTGCAATAACACGCCACTATAGCCAATCACAACGATTGTAACTATTAAGATAGAATACAACCATCAATGTCCTTATCTAGGGACCACTAATACACACTCATGATGTTAATACACATCAAAATTATGTTTATGTTTAATAACAACACCTTTTTAGTATTTCTTAAGTCAAACTTTACATTGGAAAAGTTTGATATGAAATATCATAAATGAATTTAGATTTTCTAATTTTTTTCCTATTTGTTTATTAAATTTTTAAAATACTATTTAGTAAATAATTCAAATTTCATAATTAGTGTAGTAATTATGTGTGAAGTGTAACATCCCAAAATATAGCGTTTAACTATATGTAGTCATCACATAATTAGTATGATAGAACAATTATAACTATAATATAAAGTCTAACTTACAGTCATCCAAAAACAACTATAAATTTCAAACTTTATATACAAGTTGGATAAGTAAAACTATCTACAAAGCTAATATAAAACAAATTTACTCAGCAACATCCTCGCCATCAAGAGTCTGCTCCACTGAAAACTCCTCACCCTTTGCTCACACCCACAGAATGATCATAGTCAAACAAAGTACATAGCCACATACAAAGACAATTTCAAATAGAAGGGTAAGCTAGATATAAAAGATTCATACATTAATGTAATATACAAACACACTCATTTCATGCATATAAAACAACTAACTTTCAAACATCCTAAACATGTTATGACTTAGACTTGACTGTCCGGACTTAGAATGATTATCGAGCTATGGCGAGTTGTGCACTTGTGGTGGTCTCTACTGCTTTGCAAAGCTTTATTTTTATCTTTTGTGGGAACGACCAGTTTATAAGCAAGTATTAAAATACCCACTACGTGCGGGTAATAAATATTTGGGAGTACCAACTATCAATTGGAAGTTTTATCTGCGAATACCTGTTGAGCACATGTATTTTTGTCATCCCTACATCCAACCCACTCACAAAATACATTTCCATCCATCTTTACACGCTTCCGTATCTAGTACATCAAGTCCATGAAGTCTCCTTCAACTTGCGTGAAGAGGATTTCCATCTTTTGGCACAAACCTTGTTCCTTCACACGAGTCGTGTCCCATCCTTTAGGTTATGATTTCACCATTGGTTTCAAATTTGTAGTTTAGACAAGAGTATCTTGTTCCATTTCCATCATTTGGATCAAGTCATATTTTCATCCGTAAAAAACTAGAAATTTCAACATATTACATGAGTTTAGTGCCATTTTGTTAATTGGCATGACATCATCATGCTTTTTATTATGTTTATTTTTATCTTTAATTGATATTTTTATTATTATCTTTTCAAATAATTAAGGATTTATTAAGTAGTTTTAGAAAAATATAAATATTTTATCTTTTATTGATTTTTTTATTATTATATGTTTAAATCATTTATATTTTATTAGAAAATTTCGGAAAAAAAATAGTATTTGGATTTTATTTGTGAAATATTTTTTGGATAAGTGGAAATCTCATAATATTAAAGAATATATTATAATATATTAAAAGTTTTTAGTTATAATTTATTCAAGTACAAACTTCAGATGTAATCTACTTTAGCTTGTTCGCCAAGCAAGTGAACATTGTGGGAATTATTGAATACATTCATCACAAACCAAAAAGGGATCATATCCCATGTTTTCTCGACTAGAAATTGCCTAGGATGCTAAAAAGAGGTTCTTGAAGGTTGTTTGGGTGGTTGGGAAGCTCCCAATTTTCTTCTTTGGGTTTTCATCATCATCCATGAAGGTTTTGCCCCTTTTAGGTTGAGAAGGAAGATGAGTCACGAAATTACACTAGTGGAGAAAAAGGATTCTATGACGACTTATTATGATAGGTGAAATCCACCTGTCATAATAAGCTGGCTGATGGTCTTTTCGTAATAAAAGTAAGAGTTATTATGACGTAGTTTAGGAGACTTGTCATAATAAGTGGACGTGGTGGCGTAATTGACGATGCGAATGAGAGGCGTAATTGGAGCATGGAGCAACTGCTAAAAACCTTGGGAGAGGCCTTGCTTCTAATCTATGGTTTCAATTTCTTCCTTATTCTTCAATTTTGTAAACCCTAGGTTCTGAGAGTTAAACCTATTTGTTGATATTAGATGTAATAAATTAATTTCTTGTGTATTTTGTGAGGTTAATAGACATAATTTTCTATTTAATGTTAGTATTTGATTTCTATGATTAATGTCTATTTTGGTTTCACCATCCATAGCTTGATATTTGGTTCACTGGTTGTTTGAAAATGTATTTTGCACCTAAATTGAAACTAAGTACCTAATGAAACTTATATTATGAGTTGAACATGATTCATCACTAATCTTAAGACTCTTAAACTTAATGTATGGTTGCTTGTCGATGATTCAAAAAATTGAAACTTGATGAGTTGAGAATATCTCAAAGTCACTAGGAATAAGATTTGAGTATTCTTGTGAGTTGATTTTAACATGAAAGTGGAATTGAGATGTTTATAGATGCATGATAATGAAATGAATGAAATCTAGTTCTGATAATTGTAAATACTCTATGTTAAATTTTTGTTACACACTAATTGTTTGATAAAAATACAAAAAGAGTTTCGTTGTGTGTTTTGTAAACTTTGTTGTCTAATTGAGTGTGAATTGTGAGAGTTGTCGAGAGTCATACAAGCCTCTTGGAAAAATGATATTTGGACTTTCAAGTTTATTACTTGTTCGATTTGGTAAATTTTCTAATATCCTAACAAGTTTTTGTTTAATAATTGAACATGAAATTCTTGGATCAAGTGAAGAAAAGTTATAAGCCAAGGAAGTGTAGATAAAAGGTAAAAAATTAGAAATTTCATAATATTACATGTGTTAGGTGTCACTTCAATTAAGCCTACTGCTATGAATCACTATGAACATAAAGAGAAAATTTTGTCATCGAGGTTGGGCACCACCACCTAGTGGTGAATTGCATTTAAGTGACACTTAAATTGCTTTGAGTACCACCTCCCATTAGTAAGTTACGCTGAGTTCCACTTGATTAGGGTTGAACGCCACTTGACCAAGTATAAGCACCACTTGGATGAATCATAGTTTCATATATCACATCAAATCCATCAATGTAATACTCACATTATACATCATCAACTTGGTGATAACTCTTAGCGAGGTTTATTTGAAAGGTACCTCTCAGCGAGGTTTATTTTTTCCCATTGGCACACCTCCTAAGTTAATTGCTTATAGTGATGTTGATTGATCTGGTTGTCTTGACACTCATCAATCAGTCACTGGTTGGTGCATCTAAGTTCTTCATTGATCTCAAGGAAAAATAAGAAGCAACACACATATCTTAATCCTCTACTGATTTCGAGTATCATGCCATGTCTATTGCTTGTTCTGAAATAATTTGGTCTCATGTTCTTTTGACTGAACTTGAGTTTCCTGAAGATGTTCCAACACCTCTTTATGCTAACAATACAAGTGCCATCTATATTGCTTCAAATCTAGTGTTCCATGAGCATACTAAACATATTGAAGTAGATTACCACTTTATTCGTGAAACTTATGATGATCATGTTACTTTACTCTCTGAATCACTACTCATCTTCAAGTTGCAAATATGCCTACCAATGTTGTTTCCCGTCCTTGTCATCAGTTACTTGTTAGCAAATTGATATTACTTGACCAATCCCATTAGTTTGAGGGGGAATGTCAATCAAGAATTATTTTGTCTCTTTAAATATTTTGATATGATTTCCTAAGAATAAACTAGTCAATTTATCGATTGATTTGTTTTCCCTAATTTCATATTATAAGATATTTTATAATTATAAATAATTATTATTTTAAATGTTTCTAACATTATTTATAGCGAAAATAATAAAAAACATCTAAGCCATATATACGTGCAAAAAGAAAAATATGAAAACTTAAAATTTTAAGAGAGCGAGATAATTAAGGAGGAAAAGGATTGTAAAGAAAAAAAATCTATAGATAAATTAAGTTAAGAATTTGGAATTTTGGAAAGTTAGTGTTTTTTGAAGAAACTAAAAAAAAGAAATTATTTAATTTAATTTTATAGTTTATAGAATTTAATTTTTGCATGCAACTATTATTTTTCATCACTTTTAAACTCTCTCCTTTAATACTTATAAAAATAGTTTTTTACAATCTAGCTATTTTGTTGAATTAGCGTCTCATTTGGTTAGCGAATTCCTTTTATATGATTTTACAATTTCCAATTTGGAATTTAGCTGTGAAGAAATCACGAAAATCGGAAGAGTAGAAGGAACATAACACCTAATGTTCCTATTTTTCACATCTATTAGGTTATTAATATAACTCTTTTTGCATTTTCTTTTGCAAGATTCGCTTGAATTTTGCTACTAAATTGTCCTCCACATAACATAATCTCCTATGGACAATATATACAGTTTTGTATCTAACAAAATAAACTTGCAAGCTGCAAAAAAAAAAGTGTACCTGAACGTGAAATATACATGAATAAAAATTATACACATATACTATCAATTGTATTTTTTACCATCTATTAATTAAAGTTTATTAAAAATCACAAGATTTTTGTAAACTTCATTTTTTATTTAATGAATTTCGTTCATGAAGAAATAAATTAAAAATTAAAGATTAGAGATTAGAATAATAAATAGTAGTGCAAGGATTTGAGATATGAAAGTGTTAAATGTAGGTTTAAACCATTTAGTTGTCCCTATTTTTGGAAGGTTTTCCATTTTGATCCCCTCTTATTTGAATCTCCAATTGAGTCCCTATAAGTGTTAATTTCAATCAATTAAATCCCCAATTGAGTCCCTATAAGTGCTAATTTCAATCAATTAAGCCCCTCACGTTATATTTAGTTAACGACATTAACTTTTTTGCACAGCTGGGAGGATGTCCTGTTAATTTCTATAAACGTAGCCTATTTAGAGTTGAAACGTGGCATGAATTGAGTCCTATAAGTACTAATTTCAATCAATTTCAACTCTAATTCATGCCATGTTTCAACTCTAAATAGACCATGTTTACAGAAATTAACAGGTCATCCTTCCAGCTGTGCAAAAAAGTTAACCCCGTTAACTAAATTTACTTGGGGCTTAATTGATTGAAATTAACACTTATAGGGACTCAATTGGGGATTCTAATAAGACGGGGATCAAAATGGGAAAACCTCCCAAAAATAGAGACAACTAAATGGTTTAAACCTTAAATGTATTACTCTATTTAGATATACAAATTTCAGATTTATTACTCTTTAGGTGTCGAGATTTAACGTTTCGATCCAAGTTCCTCTGACCAAAATAATAATAAAATGCTTTTTTATTTATTTATATCTTTTTAAATTTAATGTTTTTTGGACTATTTTTTGAGATTAGAAAAAGTTAAACAGAGGATATAAATCAATCAAAATTTCAACTTTTTTTTTGACCTTTTATTATATACACATAAATAAGGTGATGTTACACATAACTTTTCTAAATATGATTAACATAAAACTCCCTGCATGTTACATGCTAATTCAAATTAAATCTAAAACATTGGCATATAGTATTTTCCTCACTTTTTTGTTTTGAAAATCATTTTCTAAAACAATTTCTCACTACAAAGTAATTTTAAATACCTGTTTTAAATAAACAAAAACAAGAATACAAACAGAACCTAAAGTAATCCTCAAAAGATGTAATTATAAGACATAAACAAATCTTGAGGAAACTTTAAAACAGCAAACAGATAAGGTTCAAGTACTCAAAATGATATACTTGTCTCTGTCCCATATAATATTAATAGTGAGGAAATTCTACGACAGTGTCAAAAATAAATTGTTGACAAACTGATTCCAAAGTAGAAGGCCTTGTGACAAATCCTTTATTGAGATATGAGAACTAATGAATTGTTAAACAACTCAAATGGTAAAAGCCAATCATCTTAGACATCCAGGATTTCTGTTCCAAGACAAGTATGATGGATCTCCAAGAGGTCTGCATATACAACAACATATTAATGTCATTGTCTATTTTTGGTTAACATTTGATTTGTTTATAATGTTTGATATTTTCTAACTTAAATGTTAGTCTGGTTAACAAGTTCAAAAAAATTGATTTTGTTGAATCAGAAAAACTATCTTTATTCATTTTTAAAGTTTAGAGACAAAAATATATCAAAGTTTGACAAAGAGACAAATATTAATTTAGCATCTAAGTTTTAAGAACTATAAACATATTTAACCTTAGAATAATAATTACATAATTACATTAGTTTAAGGACTATTTGGAAGAGGGAGTGTTACTATTCAGAGCAAATTAATGATTTCTACCCATCATGAAGAAACAATCATGGTGTATTTTGTCAATGTTTTTACCCATAAAATTAATAGAACTATGAAGTAAAGGAGAGGAAAGTATGTAGTACTTCCTCACCTTGGTTGCATCACATATAGAAGTAGGAAACCCACAGCCAGTAACAGGGAAATCCCACCAATGAGAATATATGCCATCCCCAAGAAGTGGTTTCTTCCACCAACCCAAGCGGTGGTTGAAAGAACTATGCTCTTTCTGGCTCCAAACTCGTATGTATTATAATTGTTCTCTATTACAAGCATCACTTCTGCATTATCGTCTATGTCAGTCTCAATCTTTCCATATAGTTTTCTGAAAGTAGGTAGTGCTGCTGTTCTCATCCAAACAATGAGATCCTCTTGCTCACTCAACTGGTACATGTCTCATGATGACAAAGATTCAATTCTCATAATGTCAAAAGTAGAAAAATAAGACACTGTTTACTTTTTCTTTTATTTTTTCCCTTTTAATCTACAAAATTACCATCAGTAATTAGTTGGTTTCCTGTTTTTGAATATCTGTCAAGGAAACATCAAAAACAGCTTTCTATTTTTTTGGTTTTCTTAGTTTTGTATACCAATATTTGAAAACAGGAAACAAGTTGAGAATAAGGAAAAGTAAACAAGCCTAATTTTTCTCACGAAAAATGAACATAAATACAAAGATATACTTACAGGTATGCTCTCATTAAGTTTAGCACCCCCTCTCAAACCTCCAGCTTGAAAATTCTTTGGATAAACATCAGACCCGAATTTCCCATCTTGGTCACTCTTCCATGCTATATTCTTTTTGTTAATCACCAATTCCTTATTGTTGCTTGAAAGTTTGTACGTGTCATTAAACATACTCCAAGCAATAAGGCCACAAGGAACAATTGGTTTATGACCCATTTCATTTGGTGTATAATCTTCGGGACTACACGTGCCAACATCATTCTCAGATGCTTTATTCCTTAGTTGTTTGTCATCTCTACTTTTAACGTATCTGAAAATATCATCCAAAATCCAAGTAAGGAGAACCATTTCAACATTCATCATAAATGAATTGTTTTTCTCTCATATGAATGAGTTTTATACAACATGAGAGACTAAAGAAAGCACAAACAAAGGTCAGTGAAAACCAAGAAGTTCTCAAGAGAAATGTGCTTAGTACTGATATGAAGGATGATACAAAATCAGAAGAGAAAATATAAAGCTAAGATATCTTTTGAGATTAAGTTATGTTGGATCTAAATTTAAGAACACGATTGAAGATGTCTCAGTCTAACGAAGAGGTCATTGTACTAAAATGGGTGCCAAGCCAAATGCATATGTAAAGCAATGAAGAGAAAAAGTCACTGGTTCACTGCGCATACCGGCGATGGTTTTGGTAAAAATTATCAAGCTGATAATAGACATAAACAGGGGCCGTCATTTTACTCTTAACCTGCAAAATTTGCAGAAATTTGTTTTACAAAAGTTGCTGCCTAAACTGCATATGATTCAAACAAGGAGAAATGAATTCCTCAAAGAAAAAAGGAGAAATTTATTTTCATCTAAATTGGTGATAAGCAATTGTACTGACTGTCAATTTCTTATTGCAAGTTTTGTTTGCCGTATCATCTTTAATGTATGCCACTGCGTCATTTTTGCGATTGGGTGGAAGACATTCTTCATCATATCGGAATGGAACTTCTACCACCTGTATCAAAAGATCTACTTCAACACACATTCAATTTGAGTACCAAAATTCTACTTGATACCATGTAATATACATGAAACAATCTTACACTCTCAGATGCAAACAGTGAAGCAAGACCAACCGGAATGAAGATGAGTCCTATGACCGTAAATATTGAAATGGCCTGGAAAAAAAGAAGTGGACAAATTTTGAGACAAACACGGTTTCATACTATGATTCTGTTGTAAAACTATGGAAGTTATGTAGGAAGTTGTACCCAACTAGGTGTTAGAATTGGCTGCCAGGCATGAAGTTCTTGCTGTGAGAATCTAGAATCTATCACAAATACAAATATTCATGAGTCACATGGCGATATGAATGTTACAGAAAACACAAACTGCATAACATAAAACAAAAGAGATATCTTATACCATTCAAAAAAAAAAAAAAAAATCAATAGAATTCCATTGAATGTATAATCACCATTATATCATTTGATAGATCTATACAGAGAACACTGATTATATGACAGTACAATCAATCAACTGTGGTGGTACACAATTTCATGTGGATAATGGGATTCAAACATTTTCCCAAAAGCTAAATGAACATTTTATCAAACACCCTTCAACCTGTTCAAAGCAAAACTTCCATTTTAAAACCATGAAATGATAAAAAACAATGTAAAATACAAGAAAATGCCTCATTGTTAGGGAAGGGCATCTCATAATGAGATTCACCTAAATTCGAAATTCTAAATAAAAAAGTTTTAGGGAAAGAAGAAAAATTTACATTTGGGTTTTCTGGCACCCTTGGATTGTCCATCTGCGACGGCCACCGAAGTTGATGGAGGTTCTGCAGACATAGCCACGAAATTCACCGTGACTAAAACGACACATCAATTAAGGAAAATGTGATTGAAAACAACATGCAAAGTGGTGACATCTTTAATATTGATTTCTCTTTCTAGAGCATTTGGGAAAATAAAAGAAAAAAAAAAAATCAGTCTTAATTTTTCCTCCTTTGTCCATAATATTTAGGAAAAATGCTTTTTGTATCTACCTCTATGTTATGGTTGGAATTTTTGAGGAAGATGGTGACAACATTTTTAAAAACAAACCACCACTCATTTTGATTATTTATTGTGCACCACCTTTTTTTAATTATTTTCTGTTATCACTTCTTTTATTGTGACACTTTATTCTATAAATTGTGGTACTAAGTACAACGTTAATTCCTTGTTTTGGTGCAGGGTATGATATAAGTTGAAGTGTGCAACAACTAGTCATCAATGAATGTATGATCTCTCCTAATTGTCAAATTCTTAACACCATGCAACCAAATAGGTAGACTTATATATAACACGGATCTGCTTTTTATGTTTCCCAAACTTTGAAAATGATTTACTCTCAAACCCATCTTATATTTACTCAACCTTGGGTAAAAAGAATCAATTTAACCCTTACACAGTTTTTCAATAAGGGATTTCCATAATTTCAAAAGATTAAAATACGTATACTTTGAATTGTTTGGATACTGCGATAAAAATGTCTTATGTTTTAATTTTTTATTTTAATAAATTAATTATTTTTTTAGGATAAAATTTTATTTTTAAAACATTTATTTTAAAATATAAGATTTTAAAACTAAACTTTTAGAAAAATATTAAATTTAAATATTCAATTGATATTTAAAAATTTAATATTTTAATATATGTATAAAAAAAACAAACTAGTTGTGAGATTTTAATATCTTTCAATTTTTTTAGTAAATTTTAATATTTTATTATTTTAATTATTTGAAATACTTTTAAAAGTCATTGAATTTCAATTTTCTTATCCAAATAGATTTATTTTACTCCATTTATTTTTTTAAAATTCATTAAATATATTAATTATTATCTTAAATCACCTCATCCAAATATAAAATTAGATAAAATCTAAAATTCTCTCCTATACTTCTCCCCATCCACAAGATTATAAATCCTTAATACATAAATAATATATATTAGAATCTTGTCTATTTATAATGAATATTTTTCTACTTTTAACGAATATATATATATATATATATATATATATATATATATATATATATATATATATATATATATATATATATATATATATATATATAATATAATATAAACATATATTTTTATAATCATATTTTCTTTTCTCTATAAATTAAATAAACACATTTTAATAAGAGATTGACAAAAGATAATTTAATTAAAAATGTTTCAATAGAAGAAAGAAATGACTAAGATTGATTATAAAAAGAGGAGGTGTTTAAGTTGCTTGCTTTATTTTTGCTAATGAGGAGAGTTGCAAATGTTTTTCTTGAGTAATTTTAAATTACTTTAGTTTATTTTCAATTTATTTTGATGTAACACAATATTGTTATTGATAATGATGGTACAGAGATGATCTCGTATGAAATATTCTAACCATATTATTGAGGTTGAAGAGGAAATTAATGCAAATACTAATTTTGAAATATTTAGAGTCTATGCTATTATTACTTTGTGTAAAATTTCTTACCTAATAATGTAATGGAGGTTGTTGGTTAACCTTCATGTTAAACATCTTAATCATTTCTTTGAGTCATAATATTGTAACAGGAAATTCCTTGAAAGGGAATGGTTTGAATAGAGTTTTAAATCTTTTTGCAAATCAGTAATTTCCTTTGTAAGGATTAGACGGTATGCAACAGTTGTTAAACACTGAAGTATGTAAAACAACATTTAGGGAAAACCTTTGAAAATAAAAAACAATAAGGAACACTTGTTTTTATACTGGTTTGCTCCAAACTGAGCTTTGTCCAGTTCTTCCTTAAATATCTTTAAGAGTTCCACTAATCACAAAGGATTACAATAAGCTTAACCACTCTTGATATACAACTAACCCAACTAGTTAGGATGAGTATAACAACTCCTAGTATGAACTAGTCTAACTAACTAGATGGTTTAACTCTACTGAGTTAAACTCACAAGTATTTTACTTTGCTTATGAAAGAAAACAACAAAGTGTTTTACAGATTATAAAAACAGAATGTCTCTTAGGGAGGATTTGAAATCAATACAAAGAGATTCTGAAAAATTGTAAGGAATTTTTCTTTTCCAAAGAACACGTCTAAGAGAAAAAGCTTAAAGAGAGTAGTGTTGCGTAAGTAATAATAATAATTCTTGTTCTATTCTCTTCATATAGTCTTTTTTATATAAACTTCTTAAAAAAAGATATGTTGCTAAGAGTTTTAACTTTCTTCTAGAGATGTAGCATTTACTGTACTGAGTCAGAAGCTATGTTACATCTTGGTAGAACAATTGTGTTGTGTGTACGAAAAGACAGAAGGCATAAAGAAAACATTCATTGAATATCTTTGTATCTCTTAATGTTATTTTGATCCTAAGCAGGTTTTTGAAAAAAAGTAATGATCTGCACACAAAAAAAGAACACAACACACCAAAAGTACTAGAAGGTATGTGTTTTAAAGCATTAGAAGATCCTAAGCATTTAGACATTATATATGTATTATCATTTAGGAACTATATGTTTGAGTAACTAATAACATTTAAGATATTTTTAATATATGTTGTTTAGCGATTTTCATATTTATCCCAAATGGTTCAAATGATTGTTAGAGGCTATTTATTTAAGTTAGATGTTATGTTAGAGTAACTTATAACATTTAAGATATTTCTTAAGATGTAGCATTTAGTGCTTTTATTTTTATTTTAGACAATTCAAACATTATTAAAGGTTATTTCGTTTAGATGTTCAGTTAAACTTCCAAACAAAGTTTGGTTAGATGATTTTATCTTAAAAAAATATGTATTATATTTATCATATTACAATAATTATATTTAACTTATAATTTATTGTGTTAGGTACTTGGACAAATTGAGTGTGGAGCAAGACAAATTCGAAATCCATGCAGAAATCTTAGAACACATAGGTTCAAATCTATAATATTTGCTAACATTACCTGATTTCATATCCATGAAGGATTAGTTTTAATGATTACGAATTTTTTTAATTATGGTAATTATTCAACTATTTGTCATTCATTATAAATTCTATTGATAGTTGATTATAATTGTACTTAGAAATTATATTGTAGTGTGGTTGTATTCGTTTCACATAAAATTCAACTAGGAAATGAAAAACTTATTACCAGGGTAACATTTGTCATTCATTATATTCGATAACTATAAGAAAATGATATGACCAACATATGATTTCACTTTAAACAAGAGTGGAGGGAGCGTAACATGGTCACTAGAGTTCATATACTATAAAGTTAAACACCTTTTAATACATAAAATAATTATTTTTTGTGAAGTTATATCAAACTAATTCACTTCACTTCATTGTAATTTTAGTGTAATGAACAAGTTTATTCATATGAATTTACAGTGTTAGATCATAATCATCAATCGGGGTAGGAATTTGTTTCATGTTTTGGTTTGAGCCAAAAACAAACTAATTAAAATAAAATACTCAACATTTATGTTAGGTCATGTATGTATTGCCGATCGAGGTAAATTTTGGGCGTTTCTTTATGCTATATCTTACACTTTTTATATTGTGTTTACATAAATTTTGGCCATTATTACCTGCATCCATGTTAAATTATTACTTAACCTAAAAAACTGCAAATATCTTACATAAAATATCTCTGTTATGACACTGTTATTAATGTAAGACCAAATTTTAATTCCAAAAAAGTATTCAACACTTTTCAATAACTATTACAATAGTAATTCACAAATTGAGTATATATTATTACAAGAAAATTCCTAAAAATAATGATGAATTTTAATGATAAACTTATGTTTAAAGACTAATTTCTTAATTACAAACAAACTTCTTTTAATAAAAACCTTGATAGCTAATGTTATTGATCAATTTGGATACCAATTCACAATATAAACTATTTTAGTTATCAATTTAGAGACTAATTATCACTTTTAATTTATAATAGAAATGATTTTAGTTGTCAATAATTTTTAGTTTATAAATTCGTCATTATACTAATTAATTTTTAGTCACTAAGATTAGTTATTGTGTAAGAATTTTCTTGGAATGGGTGGAGTTCTAAACCACAATGTCATTGTTGTTTTTTACTCACAAAAGAGATAAAAACCATTAGCTAATTGTTCATACAACACCTAAAACTCCATTTAAAAAAGAGAAGAAGGAGAATAATGTCATTATACAATATTGGCTGAATTCTTGATTACCACAATATTTGCTTTGAATAAGTTTAGTTCTCAGTTGTTTCCTCATTTAGAATTTCATAGTGCACGAAATCTTTTTCATTTGTTGAAAATATTCATTAATTCTCATGGTTTGCTTCCTCGTATAGCATTTCTTGCTTTGTTATGACGAATGGAACAACATGAATGAATAATCCTATTCCTCATAGAAGCATATATCTATAAATATAAACCCTAAAAATTACTAACCCTTGGGGTGACGATACTTGAGAAGGTTAACAAGGGATAATTCTAGTTCAACACCAACCCAAAAGGAAAACCTTTGAAGCCCTTTTTACCTTAGAAGCTTCTTCTCTTCTTCAAGTTTTATATGTAAAACAATATATATTAATTGGTTCCTCTTCAACCTAAAACCATCTCACTCACCAAAAACTTCTCGAATTCATGGAAATTCCCAAGCATGCACATGCCAATAGGTCTTATGAAGATTTTGATCCTTTGTTTATGTGGCGTAGAGAAGAGGGTCGTGACACCCTTGAACTTCATCTTCCAGGCATGTTCCATTGCATTTCTCCATGTTTTTTAATTGCTTCATCTCTTCATGTTTTTCCATGTTACGTAAGAACGTTAGCAGAAAAAGTTGTTTTCAGGTTTCAAGAGAGACCAAATACGAATTCAGATAAACCATGTTGGTTTGCTGGTAATATCTGGGGAGCGTCCTTCGGAAGGAAACAGATGGAAGCGTTTCAAGAAAGAGTTCGAAATCCCATCATACTGCAACGACGATGCAATCCATGGCAATATGATGCAGAGCATTCTTTCAGTGGTGATGCCAAAGAAAAGCTCTCAGATTCTTCAAGAGGAGCAAGAAATGAAGGAAGAGAAAAGGGGAAACAAGAGAAAAGGAGAGAGTGAAATATCAGAAGAAAATGATATGAAAGATGATGCAGAGTACCATTTTGAAGAAGATGATGAAAGGGTTCCGCAGGAAACAACAAGAGATGTTGCCCTAAAGTTCATGCTTGTCATGGTTCTGATATTGGTTGCAGCAAGTTACATATCAGATGTAAGCAAAAGCCTCATGGCTCAAGCTGCTTCGTATTTTCACAACTAGAATCAGGCTGCTTCTGTAAATTTTATTCATGTCAATAACGAGAAATTTTATATAATAATTTACTTATAATTCTGTTTTTAGGAGTTGGAGTTTGAAATGAGTATGGTTTTGATTTTCAAAAATTAAAGTTTATTTTTCACTCTTCTAAAATAGAAACAAAAAATTGTTCTAGTTTCTAAACACTAAACTAAAAGATTAAAAGTAGTTTAATCTTGAAATACTCATATTTTTCTTTTACTTTTCAGAGATTAACAAAATTCTTTTTAAATTTGAAATAAAAACTAGAATTACCCAAATGTAACCATAAATCGTAATTTATTTTATGAAAATTTTACTGTACGAATTGTTGTTAATTTACTTTTCGAATAGATATAGAATGATGCAACTAAGAATAAATCTATTTTTATTTTTTGTCTGTATAATCTTACGACCTAAATGCAAATTTAGTTTATTGTATGATAATAAAAAAAACTACTATTAATAATTTTTTTATATTTAAATGATCAAAATAAAATTACTAGTGAAAGAAATATTAATTATGAAATAATAATTTAAATTTTGACTTTATATTTTTATTTTTTATTTAGATAGATATAATTAAAGTTATTTTATTAAAAGATTAATTTTTAAATTTATATTTTAGTGGAATTCATTTTAAAATTAATTTGATTTAAATTTACTTAAAATCTATTATTTTTATTTGAATTTATATTTTAAAAAATTGTTTTTAAATAATTTTATTAAAAATTAAAAGAAATATATAAAAATATTTGTGATATTGATGAATACTGTGTGTATAAAAGAAGTCTGGGAATATTTTTTCCAGAGATACTCAATGAGTAATAGGGCAGCTAAGGAAGCAAATACTTATGGAAAATGATATTTTGACACCAATTTTTGACACCATTTTGACATTGCACACGTGTTAAAATGTTGTTGGACGATTTCAAATTAAAAAAAAAACTTTGGTTTTTTTCTTCCAAATGTTCTTGTCTCAGTTTTTTTTAATTTGAAATCATCCAACCACATTTTGACACATGTGCAGTGTCAAAATGGTGTCAAAAATTAGTGTTAAAATATCATTTTCCAATACTTATAGATGGAATTGTTAGCGGATAACTGACCCGTTCTCTCTGATTGTATCAAACATATATCACAAAAAGCGTCTCGATATTATGACAAGTTAACACCAATTTGACACTATGACGTGGCAGTCTCCGATTGTTTAAATTTTTGTTTTTAAAAAAAATAAAAAAAATACTTCAAAAGTTAGGATCAAATTTGAAAATCTGAATTCCGATTTTGCCCTTGACCTTTTTAATTTGAAAGAAACGTTTTCATTCTTCTCATTTGTACGTTTGCCCTTGCCTCTTTCCGGTTTGTTTGTGGCCGTCGTTCTTGGCCATCGCTCACGCCATCCTCTTGGTTGTCTTGTTGGACGTGCTTGCCTTGTTCGCCATCGTTGCACGGAATTGGTGTTGGTCTGTAATTGCTTCGATTTTGGTGTGGTTGTGTCATCCGTTGGTTAGGAAATGACAAGTTCTTCAACGAAGGTAAGCGCCTTCATCGTTTTCAAATGGTCTATTTTCGTATTCTCCGTTTTGTTTGAATTTCGAAGTAATATTTGTTTTTGGGTTTTGAACATTTGCGGTTGATGTAGTTGACGGTTAGGCACTCATTTTCCACGAACTATATATCAACTTTGACGAACGAACTGATAGAGGAGCACCGGTCATTGATTTGTGGGACTCCTTTTGGTTGGTTCCTAGAGGTGAGTCCTAAAGTTAGGTTGGCTAGGAATATTTTGAGTGAATTAGTTGTGAAGTGGGTTGACTGTAATGGTTGTTTTGTAATCGGAGATAAAGAAGTCCGTATGACTGAGAATGACTTTTGTTTAGGTCTAGGGTTGAGTATAGATGGTAAGGACTTGAACTTGAAAGAAAATTATAAAAAAAGTTCATGTGTTAAATATGTAGGGAAAGACACAAAAGATTTGGATTTGGTTTACAAATGTATGATGACGAAACGTAAGAACAAGATTCCTTCTTCTGATTTTTGTAGTTTGTATATTTTAGTTGGGATATCTGAGTTATTATTCCCCAATCGTAGTGGTAGAGTGTTTGAAGTATTGTATGAAATTGTTGATGATTTAAGTGGGTTGGGTAATTATTGTTGGGGTAGTATAGTGTACCGTTACTTGGTACGTAGTTTGGCCAAGGCTTCAGATGGATTGAAGAAAGGAAAAGGCATAAGCAATGTTTACATTAATGGATGCACTTACATGCTGCAGGTAATATGATTAGATTAAAATTAAATTGTAATTGTGTTGTCAGTTGTTGATTCAATTTTATTTTTGAGTAGCGTTTGTGATGATGAATTTTTGGTAGGTTTGGTTATGTGAGAAATTTATAGCTCCGAAAGGTGAAATACATAAATGTCCTAGAATTTTGCATTGGATGACTGTACATTTGGGAGACAACATTGTGAAACAAGCTTTGGAAAGTGGTGTGGTATGATGTTTAATGATTGAGTTATTTATTTTACGATGTATGTGTTGGTGGTGTAATATAATTTGTTGAATTTCAGGTTCTTGATGAATTTGATTTTGGCGCAACGAAAGATTAACAAAAATGACGAACCTTGCCTGAAAACTAAAGTTGATAAAGCACCATCTGCAAATAAATTACTGAAACGAAGCTTGAAAGATAGTGTTATGCAGACGTTGGTTCGCCAGCAAAAACTAGTTGCAGGGCTTAAAATGGAGGTTGTTAAGTTGGAGAAAGAAGTTGCGTTTGAAAAGTCTAGACGAAGAGCACCAGAGGAAGGTGGACCGAGTGTGGCACGTGAAGATCCTTCCTTCTCCCCGGGAGGCATTTCCCCGGAAGGCATTTCATCCAGAGCCATGTCCACTGATTCAACTGCATTGAAGACTTATGTCAGGAAGGGTTCACGACCGCGGTTGAAGAGCAAAGCTCTTAGAACTCCTTTTACTGGAACTTTAAGAATAAAACATGTGTGACCTGGAGATATCTTCACCGATTTTAAACTTTCGTTGATGTTGATAGATGTTGGTTTGTTGAAAGATTTGTTTAGTAATTTCAATTGTAATGAATGTTATATTAAACTTTAAATTTTTGACATGGTATTGAAGTTAAATGAATGAGTTGTGTGATTGCCCAAGGGAAATAATTTTACTATGCAGTTGTTAAAAATTACACTTGACAGATATTGTTATTCATATTGGACTTAATGTATGAAAGAAACAATGCATGTGGACATAGGCAACATTCTTTGTTGAATAAATTAACCTGGTTCATTGAAAAAGGGGGTTGTTTTTCATGATTTTGGGTTTAGCTTGTGTGTGGGGGGTGGAGACATGAATTTGGGGACCCCAAATTCCATATAGGAAGGTGTTGTGTACAGTCAAAGTGGTGGGATGAAATTGTGGGTCAAGTGCAGTGAAAAAGGGTGTGGTAATCGTTTACAATGTGTTGGTAAACGTTTACGCGAGTGTTTTGTCCATTTTGTACAGAAAGTTCTTCACAAGGAACCCGTTTTTTGTACACAGGGGACCATTACGTCTAATCTTAACTTTTTGGCAAATATGGTTTGGTATTTGATGATTTTGGGTTTAGCTTGTGTGTGGGGGGTGGAGAACTGAATATGGGGACCCCAAATTTCAAGGAGGAAGGTGTTGTGTTCAGCCAAAGGGGTGGGATGAAATTGTGGGTCAAGTCTAGTGAAAAAGGGTGTGGTAATCGTTTACAATGTGTTGGTAAACGTTTAGGCCAGTGTTTTGTCCATTTTGTACAGAAATTTCATCACAAGGAACCCTTTTTTTGTACACAGGGGACCATTACGTCTAATCTTAACTTTTTGACAAATTTGGTTTGGTATTTGATGATTTGGGTTTAGCTTGTGTGTGGGGGGTGGAGAACTGAATTTGGGGACCCCAAATTCCATGGAGGAAGGTGTTGTGTTCAGACAAAGTGGTGGGATGAAATTGTGGGTCAAGTGCAGTG
This sequence comes from Vigna mungo, assembly GCA_036885675.1. Taxonomy (NCBI): domain Eukaryota; kingdom Viridiplantae; phylum Streptophyta; class Magnoliopsida; order Fabales; family Fabaceae; genus Vigna; species Vigna mungo. The sequence goes on along the minus strand of CP144695.1, from coordinate 30,814,696 downwards.
AAAAAGGGTATGTTAATCGTTTACAATGTGCTGGTAAACGTTTACGCGAGTGTGTTGTCCATTTTTTACAGAAAGTTCTTCACAAGGAACCCTTTTTTTGTACATAGGGGACCATTACGTCTAATCTTAACTTTTTGGCAAATTTGGTTTGGTATTTGATGATTTTGGGTTTAGCTTGTGTGGGGGGGGGGGAGGGTAGAGAACTGAATTTGGGGACCCCAAATTCCATGGAGGAAGGTGTTGTGTTCAGCCAAAGTGGTGGGATGAAATTGTGGGTCAAGTGCAGTGAAAAAGGGTGTGGTAATCGTTTACAATGTGTTGGTAAACGTTTACGCCAGTGTTTTGTCCATTTTGTACAGAAATTTCTTCACAAGGAACCCTTTTTTTGTACACAGGGGACCATTACGTCTAATCTTAAATTTTTGGCAAATTTGAGTTGGTATTTGATGATTTGGGTTTAACTTGTGTGTGGGTGGGTGGAGAACTGAATTTGGGGACCCCAAATTCCATGGAGGAAGGTGTTGTGTTCAGCCAAATTGGTGGGATGAAATTGTGGGTCAAGTGCAGTGAAAAAGGGTGTGGTAAACGTTTACAATGTGCTGGTAAACATTTACGCGAGTGTTTTGTCCATTTTGCACAGAAAGTTCTTCACAAGGAACCCTTTTTTTGTACAAAGGGGACCATTACGTCTAATCTTAACTTTTTGGCAAATTTGGTTTGGTATTTGATGATTTGGGTTTAGCTTGTGTGTGGGGGGTGGAGAACTGAATTTGGGGACCCCAAATTCCATGGAGGAAGGTGTTGTGTTCAGCCAAATTGGTGGGATGAAATTGTGGGTCAAGTGCAGTGAAAAAGGGTGTGGTAAACGTTTACAATGTGCTGGTAAACATTTACGCGAGTGTTTTGTCCATTTTGCACAGAAAGTTCTTCACAAGGAACCCTTTTTTTGTACAAAGGGGACCATTACGTCTAATCTTAACTTTTTGGCAAATTTGGTTTGCTATTTGATGATTTTGGGTTTAGCTTGTGTGTGGGGGGTGGAGAACTGAATTTGGGGACCCCAAATTCCATGGAGGAAGGTGTTGTGTTCAGCCAAAGTGGTGGGATGAAGTTGTGGGTCAAGTGTAGTGAAAAAGAGTGTGGTAATCGTTTACAATGTGTTGGTAAACGTTTACGCGAGTGTTTTGTCCATTTTGTACAGAAAGTTCTTCACAAGGAACCATTTTTTTGTACACAGGGAACCATTCCGTCTAATCTTAACTTTTTGGCAAATTTGGTTTGGTATTTGATGATTTTGGGTTTAGCTTGTGTGTGGGAGGTGGAGAATTGCATTTGAGGACCCCAAATTCCGTGGAGGAAGGTGTTGTGTTCAGCCAAAGTGGTAGGATTAAATTGTGGGTCAAGGGCAGTGAAAAAGGGTTATAATGTGTTGGTAAACGTTTACGCGAGTGTTTTGTCCATTTTGTACAGAAATTTCTTCACAAGGAACCTTTTTTTTGTACACAAGGGACCATTACGTCTAATCTTAACTTTTTGGCAAATTTGGTTTGGTATTTGATGATTTGGGTTTAGCTTGTGTGTGGGGGGTGGAGAACTGAATTTGGGGACCCCAAATTCCATGAAGGAAGGTGTTGTGTTCAGCCAAAGTGGTGGGATGAAATTGTGGGTCAAGTGCAGTGAAAAAGGGTGTGGTAATCGTTTAAAATGTGGTGGTAAACGTTTACGCGAGTGTTTTGTCCATTTTGTACTGAAAGTTCTTCACAAGGAACCCGTTTTTTGTACACAGGGGACCATTACGTCTAATCTTAACTTTTTGGTAAATTTGGTTTGGTATTTGATGATTTTGGGTTTAGCTTGTGTGTGGGGGGTGGAGAACTGAATTTGGGGATCCCAAATTCCATGGAGGAAGGTGTTGTGTTCAGCCAAATTGGTGGGATGAAATTGTGGGTCAAGTGCAGTGAAAAAGGGTGTGGTAATCGTTTACAATTTGTTGGTAAACGTTTACGCGAGTGTCTTGTCCATTTTGTACACAAATTTCTTTACAAGGAACCCTTTTTTTGTACACAGGGGACCATTACGTCTAATCTTAACTTTTTGGCAAATTTGGTTTGGTATTTGATGATTTGGGTTTAGCTTGTGTGTGGGGGGTGGAGAACTGAATTTGGGGACCCCAAATTCCATGGATGAAGCTGTTGTGTTCAGCCAAAGTGGAGGGATGAAATTGTGGGTCAAATGCAGTGAAAAAGGGTGTGGTAATCATTTACAATATGCTGGTAAACATTTACGCGAGTGTTTTGTCCATTTTGTACAGAAAGTTCTTCACAAGGAACCCTTTTTTTGTACATAGGGGACCATTACGTTTAATCTTAACTTTTTGGCAAATTTGGTTTGGTATTTGATGATTTGGGTTTAGCTTGTGTGTGGGGGGTGGAGAACTGAATTTGGGGACCCCAAATTCCATGGAGGAAGGTGTTGTGTTCAGCCAAAGTGGTGGGATGAAATTGTGGGTCAAGTGTAGTGAAAAAGAGTGTGGTAATCGTATACAATGTGTTGGTAAACGTTTACGCGAATGTTTTATCCATTTTGTACAGAAAGTTCTTCACAAGGAACCCCTTTTTTGTACACAGGGAACCATTATGTCTAATCTTAACTTTTTGGCAAATTTGGTTTGGTATTTGATGATTTTGGGTTTAGCTTGTGTGTGAGGGGTGGAGAACTGAATTTGAGGACCCCAAATTCCATGGAGGAAGGTGTTGTGTTCAGTCAAAGTGGTGGGATGAAATTGTGGGTCAAGTTCAGTGAAAAAGGGTTACAATGTGTAGGTAAACGTGTACGCGAGTGTTTTGTCCATTTTGTACAGAAATTTCTTCACAAGGAACCCTTTTTTTGTACACAGGGGACCATTACGTCTAATCTTAACTTTTTGGCAAATTTGGTTTGGTATTTGATGATTTAGGTTTAGCTTGTTTGTGGGTGGTGGAGAACTGAATTTGGGGACCCCAAATTTCATGGAGGAAGGTGTTGTGTTCAGCCAAAGTGGTGGGATGAAATTGTGGGTCAAGTGCAGTGAAAAAGGGTGTGGTAGTCGTTTATAATGTGCTCATAAACGTTTACGCGAGTGTTTTGTCGATTTTGTACAGAAAGTTCTTCACAAGGAACCCGTTTTTTGTACAGAGGGGACCATTACGTCTAATCTTAACTTTTTGGTAAATTTGGTTTGGTATTTGATGATTTTGGGTTTAGCTTGTGTGTGGGGCGTGGAGAATTGAATTTGGGGACCCCAAATTCCATGGAGGAAGGTGTTGTGTTCAGCCAAAGTGGTGGGATGAAATTGTGGGTCAAGTGCAGTGAAAAAGGGTGTGGTAGTCGTTTACAATGTGCTCATAAACATTTACGCGAGTGTTTTGTCCATTTTGTACAGAAAGTTCTTCACAAGGAACCCGTTTTTTGTACACAGGGGACCATTACGTCTAATCTTAACTTTTTGGTAAATTTTGTTTGGTATTTGATGATTTTGGGTTTAGCTTGTGTGTAGGGGGTGGAGAATTGAATTTGGGGACCCCAAATTCCATGGAGGAAGGTGTTGTGTTCAGCCAAATTGGTGGGATGAAATTGTGGGTCAAGTGCAGTGAAAAAGGGTGTGGTAATCGTTTACAATGTGTTGGTAAATGTTTACGCGAGTGTTTTGTCCATTTTGTACAGAAATTTCTTCACAAGGAACCCGTTTTTTTTACACAGGGGACCATTACGTCTAATCTTAACTTTTTGGTAAATTTTGTTTGGTATTTGATGATTTTGGGTTTAGCTTGTTTGTGGGCGGTGGAGAACTGAATTTGGGGACCCCAAATTCCATGGAGGAAGGTGTTGTGTTCAGCCAAAGTGGTGGGATGAAATTGTGGGTCAAGTGCAGTGAAAAAGGGTATGTTAATCGTTTACAATGTGCTGGTAAACATTTACGCGAGTGTGTTGTCCATTTTTTACAGAAAGTTCTTCACAAGGAACCCTTTTTTTGTACATAGGGGACCATTACGTCTAATCTTAACTTTTTGGCAAATTTGGTTTGGTATTTGATGATTTTGGGTTTAGCTTGTGTGGGGGGGGGGAGGGTAGAGAACTGAATTTGGGGACCCCAAATTCCATGGAGGAAGGTGTTGTGTTCAGCCAAAGTGGTGGGATGAAATTGTGGGTCAAGTGCAGTGAAAAAGGGTGTGGTAATCGTTTACAATGTGTTGGTAAACGTTTACGCCAGTGTTTTGTCCATTTTGTACAGAAATTTCTTCACAAGGAACCCTTTTTTTGTACACAGGGGACCATTACGTCTAATCTTAAATTTTTGGCAAATTTGAGTTGGTATTTGATGATTTGGGTTTAACTTGTGTGTGGGTGGGTGGAGAACTGAATTTGGGGACCCCAAATTCCATGGAGGAAGGTGTTGTGTTCAGCCAAAGTGGTGGGATGAAATTGTGGGTCAAGTGCAATGAAAAAGGGTGTGGTAATCGTTTACAATGTGCTGGTAAACATTTACGCGAGTGTTTTGTCCATTTTGTACAGAAAGTTCTTCACAAGGAACCCTTTTTTTGTACATAGGGGACCATTACGTCTAATCTTAACTTTTTGGCAAATTTGGTTTGGTATTTGATGATTTTGGGTTTAGCTTGTGTGTGTGGGGGGGGGGGGGGTGGAGACTTGAATTTGGGGACCCCAAATTCCATGTAGGAAGGTGTTGTGTACAGTCAAAATGGTGGGATGAAATTGTGGGTCAAGTGCAGTGAAAAAGGGTGTGGTAATCGTTTACAATGTGCAGGTAAACGTTTACGCGAGTGTTTTGTCCATTTTGTACAAAAAGTTCTTCACAAGGATGTAAACTTTTATTGTAATATCATTGTTGTGATGGTGAACCTCAAAGACAACGTCTCGTTCCAGCAAGCCATATTGCCTGCAAAATTATTTCCAACCTTTTCCAAATTTTGTTGAATTTCTTGAATGTAAAACCAAAACCTTGCACATGACGCCATCGTTATGACCAAGAAGCACAACCTCTTTGAAGCCTCTGTTCCTAATTTCGTTTGCAAATGTTGTGCGCAAGTCCTGTAGAATTATGATGATGAAGTCATTGACATTCAGGACTATTAATACTGATGAAAATAACGTAAGATAATTAAAACTATTTAATACGTACCAAATGACTTCCTTAACATTGTGATTTAGTCAATTTTACAGCGAACAGTGACGAATCAGGATGATAAGTACAGAGATCAATGAAATATTGCCTATTGTTGTCCGTGCAAGGACCAAAGTATATTATTATTTTGAAGCTATTGTTACCGTGATACTGGAAGGTAATTTGGGCATCGTTAACCCTATAATGATAAACGTTTTTCAGTGATAACCATCCAGTCGTAATTCTAGGATGGGTGACGTTCATGTTATAGGTTACCAAATGTGTGTGACCGTGATTGTCCATCAACGACCATGTACTTCCTAATTCGGTTTCAAATGCCGCAGCGAAATGCCTATCGACCCACCCATATTGCTGCACTAATTGTTTGAAAAAATGAAAAATAATAAATGCGTGAAGAAAAGATTTTAGAATTGAAAACATGATTACAATATCTGTGAGGTAGATGGTTGAGAACTCTCACAACATTGTTGATGTTGCATTGCTTGATGACGCCGCCATGGTTTTCAGAATAAGATAGTGAAAGTATGGATAGCTTTGTGTTAGTGTATTATAAGAATACGTGGGAAAGGAATTTATAGGTTCTTAACTTGTTTGTTGATGCCTTCCTAAATTTTTGATCAAACCATGACTTTCAATATATGGGTAATAGTAATGTTGACTGTCATTGGGAAGTTGTTGCAGACTTAAATGACTTTTAATGGCCCCGTAGTGATGCCTTTCAATGTCCTATTTATATAGTCAAAATGTTGACCCAAAAAATGAATGAAAAAGTAATGGTCCATAAATGCATTTCATAATACTTTAATACTACACAAATGAATTTTACAATATTAATACACTAGTCAAACCGTTTCACCAAACAATGAATGAAAATTTAATGCTCCATAAATGCATTTTAGTAAATGAATGACCTAGAGGACCATGGTTTGGGTGATGCAAAGACTGCATGTTGGAAAAGAGCATGTAAACGTTTACCATTATGGTGTAAACGATTACTCGAAAATAAATTGGTTTTTGTACAAAAACTTCTTCTACAAGAGCCAGTTTTGACACAACAGGGGACCATTGTATGAAATTATTAAAATATACCATTCAGAAACAGGACTATCATTTGTTGTAAAACAAAAACACTACATTTCTAAACTCCAAATACTATAGAAAGATAACATTGTAATGTGAACAACAATAGATAATAACGAAAAGAAGGTAATAATAAAAGCACATTCTACGAAGTATGGTCGTTGTCATAGCGGGTTTAGAAATGCCGCATTTGTTCGTCAATGTTTCCAACACGCGAATCCAACGACTCAAATATTTTCCCATCGACAACTCCATGTTGGAGAATTGCGTTTGAAAAGCATCAAATTTGGTCTCCACGGTAATCTGGAAGTTTTGAAAACGGGTGTCGACGGTGTCTAATCTTGAACCAACATAACACTGCATTTCTTGGATTCGGTTCAACACATCGTTTAGTGATGTCGATGAACTCCCTTCATTAGTATGCTGTTGTAATGGCACTTCAGGTTGTGGTTTGTGTGTCTTCTTTTTTGCAACTCACTCTCCTTCTTCGTTTTGCACATAACCAAATGACCCTATTACTTCAGATCCTATGATTAGACTGGAGTTAAAAGCCTTAGTGGAATCAGTTTCAGTGGGGACTTCAAACAGGTCCAAGAACATGCTTATCAGATGAGGATATGACAATTTTGCTTTGTCCTTTAATGCATTTTTCATCTTCTTTCTCATGAGATGTCCCCAGTTAATTGGCATGTTATTGAAAAGTGCCCACAGTATGACAAAGTCCTCTTCGGATGCTTGTCCGTTATTGGTTGCACGAGGAAGTAAAATTCTAGTCAGAACATAATGAAGAATCCTAGGTTGCACCTTCATTCTCCCTACTAGAATTCTTCCATGTATGTCAGCATCATCTACGCACACCAGTTGGCGAGCACTTATGGAATTGTAGTCGTCTTTCCACTCATCCACCATTTTGCCTTCGTACCTAACACCACCGGATGGGAGTGAAGCCAATTCATTGAAAACTTTTGGGCTTATTTTTAATGATTTCCCTCTGACTTCACTTCGAATAACCCCTGTAGGCGAAATTGTCATGTTGTTGTAGAAGACTTTTACTAATTCCGGGTAGATATCTCTTCTTAAGGAAACAAATTGTAGCAGTCCAACCTCCGACAATATGTCGTAGAACTGAAAATTGCGCCCTTCGAACCACCCATCTTCGAGAAATTTGCTTTCCAAGATATCGCGATGAAAAAATTGGGTAGCATATCTCTAATATTGTTCACCATTAGAGAAAAGTGCATTGTTTGGAGAAGGTGGTGATGATGATGTCGAATATGGTGTTGATGGCGTTGGGGATGGTGGTGGGGATGGGGTCGGGCTACGGCGGCGACGACGTCCACCACGAGATGAAGACGCCCTTTGTATCTTCTTAGGACAATCAGCCATTGAAGCAAGAGATGGGAATGTAAAACGAAAATGGAAGTAAGAAGGTTACTTGGAAAATTTTACTAGTTGGAAAACATCAAGTATACACGTCGTGAGATGGGGGACGTGGTTAGACAATTTTATTAACGATGGATGTTAAATGGGGGACGTGGGTAGTTGAATTGACGCAACACGTTAATTACAGGTCATTAGTATTAGGGCTGCATTTATTGTAATCGTTTACACTCAATTGGTAAACGATTACCCCCACATAAATCTGCCCAATCAGTGAATTTCAATCACACACTATTCCATCAAATTTTAGAAAACATTAATTGATTCAAAGAGAAATATATATTTTAACTCGTAAGTACATATTGACGTCATACAATATTGTCATCATAGTTGTTATGTACAACATTTAACAAAGACATAAATCCAGATACCGCCAATTGTGATTCTTGTGATACTTGGTAAGATTGGTAAGATTGTGATGCAATCGGGGTGAATTCTGTTCGTTCTGTCACAGCGTGCAATGTTGTATCCTGAAAGCAAATAATGGTTATAAATTAGAAATCTGATTATAATGTAACGTAGAAACATCAAACAAGTAAAGCCTTCATTTACTCACTGAATCATCAACTCATGTTGTTGTAGTTGTTTTTTTTGAAGTTCTTCTTCTTTGACTGGTTTTTTTTCCAAGGTTGACTTAAGTCTATTGGTTCGTGGTCTTCCCTTACGCTTAACTTGTACTGGGCTACACCCAAGTACATCATCACGTGCACCACCACTGTCCTGTATTGTAGGGGAATCTGGCTTCTCTTATCTTAGTTCGCCCCCATCACGAATAATGTTATTTATGATGGAGGAACTACATCCAAACTTGTGTCGCAGCAGATCAAGATCTTTTTTCAGTGGTTCAGAATAACCTTCGGACTCACATGCAACCTTTGCGATCTCATAGAAATGTTTGCACAACATTTGGTATCTTTGCATGGATGGTTGTTGGTTGGCATTACTATACGAGGCTGTAATTAGAGTGTGCCTTCTACGGACATTTTTACTCCAACGCCGTAGAACGTATTTCACGGGCACACTGTAAAAATCTTCCTGTCCGAAAACCAACAGGGCATGTCGACAAATAATGCCTCTGAACTCAAAGAGAAGACAAGAACAGGTATCCTGTTTTGTCAGTGGATCAAACTGCACTTTGTAAAATTTATTTGAACATTTTCCTTCCCACATTTGCTCCTCTTTGATTGTGTAAATATTGCAGTCGTTGTCGGTAATCATTTGTTTGATAAAACAATTCATCCGTGATCGAAATTCTTTTTGCACTTCTTCAAACTTTTCATGTGTGTACTCAAGTTGGAATTGTCTCTCAATGGGTGACTGCGACCCACAACCAATTGTGGTATTAAGGGAGGAGAAATCAGCTTGTGTTTCTTTTTGGGCCTTCACCTTTAGTGCATTGTCGTATTGCACCACAAATTGTTGGAGTGAGGTACTTGAATTTATAAATTCATCAAAGAAAGCATTCATTCCCACACTTCGTTGTGTAGTTGACATTCCTGCCCAGAAATCATTCCTTAGGTAACAAGGAACCCATTTATGTCTTTCTTTATACAAACTAAATAACCATTCATTATCCTCCAATCCATACGTGTTAACTAAATCAGGCCACCTATTCTCAAACTCCGTCGGACAACCACAATCATAGATAAGTACGTTGAGATGACTTTTGATGTTAAGATATTGTTTATAGCCGTTAAATTTTTCGGGCACTTTTTTCATTATATGCCATAAACACCACCTATGCCTACTATTAGGAAAGACTTCTTTGATGGCATTCGCCATTGCTCTACATTGATCAGTGATAATCCCATCTGGGGCCTTGTTACCCATGCATCTCATCCAAGATTCGAACAACCAAACAAAAGATGAAGTGTCTTCAGACGATAGCAATCCACATCCGAGTAAAATCGAGTGACCGTGATGGTTAACTCCAACAAACGGCGCAAAAGGCATTTCATACTTATTAGTCAAATATGTTTTGTCAAAGAGATTACATCACCGAATTCTTGACAAGCTGCTCTACTTCTTGCATCAGCCCAAAACACACTACATATTCTATTGCCTTTCATCTAATTCAATGTCATAAAAAAAGTCATTATTCAAATCATTCATGGACGAAAAGTGTCTTAACAGGGCTTGTCCATCTCCGTCTTTGCATAATGATCTTATGTGTTGTCCGATGTAGTTTCTAGCATCTCTCTCCATGAAATCCATGTTATCGAATCCCCCGACATCGCTGACAATACTGAGGAAACTCTTATTTAGCTTGACTCCAGCATCATCATTGACCTGTAATGTTCGTTTTGCTTGCATGCTAAGTTTCCTATTCGCAGCAAATAACTTTGAATTCTTTGGGCATAGGTCATGATTGTGCTGTAAGTTAACCGTCCTTATATACCATTTATCATCCTTCTTTGAAATGGTTATGCCAGCAAGACATTGGTTTGTTTGGGTAGGAAGGGTTTTCACCTCAGGGTTTATTGATGACACGTATTTCCCTTCCCTGGAGCAAACTAATCTCAAATAACTAACATTGTTGTTGTTATCCTTTCTAGAATTTCTTGTCCTAACAGAAAAGCCTTCTGTAATAGCATATTATGTATAAAACTTTTTCGCTTCGTCCATGGACTGAAAACACACATGCAGTCTTGGTTCATCTTCCAAATTACATTCGTTAGGGAGATCACAATGCATATCAGATTCAGGCATTCCAATAGTATTGCTTCTACTGCGTGTACTGTCATCCATGTAACGAAAGTAATCCCACCCTGATTAATGTGGTCAAATAAACACAAGAAGCAATTCAAACAACATAATATTTTCCAATAATAAATTATAACAAAAAGTTGTACAAACATTCTTTGACGACATTGGAAATGTAAAAGGTAAGAATAAAGTTAAATGGGAGAACAGTAGAAGACTTGACTTTCTCTTTGAATGTAATAAAGAAGATGGTTACATGTTCTTACCCACACAAGACGTATTTATGGCTGCCTTTAATGAAGGTTAAACCTTGCTCACCAAACTGCAGTAGATATTTATGTGAAGCCTTCGTAGAAGTAAATGTTACATACTCGAAAAGATGGTGGTGAGGTATGTCTTTAATGAAAAAGGTGGATGGAAGATGAAGTCAATGTCAGCAAGGTTCAGCTCCAAGGAAAACAATGGAAGTGTTACGGATGGAACAAGTAACCCACCAATACCACCAGTATACAATGGGTTTTCTCTCTCATAACTACCATTAATTGCAAAAGTCACTTCTTGAAACCCCACATTAAATGCATGTACATTCAAGCAAGCAAAAAAAAATTTCTCTTTCACCTATATGTGTAAAAAAGCAACAGGCTCTTCACTCAATAAAGTTTATATCATTAAATGATCCATCCATTAAGATTAAAAAATTAAAAAATGTAATATAATAATATTACAATTACTGCAAATGATAAATTAATTCAAATAAATTTTAATGACAAATCTTTCAAAAGACTTCTATATATACTTCTGTCATGACCATCATCATTGAACTAAATTTAGTGTATTTGTAAGGACATTAATTATATTAATTATTTTTGTTTTCTCTTCTGATGTCTTCTAATACTTGTGTGGATTTCTGTTTTCTTGCAGATTGAGGAACGACTAACATGGATGCCTGGGAAGACCTTGTGTATGATGATGATGTCCTTGAATCCTTTCTGAAAAAATGTGATTCTTCAGAATCACTCATACCTGGTCCAGCAGGTAATGTTCAAGCTGCTATGTTGAATAAAATAAGCAGTGAAGAACCTAAATCCACACAAGAATTTGCTCTTCAAGTTGCTCAAGCTACATTTGAAAGAGATTTCAATTCAAATGCGTGGATATGGGCTGAAATGTTTCTCCAACACCATGGTACGACTTACATGAAAACCATGTTTGTCCACATTTACGTTTTGTATTTGTAAGTTGTCCTATGTTAATCAAATTACTTTGACAAATGCAGAACTCGTTACTGATGGAAAAATGGAGAACTTGAACTCCCTTATAGAGGCAAAATCTTCCTGGGTACTTCCAGTTGTTGCTTGCCTATTGAAAGAATGCAAACCTAACGGTTTGGGAGACATGCAACTCACAATCAAGGTATTATTATGTTGTCAAGTTACAGATTTGCATGTTAATGGCAACTAATGATTGGTTATATGTGCACAGGATCCTTCAGGCACAATGCAGGCTTCGTTGCACAAGAAAGTTCTTCAAGATCCTGAATTTGGGAAATCATATTGGTGTTGGCTCAGTTATGATACTGAATCTTGTAAGACAACATTCTGAAAATAACATCAACTAAGCTATAACAGCCTATATTGATGAATCTTAAAGTCACTTCGTATTTTCATACAGGTACCAGTATTCAGTGTCTTTCGAGCAAAGCAGTACCTCAATATAGTGCATCGCAACGTCGTGAAGGTGTTTCCGGCTGACATTGAACCACCAACGATTGAACTAGTTAAACAAACACCAAAACCTGTTATTCGCCTACCTATGTGGGCAGAGAACAACAAGCATGTCAATGAAATCCTCAAGAAATTCATTCCACCACCATCTGACCAACCATCAACGTCCACAGAACCAAACACCAATTAGTCTAATTATGATATATTTTGTTATATATTTTGTTATGCAGATGAACTTTTTCTTTCTATGGATAACTGTAATATGCTATTATGACAACTTCAAAAAGTTATTCGCGATAACTTGTATGTTTCAGTTGTGTTTATGTTTATCATTGAAACGGTATTTTGTAATATTATGCATTAAGATATCCTAATCCAATGTTGGACATTGCTTTCAGCCTTAAATGATTTGTATCTATCACATTAATCAAAGTTGGTCCTCTTGGTTACAAAAAGTGGCTCCTTGTGGTCAAGTTTCTGTATAGATTGTCAATTTCTCTCGCGTAAACGATTACATAGGGCTGTAAACGTTTACCATATCATGTTTTCACTGAACTTGATGAAAGGACTCTGTTGGCACAATTCCTTCCACCTTGGGTGGCAAACCTTGGCCTCCAACACTCCAATAACTACTTACCTTCAATTTGCAATGACATGCACTGGCCTCATGTGAAAAACTCACAGAAATCAGACTTGGTCCCCTCTGTTAAAAAAAGTGGCTCCTTGTGGTCAAGTTTCTGTACAGATTGTCAATTTCTCTCGCGTAAACGATTACATAGGGCTGTAAACGTTTACCAGGTCCTATTTTCACTGAACTTGATGAAAGGACTCTGTTGGCACAATTCCTTCCACCTTGGGTGGCAAACCTTGGCCTCCAACACTCCAATAACTACTTACTTACCTTCAATTTGCAATGACATACACTGGCCTCATGTGAAAAACTCACAGAAATCAGACTTGGTCCCCTGCGTTTAAAAAAGTGGCTCCTTGTGGTCAAGTTTCTGTCCAAATTGTCAATTTCTCTCGCGTAAACGATTACATAGGGCTGTAAACGTTTACCAGGTCCTGTTTTCACTGAACTTGATGAAAGGACTCTGTTGGCACAATTCCTTCCACCTTGGGTTGCAAACCTTGGCCTCCAACACTCCAATAACTACTTACCTTCAATTTGCAATGACATGTACTGGCCTCATGTGAAAAACTCACAGAAATCAGACTTGGTCCCCTGCGTTGAAAAAAATGGCTCCTTGTGGTCAAGTTTTTGTACAGATTGTCAATTTCTCTCGCGTAAACGATTACATAGGGCTGTAAACGTTTACCAGGTTTTGTTTTCACTGAACTTGATGAAAGGACTCTGTTGGCACAATTCCTTCCAACTTGGGTGGCAAACCTTGGCCTCCAACACTCCAATAACTACTTACCTTCAATTTGCAATGACATGCACTGGCCTGATGTGAAAAACTCACAGAAATCAGACTTGGTCCCCTGTGTTCAAAAAAGTGGCTCCTTGTGGTCAAGTTTTTGTACAGATTGTCAATTTCTCTCGCGTAAACGATTACATAGGGTTGTAAACGTTTACCAGGTCCTGTTTTCACTAAACTTGATGAAAGGACTCTGTTGGCACAATTCCTTCCACCTTGGATGGCAAACCTTGGCCTCCAACACTCCAATAATTACTTACCATCAATTTGCAATGACATGCACTGGCCTCATGTGAAAAACTCACAGAAATCAGACTTGGTCCCCTGCGTTCAAAGAAGTGGCTCCTTGTGGTCAAGTTTCTGTACAGATTGTTAATTTCTCTCGCGTAAACGATTACATAGGACTGTAAACGTTTACCAGGTCCTGTTTTCAAATAACTAACATTTCCAACTTCCTTATCCACTTAGGTTACTAATTTTACTAACATTGACAAATTCCTTCCCCATTACGAGGTCAAACATCATCTATAACACTATCAACACAGTTTTCAAAACTATTAACTTAAGTTCGTCAATATGAAGAATATACAATCAACAATTGACATTACTATACATTTAAGATAAATACAAACAAATTGTTCGTAATATTGGTTCGATATAAATCATATGGGATTCAAATTAAAATTGCTACACATATATCATTGTTTGTAACAATCGAAACTTAGTACAATGGAAGATGAATACATATAACACTGTTTGTCTAAATACATATGAAATTAATTTATTAATCATCTATACATATCCATCAAATCCTACAAGAAACCCATATTCATCTAAGGCATCAAATATTCTGATGTTGTCGTTGTCTAGGATCCAATATTTGACATAATTCTTCCTAATTTGACTCAACTCCTCCTAAAAAGAAATATATGTAAACTTTAGATATAACTGACCATATCATCAAAAATTGGATACAATGATATTACATACTTACATATCTGTACTCCGGCATGCTCTTCCCGTTGTATCTATCCTCTTCATCCCAAATTTCAATGGATTTTAACATCATAACTCCACAATCATACCTTAAATAATACAACCATTTATCAATTTATCAGTTATTACAACAAATAATGATGAAATTGGCAAATATTTGAATACAATTATTAAAACAACTTACAAGTTCGGTTGGGGTGGGATATTTGCTTGTTTAACAGACAATGGACCTATACTCCCTTGCGGTCTATTGTACAACATGCAAAAGAATTTGCCCATGTTTTCACCCTAACACAATAAATCATTAACAGGTTCATTAACACATCATTAAATCACATCAACATATTTCATCCAAAAAATGAAGTATGATATCATACCACAAATTTGTCAATTCGTCTCCTATCTCTTACACCCTTCCCCATTGAGTCAATGACATATAATTCTAATGTGCTAATTTTGACTGCATAGCACCACCAGTGATTATCATGTAGAAAGGGCATAAACAACTATAAAGAAACAATAACACATGTCAATGCTTCAACAATGAACATTTGCGAAACATATTCCTTACATAATAAACTAACTAACTCACAAATTCAGCACTCGAAATGTCTCCAAGACCAAATAGATCCGACCTCATATACGACGTGTAACTACTAAGGGAGTACTTGTTTTGATATTCAGGACGTCGTCTTCTAAAGTCAGCCAGAATATGGCCCTATCAAAAATTACTAATGCATCAACCCAGTGCACATTTCTTCAAAAAAAATAATCATACGAAATAACTACAAATGTACCGCATATATGGCATTGAAAATAAGCCTCTTCACAACACCAGTCAACTTTATCTGATTTTGCATCAACATCGATGACGCAAATAACACCACCTACGAAATAAAACCACTACATTAAATGCATACAAAAACAAGACACGTAAATGATTAACAAATGTTACATAAAACTTACCAAGTTATCTACATATTTACGTGGACCTAAACTTTTCATAGACGTTGTATCCAAGAAATCACCCATTATTTCACACACAACTCTGAA
The DNA here is from genome assembly GCA_036885675.1 of Vigna mungo. NCBI lineage: Eukaryota > Viridiplantae > Streptophyta > Magnoliopsida > Fabales > Fabaceae > Vigna > Vigna mungo. The sequence continues at coordinate 30,799,097 of CP144695.1, read as the reverse complement.
AATATTCAAATGTTATTAATTAACACAAATTTCTCTAATAAAATAAAGTCATGAAAATCAATTAAATTACCTATGCCTTCTCTTGTTGTCCAATTGCTTACTGCATGGTACAATCGGTCAACGTCGACATCAGAGGCAGTAGGATAACCAGCATAACTACGGAGAGGAGGAACTACCATAGGTACCAACCCTCCAGGAACATCGCCTTCTCCATCATCAACATGGATATAATCAGGACGATGCCCGGAGGTTCCAGCTTCGTCACCTGCTGGTTCTTCATCCCCAACTCCTAGTTCTTCATCACGTAAAGGGTGGTCATCATCTCCAAAGCCGACATCTTCGTCACCTGCTGGTTGTTCATCCCCAACTCCTGCTTCTTCATCCCCTAAAGGGTGGTCATCATCTCCAAAGCCGACATCTTCGTCACCTGCACCAAGTCCTTCTCCAGGATCTCCAAATGCAGCTTCTTCGTTTTGCATTGGACAGTTACGAAGGTCCATTACCTCCTTCGTTAGCCTTGAAATGTGGCCATGCAATGACGCTATTTCAGAATTGGTCTTTCATCATCTGATTCCTTAATCATTGATGCATTACCCTTTGATTCTTCACCTTTAGAGAACCGATGTCATCCATACCCAACGCAATACGAAGTTCAGCATTATTATGATCCCTTTCACTTACATACCAATCAAGATTTAACTGTAACATAAACAAACATCAACGTTACTCAAATATATCCATCAAAAAATTTAAACATAGTTTAAAAGACTTACATCTCCGGTCTTAAATATTTGTTTGATTGTTTTCTTCTTTGCATTTAACGGGTTCGAAATCCAAATGGGTGGGAACCTCCTGTGACTTGTGTGCCGATGCAGAGAAAATCTTTCGACCGCCCATGCCTTAAATCATCAAAAGCAAACAGTTAGCCAAATAGTAAAATGCTTTAAAAAAACAATAATCAGTAAAACATGTTACTTGCAACGAAGCCACGTTCCCACTAAGACTGAGGGAATTCTTTATTTGTCCAGACATAATCTTCTTCTTTGAGTTATTAAGGCTTTGAACTAGGTGTTTATGAACACATGATACCCAATCATACAAACACAAACTATCTAAGTCGTCTAAAACAGCACAAGGCATGTTTGCGACGTATGTAGATTTCCTAGGCAATAAAAAGGTTACTAAACATACCAAAATATACAACCTACAGACTACGTCAACATGTACTTCTTCATCGTTCACAATCAAGTGAAACATATCAATCAAATCTTGTTTGGTTGTGGTCTTCGGATTAAATATCTCACCAAGGGATCTAACTACACATTCATCTAGAGGAACATCTAGACCACCCATTCCTAAACCGGTTGCCATATATACATCTAAAGTAGTAAACGGAACAAGTTGTTGACTCACCCTAAAACTCACATCATTGCCAACCCACCTTTTAACCATAAACTTCAACAATTTCAAATTCACTTCCACAGGTTTTAGAATTTGGACGCACCAGTGAAACGATGTCATCCTAATGCGCTCTACATGAGAGTTTTTCAATAAACTATTCATTTCAATAACGGTTGCTGATTGCATCGATACACGAAGGCGCCACTATAAATCATTTTAAAAAAATCATAAATACATTACACCAAAACATCATCACCCAAAACATCATCACCCGCACCAAAAAATACCCAAAATTTACATTCAATGTTTCACTTACTTTTGGGGATGCCATTGGACCTGCGCGAAAACAACATTGATGACAACATCATTACAGTTTGCGAATGCAAAAAAAGTTAATGGAGAACATACTTATATATGGTCAAGTTAACACTTACCAAATTAAACGTTGCTGCAACCACCACACGAATAGCAAAGCGACAAACACAAACACCACGAACCACACCAACGATTGGCAATCCAAAAAAATCAGCACTACAACAAACGACACCACCACTGATGAACCCTAGGCAAAGGTCTTGCCTTGGCCAAACGAGACTGAGACCGGCACCGACACCGACACCAAGACGTCAGCGAGACCACAAACTAAGACCACACACCCAGACGTCAGCGATACCAGAGCGGAGCGAGAGGACTTTCAAGGAACACGAAGACACTAAGCAAAGGTCGATTGACAGGAGAGCGAGACGAGACTGCGAGAGGGGAAGAACCAGTTTCATCAAAAGAAGAGGCAACGACAGAAAAATTGAAAACGAAACCGCGAAACTGAAAATATAATAATTTCTCTTCCGTCTTTGCCCTTCCATCAGATTTAAAATCAATTCAATTTTTAAAATTAAAACACCCAATGACACTTTGCCACCTGTCTAATGTCAAAGTAGTGTCAAATAATAGTGTCTAAATATCATTTTCCATCACAAAAATTATAATTTATAGTGAAAGATCAACTCTTATTTACCTAAAAGCATAACCATTCAAATACTACAATATCATTATAAACTTCGTCAATTTAACTAACTTTATGAAACAATTGACGTAACGTGTGATACGTTTTACCTTGTATAAGTCATGCCATGGATAATGATGATGATATCGTGGCAACTTTTCGAATTCACCAACTTGGAAAAAGTTTGAATTCTTTTTAGATAATGCAACTTTGGTTAAATTTTGTTTTTGTACGTCAAGGCCTAAAGCCATTTCAAAATAAGGAAGTCCAATTTCTAGAAGTCCATACTCAACCTGATTATATTAATATATTCAACTAAAAATAATAATAATAATAATAATAATAATAATAATAATAATAATAATAATAATATTATGTCTATTAAATTCTTATGTATATTAAAAATTATGTGTATACTAACAAGAAAAAGTGATATTATTAATTAACGATTAAAATCCATTATTATTGTATAAAATTCATCGATAATTATTGACGAAAAAATTTGTTGATAATTATTGACAAAAAAAAATTGTGGTTAAATATTATGATCTGGTTCATCTTCTTCCCTTATTTCCTTCTTTTTTTTTTCTCCATCCAGATGAAAGAATGCATACAAAAAATAAATAAGGCTCATGCCAAACACTACAAGGTGCACCTCTGATTGTAAGAGCGATGACAAACGACAATGATGGCATTGTTTGGTTGCATAGTTCTATGAAAGATATAAAGGCATTACCCCTTCCCTACCTGTGTTAGAGAAGAAAATTATCGAGTGAAAAACCTCAAACGCGATGTTGTTAGTGGAGACGACAACGACAACCTGACTAAACGAAAATGGAGGCGACCTGGCTTGTACCTATAATGGTGAGATGTGGAAGTAGGAGAAAAGGGAAGCTACATTGCTCAAATGAGTAAGACGTGCAAGAGAGAGAGAGAGAGAATAAATAACTCTATCTCGCAGGCAAAGAGGAAAAATGGACAGAAACTTTTTTGCTCATTTTACCAACGAATTTACTAACAGGTTTTCTGTCAGTAATGTATATTTCATTTACCAACGGATTTTACCAACAAATTTTTTTGCCAATATGTGAAATATGCATTACCAACAGATGTTTTCGTCAATAATTCAAATATGCATTACCTATGGATTTAGTAACAGATTTTTCCATCAATTAAGTGAAATATGCATTACCGACGGTAAATGAAAAAATGGGTGAAAAAAATGTCACTTTTTTTACCTATGAATTTTTTTGGGTAATGTCTATTTCATTTATCGACGGATTTTACCGATGAATTTTTTCATCGATAAGTGAAGTTTGTAGTACCAACAAATTTTACGGATAAAAGAATTCATTGGTAAATGAAATATGTATTATCAACATATTTCTTGACAGATTTTTTGTCGGTTATGATTTTGTCAGTAAAGCAAATTTCTAATCAGTAAAATCCATCGATAATTTAAATTTACCAATAGATATATTTCTGTCGGTAAAATTCATCGGTAATTTCAATAATTTTTGTAGTGTTTGCATTTTATAATAGGGAGTACACACCTTTATTCAATACTAAACACTCTATATTCTCATGTGATTCTTACTTTCTTACTGACTTAAACATCAGAATTTTTTTACAGGTGGTTCTCCCTTCTAATCTTTTTTGGAACTCAGTCTAAACTACTTCCCAGCACCAACTCCATCTTTAGAGATTATTGACCCCTTCTCTTTTTCTTTTCTATTACAAATTTTGGATTATTATATAACGATTTTTCAATTTTCAATTTTGCATAATTTTCCATTTATAGAAATAGATAGACTAGAAATAGAAACGACATCTCTTATCTCAATAACACCAAAGATAGGGATATGAAATGAATGAAATTAGTTTATGGATGTAATATAATGAAATAGAGCCAGTTTGATGTTCCCTATGAAATGAGGCATGGAAGGGAGCCGCTGTGAAGAAATTTGACGAGTTACGAAGAAAACTTCGAGTTCCTGATAATAATAGTATTTAACGCCCATTGTGGAGTTTGGGTGAAACATTTTCATGACCACAAGATACATTATATTAACCAGAAGTCAGACTCAAGCATTTGTATCATCGACAACCAATGTGTTCTAATACCATCAATGCCATTTGAATCCACGTAGAAGTCCAACAAAACAAGCAATTATGCACTCAGCACCAGTAGGTCATGAAGATGCTCTATATGGAATTGTTCTAGGCATAACATTACGAGGAGCTCCCAAGTCCTTAATTGGAAGCTTGAAAATCTCTAAAAGGAAAGATTTCTACAAGGAGCCTCGTCCAAAAATATATTCACCATAATTGATCAGATAGCACCACACTAAAAACTTCGGGCGAGACAACCCAACATTAAAAAAAGAAAAGTTCTTCCCATACATTTTGGGAGAAGACGGAATCCCTTTCTCCTAGGCAAAAAACATGAATGCATGAATGCAAGATGAAAATTTGAAATAAGGACACCTCGCACATGAAGTAGTGGGTCAGGCAATGTTTTGCCTAATCGCCAAAGGGAAAGTTGACGAGTACACATCTCCATGCAACCATGGTCACCTAGTCGACCTAGGCCTCTAACGACTCAAGAGTCTTAGGGAATGGGACCAACTTAATTCATTATGAGTTGTACCTCATCCATAACTAAACAAAGCTATGCAAGATCATCTAAAGGGCCTCCACCTTTCATGACACAAATTAAGGAGGTGAAGGTCCCCAAGAACATCGACATTCACATAAAAAAGCACGATAGAAAGGAAGATCACAAGGCCTAAATAAAAGCATACTTGATTCAAACTAACTCATAGAAATGCATATGCAATTATTGATGATATGCACACAACCTTCATCGTTAGACTCATGAGAAAATGCATCCAAACAGAGAAAAGTAACAGATGTTTCTTGGGCTGTTTCAAAGGAGCAAGGGCGCAACACTCGACTTCAAAGGAGTTACGAGAAACAGTGGGTTGTTTCTTGGACTTCCATGAAATTGGTGAATCCCCAAGGTAAGCGATGTAGCCAGTGGTTGATTTTATGGAATCAGGGAACCCAGCCCAATCAGAATCATTGTAAGCCTTTAAGGTGATATTGTTGATTGCTTTGAGAAATATTCCATGACCAAGAGTGTTTTTGATGTAGCAAAGTGTAGAAAAAGTTTGGCAAATATTCTCAACCAAGAGGGGGGTGAATTGGTTTTCCCCTTTAAAAATAAGTTATTTAAAAATCTTACCAAAATCTTTGAAGCTTCCTTGGAATGCAATTAATCAAGAACTAAGACAATGTAAAAGTGTAGGAAAAGAGAGATTCACATAGTTATTTATACTGATTCGCCCAACTGCCTACATCCAGTCTTCTTTCAATCAACCTTAGATAGAAATGATTCTACTATACTGATAAAGTTCTTACAAGCAAGACATACAAAACAATCCTCTCAATGTACTTTCCTTCCTAACTCAATATTGACTATAACAACCTAGAAATATCACCTACTTTCTGTCACCCTTAGAGCAATGCCAACTCTAAGTCCTAGAACTTCACCAAGTCCTCTTCCTAGCCACAACAACAGGAAAAAAATCAACCTTGATTGTAGATAAATCTGATCTCCAAACGTACACCTTGAAGTGCAAATATGATTAGTAGTGAAAAACCACCATGTTCTTCCAAATCTAGCAATCTTATTCTTAAAGATATCAGGGTGCTCCTGCAATTAAAATCTCAACAACAAGTTAGTTTTGAAAGATATGAATCATAAAAGTTGTAGAGTACAGAGAGCAATGTGTCTATTTATAGATTTCTGAACTTTGACGAATTTTAATCGATTAAGCAATTAATGTAATCGGTTAAGCATTTCCTTTAGCTTTAACACTTTTACAGTTGCACATGATTTAACAGATTAAAAGGTGCATGCAATCGATTAAACATATCAATAAGCCATAACATTTAAAAACATGACTGTTATGGCTTTCCAAGAAAAAGGTTTTCACATATAACACATTTTAACCAATTAGGAAAATAACATAATCAGTTAAGTTCCACACTTAAGCAAATATTGAAAACTTTTTCATTCATTACACTTCAATGCACTCAGTAAACATGTGCAGGAATAACCACGAGTTTTAATTGATTATCCACATAATCTAATCGGTTAAAACTTGATGTTTTTCCTTTGTTAAACATATACTAACATCTGATGAATTTAACAGAATTCGCAAAACATAGTAATCGATTTATTCATATAGATATGCAATGTGCAAAGTGTTTCAATCATTGATTCATTCTTAATCAATGAATACACATATCACATAGTCCAAGCACAATCACAGATATAATAACATAACTGCTTTGCCATAATGTTGCGCAAGAAACTATAAAACATCTCCTTTGTCATCATCAAAAACACATATGTGAGATATGGGTTTAGTTGTTCATAGCTCCCCTTATCAGCACAAAGGATACAAAAAATAGCTTGGTGATGACCTTGAGTAGAAGAGGCAACGTACTAACTAATGCGATGAACAACATAGGTTATATCAGAGCAGGTGTTAGTGAGATAAATGAGATGCCCAATCAATCATCGAAAAGTAGTGGGGTCAATAAGTTGGTCTCCTTCGGAGGAATCTTTAATGGAGAAGCTCGTGGGAATACTGATAGGAGCAGCAACAAGCATCCCAGTTTCGCTAAGGAGGTCCATGACATACTTGCGCTGGGAAAGGTGGATACCTGCAGAGTTACAAGCAACCTCAAAACCCAAAAAATAAGACGAGTTACCCATGTTTTTTATTTTGAATAGTTCATTAAGTAGATTGGTGATTTGATCAATTGCATGCATGTAATTACAAGTAAGAATGATATCATCAACATAGATTAACAAGATAATGATTGTATCACCGTTATGTTTGATAAATAGAGAATAAAAACCAGATGTTTGAGTAAACATGTGAAAGAGAAGGAAAGAAGACAATTTGTCATACCATTGGTAGCTGGATTGTTTCAAGCCATAGAGAGATTTATGTAGGAGACATACTTTGTTGTAGCTGGAGACATGGACTCCCGGTAGGGATTGCATGTAGACTTCCTCAATTAAATCACCGTGTAAGAAGGCATTGTTGACATCAAGCTGCCTTAGAGGCCAATTCTTTGCAGCAGCCAAGGAGAGAATTAACCGGACAGTAGTGAGTTTGACAATTGATGAGAAGGGGTCAAAATAATCAATTCCTTCCAATTGTGTATATCCTTTAGCAACAAGGAGAGCTTTGAACCTATCAATAGTGCCATCATCTTTGTGCTTTGTTTTATAGCCCCATTTACAGCTTATGGCTTGCTTGTTGGGAGGGAGATCAGTGGGAGTCCAAGTCTAGTTTTGTTCAAGGGCAGTGATTTTGTCCCTCATAGCAGCACGTCAATGTTCTTGTTGGATGGATTGTTTGTAGTCAGTGGGATTATGTGTAGAATTAATAGATGAGATAAAACTTTTATCTGTAGGAGATAATCTGTCAAAATTGATAACATGTTCAATAGGATATTTAGTAATAATGGTATTATAGGATGCTAATTGAAAATCTTTTAAATATGCAAGTGTTTTCCGAGGTCTAGTAGATCTCCTAGGGGAGGCAATGTTGTATGTTCTGCAATAATATGAGGGAATTGAGGAGTATAGGCAATAGGGTTGGTTTGATCAATGTCATGAATAATGTCAGGATGATAGAGGGGCAGAGGTAAAGTGGAGTTTTGAGATGAAGTAGAGGTAATATTGGGAAAGTCATTTTCACAAAAGATGACATTGTGAGAAATTTGTATGTCATTGGTATCAAGTTTATAGGTTATGTATCCTTTTGTGGTAGGATGTAAGCCAAGGAAAATAGTTGGGGTAGCTTGTGGGTCAAGTTTTTTTCGATGAGCTTAGAGGGTGTTAGTATAACAAAGGCAACCGAAAAACCCTAAGTCTAGTAATATCAAAATCTTTATGATAAAGTTTTTCATATGGGGAATTATTATTAAGAAGAGGAGTGAGCATAATATTGATAAAAGGAGTTGCATAACTGAGAGCATATGTCCATAATCGGGTAGAGAGATTTGAATGAAAAAGCAAGGCCCTAGTAACATTTAAAAGGTGTTGATGTTTGGAACTGATTTTTGATATGTGATATGAAATGCAGAAGGTGATTGCGAGTTTCAGATTTAGTATGGATCAAATGAACCCATGTATATCTAGTATGATCATCAACAATAGTGAGAAAGAACTTATGATAATGCAGAGATGTAGGGGGACATGGTCCCCAAATGTCAACATGTATAATATCAAAGATATTTGAAGCAACAAAATTATTTGAAGCAAAAGACAATTTCTTTTGTTTAGCAATGTGGCAAGCATTACAATTTTCTAATCTGGAATTTATGCAAGGGTATCTTTTTTTAAGAATATCTAATCGTTTATCAGATAAATGGCCTAAGCGGTTGTGCCAAATGTTATTACTATTAGCAGTATATGTGTGGTGTGCACTAGCAGGATGTACAATGATAGCAGTAGTGAGGTTAGGTCCATGAAAAACATATAAACTAGTGTGAAGGTTAACTGAACCAATCTTGTAGTTGTTGTTGACCCTGAATAAAACATGTTGAATTAGTGAAAGTCACACGAACATTATTATGTAGAACCAATTTAGATATAGAGATCACGTTATAACAAAAATCTGGAATGTAAAGAACATCTTTGAGGCAAATGTTATCACTGAGCTGGATAGTTCCTCTATGTGTGGCTTGTGTAGTGATACCATTAGGAAGATTAATAGTGATAGGTTTAATTTCATCATAAAAATGTAGATGTTTAAGGGAGGAAACAACATGGTTAGTGGCACCAGAGTTCGACATTATTATGCAGAACCAATTTAGATATAAAGATTAGGCTATAATAGAAATTTAGAATGTAAAGAAAATCTTTGAGGCAAATGTTATCACAGAGCTGGATAGTTCCTTTATGTGTGGCTTGTGTAGTGATGCCATTAGGAAGATTAATAGTGAAAGGTTTAATTTGATCATAGAAATGTATATGTTTAAGGGAGGAAACAACATGGTCAATGGCACTAGAGTCCAATATCCATGTTATAGTACTTGTGTCAGCAGCTGAATCAAAATGTAGAATCGTTTTACCTGTATCTAGGGAACTGGAAATCAGGGAGCCAATTTGGGGAGTGGAAACAATAGCATCATCAGTATTGGGATTGACGAGAGCCAAAAGAGCCTGATATTGTTGTTTGGTGAGGGACATTTCGTGATAAAAGGTTTCTCCTTGATTGTCACCGGCGGAATCTTGATTTCTTGAAAGGAGGTTTTTACCATTATAGAGCTTGTGACCAGGTGGGAATCCGTGCTTCTTATAACACATATCAACAGTATGACCAGTCTTGCCATAGTGGGAACAAGATTTCTTATTGGGGAAGGGTTTTATAGGAAAACTATGCTTCTTGAAACACACATTGTCAATGTGGCCCATCTTGCGACAAAAAGAACAAGTGGCAATGTTTATAGTTGTTTTAACATTTTTAGATTCCAAGTGATTGAGAAAATTATTATTCACTATCTATCTTTCCTATTGCATAACATAGGAAAAGATTTTGGAAACAGGAGGTATACGGTCCATTAGGAGGACATGGGATTGAATATTACCATATTGTTCATTCAAGCCTCTAAGGAATTGTAAGGCTTGGTCCTCATGCTTTTTTGTGAAATGATGGAGAGAATTTTGCATGAACATTTGATTTCGTAGGTGCAGATTGGGTCAGGACGAAAATTTTCCAATTCATCCCATATGACACGAGTTTTAACATGATAATATAAAATATTATAATACTATATGAATGAGTTTAAAGCATATTTTCTCAATATATAAATATATGATATTAATAAAATTATAAAAAAAACCATAATAATGAAAATATATCTAAAACATAACTAAGGAAAATTACTAGAGAATAAAGAAGAATATTTCACAGCATCATCATCTTCACAAGAGATGATTCAACACCTACACCTTTTTTGCTCACACCAATAAGGTATTCATCGGAAAAGAAACAAACAAATACATAAGAAGATCAAAAGAAATAGCAGGGTAAGCTAGTGTACAAAAGAGTTTTCATAAATAATTAAATAATCTAAATACACACAAGGTAAACTAGCTAAAAATATAAATATTACCAAAACACCTAATAACATATTAAATTTCAACAAACAACTTTCATTCATTCATACATGAAATCAGGCTCTTCTAGACTCAATTTATCTGAATAATTGTCATTGAGTAAACTAGTAAAGTCATGTATTTGTGGTGACAAAATATTACTCTATCGAATTGACACACATAAGAGGTTAGTCTCTGTCACGGTCATAAGAACCTTGGGGTCGTCCTTATGACAAAACCTCTTACCACTCTCACCAACTAACAATTTTCCTCTACATGAGCATGAAAGGTTAGTAAATTTTAAGACAACTTCACATAATGAAACAATCCTTACCTAAATGCACACACTAAAGATTTACACATCATAGAGGATTTCCTACTCAAAAATCACTACATCATCATCACTATTTCATACATTATTATTTGCACACATATTTATCCATAAATACATCCATCATTCTCAAAATAACTTCAAAAATCAACAATTATTTTAATCTTCTCAAAATCATACCTAAATAAATAACATAAGACTCTTAAGCATTCATAAAGTCCATTATGAATTCATTTCAAACAATCAAAGAAGAAGATAATTCAAACATAAACACTAGCGCTCAACGCCAGACTTATCGTAAAAGGTGATGCTCAACGACACTTTCTGGCACTCAGTGTATTTGAGTTAAAATGCTCTAGACTTACATTCAAGGATGGTGGTTAAGGGAAACCTACCACCGCTCAACGACTAACCACTCACAAATCTAGGCATTCAATGTCACCATGGCACCACTCAACGCTATTCCATTCGCAAAATAGGATGCTCAATGTAACTTTGACACCGCTCAACACTATACTAGATATCAAACCCATATTTTTTTTTACCTTTTAAGAAAACTTATACCTGTTCAATTGATCAAATGGATACTTTTTTCTCAGTGAATTAGTTCAAAGCAATTTTAAATATGAAAACTCATACCCCTTGACCAATTATTTAGATTATAATTCTCTTAAACACAAAATGAAATCTAAACAAACAAATTCAGGAATCAAACATTCAAACCACAAATTCCAATTCATCAAATTTCATCATACAATTCAATTATGCAACTTAAAAGCCTAACCATAGTTCAAGAGGTCATACTCACCACATAAGTCAATCATCCCGTCAGTTCACCCGTACAATCATACTATTAGAAGTTTCAAGGTATCTATAACTTTAAAAACAATGCAATTATCTTTCCTTACCTGAGAGACATATAAGTTTGCTCTAAGAAATCTCAAATTCATTCTAACTAATAGGATATTTTATATATTCTTAGGAGCAACACAAACACGATCAAAACACTCAATTAGAATCACTAATCAGTAAAGACTTGTATAGAAAACTTAAACACTACATGCAAGCTAAAAAGATTCATATGCAAGGAAAGAACAAACCAACGAAGAAAAATAGTTAAAACTCAACTTACACGAAGGGAGAAATTGATCTGTCCATATTAAAAAGCTTATCGCAAGGATCAATCTTATAGTCTCAGACTTTTAATCAGACGAACAAAGTAAAAAAAAACACTTAAAAATAAGTCAAAGAAGTGTAGAAAAATGCTTTCTATAAATAATGTGTTTTAAAATAATAAAAGTTGTTCAAAACAAAACTATTTATATTAAAAAAATTCACTATTAAAATAATTTGATATTACTATTTTCAAAACCATTATTATTTTTAAAATATTATTTTTAAAATTTTTACATAATATAATATTATTAAAGTAATTAATTTTAAAACATCAATCCAAAAATTGAACTAATAATTTCGATTCAATTTTTAAAATGAATTAAATTAATTAAAAAATTCTGCTTTAATCTATTATTAATGATCTATATCAAGTTTTAATAATTTTTTCATCCAATCAATTGTGAACCCTCCTCATAAATTGTATCCTTTGAATCGCCACTGGTACATGTATACTAAGTCAAAATTGACGTAGGTCATATAAACCATAACCTGGTTTTTAAAAGAATTGATTGAGAAAACTTTTAGGCCTTGTTCACTTTAGTGGATTTCGGGGAGAGTAATTGAGAGAATTTGAAAGGATTTAAAGATAAATTCTTTTGTTATTTATTTGAATAGATTAAATTTTTTTAATCTATCACATAAATTAAATCCTACACTAATTCTCACAAATTTTACTTTCAAATTTACTCTGTTTACCTCCAAATTCACTCAAATAAAAGAATTATCTTCAAATCTTTTCAAATTTACTCAATTACTCTTTCTCAAATCTAATCAAGTGAACAAGACCTTACAATCTTATTTTGTTTTTATGCTATTCAAACATCTAAAATTTTAAAGTTTTGGTCGTCTTTGTATTTTTCAATTTTATGTGTTATATCGGCACGGTTGGCCATTAATAGATTTCGCACAAAAAAAAAATTGAGATACTATTATCCCAAATCATTTCGTATCGTTTATGGTAGAATTGGATTGAGACTTCTAAGTTGCGGAAGAAAATTAATTACGCCTTTCGTAAATTAAAAAAACACCTTTATTTGTTTATGTATTATAGAATTTTTCTAAAATAAAATTTACTAATATGTAGTTCTTTAAAAAATTAAAGTAATGATAATGTTTTTGTTAATTATATTCTTATTTTTCATCTAATTTTATATGAATTGGTATTTATATATTTATTATCAAATGAAAGTAAAAGTAGACAAAAACAAGAAACTTTAGAAAATATTTTCTCAAAATAAAAAAAAAATACTATCTTTATTGAATTTTACATCAAGAAAGTAAATAAAGATGGTAAGAGAGTGGTGATTTTGATTCTTTGACTCTGTTGGAAAGAAAGAATGAAAAAGGTGACGTCCGAAAGAAGCTGGTTGGAAAAATAATCACGTCTAACTCACTTCATAAATCTCTTGGAAAAATAAGCACGTCTAGTTCATTTCATTAAATTTCCATCAGTTCAACCTAACCATATGTCATTCTAGTCAATAACAATTTCTAATGTGATCTTTATTTAGATTTTTTTCCTTTGTATATCATTTCATTTGTGGAAAAGTACATGTCATATCGTGTTAAAAACGCTTTACTAAATTGTATGATAAATATAAATCGAATTCAGTTGGCCATTTTATAATTATTTTTAACAATTCAATTTTTTTTAATAAGTTTAATCATTTCAATTCTTAGAAATCCCTATCTCTTAATTTTATTTTTTTTTTCTCAATGGATTCCTATATTTTACAAAATTGAAACAGATCTTTTCCATGAGTATAATACTATACTCCTAAAGAAGATGTTATGTATTAGTTTGCGATTTTCTTTTTTTTATATTTTAAAAATTATTTTAATTTTTTTATTTTTATATTTCTTTTAATATAAAATTTGTCACGTAACAATGACAGTATAAAATTATCTTGATAGTGTCACATGTTATTGTCATGTCACGAGTCATTACACTAGTCTTAATTTAGTTTTGTATTTTTATTTGGTTTCACTTCAGTCACATTTTTTTTTAAAATTAAACAATTTCATCTCTTTCAAAATTAAAACGTAATTTAATTTGTATATAAATGTTATACAAATATTTTTATTAAAATTGATATTTTTATTAAATATTTTAACAAGATTAAGTTTATTTATATTTTACATTGAGTTGATTATATAAATATTAATTATGTTTTTTAAATATACCTATAAAAGTAAAGGTTTAAACCCTTTAATCGTCCTTATTTTTGGGACACTTTTCCAATTTCATCTCCCTTTTATTAAAACTCCCAATTTGGTCTCAAAAGAACCAATTTCAATCAAATTGACCCTTTTCATTAAAAAAAGTTAACGTCGTGAAGTTTTTGAACAGTACAGTGGATGAGATGTTAATGTATGCACATGTGCCTTTCTAGTGATGAAGCGTGTCAATGATCTGATGAAACGTGGAATTTGACAAAAAAAAATTTAAAGTTTCGATTCCCTTTCAACTTTTAAAATATGTTTTTAACTAGTTCTATCCAAAAGCATTTTGTGTTACATAATTATTTTTGTAACTTAAATATAATAAAAATATTTTAAAAATAATTTTTTCATAATTTTATATAAAACTTTAATATTTTTTATTATAAATTTCTACCTGTTCAACCTAACTTAATTTTTTATTATAAATTAAGAAACTTTGAAATTATTTTTTGAAAATAGAAAATACTATTTGTAGTCGTAGGGATCAGGCGACACGCGACAAGTCACCAAGGACGACCAGTTAACACCCTCGACGCGAGTGCGGTGACATACTAACCTTGTTTGTACCGGTCCAATTTTATCGGATGTCTTCGCAAGGACGCCCGTCCAACACGCTGGGCACGGGCATGACATCCTCCCACGATGACATGCTAACCTTATCTGTATCGTTCCAATACCATCATAGGTAAATCATCCGGCTACGGTCGAAGGTCAGAGCATTAGAGCAGGATTAAGGTAAGACGTGATTAAGGGTATTGAGTTAGCATTGGGCCGTGATTAAGATTTTTCTAATCATAGGCTCATGGCGAAACTATAAATAGAGGTCAAATGTATGAGGTAGTTGGTTCATATTTACTGTACATTTATTGTTGCTCTCCCTTTATTGAGTGAACAATACACTGACTTGAGCGTCGGAGGACCTTTAGTAGCTACTCGGTCAGACGTACTTCAAAGGAGGACTTGTGGATTCAACCGAACGAAGCTAACATTAAGAAGACGGGAGGTGGAACCGAATGTCCGGAAAAACAAAGTGTATAGGTGTTGATGGTAGCTCGACTCCACAACCGAAATATTTTATTGAATTTTACATCAAGAAAGTAAATAAAGATGGTAAGAGAGTGGTGATTTTGATTCTTTGTGATTGTTAGAAAGAAAGAATGAAAAAAGTGACGTCCGAAAGAAGCTGGTTGGAAAAATAATATTAAATCTCTTGGAAAAATAAGCACGTCTAGTTCAATTCATTAAATTTCCAACAGTTAAACCTAACCATATGTCATCCTAGTCAAATAACAATTTCTAATGTGAACTTTATTTAGATTTTTTCCTTTGTATATCATTTTCATTTCTGAAAAAGTCCATGTCATATCATATCGTGTTAAAAACGCTTTACTAAATTGTAGAATATTATGAATCAGTTGATTTTAAAATTATTTTAACAATTTAACATATATTCTTAATATAATACTAGTAGAAACAAGTGTCCATTATCTTTCAACAAGAACAAAAAAGAAAATATAAAAATATATCTTATCATAATTATTAAAATGAAAAACATTAAAATTATGAAAATATGTTTATACAAATTAATTATAAAATAAATATTTTGTGTAATTTTATCGTATGGGTTTAACTTTTGTAATGGTTATTAAAACTAAATTGAATAAAAGACATTTATTGTCAGAACTGCTGTAGCGGAATGGTTATCGTGAAATAACAAACCAAAAGGAGGGTGAATTGATTATATTTCTTTTTCGTGCCTTGTAATTATTTTTCTCAATTTTACTTACTAAGCAGATAATTAAACTAAAATATTCAGAGCAAGGAAGAGAGAAAAATTGCGCAGATGATTTTATCTTGGTTCAGATTACAAAGATCCTACATCTAGTCGCTTATCTCAAAACCAAGATAAACCTTTTTCACTAATCACAAAATAGTTACAAATAATAGTCACGCAAAAAATTAATTTGTAAGAGTTTAGAAAACCACCTCTCTTGAAACCACAAGAGATGAACTTACACCTCCTTTGAGTCTTCACAAAGGATGACCACCTCTTTCGAATACTTCAGAAGGATGACACTCTTCCAATCACCTCCATAGACGCACCAAGGATGAACCAGCTATTTCTCATAACGGCAGTAGCAATTCACAGCTTTGCAGACAAGAGTTTCTTTAGCTTCAGCAACAACACATTGTTCTCAATGATTTTAGATGTTTAGAGCGCAAGGGAAGAGTTGTTGTTGATGGATAAAGAGAGTCTATTTATAGACTTAAGCAAAAACTCTTCCATTCTTCGTAACTGGCCATTTAACGCTTTTAATTGATTAATATTACTGTTAATTGATTAAATGAGTACAACGGCTAGTTTTCAAAAACCAGAAAACTCCAACGACTAGTTTTAATCGGTTAATTTTAAGAATTAATCGATTAACTAATCGATTAAAAAAGGAATTAATCGATTATTCCCTTCTAGTTGAGTTTTCAGCACCTGTAATGTTTTAATCGATTAATACTTGGTTTAATCGATTAAAACCGTGCATTTTTTATTCTAAACAACAAATATGAAGGTACAAGAATCAAAAACCTACTACAAATCTAAGTCCTAAATAATAATCTACAATATTACAAAAGCTTTTAATAACAAAAATAAGTCTTTAAAGGATCTTCTTGAATCTTGATATATCTTGACTTGATTTGGACATCATCACAACTTCATCTTCATCATTTTGCTAACATTCTTTCCTTTCTTGATAATGATCAAAAACTCCTTTGAATTAAAGCTTTTAGTAATAATCTGGATAAAATCACAACTAATAGAGAAAAAAAACATTAAAGAATAATAACAAGCTTTAAACATTTTCTCCCCCTTTTTGATCATAATTAAAAAGTTGTGTTTCATGTTCTCTCCTTAATATAATACTCCCCCTTAATAAAAGCATGTATGCATATGAGTTAAAATATATTTCAAATTTAAATATTCATTCAAACATACACAATAGGAGATTTAAAGCATATAATTTTGGGATAAAGAACTTAAAAAAAATCATTTTTTTAAACATACATTGAATCATATCAGATAGGAATTTTAGATCATAAAAAATATGGATAAATTTTCAAAAATGCATAAAAATGCATCAAATGAAAAAAAAAACAATCCTAATAAATTTCAAATAATATTCCTAGATCTCTTCTAATGTTACCCCTTTAGAAATGTCTCAATAATGATAATTTGTTGAGATCTGTCTTGAGGATTGTTCATTTGTTGTCTTTGTCTTTGTCAAATCTTCAAAATTACCTGCATTAAATTCATTTGATTCAAGAGGTTTTGCCTCAAGGTCCATAATTTTATCAAAGACAACATGCTTGGAATAATTTTGTTTTCCAAAAATATTTAAAAAATTATTAAATGATAAACATTGTCCTTTGGGTTATATAAAAAAAAAAGATTGAGATCATTTTACAACTCAAATATATCTACCACTTGGAACACCATAATGCTTAATTTTACATTTATTTGAAGTATGACCATTTTTCATACAATAAAAGCATGATACAAATTTTGTGTTCCTATAAGTTGTTCCTTTTTCTACCCATGTTCTAGGGTTCTATTATTATGTTTATTTTTAAATTTAGGAACATACTTATTTTTAACAACCTTATTTTCATTATTTTTATTGCA
Source organism: Vigna mungo (assembly GCA_036885675.1). Taxonomy (NCBI): domain Eukaryota; kingdom Viridiplantae; phylum Streptophyta; class Magnoliopsida; order Fabales; family Fabaceae; genus Vigna; species Vigna mungo. The sequence continues at coordinate 30,781,096 of CP144695.1, read as the reverse complement.
TTCTCCTAAGGTTGTGTTAGTTTGTAGTTTCTTAAAATTTTCAAAAGAAGCACATTCATCACTACTAATATATTTACCTTTTTCAAAAAATAAAATTTTATTTTTCAGATTTTTATTCTCTTCAAGAATAGTTTCAAAATTTGATTTTAAATTTTTATTTTCCTCAAAAATATTTTCAAAATCTGATTTTAAATTTTTAAAATCCTTTTTCAATTTCTTATGAACTTTATCTAATTTTTCAGATTCTACAATTAAAGCAGCATAAGTTTCATGCAATTCACTTTCACTAAATTGATTATAATTATCAGAATCGTTAAATGTACTTACTTGCTTCCAGCGTTGTCGTCTGCCACTAAACAGATGTTTGCCTCTTCATTAGATTCGCTCAAATCAGAAATTGTTTCATTGTCATCGTCCCATGCGATGTAGGCTTTCTTTTTCTTGAAGGATTTCTTTTCCTTTATTTCGTCATTCTTCTTTTGATTTGGGTAGTCTGCTTTTAAGTGTCCCCTTTCTCCGCAACCATAACATTTATAGTGTGAGGAAGATCCTTGATTTTCTTTCTTTTCAAATTTTAATCTTCCTTTGTCTTTTGATTTCATGAACCTGTTGAGTCTTTTTATCATGAGTCTCAAATTTTCTTCATCTTCTGAGTCTTCATCTTCCATTTTGTTCTTGCTCCTTTCTACCTCAGATTTTATGGCTAGACTCTTTTTCTTGGTTTTGACTTTTGCTTCTTCTTCATCAAGTCTTCCAAGATCAAGCTCATGTTCCCTCAACTTTCCGAATAGTGCCGCCACAATCATTGTGTTGAGGTTTTGTGACTCAAAAATCGCAGTCACTTTCGGTTGCCACGACCTGTCTAAAGATTTCAAGATTTTAATATTAAGCTCCTCATTGTCAAAAGACTTACCTAGTCCAATGAGATGATTGACAATGTTGGTGAAGCGTTTATGAACATCTAAAATTGTTTCTCCTTACTTCATCCTGAACATTTCGTAATCTTGGATCAAGGTGTTCTTTCTCGCCCTCTTCACACATATGTTCCTTCGTGAGTCACTCTCAGTATTTCCCACATCTCTTGAGCAGTTTTACAAACAGAGACCCTGTAAAACTCATCAACTGTTAGAGTAGATGCAATGATGTTTCGAGCTTTTACATCGTTTTAAAACCTTTTCTTTTCTTCAGCATTCCACTGAACACGGGGCTTTGGTTCCTGCAAATCGTTAGTAGGAATTGACAAACCAGAAGCAATAACATCCCAAAATTCACAATCAATAGACTCAATAAAAATTTGCATTCTAACCTTCAAGAATGCATAGTTTTCACCTGTGAATAAAGGTGGTCTATTAATTGAGGCACCCTCTGCAAAAGTTTGATATGATCCTGCAATTTGAATAACTATCAAATCGAGCTCTAATGCCAATTGTCAGAACTCCTGCAGCGAAATGGTTAGCGTAACAAACCAAGAGGGGGGTGAATTGGTCATATTTATTTTTCGTGCCTTGTAATTATTTTTCTCAATTTTACTTAATTACTAAGCAGATAATTAAACTAAAATATTCAGAGTAAGGAAGAGAGAAAAATTGCACAGATGATGTTATCCTGGTTCAGATCACAAAGATCCTACGTCCAGTCGCTTATCTCAAAACCAAGATGAACCTTTTTCACTAATCACAAAACAATTACAAATAATAGTCACGCATAAAATTAATTTGTAAGAGTTTAGAAAACCACCTCTCTTGAAACCACAAGAGATGAACTTACACCTCCTTTGAGTCTTCACAAAGGATGACCACCTCCTTCGAATACTTCACGAAGATGATAATCTTCCAATCACCTCCTTAGACGCACCAAGGATGAATCAGCTATTTCTCTGTCACCACAGTAGCACTTCACAGCTTTGCAGACAAGAGTTTCTTTAGCTTCAGCAACAACACATTGTTCTCAATGGTTTTAGATGTTTAGAGCGTAAGGGAAGAGTTGATGTTGATGGATAAAGAGAGTTTATTTATAGACTTAAGCAAAAACTCTTCCATTCTTCGTAACTAGCCATTTAACGCTTTTAATCGATTAATATTACTGTTAATCGATTAAATGAGTACAACGGCTAGTTTTCAAAAACCAGAAAACTCCAACGGCTAGTTTTAATCGATTATTCTAAGAATTAATCGATTAACTAATCGATTAAAAAGGAATTAATGGATTATTCCCTTGCTAGTTGAGTTTTCAACACCTGTAATGTTTTAATCAATTAATACTTGGTTTAATCGATTAAAACTGTGCATTTTTTTATTCTGAACAACAAATATGAAGGTACAAGAATAAAAAACCTACTACAAATATAAGTCCTAAAGAATAAACTACAATTATTATAAAAGCTTTTAATAACAAAAATAAGTCTTTAAATGAACTTCTTGAATCTTGATATATCTTGACTTGATTTGGACATCATCAAAATTTCTTCTTCATCATTTTGCTAACATTTATAAATCATAAATGATAAAATAATAAAATGAATAAAAATAATTAATGAAATTAATTAAAACAATTATAATATCCATATTTATTAAATAAAAAAATCATGTAATTAAATTACAAATATTATAATATTTGTACTTATTAAAGAAAAAATAAATACTTAAATTAATTAAAAAGAATATATATATATATATATATATATATATATATATATATATATATATATATATATATAGACACACGTGTGTGGGTATATTTAACGTTTACACTAAAAATGAAATAATTTAAAAAAAATAAATAATCTTTGTTTAAAATATGCTTCTGTAAAAGAGTAATATTATTTATATTAATTAAAGAGTGCATATATTAAAATTTGTAAAAAATCTTGTGTAAGAAAGCATTCTCACTAGTAAAATTAAAAGAATATGGTCAAAGAAAATTTAAGAAGGCATTAAAGTTTTCTATCCCAAAGTTATATCTGCATCTTATTTTCAGTTTATTTTTTTTTAGAGCTCCAAAGTCAGCATTTCGAATGAGGAGTTTGAAAATCTCACAATTTAAAAGTTCTCTTGCATTCCTTGTTTTAAGGGGTTGATGAAAAGCCAACTATCTTTATAAATATAATTGAGCAAAGTATCAACCGTCACCATTCTGAATTAATCCTTCTTCCCTAAGGATGACCTTCATATCACAACTTTCAGTTCTTTTGCTTTCACTCTTTTATGCTTTTACATTCCAAAAAATTTTGTGCAACAATCTGAGCCAAGTTCGCTGCAATGAGAAAGATCGACAAATATTACAAATCTTTAAAGAGGGTCTTATTGATCCATCCAACAACCTCGTCACATGGTCCACTCAAAAAGACTGTTGTGAATGGAAAGGAGTTCACTGCGGCAATATCAGAAATAGAGTAAGAAAACTTGATCTATCCCATCAATCCCTACATGGTGAAATCAAGTTATCTTTATTGGAACTTCAGTTTCTGTATTATTTGGATTTGAGCTATAACTACTTTAATGTTATTAGCATTATTCAGAATGATGTCATATTTGGCTCTAACCTGCGGTACCTTGACTTATACTATAATTATAATATTTCAATGGATAATCTTGATTGGCTTTCACAACTTTCTTCGCTTAGATATCTCAACCTTGGTTATACATATCTTCGTAATGCTAACAAATGGCTTCAATTGTTCTCTATGCTCCCTTCTTTGTCCGACTTACGATTGAGTTATTGTCGACTAACCAACATAAGTCCATTTTTAAAGAATGGGAGTCTTACTTCAATTGTCACTCTTGATCTTTCTCTCAACAATTTTAACTCTGAATTACCACATTGGTTGTTTAATCTCAGTCGTCATGTCTCTCAACTTGATCTTGCACACAGTAGTTTCTATGGTGAAATACCTTCAAGCTTATTCAACTACCAAAATTTGGAATACCTTGGACTATCGGGCAACATGTTTTCTGGCTCCATTCCTTTGACTTTAGGAAATCTCACATATTTGGTTTTCCTAGGCATCGGTTCTAATTCCTTTTCTGGTACAATGAATGACATGCATTTTTCCAGACTTCACAATTTAGAAAACTTGGACTTGAGCAACACAAGGTTTACATTTCTTTTCAATCCTGAATGGATTCCTCTGTTTCAACTTAAAGAGCTTTACTTGGATGATACAAATCAAGGTCCTCAATTTCCACCATGGATATATACTCAAAAGTCACTTTATGCCTTATCCATGTCGAGCACAAAATTGTCATTTGTAGGAGAGGAAAAGTTTTGGGACTTCATGGCTGGTATTAATATAAGCATCGATATATCCAACAACTCAATTAGTGGAGACATGTCGAATGTCAGGCTAAATTCTTTCGTCATAAAGTTAAGCCATAATAATTTCACAGGAACACTCCCTCATTTATCACCAAAGGTCAATTATGTGGATTTATCTCATAACTCTTTCACAGGATCGATTCCACATGCTTGGACGAACTTCAAATATTTGTATTTTATCAGTTTGTGGAATAATAATTTATTCGGTGAAGTTCTTACGATACTCTCGTGTTTGACGTATTTGCAAGTTATAAACCTTGAAAAAAATGAATTTTTTGGAGCTATACCAAACAACATGTCTAAATCCTTACAAGTGGTGATATTAAGATCTAATAAATTTGAGGGAAGTATTCCCCCTCAACTATTCCTTCTCTCTGATTTGATTCACTTGGATCTTGCCCACAATAAGCTTTCAGGATCAATTCCTCAGATTACGTATAACACTACACGCATGATAGCAGATGCTTATTCAACAAATCTCTTAGGTGAAGAAGACAATATTGATTTCTATGAAAAAGGTCAAGTTTATGAACTTAAACTTAACTTAGACAGGCGAACCATTGACCTTTCAGCTAACAATATATCTGGAAAGATTCCTTCAGAATTATTTAGGCTGATTGAAGTTCAAACATTAAATTTATCTTATAATCATTTGACTGGAACAATACCAAAGACAATTGGAGGAATGAAAAATCTGGAATCTCTTGATCTCTCTAATAATAAGCTTTTTGGAGAAATTCCAGAAAACATGGCTACCTTGTCTTTTCTGAGTTATTTGAACCTATCATGCAACAATTTTTCTGGACAAATTCCAACAGGGACTCAACTTCAAAGTTTCAACATATCAAGCTATGATGGAAATCCGGAACTTTGTGGAGATCCTCTTAAGAAGTGTAGCATGGAAAAAAATGTGGTGAATACAATCCAACATGGAATGAATGAAGATAGTGAATTTGATGAAGAATCACTCTATCTTGGAATGGGAGTTGGGTTTGCGGTTGGTTTTTGCAGTGTTTTTGGTTCTTTGCTCATTTTTAGGAAATGGAGACACAAATACTATCGATTGCTCAATCGAATGTATGACCAACTTTATGTTACTTACATGCTCAAATTCAATAACTTCCATGCCTAGGAAGCACAGCAGTCAGTTCAGGTTAGTAAAACTAACATTATAATTTTATTTATTTATTTTCCTGTTATTTATGCTAGTTTAGGAAAAAATATCATCGGTCAGTATTAAATATTGTGACAACAATATGAACTGTCTGCATCAAGTCGAAAGAATAAGTTTAAATATGATTTATGGCATATACTTAAGAGTTAGTTAGTGTAATCTACCAAATTAAATGACTATTATGATGTTGTCATCGGGACTGAAAAGATAGACTACATTTTCAAAAAAATATATACTTTGAGCACATGCACTGATCAAGATTTGCATTTGAATTTCAAAGAGAGAACTTATGAAATTGTATTCAATTTATATAATAGTTACAATTATCCATGCATGTGTTTATTTTGAACCTATTTAGATGATTTATGTTCAAAAATTGAAGTTAAAAACTGTATCTGTATCTGGAATTGAAGTAGGCTGGAAGTGTGGATGATGTTTGAAATAGGAGATGAAGTGGAAGGATCATTTGCGACTTAGCTCTGGTTTCTGAATGATGCCATGAAGAGCCTCAATCCAATTATTGTGTCTACAAGCCTTTTGGTGTTCAATTTCTGAATTTTCGTTAATTACTATCTTTTATTTTGTTGTTATCTGTTTTTCTCTAGATAATGAGATAGGGTTCATCATGAACATTATGTGTAGCCTCATTGAAATGGAATGTTATTCATAAAGTTTAGTACTTCGTATTGTAGGTGAACTGTTGTACTATAATTCAATTATTTATAATTTAAAATTATTAAGTTTTAAATAACTGATTTAGATGATTTATTGAAATAGATTAATAAAATAGTCATAAGAAATAGAAAATCAAACTGAAGATACAAAAATGACGTTGGTGTTTTATAAATGTAATTTTAGGTTATAAAGTATATAATATGTATTCTTTATAATGTTTATATCACATTTTCAATTTTAAATCAAGATGAATGAGTTCTAAGAGGATTCGAAATGTCATGAGAGAAGGGATTATTATAATTGACAAATCCAAAGAAAAATCAAAATATATTAACATGAGGAATTGAACATGAAAGTTCAAAGGGAAATGAGAAAAAGAAAAAAAAAAGGCATTAATAGAACATTATCAGTCAAAATGGTGAACAAGATAAACAAGTGTTTCAATAGATAAATAACTTTGCAAAATGCAATATTACCATCTTCAACAATTATTTCATTGTCTTCTCTTTCATTCAAACTTGTCCTTCATCTTCTATTTCGTTTTGAATTTTTTTTATCCTGGTGGCCAATTTCTTCTTCAACCACTTGTTTATCTTTTTCTCCACATTTTGATCAAAAAACTCATTGGTCAACATTGATCAACAAAATTTGGACTTCTTAAGAGGTATAGTTATCAAATTCTCGAGTTAACTTGTAAACTCGTAGGAGTTTACGTTCTTAGACATGACTTCCAAGTTAACTCAAAAATAAACTCGTTTTCTGTCTAAAATTGGTAGAATCAATTGTGAAATCGGTAGAATCATGTAGAATCGCGAGTTTAGAGCGATTCTGCGAGCTTGAAAGTTATATATTTAATGAAATGCATCAAGATTAATGATAATAATCCAAGTATTTATGTTTTACAATATTTATTTTTATGAACAATATAACTATAAATTTTATTTATTTAAATTTATATAATTTTGTAGACTTATTCAAATTAAGATATTATTTATATAACTTTTTTTCATAAATTCTTATAAGTTTACAAGTTAAATTTACAAGTCGAGTTTACTCAACTCTCACGAGTTTACATAAACTCTCGAATTTGATAACTTTGTTAACAACAATTTTATGTCCAATCATTAACTAACAATCTTCTGTTAAGATATGCTAAATATTCTATTAAAGGATATTAGGCAATCAAATATTGTGTTAGTTATAATTTAGATATTATTTTAATTTGTGCAGATTTGTGCACCTGTCATTCCTTTAATAGATGAAGAATTATAGGATCCTGATATGTATATATATGGTACTCTACTCTTTGAAATAATACATCAGAATTATTCTTTAAACCTTCTAGTATGGTATCAAGAGCCAAACACTGATATCCTCTACAATATAGGAATCAGTGCTTTTTTTCATTGAATATTTCTTATGGCTTCTTCCGATGACAATCAATCGAAGAAACATAATTCTGGAACTTCCGCTGCTTCCAAGAGTTATATTTCTACTGCTGCCGGAATTGTGGCCAAGTCAGGTCTATCTAACTCTACTCTTAATCTTTCTGTTGTTACTAAGGGTAGTGATTGGATAATTGATTCAGGTGCTACTGATCATATGACTTGTGATCCTCATATATTTACTAGTTTTTCCTCTAATTGTTCTAAAAGTGTTATTATTAATGCCAATGAGGTCTCATCTCCTATTGAAGGTATAAGTACTATATACCTCTCACCCTCCTTATCAATTCCTGATGTCTTATTTGTTCCTACATTAAACTGTAATCTTATCTCCGTCACCAAGTTAACAAAATCACATTCTTGTGTTGCCTTGTTTTACCCAACCCATTGTCTTTTTCAGAACATCCATTACAAGGAGAAGATTGTCAGTGGTAGAGAGAGTGAAGGACTGTATTATCTGGAAAATGTCTCACGACAAAACCATAAAAGAGGATTGACTTGTCTTGCGAACATACAAGATAAAAACAAAAAAGAAATTTGGTTGTGGCATAAACGGTTGGGACATTCCTCATTTGGTTATTTAAAAAAATTATTTCCATCACTATTTCAAAAATGCAATATTTCTGATTTTTTTTGTGAAACTTGTGTTTTGGCAAAAAATCATCGTGTTGTGTTTCCTTTAAGCAATAACAAAATTGATTTTCCTTTTTCATTAATTCATACAGATGTTTGGGGCCCTGCCCCACAATCTACACATAATGGAAAAAAATGGTTTATCAGTTTTGTTGATGATTGTACTATGGTAACCTGGGTATATTTGCTTAAACATAAAAGTGATGTGTGTGATGTGGTTCGTTCATTCTATCATATGATTGTTACACAATTTAACACATCTATTAAGGTTATTCGATCAGACAATGGAGGAGAATATTTTAAGACTGAATTAATAGAGTTCATGAACTCTAAAGGCATCTTGCATCAAACTACATGTCCTTATTCACCACAACAAAATGGAGTGGCTGAGAGGAAAAATAGACATATATTAGAGGTGACTAGATCACTTTTGATAGATGGTAATGTCCCATCTCATTTATGGGGTGAGGCTGTGAGCTCTGCCGTTTATTTAATTAATCGAACCCCTTCAAGTGTGCTTAACTATCAAAGGCCTTTTAATGTGTTGTCTGATCATTGTATTCTTCCTCCCATAGTTTATTTACCACCTCATATTATTGGATGTGTTATATATGTTCACTTACACCCACATCAACGTACAAAGCTCGAAGAACGAGCGATCAAATGTGTTTTAGTTGGGTATGGAACAACTCAAAAAGGTTATCGTGCTTACCATCCACCATCAAAGAAATTTTATATTTCTATGGATGTGACATTTAATGAGCATGAATTTTTTTATGTTGATTCTCCACTTCAGGGAGGCAATGAAAGTGAAGTGCATAATCATGATGTTAGTATGTTTGATTATATATTATCGTGTAAGGATCATTCTGCAGCAAGTGAGTCAATCCTAAATATGGACACTTCTTTTCTGGATAATACAATGTCTTCTGATCATAACCAATTGGCTCAATCTTCTTCACAGGTTCAACTTGACTATTCAGAGGTACCTTCTGATCCTATCTCTGATAATACTAATTTAGATGAAATTGATTCTTGTCTGCCTGAAACCACCAGCACACCAAACACTGAGTCTACTACTGTTCAATATAATCTTCCACCTCGTTCTAACCGTGGTCAACCTCCAGCTAAATATGAACCAGACCTCCAAGCCAAAGTTAAATATCCCATTAGTAAATATGTGTCATCTCACAGGTTATCTCAATCATATGCATCATTTGTATCTCAATTATCTTCAATTTCTATTTCTAGTAATGTACAGGAAGCTTTGGCAGATCCTAGATGGACCGAAGCAATGGTTGAGGAGATGGCAGCTATAGAAAAAAATAACACTTGGGATCTTGTATCCTTACCAAGAGGGAAGAAAACTGTGGGCTGCAAATGGGTCTTTACAATTAAGCATAAAGCTGATGGAACTATTGAAAGGTATAAAGCACGACTTGTGGCTAAAGGTTACACTCAATCTTATGGTGTAGATTACCAAGAGACTTTCGCACCGGTAGCCAAGCTCAATACTGTGAGAATACTTTTGTCGCTAGCTGCAAACCAAGATTGGCATCTTCTACAATTTGATGTAAAAAAATTTTTCCTACATGGAGAAATTTCAAAAGAAATTTATATGGATTCTCCACCAGGCATGACAGATTCAAATGGAATGAAGGTTTACAAATTAAAGAAGGCTCTATATGGATTAAAACAATCCCCAAGAGCATGGTTTGGAAGGTTTACCAAGTCTATGAAGGTTTTTGCCTATAGAGCAAGTAACTATGATCACACCTTATTTTTTAAGAGAGGAAAAGGAAATATTACAGCTTTGATTATATATGTAGATGACATGATTGTTAAAGGAAATGATCAAGATGAGATTTATAGTTTACAACGATACCTTTCATCTGAATTTGAGATGAAACAACTTGGAAACCACAAATATTTTTTGGGTATTGAAGTAGCTAGATCAAAACATGGTATTTTTTTATGCCAAAGAAAATATACTATTGATTTACTATAAAAAACTGGGTTGCTTGGGAGTAAACCAGCTGATACACCAATTGAACAAAATCATAAACTCTTTCAATGCTCAAATTCAGCATTCCTAGACAAAGGAAGATACCAAAGGCTGGTAGGAAAATTAATTTATTTGTGCCATACACGTCCAGATATCACCTATGCAGTGAATGTTGTTAGTCAATTTATGCATGACCCACGAAAGCTTCATATGGATGTTGTTGAAAGAATTTTGAGATATTTGAAGTCTGCTCCTGGAAAAGGAATTTTGTTCTCAAATAATGGAAACTTAAAGGTAGAAGGGTACACTGATGCAGATTGGGCAGGTTCAAAAGATGATAGAAGATCTACCTCTGGATACTTTACTTTTGTAGGAGGGAATCTTGTAACTTGGAGGAGTAAAAAACAACCTGTAGTAGCCAGATCTAGTGCTGAAGCAGAATTCAGAGGCATGGCACTAGGTGTATGTGAACTTTTGTGGATTAAAAATGTGTTATCAGATTTTGGATTTAAACCAAATGAAACTATGAGTTTGTACTGTGACAATATTTCGGCTATTGCAATTGCTCATAATCCTGTTCAACATGATAGAACAAAGCATGTGGAGATTGATAGACATTTCATCAAAGAGAAGTGTTATTTAGACTTAGCTTCTTTTGTCTGTTGACCGGTCGGTCCGGTCGGTCCGGTCGGTCTGGTTGTTTACTTTGTGTGGTTTACCGGTTGCGCGTTTTGGGCTTGTTTTGGGCTTGTTTTGTTTGCGGGTTTTGCCTGTTGCGCGTTTACGTTGGTTATAAATAGTAACCAACCCCGCTCCTCAATAATAACTTTTCATTCAATAATATTCAGTATTCATTCTCTCGCTCCGCTCTCTCTCTCTCTCTTATTTTCCTCTGGTTCTAGGGTTTTCTCGAAACGCTCCAAGAACCCAACAATTGGCGCCCACCGTGGGGCAAGGATTCAAGAATTCCCAAGAAACAATGGCAACCAAGTTCGACGTGGAGAAATTCAACGGCGCTAATGACTTCGGGCTGTGGAAGATCAAGATGGAGGCAATCTTGATACAGCAGGGATGTGATGAAGCGTTGAAGGGTGAGTCGAGGATGAGTGATGCCATGACTCAAGAAGAGAAGAAGAAGATGGGAGATAAGGCAAGGAGTGCAATCATCTTGTGCCTTGGTGATAAGGTACTGAGGGAGGTTGCGAAGGAGAAGACTGTCGCTGAAATCTGGGCAAAACTAGAGTCTCTGTACATGACGAGATCGTTCAGCAACTCTTTTCGTTCAAGATGTCGGAATCAAGAACGATAGAGGAGCAGATTGCAGAATTCAACAAGATAGTTGATGATCTGGAGAATATTGAAGTGAAGTTGGAGGATGAAGATAAAGTTGTCATCCTGTTGAATGCGCTTCCAAGAACCTTCGAGCATTTCAGGGATGTGTTACTCTACGGGAAAGATCAAGTGATCACGTTAGAGGAGGTTTTGACGTCAATTCGAACCAAGGAGTTCCAAAAACTTCAAGATTCGAAGACAACCGAGGAAGGAGCGTCCGGATTGATCTCGGTGAAAGGGAAAGGGAAGAAGCAGTCTGGTAAAGAGAAGAAGCTGAATCCGGACGGTACGAAGCAGGTGCGTTGCTTCAAGTGCCAGAAGATGGGTCATATCAAGAAGTTCTGCCCGGAGAAAGGAAAGGCCGGTCGGCCACAAGAAACCGCTGATGTGGCAGAGGCGTCTGAGGGATATGAGTCGGCTGGAATGCTGGTGGCTTCGTCTGAAGATCCTCAAAGGAGCTGGGTCATGGATTCCGGCTGCTCCTATCACATGTGCCCGGTGAAGGAGTTTTTTGAGAATCTTGATCAGAAAGAGCATGGAAATGTACTGCTCGGAAATAACAAAGCTTGTCGAGTGCAAGGTGTGGGGTCGGTGAGGCTGAAGATGTTTGACAATCGTGAGATGGTGTTACAGGCTGTTAGGTATGTGCCCGAACTAAAGAGAAATTTGATTTCTATTAGTGCATTTGATCTTGGAGGTTACACCACTAAAGTTGAAGATGGAGTAATGAGGGTCTGTTCTGGAGATTCTGTGGTTGCCAAAGGCAGAAGGAGGAACGGCTTGTACATTCTGGAGGGATCAACTGTCATTGGTCATGTCTCAGTAGCAAGTGAGACCGAGAATACCGCCCGGTTATGGCACTTGAGGATGGGACACATCAGTGAGAAGGGTCTTGAAGAATTGGAAAAGCAAGGCTTGCTTCTGGGAGACAAACTACAGAAGCTGGATTTCTGTGACCATTGTGTCTTAGGGAAATCACACAGGATACCGTTCGGAAAAGGGAAACACTCAACCGAACGCCCCTTTGAATATGTCCATGCTGACTTATGGGGACCGGCAAGAACCTTAACTCATGGTGGAGGAGCGTATTTCTTAAGTATAATTGATGATTTCTTAAGGAGAGTGTGGATTTACGTTCTAAAAAATAAGTCTGAAACGTTTCAGAAGTTCAAAGAGTGGCACACACAGATTGAGAACCAATTGGGGTGTAGGCTGAAATGCCTAAGAACCGATAATGGGCTGGAGTTCGTTTCAGAGGAGTTTAATGGTTTTTGCAAAGAGAAAGGAATCAGGAGGCACAGAACAGTCGTTGGAACTCCGCAACAGAATGGCTTGGCCAAACGGATGAATAGAACCATTCTGGAGAGGGTCCGGTGCATGTTGCTGGGATCAGGGTTGTCAAAGGCTTTCTAGGGAGAGGCTGCCAATACGGCCGTCTATCTGATTAACAGGAGTCCGTCTTCAGCTCTCAATTTTAAAACGCCAATGGAAGTGTGGAGTGGACGACCGGCTGATTACTCACACTTGAGAGTGTTTGGTTCTTTGGCGTTTGCTCATGTCAGGGGTGATAAGCTGGATTCCCGGGCGGCGAAATGTATCTTTCTTGGATACGCCGAAGGAGTTAAGGGATACAGGTTATGGAGGTTAGATTCACCTTCAAAACTAATCATTAGTAGGAATGTCATTTTTTATGAAACAAGGATGGCGATGCACCCTGAAAACTCTGGAAGTGAGAAGAAGATTCTCGTGGAGGTGGAGCATACTACTAATGGAGCTGGCACGCCCGGTGGGACTGAGGAAAACCAAACGGGTGAAGGGTAAGTTGAAAACGGTCGGACGATAGAGGAGAACCGATCGGATGAATTTCGAACAGACCTTGGTGATGATACAGATGGTATGTCTGGCGAGGGAAGTCATGGAAAAGCTGCTGGTGTTGATTTGAGAAACTATCAGCTTGTTCGTGACAGAGAAAGAAGGATCTCCAAGCCAACCAAACGGTTTGGAGAGGCGGATCTAATCTGCTACGCCCTGAATGCTGCTGATCTTAACCGATCGGATGAACCGAGAAGTTATAAGGAGGCCCTTGACAGCAGCGACCGGCATCTTTGGCAGGGTGCTATGGAAGAAGAGTTTGAGGCTTTGAAAAAGAATAGCACCTGGAGATTGGTGGATCTGCCGAAGGGTAAGAAGGTCATAGGTTCGAAATGAATTTTCAAGAAAAAGGAAGCTACACCGGGCGGTGAGAAAGCGAGGTACAAAGCCAGGCTTGTTGCCAAAGGCTTTACTCAGATTGAAGGCGTAGACTATCATGAGATCTTTGCTCCAGTGGTTAAGCATTGTTCGGTCAGAGTTCTGATGGCAATAGTTGCGCATTGCAATTTGCATCTTGAACAGTTGGACGTTCGGACAGCTTTTCTGCACGGCGATTTGGAGGAAACCATCTATATGAAGCAACCGGACGGTTTCGCTGTGGATGATAGGGTGTGTCTGTTGCAGAAGTCACTTTATGGCTTGAAGCAAAGCCCAAGGCAGTGGTACAGGAAATTTGATGACTTTCTGATAAAGCTGAACTTCAAGCGGTGCAATTATGATGACTGTGTTTACACTCTGAATCATGACGGTGAAATGTTATATCTCCTGCTTTATGTGGATGATATCCTAATTGCTAGCAGTGACAGGGGCATGATCGGTGAGACGAAAGCAAGGTTGGCGGATGCTTTCGAAATGAAAGAGCTAGGGGAAGCAAGGCGGATTTTGGGCATAGACATTAAAAGGGATAGACCGGGCGGTAACCTTTTTCTGTCTCAGGAGTGTTATTTGCAGAAGGTAATTTCAAGGTATCGGATGGCTGAATCTAAAATGGCCAGCACGCCGGTCGGTCAACACTTGAAACTTACCAAGGAACAATGCCCAAAGACCGAGGAGGAAAGAAAGAAAATGGAATCTGTTCCATTTTCAAATGGGATTGGGAGCATTATGTACGGCATGGTCTGCACAAGACCGGACGTGGCACACGGTGTTAGTGTTCTCAGTCAGTTCATGGTTAATCCTGGACCAACACACTGGGAAGCGTTGAAGTGGATGCTCAGATATATACCGGGGACTCTCGGTACTGGATTGTCTTTCCAGAATAACTTTCAAGGTGGAGGTTATATTGAAGGTTTTGTTGATTCTGACTTTGCCGGATGCATGGACACTAGGAAATCCCGGTCGGGATATGTGTTTACGCTGTTTGGGACTGCTGTTAGTTGGAGGTCTACACTACAGTCGGTTGTGGCTTTGTCAACTACGGAAGCTGAGTACTATGCTCTTGCTGAAGGAGTTAAGGACGCACTGTGGTTGAAAGGTTTGGTTCGGGAACTTGGTTTTGATCAAAAATCTGTATGTGTTCATTGCGACAGCCAGAGTGCTATTCATCTGGCCAATCATCAGATTTATCATTCCAGAACCAAGCATATTGACGTCAAGCTGCACTTTGTCAGAAGCATTGTTGAATCCGGTGACGTTCAAATCTGCAAAATTGCATCCGAAGAGAACCCTGCAGATATGTTGACAAAGCCGCTCGCTAAGGAGAGGTTTCTCTTGTTGTTGTCCAGGATTGGGTGTCTACCGGTCGGTCACTAATTGTTTGACCGGCCGTGTCCGTGTTTTGTTTTTTTTTTTTTTTGAAGCAAGTCTAGGTGGAGAATTGTTATTTAGACTTAGCTTCTTTTGTCTGTTGACCGGTCGGTCCGGTCGGTCCGGTCGGTCTGGTTGTTTACTTTGTGTGGTTTACCGGTTGCGCGTTTTGGGCTTGTTTTGTTTGCGGGTTTTGCCTGTTGCGCGTTTACGTTGGTTATAAATAGTAACCAACCCCGCTCCTCAATAATAACTTTTCATTCAATAATATTCAGTATTCATTCTCTCGCTCCGCTCTCTCTCTCTCTTATTTTCCTCTGGTTCTAGGGTTTTCTCGAAACGCTCCAAGAACCCAACAAGAAGATTAAAGCTGGAATAATTTCCTTTCCTTTTATAAGATCAGAGTTACAGTTGGCTGATGTTCTCACCAAAGGAGTGTCAAGAAGATTGTTTGATGAGTCTCTATTCAAGTTGGGAATGTATGATATTCATGCACCAACTTGAGCGGAGGTGTTAAGATATGTTATATATTCTATTAAAGGATATTAGGCAATCAAATATTGTGTTAGTTATAATTTAGATATTATTTTAATTTGTGCATATTTGTGCACCTGTCATTCCTTTAATAGATGAAGAATTATAGGATCTTTATATGTATATATATGGTACTCTACTCTTTGAAATAATACATCAGAATTATTCTTTAAACCTTTTATTATCTTCTATTAATGCTTTTTTCTATTTTTCATTTCTCCTTCAACTATCATGTTTATCTTTCTTTGGATTTGTCAATTGTAATTATCCTTTCTTCTGTGACATTTTGAATCCTCTTAAAACTCACCTCTGATGATGTTCCCTCTTTGGGTGGCAGTTGTTTAGCCATTGGTGCCAACTGCACATAAGACACCATCAATGAATTCAAATTTGAGTTACCTTTTTCTCCTTGTGTTATTACCTTCTTTTTTCATTCTCCTAAGAGTTTGTGTATAAGTTACAAGTTATTTGAGTTAGTTTATAAGTTATTTAATTTTCTTTTATTACTACTATCTCTTCTATTTTAATATTTATTTTTATCATCCTTATTTTATTTTTATTATTATTATTATTATCTATTTCAATCTTATAATTTTAATTAATCATTATTCAATTTTAAATATTTGGTTGGTTACTTTTTAATTTTTTATGTATTTTAAATTAAAAAAATAACATTACAAATTAATAAATATTTCATGTAACAATAGTTTAAATAAAAAATAAAAAGTTAAATTTAAAAAAAAATTAATTCAATTAATGCACATTACATAAATTCATTTAAGTAATATGATATATTAGTTCACGAGGTAGTTTATCAAACACTTATAATATGATATATTAGTTTTATTAGTAACTAATTATCATATCAAAATATTTCTTTTTATAATTGTAACATTTGCCTAGAAATTAAAAAATTTATTTCCAAAACTTTAAATTTAAACTATTTAATAGAACACCTTTGCAACAATATTTGGGCAAAGAATTCAAAATGTAGAAAAAAGAGGTTAGAATAATTGTTAAAATGGCTTGATTAATGAAGAATCAACTTGTAAAATAGTTCAAAATAATTTTCATGCTAAGCTTATGATGAAAACAAAATTAATTATATGGGATGAAACATCAATGATGAATAGATTATGTCTTGAAGTACTTGATAAAATATTAAGGGACATTATAAAAAATATTAATGAGATAAGTTGAGAAAAATCACTTGGTGGCGAAGTTTTTGCATTGAAAGGTTATTTTAAATAGATTTTGCTTATTTAAAAAAAATGCAAATATGATGTTGCTAATTTAATAATAAACTATTCTAACTTGTGAAAAGGTTGGAAAGTCTTAAAACTTGCTAAATACATAAGATTAAGTTACAGCAGATATTAAAGAATTTGCAAATTTTATTTTGAAAATTGGAGATGGACAAATAAATTTAAGCGAAAATGGCAGGAGCATTATTGAAATACCAAAAGTTGGTAATCACAGGAAAAAATACATTAGTGACAAGATTTTTACACTAATGAATTAAGTTTCTTCTAAATCAAGATTGTCTTTTAAGTTTTAAAGAAGAGAATTTTTAATTTAATGGGCTTTTCAATGACAATCAATCAAGATCAAATTCTAGATGGTCAAGGCTTTTTATGATTTTATTTTATTTCTTAATTATTAATTGAAATTATTATTAGTAGTAGCATAATTTATATTTAATACTTTATAAAATAGATTTAACATGTGTAAAGACTTATAAAATAATATTTTAAGAATGATAATGATTTAAAAAAGTAAAACTCGACTATTTTGAGTTTTAATATAATTTTTTTTTTGTTATGACTTTTTTTTAAAATTATTTTTATTTATCTTGACGGATTCAAGGATTATATGTACAAACAGGAATAACCTTGACAAGACAAATCTATTTCAGTACAAAGATTTGTGTTTATTACTTTGGATAATGTTAATGTTCTTTAATTTTGGAAAAGTGAACACAAATGTCTCTAAAAATTGTCAAGTTGTTATTTGTGATTAAATGTTTAGTAACACATAAGAGATATAAAGAACAGCAATCAATTTGTGATATTTTCAGCATTGTTAGGAATTTAATTTAATTTAATTCTACACATAAGGCAAATCAAGTATTTTGTAAACCGTCCATAGAATGACAAAAGTAAACTTTATATCTTCCGTTTTCTTTAACATTGCATTTTTTATTGTAGAACTTGTACAAGTATGCCCTACTGATAGTAAAGAATTTCCAGAAAATATATCAGATTGATTAAATGAAATCTGAGTAAGTTTTGAAGTTTCATCATATTCGAAATCATATATCTGTAATCTGAGTAAGTTTTGATAGTAGTGAAGATTTAGATCTATCAAACTCAAGAACATGATGTATCTCCCTCTGGATCAAGTAATTTGAAAAGTGAGTAGTTATAGAAGTGAGTTTTAGTCCTAATTCAACCTCACTATAAATTGACCTTATAAAATGGTCCAATAGTGGGTGAAATAATATGTCCAACAAATAATATCGTTAAGATAGGCTCTAACCATAACTCTGAGATATCATATTAAAAGTGGGTTTTAAGCCTAACTCAACCCCACAAAACCAGTTTGTAAAGTGAGGTCTGCACCCCACTTATATATTATAAATTTGCGTTATCTCTAGTTGGAACTTTCAACAAGTGTTAAAAAACAAGGAACTCATATTGTGAAACGTGGAAAGAGGAAGAGGTTTAGTAAAACAGACAAGTGCCTAAAACTGTTTTTGATGAAATATCTACGTGAAAATTGAACGTGAAAAGTGGTATAATGAATGATTAAATTTAACAAAGTAAGACTATTCTGAATGGAAAGAAGTAAACATGACATACACATCGATTTGGCGAAGCGCAGGAATCAAAAATCATTAAATAGAAGTAATGAAAACGAAAAAACAGTATGAGCTGCGTCAGTTATTACAGTGAAATGGAATTCCAAAACGAATTGGAATACAATGAGTGTGTAATGACTACAATAAATTAGAAACAATATAGGCCAATTGAAATCATAAAAGCAAAATAAAACTGGTGCAGAACTAAATTTTGAAAACTGGAATAACCATAAAATCAGTAAAACCTAATTACTAAAACTGGCAAAGCTGTCAAATGAGTGCAGAATTGAAATCAAACTTTTGTTTCGATCATCTATCTAAAACTAAAGTATGTACAAAACTAAAAATTGCTTGAATCAGAAACAGTGACGTAAGGCTAAAAATGCAAGGCCGGAAACAGTGTTAACTATGTGAAATTTGCATAAATCTGAAATGTAAAATTGTAGATGAGTTTAAAGCAATAGACAAAGTAAAAGCATGATGAAATTGCATTGTAAAGAAACTAAAACAGCATTCAAAGATGAAGAACAGATTTAGGACTTAATTCCAATAGCAAAAGCAGTAAAGAAATTGAATCAATCCAAACAAAGAAAGTAAAAGAGATTAGACAAGAATACAAATCTGAAATAGCAATCGAAATTTGGAGCCAATGGACAGAAATTAAACTGTCCAGAACTTGAAAGAAAATGAAAACTAAAGCTGCTTCTCCCTCTAAAACTACTGTTCGAAGAAATGTCTCTGCCTTATCACTGTCATCCTTTTCCAAGAGAACGGTAATCATTATTTCAAAAGCTACTGAATAAGGCAAGTAACCATTGTCTTCCATTTTAGACCATAAGGTCAATGCCTCGTCAAGCAAATCCTTTTTACAAATACCACTTATCATAGTACTATAACTACGTACATCTAAAGGATAGCTTTTAATTGAAAGATCTTGAAAGATCTCTTATGCGTTTTCAAGTCTTCTCCCTTCCTCTGTACATTCCATTAATAAGTATGTAATGTATACATATTTGGCTTAATTCCCTTTTCCATTAATAAGTATGTTCCATGTATACATATTCGGCTTAATTCCCTTTTCCATCATTATCTTGAATAATTTAAATGTCTTGTCTAGATAATCTAACAAACAATTGTAAGTGATTGTATCCAATGGTTGATTTCTATCATGCATCTCATCAATAAGATTCCAAACATAAGCTATTTTTCTCAGATTTGCAAAATCCATTTATAAGACTATTGTAAGTAACTTTATGAGGAACCACATCCCTGTTGTGCATTTCCTGAAAGAGTTTTATGGCCTCATCCAACCTATCATTCCTTATGAGTCCATTTATCATGTAAGTGTAGCTGGATACACTTGGACTCACTCCTATCCAGGACATTGCATTAAATACTTGTTTCACATTCTTCATTTCATTAACTCATTAACTAAGCAATACCCATCCATTGAAGTAGGTTGGGCAAAAATAACTGATCTGTACTGTACTGCAGTTAACTGTACTATATTATACTAGAAAAAACTGATCCATTTCTACTAACAGTTCAGTTAACTGTTTTATGGTTCAGTTTTTAAAAACTGAACTTATAACAGTTTCAGTTCAGTTAACTGTGAGAACTGTTTTATTCTTTCCTTTTCTCTTATTCCCGTACAACTGTTTCGTCTTGCCAAGAAAAAATTATTTAATAATAAAATATTAATAAAAGAAATTATTCATATAAAAAAATTAATAATTAATTTTTTAAAACAATTTTTTATATTTTTTTATCAATAAATATATAATATATATATAAATAAAAATAATAATTTATATTTTCATATTTTGTAAGTTACATACAACGTGTATCTATCTATTTATATATATATATATATATATATATATATATATATATATATATATTGTGTTACTTTATTTTTTATATTTTTTATTAATAAAATAAATAAATAAAAAATAAAATAATTTTTATACACAAATATAAATGAAATAGAAAATTATAATATCAAATAATTAAAAAATTAATTTGTAAAATATTTATGAATAAAATAAAATAAATATTAAAATAAATTTTTACAGTTTACAGATAGTTCATTACAGTTTATAGTTTAGTTAATAATTCAGTAGTTAGTGCAGTTTACATATTAGTTAATAGTTCAGTTAGTGCAGTTTACAATTCAGTTAATAGTTCAGTTCAGTTCGTATTGTAGTTTAGTACAATTTAGTACAGTACAGTTCAGTTCAGTTTGATAAAACAAAAAACAGTTCAGTTCAGTTTGTTTGAACTGTTTTACAGTTCAGTTTGTGTGAACTGTTTTACAGTTCAGTTTTTAGCAGTTCAGTTCGATTTGCCCACCCATACATTGAAGCATTAAAGCTAAAATAATTAGGTTTCACATAAGTTTTTATCATCACACCCAACACATTTTTTTGCTTCTCTTAGCTTTCCTTGCTTACATAATTCATCCATCAATATACTATAGGTATAAACATTTGGCTTGATCCCATTGGATAGCATTTCATTTATGAAACAAAATGTTTGTTCTATCTGATTCACAAAGAAAATGCCATAAACTAGAGTAGTATAGATAACAACATCATGAGAGATTTCTTTGACAACCATCTCAGAATACATATTATAAGCTTCTTCTGAATGTTTATCTTTGAATAGGCGGTCAATAATTGTACTGTACATTACCGTTGATTGACCTTCAATCCTTCTAAGCAATTCGATGGCAGCTTTAGTTTCTCCTGTTTTGCAAAAATCCATTGATCAAAGTTCCGTAGGTAACCTGGCTGAGCGGAAATCCTAATGCTACTACTTTGTCGTGAAAGTTGAGTGCTTTCTTGATCTCACCCTTATCACAGAAAGATTTGATCAGTGTATTTAATGTTATTTAATGTTATGGCATCTGGGTGATAACCCCGTTTGAGAATCTTGGCAAATACAGAGAAAGATAAGGCCAATTGGTCTAAGTGATAGAAACAATTGATGGATATGTTGAGAATAACAAGGTTAAAGCGAATTCCCTTAAGCTCCATCTGCTTGATGAGAGAATAGCAGTAAGGTAGTGCTTCATCTTCACAAGGAATCCCATTTGCTTGATGGATAAACAAGGTTATAGTGCAAAATTATAATACGACGAATTGTAAAATATAATGTTATAGCATATATGAATTGAATATATAACAGAGAAGGACGAATTTGTGCAACATGGGCAATTCAAATACAAAATATATTTGAACCTATAAAGATTAAACATTCCACTAATGAAATAGTTGTCACATTCCGGAAATGCCATGTGGAAGGGAGAAGCCGAGTGTAAGTCTCTGGAAGAAGCACGTGGCTCCCGGTGGAGGTATATAACTTAAGTTTTCAACATTTCAACCATTCTCTGCATGCTTTCATTCTCTCCAACCTTTTTAAAGTTTCTTTTCTCCTCCTTCTCTCTACTTTCTCTTCGTTTTTTCATGTCCTCTCTAGATTTTTTTTTCTTCTTTTTCTCCCATTCATCAATCAGACAACATTTAAGTCTTCCTGGTACCAAAAGCTTCTCTTCGCACCGATCAAGTTGTTATTTTGAATTGGTTTGTAGGCGGTGTCTGTACGAGTGGGGTAGCCAAATTCATGAGAAGTCTTCCTTTGGTTCGACCAAAAAGGCAAGGGAAGCTAGATAAGTTTTAATTAATTGATCATGATGTATGAATATGTTGTTGATGATGTTGCATGTATGTGAAACACAATGAATTGGGTGTTTAGTATTGATGGTGTGTACTGTATTCATGTTGAATGTTTTTTGTATAATTCTAGTTCATGGCTGAGAGAATGGTGAGGGAATGAAATGGTAGAAATGGGAAAAATGGTGGCTGTTTGAGTTTTTGGGTCTGTAGGGAAATTGGTAAGATTTGGTGTTGATCATAATTTTGCAGTTGCTTGGCAGAATTATGTAGTTCGCTGAGGGTCCTTCATGGGCCATTCGGCTTTTCACTTAAGTTCGGTCTTAACAGGATTCCTCTTATGTGGAGTTTCAGTTAATGACCGATCGGTCTAATGCCATTATTCATTTCAGTATAGCATTCAGTTCGTTATGTGTATTGCCTGTTTATTACCACTCAGTCTCTTAAAAAGTGTTTGGTCTTGTACTAATATTCAGTCTCTCAAAGAGTGTTCGGTCTTGTACTGACACTCGGTCTCTTAAAGAGTGTTCAGCTTTGTACTGACATTCAGTCTCTGAAAGAGTGTTCGGTTTTGTACTGACACTTTTTCTTGATGAGGTGTCCAGTCTTGTACTGACACTCGATCTCTTGAAGAGCGTTCGGTCTGTGCTAACGCTCGGTCTTTTGAAGAGAACTTCATCTTTTGATGAAACGTTCGGCCAAGTTCCAAGTGCTCGGCCAAGGTCATAAGTTGTCAGCCTAAGTTCTAACCGCTCGGCAAAAGCTATAATTTGATACAGGGTTGGTTGTTTGTAATCTTAGATGATGTCCTACTCCAAATGGAGTTACTCGATTATTGACAGTTCGGTCTTAATCATAGTTGCAGCGTTTGTTTTCTCTAAGTTGTTATCTTTGATTGAATTTGTCATTATATGTTTTGATGAATGGTTGAGTTTATGAATATTATGGAAAAATTATGAATTTAATAAAAATGATGGTGATGTAAGAGAATTCCAATGAGGAATGTCTCATGTTTGGTTATGCTTGGTAAAGTATGAACATGGTCAGACTCTGGCTTCGTCTTTGATTCTGATATTCCGTGATTACTCCTCATCATATAGAAGAGGGTAACTCATTTGTGGGAATGACAGGAGGTCCGCGTCCATAAGACCAGATGGCCATTTTAGGACTAACCTCGGGTGGCATCTGTTGAGTGTATCCCAGTTACTACACCACGTTTAGTGCTAGAGACGACGAGCGACATAGTTCATACAGTCCAGACAGTCAGTGTAAAGTGGTCGGTCATAATATGATTATGTGAATGTTGTATATGTATGGCTTTATTCATGTTTAATTGAACTGTATCGTTAATTAAAATTACACTAGCTTACCCTTATTTTTCCTGTCATGTTCTTTTTGTGTGTCTGGTTCTCTTCACTGCAATGATCATTCTATGAATGTGAGCAGAATAAGGCGTTGAAGACTCTATGGAAGAAGCACTGTAGAGTTATCAGCCAGAAGATAGTATAGAATTAGGACCTTCCAGTCGTTAAATCTCTTGTAGCTAGTTGGTTAGAAAACCATTCGGATTGTTTAGATTTTTTTATAACCGTTTGGAACATCATCCCTCCTCTATAAAATTGTTCGGTCTGTGTTGATACATAGAACCGTTCGGCCTAAATGGTAAAAATTTTATATAAGTTATCTTAAATCTTATACGTTTCAATTTCTTTTGTAAATTTTTATACTGTAGAAGAAAACATTCCATTGTTTTATCATATACTATAACATTATATTTTACAAGTATTATAATTTTGCACTATAATCTTGTTTATCCAAAAGTTCATTCAAACGATTCAAACATTATAATTTATATGAATATTTAAATAGCCTTAGATTTAAATTTGAATTATATCTGTAATATTTAACCTGTTCAAATTTATTGATCTTTGAAAGGAAGGAAATAGGAAATACAAACAAACACAGCGAAAAAGGTATGGTCTCACGGAAGTATGTCTCCTCAGTCAACACATCCCCAATTCTAGATTCTCCTCTCTCTCTTTTATATATATATATATATATATATATATATATATATATATATATATATATATATATATATATATATATATATATATATATATATATATAGAATATTAAAAATAATAATAATAATAAAAAGGAGAAATATATTTCCTTTTACTTGAATAACTTTATTTTTCATGTATTTATCTTCAACCAAACATCTCCACTTTCACCATTAATCACATGTTTCTTTTTAATAAATAACCTTAACTTAAAAAAATGTAAAATAAAAGTGAAGTTTACACAATTAATAGGTGAAATAGAGAAAAAAAACAAAGACTTTTCTCTCCGATTACTTCAAACGAGAGTGAAAAAAAATTGCAATCTAGAGAGACGGTGGATTTTATTTTAATTTAAGGGACTGTTTGGTAGAAAAAAAAATCAATAATAAAGTATACTTAAAACATTTAGTTCACAAATTAAAGTTTTAGCAAAATAGCACAATACTGAATATTTGCAGTACTAAGTGTTATTGACGAAATACATTAGAAATCATAACTAGCATAAAGAATTACGATTTACTTATGAATATAGAGGTAATTAATAGGAATTGGTAACAAGCATGCATTATGTTTCACACAAACACTTGTCTTGAAGTCCAAATCAAATCAGACATATTATTGAGACGAGCTTATAATAAAAACAACATAAAACGAATGATGATAATGCATCCAACAAGGAAATAAGAGTTTTTGCTCAAACGGCAGGTGCGTTGATCTCAGGCAAGGATTGCTGCTCCGGCAACGATGAGGGCCCCAGCAGAGAGAGAAGCGACAAGAGAAGGAGCGGAGGAAGTGGGAGCCGGTGCCGGAGCTGCAGACTCGACGTTGATGACGAGCTTCATTTGATGATTGCTGCAGTGGTTGCCTTTGCTGCAAATGTACCACTTCCTCCCTTCTGATTTCAGCGTGATGCCGTCCTTTCCGCTTTGGTATACATCGTTCGCTGCCGTGGAACTGCAATCGTGGAACTCTGTTTGGTTCACTTTCACCACGTTGTGCTTCGAGTTGTCATAGTTGAACACTGCCATAAGAGCATCTTCATCTTAGGGAAGGAACACCAAACACGTATAATAACAGTATTCATGTGAAGAATTAAACCATTGTTTTTTCTTTTATGTTTAATAAAACGGTATAAAAGAAAAAGCTTTTATAAGAGCATTCATTCATCCATGCAAATCATAGTGATAATTTCGAGAAGTATATAGCAAAATTAATTGTGAAGAAATAGGTAGGGTTTTTCGGAACATACAAAGGTTGTCACCGACACGGAAAACCTTGTCTTGTGCCCAAACTGTGTAGTTAAAATCAAGAGTCCAACCCTTGTCATCACCCACAACAAAATCAGTAGCCAAAGCAACCGAGGAAAGCAGAACCATGGAGATGGCGAAGAAGGCAAGACTAGCTGAAAAAGAAGCCATTTGATTATTGAACTAAGGAGTTAGAGTAAATAAGGGAAGAACTAACAAATATTTTCTATGCAAATGTTATTGCTTAGATGAATTGTTAGGTCACACCGATTTGAAAATGAATGAGGATTAGATATATAGAAGTTGTAATGTATTGATTTTATCGACATTCTTGGCCGGCTTTTACCCTCTGAGTTGTATTTTCTCTTCCAAATACAACTTTTCTTGGACTTAATCTTTAACTAGACATTGTAAATTATATTTCTCTCCCTTTTAGACTTAATATACATAAATTAAGAAACCTTTACTATGTAAAATTTGGCGCATATATTCTAATTCAAGAATATGCATATTTTGATGCTTTGCATCTCGAGTGATGAATGTTATTAGGAAACTAATACTTTTACACACAATAAATTTTTACGCTTTGATATTATCCTTCATCATCTTTTACTTTTTTTATTATTTTACCCATCAATATCAAATGAATGTTTTTTTTGTCAAAGAATTTTTCATATTGTTAGATACTAATATATTTGAGAAAAAAATATTAGTTAATTTGACATTAAAACATCAATTGTTTGACAATAAATAAATGTCTAAAATTATAATAAAATGTAAGAAAATTATATTGTTTTTTTCTAATAAATAAAAGAATATGTTGTATATTTATTTATGTTTAGAAAGAATGAGGTGATGGATGTATGCCATGTGGAAGGAGGGGAATGGATAAAGCATTGGAAGAGAGAATATTTGTTCCGGCAGCCTGCTTTCTGCTGTGTCGTACTATTTGCCTGCAGACATACATCATAGACACACGAACAATACCTACCGCATGATCATGATCATGATTATGATAAGTTTTGGCTTTTCTTTGCTATGATGGGAGATAGTGGAAATATATGGATTTGGTTAAAGAAAAAATTAAGTAAAATTAAAAATAATTATATAAGTATAATTGCATATTAATACAAATTTCTGTATATATAATTTATATGAAAGAATTGTGAATTTAATTAATGAAGAACCGCTAAAACTAATTCGATGGTGACCAAATTCCTAGTTGCAATTTCAAAATATATAATGATGGATATGCAAAAACCACAGGTTTTACCTCCACAATGGTTTGAAGTTCTTGTCACCATTAAAGTTTTTTCTCCTTTTTGTTGTACATGATTCTTATACTAAGAATATGTTCAACAACTCTATAAAATACCCGCTCTATTAAATTTTTAACATGTGAATCCTCAAAATATTTTTTTTTAATAATGTGAATGTAACAAGATAATAAAGATATAATTATCAAAAGCACTTTTCTAGTATAATCTTATTAATATACTTGACTAACTTAATTTTATTCATTGTTTTGGAGTCCATTTCAAACTATACAGTATACTTTACAACCTTATGCAGTTTCTTTTGCCTTCAAGAAAAAAAAAAATATCAAGTTGTTTCAAGCAAATTTGTTTCTCCAAACCATCATAAAGTAAATCAGTGAGTAGAAATTAAACATAAAACAACTTTAATGAAATCTTTACAATATACATGAAAATCTAATATGAAAATCTAATGAAAATTAACAACCTTTCTTTGATACAAGCCACTCACCATTAATCAAATATAACAAGTTACTTTGATGATTTATCATATAAATCTACTTATGAAAAGACTTTTTTTTTCTTAGGTAACTTGAAATAAAATATGTGATTATCGTGGATATTATTATAGATATTGTTAAGGATATTGTTTGATCATCGCCTAACGATGTATAATATTTGTCAAATTCAGTAAGACTCTTATTGATACGTTAATTAGGGAAACCATTTAATAGTGTTTCTGTTTATATTTAGGTGTTTTTACTAAGACTTTCCTAATGTTTAGGTTTTCCAGAGCATTTTCACAAATCACATGTATTTTATCTATATTGTTATTCTAATGATAACCCTATCATATGCTCATTTCATTTAATGTTATTTGTTAAACTCCAAAACATATGAGAGTGTTTAGATAGTCTTATAGATGATATTGTCTTAACAATCTCCTCCTTTTTTATGTTTAACAAATACACATCTAAATGATATGATTTTTCAGTGCGCAATAGTGCATTTATAAAAGTTTGAAGTTTTTAATCATTTAAATATTTTGCTAGTTAATTTTTATTATTGGGTTGTCTTATATGCATGCGGGTTAGTTTTCATAACAGTTGTAATAAATAATCAAAGCTTGATAAATTATGAGAGCATATAATAGTATATGTAAAAGACTAATATTTAAACACATAAACATAAATAGGGAACATTGACATGTGTACAATGTTATGCATGAGAACTTGTAAGAATATGGAGATTCTTCCTAATTTTGTGTTATCCTATTCTATCCTATCATCTAGTGTACCCCTTTGAGTACATGCTTCTAGATGCTGATGTGTTTATCTCTTTTCTCCCCCTTATTTGATAATCAAAAGAGGTGAGAGTGTAGAGAACATCAATGCCCGACGGAGGATAGGATTGCTCCTGGACATCATCGTTGACAGGTCATGGTAGAATACAACGATGATGTGAGCGAAGGATGGTGGAAAAGGAGAAAAGAAGAGGAAGAGAAGGACCTTGAAGGTGGATGACTCAATTATCTTTAATTTGGATGTAAAAACATGATTTTTAGAGTTTTTTGGAAGCTTCAATTTTATTTCTAAAGTCCCAAATAATTTGTAAAAGGTGTTGTTAAGTTGTTGTACAACATACTTGAGAAACTTGTATTTGATAAAAATGATGGGAATTAGTTATTTTTAAGAGAGACATATGATGTTTGGTTTGTAATATAATATGTGTTTTCGAATGGTTGTGTGAAAATTTATAGACGCAATTGAAATTGTAGTATGCATGTCATGTGTATGAATGTATCAAGCATGAGCCATTGATTTCTTTTTTGATATTGATGATAATGGGGTACTTCCAAGGAGGAAATCTTATTTGAGGTGTGATTCTTTAGGATGTGCCATGAGGTAAGGATTGCTCCATCATGTGAAACTATCTTGAACTCTAGTGTCATAAGGACGACCCTAATATTCTTATAACTTTGACAATGACTAATCTTGTGTGTGTTAGCTAGAGAAAACAATACTTTACCACCACAAGTGCTTGGTTTTACGAGCCTGACTCAAGTGCACGTATCTAAATAAATGAAGTGTAGAAAAGTCTAGTTATATGTGTGACTTTGTGTGATGATTGTAATTATATTTCATTTTATAATCAAATGACTTAGTATGTTGTCGTATTTTATTTCTTTCTTTTGCGATGATCACATTTGTAGTGTGAATAAAGGATGATGCAAAAGTTAATGCACATCTGGATGATGAGGAGTCTTAGTTTAATCTTTAAGATATCTATTATTATGTTTAATTTTAAAAGAAAACTTTCTAGTTTAATAGTTACCTTTGTATATATTATTACTATGTTTATATTTACGGATGACTATATTAATGCTCTATATACTTCTTTGTCATATGCTATTGACTATTAACTATAAAATGTCTTTATTTTATTTAGGACTGTTTACACTATTAAACGTGACATTATAAACATATTTATATATATCACTTGTTTAAATTATATTTTTATTATAATAATAAACAATATATATAAAGTCATATAGCTAAAGAAAGTATGCATAAAATATGTACTTAAAATATTTTAAAAGGGATTTGTCTGTCATAATATTAGTGAGAAAGTTGAAAAATTTTCAATGAACAAAATCCTTCACAAAAAATATTACTTATATTATTTATAATTTGTGAGGAAAACTTTAAGCAGGGTCAAAAAATATTTTAAATTTATTTTGCACCGTAAAATCAGTGATAAGTATTTTTTATGAAAAACTTTATTATTATTATTATTATTAATGAATGTTTATCAATTCTATCATAGATTAATATTCGTCACAAAGATTATAATTATGTTAAATATTATCACAAATTGAGACATACTTTTTCTATCACAGAACTTTTCCACTATTTTTAACCTTTCTGATAATATTATGACAATATTTAACTTTATACTAACGATAATTACTAATGACTAAAAAATCAATGAAAAAATGTCAAGAATATAAAACTGGCATATTTTCTAAAATGACTAAAAGGAGATAAAGTCATATTGGCATATATTAAAATTTTATTTCAAACGATAAATAAACTAAATCTATCATTTATTAATATCAATATTTTTATATGTAATAAAAAAATAGTATGATTAAAAAAAATCTAACATGATAAAAGGAACTTATTATATATAATTATGAATAAAAAAATGAAAAAAAAATAAGACTTCATCTTAAAAAGTCAATAATAATAAAATATTATTTTAAGAAAGGAAGAAGAGAAAAAAAAGTATATAATAAAATCCTGCTATAAGAGAAAAGAGTAAATAAATTCAATATATATTTGGAGAAAACCAAACTAAGTAAATATACAAAGCTAGAATATAAAATATTAGTTAAAATAATATCTCAAAAATGCTAAAAATTATTTAAAATAAAATTACCATATATTATTAATAAAGGCAAACAATTTCTTAAACTAGTAAAAAAAACTAGAAACTAGTTAAAAGGTTGTGTCAAATATAAAATAATATTAATTAATAAAAACAAAAAAGTGACTATGGATTACATTTATATTCGTCAAATGTTTTTATAAGACATTGTTTGTTTCATATTATATATTTTGTAATTACTTTTTAATGAACACAAAGTTCAAAAATATGATATTGATGGGGTGTAGGAAGAAAATTGATAGGTTTGAGGAAGACCCAACCCATAGGAGAACGCAACATCAACACCCGAAAACGGGAGTTACACCATGTATCTCCCCAGTTTCAACTCCCACCCCCCAATTTTTTTGAATGATTTTTTAAATACAAAATTAACTTTTATGTATTTTTTATTTTTACATGTTTACCCCTATTTAGTTAACCTACCCTACTTCTCTACTTTTTTTACACTCTGCCTCACTCAAAGAGGATTGCTGATTAAAGGTTGGATACAATACCACCACACCAATGTAATGCAGAGAAATATAATAATTGAAGGACAAATTCTTCCAGAAGAAATCGATATCTCAATTATCACTTGAAATACAAGAAGAATGGGAGAAAGAATTTCTAGAAAAATAGAACAAAGAATTCCTGGAAAGAAAACGTAAAGATGAAAGCATGAAGATAAAAAAAAAGAATAAATAGATTATGTGGGGGTGGGAGAATAAAATTATAAAATTTTATTTCTAAATATAAATTTTTGTTAAAAAATAAATTTGGAATAGAAAAAATAAAGTAAAGGATAAAAATGGTATGGGGGGTGGGGGTTGGAATTTGGGAGGTACAGAGAGTAACTCCCCCGAAAACCGACAGAAACTTACAAGAGAGAACCACTGAACAATTACTAAGGTGCCTTCTGCATAAATAGTCTCTAGAAACAAACAAATTCGTTTTTTTTTTTGTTTTCTTTTCTGCTGTTCGACTGAATTCGCTGAATGGACTCTAATCTCAGCGATTTTACACGAACCTACTCAAAAGCGGTTATTGGTGCGAGTTAACTAGCTTCGGGGTGTGGAACGAAATTCATATTGGGCCGTCAATTCTGGGCCCAATAAAGTGACCTATTGCCCAAATTTCAAACCCATCCATAATCCTCTCCCTCTCTCTGAGTCATTGTTCTCCGTTTTCCGTCTCCACCGGCGCCACACGCCCACTGCGCCACCATTCTTCTAAACACCCTTTTCTCTGGTTCATGTCCGAACCAAACTATGGGTAACCCTCATTCTTTGAAACCTCTCAAATTTTATTTTTTCACTTCTTAGCAACTTCAATTTTTATTTTTATTTTTTTGTTTTTGTTTCAGATAAACAAAGCGCAGAAAAATCACGTCGAGAACGGAGGAAAGAATCCCGCTTGGCAAAGAATGCATCAAAACACCAATCCTGGCTCCTCCACCAGGTAATTCTATAGTATAATTTTATTTATTTATTTATTTTTAAGTTTTATGTATTGTTTTGTTACCAGAACAATGCGAATTTTAATTTCAATCGGTTGTTTTATAGAAATCTAGAGCTACGAAAAAACATGACAGTAGTTCAGCTATGGAAACTAAAAACACACCTGACACATCAGTTAGTCCTAGTGTCAAGGAAACACGAGTTGGGAAGTTAGAGTCTTACTCTAGGAAACATGAGATAGATGAAGAACACGTAGTGTCAGAGGAAGAAAAGGGTGGTTCTGTTGCAAAGAAAATGAGGAAAGTGAAGAAGGGTTCTAGAACAGGTTCCAGGAAGAACATGTTGGAGATGGGCATGCAGGATGTTTCTATAGCTGCTGAAAAAGATCTAGAACTGGAAAGGAAGCTTTCCAAGAAGCTAAAGGTGAAGGAAGGAAAGTTGAGGGGAATGGATGATGGGCTTAACATATTACTTGAAGGAATGTCTTCTTCTTTTGATTTCATGGGAGAGGGGGAGGTTCATGGTATT
Organism: Vigna mungo; assembly: GCA_036885675.1. Lineage (NCBI taxonomy): Eukaryota > Viridiplantae > Streptophyta > Magnoliopsida > Fabales > Fabaceae > Vigna > Vigna mungo. The sequence continues at coordinate 30,748,849 of CP144695.1, read as the reverse complement.
GATGAATTGCCTGTGAAGAGATTGAAGAAAAGCTTGTCAAATAAGAAGGACAAGTTGTCAAGGAAAAGAATGAAACCGGATGCAATGGATGATGTATCAGGGCATGTACAAACTTCTAATGAAGATGTAGAATTGGATGATGTTCCTGACAGTGTGCCTTCAAGGAAGAAGCATAAGAAAAGGAAATCATCAGATGGGCAGCAGGAAGACAATGAAGAGGATGATGCTGTTGGCATGTCCAATCCTTTGGAATCTTGTGGAATGGAGGGGAAATTGGGCAACACTCCTGCTGAAGTTTCGGAAAAGAAAGCCAAAGGAAAATATATAGCACCTCACCTGAGAGCTCGTGCTGGCAATGAGCCCGAAGAGCATACTCAAATCCGAAGACGAGTGCGAGGTAGGGAGGTGGGGCTTGTTTTGACTTTTGCATTTCTAACTATCTATCATTGATTATTTTAGTTTCTACTTGAACTTGTTTCTTCAGGGCTTCTTAACAGACTTTCTGAATCTAATGTTGAGTCAGTTACTGGGGAATTGTCCTTGATCTTTCAGGTATGTCACCCATAGGCATATAGTAGTCTTGAAATGAATGCTTGTTTGATTTCTTTTAACAAAAATCATATAGTTTTGTTTTAAAATTGATAGAAGATTTGAGAAAGAGAATCCAAATCATTCTAGGAAGTCTGAAGAACAAATTATTTTCCCTTTCTATTCCTATTCATTTTTGCATTTAACATGTTTTAAATTAAAAGAGGATGCCTTTTAGTATCATATGTGTCCATTTCTAAATATAACATGATTAATATTGTAAAAGAAATTTGACCTAGTTTGCCATTTCAAGTTCGAATTAGTTTGGAAGTAAAGTGCCAAGACCTTTAGCGAACACTAGCATGGAGGATGAAATCATTTTAGGGCATAGATTGATAACTTTGATAAATTAGATCATGTTTCATATTTTTTTATTTCTGAAAAACCTTTGTTGTCTTCTCCCACACAAAAAATGGTGATAGTTGTAAAATCATATGCTCTTCTACTTTTCCCCTAGTGTTGCTTTAAATCATATAGCATCATATTAACTAATCTTTTGCGGTTACTTAACTTCTATGATGTAAACTTTTGCAGTCTGTTGCTCGTAGTGTTGCTTCACAGATCTTGACTGAGGAAGTTTTGGCATCATGTTCTGGTGGTCCCCGTGGTAATCAACAGTAAGGATTTTTTTCGTTCAATTTTACTCTTACCTCCCTCAATGAGTTGCTAAATCCTTGATTTTTTTTTTGTTTTCTACGTTCAAAGCAATATTTACATCTCTATTTTGGTTATCGGAGAAGGCCAGAAAATAAATGAAGATATTCAATCAAATTTAGTTTAAGTCTTTAATGATAGGATAGAGCCTTAGATTCAAATGCTCCAATCAGAAAATGTGAAGAAATACAAAAATAATGACACACGAAAAGGTTTTTTGTCCACACAAGAAGGGATAACATGCTTGAAAATGCTTGTTTGACAAACATGTATACAATATGATTAGATGCCCTTGTGTAGGACTCTTTGTAGTTTAGAATAATTAATCTTGGGTGTCAAGGTCGAGGCATTGTTATTTTTAAAAAGAATGAATAGGGACTCAGAAAGTATTGTTTGGTCTTTGGATATGTTAGATTCTTCTTCCTTGATCCTTCGCTAAATACTGTGTTGTCTCCTATGGCAATCCCAACTCCTGCAATTTTTCATGGTGTCTAGCTTTCTATCCATTCTATGTTGTCGTGTTCATTGTAACTGACATTTTTTCTCATCAAGGTATGCTGCTACTTTTGCTGCATTTGTTGCTGGGATGGCATGTTTGGTTGGCATTGACTTCAGTGCAAAGTTTTTAGCTTCCTTTGCTAAATGTTTTGAGGTATAAACTGCAAACAAATAAATTAACATTTAGAAACCAATTTTGTAATGTGTTTTTTTATTAGTTTCCCTTTCCAGTTTATGTTTCTTCTCTTTGCTTAGGGTTTTAGAAATTACAAAAGTTATAATCTTCCTATATTTTCTGGCCAGGATGAATACAATAAAGAAGACAATCTCTCCTTGCGGAATCTTACTCTTCTTTTATCCTATTTATGCATATTTGGAGTCTGTTCTAGGTTGGTAAACTGGACTGCACCAATCACTTGATATGAACTTATTTTAACTAGATTTTTCTTAAAATATATCTTGTAATGCTTTTCAGTGATTTAATATATGACTTTCTGGTCATGCTGAGCAAGCGATTAACCGAGACAGATGTCTCTATCATTTTGGCATTGTTACAATGTAAGTGTTCTGTCATTTTTAATTCCATGTTTTTGGTGTGTGCTTAGTTCTAGTTAGAGCTTCCACGTATATAAATGGTAGAGGTTTATAGAGAAGTTACTTGGTGATCCTCATCTCTAACAGACTGCTAGATCATTGTATTCTTGAGCATTTAGAAGAAGTACCACATTGAAGTGATTACTGGTGAAATGGACACTTTTCCCTTTTAAGCTTTTTGTGCTTTATTTATACCATAGGCACTTTGATATTGATGCATATATTATAAATGTCTAATATATGTGAATTGATGCATTCATTTCCTTTATCTACCCCTTATCTATTTGAACTAATTATCCCATGCAATATACTGTAGCATTGCTACTTGTATAATTTTTGTAGAAACTGGATCAATGAGTGAACCATCTGTGACTTATTTTTATTTTATTTGTCTGAATAGGTTGTGGGATGAAAATAAGGGTTGATGATCCTGCTGCCATGAAAGATTTCATTCTAAGCGTTCAGAATACATCGAATAAGTTGAAGGCTTCCTCTGGAGATGACAGTCAAAAGAAAAATAGTAAAAGAGTGAGCATGCTTTCTTTTATCATAAATAGAAAAGAAAACTTTTTTTTTCTACAAATAGTTCAACTCTGATTACTTGATAATTCTTGTAGATGGACTTCATGCTTGAAATCATATGTGACATCAAGAATAACAAAAGAAAACCAAATGAGGACTCTGCACATCACACTCGGATTAAGAAGTGGTTACAGAAGGTCCCAGTCTCTAATTTATGTTTCGTAGCATTGTCTATCGTTTAAGCTTCTTTTTCCAAATATTATCTGTTATGTTCCTGATAGGTTTCGTGATAGAAGAAACCTGGTTAACGAAGTTCACACACACGAAACGTAATCCACACTCACAATAACAATGGATATACCTCGTATATTTGATTCAAACCAGCCACATAATCTGTACACTATCCAGAGATAATATTTCCCATCCGCTATCGGATTACTCATTAACGTCTAGTCCCGAAATGTATATACCTCGGTGTGAGGGAGTGTGTGGGAAGTCTCGCATCAACTAAAAATAAGATCAATTTAGAGTATATAAGTGAGTGCAATTCTCTCCTTAGAAGCTGGTTTTGTGGGATTGAGTTAAGCTTAAAGTTCACTTCAAAATTGCAACACAATCTATACACTGTCCAGAGATAATGTTTTCCTTCCCACAGGACACCAAGGATCCTGTCTACACTCTCAACAAACCAAAAATGTAACCCCAAACAAACAAAAGCCAACCTATATATAGTCTTCCTATATACCCTCCTAGCCAACTAACTAATTTTTAGTTTTCTTCCTTCTTACTTAAACATTCCATTTCCTAACAGTTCTATTGTATTTTTCAAAATAAAACAAATAAAAGGAAAGTGAAGTAGAATGTCGACTGTGCTTTGCTTAGACAATCCTTTGTTGTTTTTCTGGATCTTACTTTGGTCATATGAGAAACTTAATTAAAATTTTGTTTTCAGTTAAGAGTTGATGACATTTTGATTAGAGGCCTTAAATGGAGCAAGCTACTTGATCCTGACAAGAAGGGCCAGTGGTGGTTGTCTGGAGATGCAACATCTTCAACAGTTAATATTGAAGAAGTTGCCAACAGAATAGACAAAGATGTTCTTGAAACCCAGAGAATGCTCCAGCTGGCTGCTGCTCAAAAGATGAACACAGATGCCAGAAGGGCCATCTTTTGTATAATAATGAGTGGGGAGGACTATATTGATGCATTTGAGAAGCTTCTAAGATTGGAATTACCAGGCAAGCAGGTAAGTTTTTATTCCTTTGTCCTTTTTTTCTTCAGCTTAGTAATGTGTCATTTCAATTACATGATTTTTCCTTTATGGGATGATATACAGGACAGAGATGTCATGCGTGTACTCGTGGAGTGTTGCTTGCAAGAGAAAGTTTTTAACAAGTATTATACAGTGCTGGCTTCCAAGTTATGCGAGCATGACAAAAATCACAAGTTCACTCTACAGGTATTGAATTTCTGCATGATGTATGAATGAGAAAGAAGCAAAAGGAGCTGACATTCTTTTCCTATGCATGTTTTTTCAGTTTTGTCTGTGGGATCAGCTTAAGGAGCTGGAGTCAATGCCTCTTATGAGGTCAATGCACTTGGCAAAATTTGTGGCTGAAATGGTTGCCACTTTCACCCTCTCCCTTACTCTTTTGAAGACTGTGGATCTGAATGATGTCACCTTGTTGACACCAAAAAGGGTCATGCATTTCCGCATTCTGTTTGAGGCCATTTTGGAGTATCCTGAAAACTTGGTATGGAACATATTCACACGTGCAGCAGTGATTCCTGAACTTGAAAGTCTTAGGCAAGGCCTTGAGTTTTTCATAAAGGAGTACGTTGTGAAAACCAATAGAGATCTAACTCAAAAGTTCAAGTTAGCAAAAAAAGCCCTTAACAATGTGGAAGGAGTTTTGAGGTGAAAGTAAAATTTGGATTCTACCCAATTTTGTAGCTTAAAAACTTTATGCTTTTTTGTTTCACGAGAAGGTAAAGAGGAACAGTTATTTTAGAGGATGATTTTGAAAGTTTTTGTCATTGCCTTGATTAGTTGTTGTAAAGTATTTTTTAATGAAAAGTGCAGAGCATGCTAAAGCTTGCCAAATATACTTACTTTAGTGCAACGTGTCAAATCTTGAAACTGAGGTTTAGGATTTGTAAACTTTTAAGAAAAGGAGTAATGTTATCTCTTACAGTATTACACAGTATAGTTATATTATTTCTGTAGTTTGGTAAAGATCTTTGAAGCTAAATTGAATGAAAAGATGTTGTTGCATATATTTATGACAAATAAATGCTGAAATCACAGCATTTTTATCAAAAGATTTTGTCAACCTCCTTCCCTCATAATTTTCCGAATGAGGCATTTAAGACTTGAAATGTTCAGATGTTCTGAGTTCTGAAAGATAATTAATGAATACTAATAATAATAACTATTTAGCAAGTACATCTCTTGGCAGTGTAATAAAAGAATGTGATACAAAATGACATGCGGTACAACAGTATTTATACTACATGAATTTTTATTTTTACATGTAATAAATAATGTACGAGAGAATTAAAAAAAAATTATTGTACAAACAATTCATATAATTGTGTGAATTATATTTCTAAAAGAAATATTTCACCTTGTTTGTTTTCATGTTTTGAATTTTCAATATAAATCGCAAAATGTAGCTTATTGAATCAAAAGAGTTGAAGTAATTTTTAATTCAATTTCAAATAAGATTTGGTTCAATATTTTTTTTAAATAAAAAACTTTGGATTGTTAGTTTTAAATTATAAGAACCAAGTCATTCAACACATTTAAGAATTCAAGTGTAAATGTAAATTTCACTAGAAAGAAAAAAGTTAAAAGATTAACAAAATAAAAATAAATCAATAAAATTAGTACTTACGTAAAGATAAAAAAAGTTAAATAATATACAAAGAAAATGTATAAATTTATTGTTATATCTATCTTTTATTTAAACCTGTTACAGCTCATCGGTGACGATTGTTAACATCATAAGCATCATAGTCAGTTTCATCTTTTATAGCAATTGGTTTTGTTTATATTGTCATTTCTTGCTCACAAAATTGTATATTATATCTGTTGCTGTCATCACAATGATTATCATGATTGTAAAACTAACATTAAATGAAGACTTTCGCATCATTATTGGTCCTTCAAATAACCCTTTTCATCCCCTTACATATAATATTTATTTGAAAATGATATGTGATATGTAATTTGACGAAAAGATAAAAAAAAAGAAAATGGAATAAAATTAGTCTAAGACAGTAATATTTATGTTTATATTGTATAAACTACATATTTTCTTAATTTTATTTTGTTATTGTAATGTATTTTATGAAGAACTTTTTGATTAACGAGTATCTATTATACTATATTATATATATATATATATATATATATATATATATATATATATATATATATATATATATATATATATATATTAAAAAACATATAAACTTTAGGATAAACTCATTATCATTTATTAAATAATTATATTTTTAATTCTAAATTAGAATATTAAATATTAATGTTGTAAAGTAATTCGACATACAGTTTTTTTATACAAGACGTCTGTGAATGTGTTATGCATGGTATACATTAAAACTTTTAAATAACATTTAATACTTCAAATTTTTTAATTTTCAAACTTACAGAATGGAGATAAATTCATATCATGTTATTTTCCATAATTGAAACATACATTAAAGAATCAAGTCTAACTTACGCAAATTGCAAAACTAAAATTTAAGTACCACGAATATCAGAAGAAAATAATCATTGAAATATGGAAACGAGATTTAACCCAAGTAATTGAAATTGGAAAAAGAACTGTATTACCAAACTCCCGAAATTTTGAGCACGATGTAACATACATATACATGATGTCTAAAAACATAAAAACATATTGGTCGACAAAAGGGAACCACGCTACTTTAAGACAATCGTGCTCGAAAAGCTTGTTAGCCTTCGTATTAATGCCTTTGCTGTAAAGGCAAAGGCTAACAAGATTTCCGAGATCGAATGTGTTAAGGTAATTAAGGAGCAAATCAACATAAGTGGTAAGAACTCCAATATGTGCTCAATATTGACGTCTTGGTCCTAGGGGAACACCAGATACTCTTTATATCTACACCATATCCAAACATTGTTAGTCAATTGTAATCGGAACAGAAGAACTCAATTAATAATTCCTTTCTAATTTATCTTCATTTTATCAGTTTTTCTTAGCGCCAAAATTGCTGCTTTTTCCCCCTTCCATGTAACGAATATGCTTTGGGTAAAATGCCCTCAGTTGCATTACAGAATCATGACCAGAAATTGATTGGTTTTCACTTCCCGAGAATACTGTTCCGACAGTGAAATACATATTTCAGTTTTGAACTATTTCTTATTTTGAAAAACAATAACAGTATTTTGAGCTTTCTTTTTAAGATAAAATATAAAGAACTCCGACACTTTTTTCAAAAGGTTTTATCCAAGCAGTTAGAAAGCTGTATTTTGAAATATTGGATTCAGATAGACAAGTTATTTGCACAAAACTGGTAAAATTCCATATCGATAAGGATTGCGGCAGAGCCGCAGAAATACAACAGATATTAGGAAAACGGGGGAAGAGGGATGAGGGGAGAAATTGAGCATATGCTAAAACATCTAAAATATTCCACACACAGTTATTGAAGCAACCAATATAGAAAAATTCTCTTTGGTGGTGTATATGAAGCAGAACCAATGACTTGTGAGACTCTACTTTCTTATACCATTCACTTGGCAAGCTCGTTGCGGATGAGTTTTGCTGCGGCAACCATGTTTGTAAGGGCTGGTTTCACCTCTGTGTACTTACGGGTCTTGAGCCCACAGTCGGGGTTCACCCACAAGATGTTCTTCTCCAGCACTGCAAGCATCTTGTTGATTCTGTCAGCAATTTCCTCAGTTGGTGGTATTCTTGGGGAGTGGATGTCGTACACACCAGGGCCAATTCCAGCACCATACTTCACACCTTCACGGAACACTGAGAGGAGCTTCTCGTCAGAACGAGAGTTCTCAATAGTGATAACGTCGGCATCCATGTTAATGATGGAGTGGATGATGTCGTTGAAGTTGGAGTAGCACATGTGAGTGTGGATCTGTCAATAAGAAAAGTTTATTATTACATGGTGCAAAATATGATGAAAAAAATAATGATAATAACCCAGTGACTTGTGCTGATCTCAAAGTACCTGAGTGGTATCCTGGACGCCAACATTAGTGATTCTGAAGGAATGAACGGCCCAGTCCAAGTAGTCAGCTTGCTCCGATTTCCTCAGTGGCAGACCCTCTCTCAAAGCAGCTTCATCAATTTGGATGACAGTAATGCCAGCCTTTTCAAGGTCTTCTACTTCGTCCTTGATGGCCAAAGCAATCTGATAGGTGGTTTCAGATCTGCAGATGGATTCACAAACATAATTAGAAACAACAGTTTGGTGAATTATTGTCGCTACTCATATTACAAGGGTGTGGATTTTTACTTACCTAGGTTGATCGTTTCTAACAAAGGACCAGTTGAGAATGGTAACAGGGCCGGTAAGCATTCCCTTCATTGGGCGTTTGGTAAAGCTCTGAGCTACAGATGACCAGAAGACAGTCATTGGCTTGGGGCGGCTCACATCACCGTAGATGATTGGTGGCTTCACGCAACGAGATCCATAGGATTGCACCCACCCATTAACAGTGAAGGCAAAGCCTGACAACTGCTCACCGAAGTACTCAACCATATCATTCCTCTGCAACGAATGGATTTCACAATTAGTTGGAGGTGACAATAATTACAGAAAATCTAGCAAGGGTGGTCGCTCAACATCAAAAAGTGGTGCTGGATATATCGAAACATTCAAGTCAATTATAAGACATTATAAGACGAAAGCTGACCTCTGGCTCTCCATGAACCAAAACATCAATGTCAAGCTCTTCTTGAAGTTGAACAACTTTGTGAATCTCCTCCTTGATTGACTTAACATATTCTTCCTCGGAGATCCTGAAGAAAACAGTATGATGGTCAATAAAAGAAAGGCACATTATAAATGAAAACAAGGCAAAGATCAGCAGTCTCAGCATCTCACTTGTTAGCCTTGAACTCACGGCGTACCCTCCTCAATTCTACAGTCTGAGGGAAGGATCCAATGGTGGTGGTTGGAAGGATTGGAAGGTTAAGCTTCTTTTGTTGAGCATCCAGTCTGGCACTGACATTTGTTGCACGACGATGATCTGAGCCCTTCAATGCAGCAGCCTGAGAGGAAAGAAAATTAGAAGCCATGAGTAACAGCAGAATGCATCTTACAACATATCTATATTAACAAAGAGAACAAGCACTCACAGCCTTCTGAACAGCCTCATTAGTCACTCTTGGAGAGGACTTTCTTGAAGCCTGAGCTGCAGCATTAGCAGAGAAGAAAGCCTGAAAACGAAACCATGAGATATTTAATATTAGTTACTGTGTGATGAAACAATATTTACTGTCGTGGTTCCAAAATTAATCATGACGAGTGCTAGACAGTTAGCCTACCACTGGCCCTGCACATTACACACAATTGTATGCTGTTTTTATTTACAGATATTAAGGTACCCAATAACTGAATTTTCTTAAGTAATTCTAATGCATGTAATACATACCTTTCTTTTCCCTTTACTTAATTGTAATGCTAGATCCGCTCTTTCAATTGTTTTCGAAATCATAATAAATCCTACTAAACTATTTATAAAATCATATAATATTTACTTATTTTAATAAAATAAGATTTTATTTTAACTTCATATTTATAACGAAAACCTCCTGATTGCATGTTGAAATGTTTGGCCACACTAAATAACAGTGCATTTCTCAGTAAACAAACGTAGTAAAAAATATATATTTCATAAATGTCAGACGAATATTACCTCATCCTTGTTGCCAGACAAAGCCTTAGCCAATGCGTTAACTTCAACAATTTTTTGGGCAGCAAAAGCTAGCCATGACTTGATCTCATCATCCAACTTGGTCTCATTAACAAGATCAACAGCAGTGTGAAGAAGGGAAGAGGAGGTAGACACAACAAGCTTATCTGCATTCAGTTTAAACAATAGATATATCAAACAACTACATTGACCGTAAAAGCATCCCAAAATTCACAGCGAAGTGTATGCCCAATCTATACCTTTGCCCACAACGCCCTCAAGACCCTGTAATGTAGTGAGAGAAGAAGCAAGGTCATTAGCCCAGATGTTCCTTCCATCAACCACTCCAGCAAAGAGGTATTTTCCACTTGGAAATCCACCCTTGATCAAATCAAGAGTTTTGGTTCCACGGACTAAATCAAATCCATATGCAGTGACGCCGTTCAGAGATGTGAGAGTCTTGTATGCCTCAGCTGGGACGTCAGCAAAGTAGGTCTCAATAAGAACATTCAAACCAGACAAAGCAGGTGCAAGTTCTGCATATGCATCGGTAAATGCTTGCAACTTGTGAGACTCAAGGTCCAAGACAAGGGTAGGCTCATCAAATTGAATCCATGAAGCACCAGCTGCCTTAAGGTCAGCAATAACTTCCCTGTTTTATTATTCATATAAGCAAGTTAGATAAATAGCATGAATATACTCAGAAAATAATAACACCCGACCAATTAAAACTCTTACTTGTAGACAGCAAGAACTTTGGGAAGGAGAGAAAGGAGATTAAAAGTTTTCTCCACACCCTTGGCAGGCTTGGAGAGCAACAAGTATGTGACTGGGCCAACGAGGACAGGAACGGTATCCACTCCAAGCTGAAAGACAAACAAATATTCGATGATAATGTTGATATAGACAAACATATGAAAAGGGCAAATGGCTTGGCTACTATGAACGAGAAACTCAAAAACAAGGAAAATTAATAGTCATTTCTCACATTTCACCCTGATCTAAATACCATCTCATAAAACGCAGTGCTTCGCTATGATAAAATAAAGCAAATGGCCTTTTATTTTAATACATACCGCCTTGGCCTCCTTGTATTCGTCAACAGCCTTGTGAGAAGAATAGGTGAAGTTCACATCAGGACCCAATTCAGGGACAATAAAGTGGCTGGACCAATACCACAACAGTTCAGTAATCAGATTAGTACAACACAACATTAATAACACAACAGTCGCAATATCAGTCGGCATCATCACTTACTAGTTGGTGTCGAACCACTTGGTCATCTCCATAGCAGGAACGGTAGCATTACCTCTGGCCATGGAGAAGTAGGTGTCAAAACCAATCTCACCACCGGTCCAGCCATACCTTTGTGGGACGGCGCCGAGGGTGGCGGTGGCATCAAGCACCTGATCATAGTAAGAGAAAGTGTTGCTGGGGATGTACTTGATCCCGGCATTAGCCATCTGCTTCCAGATGGATGCCCTGAGATCAGCAGCAACCTTCTGCAAATCCTCGGCGCTGCTTTTGCCATCCCAGAAAGACTCGAGAGCGAACTTGAGCTCTCTCTTGGGACCCATGCGGGGGTATCCGACGATATGAGATGCCATTGTTCTGTCGGAACAGATCAAATCCCAAATCAGCTCTTACTTCTACACACTCCGAAACCGATAACACCACACGCATGCAACAATGCTCAAAGATCATTGCACTAATATCCGTAATAACACATTTTGCAATATTCATAGATCATAGCTATAATTTCTCATATCAAGTGCTAGAGCCACACTGCCTATAACAACACTCTTCATTAAAATTTCTTACTTAAAATTTACTGAAAAAACACAAAATTATAAGCAAAATTCATCATATAAGAAATAAAACACATAGAATTTTATGATTTACACTAAATTTCGGTCAATAATAGAAAACATTAGTTAGTGTATGTGTGTATATGTGTGTGCGTGCAAGCATTTCCATAATGACACAAACAACAACACTCGTAGATCATAACAAGCTGACAATAAGACGGTATCATGGACGACTATAAAGCTAGATTCTCATTCCCTATTGACATCATTTCAAATCCATTCCCCGGAAGCACGTTATAACACACGTGAGTTTGAGCAGCTTAAGAGAAGTTCAACTAGCATGAAAACACCTCACGATTTAGTACAACAACAACGGTTTCCATGCAATGAAGTATCAGATATAGACAGAGTGACAACAAAAGCGAGAAATCATAGCAGAATGGATTCAGATCCAGTAGATCTAGGCATTAGGAGAAGAAATAGCTCCAGATCTAGGACTAGCACAAGCAATGAAAGAAACAGAGCATTACGTTTATGCGCAGATCTGAGGAGAATTAGGAAGCAAAATTGAAGTGGTTGATAGAAGAAAACATAGTAACAGAAAAGGAGAATTGAAGCAGAGAGTGATAAGAAGGCATGACATAGCATGGCTTAAGGGGGAGAGGGTCTCGTACCTTGAGAGTGAGTATAGGAGACCGGTTCTCTCTGTGGCTTCTTCTTAGCTTCTATGGAGCAAGTTGAAGCCGAGAACAGAGTGCGAGGTATAAGCAATGGTTTACGGGTTTATTTATAGGCGTTTCAAGCCAGATCTGAGTCGCTTCCTTTTCTATTCACATTTTCTTCTCTCTTTGTATTAATTATTTTTATTATTAATTATCATTTAATAAAATTAATTTTGAAAGGTAATATATTTTTTTTTATATTTTCTTTCTGTGCCGCGTTTGTTACATGCTGAATGGTGAAGAATTTGTGGGTGAGAAACGATTCTATATCTAAGCGCTTTTGTGGCTATCAGCAGCTGGTGAAAACGTGAGAGATGCACATATCACTGTGCAGTCTTGTGAACTTGCCAGAAAAGCCACAAACGCACTTTCCCACACATTTTCTATTAAGCAGAATTTGTTGAAAATTTTAAACAATGATGGATCTTTCGTCTTACTATAAACCTTTCTGGTAATTTTACATCTCTTCTGTTATTATTTAAAATTAAAAATTAAAAATGATATTAGTAATTAATATTAATTAAGACAGACATTATAAAACATAAATAAGATGGACTTATTGATATAATTAAATTAAACGTTTCTGGTTAGGTAATCTGGCTTTTTGGAGTGAAACTCAAATAATAGTTTTCAATAAATTCCAATTAATCTTAATAATGAGTGTGTTTGAAAACACTTACCTCTTGTCATAGATAAATATCTAATTCATTAATTATAGTTAAATCAACGAATATTGTCAAAATAAATTTTATTTCAAAATATTGTAAAATTAGACAATTAAATCGATGATTATATTATTTGTGGTTATATCCTCAAGTACACTAGGGACAATTGTTCTCAATAATCAAGCTGAGATCGCTTCTTTTTATTCACTGTTCAAACTTTGGTTTAAAGAAATTAGACTCGTTACTATTTAAATAATTCGTGTTAGAAAAAAGACATTAATTTCAACTGCGATATATTATAAAATTATATATTTTGTATCACAAAATAAAAGTCAAATTCAAACTTTATAAGAAAAAGAATAAGCAAACAACCATTTCTTAATCAGTATAAGTTGATTTAGAAAAGTTTTTCATTTTTGGTACATTTAATTTTTTGGTTAAGTTGATCTAAAAATAGGTCTTTTCACAAGATTTACAAAATAGTTCAAATTAAAATACACAGGGAATATGCTGGGTACTTTATTAAAAGAAAAAGTCGCAAAACTCTGGCATGCAAGCTAAATATGAAACTATTTCTATCATTTCCCTTTTTCTTTATCTTTCCTTCTTCACCCCATCACCGTCACTATTAGTTTTGTGATTTTGTAAGGTTTACTTTTTCATGTAATAATTATTCTATACAAAACTAAGTGAATGTCCATCGGAAAAATCCTTATATATAATTAAACTAACTTTTTTTAAATACTATTTTGTAGCATCTTCTGCCAGTCTTATTTTAAATTTTGTGCGTGGGATTGGTGTGTTCTCTAAGGGATATTTATCACAATTGTCTAAAAACACTTCTAATTTATTTATCTATAAATTTGAAAACCGTGAAAATTTTTCTCACCCATCAACACACATAAATTTTAAGTACATAATGTTAATGTTAATTGAAACTACGCTGGTTATTACTTATATTATGATATTTATCTTTAAAAGCATGTAAATATATATAAATATATTATAGTCTTTCTAGAGTGAAATAATTTTATCAAAATAAAACTATTAACAAAAAATAAAAAATGTGACAACTATAATTATAAAAATAAACATAAAATTTATAGAAAATATTTTCTTTTTTTTTACTCATTCTTATTGAACATTCTCATGAAAAATCATCTTAAGTATTATAAATAAAACCAGTACAAATACAAGAAAAGTAAACAAATTATTTATAAAACATTGTACATATATATCGTCATAAATATTCATTCTAAGATATCAAATACAAATATCAAAATTAAATATCTATAATTAATCGTCTAACTGACTTAATATACTAACAACTCATTTGGTTCAGTCTATCTAGCTCAAACAAATAACAGACATTTGACTATACTTCCTAAAAGATTGATGTATGGAATAGACTTCGAGATTATACACCTCTTATATTACCTTCCACTTATACAAAGTCACATATATCAAGAACTAAGTTTTTCACTCATATAATTAGGTATATTCCTTTTACATGTGAGACATGGTTCATTTTCACATCGTCCCTCCAAATTATATAAACTTCCATCAATTCTTGTCACTTAGATATATTCCTCTATGTAAGTATGGTACTACTAGAAATAGGATAATCTTATGTGCACAATCGTTGTTCAACACAACATGCAACATCTTAATGTAGTATTTTCTCCTTAGGAAGAACTACATTCGTATCAATCAACATCAAACAACATATCACAATAGATTATGTAACATGCTCTAACTCTACTTGGTTACACACCTACACAAAAAGAGTAAATTATAACAAACACCCTCGCTTTACTTAGCCACACACTCACCCATTTTATTTCAAAATCTTAAAACATTTATTTTCATATATTTAAAATTTCTTCTTTCTCAACAACAATTATCTTTCACTCAATGAGTCATCCTTAGATATGTGCTAACCTAGTGGATAAATGACTTGCTCATATAATGAATCTGTTTATCGGGGCAATTATAATCCTTCCTCTTGTTATAAAACACTACTATTTAGTTCAGTAATACCTTCAGATAAAAACAAATTGACCAAAATGATATATCAAAGTCAAATCAATAACTCCCACAACAACACATTCAGCAATTTAATAACTCATACACCATCACATTCTATCAATATATAGTTCATCATAATCCAAATAACAACAAATCATAATTCTTCTAAAAATTAATTCATTCATCCATAATATTAGTTATAAAAACAAACTAGCTTTCCTTAACTTGGATTGGACTTCTAAATCACATTACTCCAAAAGATCTTACATAATACTCGTAGAGAGAATGTAAAAATGAAATTATAGGAAAAACACTAAAGGGGGTGAATGGTGTTTTTCAAATCTTTTCGCAAGGCAGTGTCTAATAACTTATAAAGAAAGTATGTAAGGGTTTTTTAGATGCTTAAACACTAGTTTTTATAATGTGAATAAATGGAAAACGTTTTGAATAAAAAGACAATGAATCAAAAAAATTTATATTGATTCACTCAACCAAAGCTACGTTAAGTTCTTCCTTAAGAACTCTTAAGGGGCTCCACTAATCTTTTTCAATATTACTCGAGTTTTACCTCTCTAGGATCTCACCAAGTATTCTCATCACTCCTAGTTACAACAAGTATTAACACTACATATAGTTACAACAAATATTAGCACCACTCCTAGTTTCCTAGTCAAGACGACTAGAATAAGTTTAGTCTCTCCAAAATATAACCCTAGACAATTGTCTAGACATTCAACTCAACTTAAGCTAAACAATCGAGTATTTGAGTTCTCTTTAGATCTTACACAAATACACTAATAAAGGGTTATAATATCTCCTAAATATGAAACACAATGTATATTAAATATATGAATGCACCTCATTTACATCATCAATAAACATACCACACATCAATTTCATATATATAAACATCACCACTCATGTTTATCATCTCATAATTATAAATGTGTTGCTTAAGGGACCTTGGCTCGTTAAAGAAAAGAAGAATTCCTCACTTAAATAACCTCACATCATTTTATGGCTCTCCCTCACTCAAACATTTAATTATTGCTTAAGCAACCATTAGTTGGGCACCATCTCGAAGATTGATCAATGTTAATTGTCATGATTTTCAACAAGTTTCAAAATTATCATTTCCACAATTTGATTAATGCTTGAGCCATTATACTATCGTTTGAGCAATAAATCATAGAAGCATGATCTCTTATGTTTCAAAACCCATGCATATGACTTCAATGCTTAAGAGCGAACTCTTATGGTTTGACAATACTCACTCCAAAGAAGCTATGTAACTTGTCATGCCATCACTTGAGTTATGTAACTTGTCACTTGAGTGTAAATGTTAATACAATGATGACATTGGTTATGTTAATGCAATGATGACATTGGACATTGAATATTTATACAATGATAAAAAAAATTGAAATCAAATTTATGATTATCTAAATCCATATTATTTTAAGTATATTTAAATGTATTATTTTTAAATTTAAGATCATATTTTTGGATTTTACTCTAAGTCATTTAATTAGACTTGGACCAAATGTAGATTGGATAACATTTTGAATTTTGAAAATCAAAATCCAAAATACTTCAAGGTTGAGTTAAGTCGGCTTAATCTTATGTTCATCCGAGTTAGCCTAAGCCAAAGGTTGAGATGAGTCGGTTGGGTGTAACGTCAATCAAAATTAATCCAAGCCAAAGGTTCAAGCTAGTGGGCTCAGGTCAAAGGTTGAGTTGACTCAACCTACGACTAAGTCGAACCGAGTAGGCCCAAGTCAAAGATCAAGACAAGTCAACTTTGGTTCAAGTTTAGGCGAGTCAACCCAAGCCAAGGCTATAGAAGTAGAGAGAAGTCAATATTAACCCAAGTTTAGTTGAGTTGGCCTGGGTCCAAGTCCGATTGAGTCGGCCAGGGTCCAAGTTAAGCCTAATTGCCCAAGCCAAAGGTCAATGAGCCTATCCTGATTAAAGGTTGAGTCGTGTTGGTCTAGACCTAGGGGAGGTCGAGTCAAAGTATACCTAAATCAACCCTAGTTGACAGAGGACAAAGTTCCAATTGAGTCAATTTATGTCAAAAATCGAGTATAGTCAATTTAAACCCAAGTTAGGTTGAGTCAACCTAGGTCTAGGTCGAAACAAGACAATTCAGGCTTATATTAAGTGGTGACGACCCAAGTCCAAGTTGAGATGAGTTAGCTAAGTTGTCACAATCCTAGGTCTAGTTAAGTCGACTCACACCTAAGTCTAAGATCGAAATTGAGTCAAGTCGATATGGGCGAAGGAGGAGGTGAGTTAGCCTTAGACAAAGTTGAGGCTAGTCAGCCAAATTGAGTTTAATTGAACCAAATTATGTTGGATATGTGTTCAATAAATATATCATGCTTAGATTAGATGAGACCATATCATACTAAGGTTAATCCTATATTACATTTATTAGGTTAATCATTCATTAAATTAATCTAATTAATTCAGTGAATATAAACTGATTTAAATTAAATTCAAAAAATCAATTAATCTAACTAAAATAAATTTGAATTATAGATGATTATATTTTATTAGTTTTGGATGAGATGAAGACTAAATTTTGAAATTTACAAATCATGATCACGTGTATACATATATAAAGTTGTACTTTTTTATTTATATATTATAGATGACAAATACTTTTATATAATTGTAATTAAAATAAAGAATAAGTTTAACTTTTGTAATATTATATTTACATGTGTTAAAAGTTCATTTATCTCGCTAGGTGTACGTGGATCGGTCCTAGCGGACACTTAAATTCATTACAATTGAAGACTATGTGGTCGATTAGCAACAGAATAATACTGGTGGCTGACATTTATTTAAAAGAAAAGGATTTGGTTGGGCATGTATTTTTGTCACTGTTGTTTTGTCATTCATTTGTTACAAAAGACTCAACCATAACGCATGCACTTTCTTTTCTTTCTTAGTTCATCCGCTACCCACATGTGAGTGACTGACAAGTATAGTCATTTTCTTTTATCTATCACTGCTCTGCCACACCTTCATTAACACTTCCCTCACTCTCTCCACAACAAAATCATGCACAATAATCAAATATTTTGTTTCTAAATAATTTCATACCATCACTATGACTTGAGAATTTTATTAAAGAAAAAGAAAAACATGGGGTATTTCATTTCATCTCTACATGTTTTTTATCACAATATTTTATGAGTAATAATGTTTTAACAACTTTATTATGACTATTATAGTAATAAAAGACATGTGAAAAATGAAAAAAAAAGGTTTGATTATTGGTAAATTAAGTTGTGTAAATTAATTAATGTAGGAATGAGTATTTGGGAAGTGAGTGGGGGGAGGAGGGGGTTGGTGGAGAATTGGTGGTGAGCCCCACAATTAGAACCTCTTTGCACGATTTTATTTTAAGATTGAATTTTAAAAACTATAGTAATTATTATTTAGTTGGCCAACTCTAGGTGGAATACCCATGTTGCCCTGCGTTTGTTGCAAAAATCGCGGCTTCAACACTGGGTAGGTGAGTAAGTTTATTTTTTTTCATTATTTTATTAATATGCTTTTGTTTTGTCATGTACGTGGGAGGGTTGGTGTAATTACAAAAGCAATATAGGTGTCATTACACCAATAAAATCTCATAATTAATACTGTACACTTTTTTAACTCTGATGTTTTAAGGAAAGTTGACAGTACATACCAAAAGTGAAAAAAGAAAAAAAACAAACCCGAGTCATGTAGTAAAAAATTCATAAACTTAAAAAAAAAAATAGCAGTGTTATTTCATTTTATAGATAGATTTCATATCTAAATAATGCTGAATTTTCTCAGTCTATTTCAATAAAAAGAAATTAATAAATGGTAATTATTCTTTTAACGAATTTTTCTTTTTGCATTCAGAAGTACTTAATTGTTTTTTTTTACTTTGAATATATAATATCTAAAAATTAGTTTATATTGAATAAAATATTACATTTAAATTGAAAAAAAAAACTTAATTAAATATTTTACAACTCCATTACCGTTATTTCACGCATTTTACTCCTTCAATTTTTTTCTGTCATATTTTAGTATAATTTTTTTTTTCAATTTTCATACATTTTTGCCAATTTAAAATTTTAAGATAACTACTATAGATTTTATTACATAATACTTTATTATTAAACAATTTATATTTGTAATTCTTATTTCTTTTAATATTTAGATTAAGAATATACTTATATATCCAAAAAAATTAATATTACATCCAAAAACTATGCCTGAAATTTTTTTTGGTTAAAAGAGTTTTTTTATACCTGTTTTCAAACTGATATAGAAGCAGAGATTATAGATTTTCTATAATTTCATAATATATAAATTCCACTTTTTATATTGGTTTTAAAACTAGTATAGAAAGCTTACTAAGAAAGGAATAAATTTGTATGTGATCTAAACTTTTTATACCAATTATGACTTTAATCGGTATAAAAAAATGTAAAAGTTTATACTTAGTTAGTGTTACAACCAGTATACAAAGTCACTTTTTATACCAGTATTAGCATTAACGGTATAAAAAGTAACATTTTTTTTTTCTTAATACCAGATCTGTATGTGCTACCATCCACATAGAGACTTGCATAAAATTCAATATAATAATACAATCCAAATGTATATACAAGGAACAAAATAATCAATATATTTCTTACTATTTACACATCAAAATAATAGTTCCTAACCTCAATCTATAATGAACACATCTAATATTTACCTAACATCATTTGTAAACACTTAAAAGAAATGCAACTCATTACTCTTGAACATCCTTTAGGATCTCTTGCTCCATCAAAGACGTCTTATCTAATATCTAGACAATGAATAGTTTGGATCAACTTATAATGATAATCGCTTAAGGTATTAATTATAAAATGTTCACGTTATCAAATTTCATGAGTCAACAATATTTGCGCATGACTTTCTGCACGTGCCTCATGACTCCGCACTCAAAGTTCCCCAATTGGTGCGAGCACTAAAAGTTAAATTCATAAAGTATCATAAATTGTATAATTATATTTCAATAGTCTGAAAGATTAACTACTTACACTTGGTACAATGAACTACAACATTTTTCTAAAGGCAATATGTGTTCTCTACAACCTCAAATAAGTCTCAAGCACTCTGTAAAAGTTAAATGTACATTAAAATGAATGCCTAGTATGAAAACTTACTAAAATTACATTATGTGTATATTGCAAATAAATTATTAAAAAACTTACAATATTAGTTTACTTTTTATTGTCAAAGTGTAATATTTCTTGTGTAATGAACACAAACCACAAGACATTGTTAAGGAAGGATTACAAGCAATTCCTAGTGATCCCTATATATTCAAACAATAATAGTGTGAAAAAAATTTACATAAATAGAGTTTTATTAATAAAAAAACATACTTACGATTGAAAATAATGTGCTAAGTAGACTTGTTTTTTCCGTTTTCAAAGGTCTTTAAGAGGTTCTTTTGGAACTCTTTACCTTTATTCCCATCTCCTTGAATGTAAGAGGAACAATAATGACATAGTGGTGCAGCATAATAGTTAACGTGTACAACAAAGAAGAGGTGTATTAGTTTCTTGTCACAAATATTTGATTTAAGATTTAATTATTAAATCATGATACATAAAAGAATATTTGATTATAGTTTAATTGTATGCAAATCAATGTTAATAAAATTATAAATATATAAATATTAAATAAATATAATACCATATTCACTACAACATTAAAATAAAAATAGTGAAAGTAAACGAAAAAATCTAATATTTATGTCCTATAATTAAAATAATTATAGAAAATTATGAAAAATGTTATAACTTAGTCGTGCTCTAAATTAAATTGACATAAAAGAGGCCAGTTTTATATGGAGCTAAAGTTGTAATTGAGTTTCTAATGTGGTAAAGAAAAATTGACTTTCACTCAAATATTAGTCAATTTTAATCCTTCGAAAAATCTTTCAATGTATAATGGTATTTTGATGTAAGAAAATAGAGTAATAACTTATTAACATTTCCCTGATGTTGTGAAAACAAAATTTATAAGATTTGAAGTTTAAAGTTTTTAGTTTGAAGCACCTTTTTTATACCTAAAAGAGTGGATGAAGTTCCTTACGAACTTTGACATTATCATCCAAAAAATTCAATGAATTGTTGACACTTTTTGTATGATGTCCTTGTTTTTACCTTCCTTGATATTAACCATGAGGTTGATAAAAAAAAAAAAAACCTAGTTTAAATATGATTAAAGTATGAGATAGAATATAATTATGTTTTCTTATGACTAAAGAAGGAGAACAGAGTTTGTAAGATGGTAAGAAATACAGAGTTTTGGAAAGGAGATTTGGTGATTAAGTATAAAGTCATAAATAGAGTTTGTAATTACGTATTAGTAAAGACAAAATCAATATAAGTGTAAATGGAAGAATACGTAAATGAACTTTGTCTCTATATCAAATAGACATATTAAGTATATACTTCATACACATTTTAAAATTGGAGAATTTAACCTTGGTACACCTCTAAGAAGTAGTAAAACAATATTGTGTGATTAATCATATAATTTCATATAAAGACACTTAAAAATCACCTATGTTTCAGTATGGATTTTGTGGGACCGAGAGACTAACCTCGCTGACGTGTCTTTACTGTTTCTGGATGTCTGGGACGATCGTTTCTCCGTTATCTTGGTCGTTCACTCCTGGAAGTCGCACGTACTCCTTCAACTCGTACCGTTCGTTCTCCTTTAGCTCGTGCTGCTCGTTCTCCTTTACCAACAGAGGGAGGATGTACCTGCAAAAGACACTCCGATGCTCAAGTTAGGTATGAGTTATGGAGCCTCAGCTCTCAAAAAAGTGACTTTGTTATCACTATAGAATATTTATGAGTATAAATGAAGTGTGAGTAGAACGTATTTGACTTTCAGCCTTGGCCCTGTATTTATAGGTTATCATAAGCTTAATAAAATATAAACAAACTTAACTTAGATAGATTTACCTTAAAATCCGGTCGGTTACTCATAAACAACTTTATTAATATCTTTAATCAGATATCTTTGATTATTTTATCCTTTGTTGGACTATTAGCCCAATGACTTATATGTTGGCCCAATCATGGTGGCCCAACATCGTTTAACGTGCTTTGAAGAATGCTTAACGAGCGCTACACTTGGTTGACTTTTAACGAACGTTGATCCTGGTTTAATATGGTTGATGAGCGCTACTACAGTGGATAGACCGGTCGTTATTTAATGTTAACTGCTCGACATAGATATCATACTATACAACCTATAGAAGATTGGGATGCAAATCGTAGTGGCAAAATTGGGTTTTGCTGTTGTGTTGGCTTTGTGCATGGAGGTACTCACCCTTGTGCGTAAATATAAGAAAGGTTTCGCGATTTCTGGGTGGTTGTTAACTCTCACAAAGAAGAATGATGGAGAAGGCTGTCATGGTTGTCGTGTCGCGATGATGTTGGACGAATATTCACGGCATTGACGACAACAACGGAAAGGGAGAGGATGCGCGAAGAAGCTTTGCGATTTGGGTTTGGGTGTTGTGCGTTTTTTGGGTTTGGCTCTTTGTAGGTTTTCAGTCATCTTTGTGGCGGTTGGTTGTAACGCGACAGCAAGCGCGATTTGCTCCATTTAGGTTTCTTGCAGGTTTCCGATGTGGTGGTTGCCCTGGTTGACAGTGACGCATAGGCTAGATGGAGTGTGATTGAAGGTCGTGGTATGGTGATTTTTGCGGTGGTTGGCGGTGGCCATGAGGGTGGCGACACAAGGAAGGAGAAAGGTTTCTCTTTGGAAAATATGATGCTAACGTGGCAACTATTGTGGTAGGGGTAATGAGTTGGCATGTTCTAAATTTAATACATAACAATACGTTCTTTAAAAAAAGTTACAGTTCAACATCTGCTAATATCATCCGTTAAGATACTTAACGAAAGTGACTTAATTGTTACAATTTTTTTAAATTTAGTACCTAATTGAGACCATTTTCAACAAAAAGATCTACTTGATATTCTTCTACAAATATCAAGACCATCGAAGAGTTTAAACCAAATATAAATAATAAAATCAAGCACTTTAGATTAATTAATAACAATAAAAGTCATTACCTCTAAGTATTTGTATCTCACCTTTTATTTCTAATTACATTTAATTACGTAAGTAATTGAGATTTAATTAAAACACAAATACGGTTAACACATGTAATTCATTAACTACTAAGGATTATTTTTTTAATAATAATTTGTTGTCAACACAAAATAATAATTTCTCTTATTTTTAGTATAAATTTCAAACCTGTATGCAACAAGCATGATACATGACATTAATAGTGCAGACAGAGAACATATGCCTTCTTTTGACTGATTCAGTGGTACATGTGGCAAGAAACCTCCTTCGTTTTTTGTACGAAAATGCCTTCATCCATCACACGTGTCACATTGCACAAGGAATTTTATTAGATATTATATATTTTTATGTCTAATATTTCATTATATAAGAAAATTATTTTCAGAAAACGTATAAGAAAATATTTATAACACGTGAAAGAGGTCATTTATTTTCTTACCCACACGAAAATTTGCCACATGTACCCTCTCAAATAAAGGAATATAGCTATGTGTCATGATTCCTACTGGGTAAACACTTGAAAATTTATACTATATAACAAAATAATCTTTGTGTTTGTTTATAGTATTATCTCTAACTAAATATTTTTAAAACAAAACCTGTTATTAAACTTTGTTAAATTATCCCAGCAAGATTTAATGGTCGAATTAATTGGATTGATTTAAACAAATAGTAATTAAATAATATATAATATCGTACTTTTATAATACTAAAATAAAATGTCATTCTATTTGATTGTTAAACTTATAACATAAATATCTAAATAATATATCACGATAGTTACGTTAATAAATAAATTATATAATATTGATTATTAAGAAGAAATTTACAAACAATATATACAATAAAATTATACGAATGTAAGTCATAAAATATAAATTTCATAAATCACTAAGTTATATATTTTATTGTAAAAAAATATAAATGTATACTATAAATGAGTCTATGCTGTGAAAGTTAGGTCTAGCACTAAAGTTGTCGGCTTTAAAATTTGCTTAGTGACCAAACAATATATCAAAATTTATGGATTTAACCATTGTGATATCTTTTATCCCTTGGGGCAAATTTCATACAATAGGCTTTTCCTTCTTATGGATGTTATTTCAAATTGGACATCTTATCATCTTGACAATAAAAATGCTTTTAATTATATGGCAATCTCAAGGAGAAAATTTACATATGAAAGAAACTTTCTAGATTTGTTATTTTAGGGGAAGTATGGTTTAATGAGTAAATTACATTACTTTTTTTAGATTAGGTCAATCAACCTAAGCTTGGTTTGGTAAATAAATATATTATATATATTTTTGGATTAAAATAAATTAAGACAAATATTCAATTTTTCTACTAGGAAGCGTGTTTATGTAATAATCTATGTTAATGATATGCTTATTATAGAATATGATGATACTAGAATTTATTAATTGAAAGAGCATTTATTCAACTATTTTTAGATCAAAGATCTCGATTGTGAAAATTAAATTTTGGATGTTGAAATGACTTAATCAACCAAAAGATATTATTAATTTACAAAATATGCTCATAATATTCTAGCATAGGCATAATTAGCAATATATATTAATTGTAATCCTATTGACTCAAGTCAAAAATTAATGACGGATCATTGTAAATCTTTTCAGATCTAGAATTTTATAGGAGACTATAGTAAATGACTCATTTATTTCACTATGCATGGTCTTCCTGTTGACATTAACTATTGGAGTGTTGTAATTTATATTCTATAATTTATCAAATATGGTTCAACCCTAAACTAAGGTGACATAATGATAAAATAAAATATTTGCTAATTCTTTATATGTTAATATATAATGGGAAAGTATATACAATGGAATTAGTGACGGAAATGTGGGTAGATTCAGTTGCAGTTTAATATTCTGTGGTGTCGGTACCATATTAATGTCGGTGGTACCCTAGGCAATTTGAGGTGCGCACCACTCACGTGACGTGGGCCCACTCCAAATAACAAGCAGTCGGTGATCGTATCGATAGTTAGTTATACAAGTATTATTTAATAATATTCAGATATTTATATTTATGTATTGAATAAACTCATTTAATGCGGCCCATAAACAAATTATGTTTTTTCTTCTGTCGAAGACATTATACACAAGCATCACACAATCATCTTAAAAGCATTTTTTGATTGCATAATTTATTTTCTTTATCCTTCGTATGTTTCAACTAAAAAGAAATTTTATATTTAAAATATTTATTTGTTTTCGAATTTTAATTATAATATAGTTTTAAATTTAAATATGTTTTATTCTTAGAATATACTTATATATTCTATTTTTAGTGTTTTACGTTTTTTTATAGAATCTTACGCAGTGTGAAATAATTGTTTTTTAGAGAAATAATGACCATTTTAAAACAAAATTCGAAAAATTGATTGTTTCTCCTATAATCTTTATATTTTAGTAATAAAATATTTATGTTTCATTTGTAAGAGTTTGCTTCTATTTTTAGTTAATTTTTAGGTTTTTACAATAATAATACAAGGATTGGTTTATTTTGAATATGAAAATCTCTTATATCAAACCGGGAATTATAATTTAATGAAATATTAAATATTTATTATAAATAATTATTAGTAGAATTGTGTATTATTATTATTATTATATGAAAGTATAGAAAATTAAAAAAAATGTAAGAATAAAATATTTATTTAACGATCAAAGAAAAAAATATTAAAATTATATATATATATATATATATATATATATATATATATATAAATTAGACATTATAAGATGCATTACAAATGCTAATTATTTATGATTAATATATAAAACGATGATCCGATTGTTACAAAATGACAAGTGACTTTTAAACATGTTGGATGACAAGAGACCTCCTTGTCACATACATCAATGATAGTAATAAGAACATTCCTTTAATCAATAAATATTTCTTAACTTTGACAAGTTCCCAAAATAAATATTAATAGATACATATAATAAGTAGTCAAAGAGAGAAAGAAAACAAACTACAACCTCCTCATCTTTTGTTTCTCCAACTTTCCCTCTCTTAAACTCTTCATCCTCTTTATTCTACTCTCAAATTCATCTTCTATTTTCATCCATTTCAAAAATAAAATAGCACCATGTAGAAATTGAAGTTTCAAGGACCATTTTGAATTAATTAGTTTTCTCTTTTGAGTATGTGTTTATTTCTACAACTTTTCTTTAAATCAATTTGATTTTTTTTGGGTCGCATTATGTTTTTTTACCTTCTAGATGATATTTTACCCGTTTGCAATCTTAGATTTATGTTCTAATATTTGTTTGGACCATATTGCATGTGTAGAATGATAAAATAAAAGAGAAATTATATTTTAGGAACCTACATTAAGGTAAAAGGAGCTAATCATTTCAAAGTTTTTCTTAATAATTGATTTTAATGAATTGTTAATTATCTTGAACGGTTGAGTCTTTATTTTGAAATTAAATTTGGAGTTTTTATGTTTTGGAGTATGTTTTGATACGGGTGTGGGTGGATTGATCAATGAGATTAGAAATTTCGTAATGTTTGGTGAATTGTGATGTTAATCTGTTAACACTACGAATATGTGAAGAGAGAGAAACGACGTTAACCTTAAATGATAAATTGTTTGTTTATGAATGCTATGAAATTATGATGAATTTAGACTATTGATGAGTGTGAGAAGTGTGGATAAAACATAGTGTGGGGGAGTGAAATATTGTGGATGAACTATGTAATGATCTATAAATGTGAACTAGAATAGTTCATGATGATTTTTTTTGTGAATAAATGTTATTATGCAGAAATTGGAAAGAGATGGTGAGGATGATAACTAATGTATTGATGTGCAGAGGTGGACTATTGTGTTTTTCATGCTTAAAGTTTGAGTTTGTAGAAATTGTAGAAAAATGAATAGAAAATATGTAATTGAAATTTGAGAACATGATAACTTATTTGGTTTGAGTTTTTGAGATGATGGAAGAAAATAATTGTTGTGTTATGCTATGGATTTTTATGTGTTACTTTTGAATGTTTTGTTATTAGTAAAAAAATATGTTTGGAGGAGAAAATTGTTGACAATTAGTAAAATAAAAGATGTACAAGGATTGAGAAATGTAGGTAAGTGATTGTCTTGGGTGCTAAAATATTATATTTGCGTTGGTATTTTTTCTACTAGTGCGTATACCGTTGGACGCATAAACCCACCGTTGAGTGAGAGTGAATAGAATTTTCACAAAGAACTCTAAAGGGTTTGACGTTGATCGGCCCTCCTATGTGTTAGGCGAAAGTTTAAAATTCTTGATAGAGAGTTCTAGTACAAATGGCGTTAGATGGTGCCTAGATGGCATTGGACACACTCAATCGCATTGGACGATGCATTGATGCGCTAGCTCGAAAGCCTTATAAGAAGCTTTCTATTTTGGAGCATTGGACGACAATTCTAACTTAAACTCTTGTAAATCATTAATTTTAGAACCTTAGTTTGAAGTATGATGTATGGTGAGTTCTAATGACTGTTTTTTTGAAAAAATATACTTAGGATGTCAAAGTGTATTAAAGGAGACTTTAAGTATGATGTATGGTTGAGTTCTAATGACTATTTACTCTTTTTTTTTTATCAAATATATACAAAATTTGTTACAAAATCAAGGTTAAGTCTTGATTCTCTGGTTCATTTTTACTTATTCCAACACTCAAATTAGTATTGAGTTAGATAAAAAGATCTCAACTATCTTTTAGACTCTCTGTTTACAGTACCTTAATGAGTTTTTACTTTTTGACACACCTAATTGTGGTCTAATCATTCAATAATTTTCATTACAAAAAGAGTAATAATACCATGACACACTTTTACATTCATTTGACATAGAATATAAGGATAAAATGGTCCAAAAAGTGTAAAGTTTTGTAGTTTTTCAAGAAAGAAGAGAATAAAAAGTAAGAGTGTGTCAAAGAATAATTTTTCTTGCAAAAATAATTTGATGCTTATAATCTTATAATTATAATCTTATAATTTTAATGTTTGGTTGACTTCTATACATTATTTGTTATCTTGTGGTCTAATTATTCAATAATATTCATTACAAAAATAATCCGAGGCTGATAATCTTAATTTTAATGTTTTGTGGTGCTGTAACCAGAACCAACAACTTCGTAGTTCCATGTGTTATAATTCAAGTGCTCAGCACCTACATGTAGGGTTATATTGTAAAAAAAAACATGTTCAACATTCAGTTGTTTGAAAACCAAATCTTGAATTAACGAAATAAAAGTGTGCTATATATACATAAATAAACCGTACATTATGCTATATAGAAAAATAAAAATAAAAATTGAGAGAATGCTATTTGTGTGAAAAATTCTAATAACAAATATTAGGTTGGCATAGTGCTTCCAAAGAAATTAGGATCTTGTAATAATAGTAAAATTTAGTAGTCCAAGTCATAGCTTAGTCAACAAATTTTATAACTTATTTTTGAGGGGATTAGTAAAGTGGAAGTACATCCTTATGACAATATTGTATTTTATTATATAGTAATTTATAATTCTATGAATGATAATATAAATATGAAAATGGACGTTCAACAAACCCTCTTACTCATATGGTTGGTTGTAGTTAGGTGCTCCTACAGGGAAATAGTTTGCACGTTACACTAAGAGAGTGTTCCATTTTTTTTTTCTTAAGCAAGTTTCAATGGAGGATGAAGAATTTGCACTCTTAGATCTCAATGTTGTTGGAACACATGCATTTGCCTGAAGCTATAATTTGGAACAAAAGTGGTGGAATATACTACAAAGAAACTATGATTAATGTGGGGTACTTAATGAAAACTACAAAGCTGATTCAAACACTAGAAACAAAAGTACATCGTACTATTTATTTTTTTAAGGATTTTAAGTTTTTTATGCAGAGCAATTAAGTATTTTTTTTTTGAAGTCTTTGGTTCTGTCTGTGGATTTTTTTTTTCTTTTGTATAGGTTTTGATATATAACCTTTGAGTCAAAAGGAAAGTCACCAAAATAATAACAAGGTGTTGCAGGCTTATCTCATGTAACCAAACATGATTTCATTGAACATGATTTCGGTTTGGATAATGATATTTTCACAACATTCTTTTTATAACATTTTAACGTTAAATTTTTACGTGTCATGGTGTGATTGATTCAAAATTATTCCACAATTAATAATAATAATCATAAATATCAACATGGACAAGTAACATAATGACACATAAATAATGTTAAAATATTGTGAAAGAATAATATCTCTTCAGTTTATTTGGAAGTTCCATTTCAAATAGTTGAGACTTATAGGCCAAGAAAAAGTTGAATGGTGACTGGAGAGTAGGTATACGTGGAAAAAAAGAATTAAAATCTAAGTTAAAATTTCAAAGTGTTGGTTTACATTCCACACAACATGGTGTATCTAAAGTGATCACCAACCCAAGTTTTGAATAAAAATTTGCATAGCGTGGTTGGTAATCGTCTACTTCTCATGCTCTCTTTTTTCTTCTTCATGTTTCGTACCAACCGCTGAGTGTTACGTTTTACTACCACAACCAACAAATGTCCACTTCATGCACAAATCTTCAGTTTACTACAACATACATATAATATTAGACTTTTTCATCTTCTCTTATCTTCTTGCTATTTTTGTCTTTTCTCATATTCATTGCAAAAGTCAGAGTCATATGCTAATAAATTCAATCTATCATTCTTTTATATATTCAGCTCCAAATAAAACATATCCGTATAAATACCAATAATCAACCTAAAGTTCCATCATTTAGGAGTAACAAACTCAATGGTGAATTCGACTTTAAGAGTCAAGGCTATAGAAATGAAAAAAACTATCGTACATAATGTCATGAATGTAAAATATCTTAAAACTAAATTCTTGAATTTTAATAATAATAAACAATAATTTTTCAATACCATTGTTATGATAATACTATTTTCATCATTTAAATAATTTTTAAATTAAAATATAAATAAAATATATATAAGTTTGAGTTGTTGCAAAGCAGAGAAATCATACTTGTTTAAAATGGAAAATGCTAGTACAATTCTTGGTCTCTAATTTATTTGAGATAATTAGAAACAAGTATTTAAGAACCGTGTTTGAAATTTTGGGTGTTATTTTAGTAAGGCTTTTGATGTTGTAAAGTTGTGGGCCATGAATTTTTCGGAATATCACAAGGCCCAATCAATGAAAGTGCGTCTGTTACATAGTTGCAGTCTGTTTTCTGGCCGAACTACAAATCAATAGATTCTTTTATGGGCTTTTACTCGTGTACCCCACCATTATTAAATGCACCCCATACATGAATTTTGTAAATTTTCTGGGATCATGAAGCCTTAGAAGTGGGATTTAATTCTTACTTAATTCATATATAGTTGTGAGCATGCAAAAACAAAGAATAGTGAAAAAGATCTATAGCAGTGTCATTCACCTGAGTGATGGTGATGGCATTGAATGATTATAATAAGGAAAGAAGAAGATGAAGAAATCTACAATTTTTGTGCACAAACCATAACTAGAGCACAGCCAAAGGCATTGACCGATCAAAGCTCCCCCGAATCGATCGCTCCCTCCTTCTTCCCATTTTCTTCTTCTTCATTTTCATCTCCACAAGTTCTTCTCCCTGTGCCACGTGTCCCAGACTCTCCGCACCGCCGCTAACCAGCACCCTCGTAATCCCAACGTAACCCAACGCCTCCGCGATCTGCAGCGCCGTCACGCCCTTGTTAGTCCTCGCCTCAACATCCGCCCCCTTCTTCACCAGCACCTCCGCCACGTCAGCATGCCCCGACTCCACCGCGCAGTGCAGCGCACTGTACCCCTCCTCATCCCTCGCGTCCACGTCGCTGCCTCTCTCCAACAAAATCCTAACAGCCTCCACCCTCCCCTTGAAACAAGCCCTGTGCAGCGCCGTCCACCCGTGCTGGTCCCTTCCGTTCACCACTGCGCCGCCCTCGATCAGCCGCTGGATGCTCCTCACCTCCCCCCTCCTCGCCGCCGAGCACAGCCCGTCCCCCAGTCCCAGGGCGTCAAACACGCCCGCATGCCCCTTCTCCGCCGCCACGTCGTACGCTGTCCTACTCGCGAAGTTTCTCACGTCCTTGTTCGCCCCTTTCTTCAGCAACAGCTTCACCATCTCCTCGTCCCCCACACCCGCCGCCACGTGCAGACACGTGTCACCCTCTCGCGAGTCGCGAACGTCGGTTCGCGCGTCGTTCGCCAGCAACATCCTCACGAAATCTCTCTCACCATGCTTCACTGCAAGGTGCAGCGCGGTTTCGCCGTCTTTGGTCAACGAGTCAACATTCGCGCCTTTGAGTAACAACAGACGCAGAACCTCCACGTGCCCTTCTCGCGCCGCCAAATGAATCGCACCCAAAGACGAGGTTTCCGTTCTCTCTGTGGTGGCCTTGTGAGCTAACAGAAGCTCAACGGTCAGTTCTTCGCCCAAAGAGCAGGCCTTTTCCAGAGGGGTCATGCCAGAACGATCTTTTGCTTCGATGTCTGCGTTGAACTCGAGGAGTAATTGAACTAGGTCGGGTCTGCTCTTGGAAATCGCCACGTGAAGGAGCGTGTCGCCGTTTGAGTCAACGGAGTCAACGGCTTTCCATGAAGCTTCACTGTGTTCGAGAGCTTCCCTGATTTCGTCAATGGAGCCATCGTGGACTAGCTGAGCGAGAATGAGCGAGCCGACGAAGATGATCTTGATGCCGCTGTCGATGAAGACTTGTTTCTTCTTGGCCGTGAACCAGTCGGAGGGAACGGACTCGAACATGGAGGAGGGTTCTTTGATGGTGGCGCCGGGAACCACGACGCTGTGGAGGAGGAAGGAGTCTTCGGAGTGAGGGAAGGAGTGAGGGAGAGTGGAGCCTTGTGGGAGATGGTAGAGGATTTCTATGGTTACTGAGGCTAACGGGGATATGATCCCAGATTGAGGCTTCACAGTGTAACGCGTTTTGATCAACGGTTGAAGTCTGAACGCCACCGGCATCGTGTACATAACATTGCGTAAGGTAATTTTGCCGTGGCATTTTTGGCCTGGCTCCATCCTTATCGAAACAGTGTTCGTCGGGTCTACTTTTATTAGCCTGTCCATGATTCTTTTTTTACAGTTCTGACTCACTCTTTCTGATCGATCAGTGTTCTGAAGGAGAAGGAAAAGCCATGAAGGTGAAGGATTTTGAGGAAGGTGTAATAGGAAAGAAAGGGTATATGTATATATGCATGGATTATGTATGTATGTATGTATAAAGGGCCGGCTTAAATTACTGAGAAAGTGCCAAGTGGTGCTGTAAAAAACAATGGTGACTTGTTCTATTCGGCGTCTCTATTCAACAACTCACAGTTGTGCAAGTTAAAAGCCTGATAACCGATCTCTGTCTTCTTTCTGCATGTCATTATCGTTGTAAAGGCCACTTTGTTCTTAAATGGTGACTTTTGTTTTTTAATTAAGAATCCTGACGTATGGTGATAGTATTATATATGGATGTTTGTTGCCACAAGAATGAGTATAAAATTGTAATGCTGCTAGATGCCTTTCCATTGTTTTCTATTTTATTTCCCCTCCTTGTTCTCTATGTATTATGAGAAAGTTGCGTTTCCAAATACTTATTATTATATCTCTTAGTTCATTATTGGGTTTGGCCCTTTGGAAAAACATTCTGGTGTGAAGAACAATATGTAAATTTTATATGTTAAAGTCTGAGTGATCAAGGTGGGTTTTGTTTACTTCGCCACCTAATAAGGTCACATAGTTTATCCATTAAATACTGTAATGTTGCTTTCTTCTCTTAGTGTTACCTGTTGTTTTTTTGCCTTTTACTTGATGGATCAGCAGCCTAAATGTTATTCCTTCTTGTCATTTGCAATCACACCCTCGTTAGTAGCAATTTCAAAATTTATGCACCCCTAACTGTGCTTTAAGAGATCAATTTTGATAAACACATGCATATCATATCAGTACTTACTTTAGTATATATTTCATAACACTGTTTTCTGCATCGATACACACTTTGGGTGGTATATTATCCTAAAAATTAGTGTTTTCCCCTTCATCTTTTTGAATGGCTAAGGTCATTAGATGATTTTTTGTCTTTTTTTTTTTTCTGATGACAAGTTAGTTTTAAGTTTTGGCTCCACCACGGTCGCTCTCTATTAACTGGAATCTGCAAAATCCATTTCAATGTTATGAGAGTGAAAGTGATACTGTGTGTTAGCTGTGTTGGTTTGATTAGTTGTGCTTGTTTTGACGTTATGTATTATGGTGAATGGAAACAAAACGCTATTATAAGAAACAAAGATTATATCTTCTTGTCGAGGAAAATAAAAAAATGTATTAGTGATGATGAAAAAAAAGAAAATAATATTAAATGAATGTAAGAAATTTGTGTGAGTAAATATCATTTCTTTAACTTAATGGACACATTGCGAAATGGGTAAACATATATGAAACAAAGAGAGAAAAAACCTTAGCATGTATGGAACATTTCTCTAAGAAGTTACACATCACTTATATATTTTTATTTTTTTATAAAAATAAAATCATTAGTTTAATTTTGAATTCTTACTTTCAAAATTTATAAATATAAAAAATCGACAAAAAAAAACACATTTAATTTTTTATAAAAGGTTAATACAAATACTACATACAACTAAAATAATGACAATAAAAAAACATGATGGTAAAAAGACAACATTTCGTAAAAACAATGAAAAATTATTACGTGGTGGACTAGAAATGTTGTTTTTTTTTAGCTTTAGCTGTGTATAACTATTATTAAAACTCATTCTGTGGGTACAATACTTTTTGTGATATTGGAAGTACTTAAGAAGACAAATATTTAAAATATTAGGAGTGGTTGAGTTCTATGAGATTGCACAACTTTAAAAGAATGAAATTGTAAATGTGTCAAGTTGTATAGTATTATAGGATTGCACGACTTTAGTTTATTTTTATTTTTAGTAAAGTCATATTATGTATGAAGACTAGGATTGGACAAATCATACTACACTGTACTAAACTATAAATAACTATATTATACTAAACTAAAAATAACTAAACTACTTAAAACAATAATTGAACTGTACTGTTTTACAGTTCAACTTTTAAAAACTGAACTAATATAGTTAACTAATAACTGTACTAAATCATTTCTCTTTAAAACTATATCTTTGCTTTTTATATACACTGTTGAAACGAAAAATACCTAAACACGTGGAAAGTAAACCAAACACCACCATCGATGCAAAATACACATATATATTCTTTTATATATATATATATATATATATATATATTTATTGTATTTTATTTTATAATTGTTTTCTCATACATACATTTTTATCTTTTTATTTTTACAAATACATTTATTAGTTTACAAAATAATTACCAGTTTTTAATTATAATTTAATAAAATTTAGTTCTTTTAAAATATATAATGAATAGTTTAATAATTATTATAGTTAAGTTTTTAAAGAACTTTAAAAACAGTTAATTTATTTATCCATATTATATATATATATATATATATATATATAAAATTTAAAAGATAATCCGGACATCTTTATTTCTTTATTTCTTTCTTTTGTATGTTGCGGAAAAAAAAAACTGAAGGAAGTAAAATTTCAAATCAAACTAAAATATAGTTCAGAGTTTAAAATAGTTAACTAAACTATTAATAAAGAAAATTTAATAAACTGAACTAAAAAACAATGCAATTCAGTTTTTATAAAAATAGTTCAGTTTTTATGGTATAAAACAGTACAGATTATCTATAATTTACTATAAATAACTTAACTATGCCCAGTCCTAATCAATACTTTTGTTTGGAAGATTTTTTTTTTCATAATTGAAATTGTGTTCACTGACACGACTTCATTTCATTTGATTTTTTTTATCTCTATTTTTATTGTAAAGTCGAATTTGCTTATTTTTTGGCCATAACTTAAGTCATGCTCACGATAACAATTTTAGTATAAGTTTTTTTTTTTCTATGGAAGTCATGTTTATTTTCATGATTTTCATTTTTTAAATTTTTTTGCTAAATTTGTGCACCCTAGCACATTTTTTCTTTGATATTTTTATGTTTAAAAATTTATAAAAATAATATTTATTTTTATTTTTTTATTTAAGTGATTTGATATTTAAAATTTGATTTAATTGACTAATTTTATGAAATACTTTCTTATAATATAATGTTGTTATTTTATTTTTGAGACTTTAATTAATTTAGTTGAGTGTAGTTATTTATATTAATAAAATGTATAACTGAAAACTTTAATACAATAAGACTATAACAAATCCTATAATTTTGAAATAATAAAAAATAATTAATAAAATGGGGAAATAAATATTATTACATAGTTGCCAATATGGACCATTTTCTCAATTGTGACTTTTATTACGGTAATAAAAACATTTTTTTTCCTTACTCTGAATTGATTGATCCATTTTATTACAGATACAAGTAACAATTGGTCCTTTTGATAGATTACGATGCATTTGATAGTCCAAAACAATGTTGAGATTTGTATAAATAGACTAATAACCTTGATTTTGGACAAGACAAAATTGAAGTTCGTAGAACTTGTAAATGTTTTGTAAATTGTATACACGATCAATAATGTTACTTGTTATAAGTAATAAAAAGAATAAACAACAATAACATGAAAGCAATAGGATCTTAGAGCTTGAAACTCCCCGTAGTCATTCCACATGTCACTTAACAATGCATGACATTGGTCATCGAGGAGTCACTATCACTAAAACATCAAATACAAAGCCTTGTCGATCACATCACTACACATGATCAATCTTTATTCATTTTTCTTAAGTAATGTTGTGATATCTTAAGGATATTGATGTCTTGCTCTCAACATGCAATGTGTCTTTATTCTTTATTTAACGAACCAAGAATTTGTTCGAAAATATGTTAGAGAGAGGAAGGTAGAGGAAGAAAATGTTCATTTTAGAGAAGAGCGTGGGATTGGTGGAAGCAAGAATGAAAGAGGGTGAGGATAAGTTGGGGTTTAGGGTTGAGATTGGAACATGTGGGTTATAAAAAGTCTAATTATAAAAAAGTCATTAGAAACATTTTGCTTTGAATGTCATCAAATCATCTATTGATAAAGAATTTAGACATAGATAATTTTAATACGGGAACATATTTTTTTTAGTTAAAGACTAACTTTTGGAGTAATATAATGCGAAATATTAGATCGTTTAACTTTAAAAAGAATGACTTAAAATATTAGTATGTATGTGTTTTCACCCTTGATCCTAGATTTTATTATTGATTTAAGTAAAAATGACTAAAGTACTCGTGTTCGTAAATATTTATGAAAAAATTTACAACAAATAATTAGTATTAAGGAGTATTTATTACTTGCAGGTAATAAAAATTGTAATATTTGTTTATAAATAAGTATAATATTGATATCATATTATGTATACCCACCAAATTAAACATATTATCATATTTGTTTATAAATAAGATTTGACAAATAATAGTACGTGTAAGAGATTATTATTATTCGTTTATTTATTTTCGAATCAGAGTAGTATCCGTGTCGACCCATCCTCTTTTCATCTCTAATTATAAGTTGTCATTGCTATAATATTGGTCTTAGGTACACAACTACTCCTCCATATCGAACACCAAGACTCTCGCTTTCCTTTCTTTCATAAATTTCATTAGATTTTTTGAAATTTTCCAAATATAATAATGACATCTTGTAAATTTTATTCTCGATGGTTTATGGTGAATTTTACTTCCTCTATGATAGACATTAAAATATCAATAGTTTAAAAGAGCTCTCAAATTAGAGTATTAGTTGTGTTAATACTTTAATTACTTATCAACGATATATTATTTTCAGAATCTTCTATTTATATAATTTATTATTTTTTGTTCACGTTCTCATTAATAGATTCTTTCATATATGAATTTTCTTAATTACGTAATTGGATTTGGCTATTTTAAACATAGTAAATTCAAGTATAATTAATAACTCTCTTTGTAATAAGTGGTCTGTAGATGATGTCGTTAGCAAGAAATAATAACGTGGTCTCAAGTCTCATTATATGGAATAGATTAAGGAAAACGTTACTTTGACAACGTTATTTGACAACATTTTTGACAACGCCAGGTGGCGTTGTCTCATTCGCTGATGCATAGAATTTTGAAAACGTGTGTAATTCATTTAGTCAGGGCATTTTGGGAAGATGGAAATAAAGGTATAGTCTCCGTCTTCAGAAATTGTTTTCGTATCAGAAAATTCGAAAGCGTTCTCTCATCTCTCAACACACCAAAAACCTTTGTCTCTGAAAAACGCTGTCCTCAGATTTTCTCATTTGTCGTTGACGAAGTCTCGCAACGATATCTCTGTGAAAATAACGCAGTGACTGAAAAAGGTATCGGTCTATCCGTTGAAGTCTGGATTTTTGGGCGAAGTGTGACTTTTTGGGCAACTGTCGAACAGAGACGTTTCGAACGAAGAGGTGTTTTCGATTTCTTTATTGTTCGTTTAGTTGTTTTCTTCATTGCCTTTATTGTGCGTTTCTTTTTCGTTTAGGTGTTGTGTGCGGTGGTTCAAAACTCTGAAAGGTTAGGTTTTTTCGCTGTTGACGTTGCGGAGTTAGTTACTGGGTGGTCGCTTTTTATCGAAAGTTGAAGGTCGATTGAAGCGCAGTCTAGGGCAAAGGTGTGGACAGTGTTCCCTTTTAAGAAATTTATTTAAATCTTCAATTATAACAAAGTTCTCAAGTCGATTTCCTCTAAGAGAAATTTATTTTTGAGATTTCCTCTTAGTTGTAAGGCATATTTGAATAAAATTTCTCCATTACAACTTTTAGCCTTTTAGGTTAGAAAAAACGTGAAATGAGTTTCTCATAAGCATGATATTGTTTGTAGAAATTTTCTCATTGAAATATTCTAATGTTTATTTTTAACTTTTGTAAACGATAATTCTAGACTACTATAATTTTTTCCTTCTGTGAGTGTTTGTGGAAAAATCTATCCAAGATGTACAATGTTGAGTTTCAATTTACTTTTTCCTTCCAAGGATTTAAATTTTGGTCGCAATTTGACTTTGTTACTTTATGTTATTGAATATAACTGACAAAGGAGTGCCACAACTGTGCTTGTAGACACTTAGGTACAATTCTTTTTGTGTTGATTGTACTGTTGTCTAATGAAAATGGAGTTTCATCCTGGTAATTCACACAATCCTTTAATAAAATCTTAGTTATATGGATTACTAGTTAAAACATCAATTATATTTGGAGAATTAAACGAACTGTACATAAGGAACTGCATTTAAGTTTTTCTTTTTCTAAAACCTTGTTTCTATCCTGGGATAGCTATATTTGCTAGTTATCTATTTGTCTTTGAATTTTTTTGTTGCTGGCAATTTGATTTGCAATTTTCCATGCTTCAGTGATAACAATTATTGTCTTAGATGTGTGTTTTTCTTTTATTTATAGTATATTTCCATTGCAAATCCTTTACGTGTCATGGGTAATAATCTGTTTTGTTTCATGACATGTTTTATTATTACCTAGGATTCTATGTTTGGTAGTGAATGCTTCTATGTCTTCCGTTACATGTGTGTTTCCATCTCCCTTTTTTATGTTCTATTTCTTTGTTGGTTGTTTCTTCTTCAGTAGCAGATTTCTTGTGA
The DNA here is from genome assembly GCA_036885675.1 of Vigna mungo. Lineage (NCBI taxonomy): Eukaryota > Viridiplantae > Streptophyta > Magnoliopsida > Fabales > Fabaceae > Vigna > Vigna mungo. The sequence continues at coordinate 30,709,967 of CP144695.1, read as the reverse complement.
GATATTTTGTTACCTAATGATGTAACCTAATCATGTTTAGTGAGATTTCTCCTTTTCGATTTTTGGGTTTGAGCATTGATAAAAGTTAAATTGGAATCCTTTTAAAGACTCTGATTTCCACTGCTTTTTGGACCAATTACATTCATCCATACTTTTTGGATAAAACACTGAACAGAGATTAGATGCACATACTTAGGCTTACTTATTCAGTTTTTGAATTTTTGCAGATTTTATTATTTCTGAGTGCTAAAAATGTGCTTATATTTATTTGAGATGTGTGTATTTTTGTACAATACAGGCTCAAAAGATTCAACGCCTTTGGGGTCTGTTGATGAATACAGCTGAAGATGCGAAGTGTCCTTTATTGGTTCAACAAGCTAAAATTCCAGTGCAACCAACCACGTAAATATATATTACATTACTCATTTGTTAAATTATTGGTATATTAGTTGAAATATTGTTGTTTCTATTAATAAAAGTAATGCATGGTTTTGATTTAATTGTAACAGTTATGATTGTGGTGTAATCATGATGAAAGCTATTGAAATATAGGATGGAGTGGAGAAATTTGATGGCAAGAGCATGCTTGACTACACAAATGTATGGTAAATAATGAATTGGTATATATGTCATTATGTTTGTCATGACATTGTATTTAAATAACAAATTGTTCTTTTTAGGAGGAGTTGTAGTGTTTTAGGAAGAAGTTTATATGGGATGAGGAGAACGTCAGAAGAATTGAAACGCTTCACGATCTTGGATTGATTTAGCAATAGGAATGAACTGTTGTTTGGGTTTACATTGTTATTTACTTTGAAAACAATAGACATTGATGACAATTGTGGCAAATTGTAAATGATTTTTGTAGTCAGAAGTTATTTTGAATGTATACAGCTTATGTCATTTTTAATAAATATTGTTCAAACTGTATACAATTATTTGCCCTGTATACTGAATTGGATGTTCATGAACTGTTGGAATTTCTGTACTAAAGCTTTTCCTCTGCTCCCATGTTTTGGAATAATAGCTCCAAATGGAGTTTTTCAACTTGAGTTAGTCAAATTTATTGTTAACTATTGATTTGTTTTATTTTTAATCTTGTGAAGTTTGTGAAATATGGTGTGATGTGCCTATGTAAGCGATTGAACCAAGGCTATAATGTCTTACCCAATGTAAAACTGGAATTTGTACCAAAACTAAAACACTGCTCCCACTTTCTGGATGCATGGCTCCCCATGGAGGGGTTGGACCTGTTTTTGGTGAAACTTTTGGAAGGTAGAAGGTGTGGGAGGACTTGTTTATGGTTACAAGGACATGAGTATGTGCACACAAATGATGAACGTTTTTGACATAAATTAAGTTGTTGTACCAAAAGTTCACTATTGCTCCCCATTATTTCCTATACAACTCCCTTTTTTCTGCAGAACTGTGTTGTTTAATTTTTTTAGTGGTTAACCCTGGATCGCTTAGTGGTTAAACCCTTTTTGAGATGCACATGTAATCGCTTACTTGTGCTTGTAATCGCTTACCTTTTAAAAAAGGAATTATGTACCAAAAGTTCACTAGTACTACCCAGTAGTTGCTGAAGAACTCCCCACTCTTGCAGGACTATGTTTTCAGTTATTTTTGAAGCGGTTAACCCTGGTAGAAGGTTTGGAAAGGAAGGATTTCCAAGTTGGGCGAGTCCTTTGTTAATGGAAGACCAAGTGCATGTGATCCTGGGTTTAGGGGGATGGCCATTGACCATGGACAGGAAAATTCACATTTGTACCAAAAGTCGACAACAGCTCCCCATCATATCCTGAAGAACTCCTCACTCTGTGCAGGACTGTGTTTTCAGTTAGTTTTGAAGTAGTTAACCACAGATGAAGGTTTAACAAGGATCAATTGGCATCCCCCTAAACCCAGGATGATCTGCACTTGTTCTTCCATCAACAAAGGACTCCCCCAACATGGAAATCCTTCCTTTCCACACCTTCTACCAGGGTTAACCACTTCAAAAATAACTGAAGACACACTCATGCACTCAGTGGGGAGTTCTTCATGAAATTCTGGGGAGCTGGAGTAAACTTTTGGTACAAAATGTGAAGTTTCCTGACCACGGTCAATTGGCATCCCCCTAAACCCAGGAACACGTGCAATTGGTCTTCCATCAACAAAGGACTCACCCAACTTGGAAAGCCTTCCTGTCCAATCCTCCTACCAGGGTTAACTACTTGAAAAAAAACTGAAAAAACAATCTTGTACCAAGTAGGGAGTTCTTCAGGAAATACGGGGGAGTTGCAGTCCACTTTTGGTATAGAATGTGAATTTTCCTATTCATGGTCAATGGGCATCCCCCTAAACCCAGGATGACCTGCACTTGGTCTTCCATCAACAAAGGACTCCCCCAACATGGAAATCCTTCCTTTCCACACCTTCTACCAGGGTTAACCACTTCAAAAATAACTGAAGACACACTCCTACACTCAGTGGGGAGTTCTTCATGAAATTCTGGGGAGCTGGAGTAAACTTTTGGTACAAAATGTGAAGTTTCCTGACCACGGTCAATTGGCATCCCCCTAAACCCAGGAACACGTGCAATTGGTCTTCCATCAACAAAGGACTCACCCAACTTGGAAAGTCTTCCTTTCCAAACCTTCTACCAAGGTTAACCACTTGAAAAAAAACTGAAAACACAATCCTGCACCAAGTGGGGAGTTCTTCAGGAAATACGGGGGAGTTGCAGTCCACTTTTGGTATAAAATGTGAATTTTCCTATCCATGGTCAATGGGCATCCCCCTAAACCCAGGAACACGTGCAATTGGTCTTCCATCAACAAAGGACTCACCCAACTTGGAAAGTATTCCTTTCCAAACCTTCTACCAGGATTAACCACTTGAAAAAAAAACTGAAAACACAATCATACACCAAGTGGGGAGTTCTTCAGGAAATACGGGGGAGTTGCAGTCCACTTTTGGTATAGAATGTGAATTTTCCTATCCATGGTCAATGGGCATCCCCCTAAACCCAGGAACACGTGTAACTGGTCTTCCATCAACAAAGGACTCACCCAACTTGGAAAGTCTTCCTTTCCAAACCTTCTACCAGGGTTAACCACTTATAAAACAAACTGAAAACACATTCCTGCACCCAGTGGGGAGTTCTTCAGGAAATACTGGGGAGTTGCAGTCAACTTTTGGTACAAAATGTGAATTTTCCTGTCCATGGTCAATGGGCATCCCCCTAAACCCAGGATCACCTGCACTTGGTCTTCCATCAATAAAGGACTCACCCAACTTGGAAATCCTTCCTTTCCAAACCTTCTACCAGGGTTAACCACTTAGAAAACAAACTGAAAACACATTCCTGCACCCGGTGGGGAGTTCTTCAGGAAATATTGGGGAGCTGCAGTCAACTTTTGGTACAAAATGTGAATTTTCCTGTCCATGGTCAATGGACATCCCCCTAAACCCAGGATCACCTGCACTTGGTCTTCCATCAATAAAGGACTCACCCAACTTGGAAATCCTTCCTTTCCAAACCTTCTACCAGGGTTAACCACTTAGAAAACAAACTGAAAACACATTCCTGCACCCGGTGGGGAGTTCTTCAGGAAATACTGGGGAGCTGCAGTCAACTTTTGGTACAAAATGTGAATTTTCCTGTCCATGGTCAATGGGCATCCCCCTAAACCCAGGATCACCTGCACTTGGTCTTCCATCAATAAAGGACTCACCCAACTTGGAAATCCTTCCTTTCCAAACCTTCTACCAGGGTTAACCACTTAGAAAACAAACTGAAAACACATTCCTGCACCCGGTGGGGAGTTCTTCAGGAAATATTGGGGAGCTGCAGTCAACTTTTGGTACAAAATGTGAATTTTCCTGTCCATGGTCAATGGACATCCCCCTAAACCCAGGATCACCTGCACTTGGTTTTCCATCAACAAAGGACTCACCCAACTTGGAAAGCCTTCCTTTCCAAACCTTCATCCAGGGTTAACCACTTCAAAAAAAAACTGAACACATTCCTGCACCCAGTGGGGAGTTCTTCAGAAAATACTGGGGAGCTGCAGTCAACTTTTGGTACAAAATGTGTATTTTCTTTTCCATGATCATTGGGCATCCCTCATTAACAAAGCACTAAAAACATAGTCCTTAATGGGTCTTCCCAACATATGGGGGTCACAAAACTGGACATTTGTTAAGAACAACTAAGGATGAAAATTAAACAAAACCACCAATCAACAAATGGAATCAATATTACAATAACAATTCAAATAAGAATTTGCTAACAACCACTTTCTTTATTAACAAACCAAATCTTTGTTTCAAATACAAATATCCATAATTAAAGTTCTACAAAATACTGCAGTAATACAACTATCCATATCAATCTCCTGCTTGTCACGAAAATCACTTTCATCCGATGATTCATATTCTCATATTTTAGCAGGCTTTTTCACATTTTGTGGTTGTGCTCTTCGAGTTTTTTTGCCTATTGGTTTTACATTTTTTATACCAATCCCCACAGGTCTTCCTCTTTTCCTTGTGATACCCTTCTCTAGGGATTAGAAGGCCATATTGTCTTCGCATGCAACTTGTTCACTTCTTTGTCGATTTCCCTTGTCAGAGAAAAATGTATTTTGGTCTTGTGTGTTATCTCCACATTGATGAGCCTCTAACGCCAAGTCCTCTTCACTGAAACAGAGCTAAAAACCATCAAATTCTGAGGAAAATATTAAAAATATTGAACAAATAAGTCTAATTGAATTAGCATAACATAAATATAAATCTCAACACTCCTAATCATTCATGCCCTACAAAAATGAGTGTTCGTGTTTGACCAGTTTAGGTGACCCTTCAAGCAACTTTATATGACCAATTAGAACATGTTTGAACACTGAAACAACAATGAAACAAGGTGTATCCAAAAATCACTAGTTCAGTGTCTGAATTAAGCTTTGATTGTTTAGGAAGTGAGTTTGAATACCACCTCAATTTTGACCAAATGAACAGAGCATACAGGTTTAGAATGACAAAATAAACTTGTTCAAGCATGAACAATGCAAAGAAACAAGCGGATGCAGTAAAGGACAGCTGCAGCAGTGATTTTTGCAGAATAAAAACACTAAAAGTGCACCAAAATGAGAAAAATGGCAAGAAAATTGGAACTGCAATGGCTAAATTCAATGCCAGTGTTTTAAATGTACATATGACACTTCAAGCAAGTTTTAATCATCAAATGGAAGGTGTTCAAGCGTTCAAACAATCAAGAAACATGTAGCAGCATAAATGGACTAGGTTACTTCTAAATTCAACAAAATTTGATGGTTTCAATTGTGATTTTGCACATAGGCTTAAGAGTGACCAAATGAACAGTGCATACAGGTTTGGAATGACAAAATAAATTTGTTCAAGCATGAACAATGAAAGAAACAAGCGGATGTAGTAAAGGACAGCTGCAGCAGTGATTTTTACAGAATAAAAACACTAAAACTGCACCAAAATGAGAAAAGTGGCAAGCAAATTGGAACTGTAGTGGCTAAATTCAATGGAAATGTTTTAAATGTGCATATGACACTTCAAGCAAGTTTTAATCATCAAATGGAAGGTGTTCAAGTGTTCAAACAATCAAGAAACATGCAGTAGCATAAATGGACTAGGTTACTTCCAAATTCAATAAAATTTGACGGTTTCAATTGTGATTTTGCACATAGGCTTAAAAGTGACCAAATGAACAGTTTATACAGGTTTGGAATGACAAAATAAATGTGTTCAAGCATGCACAATGCATAGAAACAAGTGGATGCAGTAAAGGACAGCTGCAACAATGATTTTTGCAAAATAAAAACGCTAAAACTGCACTAAAATGAGAAAAGTGGCAAGAAAATTGGAAGACAGATATAACACAGAACCTATAAAAACCCACAACCCATAAAGACAGATATAACCACCAAAAACACAACGAATACCTCAAATGAATGAAGTACATACCTCGTTGGAAGACCCAATGTCAGGTGTCGAAGCCATTACACGAAATAACCGAGAAAGAACCAAAAACTTCAAACAAACCTTCCATTGAGACCGGTTCACGAACTCCAGAAACAAACCAACAACACACCAACTCAAATGGTCACCCAGTCAACATAACAAACACAGAAAATGAAATCAAAATCAATAAATCTCAAAATGGAAGATGGAAAAGAGAGTGTGAAGGAGAACGACAGTGGTGGTGGTGAGAACGAGAGTGCTGGACAGAGAACAACGACTGTGCGAAGGAGAACGAGAGTGGTGGAACAAAGAAGAACGATTGTGCGAAAGAGAGAGAACGAAAATTTGAAAATGAAATCCCTAGCACTGAGCACCAGCTCTTCTAGAAAGAGGATTCAGACAAAAAATTCCACAGGACAGTTTGGGAAATTCATCAAAAAGTAGATTTTTACATTAAAAAATTAAATTCAAACACAACCCATGACAACGCGCCACGTGGCGTTGTCAAAAGTGTTGTCAAAAATAAGTTGTTAGAATATCACTACCCATAGATTAATAAGTAAAGGAGACAAGTGACTTTTTATCCAAGGATTAAGGTAAATGACAAAAACTAAAAAAATTATAAACTGAGCTAATTAAACTAGATATGAGTTAGGGTATAAAAACTGATGAAAACAATATAAAAAGATATTATTCATTAGTAATGATGGTTAACTCTAATTACCACACTTATTATCTGTTACATATTTCTAATTTGAGAGTGTTGAAATATCATAATAGAAATTGGGTAATGAACCTAAAAAGAACCAAAGTAAAGTAAAGTGGTAGAACATTGAAGGAGGGTCCTTCTTGACTTTAATGAAGGTAATCCAATGGACGTTGGGTGGTGTTAGTAATGTGGTAGCTAACGCATTAAAGGTGCAGTGGTGGTCCCTGTGTGCTGTTCCACTGGATCATCTTCTAAAACCAAATCTCAACCCACTCAAAACTAATATTCAAAATGATATAATGTTGTTTACGAACCGAGAACCTGTGAAGGAATGAAGGACATTGATAGAAAAATGCAGAACTCAGAAAGAAAAAGGGAAGAGAGGAAGAATATGAACCAGATTTCAATTTTATTAATAGATTTATTGAGGAATTTTTCTATCGGTCGATAAAATTTTGATTGTATTTATTAACAAATTTTTTCATTGATCATTTTGATTTGATTGTATTTTTGTCAATAATTATTGATAAATATAAAAAATTTTATTCATCAGATTCAGTTTTATTATTTATTGGCGAATTTTTTCATCATAATTATTAATAAATTTTAATCATATTTATTGGCAAATTTTTTTATTGATCGTATTTTCATCAATAATTATCATCGATAGATATTAAAAAGTTGTCGGTAAATATCGTAGACAATGTTATTATTCATCAATAATGTGTTGAAAAAAAGTTATGGATAGATTTTTCTATGAATAAACTTAACTGGTGGACAGAGTTACCGGAAGTTTCATCGGCCTCGCTACGACAAATAGAAATAATAACAAATGAAGAACAAAGAGAGACCAAAACGGTATTTTACACGAGAGCAAATTAGTTTGTAACAATGAAAGTAAAAGAAAAAGAGAGTTTTTTCATTTACAATGTAGAGAGAGTAACCAACGAAGATTCAAGGCCATACAAGATCCACACACACTCTAGACTCCAGAGGGTTTTCCGTCACAGTTTCTTTGGTTTTCTTCTGCACAAAGCCTTCATCCTTCAGTGTTGTTTTTGCAGCAAGAGCACAAGAAGATGATGACGATGATGAGGTTATGGTGAAATTGGGAGGAGGGTATGCTGCTAACAGAGCTGCAGCATCCCACTCATGATTCCGAACGAGCTCTGAAAAAAGAAGCACCAGCGAAGCCATCAGATGAATGTCTATGTTGAAGCTGAAATTGATTTTGATGGGTCTGAGATCGAGAAAGATGTGAAAATCTTTATAAACAGAGTCACTCTTCTTCTTTCTGTTGGCTCTTCTTTTATGTCACTCGGTTTCGGAAAAGCCAAACATAAAACAGTGGTTTCTTCTGTTCTGCTGCGTCTTGCCGCTGATTTCTCTCTCCCTCTCTCTCTTTATATATATAAATAAATTCTAAATTAATTAATTTCATTCTTAGCTACATTTCATTTTTACGTATAATCAACGACATAAACGTATATGTTTAGAAGTTAATTTTACATTAATGGTTTTAAGAAATATATTTTAATAGGATTTTAAGAATATACTTCTATCGTATAAATCACTGCGACCCTTGTTTTTGATTTGAATTATGGAAGAATATCTAAAACGTAATATCAAAAGAAAAAGTGTAATAGCTTGCGTTGTATGACGATAAAACGCCTACAATACGATCCAACAAAACCACTAATGTCTTTTTGGCGGTTCTTGTGGGCAAAAAGTCAAGCCTACTGCCCCAAAGCTAATCTTCTGTTTGGTTAGGGGAAAAGAAACAATCGAAAAAAATTGTAAATTAAAAAATAAGTTGGGGGAATATAGCTATATCTATATATATATATATATATATATATATATATATATATATATATATATATATATATATATATATATATATATATATAAAATATACTATGTAAAAACGAAAGAGAAAACTATATCAAATGAAAATATAGGTGTGATATTGCCCTTATAACTTTTAATATTGTTAATTACACAATTACTTTTTATTTAGAAAAATGGACACTTGGAATTATAATTGATACTTAAAAATATGAAAGGAACGTTATCTTGCTGGTTTAATAAATTATCATTTATTATAGATGTTAGAATAAGTATTAAAATTTGGATAAGAAGTAGTCGTGGAAACTATTTCTTGTTGTACATAGTTTTGTATCTAAAATTCTAGTGCATTGTTTTAATTTTTTTTATTGTATCATAATTCTATAATTATAAATAAAAAATTATAAAAGGATCTTTTTAATTCTCTAAAGTATTTTTTTTTTAATTTTCAATTGATATTAAAGTTTACCGGTATCAATCCTTTCAACGCATTCTCACCACCGTTTATCTTCTATGGTCGGTTATTGTTGTAGTTTTGTCTAAGATTCACTAGATATAGAGTAATAACCAATCTCATCGATCCTGAAGCCTATTTCTCTTCCTTGTGCTATCATAAACATAGGGTTAGCAACAAATTGAGTCAGGTATAAAGAGTATTTATTCGTTATCTGACCCATATAAAAAAGCTATGTGTGCTACATGCTAGATACTCACATAAAAAGAAAACTCGTAGATTTTTTTCAACTCGTGATATTCGTTGGATGTCCGTTTTCAACTCGTCAATATTTATAAAAAATGTATATTTTATGAATTTTTAAATGAGATCAAAATTAAATTACAATAAAAAACAAGGCTTAATATCTCTTTTGATCCCTTGAAAGAGGGGTTGTGTTCAAAAAGGTCTTACCTTTTCAAAAAAGTTACAAATGATCCCAAGTTGTGAAAAAATGGGTCAAGTTAATCATTTTGGCTTACGACGTAAAAAATGTAATGGTGCAGTTGCTTCCTTGGCCAAAACTTAATCAGCTGCCCATTTTTTTCATACGTGCCACACTGATATAATATAACGTGTCAATTTTGAATTAAAAAAAAATTGCTTGCCACATCAACTTCATCTTCCACCTCCAGAAACCTTAGATCCACAAACCGCCGTCGTCAACACCTCAGACCACCGCTAAGGCTACCAGCTTCTTCCTAACAACAAGATCATACTTTCTTCTCCATGTGCACTGCAATGAAACAAAAAACCACCACCATCTTCCTAACAACGAATCTTGGCTTTGATCTTGGAATTTACTTCCGTAAATGGTTGAGAGGGAGAAGAAAAGTGGAAAGTTGAAAGAGAGAGAAAGATCAAGGTGCAGTGCAATTTTTGGTATCCCTCTTACCATTGCCGCTAAAGAATCTCTTAACTTCCAAATTTGATTTGCTTACTGTGTCACTCCCTCTTTCCCTAATTCACTTGATAGATTGCTTTTTCCATTTCCCATATCAATGCTACTTTTTTGAAGCACGAATTCAACTAATTGAGAATGTTTTGTGGTTAATTGACTTTGAATGTTGACCGAGTGCTAGGTCTATAATCAGGAACCCAGTCGAGGCCTATGTTGCTTGTCTTCTTGCTGATTATACCTATACTATTTTAATCGGGTATTTATTGATGTTTTTCTTGAATTGGGTGTTCTTGGCCGCATATATTTTAGTTCAAGAGAAGAATATTCAAAGACTGAATGAGCTAGTGCGACATCTCCAGGAACAACTGCAACAATGTAGAGGAGAAAACCAAAAAACCACCATTATCTTTTCCACCAAACTTTCAAAAAAACTCAAAAACAAAAACGTGAGCTCCTTCACCAATCTCCTCCTTGGAAATCTGCAAGAAACCGTAGAGACCTAAAGAAACCCAAATCAAGCCTTATCCATAGCCACCGAGAACCTGCAAAAACCAAATTCCAGATGAACACTAATTGTAGGATAAGAAACCCTAAATTAGAAACCTTAATCGCAATAAAAAAAATGCCCAACCCTCTCGCGAAAATCACCCAACTAAGATTCGTCATCATCGCATCAAACTCTTTGAACCTGCAAGGAAACCCTGCATCGCTAGTCTTCATCGTGCCATCAACATCTGCATCTTCTTCAACGCAGAGTAAGCAACCCATTTTCTTTGAACCCTCTGTCAAAATATTTTTTTAAAAAATTTAAATTTTACACGTCATTTAACCTCACACTGTCACACAATAAGATAAACTGAACACGTCATTATGTTTTGTCCATGGGGCAGCTGCATTGTTACATTTTTGACGCTGTTAGCAAAAAGGATTAACTTGAGCCGTTTTTTCACAAGTTTGTTATTACGTGTATCTAGTTTGTTACAGTTGGATGATTTTCTTCATCCTTACACATACAACCTTTTCCTTTATTGTAATGATTATCATGGAATCAATGAAAGATTTATTCTGAGATGACATCACAACTCTTTCGGGAGTTCTGGTAGCCAAAAACCTATCATACAAATTTGTTCATGTCTTCTTTATATCGTTGGCTCTTCTTTTCTGCATGGCTAACCAGAGCCCCACATATAGTGATCACCTCACCAACTATCTTTCTCTATAAATACAAATTTTAATTGAGCAAAGTGAAAACAATCATCATTCAACGATCGCTTCTGAATTAAGGGTTATTCTCTTCTACCAATCAGAATGACCTTCCTATCAAAATTTTCACTTCTTTTTCTTTTCATCTTTTATGCCTTTATATTCCAAAACATTCTCTACAACAATCTCAGTCATGTTGGCTGCAATTAGAAGCATCAATAAACGTTGAAAATCTTTAAAGAGGGTTTTACTGATCCATTCAACAAGACGTTGTCAATGGCAAGGAGTTCACTATAACAATACCCGAAGGAGAGTAACAAAATTTAATCTTTCCCTACAATCTCTAAAAGGTGAAATGAAGTTATTTTTGTTGGAACTTCAATTTCTATATCATTTAAATATGAGAAATAATTTCATTAATGTTATTACCATTCCATCAATTCAACATGATGTCATATTTGGCTCTAACCTCCATTACCTTGAATTATATTATAATGGTATTTTCATGGATAATATTTCTTACCAAATAATTAATCATGTTTCTTACAATTTGTTATGTTTTTGCCTTTTTCCTTCCTGAACATGTTCGCACAGTGAACAATTTCGCACATTTTGTTATTACACATATCTAGTTTATTACAGTTGGATGATTTTCTTCATCCTTACATATAGAAACTTTGCCTTTCATGTAATGATTAACATGGAATTAATGAAACATATATTCTAAGACAGTATCGCAACTCTTTTGAGAGTTCTGGTGGTTAAAAACCTATCATACAAATTTGTTCATTTCTTCTTTATATCGTTGTTTCTTCTTTTTTGCATGGCTAACTAGAGCCCCACATACGGTGATTATCCCACCAATTGTATTTTGATAACAGTTGAAAAACCGTTATTTTCATGTGCTATTTTAGACCAAATTACTCCCTTTACAACTTAGAATGAGTTTGAAATCAAACAAAACTCAATAAATGAGTCAGTCAAGAGTCAAAAGCTGTTTTAGCGATATTATGCTTGTTTTGCATTGTTTTGCAACAATTTTAATGGAAGTGAAGAATGGAGGTGAAGATAAAGGCCTTAGACTCAAGATAGAGGAAGAAAATTAAGAAAAGAAGAGTCTAGAAATCGCCCAGCAGCAGAATTGCACCGCCGGACGGCCAAATGCGAGGAGTTGGCACCAAGGAAGCGACGCCTGGCGGTTTTGCGATAAGAGGCAAACCGCCGGGCGGCATAAATGTGACGCTGGGCGGTTGCCTGTTGGGCTCAGGCCTGTTTTCTGTTGCGTTCCTCAGCTATAAATAGCCCTAGTGTGATTTCATTCTCATTCTTTTGACAGAAGAGGGCGGCCAGACCTACTTTTCACTCTCTGGAGAGGATCTCTTGGATGCTTAGGCTCCTTTTCATCTTTTCTAGGGTTTGCTTTCCATATCTTCCATTATTTTCATCTTGGTTCACCATGACAATGGTGAACTAAACCCTTTTGTTGTTGGGGGAACAATATAATCTTTTGATACTCTCTTTTATTGAAACTCTTGTTTAAATTATATGATTTTCATATGCGTTTATTATCAATTGTTGGATTCTCATATTGTGCTTAAAGCTTTTATCGTTTAACTCATTCGGTAACTGTTATTTGCCTTTATTGATACGGGAACGTACAATAATGTCATGAACTGGTGAGTAATTCCTTGGTTAAGCAATACCACCTAGGGATAGGGGGTAGGACGACCAATTGTTTTTGCTTCTGTTTGTAATGCGTTGCTAGTTACTAGGGGAGGCTAGGGATAGCAAGCCAGTAATTAGTAATAGGCCCTTTTTGCCATGGGATCGGGTTAAGGTGAGGCCAAGAAAGTTTGCATAACAATTAGATAATAAAGCAATTTAAACAAGAGGAGTAGATAAGAGAGAAAGGATTAGATGAAATTGTAAACCCCCAACAACTCCATTTATTCATATTCTTTTCTCGTCAACCGAATCACTCATTGCATGTTTATTTTCTGCTTTTGCATTCACCACAACAATTAATTTTTCTTTCACAAGTCTTACGATTTTGATTCACACGAACTATAAGGCCTTTCGAGTCTCATGGGAAGAACGATAATGAGTTTTACCATTTTTATTACTTGAAACGATATGGTACACTTGCCATTCAGTTAACAAGTTTTTGGCGCCGTTGCCGGAGACTCGAGGTTTGACTTATTTAGTAGTGTGAATTGATTGAATTTGACTTGATTTTATGTTTATTTTTATTTTTGTTCTAATAAATGTTTTGTAGGGTTTTGTGTCTACTGTTTGCAGAATGCAGTTTGGACAAGAAGTTGATTATATGGGCACTCAATCCTACCAAAATAACTTCAATCACTGGTGGGAACCTCACTCATACATGGATCAAAATGAAAAAGAGAAACAATCCTCTTTAAGAAAAGCAACGTTGTGGGAAGCTGAAGAACGTTTACAGGATGAACAAATCTCTTGTGCATTAAGGTCTCTGGGCATTATTGGGGTTAATACTAAAGCGGACCCTAGAGAAAAATGTCAATCTACTATCTTTAAGGATGATAAGGTTATCAATGAAGAAAAGATAGACGAAGATGAGATAACAAATGCATTGATTTCTCTGGGTATTATTAAGAATAATGCTACCATTAATCCTAGAGAAGAATGTCAAACCACTATCTTTGAGGATGACAAGACTATTGATGAGGAGAAGATAGACGAAGATGAGATAACAAAAGCATTGATATCTCTGGGTATTATTTGGGGTAACACTGAAGTTGACCATAAAGAGGAATATCAAGTAACCATCTTTGAGAATGATAAGCTGAGTGAGGGAGAGAAAAATGAGGAGAAAGAAGAAGAAGTGGTTGAAAGAAAAGAGAAAAAAAAATAGAAAATGTGTGAAAATAAAAAAGAAGAAGAAAACATGGAGAAATAAAAAGAGAAAGTTGAAGGAGAAGATTGAGAAAAAAAGGAAGAGGGGAAAGAAGAAAAGATTATATGTAAAACCTCTCCCTCATCAAAGGAAGAAGAGGAAGAAAAAAAAGAAGAAGAAAAGATCATATGAAAAGTCCCTTCCTTATCAAAAGAAAAATCATAGGAAGGAAAAGAAAGTTAAGTACTTTATGGAGATCTTCAAGAAATTGAAGAATAAAGTTCCTATGGTTGATACATGGAAACATGTGTTTGATGTTCTCAATTTTATGAAGAAATTCAGCAGGAAGAAGAAGAAGAAAAGAATATCAAGCGAGAAGAATATCAACACCTACTGATGGGTGTTTATTTGGGGGCATCCCAACTGTTGTAAAACATTTTCTTATCTTATTTTTTTTAGTTTAGGTTTATTTCATTTTTGAACTTGTAAATATGTGTATTTTTGGAACAATTTTTTGGGTAGCATCTACTGAGGGATGCTAATTTTTGGTATCCACCGAAGGATACCCGGAAGGTACACCTACTAATGGGTGTTGGAAAGATTCGCACTTACTGACAAGTGCTAAACAGGTTTGAGTCAGGCTCGCGACGTTAAATAAGTGCTACTAGGAGGCAACCTAGATTTTCTTCTTTACTCTTGCACTTTAAATTTTTAGAATAGGTTGAATTTTATTTTTAGTGTGTGTGCTTGGCTTGAAGACTTTTCTGATGATGTTTTGACTGAATTGCATGAGGAGTCTGTCTGATGATGATCTGATGTGAATGATTCTCAAGTTGTGTTGCATGTTGATATCCTGTGAAACAGATGTGTGATGAATTATGATTGTGGTTATGATGTTGAGCAGGGTGTATGAATGAATGTATGTGAGAAAGCATGTTGTGTGAGGTTTTGAGCTCTAGAGTTTTATTGTTGTATGAACTTATTCACAGGAAAGAATGCATGATATTGCCTAAATCTTGATGATTGATTGAATTGCATGTACATGTCATGTGATCAAGGCCATTTTTGGAAGCCCTTATTTAGCCAAAATTTTATCCAATCGTGCTTAAAAGTTTTGTACCCTTTTTGAACCTTGGCCAAAACAGAATGAAAACCCTTGTGGTGAATTTATTTACTTTGAATTAGGTTAATGACTGTAAGTATACTAAAGGTTCAAGTTTGGGGTTGTGGGGAAAGTTTGAATGGCAAAAAGAAAGGCATTGAGCTCAAGTGTTGAAAAAGAAAAATACATGAGAAAGAGGAAAAATCATGAAAGATGAGCTCAATGTAAAAATAAAAGAAAAAGGGAAGAAGTTGGGGACAAATGAGATTGGTTGAAAAAGAGAGTTAAACTTGAACCTTGAATGATGAATGAGCTCTCTTGATTCAAAGATTTTGTGATCCAGAAAAACCAATTTCTTGATAGCCCAGCCTCATTACAAGCCTTGGAAAAGTCCTTTTGATGGCATTTGCATGTGATGATTTTGATTGTTTGAGATGAAAGGCAATTTTATTTCATGTGACTTGTGAATGATTTAGAGTTGGAGTGTCACCCTAAACACTTGAGTGATTGAGTGAAACACTTGCTTGGTGAGAAATTCTAAGTTTCATGATTGCATCTTTGCTTAGTGGATTGATCATTCATAATATGTAACATCTGTTGAGGAATGTGTGAGATAACTGAATTGAAAGCATGCATCTTGATTTGATCATCACTGAAGATCTGAAATTGAGTAGTTCTCATCATGTACTTTAGGAATGTTGAATCATTGGATGAAAGTGTAGAGAGCCAAGTTTTGTTTTATCTATAATTTTGTTTTGTTTTGCTTGAGGACAAGCAAATTTCTAAGTTTGGGGTTGTGATAACGGTTGAAAAACCGTTATTTTCATGTGCTATTTTAGACTAAATTACTCCCTTTACTGCTTAGAATGAGCTTGAAATCAAACAAAACTCAACAAATGAGTTAGTTGAGAGTCAAAAGCTGTTTTTAGCGATATTATGCTTGTTTTAGAGCAATTTTGATGGAAGTGAAGAATGAAGGTGAAGATAAAGGCCTTAGACTCAAGATAGAGGAAGAAAATCAAGAAAAGAAGAGTCTAGAAACCGCCAAGCGGCAGAATTGACCGCTAGGCGGCCAAATGCGAGGAGTTGGCACTAAGGCAACGACGCCTGGCGGTTTTGCGATAAGAGGCAAACCGCCGGGCGGTGGACCCCTGACGCCGGGCGGTAGCGCGATAAGAGGCAAA
The DNA here is from genome assembly GCA_036885675.1 of Vigna mungo. Lineage (NCBI taxonomy): Eukaryota > Viridiplantae > Streptophyta > Magnoliopsida > Fabales > Fabaceae > Vigna > Vigna mungo. The sequence goes on along the minus strand of CP144695.1, from coordinate 30,693,679 downwards.
CCGCCGGGCGGCATAAGTGTGACGCCGGGCGCTTGCCTGTTGGGCTCGGGCGTGTTTTCTATTGCGCTCCTCAACTATAAATAACCTTAGTGCGATTTCATTCTCATTCTTTTGACAGAAGAGGACGACCAGACCTACTTTTCACTCTCTGGAGAGGATCTCTTGGATGCTTAGGCTTCTTTTCATCTTTTCTAGGGTTTGCTTTCCATATCTTCCATTATTTTCATCTTGGTTCACCATGACAATGGTGAACTAAACCCTTTTGTTGTTGGGGGAACAATGTAATATTTTGATACTCTCTTTTATTGGAACTCTTGTTTAAATTATATGATTTTCATATACGTTTATTATCAATTGTTGGATTCTCATACTGTGCTTAAAGCTTTTATCGTTTAACTCATTCAGTAACTGTTATTTGCCTTTATTGATACGGGAACGTACAGTAATGTCATGAACTGGTGAGTAATTCCTTGGTTAAGCAATACCATTTAGGGATAAGGGGGTAGGACGACCAATTGTTTTTGCTTCTGTTTGTAATGCGTTTCTAGTTACTAGGGCAGGCTAGGGATAGCAAGCCGGTAATGAGTAATAGGCCATTTTCGCCGAGGGATCGGGTTAAGGGGAGGCCAAGAAAGTTTGCATAACAATTAGATAATAAAGCAATTTAAACAAGAGGAGTAGATAAGAGAGAGAGGATTAGATGAAATTGTAAACCCCCAACAACTCCATTTATTCATACTCTTTTCTCGTCAACTGAATCACTCATTGCATGTTTATTTTCTGCTTTTTCATTCACCACAACAATTAATTTTTCTTTCACAAGTCTTACGATTTTGATTCACACGAACTATAAGGCCTTTTGAGTCTCATGGGAAGAATGATAATGGGTTTTACCATTTTTATTACTTGAAACGATATGGTACACTTGCCATTCAGTGAACATATTTCTTTATAAATATACATTTTTATTGAGCAATGTGAAAATAGTCATCATTCAACCATCTCTTCTCAATTAATGTTTCTTGACTTCTACCAATCGGAATGACCTTTCTATCACAATTTTCACTTCTTTTTCTTTCCCCCCTTTATGCCTTTACATTCCAAAACATTCTCTGCAACAATCTTAGTCATGTTTGCTACAATGAGAAGGACCGACAAATGTTTCAAATCTTTAAAGAGGGTTTTATTGATCCATTAAACAACCTCATCACGTGGTCCATTCGATAAGACTATTGTTAATGGCAAGGAGTTCATGTGACAATACCACAAGCAAAGTAACAAAACTTGACCTTTCCTTACAATCTCTAAAATCTAAAATGAAGTTATCTTTGTTGGAACTTGAATTTCTACATTATTTGAATATGAGCCATAATTTCTTTAATGTTATTACAATTCCACCAATTTAGTATGATGTCATATTTTGCTCTAACTTCCATTACGTTGACTTATACTATAACGATATTTCAATGGATAATTTTTCTTACCAAATAACTAATCATGTTTCTTAGAATTTGTTATGTTTTTACCTTTTTCCTCCCTAAACATTTTGCATAGTGAACAATTTCGTACAATTTGTTATTATATGTATGTAATGTTTTACAATTGGATGATTTTCTTCATCCTTACATATATAGTCTTTTCATTTCTTGTAATGATTATCATGGAATCATTGAAACATTTATTCTAAGCTGTTATTAGAGCACCTTCGGGAGTTGTGGTGGCCAACAACATATCATACAAATTTGTTCATTTCTTTTTTATATCGTTGTTTCTTATTTTATCCATGGCTAACCGAAGCCCCACATACGAGGATTGTCTCACCAACTATCTTTCTTTATAAATATACATTTTCATGGAGCAAAGTGAAAACATTCATCATTCAGCAATCTCTTCTCAATTAAGGCTTCTTCTATTCTACCAATCAAAATGACATTTCTATCACAATTTTCACTTCTTTTTCTTTCCATTTTTTATGCCTTTACATTCCAAAACATTCTCTGCAACAATCTGAATCATGTTTGCTGCAATGAGAAGCATCAACAAACGTTGCAAATCTTTAAAGAGGGTCTTGTTGATCCATTCAACAACCTCGTCACGTAGTCCATTCTATAAGATTGTTGTCAATGGCAAGGAGTTCACTGTGACAATACCACAAGTAGAGTAACAAAACTTGATCATTCCCTACAATCTCTATAAGTTCAAATGAAGTTATCTTTGTTGGAACTTCAATTTCTAAATCATTTGAATCTGAGCCATAATTTCTTTAATGTTATCAGCATTCCACCATTTCAGCATGATGTCATATTTGGCTTTAACCTCAATTACCTTGACTTATACTATAATGATATTTCCATGGATAATTTTTCTTACCAAACAATTAATCTTGTTTATTACCATTTTCCTCCATAAACAATTTTGCACAATGAACAGATTTGAACAGTTTGTTATTACACATATCTAGTTTGTTACAACTAGATGATTTTCTTTATCCTTATATATACAACCTTTGCCTTTCTTGTAATGATTATTATGGAATCAGTGAAACATTTATTATGAGATGGTATCAGAGCTCTTTCGAGAGTTCTGGTGGCCCCAAATACCTATCATACAAAGTTGTTCATTTCTTTTTTATATCTATGTTTCTTTTTCTTTCATGGCTAATCAGAGCACCATATACGATGATTATCTCACCAGCTATATTTCTTTATGATTATGCACTTTCATTGAGCAAAGTGAAAACTGTCATCATTCATCTATCTCTTCTCAATTAGTGTTTTTTCTCCTATACCAACCGGAATGACCTTCTTTCACTGTTTTCACTTCTTTTTCTTTCCTTTTTTTGTGCCTTTACATTCCAAAACATTCTTTGCAATAATCAGCCATGTTCGCTACAATGAGAATGACCGAAAAACATTGTTAATCTTTTAAAATGGTTTTATTGATCCATTCAACTGAGATGTTTAACTTGCACTTTATTTAGAATGGTGCCGTTTTGGTATTTGAAGATTAATTGATACGCACCATTTTGTTGTAGTTGCTGGAAGCCAAGGCAGAATTCTAAATTAAGCAAAAGAAAGTGGAAAAGAAGGCACGAGGGCTTCAAGTGAGAAAACCCTCGAGGGTTCAATGAGACGAGAGAGAAAGTGGAGCTCTAGGGCTTGTGCCACTTACCTAGTGAAGTTGAACCAGGGAGATCGAACCGACGAGGAACAGTAACCGTTAGATTGAAGTGAAGGAAGCGTCGAAGAGAGATTGATGAGTCGTTGAGGTTCCCTTTTTCTTTTCTTTTCTTTCATTCTTTTTTGAGACCCTATATAAAAGGGGGTTTTACCATGTACAAAGAGACTTTTCACGGAGACAAGACACAAAATACTTTTCAGTTTACGATTTTAGTTTTAGAGTATATAGAGAGGACACGAGAGCCTAGGGTTTACGCGATTTCAAACGATTCGAGTTCTCATGTTCTTCTTGCATTTTGTTCGATACATTTTCTTGTATTCTTGTTTTTTTGTTAATAGAATTTCTTTTGTGATGTTTCTATGTGTGTACATTTGGTGATTTTGTGATTTTGATTTTTCCATGAATTCTGTGTTCTTGTTTGATGATGTGAGAGTTTTTCTCATTGTGTTTTGTTTCGAAAACGAGTTGAACTCGTAACTCTGAAAATTGTAATTCCTTTTTGGAATTAAACGACCTCGAGGTGGGCGTGCATGACCGAGATATCTTCTCGAGTCAGAGTTGAGTTCAACAAGAAAAAAAATTGTTTTTAGCTTCTGTAAATTCTTTAAAAATCTGATTTAGACTCTATGACTCCACATAGTTGAAATTCCTTAGGAATTTACATGACTCCACAATGAGCATGACTTACCAAGATGTCTTCTTGAGTTTGGAGATGAGTCTAATGAAAGGAAAACATTGTAGGTCTTTGTTTTTGTCGTTTCATTTTAATTAGGATTTTGTATGTTTTAAAGTATATTGCATGTTTCAATTGCATTTAGTTTAGGTTTTGCATCTGGTGATGATCAGAAACATGAATTAGGAATTGAAATTGCTATGATTTGGTATAATAAGTGGACATTTACCCAACTAGGTTCTGATTTGGAACTTAAATACCACACAGTGGGTATGGCTGTACAAGATGTCTTCCTGAGTGGTAAATGACTACTTTTCTACACTAACTTTGGCACTTTTTATTCTGATTCATGGTTCTAATCAACCAATCTGTTTCTACTCATTAGTTTAGGTGTTTGCTCATTTGATTTTAGTTTCAGTTGAGAGTATTGACATGATTGTTCTTGATTACTTCTGTTTTGAGTAGTTCAGACTGTTATTTTCTTTTCTTTATTACATTTCAATTTATTTATTTTTTTAAACAGATTTTAGTTTAGACCAGTTTCAATTCTTTTATATTTTAGTTTCATATTTTTAATGTTCCCACCTGTTTAGTAGTTAGTAAGTAAATAATTAGTAAATAAACACAAGACCTTAACCTTACACTTTAATCTTAATTAGATGAGTCCTAGGATTGATATTCTGGTTGCCCTATGCTACATTGGTGGGGACTAGATTTTGTTCTGCCTTAGGCGACAAAAAAACCAGTTTAACAAATGGCGCTGTTGCCGGGAACTCGACGAATTAAGTCTTAGAGTGTTAGGTTTATCTTGTTTAGGTTGTTTCTTACTTTGCATTTCGGTTGTTTGTTCGGATTTGTTTCTTTAGTGAGTTTAGGATTTGGCGTTACTGAAATTCCTTTATCATTGCTTTTAGAATACATAAACTTTTGATTTCAAATTCAAGTCATTCTTTCTTTCTCTGTACATAGTTAATCATAATACAATTAGTTTTAGTTTCTGTTTTAGGTATAAATAGATTATATATATATATATATATATATATATATATATATATATATATCTGTTTTTTCTCTATTATTTTAGCTTAGGTTTTATTTCTTTCTTTTCTTCCTTCTTTCCTTTTAAAACAAATTATAGTTTAGCTTTTCTCATTTTCTTTAATTTCATTGTTTTCATTTATTTTCCCCACATTGCATTAGTAAATAATTAGTAAATAAATAACACAAGACTTTAACCAAAATTTTTTGAAACTTAATCTTAGTTGAGTCCTTAGATTGATCCTTGGTTATCCCTATACTACATTAGTGGGGAAATTGAGTTTGTTGGCTTTGATGTGACTAGAAGCGAGTTTAACAATGGAGTATTAGGGACATTGGTTACCTTGTTTTGGAATTGCTATTGGAAGTAAGTGGAAGTAGGAAAAGAGAAGAAGAAATAACGTGGTTGTAGAGAAGATATGGGTGTACTAGAATGACGATGTTGTGTTTATACGTAAATGGGTTTATTCACAAATTGCTCTGCATATCCACTAAACTATTTGGTTTGCATTCCATGCTTTGAACCCAACTCAAGCTTAATGGTAATCCCTTTGGTACAAAGTCAGGGGAATGTTCTTAAAAATACTGTTATTTTTAGCAGAGTCAATGGAGTATTGTGGAGCCTTCCATGTGGAGAGTAATATAAAAGAGGCATTCCATGTTCCTTTAGCCTATGTTTTCTTTCAGTCTGCCTATTTAATTGTGTTATTTGTGACTTTTTTACTATAACACTAGACTTCATGTATCATATAGGCCCATTGGTCGCATCCTTGGTACTAGGAAAAAACTACCTCACAAGATCCAAAAAGGGTCTCTATCAAAAACTAAATTAATAAAAGGTATGAGTTAGAATGCTTAAAATTAATTTCTGATAACATGAAGGAGCTGTTTAATGATCAAGTTCTGCATTACAGCTTAGGATTGATAGTGATGTTTTAGTTAATGTTCATCAGCTTTAATTATGGAAACAATGCAATGTAGCTTTAATTATGGAAATAGTGAAGTGTAGCTTTAATCATCTTCTTCATCTTCATCTTGTTAATCTTCATCTTCGTCTTCATAAAATAGCAATGGTTTCATTAAATTTCTCTTTGCATTTATAGTATCTTATGCATCTACACCTACCTATAATAAATAACCGTACCTAGTGCTTTAGAGCCATTTTTGTTGCTCTCATTCATACCATTATTTGACCCCTGGAGAATGGAAATGGTGTGGAATACATTGTCTCTATATTCAACGTACCTAATCCAAGGACTTCAAAAGTCAAAATTCTTGGTTTTTCAATATTACCATTAACTCACATATTTAGATATATATAAGGAATCATCAACCCTTACTCATTTTCCTTTTTGATTATAAATGAATTAATAAAATACTTAAGATGTGAAGGCAAAAAGTAAGAGAAGTGTATTAAGATTTTAATATTAAAGATAAAAGAGAAGATGGTAGGGGCAAAGTAGGGAAGAAAGGTTGGTGCTGTAAACTATAGAACTGTCCTCAACCATAATAAGACAAAAATAGGATACTTGTTTAGTTGTTTTTTCTTATTATTCATGTTTTTCATCATTAAAGTAATTCTTGCATCTTTTTTGCTTAAGTTTTTCACCTAATGGTTGTTTTTGTTGTGTGCATTTGTCAAAAGTCTAATAATAAACAACTTTGCTTATGTGTTTGATTATATCAGGATCACTCCCATAACCAGAGACACAAAGGACTATAGTTGTTGTAGTTAGAGGGTTTGTAGGTTAAGGTTTCTTCCAGAGGTGCTTATTTTTTATTTCTCAAGAGAAAAGGTGAAAAGTACTGACAACTAAACTTATATATAATGCATACCCATGTGATTGATAGAGTTTATTTACATTTAAGCATATAACATGAATATACTTTAAGACTTTGTAAAATCCATACCTATGTGATTGATAAAGTTTATTTATTTTGAGACTCTGAAACATGAATATATAATGCATACCTATGTGATTGATAATGCCAATTGAACTTATATATAATGTATTTTCTTGTAGTTTTAAGGTTTCACCTAAGTTTTGTATAAAATCATGGTCTTTCATTAACACATTTTTACTCTAGCTGTTTGGAATTTGGCTGGTATATGGATCAACCTTGCCTTGAACCAAAGTTGCTTCGTTTGTCTTCCATCTTGTCATCCATTAGTTGGTTTGGTTGAGAAAAAGGTTCTCCTTGGTCTATATTGTATTTCAAACTTGTTTATGAGAAAACCAATGCTTCTTGGACTTACATTATAAGATAAAGAGACATGTAGAAAAACATTGTAAGATAGAGAGAAAAGGAACTAAATTAATTTAGGTTATTCTTTAGGAAGCCATTTGATAGGGCATGTGTCCTAATATAGAGACATGTATTAACCATTGGCTAATTGTATTTTAATCAATTTATGTACAGAACATGGATCATGCTCCATCAAATCGTGCATGGATATATGATAGGTGTCATAGTGGAAGAGGTGCTTTGAAAGAGTCTCTTATATTGGGAGTTGAAGAGTTTATAATCTTTGTTTGTCAACAAGACCGTTATCGCAATAAGGGGGGAGTTCAATGTCCATGTTTGAAGTGCGATTGTACAAAGATTTTGGAAGAAAGAGTTGTGAAGGTTCACATCTACAAAAATGGTTTCAAGCCTAATTATTTCATTTGGACGGATCATGGTGAAAGAATGCCAGAAGATGATGTACAAAATGATGTAAGTTGGATGGGTGTAGAGACGGAAGGTGGTCCAATTAACCAATTTATGACAATGGAAGACATGGTGCATGATTCTCTTAGGCAAAATGAGCAGTGCCAAGCATCTACTTCAGATAACATTGAAGAGGCTCTGAATGAAGAAACACAAAGGTTTTATAATCTTTTGTTGGATGTAAACCAGTCGCTGTATGAAGGAGCATCAAACTCGAAATTATCAATGTGTGTTAGGCTATTATCTTGCTAGTCCAATTGGAATATTCCTAACTAATGCATAGATTTTATTGCAAAAATGGTTATGGATGCAACACCCATTGCATCAAATCAGGTTTGCCTAAAACATATTATGTTGCGTGGATGGTTTCATGCTTTTCTATGATAATGAATATGGTAAGAATGATGGCGCGTTGCTTGAATGCAAATTTTGTGAAAAGCCAAGATATCAACCACGTAACACGGGAGCAACTGTTAATAGACAAGTTCCTGTAAAATCAATGTTCTATTTGCCATTTATTCCCATACTACAAAGAATGTATGCCTTAACACAAACTGCCGGACAGATGACATGACACTATAAGAACAAGTTGATGAATGGTGTTTTGCGTCATCCATGCGATGTAGAGGCTTGGAAGCACTTTGATAGAGTATATCCTGACTTTGGTATCGAGCCACCCAATGTACGACTCAGTTTATGCTTTGAGGGTTTTAACCCATATGTATAGGCATCAAATATACCGTATTCATGTTGGCCAGTTATTGTCACCCCTTACAATCTTCCTCCAAAAATCTGCATGTCTAAACCTTACACCTAATCCAAAGGTTGGCATAGATGTGTACTTAGAGTCCTTTATAAACGAATTGGAGAAGTTGTGGACGAGTGTGATAACATATGATATTTCAAGGAAACAAAACTTTATTTTGAGGGCCATGCTGATTGGATAATTAATGATTTTCCTGCTTATGGTATGTTGTTTGGGTGGAGCACTCATGGTAAACTGGCATGTCCACATTGCATGAAGCATACAAAGGCTTTTAGATTATATCATGGGGCAAAAAATTCCTGGTTTGACTCCTATAAGAGGTTTTCACCGAATGACCATGCCTTTAGGAGGAACAAGAATGCTTTCAAGAAGGGGGAAGTGGAGATGGAAGATGCACCACTGATAACGGTAATTCTTACCATTATCTGTGGTGCAATTTTCTTACCAAATAAACTCTCTTGAAGCTTGAAACATGCTTAATCCTCTCTTTTAGCTAACTTTGTGAATAAGTTTAGCTTAGGTTACACATACCAGTTTTCATCATAATTCCTCAAATTTTGTAAGAACTTTGTGTGCTTTGGAAGAGCATCCAAACTATCAAGATTGGGGAGCCAAGGAAGATCTACAAAAGCAAGATTTGAAGAAGTTTCACTGCAGACTCCACGCCTGGGCGCCCCTGAAGGGGGCTGGACGCCTTTCAACTCGCACTTCCAGCAAAAACATGGCGCCTGGGCTCCCCTGAAGGGGGCTGGGCGCCTTTTGATTCGCTGTTTCACCTTAATTCTGGCGCCTGGCCGCTCCTGAAGGGGGATGGGTGCCCTTTGCCTCGTTTTTGTTTAATCTTGGTGGGCGCTCCAGAAGAGGGGGGCTGGGCACGACTTTTGCTGACATGACACCCTAGACCTATTTAAGGCTCCCATGCAATGAGGATACCATCTTCTTGGCGACTGAAGCATGAAAATACACTTTTGGACCTTTGGGAGCTGGTTTTGAGCTATGGGAACTCTCATTTCTTCCTCCTTAGGTCTCATTATATTTCATTTTCTTCCATTGTAAGCTCAAGTTCTCCATGACTATGGAAAGCTAGTTCTTTTTGTTGGGGAATGATGTAAACTATGAAACTCTCTTGTAAATGCACTTGTTTTGAATGAATATAAGCTTCTTTCATTATTTGCTAGTGTTTATTTCCTTTTCTTAAAGCTTGTTGTGACTTGATCAACCAGAACATGATTCTAGGGTTTGCTTAATGTTGGAAAATGTTGTGTAAACCTTGAACTGGACTAAACACCTAAAGGAAATAGTGTCTAGGGGTAGAGCTTGGACCTTTAGTTCTCTTAAACCTCTAGTCTTAATGCAGATGAACTTTTAGGTTGCCAAGGGAGTGGGATTTAATGTGTAAATCTAGGCTCTCTGTTAACTCTCAATTTTTCCCCATTTTTGTGCGTTGATATTCTTCTTTTAGGTTAGTTTAGCTTTTAATTTTCTAGAATTAAGATAGTTTAGAGTAATTAGGATCAAAATAGGTTTTCGATAGAAATAATGTTAATTTTTCCTTTTTAGTTAAATAAATAGTATTTTTAAATAAATAAGTGTTTTGCTCTTTTCTTTAAATGTAAAAATTTGTTTTTTTTTAGAATTATAGGATTTTATTTTTTGAGTAAACTGTTAAATTCTTTGTTTTTGCAGATTGGATTGTGATGGGCTGATGCAATTACATTGGGCTGCTGTTTTTGGATAGGGGCCGCAATTACACTGTGGTGATGGGCTGATGCAATTACACCGTGGAGACCTGGCTGGCAATATCTGATGATTTTGGGCTGAATTAAAAGTCCAGTGCTGTTCTGGAATGAATCTTTTCGCTGGAGTTGGGCTAAAACCTTTATGCTGAGAAAATGAAACGCAACGTTCCACTGAAGCAAAGTCAGAAGGGGTCTTGATATTTTGTTTCATTCCAAGCAAAGAAGCTCAAATCGATTTGGGAAATTCTCTCAATTCTCACAACCCTCGAGCTAGGGTTCCTTAAGTGTAGAGAGAAGAAGAAGTGTTGTGACGATGTTGTTCGACACGAGCTCTATGGGCCACATAGGAAGACAACCCAAAAGGATGATCAGCCCAGAAACGTAATCGGAGGCGTGCAAAGCTCGAACGATTGAATTTCGCGGTTAGAGTTAGTAAAGAAAAGCAACCGAGAAGCTTCCAAGTTTGTTAAAGATTCCTCCCCCTTTCCTTCTTTTCTTTTCTTTTCTTTTCTGTTTTGGACTTTCCCTATAAAAGGGAGGTTTTTGTAATGAACAAAGTGTGCACTGGGTGACAGGCAGTGTACTTAGACTAGATTTTTGATTTCTCATGCTTTAGTAGATTCTTTACAGCTACCTTAGGGTTTCCAATTCTCTGCTTGTAGTTTTAGATTTTACAACTTTTTATAGAGGTAGACCTTTGTTCTTTTCACTGGAACTCGAAGATAATCACATTGGGTAACAGACTTTGCGATTTTCTTTGATTTGTGGTATCGATTGTACATTCCTTTTTCAGATTTTAATGAAATTCTGCATTTTGTTTGATTGCATTACCAATTTACAATTACTGCTTGATTTACGATTCTTGCAATGTAGTTTAGTTTCATTTGAGTTCTTGTTCCTGTTATGATTTTAGCGTTTATCTTTTTGTCATTTACATCCTGATACCAAGTTGTTGTTTCAGTTTCAGTGCACTTTATGTTTGAGAGCTTTCATATTCATTAATTTTACCTTTCAGAATTGATTTTTATGATGCTTTTGAGTTTATTTTCTTTCTTTTGTGATTTGCGTATCTGATGTTGAGTGATATGGAGTAGTGTTTTAGGGGTGTTGTTAAGTTTAGTTTTAGTTTTATGTTCCATGAATTTCATTTACAATGTCAATCTAGGTTTATTGGTAGTGAACTTTTTGCACTTATGTTTCTGTTTTACCTTTTATATTACTCATATTGTTTCCTTCCATTGGTCTTACTTATATATTAATTCTTTCAGTTTCATTCTCTTTAGATTTCAGTTTTACAATTTTTTTCTCCCCACCTAGTTAGTTTTAGTAAATAAATAAATAGGTCACAATTCTATAATTTCTAAACTTGATAAGTACCAAGTCCACGAATTGATCCTTGGTTGACCCCTATATTACATCAGTGGAGAAATTTAAGGTTTGTTGAGATTTTAGGCGACAAAAATCCTTTCAATACTCTCTCACCAAGGGATTGGGTTTGAGTAACTTAGTAGGTTGACAAGAGCATTTAAATGAAGAAGAAGTTATGTGCATTTGCATGAGAGTGTAATAGGTGAAATCATTCTCCATTATCTCCATTCCATATCATTTCTAATCATCTCATTTCCTAGTGTTTTAATCCCAAGAAGTTCAATTCATTACTTATGCTTTATGTTTATTTTCATTACATTAAATTCACATTAAACGAAATCATTCTTTAGTCTAAATTAGTTAGATAATTATACGATAGTAAAGTGTTATACGAGTCTCTTGGGATACAATACCCGGTCTTACCGATTTATTACTTAGAACGATTTGGTACGCTTGCCAAAGAGTTAAGAACCACCATATCTGACAGGAGTAGAAGTTTGGAATATAATCAATGGTTATCCTAAAATAACTGATAATGGTGCACCAAGAATAGATGGATACGATGAGTGGCATAATTGGACGAAAAGAAGCATCTTTTAGGATCTACCATATTGGAAGGATAATTTGTTAAGGCATATATCTTGATTTCATGCACATTGAAAACAATTTCTTTGGCAACATCTTTAATACTGTGATGAATGTTGTGGGGAAGACAAAAGACAATGACAAGGCTCGAATGAATTTAGCTTTGTATTGTAGACGAAAAGATTTGGAGCTAAAAAGTCATAACAATGGAAAAATGTACAAGCCAAAAACAAATTATACACTTTCAGCAGACCAAACAAAACAAGTCTGTCATTGGGTAAAAGATCTTAGGATGCCTGACGAATATTCTTTTAACTTTTCAAGGCGTGTTGATGTGAATAGGGGAAAACTCATTGGGATGAAAAGCCATGACTGCCATGTGGTTATGGAATGCTTACTTCCTATAGCGTTTAGTTCTTTACTGGCTCATGTTCGCAATCCCATTACAAAGATAAGTCATTTCTTCAGAGATTTGTGTTCTACGACATTGAACGAGGATGACCTTCGGAAGATGGAAGAAAACATTCCAATAATTCTGTGCAAGATGGAGAGAAAATTTTCTCCCTCATTCTTTGATTCTATGTCCCTATCCATCTTCCATATGAGGCAAGACTTGGTGGACCATTCCAATATAGGTGGATGTACTATGTTCAAAAAACATGGATACAATATTTTCTTTCTAGATATTAGAATTTAGAAGTTGATAAATTAGATTTAGTTTAGTAGTTTTAAATGTTTATGGACTTTGCTCAAAGATTAGATAATTATTATACTTGTTTGAACTAGCTACATTTTTTAAACTTTTGATAGGTTTTGGGTAAAACGATAACGTAAAAGGTTATTTAAAAAAAAAAAAATCTCAACTTCAACGACAGATATGACAAAATTATCGCGATATATTCCACTTCCATGATTTTTATAACAAAGATTGTCGTGATATATGCTCGCCAGACGCAAATTATTTGAATTTCAAATTCAAATTTTAATTATTTTTATACAATTTATTTATATAACAACTATGAATGGCCTGCCGTGATTTACAACAATCACAATAGCGGCCTTCTCATCCTGATTTGAGTTAAATTTTTCATGACAACATGATACATGATGGTGAAATTGTCGTAGTAAAAAGACTTTTTTGACCATCATGATACGCGTTTTCTACAACAATGGTCTCTTCCTTACAATTAGTTCTCCATTTCTTAAAAAATTGTTTTCTAATATGTCACATTCTATTTAAAGATTTTCGTAATGTGTAGGTCATTGAGTGACTTGGGCCTTCTTACTAGGCGAATTGGTCATGCTCACTATCCGAATAAGACTGATTGGGTTTGGAAATTTCTATTTGAATAAATTATAACGGTTCACCTTTGATAAAAGATTTTCATTTATCTACTAAATATTTTACAAATAAAATTCAAATACTTATCTTTTCCAAAATTATCTAATAAAATCTTAATTATCTAAACATATAATAATAAAAATACCAATAAAAAATAAAATACTTATAGTTTCTAAAATTATTTAATAAACCTTTAATTATTTTAAAAGACAATAAAAAAGACTAATAAAAGATAAAAATAAACATAATAAAAAACATGATAATATCAATTATCAAAATACCCCCAAACTTATATTTTTTCATGTCCTTGTAAAAGATAAAACTACTAACTAGGAAAAACTCAAGTCAATCTATCATAATAACTCAATAGCAAATGACTTCTGAATCCTAATCATGTAACAAAAAAGAATTTCACTTGTAGCTTCAAAACTCAAGAGAATAACATGTTTTTTGTTTTATCCCTTCAATCCTCGTAACAATATAAGAAATAATAACTAGACTATTGAATTAAACTAGCTCATAAAGGATACGTTTTTCACTCTACCCAAAAGTGTCTATCAATGATTTTATCAAACAACTTCATCTTCTAATTTATACACTTCACACATCAAGATCTTTTACATGTTGTAATGAGGCTTGATTAGAAAAAAAAATGATTTTTCAAGAAATAAAAAACACCACTAAGTTGAAGAAAACAACAAAATATAAATAATTCAAAGGTATCATGATATTCTCTATCTTTATAAAACAATAATTCTTCCAAAAAAAAATTTCAGATATCTCATATCACAACCCTTTTTCTTCACATTAAATTTGTTTGTATATATTGAAGAAAAACTAAATATTGAAATTAATACGAAAAATTATGTTATCTATATTTTAAAACTGTAATTCAAATTAAATCATTTTAAAAAATTAAATCAAAATAACTTTTAGAAGAAAAAATTGAAAAATATTATGTAAGAAACATTCCCACTAGTATAATTTTTTTTAAGGAAATATGCTGAAAAATGGCATTTTGATTTCCCACATCTGATATGTAAGTACTATCATTTCGTAATTTAGGAAAGTATAAATAAAAATATAATAAATATATTTTTATTTTCATATTACTTTAAAAATTATATTTCACACTTAAATTAAACTATATATTTATTTTTTCAGAAATTTTTATAAGACAAATAAAATTTTATAATTGATTATAATATAGGCATTGAATATCTTTTTATAAAATCCAAGAATGATAATTATATATATATATATATATATATATATATATATATATATATATATATAAAATTTAATTTGCGAACAAATATAATTTGTAAAATTAATTTCCGGATGATAAACATATATAACTCTAAAATAAAGTATAAAAGCGGACCAAATAATCGTATTCACGTCTTCATATAGATAATATACATTAAAACAATAAGTTCAAATAAAATTTGCCAAAGTGATTAAAGTGTTCTTTCCCAAAGTTATATGTGTTTTTCTGCACTTTTTTTTTATACAAGACAAATTTGAAAGAAATTTCTCAATTTAAAGTTTCTTATCCAAAGCTAGCATTTTGAGTCGGAAGTTTTAAAGAAATTCCATAATTTAAATTAAAGTTCTCTTGCAACCCTTGTTTTAATTTCACAATAGATTTTTTAACCTCCATGCGTGTTTTACGAAAAGGATATGACTTAGAACGAAATAAATATATAATTTAAATTTAGAACGAAACAAAATTTTTAAAATAATTTATAAATCAACGTATTAAATGACTTCCTTTTATAAAATGCACCTTTTGAAAAGTAAGATGAAAGAAGAAAATTGACAGAAGCAATTAAAGTTTTCTTTCTCAAAGTTATATCTGTGCTTTTTCCCACTTTTTTTAAAGACAAGGTTCAAACAAATTTTCCAATTTAAAGTTTTTTGTCCATAGTCATCATTTCGAGTGAGAAGTTTCGAAGAAATTTCGCGTCTCTCTAGCGTTCCTTCTTTAAGGAATTCATGACCACCATCTTTATAAATATACATTTTCATTGAACACAGTGAAAACCGTCATCATTCATCTATTAATGGTTCTTCTCTTCTACCAATCATCATGACCTTTATATCACAATTTTCACTTCTTTTTCTTTCTTTCTTTTATGCTTTTACCTTCCAAAACATTCTCTCCAACAATCTCAGCCATGTTCGCTGCAATGGGAAAGACCGACAAACATTGCAAATATTTAAAGAGGGTCTTATTGATCCATCCAACAACCTCGTCACATGGTCTACTCAACAAGACTGTTGTGAATGGCAAGGAGTTCACTGTGACAATACCACAAGCAGAGTAACGAAACTTGATCTATCTGATCAATTTCTACAAGGTGAAATCAAGTTATCTTTGTTGGAACTTCAATTTCTATATCATTTGGATATGAGAGGTAACTTCTTTAATGTTATAAGTATTCCACCAATTCGAAATGATGTCATATTTGGCTCTAACCTCCGTTACCTTGACTTATCCAATAATTATGATATTTCTATGGATAATCTTGATTGGCTTTCTCAACTTTCTTCGCTGAGATATCTCGACCTTGGTTATACAAATCTTCGTAATGTTACTAATGGGCTCCAGTCATTAGTTATGCTCCCTTCTTTGTCCGTCTTAATATTGAGTAATTGTGAACTAAACATCACTTCGTCCCTCAAACATGTGAATTTGACTTCACTTGTAACTCTTGATGTTTCAGGCAACTATTTCACCTCAAAATCATTAAGATGGTTGTTTAATCTTAGTAGTGACATCTCTCATCTTGACCTTAAGGAAATTTCTTTATCTGGGACTTTTAATCTTCAATGGCTTTCTCAACTTCATTCTGTGAAATATCTTGACTTTAGTGGAATTGATCTTCACGAAGAAACCAACTGGCTTTTAGCCATGCCTGCTTCATTATCAGACCTATGCATGAGCGATTGTCAACTAACCAACATAAGTCCATCTTTAAAGCATGTGAATCTTACTTCACTTGTCACTCTTGATCTTTCTTTCAACCATTTTAACTCTGAATTGCCACATTCGTTGTTTAATCTCACTCGTGATCTCTCTCATCTTGATCTTGCAAACAGTAGTTTATATGGTGAAATACCTTCAAGTTTGTTCAACTGTCAGAGTTTGGAATACCTTGATCTATCAGACAACATGTTTTCCAGTTCCATTCCTTTGACTTTGAGAAATCTCACATATTTGGTTACCCTAAGGATTGGCTCTAATTCCTTTTCTGGTACAATGAATGACATGCATTTTTCCAGACTTCACAATTTAGAAAACTTGGACTTGAGCAACACAAGGGTTACATTTCTTTTCAATCCTAAATGGATTCCTCCGTTCCAACTTATAAGTCTTGATTTGTATGATACAAATCAAGGTCCTCAATTTCCACCATGGATATATACTCAAAAGTCACTTTTTGGTTTACAAATGTCGAGCTCAAAAATTTCATTTGTGGAAGAAGAAAAGTTTTGTGACTTCATAGCTGGTACTTTCAACATTATCGATTTATCCAACAACTCAATTAGTGTAGACATATCGAACGTCTTGCTCAACTCTGACATCATACTCTTAAACCATAATAATTTCACGGGAACACTCCCTCTCTTATCACCAGGAGTCCAAGTTTTGGATTTATCTCATAACTCTTTCACAGGATCAATTCCACACGTTTGGCCGAACTTGAAAAATTTGATTATTATCAGCCTACGGAATAATAATTTAGTTGGTGAAGTTCTTGAGAAACTCTCATGGTCGACGGATTTAAGAGTTATAGACCTTGAAAAAAATGAATTTTTTGGAACTATACCAAACAACATGTCCAGATACTTAGAAGTGGTGATTTTAAGATCTAATAAGTTTGAGGGAAGTATTCCATCTCAACTATTCCTTCTTTCTGATTTGATTCACTTGGATCTTGCCCACAATAAGATTTCAGGATCAATTCCTCAGATTATGTATAACACAACACGAATGATAGTAGATAACTATTCAACACATCTCTTTTCTGGACAATACATTGATTTCTATCAAAAAGGTCAAGTTTATGAACTTAAACTTGAGTCGATCAGACGAACCATTGACCTCTCAGCTAACAAGATATATGGAGAGATTCCTTCGGAATTATTTCGGCTGATTCAAGTTCAAACATTGAATTTATCTTATAATCATTTGATTGGAACAATACCTAAGACAATTGGAGGAATGAAAAATTTGGAATCTCTTGATCTCTCTAATAATAAGCTTTTTGGCAAAATTCCAGAAAACATGGCTACCTTGTCTTTTCTGAGTTATTTGAACCTATCATTCAACAATTTTTCTGGACAAATTCCAATAGGGACTCAACTTCAAAGTTTCAGTGTATCAAGCTATGATGGAAACCCAGAACTTTGTGGAGCTCCTCTTCGAAAGTGTAGCATGAAAAAAAATGATGTTAATACAATCGAACAGAAAATGAAGGAAGATGGTGAATTTGACAAAGAATCACTTTATCTTGGAATGGGAGTTGGGTCTGCAGTTGGATTTTGTGGTCTTTTTGGTTCTTTGCTCATTTTTAGGAAATGGAGACACAAATACTATCGATTGCTCAATGGAATGTATGACCAACTTTATGTTACTTACATGCTCAAATTCAATAACTTCCGTATCTGAGAAGCACAACAATTAGTTCAGGTTAGTAAAACTAACATTATAATTTTTGTTATATATTTAGGAAATAGTTATGAAATTGTTTTCAGTTTATCTAATAGTTACAATTATCCATATATGTGTTTATTTTGAACCTGTTTGGATGTTTTTTGTTCGAAAATTGAAGTTAAACACTGTATCTGGAATTGAAAGCTGGAAGTGTGGATGATGTTTGAAATAGGAGATGAAGTGGAGGGATCATTTGCAGCTTAGCTCTGATTTCTGAATGATGACATGAAGAGCCTCAATCCACTATGGTATCCAGAAGCGTTTTTTCAATTTCTGAATTTTCGTTAATTGCTACCTTTTATTTTGTTGTTATCTGTTTTTCTCTGGATAATGAGATAGGGTTCATCATGAACATTATTGTATAGCCTCATTGAAATGGAGTGTTATTGGCAAAGTTTAGTACTTCATACTGTAGGTGAATTGTTGTACTATAATTCAATTATTTATAATTATTAAGTTTTAAATAACCGCTTTAGATGATTTATATATGGAAAAAGATTAATAAAATAAACAGTTCAATAGAGAGAAAAATCAAACTGTAGATAAAATAAGAGATTGTAAGATGGTCATAGAAAAAGATGTTGGTGTTTTATAAATGTAATTTTAGGTTATAAAGTATCTAATATGTATTCTTCATAAATGTTTATATCACATTTTCAATTTTAGAAATATAAACTTTTAATAAGTTCAACTTTGTATTTTATTTAACCGTTCCAAATGTGTGCAACCATTTTTATTTAAAGGATAACGTTCTCGTAGCTATTTATTTCTATTTTAGGATTCCCTTCTTCTAATAACTATATTATTGCTTGTTTTTTCATTAAAATTTCCTTCCAATAATTCTTTTCTCTTGGGATAATTGAGTTTTCTCAAGCATGACTTTAAGATATGCTCCTTCGATTTAGATATTGTAAGTTTCACTCGATTTTGGAGATGTATGGTGATCATAATAGTTTTTAGTCAGATTAAAAGAGTAAAGTAAATGAAAACTTAGTCAAAATATGATGACAATGGAAGTTGTGAAAGGTAAAAGTAAATGACAGTTTTTGACCAACAAGAAAAACACTACAAACTTTTAATGAGTCAAGAGCAAAAATATTGCCCATTTCAAGATCTTTGATTTCAATTCAAGCCAAGAAGAATGCAAAAAAGTAAGTAATAACACAAGGAGAAAAAAAGTAAATTAAAGCTTGAATTCATTGAAGGTGCCTTATGTGAAGTTGGCAATTCAAAGGCCAAACAACGGCCACCCAAAAGAAGTGAGTTCTATGAGAATTAAAAATGTCATGGGAGAAGGGATGATTACAATTGACAAATCCAAAACAAAAATCAAAATTTATTAATAAGATAGGTAGGATGAATAACACAAAGGATGAAATATACATCATTTGACATAAACGATGAACAACTTTCCTTACAACTGTAATAACATTTAATCATTTAAGACACTGAAAGTTGTTATTTTATCCGAATTAGGTTTTTCAAAACTCCTTTTAACAAACACTTTGAAAATTTTTATAACAGAGTGAAAAGTTTTGTTTAAAATTAAGTTTGGATAAAATATATATAGAGTATAATTTTTAAAATTGGGTCAGAAAACTGAAGAATAATTAAGAAAAACAAAAATAAAAACGAAAATCTGACCCAAAACAAAAATCTAATGCAAAAAATAAAAATAGAAAACGTAATAAATAAAAAAATATATTACTTTACACATCTTCTCATTTTTAACATTTATTATTTTATTTATTTTTCACCACACATAGACATATGCACAAAACATTTATCCTATCATGCTCTAACCAATTAAATCACCTCACACTTTTATATTATTATATATATATATATATATATATATATATATATATATATATATATATATATATATATACTTAAAGGAAATTATATCTAAGGATAGAAATTAGACTTTCGGTTGTCTTAGATTTCAGTTCTTTAAGTGGAATTACTTGTTAGGATTATCAAGGGATTGAAATCCAATAAGAAAGTCTAGGTTCTTTCTACCAAGGGATTGAGTTTAAGCAAATTAGTATATTGACATTAGTATTAATGAAGATGATGTAATTTTACATGCATAAGAGTGATGTATGTGAAATCTTACCCCAATAATACCAATTCATATAATTTCTAATTTATTTCCATTTCCAACTGTTTAAGTTAATAAGGTTCATTTTACTTTTTATGCATCAAATTTACTTCAATTGAATTTGTTAGATATATTATCTTTATCTTTATATTTATTTAGTTTGTTATTATTTCTTATTTGTATTTTGGGCTTAGCCTATATTTCTTCTATTATAAATAGTAGAGAACTCTATGTGTATATTCAACACAAGGGAGATAAATCTCATGCATAATTTTCACTATATTCAACATGGTATTTAGAACCTAAGGTTTTTTTGAGGAAAAAAGTTATGTTGCCTTTGCCACTACACCCACCACTACTGGTGGCGGCACCATCTATCGTTGTTGGCGGTGTCGTCGTCTACCGCAACCACTACCGGAGTTTCAATTTGTATCGATGATCACACGGTTTTGATCGTCCCGGCCAGACAATCACCATGTCGTCAATGATGCCTTCATCAGAGCTCCTACACGCTCCATTTTTCGTCGTACATGATGGCATGTCTAATAGCATTTTAGAGCGTCGAGGTTACTCGTTTTCCTCTTTCTGGTTCATCGTACGTTGCCACACGTCCCGTCTCCTCTTAGGCAACTATTTAAAGCATCAAGGTTGCTCTTTTTCCCTTTTTAGGTGTCTTCATTGGAGAATCTTAGATTTTTACGATTTCTCTCTCTTGTTCATTCATGGTTTCTTCTGCTGTTGTCTCTTCTGGCCTCCCTTTTGTCATCATTGCGTTTGACCTGTCCATGTATGTTTTTTTTTCATGGAAAAGATTGTTTTGTTAGTTTATTTATAGCCGTGGTGGCTCTTCAATAATGACCTCTTTATCCACTAGATGTCAACAATGCATTCTTGAACAACGATTTCCAAGAAGAGATTTACATAAAACAACCTCTCATATTTATTGTTCAGTGGGAGTCTTCTAGGTTGATATTTCATCTTTTATGTCGTCTTGCTTCATCTTCTATGTCGTCTTGCAAATCATTAGCAATTTGGTGTTACTCGAGTGCAAAAACATATATTTTTCACTAAGCCTTTATGAATTATATTAGTAATAAGCTTGGTACATATGATTTGTATGCACTAGCTTGAGGGGGAGTGTTAGATATATTATGTTTATCTTTTTGTTATCTTTTATCTTTAGTTAGTTATAAACAAACTACAAAATATTATTTTTCTAATCTATCGTGCATTCTATTTAAAGATTTTCGTAACGTGGAGGTCGCTGGGCGACTTGGTCCTTCTCGCTAAGCGAATTGGTCAGACTCGCTGGCCAAATAGGACTCAATAGGGATGGAAATTTGAATTTGAATAAATTGTAATTGTTAATCCCTTATATATTCTGATATATTCTTCAATCTTTTAAAATTTTCACTTATCTACTAAATATTTCACAAATAAAATTCAAATACTTATATTTTCCAAAATTATATTTTCTAAAATTTTAATAAACCTTTAATTATTTAAAAAGACAATAAAAAAGCTAATAAAAAAATAAAACAAACATAATAAAAAACATGATACCAATTATTAAATACTCGAAACTTATACTTTTTCATGTCCTCGTGAAAGATAAAACTACTATGTAGAAAATGACTTCTCAATCCTAATTATGTAGCATAAGAGAATTTCACTTGTAATTCCAAAACTCAAAATAGAATGATGTGATTTTTGTTTATAACTTCAACCCTCAAAACAATATAAGAAATAATAACAAGACTATTAAATTAAATTAGTTTACAAAGTATAAGTTTTTTACTCTGCACACAAGTGTTTATCAATGATTACTCATAATTAGCATGTAATAAATTTCATCATCTAATTTACACACTTCACACATGTGGTTCTATCAAAAGATCTTTTCACATGTTATAATGAAGCTTGCTTAAAAGAAATATGATATTTCAAGAAATAAAAAACACTACTAAATTGAAGAGAACAACCAAATAAGGTATCTATTCTCTATTATTTTAAAGAAAATAATTCTTCCAAAAATTTTCACATATTTCTCATAACACAACCTTTTTTTTTCACCTTAAAGTTGTTTGTATATATTGAAGAAAAAATAAATATTGAAATTAATATGAAAAATTATGTTATCTGTATTTTAAAACTATAATTCAAAAATTAAATCATTTTAAAAAAATAAATAAAAAAAAATTTAGAAGAAAGAATTGAAAAATATTGTCTAAGAAACATTCCCACTTGTATAATTTTTTTTAAGGAAATATGCTGAAAAATGGAATTTTGATTTCCCACCTCTGATACGTAAATACTATCATTTGGTAATTTAAGAAAATATAAATAAAAATATAATAAATATATTTTTATTTTTAAATTAATTTAAAAATTATATTTCATATTTAAATTAAATGATTAAATATATTTTTGTCCTAGCAATTTTAATTTTCATCACTTTGATCAATTTTAATGCCTCTCCTTTTAGCGGTATGCCACATAAACTACAACATATAATAAAACGTGGTTGTCACATGTTTAATTTTATATTTTTGAATTAAAACTAACTTTTGATACTTGCTCAACAAGGACTACCACGTTGCAGTTCCCCTCATTCATCCAAAATTAGGATTCCGTGAATTAGAGAGGAGAGTGATTTCTAATTTTGAGATTTTGTGATTTTGTTTTAGATATGAGGAGACGTGATTTGGAGTTTTCGTCTTTAAGTGAGTTTTGAATTAATTTGCAGGTTTTCTTTGATTACACGATTTGCAATTTGAGTGGTGATACTTGATCTGCAATTGGTGCGATGTTAAAGATGATGGAAGTGCGAAACACTCGTTCACGATTAGGGTTTCAATTTTAGAGTTGTCTTAGATGACACTGTGGTGGATGAACATTTCAGATTATGTGTTGGGTTTTTCTGGGTGGACGAATAGTGGTGCGATTCTGTAAAAGACTTTTTCTTCAAAGTATAAAGAAATGGACCTGAGCCATGCCATACTGAAACTATTGTAATTAAGAAAATTATATTTCAACAAGTTCGAAAATTATGGGTATCGAGACATCAATTATAAAAAAGTTTGCTACCTTTGTAACTTACAAAAACTATAAATTTTGTAATATAATTGTTGTCATATTCAAGATTCCTAACTTTCAACAAAATCTCCGCAATGGCCAATACAAGTCCATGTGATGGCCAACTCTTTTCATTGCAATAAAATCCTCCTCTATATTTTTTCCAATTCACGTATCTTTCTACAAGAATTTTCGTTGTCTTATAGTTTGGATAGCCACCCCTTTTGCAATGTGTGGAGATGTAATGATTCAACTTCTTCCATTAATTCATCCCTCACATATGCACCCAAAAAAAATAGACTCTGATATCAAACTTCTAACTCCCATCTTGAGAAGATGATGGGGAGGATGGGTGGTTGTTGATGGTGGTAAAAATTATGATGGTGGTAAAAATTAGGATGACGTGATGACTTATCATTAGTTACCATTACAAGTGTTGTAAAGATGTGGTATATAGTTAGTCACGCCAAAAAAAACTAATATTATTTGTGATGAAGGTCTAAATATGAGACTTTTTAAATAATGAAAATGAATCAAAATTTCGAAGAGGAATGGAAACTAAAATCAATTATAGTTTAAAAACAAAATTATATTTAACTCTAAATTAAATTATTTATTTATCTTTTTAGAAACTTTTATAAGGCAAATGAAATTTTATAATTGATTATAATATAGGCTTTATTGAATATCTTTTTATAAAATACAAGAATTATATATATATATATATATATATATATAATTTAATTTGAGAACAAATATAATTTTTAAAATTAATTTTCGGATGAGAAACATATATGACTCTAAAATAAAGTATATAAGCGCGTATTCACGTCTTCGTATAGATAATATACTTTAAAACAATAAGCTCAAAGAAAATTCGCCAAAGTGATTAAAGTTTTCTTTACCAAAGTTATATGTGTTTTTTTTTTTTTTTATACAAGAGAAATTTCAAAGAAATTTCTTAATTTAAAGTTTCTTATCCAAAGCTAGCATTTCGAGTCGGAAGTTTCAAAGAGATTTCACAATCTAAGTTAAAGTTCTCTTGCATTCCTTGTTTTAATTTAACAATATATTTTTATAACCTCCATGTGCGCTTTACGAAAAGGATATGGCCTAGAACGAAATAAATTTCTAATTTAAATTTATAACGAAACAATTTTTTGAAATAGTTTAGAAATCAGCATATTAAATGACTTCCTTTTATTTTATAAAATGCACTCTTTAAAAAGGTCAAAGAAATTTGACAGAAGCTAAAGTTTTCTTTTCCAAAGTTATATCTGTGCTTTTCCACTTTTTTTTAAAGACAATGTTCAAAGAAATTTTTCAATTTAAAGTCTGTTGTCAGAGTCATCATTTCGAGTGAGAAGTTTCAAAGAAATTTCACAATTTAAAGCTCTCTTGCATTCCTTCTTTATAAGGAATTCATGACCACCATCTTTATAAATATACAATTTCTGCGAATATTGATAGCAATTTCTGCCTGGTCACATGTAATAGCCAGTCAAGAAACTCAAGATGCACTTTGGAAGATCTTGTTTGACCTTGACATGCATTCACAATTTAAACTTATATTGCATTCCGTCTTTAAGGATTTATGAAAAACCAACTACCTTTCTTTATAAATATACATTGAATCATGTGTGTCACGCTCTCTTGAAACGTGTGTCATGCTCTCTTGCAGTCCTTCTTTTTGGGAATTCATGACGACCATCTTTATAAATATACATTTTTATTGAGCAAAGTGAAAACCGTCATCGTTCATCCATCTCTTCTCAATTAATGTTTCTTTTCTTTTACCAACCAGAATGACCTTTTTATCACAATTTTTACTTCTTTTTATTTCCCTCTTTTATGCCTTTATCTTCCAAAACATTCTGTGCAACAATCTCAGCCATGTTCACTGCAATGAGAAGGACCGACAAAAGTTGCAAATCTTTAAAGAAGGTCTTATTGATCCATTCAACAACCTCGTCACATGGTCCACTCAACAAGACTGTTGTCAATGGCAAGGAGTTCACTGTGACAATACCACAAGCAGAGTAACAAAACTTGACCTATCCCATCAATCTCTAGAAGGTGAAATCAAGTTATCTTTGTTGGAACTTCAATTTCTATATCATTTGGATTTGAGCTATAACTCTTTTAATGTTATTAGCATTCCACCAATTCAGAATGATGTCATATTTGGCTCTAACCTTCATTACCTTGACTTATCCTTAAATTTGGATATTTCTATGGATAATCTTCATTGGTTTTCTCAACTTTCTTCTCTCATATATCTCGACCTTAGTTATACAAATCTTCGTAATGCTATTAATGGGCTTGATTCGTTGTTTATGCTCCCTTCTTTGTCCGAGTTACGATTGTCTTGTTGTGGACTAAACATCACTTCATCTCTCAAACATGTGAATTTTTCTTCACTTGTAACTCTTGATCTCTCATGCAACTATTTCACCTCAAAATCATTAAGTTGGTTGTTCAATCTTAGTAGTGGCATCTCTCATCTTGACCTTGGTGGAATTTCTTTATCTGGGAATTTCGATCTTCACTGGCTTTCTCAACTTCATTTTGTGAAACATCTTGACCTTAGTCACATTGATCTTCACGAAGCAACCAACTGGCTTTTAGCTATGCCTCCTTCACTATCACATCTACACTTGCGCCGTTGTCAACTAACCAACATAAAACCATTTTTAAAGCATGTGAATCTTACTTCACTTGTCACTCTTGATCTTTCTTTCAACCATTTTAACTCTGAATTGCCACATTGGTTGTTTAATCTTAGTCGTGATCTCTCTTATCTTGATCTTGCATACAGTAGTTTACACGGTGAAATACCTCCAAGTTTGTTCAACTACCAGAATTTAGAATACCTTGATCTATCGGGCAACATGTTTTTTGGTTCCATTCCTTTGAGTTTGGGAAATCTCACATATTTGGTTACCCTAAGCATAGGCTCTAATTCCTTTTCTGGTACAATAACTGAAATGCATTTTTCCAGACTCCAGAGTTTACGAATGTTGGACTTAAGCAACACAAGGTTTACATTTCATTTCAATCCTGAATGGATTCCTCTGTTTCAACTTAAAATGCTTTATTTGGATGATACAAATCAAGGTCCTCAATTTCCATCATGGATATATACACAAAAGTCACTTTCTATTTTACTAATGTCGAGCTCAAAATTGTCATTTGTAGAAGAGAAAAAGTTTTGGGACTTCATAGCTGATATTGATACAAGTATTGATATATCCAACAACTCAATTACTGGAGATATATCTAATGTCTTGCTAAACTCTGACACCATACTCTTAAACCATAATAATTTCACTGGAAGACTCCCTCATATATCACCAGAGGTCGTATGTGTGGATTTATCTCATAACTCTTTCACAGGATCAATTCCACACGGTTGGCAAAACTTGAAATATTTGACTTTTATCAGCTTGCGGAATAATAATTTAGTGGGTGAAGTTCTTGTGAAACTCTCATGGTCGACGTATTTGGAAGTTATAGACCTTGAAAAAAATGAGTTTTCTGGAATTGTACCAAAAATGTCCAGAAACTTAAGAGTGGTGATATTAAGATCTAATAAATTTGAGGGGAGTATTCCACCTCAACTATTCCTTCTCTCTTCTTTGATTCACTTGGATCTTGCCCATAATAAGCTTTCAGGATCAATTCCTCAAATAACGTATAAGACAACACAAATGATAGCATATAATTATGCTACATTTAGTTCTCTTGAAGATGATAACATTGATTTCTATCAAAAAGGTCAAGTTTATGAACGTAAACTTGACGTGAACAGGCGAACCATTGACCTCTCAGCTAACAAGATATCTGGAGAGATTCCTTCGGAATTATTTCGACTGATTCGAGTTCAAACATTGAATTTATCTTATAATCATTTGACTGGAACAATACCTAAGACAATTGGAGGAATGAAAAATTTGGAATCTCTTGATCTCTCTAATAATAAGCTTTTTGGCAAAATTCCAGAAAACATGGCTACCTTGTCTTTTCTGAGTTATTTGAACCTATCATGCAACAATTTTTCTGGACAAATTCCAATTGGGACTCAACTTCAAAGTTTCAACGTATCAAGCTATGACGGGAACCGAGAACTTTGTGGAGCTCCTCTTAGAAAGTGTAGCATGAAAAAAAATGCTGTGAATACAATCCAACTTAGAACGAAGGAAGATGGTGAATTTGATGAAGAATCATTCTATCTTAGTATGGGCGTTGGGTTTGCAGTTGGATTCTGTGGCCTTTTCGGTTCTTTGCTGATTTTTAGGAAATGGAGACACAAATACTATGGATTTCTCAATCGAATGTATGACAAACTTTATGTTACTTACATGCTCAAATTCAATAACTTCAGTAGCTGAGAAGCACAGCAGTTAGTTCAGGTTAGTAAAACTAATGTTATAATTTTAGTCATTTATTTTGCTGTTATTTATGGTAATTTAGGTTTTATGAGTAGATTATACTTAACTCCATATGGTAATTTAGGTTTTATTAAAATTTGTGACGAAAATATGAACTGTGCCTGCATCAATAAAGTTGATAGAATAACTTTCTATATGATTCTGTGGCATATATTTGAGGATTAATTAGTGTAATCTACGAAATTAAATCAGGAGTACTATGATGTTGTCTTTGGGGCTGAAAAGATAGACTACATTTTCCAAAATTATGTACTTTGCTGCACATACGCTGATAAAGATTTGTACTTGAATTTCAAATAAAGAACTTATGAAATTGTATTCAATTTATATAATAGTTACAATTATTTGTGCATGTGTTTATTTTGAATCTATTTGGATGGTTTATGTCCAAAAATTGAAGTTAAAAACTGTATCTGTATCTGGAATTGAAGTAGGCTGGAAGTGTGGATGATGTTTGAAATTGGAGATGAAGTGGAAGGATCATTGCAGCTTAGCTCTGGTTTCTGAATAATGCCATGAAGAGCCTCCGTCCAACTATTGTGTACACAAGCCTTTTGGTGTTCAATTTCTCAATTTTCGTTAATTACTATCTTTTATTTTGTTGTTGTCTGTTTTTTCTGGATAATGAGATTTGGGTTCATCATGAACATTATAGTGTACCCTCATTGGAATGGAGTGTTATTGGCGAAGTTTGGTACTTCGTACTGTAGGTAAATTGTTGTACTATAATTCAATTATTTATTACGTTTTAGATAGCTGCTTTAGATGATTTATTGAGAAAGATTAATAAATAAAGATAAGAGAACAAAGAGAAAGAGAAAATCAAACTGTAGATAAAATAAGAGATTTAAAAGATGTTCTCTTAACTATTTCTATTTTAGAATTCACTTTTTCCAATAATGATCTTGTTGATTTTTTCATTATAATTTCCTTCCATGAGTGTCATTCCTTTTTGAAGATGTATGGTGATAGTAATAGTTTATCATCAGATTAAAAGAGAAAAGTACAACGAAAACCTAATTAAAATATGATAACAATGAAAGTTGTAAAAGGTAAAAAGTAAAGGAAAATTTCTGATGGAAGATGATATTTTAACAATTTTTTATAATAATTTTTCGACAACGTTTGTCACTATTTTATCAGTTCATATATTTGAAATAGACCAATCACAATATGTCACATAAATGATATTATCCATTTCGAACAACACTACAAACCTTTCATGACTCGAGCAAAGATATTGTCCATTTTAAGATCTATGATTTACTTTTTTGTCCTTGTGTTATTATCTTCTTTTTTTTGTTCAGATTTGATTTACCTTTTCTCTTTGTCTAATTACCTTTTTTTTAGTCTTGATCCGGAGTCTCCTAATGTTGTGTTCACTTTAGAGTGATTTACTGTTTACGTAGTTTTGGAAGCGATGAATAGAAGGAGATCCCGTGTTCACTTGTAAGGATTTGCACAGAAAGGTTGCAGCTGAATTGCGGGATTGACACTTTTTTAATCACTCGCTGAGGAGTGGAGATTTGGAGGGATCCAAACCAAAAAGTCTCATGTACATCTCGATAAATATTGGAATTATTTTATTCTCTGTTCATATTTGTGCATTTATGTTCATATATTTTTATAATTATATTCTTTTTTATATTGCTCTGAATAATTATATATATCAATTGTACTCTCACATTATCATTTAATAAGAAATACAATATTTCATTCTTTCTTCTTTTGTAACATGGTATCAGAGCCATCGTTAAGGCCTACCTAGCGAGTTCTAAGTGAGCATTTCTATTTCTATTCCACCCGTTGTTGGACCGCTATTGGACCACCCAATTTCTATTATCACGCACGAGATGTCTATACCTCGGCGTGAAGGAGGTGTGTTGGAAGTCCCACATCGACTAAGGATAAGACCAATTTATAATATATAAGTGAGGTGCAAACCTCACCTTACAAGCCGATTTTGTGAGGTTGAGTTAGGCTTAAAAACTCACCTGATCATATATCTAGTTTTTTGTCTCATTTTATTTCTTATCATAAAATCTCACCAATTGCAATTTCCTTACCCAACAAGAACTCTTCATTTGCTCATTTTTTTGGCACAATTTCTCTTGGCCCACACCTTACCTTACATAATGTCTTGTTTGTTCCTAATTTTTCAGCTTGTATGTCATGATAGTTCCTGCATCCACACCCCTTGCTTCACCAACTGTTATTTCTCCTGAGAATTCTATTGTTTGTTCTACAATAAGACCTGACTCTACAGATATTTGGCACTCTAGACTAGGGCATTCGTCTTCTTCTTGTTATACCAAATTACGTACAATGTATGCCACTTTACCTGATACAAAATCCACTCCTTGTAATACTTGTCACTATTCTAAGCAAAGAAAATTGCCTTTTGAATAAGTACTATTGTTTGAAAAGCTCCTTTTGCTATAATTCATGTTGATATTTGGGGGCCATATTGTATTTCTTCTGTTGATGGTTTCAAATATTTCTTAACTATAGTGGATGATATGTCTAGATTCACATGGGTTAAATTGATGACAAGTAAGTATGATACAAGATCACAACTTATTGACTTTGTTTCTTATATCAAAACTCAATTTGGGATTGATGTAAAAGCAGTTAGATCAGATAATGGTAATGAGTTTGCAATGATAGATTTCTATAGACAAAAAGGGATACAACATCAATTATCTTATGTTGAAACACCTCAACAAAATGGAGTTGTTGAGAGAAAACATCATCACATTCTCAATGTTGTTAGATCTTTAATGTTTCAATACCATTTGCCAATAGTTTTTTGGTTTTTTGTTGTTCGTTATGTTGTGCAACTCATTAATATTTTACCTTCCACAGTTTTGGCATATTTTTCTCTATCTCAACTGTTACACAATGTTAAACCTGACATTACTTACTTGCGAGTTTTTGGCTCACTTTGCTATGCTTCAACTCTTCAAGCACATAGAACAAATTTTCAACCTCGTGCAAGAAAATGTGTTTTCCTTGGTTTTAAAATAGGAGTGAAAGGCTACCTTTTGTTAGATTTCAACTCAAGGGAAATTTTTCTATCAAGGAATGTAGTATTTTATGAAAACATATTTCCTTTTCTTACTAGTGACAAGCACTCACCTATTGATACACAAAATTTAATTCATCTCCATCACCTCTTTTCTCAGAAGTTACTGATCAACCCTCTTTACCACCTACATCTCCTCCTTCTATTGTTCCAGACCCTGTTAGTTTTTCTTCTCAACCTGTTTCTGTTGAACCTGTCACTGCTACTCCACAAAGGAAATGAACCAGGTCAACACATAAACCATCTTATTTGCAGGACTATCATTGCAACATGTTATCTACTTCTTCCGCCACTCAGTCATCCACAGGTACCTTGTATCCTATCTCTTCATATCTCTCATATGATGCATTATCATCTCTTCATAAATCATATGTCTTTAATCTTTCCCAAGTTAGTGAACCTAAAACCTATAACCAAGCCATCAAACATGATTGTTGGAGAAATGCCATGGATAAAGAAATTGCAGCTTTAGAAAATACCAAAACTTAGGTTTTGATTGATCTGCCTTATGGAAAGCAACCTATCGGATGTAAATGGGTATACAAAATAAAAAGGCATGCTGATGGGAGTACTGAACAATATAAGGCAAGGTTAGTAGCCAAAGGCTACACACAACAGGAAGGCTTAGATTACTTTGAGACTTTTTCACCTGTTGTCAAACTCACAACAGTAAGATTGGTTCTCGCTTTAGCAGCTTCCAAACATTAGTATTTATATCAACAAGATGTAAATAATGCCTTCTTACATGGGGATCTAGATGAAGAGGTATACATGTCTATTCCTCTTGGCTACAAAACAGAAAAAACCAGGTCAAGTTTGCAAGTTGTTGAAGTCTTTATATGGACTCAAACAGGCCTCTAGGCAATGGAATTACAAGTTCACAACATTTTATTTTCTTTGGGCTACATACAATCAAAATCAGATTATTCATTTTTTGTCAAAAGTGATTCTGCTCATATCACCATCTTACTTGTTTATGTAGATGATATAGTTTTGGCAGGTGATGACATCCTGGAAATCCAAACTGTGAAGGCTCTATTGAATGCAAAGTTCAAAATTAAAGACCTAGGCCAACTCAAGTATTTTCTGGGCTTAGAAATTTCAAGATCTCAACTGGGCATTAATTTGTCACAAAGGAAGTATGCTCTAGAGTTACTAGAAGATGCAGGATTGTTGGGATGTCAATATGTTTCTACTCCCATACAGTCAGGCACAAAATTCTCCAAGACAGAAGGAAAACCCTATTCAGATGTGCAAGCCTATAGAAGACTTCTTGGCAGGCTATTATATCTAACCAACACAAGACCAGATTTATGTTTTGCTGTTAGTACTCTTAGTCAATTTCTTTCCAATATGATTATGCAACAGTAATAAGAATACTGAGATATATCAAGAAAAATCCAGGACAAGGATTATTCTTTCCCTCCAACACATAACATTCTCTCAAGGCTTTTAGTGATTCTGATTAGACTGCTTGCCCTGATACTAGAAGGTCTGTTTGCCCTGATACTAGAAGGTTTGTGATTGGTTTTAATGTGTTTTATAGTGCATCCTTAATCAGGTAGAAATCCAAGAAGCAAGGTACTATATCTAGATCATCAACTGAAGCAGAATATAAAGCCTTAGCTTCCACAACATGTGAAATTCAATGGCTTTTGTATCTGCTCCATGATTTGAAATAGCCTCTGCCACAACTAGTTCCTCTGTTTTGTGACAATCAATCTACTATATGAATTGCAAAGAATCCAGCCAAGCATGAGAGGACAAAGCACATTGAAATTGGTTGTCATCTTATAAGGGATAAAGTTCAAGTTGGTGTAATTAAGCTCCTGCCTATTTCTACTTCATCACAGCTTGCAGACATTCATACTAAAACTTTGCATCCAACACAATCTCAATCTTTGTTGTCCAAGCTGAGCATTAAGGATATATATGCTGCAGCTTGAGGGAGGATATTGGAATTATTTTATTCTCTGTTCATAGCTGTGCATTTATGTTTATTTATTTTTATACTTATATTCCTTTTTTATATTGCTCTGAATAATTATATAATTATATATATCAAGTGTACTCTCTCCTTATCATTTAATAAGAAATACAATATTTCATTCTTTTTTCTTTTGTAACAATAAATATTTAATTACACTGAAGGCAACACAAGTGATGAAGAGGGCTTTGGGAAGAGGAAGATGAAAATGGAGAAGAAGAGTATGAAGAACCTATGCTGAACGAGAGAAGAGCTTTTGATGAAGGTGAGTCTTGGTCGTCTTGGTCTTGGGTTGGGAGTGCTGTAGGCTTTGTGGAAGTCAATGCAGACATGGGATTGGAACCCATGTTCGATGTAGTTTTTCTAAGTAATTTTGGTTGTTCTTCAGAGCTTTTGGTTATGGAAATTTGGAAGATAAAGAAGGTCGAGTTCAGTAACTTCTGGAGAATGTTTGTGCACGTGTTCCACAATAATTTTAGGTGATATATAATATATTGCTGTACTTTAAAAGCTTAAAAATATGGTTTCAGTGAAATATATTTTTTATTTCAATTGTATTTTTATTCGATAATCTTCAACATTTTTTTATAATATTTATATCAATTATCTTCATATTTTATTCTTATATATATATATATATATATATATATATATATATATATATATATATATATATATATATATATATATATATATATATCACGGTTTTTCTTAGAAAGGTATAATATATTTTTAATATTTTTTTTAATTTCCTATACATTTTAATTTTAAAAAACTGAAAACAAAAAATAATATAATGTATAACACATTAAAAATATATAAAATAGTGTAAATAAATAAATAAATAATCCTAATTTTGCATAGATATGATAATAAAATACTTGTTTTTTAAACTATTTTATTTTATTATACTACATTTTAAAATAAATTCATTTTACTAAATTATAATTTAATTAATTTTTTAAAATTAATTTTAATAATTATTTTTAATTTTTTACTCTTAAAAAAACATTTTTACAATTAAATATAACATGAACAAATATCATTTTATATTACTTTAATACCTAGGGGTATTTTGGTAATCTTTAATTTCTACCTATTAAACAAATTTTTGAAAATTATCACATCAATCAAATCTTACACTAATTCTGACAAACTTTACCTTTAAATTCACTCTCAATTACCTCCAAATCCATTCAAGTAAACACAAAAAAAATCACCTTTAAATCCACTCAATCACTCTCTCCCAAATCATCTCTCCCAGTCACCCCAAGTGAACACATTGGTGTGTAAGTTATAGACTATTTGAGTTAGTTTATAACTTATTTAATTTTCTTTTATTACTATTTTAATATATATATTTTTATTATCCTTATTTTAATTTTTTTTTATTGTTGTTATCTATTTCAATCTTATAATTTTAATTAATCATTACTCTATTTTAAATATTTGTTTGGCTACTTTTTAAATTTTTTGTATTTTAAATTAAAAAAAAAGTAACATTACAAATTAAGAAATATTTCATGTAACAATAGTTTCAATAAGAAAATAAAAAGATAAATTTTTAAAAAAATAATTAATTTAATTAATGCACATTACATAAATTCATTTAAGTAATATGATATATTAGTTCACGAGTTAGTTTATCAAACACTTATAATATGATATATTATTTTTATTAGTAACTAATTATCATATAAAGATATATATTTTTTTTTATAATTCTAACATTTTCCCTAGAAATTAAAAGTTTTATCTCCAAAACTTCAAATTTAAACTATTTAATAAAACAAGTTTACTATCAATTTCTTAAGTTATTCTTATTAACAACTTATAATTTAGCTTCTCTTGTTTTTAAACACTATTTAGATCCAGTTTTAGAATGAAAAATACACATGTGACAATTACATAATAAGTATACTTACAATTTTTAACTAAATCCATTGTTAAGTAAAAATATATTCAATATTTGCAATATCAATTGCATGCTCATTAATGACAATGCAATTTCAAATTTTGATATTGTCTCTCTGTTGTACTTTTAAAATATACCCATTACACACTGATTTTCAACAATTTTAACTTATAATGTTCTTTTGGCAAATAAAGACACTAAATTTAAATTTATTACGTTTAAATATCCACACATTTGCAATTCAGATGCAGTCGTCTTTTGTTATAGAACATGTGCAGTACCATCAATTCAAGATCTTCATTTTTGGTATATTTTATTAAAATAATTGGTGGATCTAAAAGCTCTATTACACTTTGTTACAGAAAATAAATATAGAAGCACTTACAATGAATTTAGCCCATATGCAAAGAACAATATGTTACTTGGTTCACAGAAAACTTGGATAAGCAGGCAACCAAGATGGAGAATAATAGTTGGCATAGAGCATAAGGAAGAGAATGATCTAAAGAAGAAAAGGCAAAACCAACATATAAGGCAATGAACATGCAAAAGAGAAAAGGGGATAACTAAAAGCTCTATTTATGCTAGTTTCTGATGAGTACTAACGCTGGTGAAATAGCAATTTGAAGATGAAGATGAGATGAATTTCTCTGATTCAATTTATACACAACACGTATTGATTTACCTTGCAAGAGATCAATTTTCCAATAAAACAAAAATGATAGGCTATTCTTTACTACACCATATCTGAATCATCCTCAAGGAATTTCCTTAAGGAGAATAATACTTAGACAACAATTTTTTAACAACATTTAAACATCATTTACGTGTCATTATGTGATTGGTCCAAAATTACTCCACAATTAATAATAATAATAATCATAAACACTATCACGGATCAATCACAGAATGACACGTAGATAATGTTCAAATATTATAAAAAAAATATTGTCTAAATATCATCATCCTATTTTAAAACAAGCAAAAGCAGGACGTCGTGTTCAATCAGTTTAAAGTAATTTATCATTTTCTTAAAAAAAAAAAACAAACAAAGTCACAGAAACTTTGAAAGCAAACAAAGAACACCATCAAGTCATAAAAACAGTTCTTTCATTTTCAATCTCAAAAAACCCTGGTTCATTTCACCTTCAATCTTGCAAACCCTAGTCTCGGAGCTTGAGACAGTGAGACGGGGAAATGGAAAAAAGAAGGAGAAGGGACGTATGCGATGGGTTGCCGCAAGAAGGGTCTGCCACATGAAATTTTAATTAACAAAGAGAAAATCAAACTGCAGATACAAAAATGATGTTGCTATTTTTATAAATGTAATTTTAGGTTATAAAGTATATAATATGGATTCTTTACAATGTTTATATCATACTAACTCGATAGTAAATGACTTCTCAATCCTAATAATGTAGTAGAAGAGAATTTCACTTGTAATTCTAAAACTCAAAATAAATGGTATGATTTTTGTTTATAACTTCAATCTTAAAACAGTATAAGAAATAATAACAAAACTATTGAATTAAACTAGCTCACAAAGTGTTAATGTGATTTTTCAAGAAATCAAAAGCACCACTAAGTTGAAGAGAACAACCAAATAAGATATATGGTATTCTCTATTATTAGAAAACAATAATACTTTCTATATTTTAAAACTGTAATTCAAATTAAATCATTTTAAAATATTAAATCAAAATAAATTTTAGAAAAAAAATATTGAAAAATATTGTCTAAGAAACATTCCCACTAGCATAATTTTTTTAAGGAAATATGCTGAAAAATGGCCTTTTGATTTCCCACCTCATGTAAATACTATCATTTGGTAATTTAAGAAAATATAAATAAACATATAATAAATATATTTTTATTTTTCAATTACTTTAAAAGTTATATTTCATACTTAAATTAATTATATATTTATTTTTTTAGAAATTTTTATAAGACAAATAAAATTTTTTAATTGATTATAATATAGGCTTTATTGAATATCTTTTTATAAAATACAAGAATTATATATATATATATATATATATATAATTTAATTTGAGAACAAATATAATTTTTAAAATTAATTTTCGGATGAGAAACATATATGACTCTAAAATAAAGTATATAAGCGCGTATTCACGTCTTCGTATAGATAATATACTTTAAAACAATAAGCTTAAAGAAAATTCGTGATATGGCCGAGAGCGAAATAAATTTATAATTTAAATTTAGAACGAAAGTTAATTTTTTGAAATAGTTTAGAAATCAGCATATTAAATGACTTCCTTTTATAAAATGCACTTTTTAAAAAGTAAGGTCAAAGAAAATTGACAGAAGCAATTAAAGTTTTCTTTCCCAAAGTTATATCTGTGCTTTTCCACTTTTTTTTAAAGACAATGTTCAAAGAAATTTTGCAATTTAAAGTTTGTTTTCCAGAGTCATCATTTCGAGTGAGAAGTTTCAAAGAAATTCACAATTTAAAGCTTTCTTGTATTCCTTCTTTATAAGGAATTCATGACCACCATCTTTATAAATATACATTTTCATTATGCAAAGTGAAAACAGTCATCATTCATTCATCTTTTTTCAATTAATGGTTCTTCTCTTCTACCAATCAGAATGACCTTTATATCACAATTTTTACTTCTTTTTCTTTCCCTCTTTTATGCCTTTACCTTCCAAAACATTCTCTGCAACAATTTCAGCCATGTTCGCTGCAATGAGAAGGACCGACAGACGTTGCAAATCTTTAAAGAGAGTCTTATTGATCCATCCAACAATCTCGTCACATGGTCCACTCAACAAGATTGTTGCCGATGGCAAGGAGTTCACTGTGACAATACCACAAGCAGAGTAACAAAACTTGATCTATCTGATCAATCTCTAGAAGGTGAAATCAAGTTGTCTTTGTTGGAACTTCAATTTCTATATGATTTGGATTTGAGCTATAACTCTTTTAATGTTATAAGCATTCCACCAATTCAGAATGATGTCATATTTGGCTCTAAGATCCAGTACCTTGACTTATCCCATAATATTCATATTTCCATGGATAATCTTCATTGGCTTTCTCAACTTCATTCTGTTAAATATCTTGACCTTAGTGACATTGATCTTCACAAAGAAACCAACTGGCTTTTGGCTATGCCTCCTTCATTATCAAACCTATTCTTGAGCGATTGTCAACTAACCAACATAAGTCCATATTTAAAGCATGTGAATCTTACTTCACTTGGCTCTCTTGATCTTTCTTTAAACCATTTTAACTCTGAATTGCCACATTGGTTATTTAATCTCAGTTGTGATCTCTCATATCTTCATCTTAGATACTGTGGTTTATACGGTGAAATACCTTCAAGTTTGTTCAACTGGCAAAATTTGGAATACCTTGATCTATTGGGCAACATGTTTTTTGGTTCCATTCCTTTGAGTTTGGGAAATCTCACATATTTGGTTACCCTAAGCATAGGCTCTAATTCCTTTTCTGGTACAATAACTGAAATGCATTTTTCCAGACTCCAGAGTTTAAAAATGTTGGACTTAAGCAACACAAGGTTTACATTTCATTTCAATCCTGAATGGATTCCTCTGTTTCAACTTACAGCGCTTTATTTAGATGATACAAATCAAGGTCCTCAATTTCCATCATGGATATATACACAAAAGTCACTTTCTGTTTTATCCATGTCGAGCTCAAAATTGTCATTTGTAGTAGAGGAAAAGTTTTGGGGCTTCATAGCTGGTATTGATGATATGATCGATATATCCAACAACTCAATTAGTGGAGACATGTCTAACGTCGTGCTAAATTCTTCCATGACAATGTTAGGCAATAATAATTTCACAGGAACACTCCCTCATTTATCACCAAAGGTCGAACTGGTCGATTTATCTCAAAACTCTTTTACAGGATCGATTCCACATGCTTGGAAGAACTTGGAATATTTGATGTTTATCAGCTTGTGGAACAATAATTTATTCGGTGAAGTTCTTACGATACTCTCATGTTTGACGTATTTGCAAGTTATAAACCTTGAAAAAAATGAATTTTTTGGAGCTATACCAAACAACATGTCCAGATACTTAGAAGTGGTGATATTAAGATCTAATAAATTTGAGGGAAGTATTCCGCCGCAACTATTCCTTCTCTCTGATTTGATTCACTTGGATCTTGCCCACAATAATCTTTCAGGGTCAATTCCTCAGATTACGTATTACACAACACAAATGATAACAGATAAATATCAATTAAGTGACTTATTTGGAAGTGGCAACATTGATTTCTATCAAAAAGGTCAAGTTTATGAACGTGAACTTGACTTGCAAAGGCGAACCATGGACCTCTCAGCTAACAAGATATCTGGAGAGATTCCTTCAGAATTATTTAGGCTGATTCGACTTCAAACATTGAATTTATCTTATAATCATTTGACGGGAACAATACCAAAGAATATTGGAGGAATGAAAAATCTGGAATCTCTTGATTTCTCCAATAATAAGCTTTTTGGAGAAATTCCAGAAAACATGGCTGCCTTGACTTTTCTGAGTTACTTAAACTTATCATGCAACAATTTTTCTGGACAAATTCCAATAGGGACCCAACTTCAAAGTTTCAACGTATCAAGCTACGGTGGGAACCCAGAACTTTGTGGAGCGCCCCTTAGAAAGTGTAGCATGGACAAAAATGTTGTGAATACAATCGAACATAAAATGAAGGAAGATGGTGAATTTGATGAAGAATCACTCTATCTTGGAATGGGCGTTGGGTTTGCAGTTGGATTTTGTGGTCTTTTTGGTTCTTTGCTCATTTTTAGGAAATGGAGACACAGATACTATCGATTTCTCAATCGAATGTATGACCGACTTTATGTTACTTACATGCTTAAATTCAATAACTTCCGTAGCTGAGAAGCGCAGCAGTTAGTTCAGGTTAGTAAAACTAATATTATAATTTTAGTTATTTGTTTTCCTGTTATATATTTATGGTAATTTAGCTTTTATTAGTATATTATACTTAACTCCATATTTTTTCGTATAGACATAGGGAGAAAATATCACCAATAGTATTAAAATTTGTGACGAAAATATGAACTGTCTGCATCAATAAAGTTGAAAGAATAACTTTC
Organism: Vigna mungo; assembly: GCA_036885675.1. NCBI lineage: Eukaryota > Viridiplantae > Streptophyta > Magnoliopsida > Fabales > Fabaceae > Vigna > Vigna mungo. The sequence continues at coordinate 30,653,816 of CP144695.1, read as the reverse complement.
TATATGATTTTGTGGCATATATTTAAGGATTGGTTAGCGTAATCTACTAAATTAAATCAAGAGTACTATGATGTTGTCTTCGAGCCTGAAAAGATAAACTACATTTTCCAAAAAAATATACTTTGCGGCACATGCACTGATAAAGATTTGCATTTAAATTTCAAAGAAAGAACTTACGAGATTGTTTTCAGTTTATCTAATAGTTACAATTATCTATATATGTGTTTATTTTGAACCTATTTGGATGGTTTTTGTTCGAAAATTGAAGTTAAACACTGTATCTGGAATTGAAGTAGGCTGGAAGTGTGGATGATGTTTGAAATAGGAGATGAAGTAGAGGGATCATATGCAGCTTAGCTCTGGTTTCTGAATAATGCCATGAAGAATCTCAATCCAACTATTGTGTCCACAAGCCTTTTGGTGTTCAATTTCTGAATTTTCGTTATTTACTATCTTTTATTTTGTTGTTATCTATTTTTTTCTGGATAATGAGATTAGGGTTCATCATGAACATTATTGTGTAACCTCATCGGAATGGAGTGTTATTTATAATTTAAAATTATTATGTTTTAAATAACTGCTTTAGATGATTTACTTAAAAAGATTAATAAAATAAATGTAAGAGACAAAAGAGACAGAGAAAATCAAAAGTGATGTTGGTGTTTTATAAATGTTATTTTAAGTTATAAAGTATCTAATTTGTATTCTTTATAATGTTTATATAACATTTTCAATTTTAAAAACATAAACTTTTGATAAGTTCTACTTTGTATTTTATTTAAAATGTGTGCAAACCATTAATGAGTCTAAGAGCAAAGATATTGGCCATCCCAAGATCTTTGATTTCAACTCAATCCAAGAAGAATGCAAAAGGAAGGTAATAACACAAGGAGAAAAAAGTAAATCAATGTTTGAATTCATTGTAGCTGCCTTATGTGAAGTTGTGGCAATTCAAAGGCCAAACAATAGCCACCCAAAGAGAGAACATCAAGAGAAGTGAGTTCTAACAGGATTCAAAATGTCATAGCAGAAGGGATTATTACAATTGACAAATCCAAATAAAAGTTAAAATCTATTAACAAAATGGAAAACGAAAAAGAAAAAGGTATTAATAGAACATTATCCGTGGGAGGCATGAATTTAATGTTTAAATCTTTTTCCACAAATAATTGTTAGACGTTTTTATAAAGGTTAGATGGTTTTCAAAAAATGTTGAACACTTTAAGGTTTTTAAAAAGGTTTAGAAAGCTTTTAAAACAAAAGGATACTTATTTTTATATTGATTCACTCAAATTTAATTATGTTAAGTTTTCTTTCAAAAAGTTTCACTCATTTTTCAAAGATTATAAGCGAGTTTGACCACTTCTAGTTTTACAAACTAATCCAACTATTTAGACGAGTTCACCATTCTTTATTATATACTAGTCAAATTAACTAGACCATTTACTTACACTGAATTAAATCAACCCGTATTTGAATTCACTTTTGAATATCTAAACCAACAGAGTGTTTCTGAAATACAAGAACAAATTATTACTCTTTTCTTTTGATCTAGTGCAGAACTCTTAAATAAAGTTTTACACCGTATGATCTACACAGAAAAAGAGAACACAACACAACAAAAAATATGTACATACATTCAAAACGTTAGATTCTCTTAAACATTTAGGCATTATATATTAATCAGCCTTCAGATATACTCTATTTGAATAACATTCCATGTTTAGGATATATGTGTTTAAAGTATTTATCCTAAATGATTGATTTAATTAATAAACGCTATTAAAGTTTGCTTAAACGATTATATAACACGTTTCTCTCATAACATTTTGAATCCTCTTAAAACTGACCTCCCCTTATGTTCCTCTTTGGTATAGTAGGCAGTTGAGCCTTCTGCACATAAGGCACCACCACCAGTGAATTCAAACTTTGATTTACCTTTTTCTTCTTGTGTTATTACCTTCCTTTTTGTTCTCGATTTACCTTCTTCTCCTTGCGATATTACCTTCTTTTTTCAGGTTTGACCAGTTGTCTCCTAAGTTTGTGTATAAGTTATAATTTATTTGAGTTAGTTTATAACTTCTTTAATTTTATTTTATTACTATCTCTTGTATTTTAATATATTTTTTATTATAATTATTTTATTTTTATTATTATTGTTATCTATTTCAATCTTATAATTTTAATTAATCATTACTTTATTTTAAATATTTGTTTTGTTACTTTTTATTTTTTTTATGTATTTTAAATTAAAAAAAAGTAACATTACAAATTAATATATATTTCATGTAACAATAATTTAAATAAAAAATAAAAAGTTAAATTATTAAAAGAATAAAAAATTAATTTAATTAATGCACATTATGTAAATTCATTTAAGTAATATGATATTTTAGTTCACGAGTTAGTTTATCAACCACTTATAATATGATATATTAGTTTTATTAGTAACTAATTATCATATCACAATATTTTTTTTATAATTCTAACATTTGCCCTAGGAATTAAAAATTTGGGGTTTGCTAACTTGCGTACGCCTGTTTTTTAGTTGGTACATTTTAGTAATGTGTACCGAGTTTTAGTAGACAAAAATATCCTAATATATCATAGATTTTAAGTTTTAAGGTTAAGGGTATTTTAATCATTTTCATTCCCAAAACTAAAAAAAGAAAAAAGAAACCCCCAAACCCTTGCTCACCTCTCTCATTCTTCTCAATTTTTTCTCTTTCATCTCTGTCAACTTCAACATTTTTTTTGTCATCCCTACATTAGTCCCAACTGAAAAACACTCGTTGTTAAACAAATTGTTTTTGTAAAGAGTTTCATTAGCATATTCGCCTGCAGGAAAAGGTTCAAGATCTCTTCAATTTCATTATCTTCACTAACCTCTCTAATTTCATCGTCTGCGAATGTTGAATCATCATCTCTAAAAAAACTTCCAGACCAATTATCAATTCCTTCAAATGTCATTATACTTTTGAAAATTAGATAAAATTAGATAAGACAAAAATTATAAAATGAAAACTCATTATAAAATCATTTTTTGTAAGAAATTGTTTAACAACGAGTGTTTCTGATTTTTTCCAAGCCAATTATCAATTCCTTTAGATGTCATTATGCTTGTGAAAATTAGATAAAATTAGATAAGACAAAGATTATGAAATGAAAACTCATTATAAAATCATTTTTTTTGTAAGAAATTGTTTACCAACTTGTGTTTCTGATTTTTTTCAGTTGGAGCTACAGTAGAGAAAATGTTGGAATGGGAGAGATGAAAGAGAAAGTGTTAAGAGGAATGAGGGAGGTGAGTAAGGGTTTTGGTGTTTCTTTTTTTGTTTTGAAAATGAAAATTATTAAAATACCCTTAACATTAAAACTTAGAATCCATGATATACTAGGGTATTTTGTGTTAGCATTTATTTTAATTATAGAATAAATATTATAGCATTTTAAGTTTCTATTTTTGAGGAACATAAAGTGGTCCATTAAGCCAATTATATTTATCCTTTTTAACTGCATAGAGGTTATGGAGCAGTTATTATATTGTTTAAAGGTAAAGTCCAACCCATTATTTTCAAACCTGTGATGGCCAGACTTTATATAAAGGGGATGGGTTACTCTCAGTTTTGATCACTAAGCCTACTCCTCTATTAAGAAAACACACCATCCAGTTTGAGTGAGTTAAGGTTTAGAAAACAAAGTTGTCTCTGTGTTGGGATTACAAAATTGCAATGGTAGGAGGTATGCACATTATTCTTTCATCTTTGCTTCCGCTGTTCTTGATCAGAATGTGTTACTATGATGTTTATATAACATGTTTAGATCAACATTACTCTGCTCTATTTTTATCATTTGGTCTATTTATTCTTCATCATTTGGTATCAGAGCCTCTTCATTCCTCTGCCTTGCATGTTTTCGTTGATTTGGATTTTTGATTTATGGGCTTTATTATTTTTATGCTTTTAATTCAAACAAAATTCCCAAATTAACGTTAAATATGATTACATTTTTTGTAATCTTCATCGGAGCTTTTATGTTTTAAAAGCGAAAATAAAATTGAAACTGGATCAAGAGGATCCGTGTAAAGCCGATGAACAGTTTCTGTCTGTTCGTTTTTTCTTTCTCAAACGCTTCAGAATTTGAAAAGAATCTTTTTGCTTTTCTTCATCTCTTTAATATAAAGAGGAAACCTTGTTTTTGCGTTTCAAGTTTTGGGTCAATTCATGACCTGTTACAGTATTGTTATTTTTTCAACCCTGCGTGTCTCCCTTCATCTTTTTCCTCTAGGAAAATTTGCAGGCTTGGTAAAAGGTAATTAATCCTTGAACTTGATATATGTATGTTTAAATGTTTTTGGATTAATAATTATGTATATTTTTGGGTATTATTTGTATGTATATATTTGTTGTTATATGTGCAAATAAAATATGCCTTATTATTGATATATTTACATATTAAGAATTTTATGTAAATATCTATATATTATTAATGTTTTAGTAGCAATATAGTCTTAATAGATTAAAGAGTAGCCACAACATCTTTAATCAATTAAAATTGTATATAAAGTTTTGCTACATGAGAAACATTAGTTGTAAATAATTATATTTAATATGATAAAATCTACCCACACGAATTTTTTCATATTTATATGATTAATTAGGATAAAATATTAAATTATATTTCTTAATTTACCCACAGGAATTAAGAAAAGGAACATAATTTGATAGTTTTATTATTAAGAAAATGACTCTAATTGAGTAAGACTTTAGCCCACTGGCAAGTTTTATGTTAATAGACTCATTGATAAAGACATGTTTTGCATTAGTGAAACATGACATATAATTTGATAATTTTATCATTAAGATAATGAGTTTAATTGAGTAAGACTTTAGCCCACAGGCAATTTTTATGTTAATAAACTCATTCGTAAAGACATGTTTTGCATTGGTAAAACATGACATTCATTTTAGTCTCAAATTATACATTAAGCATGTAATTTTGAATTTGCAGTTTCTCAATCTGTGAATTTTTCTGATATCAAGTGTGGTATTCCCGAGTTGAAAGGAGATAATTATAAGGTTTGGAAGGAAAGAGTTCTTCTTCCTTTAGGCTGGATGGACATTAACTATGCTATTAGAGAACCAGAACCATCGGGTATTAATGAGACCAGCACTCAAGATGTCATTGATCTTTATGAAAAATGGGAGAGGTCAAATCGTCTCTCCGTAACGTTCATAAAAAACAATATTTCCGCTGGGATCCAGGGTTCAGTTGACCAGTATGAGAATGTCAAAGATTTATTAAGGGCTCTTGATGAGCAGTTTACGACGTCTAATAAATCTCTTGTCAGCACCCTTATAATGCAGTTTTCATCCTTAAAGCTCACTGGAATTAAAGGGAGTGCGTGATCATATCATGCACATTAGGCACATTGTGGCTCAACTGAAAGCTTTGGAAGTTACCATGTCTGATTCTTTCCTGGTACACTATATTTTGTGCATTTTGCCTCACCATTATGCCCCCTTCAAATATCTCTTACAACACATATAAAGATAAATGGTCTATTAATGAATTATTGACCATGTGTGTTCAAGAAGAAGAAAGGTTATTAATAGAAGAAGGGGAGAAGGTGAACTTGACTACTTCTTTTGAGAATTAGAAGAAGTTAATGAGAAGGGAAAGATTCCTGCTAAGCCAGTTATTAAGAAGGAGTCTAGTTGTTTCTTTTGTAAAAAGAAAGGACACATGAAGAAAGACTGCTTAAAATTTAAGAATTGGCTTGATAAGAAAGGTACTCCATTTGCTTTTGTCTGTTATGAATCTAATTTGACTAGTTTTAATCATAACACATGGTGGATTGATTCTGGTTCTACAATCCATGTTTCTAATACCTTACAGGGTATGCAAAACCTAAGGAGGCCAGTGGGAAGTGAACAATATATCTACTCAGGGAGTAAGATGAGTTCACATGTGGAGGCCATTGGAACGTGCAATTTAGTTTTAAGTAGTGGTTTTGTTTTGAATTTGGAAAAGACATTTTATGTTCCTTGTTTTCTAAGAATTTGATTTTTGTTTCATAACTTATACCTTTGGATTTTTCATTTAATTTTTCAGATTCTGGTTTTACCTTAATGAATAAATCCAAAGTTGTTGGTTCTGATAAATTATGTGATGATCTTTATTTCATTATTTTGCAAAACAATATCGCTTATGATTCTATGCACATTACTGTCAGATTAAAAAGATGTGTTATGAATGAGAATTCTTCTGTTTTATGGCACCGTAGATTGGGACACATCTCCATTGAGAGAATTAAGCGATTAGTCAATGAAGGAGTACTTAGTACTTTGGATTTTACTGATTGAGACTTGCGTGGATTGCATAAAGGGTAAGCAAACTAACAAGTCTAAAAGAGATGCTAAGAGGAGTTCAAGTTTACTATAAATTATTCATACAGATATTTGTTGTCCGGATATGGACGCCAGTAGTCCGAAATACTTCATCACCTTTATAGATGACTATTCATGTTATATGTATCTCTACTTACTTCGTTCTAAGGATGAAGTTTTGGATGCCTTTAAATTTTTAAGGCTGAAGTTGAGCTACAATGCGGAAAACAAATTAAGATTGTGAGATCAGATAGAGGTGGAGAGTATTATGGTAGATACACGGAGAATGGATATGGTGAGAAGTATGAGGAGTAATTCAAAACTTCCTCAATTCTTGTGGACTGAAGCACTAAAGACGGCTGTGTATATATTAAACTGAGTCCCAACCAAGGTCGTCTTAAAGACACCGTTTGAGTTATTCAAAGGTTGGAAACCAAGTTTGTGACATATACGCGTTTGGGGATGTCCGTCTGAAGTGAGAATTTATAATCCACAAGAGAAGAAACTAGACCCAAGGACTATTAGTGGGTATTTCATTGGATATGCTGAAAAGTCTAAGGGATATAGATTCTATTGTCTATCACATAACACTAGGATTGTGGAGTCAAGAAATGCAAGATTTCTTGAGAATGACTTGGTTAGTGGGAGTGATCAATTTCCAAACATTGGGAATGAAAGGGATCACTATTAAGCTCAACCCTCTAGCTTAAGTGATAGATTGGTTGTCATTCACACCCCTCAAACACAAATGGGTGTTAGAACAATAATTGAAGCTTCACAACATGCTGAAAATGACCTTACAGATCAAGTTGCTAATAAGGAACAAGTTGAACAACCTACTGAACAGTTGCTTGAGCAACAAGTTCCTCAAGAAAATGATGAGGCAACATTAAGAAGATCTACTAGAGTTAAAAGGCCATCAATTCCTAGTGATTATATAGTGTATTTGCAAGAAGTTGACTACAATATTGGAGCTGCAAATGATCCTGAAACGTTTTCGCAAGCCATGAGTTCTAAAGAATCAAACCTATGGCATTAGTAGCTCATTTTGATTTTGAGTTACATCAAATGGATGTGAAAACAACATTCCTTAATGGTCATCTGGAAGAAGAGGTTTACATGAAACAACCTAAGGATTCTCTTCTAAAGACAGTGAGCATTCATAGGGAAAGATCTCGAGGCGTTTTGGGTTTTGTCTCAAGAGACCTATATCAATAAAGTTTTAGAGAGATTTAACATGAAGAATTGTTCACCAAGTGTAGCTCCCATCATGAAGGGTAATAAACTCAATTTGAATAAATGTCAAAAAAAAATGATTTTGAGCGGGAACACATGAAGAGTATTAAGAATATTCCATATGCTTCAGCTTTTGGAAGCCTTATGTATGCTCAGGTTTGAACTAGACCTGACATTGCATATGTTGTTGGAGTTTTGGGAAGATATCAGAGTAATCCAGGTGTTGACCACTAGAAAGCTGCAAAGAAGGTAATTAGATATCTTCAATAAGGTAATTCGTTTCTTGTTTTGAGACTACCTCGCATGGTGTATGATTGAAGAGTTTCATTTCTGGGCTTAGAGTTGTGGACTCTATTTCTAGGCCATTAAGGTTGTACTGTGACAACTCTGTTATGGTGTTTATGGCTAAGAACAATAAAAGTGGATGTTGAAGTAAGCACATTGACATCAAATACTTAGCCATCAGAGATCGTGTTAAGGAAAAAAAAAGTGGTCATTAAGTACATAAGCATTGAGTTGTGATTGTTGATCCTTAACTAAAGGCATGCCACTAAAGAATTTTAAGGATCATGTAGTGCAAATGGGATTTGGTTCCATGATGTAATTTCATTATCAGTACATTTGGTATTTTTCAATGAAACTCTTATTCAGTTTGATGTTTTTCTCATATGTTTTTTGTGCACATTTATTTTGAGAAGATATCATTTAGTTTTGATCTAGCATAAACATATGGTTTATGTATTAAGTTAAGAGCTAATGTTGATAAAATATATATTGTGGTACATGGAAGATAACACTCACTATCAGAAGACCTATCGCCATGACTCGTATATATTTTGTCACTTGTTGTGGTTAATAATTGGATAATGGACCAAGTGGGAGAATGTTAGCATTTATTTTAATTATAGAATAAATATTATAGCATTTTAAGTTTCTATTTTTATTTTCGCTTTTAATACATAAAAGTGGTCCATTAAGCCAATTATATTTATCCTTTTTAACTGCATAGAGGTTATGGAGCAGTTATTATATTGTTTAAAGGTAAAGCCTAACCCATTATTTTTAAACCTGTGATGGCCAGACTTTTTATAAAGGGGATGGGTTACTCTCAGTTTTGATCACTAAGCCTACTCCTCTATTCAGAAAACACACTATCGAGTTTGAGTGAGTTAAGGTTTAGAAAACAAAGTTGTCTCTGTGTTGGGATTGGGATTACAAAATTGCAATGGCAGGAAGTACGCACATTATTCTTTCATCTTTGCTTCCACTGTTCTTGATCTGAATGTGTTACTATGATGTTTATATAACATGTTTAGATCAACATTACTCTACTCTATTTTTATCATTTGGTCTATTTATTCTTCATCATTTTGGTCTACTAAAACCTGATACACATTCCTAAAATGTACCAACTGAAAAACAGGCGTACGCAAATTAGCAAACCCCTAAAAATTTTATCTACAAAACATCAAATTTAAACTATTTAATAAAACAAGTTGACTATCAGTTTCTTAACTTAAGTTAGTTCTATTAACCACTTAATTTAGCGTCTCTTGTTTTTAAACACTACTATCTAATTTTAGAAAGAAAAATACACATGTGATATGACAATTATCATAATAAGTATACTTACAATTTTTAACTAAATCCATGTTAAATAAAAATATATTCAATATTTGCAATATCAATTGCGTGCTCATTAAAGATAATGCAATTTCAAATTTTGATATTGTCGCTCTGTTACACTTTTAAAATATACTAATTAGACACTAATTTTCTACGATTTTAACTTTTAACGTTTTTTTTTTTTTTGGCAAATAAAAACACTAAATTTAAATTTATTACATTCGAATATCCACACATTTGCAATTCAGATGTAACCGTCTTTTATTATTTTTTATTTTACGAAAAATTCCTTGAAACTTAAAAAATATAATAAGATCTTTTAATTATTATTTTTTTGAGTTTTACATATTAATTCCTTAAAAAATAAATTATACACTTAATCCCCGACATCTTGTTAAATATTTAGGATAGTTGAAACTCTTTTATTTTTATACCAATAGTTTAATTATTTAAACTGAACAACCCAATAAAAATAGCATTAGAACTATACTTATTTTAGGAAATTAACAAAAATAATAAAATTGAACAGTAGAAAGAAGCAAAGAGGAAAGATGATAATGAAATATAATTAGGAATTTAAGGCTGTACACAAAATTTCAGGTTTGATAGAATTTACAAATGTAACCGAACGGTTAAGAGTTCTACGAACGACCATACAAAATAAGGTACGATTATCTACACCATAAAACCTAATCTACGGACCGGACGATCCTACACTGTCTTCGGATGAACAATCTCCAAAGCTTCTTCTACTGAATCTTCAAAGTCGCCCTCTGCTCACATCCATTGGATGATCATTGTAGTGAAGAGAACGGTCTGGACGGATAAGACCGTACGACAAACATAGACAAGGCAGGAAAATAAGGGTAAGCTTATATAATTTAATTAAATCAAAACTATATAATTCATTCAACATATCATGGAATGATTCATAACTTTATATTAAAATAAACAGCATCATATAACCATTTCAACCAAACACCGAACGTATTGGCATAAAATTTACCACTACTGACACTGTCCGGACTTGTATGAACCACGTAGCTCGTCGTCCCTAGCACCTGGGTGGTGTAGTAACTGGCATTCACTCATCAGCTACCACCCGAGGTTAGTCCTAAAACGACCATCTGGTCTTATGATCGCGGACCTCCTGTCATTCCCACACATGAATTACCCTCTTTTATATGATGAGGAGTAATCACGGAATATCAGGATCAAGGACGAAGCCAGAGTCTGACCATGTTCATGCATTACCAATCATAACCGATCATGAGACATCCCTCCTTGGAATTCTCTTACATCTTTATCATTATTAAATTCATCAATAATTCATCACATTCATAAATTCAATCATTCAACTAAACATACATTAACAACTTTAACCAGAGACAACAACTTAGAGGAACAGACACTACAATTATAAGGATGACCTATCAGTCTAGGAGTATGCCCGAACGGTCTAGTGACCTTTTAACACTAGTTAAGCTGAACGTTATCTATGACCGAACACTTACAAGCTTATTTTCGAGAATGAAGTCTTTATACATATTAATAATATCTTAAACCGAGTACTTGGAAATTAGGCCGAACACTTTATAATAAGGAGTTCTCTTCAAGGAGTCGAGTGTCAGTACATGACCTAACACTCTTTTTAGAAAGAAGTATCAATATATGACCGAATGCTTTCTACTTACAAAGAGTGTCAGTATAAAACTGAACGCTCTTATAAAGAAAATATTATAACATTTAATATTTTAAAGATCAATTAGAAATCTAGGACCGAGCACCTTAAGACCGAAAGCTACTAAGATTTAGAGATGGTGATTGATTTAGCTATTTAAAAGACCGACTGGGATCTCACTCAACCTATTTGAGTATATACCGAACGGTCATAACGACTCTCGGTCTTAGATACATAATTGTACAGCATTTGATTTAACCTTATTTCTAACCATTTCCTGAAAACATATTCAATACCAATTCAATTCGAACAAACATGCAATATTGTCATATCAACCAATTCATCAAACATAGTCATCCAAACATACAATATTTAAACAATCAAACTTAATTAAATTATAAGCCTCCCTTACCTTATAATTCCAGAGATCCTAAGTATTTTCAAGTGGTTTTTGAGATAGAACCAGATTCTAACGTCCTACACGTCCAAATTGGTGTAACAAGCTTCACCTATTGTTAAGAGTAAACATCGAATTTAGGATAAAGGTTGGAAAGTCACATGCAACCCAAAATAGTGATTGCATGCATCTTGGAACGAGAAAGCTTATAAGAAAGGAGAGGCTTTGGAACTTACCAGCTTTAAACCGAAACCGGACGGTTTCAATGAAAGATATTAGCACTAGGAAGCTTCAGACGTGATCTGAATGGTAATCGGAACAGTAGATTGGTTAGAATTTTAGAGAGAATGAGGAGGATTCTTAGAGAGAATGAGGAGAAAATGAAAGTTTCAAAAGTTTGAAGAAGATGAGTTGCATGCAGAAAGTGGTTCTAAATTTGAAATCCTAGCTTAAATACTATTGCCAGAAACCGGTCGGTTCAATCCCTTGTTGCCATGTGTATTACACTTTCTGAAACTGTTCCAAGCCCTCTAGGTGACACGTGTCCCACTCGTGTGGGGAATTTATGAGACTTAATGACTTGTCTCCCCCACTTACAGAGATTGAATTAATGGGACATGACACAAATAGTATTGTGATGTCATTGCAGATGAAAAAAAAAATCAAAAGACATTGGTAAAATTTAGTTATAGAACATTTGCAATACCATGAGTTCACTTCATCTACTTGAATTATTCACTGTGGTCCTAGTCATGGTGACTATCGTGGTGATAGTCCTTAGTGTTGTTGTAGTTTCCGGAAGTTAATTCTTCGAAGTTTGAGATCGGCATCCACTTTCGAAAGTCGGCGACCACTTAACAGTATTTCGAAACCTATGGTCAAACGTACATCAAAATACGTTTATTCTTTTAATTTTAAAATTTTTTAAATTAAATTTAAGTAATTATTATTATTTATTATTTATTAGGTAACTTTTAATATGTTTGTAATGTTTTGAATTATTTATTTAATTTAGAATATGTTTATGTTTTTTATTTACTATTTAATTTTTAATATGTTGTTATTTTTTATTTATTAATTAATTTATCTAACCATTTATAATATCAAAATTGTGAAAATCATTTATCTAACAATAGACCTCAAATCAAATATTTCAACAACTAAAGTGCATGATCATGTGTTTTAAATCAGTTGTCAAAATTTCAGTTTTATTCAACTGTTAAAGAAGCATGAACCATGATTTTATTAATGTAACTTAGTAATAAACTCATGTTGGTGTCTAAAACGTTTCCCATCACTAGAAACCTAGCACTCAACATCAAAATTCTTGGAGTTCATTATTGTAAGCGTTCAACGGTCCCATAGTGGCACCCAATGCTTTAGACCACTAGAATCACTGACGTTAGAGCTCCCAATGGTCTTCAATGGTCTTTGGGTAGCTCTTGACATTGTGGAAATTTGAATCTCAGTTATTTGAGCTCTTCACTTGGCACCTAGCGATTCTGTGGTGTCATCCAGGGCTATAAGAAATATATAAGGATTCTAGTGTGTTTAAAACTAATTCATTGGATATGTATAAGTTATTTTAAAGTTTTCCTATGCCATATAGGTTCAATCCTTTTCAAAAATATCTCAATACACCAATGAACCAATTTGAAACATGCTAAACATAAATCATCTATTTTACCAAATCTCATTTCTTTATAATAGATACATTACAAATACTCCAATCAACACAATGAAGAAAATAACTTAATAGAACAACCCAACAATCATTCCATTAAAGTTCAATTTAATGTAAAATCAACCTAAACAATTCAAGTGACACTGCTTATAAATTATAAATCAATTTACTTGGATTATATAACTCAAAACAATAGAAAAAAATCAAACAAAAGTACATCACTTCATCAAACTAAATTCATCATCTCACTAATTCAACCCTCTTCCCTTCACCCGATATATATGTATTAATATAAATTCAACTAAATGGATCAAAATAATCATAACACAGTCAATCTATTACACTACAAGGTTTAATACCACAACATTGTTAGTACCAAAATTTAATAAGTAATTATCAATTTGTACTAATTTTCCTTACTTTAAATAACTTTTTTGAATGCTAAAATTCTATAACTCAACAAATTGAGTTACTCAAAACTAGAAACCTAGTATAAAGTGTCCAAATAAGATAGAGTTTTAGTATATGATAAAAATTAGACTAAGAGAATGACTTCTCTCAACTGTCTCTACTAAAATTAATGACTAAAACAATATGAAAACTAGGGAAGAATGATTCTATAAGATAAATAGACATTTACTTTATTTTGAAAGCAGTTCAAAATACTTCCTAACTTCTAGATTTCACATTGGTGTGATTAATTTCAAAAAATGATAAAAAATCGAGTTGCAAAGTTAAGAAAAAGGAAGAGATGAGAAGCTCACGAGAGAGAAAAAAAAAAGATAGAGGTAACATCCCTTACCTTTTCTTTCTTTTTACTTTTTATTACTATTTTATTATATTATTACTACTTTATAATTAAAATAATAAATCAGATAAGAATTATATTTATCTTTAATTTTGTATTTATCAATAAATAAATTACTTTATAATAAAGTCATAAGCCATTTTTACTCTAGTTAATTTTATTTTTAAATTGGATCGTCAACTATTAATTTCTTAATTGGTATTAATTAAAATAACTATTTATAGTGTTGATATACGGTTATGGTATACAAGTAATTCTATTAAATTTTTAATTATTTTCTTCTTTTTCATTCAATAAATATTTTTTAACAATTACCTTCACTGTTAATCAGTGTTGGATCACAACATTTATGTTTTATTTGGTTAGTTGTGTTTCATAAATAAAAAAGTTCGGAAAATGTAAGATTAAATAAGTTAATTATTATTTTTAAATTAGAATCGATGTACACTTTCCTTCTTATGGAGGAGAGTATTAAACTTTGGTAAAATTTACTCATTTGATTTTCTTTAAGGAATATCAATTGCATTTTAACTTTCATATGATTTATCTTTAAATTTAAGCATTTCTTTAGTACTCATTTGATCTTTAAAGAAAATGTCTTTTTCTTAGGTAATTTGTCAAATTACAATTAGAGTGCTCACTGAAAACAAAGTCTAATTCATCTTAAATATTAATAGTTCATTATTTTCGTTACAACTCATTTTCGTATTTAAAATACAATCATGGATTTAGAAAATATAAAAGGGAGAGATAATGAAGTTAAGATCTGTTTTATTGTGTTGGATTACAATGTTTTTGGTTTTCTTATAAAAAGGTGTGACGAAAGAGACAGTGTAATCAGAATAACTCAGTATATGTAACACTAAAACTGATAATTTAAATTTTTATTTCATATGATAACATACAACCAAAGCAGTGGGGTTAATTACACACCAACCAAACCACAGATTCATACAACTTCAATCTCCAACCACACACCACAATTTTCTCTCACTTTTTTTTTCCACTCATAAATGCAGATCACAAGAAAGCAAGAAAAGAAGTCACAGCCCTCACTGCTATGGTCACATACACCTGCTTCAGACAACGACAAAAAGAAAAATCAGAACATATATGACATTAAACCTTAGTCATTTTGTCCATTTTAATCATACAATGACAGATCAAAGTAACACAAGAAAACAAGATCAGAAATTTCCTAATTCGTCATCGTATGAAGAAAATCATGCAGAATATTGATAGAACATACACAAGATAACAAAAAGAAGAGTTTACCTTAGCTTAACATATATAATATATATAGGTGATACAGCAGTGATATCTAATCACTGTCACTGCTGCTGCTGCTGTCATGGCCATGGCCATCTTCATGTTTCTTCTTCTTCTCCTTTTTCTTCTTCTTCTCGCCCTCAGCACCTTCACCGTGGAGCTTGTCCTTGATCTTCTCTACGAACCCTTCTTTGTGCTCTTCTCCATGGTGCTCGGGCTTGTGCTCCCCTTTGTATTCACCATGGTGATCACCCTTGTGTTCACCATGGTGCTCTCCTTTGTACTCACTGTGTTCACCATGGTGCTCCCCTTTGTGCTCCTCCTCTTTCTTGTGCCCTCCCACATGAAGGGTCTCTCCAATCTTGTGAATGATTCCTGACATTGTTCTTTCTCTGTACCTTCTTCTTCTTTTGGTTTTGGTTTTGGTATGTTCTTACCGGAAGAGATGAACGCTATTTATAGGAAGAAAATGAGGTATATCAAGTGAAGATGGCACTTAGGAAAAGAAAATATGTTATCCATCATTCGGCTGAAATTACTCGAATGACCATCACCGTGTTCATTGCGTGTAATCATTTATAATAATCTTTGTTTACAGATCAAAAAGAAAAATGTGTAATCTGATACCTCACACGATCTTCCTTTTTATATACTTGTGACAGCTGTGATGCCATGTAATTTCTAAGATTAAATCGAATGTGGTGTTTTAGTTGGTGAAAAGAGTGTTATCATGGTTTGATTTAACTTAGCTTCTTACATGCTGATTAATTAATGTAGCTAACAATTTACATTAACTATTTACAAGATTTTAATAATTAATACATTAATTACCCAAACTTCAACCACTATTATGTTAAGTGTCATCATGCTACTATATATTTAACCTTATTTCAAACCCAACAATTACTTTATAAATAGAAAACCAGACAAGGACCTAGGAAAAAGCTTTAGGCCTAGAATCAAACAGGTGTCGAGTGGTTAGGGTTGAGACAATTGTGTCGTTAAAATTTGTGCATTTGTAACCTAACTGTAGCTCTTCTGGTGCACCACGGCACCTGTTGAGAGAAACATCCTATGCTTACCAATTGCAAAGACAAAGGAGAAAAATCTTAAAGTTGGGATGTGGCAATGTATTATGCAAATTTCATGACAATGTCTGTCCAAAATTTTGGTTAGGTACATTCAATATATATTTTGTAAAGTAATTAATCTTGTATTCTAGATTCTACTTTGAGAACCATTTCTATTTTTCTTTTTCTTTTTTTCCATGTCAAAAAACAAAAGCTAGGAAAAAGTTGAAACTCTATGATAGATACTAATTAACCTAACCCAAGAAAATAAAAAAAAAAAGGATGTATGAGGGCTTAATTTAGTCCAAATACATAATATGATTCCCTTTGTTCTTTTTGTCCTCTTGTTTAAAAACAAAAAATAAATCAAAGAATACAATGCAACTTTAGTAATTATATGTGATTTTTTTCACTTATTTTTTTCTCAATAATTTAGAACATTGTAGCTTTAGTCTAATTATGAATTATACACACACTTATCTTTCTATTTCAATTAATTAAATGTCTCGATAGTAATTTAATTTAATAAATAAATAAATTGAGTTCACAATTGGACCAAAATAAATATATTTTTAGTTTCTAAATGAAATTAGATATTTATGTTCGATTCTCAAACATAATTTTAAAAATTCTTATTAAATCTTTTTTACTGATTAAATAATATTTTGAATTGTTTATATTATTTCACATATGACACACACACAAAAATTAATATCAACGAATTTCTATTTTATTTTTAAGAATTACTAAATCATTAAAAAAAATAAGGGACGTGAGAAAGTAAAATTATAACTTAGACCTAAACTAAACTACGGAGGATAAAAGAGTAAAAACAAGTGTATGGTGTACCTTCACAAGAATACATTAATAAAGAAAGAAAAGTGATTGTAGTATTTTAAAAATAGTTAAAAGAATGATGGATAAATTAGGGTAGCGTGGAATAAGGGAGAAGGTGACCCACCGACCATTATGGGTCATAAATGAAGGATCCGAAAGAGGATAAGATGGACCCACTTTCCGTATCAGAAGAAGAGAAAGTAGGAAAGAACGTTATTCCCACTACCCAACTTCTTTTCCTTACCGACTTAAATTTAAAATACAATATTTTTTAATAATCGGTTTAATTAAAACGTTAATACCTTTATAAATCTAAATATTTTAACAAATTTTTTTATGGTAGTTGAAAGCTATTTTTGTTTGTCTGATTCGTTTTCAAGATGACGCGTGGATGGTTATGATTCTGCCGACAGGTTCAACGGGAACAGTCGCTGACAGTTTTGTTCAGTTTTTGATAAATAAATAATAATATTAATAATAATAAAACTTTTGACATCATAAAAGTAAATCCTACCCAACTGTCAAAGACGGTTTCAGATATTTTATTTTACGAAAATATATTTAAATATTAAGTTAGATCTACCCTCATTAAAATAGTTTGAATGGGTTTATGTTATTTCTCAAGTATAACTAAATTAACTCCCTTAATAATTATTTAAACTAGGACAATGTTACTCCACATGATAAAAAGGTTGGTTTTTGCAATTTGAAAAAAAATATTATTTTCTTATTAATTTATATATTTGATATGTTATTTCAATATTTATATTCTATATGTATTTATTGAATAATATTTCCGAATAAATCAAATTAAATTTCAAATTGAAAAAGTAATGTTAAAATGAGAAGAGTATTTTAAGATGTAAATTTGATTTTCAAAGTAAGTAGATTATGAATACATTTGAGGTGATTTCCAATTAGTGGTTTATACAAATGGAAAAGTGCGGAAAAAATTTAGAGAACTTTTTGTAATTTTATGAAAAACATAAAAAGTTACTCTAAGAGAGATCTAAAGAGATTATGTTGTACTTTTTTATCATAACTCAAGTGTAAAACTGATAAATTGTAAAGATATTTTTATTTACTATTTATTATAATAAATAAAAGGATTAAATATGTTTTTAGTTTCTCAACTATCAAACAATTTTATTTTTCATCCCTCTTTCAAATTTTGGTACACTTTGATTCTTGTCTTTAAAGAAACTATAATTTTTTGTCCTCTAAAACTAATGTTTAGGCTGAGTTGGCTAATGGATTGTCACGTCATTTTCTCTTTTTCTAACACGTCAATCTTTCCCTTCTTCTCTCCTCCCTTCGTTTCCTTCGTTGCATCTGACGTTGAACATAGAGTTTCTCTCCTTTCTCGTTCCAGGGAGGCCATGGGTTAGAAAAAGGAGATACCCTTTCTCTTTCTTTTTTGGTTTGGTCTGCTCATAGGGGAAGCGTTGCTCTTCGTCTCGTTGTCTTGGGTTGGGGTTTTACAGGAAACTCTCTTCTTCTTTCCTAATTCTTTCTGGTTCTGATTCTCGCGGGAGGGGAATGCATAGTTCAAAAATCGAAACAAATTCAAGTTAAATTCAAAATCCAAAACATTTTCCCCAAACAACGCTTCCTAGACCTCAACATTCTCATACAAAGCACTCTCCTCCTTGTGGTTGCGCGTTGTGAGCGCAGTGTTGTGCTCCAAAGCGAGTCCGAGCCTGGCAAGTTCAGGGATTGCAGATTTAGGGTTTGGGTGTTTGTTCCTCGTGGGAGAGTGCAGCAAAATTGAAGGCTTCCGGAGGCGACGACTCTAGAGTTGGAGGTAGGAATCGGATGAGGGAACTAGTTCGGGCTGAGGGTTTGTGTGGCTTGGTGGCGGTGAGGCGTTGGACCTGCGGTTCGCGACACTTTCTTCTTAACGACGAGTGCTCCAATGTCTTCATGGCAAAGTGAAGTCATGTTTGGTTCGCAACTTTGGGTGTGGTTTGAATTGGATTTTTGTTCTTTCGCAAGTTTTGGACTCGTGATGGGGCTAGGGTTGGAAATGGGAATTTTGGGGTTCTAATTCTGTGATTTAAGGTTATAGTTGATTCATCTGATCTTCTTTATAGATTGATGGTCATGAATTGTGGATTTTGGGTTTCTGATTCTTGCAGTTTGGGCTCTGTGTTTGGAAAATTTCTTGTGTTATTGATGATGCGATTTAGAAGGTTAAAGTTCGAATAAATTTTGGATTTTTTATCTGCGTTTTGGGTCTCTTCTCGTGGTTTTGGGTTCCTCGTGGCGGTTGCACTAGTGGAGTCAATGGTGGTGTCACTAGTGGGTGTTGTCGGAGTGTTGTAGCAACCCATGGAGTTTCGGATGTGGGTTGGTTTGGCAGATTGGGGTGACCTGTGGTTTTGTTTGACTTAGAGTCAGAAAAAGAGAAAATGACGTGACAATCCGTTAGCTAACTCAGCCTAATTCTAACCATGTTAGTTTTGGAGGACGAAAAATTATAGTTTTCTTAAGGATAAGGATTAGAGTGTACCAAAATATGAAAGAAGAACGAAAAATAAAATCGTTTGATAGTTGATGGACTAAAAACATATTTAACACTAAATAAAATCATCTAAATTTTAATAATTTTTTTCTAATAAAATAACGTTTACATAAAAATTATTTATTTGAAGAAAAAATCATTAAAAATTTACTTTTTCCTTCTTACGAAACACATAAAGTTGTATATATAATAAGTTGACCATTAAAGACAAATAAATGAATAAAAAAAAACATGGCATGGAGGTATAGAAAATATTAAAACAAAAAGTAATTTTTTGGTTCATGAACATATCCTACTAGTGTTTATAAAACTTTTGATTTAGATCAATCTAGTTAAGAACCGAATTATCTATTAAAGATGTTTTATATAATGTATACGAAAATGACTAGAAAAAAAAATTATATTTTTTTATCATTTTTTTAACTTATACAAATAATAAATTTATATGGATCAACTTTTAAGTTTTGTTATTCAATAATAATATTTTGGATTTATATGTTGTTTTAGCAAATTTAATAGTTTTTCAACAATTTGGAAAAGGAGATAAATCATTCAGTATTTTACTAATAGCTTAATAAGTTGATGCTATTGTATTGATCATCAAGACATTTTATTGGTGTTGTTAAACAATTTGGAGAATAAGACAAATCAATCAATATTTTACCATGTAGTAATATATGTTAATGTTATTATACTTACAATTAATTATCACGTAACATCTTATTGTTGAAACACATCTTTATTATCACTTTCGAACCAAAGACCTTAAAAAATTCATATATTTCTTAGATTTATGATAACACAATCCAACAATATAATTGTTATTTCTTAATGGAAATATATAATAGATATTTTGAAGGAACTGCATTAATAATTTTAAAATTTGTTAATGTAATAACCTAAAAATATAAATTTAAAATTTTCTAAGAATATTAAAATTGGTAAAGCAAAGTCTTAGAAAATTAAAACATATCAGAGCTTCATTTCCAACTTCACCTGCTTCATAATCTTTCTCTCTAAAATTTAGTTTTCCCAACTTTCCTTCCCTTCTCTCTAGAGTCCTCTTCAATTGAGCCACCAGAATTCCACTCTGAAGGTGTCTAGACGATCTTGGCGTCACATGCTTCGAATTTCACCGATCAGAATTTCAGTTTAGTCGGATGAGTAGTTTTTCCCCTTTTCTTGGCTGTTAGGAGACCTAAGACCTGCAATTTCACTGATTGCATGTGTCTTTTGCATCATCCTCTTCAAATTAATTTTTAATTCCAGCTTTAAGGGTTGTCCTTGATCACCATTTTGTGGTCTCTAGGGTTTGTGGAAAGTTCTTAAGGAGTAGAAACCATTGAAGCAAATTCTTGTGCGATACTGTAGAAATTCTAGGTAAGGGAAATTGGGGATTTTAATTCTGTTTTGGGAATTTGGGTTTGCATGAATTGGGAATTTACTTAGGATTATGTATTGATGCATGTATGAAGTTATTTTGTTGAGATTGTGTTGTGTGAATTGTAAATTTCAGTTTTGAATGTTGAGTTATGTGCGCTTGTATATTAACTGTGAAATTGTGATTTGTAATGGTATGAGTAGTATGTTTGATGTGGAAATTGAGTGGTTAAGGACTGTGAATTGTTTTGTGCAGGTTACTAGTTGAAATCCTAAGTTAAGTATGGTGTTTTAGACTAGATTTTAGGAAGTGAGGTAGTGGTTTTGAGTTCTAGGGGTTATAGCTTGAATTAGACAGTTGAGACAACTTAGGTAAGTCCAAAGTGACTTGTGAGAAGTGTCAAAATAGCCAAGAACATTCCTCAAGTGGTAAATCTAGGTTTGAGCCCATAGATTGAGGAAATTGAAGTTTTTGAGTGTAAATTTGTGCATAGCAACTAAAGAATGATGTTAGGAACGTTTAGGGCCACTTTAACAAGTTTAGATAAGCCTATAGAATAAATTAGAGATGGTGGAAATCCACCAAAAGACCTAAAACAAAATGAGAGTGGGTGAGTTCTGCAAAATCTGCAGAAAATCTGTAGAATCCACGCCTGGGCGCCCCTGAGGGGCGCTGGGCGCCCTTCAATGCGCTGTTTCACTTTAATTATGGTGCCCGAGCGCCCTTTTCTACTGTTGTTTTTGTTTTTAACGTTTTGGGAGTTTCGAACGTCCGTTTTAGACGTTCTTTAGGTCGTTCTGGGGGTTTTTGACCCTTTCGGGGTCATTGGTGAAGGTCTCCAAGCTGTTTGAATTACTGAAATATTGGTAATTAAAGATTACAAAGAAACTTGTGTTAATAAGTGATGTTTATGTGAAAGTATGTAATGTCTGAGTATGTATGAGTTGTTTTTATGACATAACTAAAAGAATGATTGTGTTCCATGTGATGTAATATGAGAATTTAAGTGGTATCTCTCGGTGAGATTATGGTAGTGTTTAGAATGAATATAGGAAGCTCAGTCTTGGGGGTTATCCTAACATTCTAATGACTTTTTCAATCTTACTTAGAGAAGAATTAGTCATGTTGTGAGAGTAGTAGGAGGTCCTAGTCTTGGGTGCTCCCAGTATGACCCAAGGCGAGTGATAACGGACTTACACTTGTGTGTATGGTAGGGTTTAACCCATAGCAATGACTTTGCAAAGCAGTAGAGGCCACCACAAGTGCACAACCCGCCATAGCTCGATATTCATTCTAAGTTCGACGAGTCTTGTCTAGTTTATGATCTGTTACCGTGTACTATTCACTTATATGAATATTGTTGTGTATGTTAGATTAAATTTCCTTAACATGTATGCTTTTGAGAACTTAGCTTACCCTTGCATGTTTGTTGTTTGTTTTGTATGTTTGTTTTCTCCCTTTTGCAATGATCATCCAAATTTGATGTAAGAAGAGGCAGATGATGTTCCATTGGAGCAGGCCCTAGAAGGCGAGGACATTGCACCTAGTTCTTAGGATTCCTCTTTTCTCTTTACTTTACTTTGGAATACATTTCTGTAATATAAGTTTGAACTTTATAATTCCTTAAAATTAGCTTTAGTCATCTATTTATTTTGAAATACTTTGAATTATGTATAGTTTAAGTTTATAATTCATTTTGGAATGACTGTAAAATTATAAATCTATATTTACATCCTTTTAACTACTCTTTTTTATTATAATATATTTTCATATAATTTAGGATGTCACAGTTGACACACTCGTTGATCCTAATATCAGAATCACACTTAAGTCATTATTTGAGAAGTATAAGAGATTTAAAAACTAACTATCTAAATATTCGCCATTTTGGAGTTAGTTTGAGAAGTCAAATTATTAATTCCATATGTATATCATTATAATATTATCATTTCTATATTGAAGTATATTACCTATTTTTCTGAAAAAAAGATTATTATTTGAATTCAGTAATATCCCTAAAGTTATATATATTATTCAGTTGATTTGGTACATTCTCCTTTTATAGAATAAGAAATAAAATGATGTAATAAGATATACTGCGAAAGCATAATATAAAGTTATAATCTCAATTACTTTACATTTATTTAACTTATTTAAATAACTACAATTCAGAAATATCAACATTTATGTATGACAATTAAACTATTATTTATATTAGTTCAAATTTTGTCTTTCATTTATTTAAAAAAATTATAAATTAAAAATCAAGCTGACTTTGATAATTGTAATAATCAACTAGCAATTATATTTACTAAGTCATTAGAAA
This sequence comes from Vigna mungo, assembly GCA_036885675.1. Classification (NCBI taxonomy): domain Eukaryota; kingdom Viridiplantae; phylum Streptophyta; class Magnoliopsida; order Fabales; family Fabaceae; genus Vigna; species Vigna mungo. The sequence goes on along the minus strand of CP144695.1, from coordinate 30,630,588 downwards.
GACTTGATTGTATTTGTATTTATATACACAAGAAAAATGTTGTATTCTCAATTTAACTTATTATATTTTTGCTATGATTAGATATAATACTTTAGACTTATCTCTATATATTTTCCTATTTATAAATATATAATCTTATTTACTCCCATGAAAAATAAATATCTTCTCTTTTATTTCAACAAACGGAATAGATCATGATATTCAAATTTTATTCAGATTAAAAATACCTTTATAATGAAATATTACTTCAATTAGTCATTTGATTTTTCTAATAATTTTCTTTAATAAATGTATTTTTAGTAAACCTCGTATTCTAGTTTTATATAATAGTTTTTAATATTTTTTATAATTCCTACAAGTGTTAAATGGTACTTAGGAACTAAAACAATTTGAAAATAATATAAATAAAAATATGTATAACAAAAACTAAAATAAATAATTTTAAAGCATAAGAATCAAAATGTAAATTTCATACAATTAAAAAGTTAAATAAGTAATTAAAAAAACTCGATACTTGTTTAAAAATACACGCATTAGTTATATTTTGCAAAGTAAACTACTTTAACATTTTTAATGAAAAATAAGCTGTTAAGGTTTTTTCATAAAGTTTAGTCGTACAGAATAAATAATAAATATTGTAAATGTTTATTAACTGTTAAAAAATGGATTAATAAAGAATAGTTAATATGAAAGAATCAATATTAAAGCAACTTTGACAAATTTAAAAGAAAATGGCACTAAATTGGTATGGTGACTTTGACAAACCTGTTTCAGTCAAACATAACGGATAACCATGACCACTGACGTTTTCTGTACACAGATTTACACCTAACGGCTACGCCAAACGGATAACGTTTTTTCTTTTTTATCACATGAAAGCATAAAGGAAAAAGCACCATCTTGACCGTCACCTAATTTTGTTGTTGCAAATTAGGAAAAAGAAAAGGAGAGAGAGAGAGAGAAGATTTTAATACCTACTCTCTTTTTAATTTTATTATATTATTTTAAATCATTTTAATATGTACTAATTTTAATTAGGTTTAATTGCTTCTTTTGTCTCGAGTTTGGTTGAAATGTGTTAAATTTGTCCATTTTTTAGAAAAATGTCAATTTCGTCCTCATATAGAAAAAATTTGTATCAATCAAGTCATTTCCGTTAAATACAAACTAATGGTGTTAAAAACTTAAAGTGAGTTTTGAATAACAACCACTTTATGGGTCTGATCCCTGATATTGTAGTGAATAAATTGAGTTTTGAAAACAATGATTTTTAACGGAAATGACTTGATTGACACAAATTTTTTCTATATGGGGACAAAATTGACATTTTTCTAAAAAAGGGACGAATTTGATACACTTCAACCAAACTGGGAACAAAAGAAGCAATTAAACCTTTTAATTAATATCTTTTTCATCAAATTTTCATTATAGTGACGTATGATATTTATTCTTTGTGTGTTGTTTTTCTGAATAAATTAATTTTAACTAATGATATATTATTTATTGTTCATATCACATATTTTTATAATATTGTTATTTTTAATTTAATGAATTCAAAAGGAATATATTTATTGATTTTTAAAAAAACAGGATTGAATTGATGATACTCTTTAAAATAGTGAAGTAAAATTGAAGAAAATAATTTCAAAAAACTATTAAATAAAATTAATGTTTCATTTTCCACATCCCTAATTTGGTTGATTTTTACGTGTAGTTTTGTCCCATATAAGAAAAAAAAAAAGTGATTTTCTTCTTACGAAATTGGTAAGTAAATCTTCAAAGTAGATAACCTTAATCCCTAATTTGAATATAGCTGACAAATTCTCTCTTCAAATTGATTTGAATATTGCTTCATTTATAGTTCATTTACATCACATACGTGGAAAGTTCTTTCTTGTGGATTTTGTAGCATCATATCCCTACAAATAAGTTTGACTGTAGATTCAACTTTTAAAGGTGTGTTTGGTCTATTTTATAGCTTCACTTTATTTTTTTTTTTCTCTTTTTAAAGTTTCGGAAATGTATTGAATTGGAATTCCAAAACATTTTAGAAGATTTTTTAATAAAAAACGTTATGGAGTATTTGATTAAGATTTTTGAAGATTAAAAAATCTTACGAAATTTAATAAAAAAGTCTTATAATTTTTTTTCTAGAGTACAATAAAATTTGATAGTATATCTATTGAGATTTTAAAGACTGTGTTGGAAGTTCCACGTCGAGTAGAGATAAGGCCAATTATAAGTGGGGTGCAGACCTCACCTTACAAGCCGGTTTTTTGGGGTTGAGTTAGGTTTAAAACCTACTTCTAACATGGTATCAAAGCTATGGTTAGAGTCTATCCTACCGATATTTGTTGTGGCATATTGTTCTATCCGCTATTGGGCCGTTATCGGACCACCCATTAATATCTAGTCTCATGCTCGAGATGTATATACCTCGGCGTGAGGGGGAGTGTGTTGGAAGTCTCACATTGACTAGAGATAAGACCAATTTATAATATATAAGTGGGGTGCAGACCTCACCTTACAAGCTGGTGTGGGGTTGAGTTAGTCCTAAAACCCACTTTTAACATACTGTTTTTTTTATGTAGTACATTTCAATGAATTATTTTTCAATTGAATTTTGCGTGATTTCTTGTTTATGTATAAATATTATTCTCACAAAATAATATTACACAAATATATTAAATTTTTCTATTCTTATATTTTGACTTTTTTTTTAATCTTAACTTAAATAACATAAATCCTTTCAATTTCAAATGTTTATATGCAAATAGGTAGTTATTTTCTAAAATTTGTATAGATTATTTTCTACAATCAATTACCGAATTATTGCTATTATTATATATTATAGTTGAACAAATAATTTTTTTTCTTTTTTTTTCTTTTATATGAGATGTTTGAAAAGACAGAACCCTTTTTATTCTACAATTTTTTTATTAAAAGGTTTCTCTATTTTTTTTTCCACTTTTGATTTGTTTGACAATAAGAAATTACAGTAAAGTCAGACTAGAGAAACTCTACAGATGAGAACTCTACACATTTGACCAATCAGAATTGAAAATAGAATAATTAAAACATATTGTAAGGAGTTTATTTCTACTGATGATCTTGTTCCAAGTGAGGGAACCTATATATATATATATCAATGAATATATATTTTATCATGTTAAATAATTAATAGAACAATAATGTGTCAATCCTCGTTAACTCATTGATAATCCAGTTAGTTCAACTTAAAAATATTGTACATTGTTTATATGCATATTTGAAAATCATAATCATCTCAAAAACCTTATATCAACGCTGACATTGAACCATCGAATTGAACTATAAAGATAAGAGGACACTCTAATTATATTGTCTATAAAGGATCAAGAATCATATGATGAGAAAGGTTAAACACCACACAAAAATGTCTTCATATAGGATAAACCTTTTTTGAGATTAAATTCTCCATAATTAAGACTTATGCCTTGATGATAAGATAAATTTGATTATGAGTTTATTAAGACAATTTTTTATAAATACTTTCAGAAGAGAAAAATTAAAGAAATGGGTTTATTCATGAGTTAACTTTTATTTTTGTTAATTACAAATTATGAGCTAGTTTTAATTTGGAGAAACTTTTTTTCTTTCCTAAAAAGTCATTTTTGGAGAATTTTAATTAATTTTATAAGTTGAAACAAGTTTAAATAAAATAATCAAACCCGAATTGCGAATAAGATTAAGCTCTACACAAAAATGTTTTGATTTGTTTCGACCAAACATTGTATATGTTTTGATTTCACGTTGAATTTTTCTTATTTAAATTAAAATTCGTTCTAAAATAATCTTAAATATTTACTCACCTGTTTGGTTTGAATATAAATTCTCAAATTTTAATAATGATAAATTTTAAATAGGTAAAAGATAAAAGGTTCATAAATAAAGTATAGACATTATTTTTTTTTTTATTATATTATTTTCGTTTAACTCTCTTGAAATTAAAAAACAGTACAATATTATTAGTTAAAATACTATAATCCAATAAAAGAATGACAAAGAAAACATTTAGTTTAATCTATCAGATTTTTTATTTAGATACGTAATTCATTCTTTGTTAAGATTCAATTTTTCTTTTGTCCTATATTTGAGTTATTATTTATGGAGATATATTGTCCATATATCTATACTTGCAGTTACCACAGGCTTAAAGTTAAAGTATAGAGCATGTGTAGAGCTTTGATAATAGTAAGGAGACTTAAATTCAATCCATTTAATAGAACATGTTGGTAGTGTTAGCATATATTAAAAAGGATAACAACATTTTTTTATAATGTTGAAAAAATCACAAAATGACACATAAAAATATTTACTAAGTATCAATATTCTATTTATTCTATTCAAAATAAATTGTTTACCTATGATTGTTGAGGCACTTAGAATATTGATAAGGGATTATAAGTAACAAAAAGACAAAATCTTTGTGCAGTTTAGTACCTTAGAGTAATTATTACCTTTTTTTTGACAGAATTCAGCAAAACTGATTCAAATCTTTCTTAGATGCTCAACTACTTAGACATTTATTTTGACTATTATAGTCTTTTTGTATTGCTATGTACACTAAGCAGTTCCCTTGTAAAAAGGGTGTTGCAGTTGCAGAACAAAGGCTACACAATGTAAACTCATATACTAGAGAATCTAATAAGCAAGGTTGTGGTGACCAGTGTCAGGAACATCGTCTACTACTCGAATAGGAACGATTGGTATTGAATCCCACCATTCCCTCAACCTTCTATTCCCTGTTTCAGAGGATTTTCCTAATCTCATGGTGAAGCTTTGGATAATCAGACCCATAAGGAAGAATTTGAATGGAATCACTGCCAATAACACCGCCAACACACCCATAGCCACCATCACTAAATTTGCATGCTGCAAAAGGAACAAGTATATTTATGTAGTAATCAAAAACAACCTTAAATTGTAACATCACATTATAGGATGGAAGGAGCAAAATCCACTATGAATTATGATACAAAAATGAGGCAAACATGAGATGTTTGAATTATGTATTGGTCTTAATATATTGTGAATTGTAAGGAGAAAGTACCTTATAAGCCTTTGAAATAAGTATCGACCATATCTTTAGCATTGCTATGTTTGCTATCTGCATCATCTCATGAACAGTGTACAATCCTTGCTGGGCTGAGACAATGCTCTCCATTGTAGACTGATCAGAAGACATATTAGATTTCCTGACTACTATCTCCGTGCGTTTCTCATATATCTTGTTTCGTCTTGCCTCAAGCATCTTTCTTATTGCCCAAATCAACAAAACTGCAATTGTCTTGCCAACCCATTCCCTGCCATTATACAGTCGATGTTACAGTTTTTCATTCTAGCAAAACCCACTTACGGTAATGAAAACCATTTATGCATCTCACACAATTTGATTGGTAATATATATAACGAAGATAAATAAGTCTAGAAAAAGCAAACTTACATATAGGTGATCACAAGGGATGCAGCAAGTACAGCAAGAGTTAATGATGGCCTTTCCCATGAGAAGATTTGTCGACACCAAGGGACCACATGTTTGAGTGGCTTCAATAGTTCCTGTACAATGAATTCAGCAAGTTAAGTCTAAACTACAAACTTGTGAAGCTTTCTTTCCATTCCAGGACTATCCTGAAATCTGAGTCTCAAATGAAGAGTTGATTACAAAAAATAAAGCAATCTTTTAACATACCATAGCCTACAACATTAAAATGTTGACAATGAACTTCACATTTCTCATAGCATAAACAAATTTATGGAAATACATCATAATATAATTTCAGCTACAAAGAAACAACTCTATTTTGGACAATCACGTGAGCTTCACAGAGTTCAGCAAATTGATGATACTTATGAGCTTTGTTTAGGCTAAACTTCACCCTTACCGTTATAACCAAAACACTGTCAATAACTCCTTCCTCCTTTAATTTTTCGGTGGTAGATTTAGCAATGAGAATTTCCCTTTCTTCCTCCCTGGATTGTTGGATAGCAGTCTCCAATGAGGGTTCTCCTTCAACTTCGTAAACACTTTCATCTGCATGAGTTGCCTCATCTGTTATTACATCAGAAACTATTGTCTTAGAAATGTTCATACTGCTTAGGATAGAACTTGCACTACTAGAATGGCTATAGTTGTTTTTCTTAAGGCTATCTGCGAGCTCTTCAAGCACAAAATCTCCTTTTGGTATCTCATTATATAGGGAAAATATTAAGAATTTTGTTGGGACAGGAGGTGATATTCTTAGCATTTCTCTTGCTGCATGCAGCCTTATGATTCCCAACATTGTCCTTGCATGCATCTCCCACGTCTGTACTGGGTTTTTTATCTGGTACTTCGATAAAAACCTGTGGAGAAGCATTATTTCCCTTACTAGAGCAAGCCAATGATCACGTCTTGTCGAACTTGTAAGCTCTGGAAACTCCAGTACAACTGTCTCTGATCTAGAAATTTGAAAAGAAGAAACTATTCACGTTAATTACATAAGTTAAGATTATATATATATATATATATATATATATATATATATATATATATATATATATATATATATATATATATATATATATAATAATCATATTACATTAAGGTGGTACTAACAAACTTAAGCAGAACAACGTTATGGCTAGTGTCCTTACAAATCAGCTGATTCATAGACTATGGCTTTGTCATAAAGTTGAGCACCCCAGGGACCTGTGGCACCGGGATTAACACTCTGTTCAACATTCTTGAAGAGTTCTATCTTGAGAGCATCTTCATATTTGATTACTCCAGAAGCCTCAAAGTAAAGACAGTAGTTGGTCAGGGTAAGCCTACCTGGCAATTAAAACCAAAGAAAAGTTCAAATTTTTAATGAATGTTTTTGACAAATTCTAAAACATTGTTGAATTGATGATTCGATAGACCAAGCTGCTGACCAGGCCAACTTGTTGTTCCAATGTGGCGAACTACTCTCTGACTCACCACTGTTCCATCTACATGTAATATATACTCATCCTCAGCCAGCTCCACCCCATTTGGTTTTGCCTGTTTCTTCAAATGCCGTATGCACCTATGGAATCATGATAATAAGAGGCTTAACTTTCTTATATGTTCACCTATCAAATAATCTAAGATAGGCATCAAATTCTAAAGATGATATATATATATATTGCTAAACAGTACTCCAAACGAAGCCTAAAAAGCCTCAGAGGATTTTCCTAGCTGGTATACTATGAACTCCAAATGCTTGCAAATGGACAAGTAACCAAAAAAAAAAAACATTCATCAGATGAGTGCATTACTTGTCCATTTCTTTCAAGAACTTGTCGTATGCTGGAAAATGCAGCCTGTAGCCTGTCGATGCTGTTAGAGTTTCAAAAGTGAACCTTCCGCTTGCTACATCTGCAACTAATGGTACTAATGATCCTAACCACACAAATGCATCTTCTCCAACATTGGGTTCATCATTAACCTGGTAACAACATAATTTATGAATTATGATAACAAAACAGAATTATCAAAGGGTGAACAGTTACTGTTGAAACTATCTAAACACCTAAAACCATAAATATTTTGTTTACTTCTATCAAACTGGCTTGGTTCAAATGCAAGAAACTGTATGCATCCTTTTTCATGTACATTATTCATAGACAAATTTCAGTTTCATGCATTCAGACTGCGTAAGGCTTGAATTCAAACTGATTCTTGAAACAAAGGAGGGGTGGAGGTGGAGCTTTAAACCATCATCTCTAATCTTCATTATAATAGGTACAAGGAGAAAGGATTCTCTTACAAGGAGGGGCATGATGTCTGAATAGAAGAGAGGGATTTCATCCTGTTCTTCATCAGTGGTTTTCTTAGTTATCTTCTTTTCTTCTTTCTCCTTGGCTGTAGGTTCCTGCAAACCTCAAAAGCTTCATCGGATTGAATAACATGAGTAGAAACAAGAACAAAACCCCTTAGATGAAAATTTGTTTCATATTAAAGGTGATAACACTGAAGTTCAGATCAAACAGGACCAGATCCTAGGCCAATGTTCAATGACCTATAATTTGAAGACATGAAGTCTTGAAGAGCTTACTTGAGTAAGTAAATGTAATCTCATATGCCTTATACCAAGAGAATTTGGTAAGTAGCAATAGATTCTGGAACTGATAAACAATTCATAATAAAACTGAAGCATGAAACCATCACAGTCAACCACTGCATGATGATATGGGTCCCAAACATATTTATCAAACGTCTAAATTTTTTCCATTTTAATAGCTTGTTAATTCTGCATGTACATTATAACAAAACACAGTAAAAAGAACAATTATTTGTTTGTATTATGATGTTAGTTTCGTCCAAAATATTAAAGTTTATCAGAGAGAGAAATAAATCTGCACACCGTAAGCTCTTCATCGAAGTAGCTAGGTCTCTCCCAGGCAAGCATCATGTCATATGTCAACCTGCTAAATGAGCCATCATAGATGTTTTCCTTTATGTTGTGGCACATTCCATTCACAGCCTTCCCACTGCAAAATTCAATTAAGTTTTTGCAGTAGTCTCCCATTTGAGGGTTCCATCCTCCTTCAAAATCTTCCACCAAACTCTCTACCGAAGTATCCAATTTCCTAAGTACCAAAAAGGCAAAGTTAATTAATTTAGTAGTTAGCGATTCATGATGATCTTTTCTTGATAACCATGCATTGATACACAGCAATGGATAACAGAACTTGCCTGTGTGACTGCACTCAGTACAAAACATCCAACATGATTCATTTCATAACACAATGTTTAATCATCGTTGTGGAAATATGGACAGGTTTATAAGTAGTATGATCAAAATGGTAGTAACATATGTTGATGACATTTCATGATAACCACAAAATTAGAACATGGAATTAATTGGCTCCACTTTAATCTCTTGGAAAACAACTACCCAACATGGAGAAAGTAAAAGAACACGTTACATAATTATCATATGATTCTAACAACCTCGTATAAGATTATTACTATGATTAGCAAAAAGGGTGTAAGAGTAGAGAGAGATTACTGTGCACATCTACGGATGAGATCCTCCGCAATAGAAGACACATACTTGAGTTTCATCGCCATAACCTACGACACGGTTTTTCCCTCTAACGAGTGAGTAAAATAAAATGAATGGAAAGAGACACAAAAAAATGGAAAGGTTTGATCTGATAGTAATAGACAAGAGGTTGAGACGTGGACAGGGTGATTAGTTGCCACATTGTATAGACCATGCAACACTTGGTTATTGCGGTGCGTCATTATCCATCTTCGTTTTCATGTGTAACGGTGCTACCGAACAGAATCAAAGCTTTTCATGAATCCATATATCTAGATGAGAATAAAAAATTAAAATTGGATTCGCAACAAAACATCAATGATGCAAGCAACTTATAATAGGGTGGTCAGTTATGTGTTATAAGGTGTAGATTGTTGAAATATTTTCTTGAAGCACATGCATGAAAGTTGTTTATGAGGTCTTAAAACTAGCTATGATTGTATTTAAACATGACAAATTTTAGATAGGAACAAGTTTATTTTATTTTATCGCAAAAAATGCAGTAATGCAACACATTAAGGGAACTACCGATGGAGATTCATTTGGACGATTTTGTTTATTAGATAAAATGGTTGATTTAACGAATGAAATGATTAGATGGTTCAACTCATCAGTTCAATTTAAAGTAATAAATAAATAAACTTTGGAATGACAAAAAAGTTAACGAAATAATTCAAAAAAAAATTATTTCAAAACTTCCATAATTGTTAAATAATAACAAAATATAATCTATATCTATACCTAAATAAGGACTTTTTTTTTGCAGTTTTTAAATTAACCGTTTTTATTATCTAACTATTTTTTAATTTAACCATTTTATTAAATTAAATAAATAAAAATCATCTACAAAATAAATAAAATTTATATAAAATTAAATTCTAAAAATTATTTATATTTATTTTTATAATTCTAATTTTATTATTTTTATTATAAAAAGATAAATACACGTGCATTAAAAACATGTTTTAACCGATATAAATTAACTGTTTTCATTATCAAAATGTAACAAATAAAATAAAAATATATTTTATGACGGTTTTAAACTGATATAATGTTTTCCAAAAAATCAACGGTTAAAACGTATCTTTCATAACTTATATTTGACATATATAAATATAATAATTACTTTAAATATAAAAAATGCAATTTTTAACCATTTCTAGTTTACAATTCTAATCATTTGTAAGTATTATAATAGTCTGAGTATAAATTAGTGTGTATTCATTCTAGAATACAGATTTTATTAATCTTTATGTAATTAGAGTTGTGATTCTTCATGTGGCCTTAGAAGAGGTAAACAATTTTGAGGCATCTATCAATTCAAAACTTAGTTTAAAAAGGCCATGTATCAACCTATGAAGGAGGTGAAAAAATATTTAAAAAGGCTATGCACCTAGTTTCCTTTTTGATAAAAGTTTTCTTATGATTTAGCATGATTGGAAGAGAAGCTTAATTTGTTTTATTTTTTAAGGATTTAAGAAAGATAAAAAAAAAAACTCAAAAGACGCTCATCACTAAACACAAATTTAATCCATATGATTATATAAGTGTTAAATTTTGTATCTAAACATAAACATAAGATAAGAACAATAACAACATAATAAAAAAGATAAAACATAAACTTGAAGGAGTTTTTCACTAAACACAAAATTAATCTAAGAGAACTATATAAGTGTGAAGGTTTACTTCCAAGAGAATAGTAAATATTAACCAACAATTTAAAACAAACAAGAGTTGTTAAACTAAAAATAAATGATGGAATCAACAAAGTATTGGGAACATGAACACTTTAGTAATTATAAAAGGAAATAAAAGAGAAAATGGAGAGGAAAAGCTTATAAGAGAATGAATGTTTTGATGCCACTTAGACAAGCTTCAAGATAAGTGTTGATGAAATCACTACTTGATTCAATAATGCAACTCTCTCTTTCAAAGGACTCTCAAAACTCTTTATATCAATTCAATAAATATAAAAAAAAAAAATCTACAAAGGAAAGAGTTGGATATTTATAACCTTGGCCTCTAAATTTCTAAGCTTAAATGCATCTCAAATGTGCCTTGGAATCAAATGCAAATTCAAATCTAGAAACCTAGTTTTGGCTTAAAATTTAAACTAGAAAAAATTGAATTTCAAAATTTAAAATAAAATCAAAGTAAATTTTGCTTAATTAATGTTAGAATTAGGTTTTTCGTGCTTCATTCACACTTGTTATGCCTAGCTTATTTCTTTGTTTAACTTTGGTATCTTGGTCAAGAATGAAATGGGTAGAACTTGGACTTGATTGACTTCAAAATTTTCCTTGCTTCTTTGTCTACCATGCTTACACCCTTAGCTTTATTGGACTTATCAGGTTCATATAAAAAATTATTATTTACACCTATTTAACATATGAAAGTAAATTTATAATTTCTAAAATTTACAATAAAGTAAACTCTATTCCTCAAGCATTTGTTTTAAACTAACATAGGTTCTTCATATCCATCCACTCATCATTTCTCCAACCTTGATTTGGATGTTGTTAGCTTTAGTTTGATTATGAATAATTGGTGATAATGCGTTAGTTGACGAGACACCTTCTCCTTAGACTTTGTATCTTAATAAATGTATGAACTACTTTGATATATAAATATTTTGCCAAAATATTTAACTTATATTTTGAGTGTATATTTCTATTCAAGTCTATTGTAATTGCTAATAAAAAATTATTATCCATTTCGGTAAAAAAATGTTTATTTGACATAATGAAACCTAATTTAGTAAAAAAATTACTTTATCTAACATAAAAATTCAGTTTTGAAGACACTTAAAATTTAAATATAGTAAAAAAAAATTTTCCAACTTAAATTTGATTGAAAATGTTTGTTTCACTTTCATGAACTTTAACTTAGTGATTTTGAGAAAAAAATTATTACGTCTTATCCAATTTTCATGACCTTTAGCATAATAACTTATCAAAATATTTATGTTCAATTTTAAAATTTGATTGAAAATGTTTATCCAGCTTCATAAACTTTAACATAGTAATTTAACCGAAACCCGTAAAAAAAAATTATTCAAGTTAATTCAAGACAAATTTTTACCCTACGACTCTAGTGAAATTTATTTATTAAACTTTATAACTTTTGTTAAACACAAGAAAGAGAACAATATGTTAATGTTTTAAATCAAGAGAAGAGAACATATGAATACTTCTAATTAATGATTGTGAATAGGATAACAAATTAATGGAATAATAAATTAATTATAATAATTTTCTAAATGTCTTGCGTTTCAAGTTCTTGAAATAAGTTTACTAGTCAACTCTGCACACTTGTATACTATATTTCTTAAGGAATAAAAAGTTTGGTATAAATGAACCCAATTTGGTATTATATTCAATGGCAAATCTTAAAAAAAAATGTATTTTTTCTTTCTGAGATATTTAGTGGCAAATCTTAAAAAATGTTTTTTTTTATATGTCAGGTTTAAAATCATATGAAAACATTAAAGCAAGTGAATAATATTTTTGCAAAGCAGAGTCTAATTATTTATAAAAGATATAATTTGTATGAGATGTTTAGAAGCTGATTTTTATGGAATGTGTAAATGGAAAATGTTTCAAAAAGCAAAGTAGCAAAACATAAATTTTATATTGGTTCACTCAATCTAACCTACGTCAAGTTCTCTCTTAAGAACTCTTAAAGGGTTTACTAATTTTTAAAAAGATTACACGAGTTTTACCTCTTGAAGTATACAATGAGTATTCTCATCACTCTTGTTTCACCAAGTCAACACGACTAATTTGAGTTTAACCACTTTTGGTTTACAAGTATTCTAACAACTTCTAGTCTCAACCCTAGACAACACGTCTAAATTGTTTAACATAACTAAGCTAAACACCAAGTGTTTTAATTCTCTTCAGAATTTACAACACAAACAAAGTTATGAGCAAAGGTATAGATGGATAGCTCTTAAAGAGAGGATATAAACAGAGTACAAAGAATTATATGATTTGTTAAGTTTTTTATCTTCCAAAAAAAGAATATTCAACTTCAGATGATATATTAGTATAGTAAACTTGTTTTAGGGTTCACAAGTTCATTATCTTATTCTTATTGTCTTCTCTTTAAGCTTTCCTCTATTTATAGTTTTTCTTGAAAGATGATCGACAAAGAAGTTGACTTCAGAAAAACAGGTAGCCTTTAGGTGGGAAGTCAGGCTTTAGTCTACTTTGTAGAGAGGTTCAGAGCTTTATCATATCCTTTAGCAAAATCGAGCTTGTATGATGTGACAGAGTGGAAGACTTCAAGGGAAACATTCCTAGAATGTTCTTCATCTCTTACAACGTCTTTTTCTTGGGTGCAGTGATTATGATCGTATCTTTTTACTTTAGTGATCTGCTCAAATATCAAGAACAAGGTATATAACCATTGAAATGTATTAAATATTTTAAACTTTGATAAGCGTTAGGCCGTATTGTGTGTTTAAAACATTTTATCATTTCTCATGTCATTAATAAATGCATCGTTTGATAAAGCATACATATATTTGATTATTAGATGGTGTAAAACATTATATACTTTATCAAAGGCTATTTGAGTGTAGCGTTTAGTGGTCATACATTACAGGTGTATTCTTAACAGCTTTGATTGAGTTAACACTATATTGAATAAACTTTCTTTTAGCTTCAGTGTTATAAAAGAGATAAACTTTCTTATTCATAAAGGTTTCACCGTTGGATGAAAATAGTGTTTGGTATAAGGTATCGTTTGGCCTATGCAAAGTGTTTACTAACGGCGCTTTATTTAGTGATCTCTATTTGGTTCAAAAGCGTGTTTAGGACAGTGTTACTCAACTCATTCGTTTTTTGGAGTGTTGTTTATAACTTTTAATGAGTTTTCCAAAAACATCATTTTGCACATTATTTCACAAGATATAGTGAGAGATTGTTTAACATTGTTTAGCCATGTATAACAAGAGCGCGTTTAACAAGACTCTCTTACAACATATTGACATGTTTACTGAAATATCATTTATTGGTGTGTTTACTAAGATACTAATGTGTTTACTAAGGATTTTCCTTTAGACCTTCAAATTTCACAATGTTTTTTCACAAGATGCTTCTCTTTTAACGATATTATTTTTCACAAAGAGAACACTTTGTCAAACACTCATTTTGCTTATCGTTGTTCGTTAAACTTCAAGACATATGAGGATATCAGATGCTCCGACCTTGTCTTAGTAGTCTTCCTCTCTTCTATAACACTGATTAATTGTGTGATAACAATGTTTTGTATTATATCTCTTCTTAAGAGTGAAGTGTTGTCCTTTATACTTAAAGGTATATTTTTTTTCATTTTGTGCATATGTTCTTTAGATGATGTTGTAATGCTTGTTTCTTTTGACAGATTTTGCGTCTCTTGCATAGCGAGATTCATTTAGACACTTTTATACCTATCACTTAATGAGTGTGTATGTATCTTTTAAGCACAATGTCTTGACTAGCCTATGTAGGTTTTTCTGATTGAGTGAAGCTTGTCATCCTTTGTGAAGATTCAAAGGAGGTGGTCATCCTTTGTGAAGATTCAAAGGAGGTGGTCATCCTTCGTGAAACATTCGGAGGAGGTGTTCATCCCTTGTGGCTTTAAAGGGAAATGAGGTTCATCTCTTGTGGTTACAAGAGAGGTATTCTAAACCTTAAACTTGTTATTTCTTTGTGATTGTAACAATTTGTTGGTTTTGTTTTAGTTTAGCATTAATCTTCATTTGAGATTAACAACTAGACAATGATCCTTGTGATCTGAACTAAGATAAAATTACTTGTGCAATTCTCTCTCTTCCTTACACTTTTTACCATTGTTTTAATTTATTGTTAAGGAAATTGAATTACAAGAGAAAATTATTAAAGGCACGATTTGCGATAAGAAACAAATTCACACCCCTCTTGGTTTGTTGTTCATGTTAACCATTTTGTTGCACCGCTCTGACATTTTTAGCTTATCTCTTTCGCTTTTTAATATTTATGCGCTTTGTGTGGCCTAAGATAAATCCTTTGATTCTTACTTTGATTTGGCTCTGCGCTTAGATGATTCTATGTTGTCTATTATCTGGTGTTCAACTACTTTTTGTTATGACTACCCAAGAATGAAATTTTGTTCTTTGCAAGATATATCTATGTTCCTTCCATTTTCCTAGACATCTGATTACTTATGATTGTTTCGTTTAATGTTGTTTGTTAAACTTCAAAACCAAAGATTCTTTAGACGATCCAATCTCTTCTCTAAACGATCTTATCTCAACAAGTTCCCTTGTGTTCCCACACTTCAGAACTACTTTCTCTCATTAATTCACAACATAATAACCACTTTCAGAAATTCACCTCTCACTAAGCAAGAGAACACACTTGTTAAGTGAAAAATCAACTTCTGATTTGCTTTTAACTACTATTTCTCGCTGAGCGAGAGAATATACTCGTTCAATGAGTATTTTTATTCTTCATTGATCGAATGGACTGTGGCTGAGCGAAAAGGGTCTTTATAACAACCTCCAAAACTCTTCAAATCTTCCCTTTCCTCCATAATATTCTACAAAAGACATAATAACATTTAAATTGAACTAAACAAAAAAATATTACATCTTCTCATAAGGAAAACACCAATTACATGAATAAATACAAATTTAAGGTAAGAAATAAGCATGAATAGTAAGTATTAATCACACTTATCAACTCCCTCAAACTTATATCTTTTCATGTCCTCATAGAAAGTTAACCTAACAAACAAAACAAGACATATCTAAACTGCCCAATACACTAAGAAATAAATTATCTCTTAATTCAATGACTCTGCACAAAACAAAGAAAATTCACTTGCATTTCCAAAAATTCAAACAGATATGGGATGGTCCATTTATCAACTCAAATCCTCAACCCCTACATGAAATATGACAACCAGAGCAAAGATTAATCCAAGCTCACAAAATCAGTATTTGCTCTCACATGTGCTTTTCAAACTCATTGGAAAGCATATCATAGATCTCCATCAACTTTTTCACATCATGTAATTCACACACAACACACATAATTGATGATCAAAAGGTCTTTCTGAGGTTGAAACTTGGCTTGGCTTAGAAGAATAATAGTTTTTCTTGGATTCTTTGTCACCCTTGAGAAAAGGAAAACTAGTTTATGCATCAATCGCTTAAGATCATCCTCAACTCCCACATACAATCCAATCAACCATACTCCTTTCATTTCTCAACCTTTAATTTTAATATGTGCCTTCTTTTTCATTTGCTCTCTTCTTTCTTCCCTAATTTTTTTTTTATTTTTAACAAAGGTATAGAAAGATAGGATATAAATGATCAAATTATTTTTCAGAATTTTTTTTCTAATTTTCTCAATCAATTTTCCCCCAAACTTTATGTCAACCAAACCTATATTCAAAGAATAATACTTGTTCTCTTCCTCTATGGTGTTGGTTAAGATAATAGTTCAAAGGTTTAAAGTAGAAGAAAAATTTAACAAAGCTCAAAAGGGTCACAAATGAATACATGTATGCACAAAGGTTGACTATTTGGCCAAGAAGCTTTAGTACGATAAACAACAAATGCCTTTTTCTTCCTTAATCTTGTCTGTATGTATTCAAAGAATCATGCAAAAGTTAATTCAATATCAAAGGCGACTTCCAAAATATATCTCAAATTCTAACACATTCTCTCAAACACTCAAAGATATATGGGTCATATTCAAGCAAAAGTTGAACAACTCATCAAAAGGCCACCACATCCACATATTGAATAATTTCATAATAGAAAGCAAATAATCCATGAAATTGTAGAGTCACATGAAAAGAGATCACAAAGTTTTACAAAACACAATTAAACACAAAATGGATATACAATTGAATGAAAAGCCAAAATTGGTAACAACACTATTTAAACACAACAAACAAATCTCCGATAACGACAAGTGCACCAGTTGCAACGTAGCAAGTGAGAAATACCGTTCTCTCCCAAGGAACTTGTGCAACATTCGACAACTCTTGCATCCTAACTCAATTAAATCATAAAATTCACAAAAACACAAGAAACTCTTTTTGGTATTTTCATCAAATAGTTATTGGTGTTTAAGGAAATGTAACATAGATTATTTACAAATTGTTAAGGCTAAAGTTCATCCACTTCACTTTCATACATTCACAAACATCTCAATTCCATAATCAACTCAAAATTAACTCACAAACATACTCAAATCCTATCCCTAGTGACTTTCAGCTTATGATAACTCATCAAATTCCAATTCCTTGAATCATCAACAAGCAATCATGTATTAAGCTCAAGAGTCTTAAGATTACTAATAAATCATGTTTTATTCCTAGATACAAACATCCATTAGGAATTCAATTTCAAGTTCTAGGTTCAAGTCATATTTCCCAATACATCAAGAACCACAAATTAAGTCATGGGTGATCAAGCCACAACAAGAATTAAGCATAGAAATCAAATACTAACTTTGAAATGGAAAAACATATGCATTAACATCACAAAATACATAAGATTCAGTTTATTACATCTAATCTCAAAAAATAAGAATAGCCCTCCATGGTGGAGAACTTAGGACTCTACAAATTAAAGAGATTAGGAAGGAATTGAAACCAAAGAGAGATGCACGCCTTTTCCCAACGTTCTTGGCAGCTGTTTAATGCTCTAATTGTGCCTCCCTTTCACATCTACACCTTCAATTCATGATCCATCTTCCTCCTCAACTCCAAAAGGAAAAACACTACCATGGATGAAGGAGGAAACCTAAGGAGCGGAGGGAGACCTTCCTAACACTCCAAACAACCTTCAAGAGTCTCTCTCAAGCACCCTAGGTGATTTTATTCGTGTAAGAACGAGGAATTATAAAAAGCCTTGTGAAAACATGATTGAATACCCACTTTCACGTATCAGGGCTGACAGACTCGTCCAACGACTTTATTCTCGCCCAACGAGGCCTAAAAATGATGTTCCATGACTTGTAACTTGTTGGGCGAGCCAAATTTTTGCCTAATGACTTGAATACTGCAACTTTAACTGTCATTTTCGCCTAGCGAGTAGCAACTTGCCCAGTGAGTCAGCCTGACATCCAATGGTCATTTTCTGGTTGTCTGAGGTGGCCCATGGCAGTATAACCCTGTAGGTGACCCTTTTCTTCATGTTTGCAGTCGTAGGTGTAATTCTAGAGCCTTTGGAGTGGGTATTTATCTAAAAATGATTCTTTCTTGTTCAATCATGCTTTTTTGAGTTACAACTTGTTTTCTTCCTCTATAATTGTTTTCAATTTTCTTATTTCACACACTCAAAGAGAGATTAAAGATAAAACAATCATATAGTATAACTAAAACATAAAAGTACACTAAACTTAGGGACAAAACAAAGTAAAAGTTATAAAAGAGTTTATTTATTCATGAAAGTATACACATAAAAACAGGTAAAATTAACCAATATCACAAGTAATTAAGTATTTCAAAATAGATAAATACACTTGTAAAGTTTTACTTTTATAAAATTTAAAAAGATTGTTTTTAGTTTTTATAAAATGTATGAATTTTTTCTTTTATTTGTATTTTCTAAACTTTTAAATGATTACTTTTGGTAACATTGAATTTAAGATGTATAAATAATCACTATTTTATAAATTTTAAGAATTTTTTTAGGTACACAACCTAATATTGTATCAGAACATTAATTAACGTCATATAATATTAAAGATAAAAATTGTAATTTTTAAGAGTTAAATATGTTTTTGGTCCCTTAACTTTTAGTGAAAATGGAATTAGTCCCTCTTCAAAACTTTGGCCTAATTTAGTCCCCCAACTTCATAAATGTATGAATTTAGTCCTTTTAACCAAATTTTGTTAACTTTATTTGACGCTTCAAACGCGTTTATCAGTTGACATTGAAGCAAATATGTGTCAAATAGTGTAAACAATCCAAATATTATTATGAAACGTGCTTGAAATATCAAATAAATTTAACAAAATTTAGTTAAAAGGACTAAATTCATACATTTTTAAAGTTGGAGGACTAAATTAGGCCAAAGTTTTGAAAATGAACTAATTTCAATTTTCACTAAAAATTAAGGGATGGAAAAACATATTTAACCCAATTTTTAATTAATAAAAACTAAAAAGAAAATGAAATGTTTGGAGAATAGAATCAAAACTCGTGTCTTAAAAACCTAAATGAGGCATGGACACCTTTGATCCAACGGTTACAAATCAATAACTGCGCAAATGGATATTTACACCAACAGTAGGCAACCCATTTGGAAGAGGGTTGTAAATTGGTCAGCATATACATTTACAGGCGAACCAAACGAGTGTTTCAAGCAGCAGCGCGTGTGAGCCGTCTCCGAACCCTGTTCCACACCGTTCCAACGAACGAATTGTGAGTCTCAATCTGAGGTATTTTCTCCTCTTTCTTCCTTATTTTCTCTCCTGCATCCTAATTCCATTCATTTCCACTCACTGTGTGCACTTTATCCTTCGCAATTAGCCTCTTCCCCGTTCAAATCCCTTTTCTCTTTCTTTGCAAAATAGTTTTCGCGCTTTTTTCCCCACACCGCTCACCAACTAAACCCTAGTTACTCAATTGCATAAACCTTTTTGTATTGGCAACTATGTATTTCAACAAGTTACTGATGCTTTCAGATTTCCTCGTGGTTTAGTTTGCACACGCTGCTGTTTGGTTTTGTATGCTTAATATGCTTCACGTTTGACGTTGGATTGTATGTATACATTATTTTTCCAGCTTTGAAAAAATTTCTGTAAAATTTTGTTTCTTATTTGATTTGTGCTTCCGCTCTAGATTTATTTTATTTGTGCGTGTACTATCAGAAACTGTGTGCTGTTTGGAGGTTGATATTACTATCAGTTATGTATTGTTATTTAGGAATATTTGCTTTGGAAGTTACTGTTTATTGCCAATAAGTTGTTGATTTGTTCTATTTGATAGGTATGGGAAAAAGGTTCTGCGGACCGAACAAAACCTTGGATTTGAACTGCATACAATCAAACTATTTAGAACCAGTTGCTGTTTGTTTGTTATGTGTGCAATCCAATGTTTTTTTTTGCTTCCAAGAACCAAACCAAACTGTTTGTTAGGAGAAGTTTGAAAAGTTAGAACTTTAATCTTTCCATAAGTGGTTGTGCTAAAGCTCCAATGATTGTGGTACACAACCTACAATGGCCTGTTTCAACTTCCTTTCTCAATCTTTGGGTTTTGTTCCCCAATTGCATTCTTCCTGTTTACGAATTGGCTAATGGTTTTTATTTTTTTCTTAAATTGGTACCTTCATGAAAGCAAGCTGAAAGTGTTTTTGATATTGTGCGTAACTGCAATCTGTGGCAAGTCATAGCGGGCTGTAGGAGTTCAAGGGTTTGAATTAAGATAGAGAATCGTCAACTCAAGATTTAGATGATGCCGTTTCAGTGTCTAATCTGCTATAATTGTTATATTATAACATCAGTGCTGAGGTGGAAGAGAAATAAACACATGAAAGGAAAACAGAGTCTGTCATAAAGATATCGTTAAACAATTTGTGATGCGAGTTTGATTGTAAAGTACACATAACTGAAATAAACAAATCCTTCACACAATTCACGTTTTTTTCCTTGCAAGACAACGACAATTATTATTTGGTCATATATCCAGTTCATTTCAGCTTAATTTAGCCGCTACCTAAAACATACATGCGCTCAACCCCACCTCTCCCCCCCACCACACTCACACACACACACACACACTGTTCTTTGATATACAATTTCCTCCAAAAGAACAGTTTACTTTCGTTTATCAAGACAGACAATTACCTACTCTTCTATGAAGAACATTTTTTCTTATACTTCGTATTTATATTTAAGATCAAGTGATCAACTGAAAGGTAAGTCCCCCCTTAGCTGCACTTTCGTGTAAATTGACATCTGATCATCAGAATTTATTGTATGCTTAGTGGATTACTTTCTTTGCTTTAATAAATGTTGGCTTATAATTTTTAACTTTCACATTTGTTTTTGGTGTTTTCGTGTTTTTGAGGGTTGGGGGGGACTCTTGGAGATTTATTTCTCATCATGCTTTTAATTGCAACTGTAGATGAAGACCTGTGGAATTAACTTTAATGTAACTTATTTTGGGATCTTACATTTGATTCTTCTTTTTCTGTTTCTAGTGAGGTTTTGGAAATTTAACCCTTTCAATTCTGGGCGAAGTTCAACATGCAAGTTTTTCCAAGTGAAGGTGAAAGCGCTCTGTCAGTTGTTGGTCCAAGGCCAATGGAATGGTCTACTGTTCCATATAATGCCCCTCAAGCTCCTGGGCCAAATGGAAAGCAGCGGACCTCAAGTTTGGAATCACCAATCATGTTGCTGGCAGGTCACCAGAGTGCTATATATACCATGAAGTTCAATCCTGCAGGATCAGTTGTTGCATCTGGATCTCATGACAGGGAAATTTTCCTCTGGAATGTGCATGGAGATTGCAAGAACTTCATGGTTCTGAAAGGTCACAAGAATGCAGTTTTAGATCTTCACTGGACTACTGATGGGACACAGATAATTTCTGCCAGCCCTGATAAAACAGTGAGGGCGTGGGATGTGGAAACAGGAAAACAAATAAAAAAAATGGTAGAACATCTCTCATACGTTAATGCATGTTGTCCTTCTCGAAGGGGACCACCTCTTGTTGTTAGTGGCTCCGATGATGGAACTGCTAAATTATGGGATATGCGTCAAAGGGGTTCCATCCAAACATTCCCGGATAAATACCAGATTACTGCTGTTGGCTTCTCTGATGCATCAGATAAGATCTTCACCGGTGGTATTGATAATGATGTCAAGATTTGGGATTTGCGTAAAGGTGAAGTTACCATGACATTGCAAGGTCATCAAGATATGATTACTGGTATGCAGTTGAGTCCTGATGGGTCGTACCTTCTTACAAATGGCATGGATTGCAAGCTTTGCATTTGGGACATGCGCCCATATGCTCCACAAAATCGCTGTGTGAAGGTGTTGGAAGGGCACCAACACAACTTTGAGAAGAACTTGTTGAAGTGTGGTTGGTCTCCTGATGGAAGCAAGGTAACGGCTGGTAGTTCTGATCGAATGGTTTACATCTGGGATACCACTTCTCGTCGCATCTTGTATAAGCTTCCTGGTCACAATGGGTCTGTTAATGAGTGTGTTTTTCATCCCAATGAGCCTATTATTGGATCTTGCGGGAGTGACAAGCAGATTTATCTGGGGGAGATATGAAGCCCAACGTTTAGGAACTTGCCAGATGAAATGAGCATGCTAGTGCCTTTGACAAACTTTAGGGAGTGGTAAACTCTAGAAATCCTGAATTCTTTCTGTTGTTTCCTGATCCATGAATTCAGTGACTGTATAATGTTCCGCCAAAAGCATTATATCTATTTTCTTTACTAATTGATGTAATTTGAGATTTGACGTGGGTGAGAATGGCTCCACTCTTTCATATTGAACTTCGTGTCATTTTGCTTAGGAGGGGTTTTCTGAAAGCTTTATTCCTGAAGAATTTGATTAATTTTTAAAATGAGAAATGTTTGTAATTCATCCTTGGTTTATGTATTTCTTAAAAGAATTATTACTAATTAGGTATATTTCACGTAGATCTTGTTAAATGATTTGTCATATTCTTGATTTATAATTTTAGTGAAATTCATTTATAAACAGATAGGGTGTCCAAGGTCTAATCCATTAGGGATGACAAATGAAAGAACTTGTTCTCGTGGTTATCATCGAAAGTCACTCGGATTTTAATGGTGAACTTTTGCTTTGATCGGGCATTGGATAATTCTCAGTCTTCTTACCTATTGTTGTCTTCATATAAGTCTCATTTTTAAATTATTAAAAACTTTTAATTTATTAGGTAATGTAAAAAAAATTATATAAACTTTTATTTGATTTTTCATTTTGTAATTTATTTTTTGGACACATTTGATCTTTTTTTCCACGCTTTTCTATAATTATATAATCTTTATTGGTTTGTTATTTGAAATTCTTTTATATTTGTACAATTTTATTTTATTTTTATAGATATTTGATATTTGAAAAAAAATGTATTTTCTTTATTATTTTTGGAAAAATGAATTAAATGGTCCTACATCGCATTTATTGTTGTCACAGATCAGGTCAGGTTGAACCAAAGATCAAGACTGGTTAGGATGGGTCAAAAGTTGAGACGTGGAATTCGGACTAAAGGTCGAGACTGTTTAAGCCAAAGACAGAGATGAATCATCCCAAGCTAAAGATTATGATGGATCGACCAACTCAAAGACAGATTGACCTAAATTGGAGGTCAAGATTGATCGCCCTAGAACGAAGGTCAAGATGGATTATCCTGGACCGATGGTCAAGACGGATTGTCTTATATCGAAGGTCAAGATGGATCAACTCGAGTCGAAGGTTGTCTTAGATCGACCCTTATTGATGTTCAAGACGGGTCAACCTAAATTGAAGGTCGAGATGAGTTTGTTGGATATGGGTCGAAATGGGTTTATACTTTTACTTGTTTGAGAGTCTCTAAAGCTGCAGTTCAATTTGGTTGTTGTTGACTCAACCAACCTTTAATTGAGGTTGACTCAGTTGAATTCGATCTGAATCGACTCGATTGAGTTTTGCCTGTGGTGGTCCCTGTCGATTTTTGGCGATGACCATTCCGACTGAATTCAGTAAATTTTTGATTGGGATTAACTTGTCCACTTTTGTTGAACTTCAGTCAAGACCGACTCAATCGAGTTTTTGCTATGGATCTCCTAATCGAATTTGGCCAAATTCTGCTTGGCTCTTGTCAATATTTTCACATATTTGGTCGTCTTAAGCTTTGGCTTAACTTGAATAGTCTTAATTGTTGGTGTTGGTCTGACACGATTCATTTCAACCTTTGGCTTGATCAGGCCTTCTTGGATTTTAAATGCCCATGTTGGTCTGTCTTCGTAAGATCCAGGAAAATTAGATATCTAGAAAATGTAGTATTTATGAGAGTCGTTATTTAAAATAAAAAAAGATCATTATTATAGAAGTGAAGGGTAACATAATTGGTTAGAGCTCCTTGTTATGGATTAGTGATCACGTGTTTTATTCTTGTTGTGTGTATAATATATGTTTATTTCTTTTATTATTTGTTTTATGTGCAAGTGTGGTGTGTATGAATATTTATAATAATTGTTGTACTTTCTTAAAGTATGAATGTATTGTTGTGTTCGTTTAACTATAATTTTAAGAATTTTTCTTAGGTCTTATTATAAGAAAACATAAGAAGAAGATACCTTTTGTAAGTACATTTTCGGGGATGAAAAATGTTTTTGATGGAGAAATGTGCTATTCTAGAAATTTTAATAATTAGGAAAAATATGCAAATGTGGTTAACTATTTTAAATAAAAGATAAAATAGTTTGTTATTTTTATTTAAAGGGTTTATTTTATTTAAATAAAATAAGATTTGGAAAAATTTATTGAATTAGAAAAATTATTATTAAATATTGTTAGACATTTTAAAAGATATTCTTAGATATTATTATATATTATATACATGTATAAATTAAAAGATATTATTAGATATAATTAGATATTATTATTAGATAATAAAAATAAAATAAAATGTATTATTTATGGACTTATCATAATCAATTAGAATAAAAATATTAAGATAAAATATCTTATCTAGGGACTTATCATAAATAATTAAGTTAAAGATATTTTTATTTTTTTATACTATGAAAATAATAGGCTTTTATAAATATTTTGAAAATAAACCCAATTGGCTTAGGTATGCCATAGATTATTATTAGATATCTAAGATACACATCATATTTTTATAATATCTTTATCTTTTATCTTTAGTTAGTTTGTTATTACTCTTTATTAACATTTTGGATTTAGCGATATTTTTTCTATAACAAAAAGAGTACCTTGTGTGCATATTCAACATAAGGACCAGTTTATATTCTACGATGACAAAGATGTAGTTTTTTTCAAAATAGGTAACCCGGTCCTTAGGTTGTAACCTGTAACCTGTAATTTGTAACCTCTAACATGTAACCTGCAACCATTAACATGTGACTTGTAACCTGCAACCTGTAACCTGTAACGTTCAACCTACAACTTGTGAATTGCAACCTGTAACCTATAACCTTTATCCTGTAACATGTAACCTGTAACCTCTAACATCTAACCTGAACCTGTAACCTATAACTTGTAATAGGCAACCTGTAACTTACAACATGTAACTTGTAACCTGTAACCTCTAACATGCAACTTGAATCCTACAACATGTAATATGTAACTTGCAACCTGCAACCTGTAACATGTATCATGTAACCTGTAATCTGTAACGTGTAAATTGTAACTTGTAACCTGTAACGTGTAACTTGTAACATGTAACATGCAACTTGTAACCTATAACCTGCAACCCTCAACTTGTAACATGTAACTTGTAACCTCCAACCTGTAACCTGTAACCTATAACCTGTAATCCTTAACTTGTAACATGTAACCTATACCCTATAACCTGTAACTTGTAACATGTAACTTGTAACCTGCAACTTGTAACCTATAACCTGTAACTTGCAACTTGTAACGTGCAATATGCAGCATTTAACTCGCAACCTCCAACCTGCAACCTTAAACCTGTAACGTGTAACTTGCAACATGTAACCTGTAACATTCAACCTGTACCCTGTAACCTATAACCTGTAACCTGTAACTTGTAACATGTAACCTGTAACCTATAACCTATAACCTGCAACCTGTAACTAGTACCCTATAACTTGAAACCTGTAACCTGTAACTTGCAACCTGTAATCTAAAACATGTAACTTCCAACCTCCAACATTTAACCTGTAACCTATAACGTGTAACCAGCAACATGTAACATGCAACCTGTAACCTGTAACCTTTAACCTGCAACCTGTAACCTGTAACCTGTAACCTTTAACTTGTAACCTGTAACCTGTAACCTGTAACCTGTAACCTCTAACCTGTTACCTATAACCTATAACCTGTAACTTGAAACTTGTAACTTGCAACCTGTAACCTCTAACCAGTAAACTGTAACGTATAACCTGCAACCTATAACTTGTAACTTGTAACCTACAACCTATAACCTGCAACCTGTAACCTTTAACCTGTAACATGTACATTGTAACATGTAACCTCTAACTTGTAACCTCTATCCTGTAACCTGCAACCTCTAACCTGTAACCTGTAACATGTAACCTGTAACCTGTAACAAATAACCTATAACCTGTAATCTGTAATCTGTAACTTGCAACCTACAACCTGCAACCTGTAACATGTAACCTGTAACTTGTAACCTGTAACCTGTAACATCTAACATGTAAGCTGTAACCTGTAACTTGTAACCATTAACCTGTAACCTGTAACCTGTAACATGTGACCAGTAACATGCAACCTACAACATGAAACTTGTAACACATAACCTGATACCTGCAACCTGTATCTTCTAACATGTGACCTGTAACCTACAAGTGGCAAGATGCGATGTAACCTGTAACTTGTAACCTGCAACTTGTAACCTGCAACTTAAATGCTGCAATTGGTAACCTGCAATATGTAATATAATATGTAACTTGTAACCTCTAACCTATAACCTCTAACATGTAACTTGTAACCAGCAACCTCTAACCTGTAACCTATAACCTGTAACCTGTAACCATTAACCTGTAGCCTGTAACCTGTAACATGTAACTTATAACATGTAACCTACAACATGTAACTTGTAACACGTAACCTGATACCTGCAACCTGTATCCTGTAACATGTAACCTGTAACCTGTAACCTGTAACCTGTAAGTGGCAAGATACGATGTAACCTCTAACTTACAACTTGTAACTTTTAACCTGTAACCTTGAACTTGTAACCTTCAACTTAAATGCTGCAATCGGTAA
Organism: Vigna mungo; assembly: GCA_036885675.1. Lineage (NCBI taxonomy): Eukaryota > Viridiplantae > Streptophyta > Magnoliopsida > Fabales > Fabaceae > Vigna > Vigna mungo. Next base: position 30,603,547 of record CP144695.1, on the reverse strand, counting down.
CCTGCAACATGTAATATAATATCTAACCTGTAACCTCTAACCTGTAACTTGTAACCAACAACCTCTAACCTATAACCTGTAACCTGTTACCTGTAACCTGTCACCTGTGACCTGTAACTTGTAACCTGTGACCTGTAACATGTAACTTGTAACTTCTACCTTGTTACCTGTAACTTGTAACCTATAACCTGTAACTTGAAACCTATAACCTGTAACCTTTAACCTGTTACCTGCAATCTCTAACATCTAACGTATAACCTATAACATGCAACTTCCAACCTGCATTATATCACATGTAACCTCCAATATGTAACCTGTAAACTGCAACCTGTAACCTATAACCTATAACCTGTAACATGCAACCTGCAACCTGCAACCTATAAGTTGCAACCTTTAAACTATAACCCACAACCTGTAACCTGCAACTTGCAACCCGTAACCCTAAACCTGTAACTTGTAACCTGTAACCTATAACTTGTAACCTCTAACCTGTAACCTATAACCTGTAACCTGTAACATGTAACCTCCAACCTATAAACTGTAAGTTGTAAGCTGTAACCTATAACCTGTAACTTGTAAACCGTAAGTTGTAAGCTGTAACCTGTAACCTATAACCTTTAACCTGCAACAGGCAACAGGCAACTTGCAACCTGTAACTTGTAACCTGTAACATGTAACTTGCAACCTCCAAGTTTTAACCTACAACCTGTAAGGAGTAACATGCAATCTGTAACCTGCAACCTGTAACCTGCAACCTATAACTTGTAACTTGTAACCTTTAACCTGTTACCTGTAACCTATAACCTGTAACATCTATCCTGTAACCTGTAACCTATAACTTGTAACATGCAACCTATAACAAATAACTAGTATCCTGTAACTTGCAACTTGCAACCTCCAATCTGCAACCTATAACTTGCAACCTGTAACATGTAACTTGTAACTTACAACCTGTAACCTCTAACCTGCAACCTGTAACCTGTAACCTGTAACTTGTAACCTGTAACCTGTAACCTGTAACTTGTAACCTGTAAAATGTAACCTGTAACATGTAAATTGTAACTTGTAACCTTTAACGTGTAACCTATAACATGTAACATCCAACCTGTAACCTGTAACCTATAACCTGTAACTCTAAACTTGTAACATGTAACTTGTAACCTCCAACCTGTAACCCGTAACATGTAACCTATAACCTGTAATCCTTTACTTGTAACATGTAACCTGTACCCTGTAACCTGTAACCTGTAACCTGTAACCAGTAACCTGTAACCAGTAACCTGTAACCAGTAACCTGTAACTTGTAACTTGTAACTTGTAACTGCTAACCTGGAACTTGTAACATGTAACCTGTAACTTGCAACTTGTAACGTGCATTCTGCAACATTTAACTTGCAACCTCTAACCTGTTACCTGCAACCTCAAACTCTTAACATGTAACGTGTAACCTGCAACCGATAACCTTTAACATGCAACATGTACCCTGTAACCCGTAACCTGTAACATGTAACCTGTAACCTGTACCATGTAACTTTTAACCTACAGCCTGTAACTTGTACCCTGTAACCTTTAACCTGTAACTTGCAAATTGCTATCTGCAATCTATAACATGTAACTTGCAACCTCCCACCTTTAACCTCTAACCTATAACGTGTAAAATGCAATCTCTAATATGCAACGTATAACCTGTAACCTGCAACATGTAACCTATAACCTGTAACGTGTAAACTGTAACCTGTAACATGTAAATTGTAACTTGTAACCTGTCACCTGTAACATGTTACCTGTAAGCTGTAACCTGTAACCTGTAACCTATGACCTGTAACCTGCATCCTGTAACAGGTAACATACAACCTACAACCTGTAACCTACAACCTGTAACCCGAAACCTGTAGCCTGTAACATGTAACATGTAACTTGCAATCCGCAACATCTAACTTGCAACCTCCAACTTATAACCTGTAACATGTAACCTGTATCCTCTAACCTGCAACCTGGAACTTGTAACCTGCAACCTGTAACCTGAACCTGTAACTTCTAACATATAACTTGCAACCTGTAACACGTAACAAGTATCCTGTAATGAACAACCTGTAACATGTAACCTGTAACCTATAACCTGTAACCTGTAACATGTAACCTGTAACCTGTAACCTCTAACCTATAACCTATAACCTGTAACATGTAACCTATAACTTGTAACCTGTAACTTGTAACCTGTAACCTGCAACCAGTAAATTGTAACGTGTAACCTGCAACCTGGAACCTGTAACTTGTAACCTGCAACCTGTAACCTATAACATGTAACTTGTAACATCTAACCTGTAATCTACAACCTATAACTAGACCCGTCAAAATGGGTCACAACCCGCGAGCCAACCCGGCTCACCACGGGTTCGGGCCGGGTTGGGTTTGAAAAAATTGAATTTTTTTATGCGGGTCAGATTTCAACCCGGCTCACTTACACCCGGCACATGCGGGTTGAACCCGTGGGGGGCCGGGTTGGCCAGCCAACCCACCTACCTAATTTTATTTTTTTAATTTATTATTTTATTTATGAAACCCTAAAAAATAAAATACTCTATTCATTCACTGTATACCAAAAAAGTAACCTCTGCTCTCACAAATCACTCTCACGGAACTTGTTCTTATTTATGTTGCTATCACTCTCACTTCTTCAGTGAAATTCTTCAAGGAGCAGGTTTTTTGTATGTTTTTTGTGTTTGTTTTTGGATGACATTTGGATTATATTGTACTTTTTATTATTATTTTGAATTGTCTTCAGTTTAAGATCATTTTTTGGAAGTGAAATTTGTTTAAATTTGAATATAAAAGTTTGTAATTTTTTTATTTAAAAAAAATTGTAATTAAATGGGCTAGTGACCAAACCGTTTACCTACCAATCCGTGGTGGGTCGAGCCGAGTACAAATTTTTCTGGCTCGCTAATAAATGAGCCGGGTTGGGTTGGCTCACTACGTGACCAACCCGTGGTGGGCCAGGTCGGGTCGAGTCGGGTTACCCGTTTTGACAGCTCTACCTATAACCTATAACCAGTAACTTACAACCTGTAACTTGTAACCTGTAACATGTAACATGTAACCTGTAACCTGTGACATATAACCTGTAACCTGGAACCTGTAACCTCTAACCTCTAACCTGTAACATGTAACCTGTAACCTACAACCTGTAACTTGTAACTTGTAACCTGTATACTATAACCTGCAACTTGCATCCTACAACCTACAAAATGTAACTTGCAACCTCCAACCAGTAACCTGCAACCTGTAACCTGTAACATGTAACATGTAACATGTAACCTGTAACCTATAACTTGTAACCTGTAACCCGCAACTAACAACCTGCAATCTGCAACATGTAACCTGCAACCTCCAACTTATAACCTCCAACCTCTAACCTGTAACCTACAACCTCTAACCTGTAACCTGCACCCTGGAACTTGTAACCTGCAATCCATAACCTGTAACCTGTAACCTCTAACATGTAACCTGTAACCTATAACCTGTAACCTGTAACCTATAACGTGTAACGTGTAACCTACAACCTGTAACTTGTAACATGCAACTTGTACCTTGTAACGTGTAACTTATAACCTGTAACCTATAACTTGTAACATTTAACCTGTAACCTAGCCCCTATAACTTGTACCGTGTAACCTGTAACCTGCAACTTGCAACCTGTAATCTATAACATGTAACTTGCAAACTCCCACCTTTAACCTGTAACCTATAACATGTAACCTGCAATCTGTAACCTACACCCTGCAACCTGTAACCTGCAACCTACAACCTGTAACTTGTAACCTGTAACGTGTAAGCTGTAACCTGTCACCTGTAACCTGTAACATGCAACTTGTAACATGCAACCTGTAACCTGTAACTTGTAACCTGTAACCTCTAACTTGCATCATGTAACCTGTAACCTGCAACCTGTAACCTATAACATGTAACCTGTAATCTGTCACGTGTAACCTGTAACCTGTAACATCTAACCTGTAACCTCTAACTAGTAACCTCTAACCTGTAAACCTACAACCTATACCTTGTAACTTGCAACCTGTAACCTCTAACTTGTAACCTCTAACCTATAACTTCCAACTGGCAATCTGCAACATGTAACTTGCAACCTCCAACCTATAACCTGCAACCTGTAACACGTAACTTGTAACCTACGACATGTAACCTGCAATATGTAACCTGTAACCTGTATCCTGTAACCTGTATCCTGTAACCTGTAACCTGTATCCTGTAACCTGTAACCAATAACCATTAAACTGTAACCATTAACCTGTAACCTGTAACATATAACCTCCGACTTGTAACCTGCAACTTGTAACCTATAACCTGTAAATTGTAAATTGTAACCTCTAACCTGTAACCTGAAATTGTAAATTGTAACCTGTAACCTGTAACCTGTAACTGGCAACTTGCAACCTGTAATCTATAACTTGTAACTTGTAACCTCCAACCTTTAACCTGTAATTAACCTATAACCTGCAATCTATAACCTGAAACCTAAAACTTGTAACTTGCAACCTGTAACCTGTAACATGTAACCTGTAACCTGTATCTTCTAACCTTTAACCTGTAACCTGTAACAGCTAACCTGTAACCTGCAACCTACAACCTGTAACCTGTAACCTACAACATGTAACTTGTAACACGTAACCTGATACCTAGAACCTTTATCCTCTAAAATTTAACCTGTAACCTAAAAGTGGCAAGATGCGAAGTAACCTGTAACTTGCAACTTGTAACTTGCAACCTAAATACTGCAATCAATAACCTGCAATATGTAATATAATATGTAACCTGTAACCTCTAACCTGTAACTTGTAACCAACAACCTCTAACCTGTAACCTGTAACCTTTAACCTGTTACCTGTTACCTGTAACCTGTAACCTATAACTTGTAACTTGTAACAAGAAAAGTGTAACTTCTACCTTGTAACCTGTAACTTGTAACCTATAACCTGTAACATGTAACTTGTAACCAATAACCTTTAACCTGTAACTTGTAACCTATAACCTGTAACCTGTAACTTGTAACTTGCAGGTGACAGGTTACTGGGTCCAAGTTACAGGTTGTAGGTTACAGGTTACATGTTACAAATTACAGGTTACGGGTTACAGGTTACACGTTACATGGTGCAGGTTGCATGTTAAAAGTTACAGGTTGTAGGTTACACGTTACACCTTACAAGTTACAGGTTACAGGTTACATGTTAGAGGTTACAGGATACAGGTTATAGATTGCAGGTTATAGGTTCTAGGTTGCAGGTTTTAGGTTCCAGGTTTCAGGTTAGAGGTTGAAGGTTACAGGTTACAAGTTGGAGGTTGCAAGTTACATGTTGCAGATTGCGGGTTAAAGGTTACAAATTACAAGTTCAGGGTTACAGGTTACAGGTTGCAGGTTGTAGGATGCAAGTTACATGTTACAGGTTGTAGGATGAAAGTTGTAGGTTATAGGTTACAGGTTACAAGTTACAAGTTACAGGTTGTAGGTTACAGGTTACATGTTAGAGGTTACAGGTTACAGGTTACATGTTAGAGGTTACAGGTTACAGGTTATAGATTGCAAGTTATAGGTTCTAAGTTGCAGGTTTCAGGTTGCAGGTTGCAGGTTAGAGGTTGCAGGTTAGAGGTTGTACGTTACAGGTTACAAGTTGGAGGTTGCAAGTTATATGTTGGAGATTGCGGGTTAAAGGTTACAAGTTACAGGTTCAGGGTTACAGGTTACAGGTTGCAGGTTGTAGGATGCAAGTTACATGTTGCAGGTTGTAGGATTCAAGTTGTAGGTTATAGGTTACAGGTTACAAGTTACAAGTTACAGGTTGTAAGTTACAGGTTACATGTTACAGGTTAGAGGTTACAGGTTACAGGTTACAGGTTACATGTTACAGGTTACAGGTTACATGTTACAGGTTACAAGTTACATGTTATATAGGTTATAGGTTATAGGTTACATGTTACAGGTTATAGCTTACATGTTGCAGGTTACAGGTTATAGGTTACAAGTTACAGGTTGCAGGTTATAGGTTACATGTTACAGGTTATAGGTTAGAGCTTACAGGTTGCACGTTACAGGTTACAGGTTACAAGTTGCAGGTTACAAGTTGCAGGTTATAAGTTACAAGTTACATGTGGCATGTTACAGGTTAAAGGTTACAAATTACATGTGGCATGTTACAGGTTACAGGTTACAAGTTGTAGGTTACATGTTACAGGTTACATGTTAGAGGTTAGAGGTTCAGGTTACAGGTTGCAGGTTAGAGTATGCATGTTACATGTTATAGGTTGTAAGTTGGAGGTAACAATTGCAGATTTCAGGTTGAGAGTTGCATATTGCAGGTTACAGGTTACAGGTTACATGTTGCAGGTTACATGTTATAGGTTATAGGTTACAGGTTGTAGGATACAAGTTATAGGTTTTAGGTTACATGTTACAGGATGCAGGTTATAGGTCACAGGTTTCAGGTTACAGGTTACAACTCACAGGTAACAGGTTACAGGTTATAGTTTATAGGTTACAGGTTGCGGGTTATAGGTTAGAGGTTACAAGTTACAGGTTACAGGTTAGATGTTACAGGTTACAGGTTACAAGTTACAGGTTACAGGTTATATGTTACAGGTTATAGGTTACAAGTTATAGGTTACAGGTTACAGGTTACAGGTTGCAGGTTACAAGTTACATGTTACAGGTTAAAGGTTGGAGGATGCAAGATACATGGTGCAGGTTATAGGATGCAAGTTGCACGTTACAGGTTAGAAGTTACACGTTACAAGTTACATGTTGTAGGTTACACGTTACAGGTTAAAGGTTAGATGTTATAGGTTACAGGTTACCGGTTACAGGTTACAGGTTGTAGGTTACATGTTATAGGTAAAAGGTTGCAGGTTACAGGTTTTATGTTACAGGTTATAAGTTACAAGTTACATGTTGCAGATTACAGGTTGTAGGTTACAAGTTACAGGTTACAGGTTGCGGGTTATACGTTACATGTTTCTGGTTGCAGGTTACAGGTTACATGTTGCAGGTTAAAGGTTAGAGGTTACAGGTTGCAGGTTATTGGTTTTATGTTATAGGTTACAGGTTACAAGTTACAGGTTGCAGGATATAGGTTGCAGGTTACAGGTTACAAGTTACAAGTTACAGGTTATAGGTTACAAGTTACATGTTAGAGGTTACAAGTTACAAGATACAGGTTACAAGTTACATGTTAATAGTTGTAGGTTACATGTTAAAGGTTACAGGTTACAGGTGGATGTTGCAAGTTATAGGTTAAGGGTTTGGAAGTACAGGATACACGTTACATGTTAAAATTGAAGGTTACAGGTTACAGGTTAAAGGTTAGATGTTAGAAGTTACAGGTGACATGTTACAGGTTAGAGGTTAAATGTTATAGGTTATAGATTACACATTACAGGTTACATGTTACGTGTTACAAGTTACAGGTTACAGGTTATAGGTTACTAGTTACAGGTTACAGGTTACATGTTAGAGGTTACAGGTTATAGGTTACGTGTATGTTGTAGGTTACAGGTTACAGGTTGCATGTTACAGGTTACAGATTATAGGATACAAGTTATAGGTTGCAGGTTACAGGTTGTAGGTTACAGGTTACAGGTTGGAGGTTAGAAGTTACATGTTACAGGATGCAGGTTACAGCTTAAAAGTTGCAAGTTATAGGTAACAGGTTATAGGTTACAGGTGACATGTTATAAGTTACAGGTTACAGGTTATAAGTTACAGGTTACAGGTTAAATATTACAGGTTACAGGTTACAATTTACAAGTTACAGGTTACAGGTTATAGTTTACAAGTTACAGGTTATAAGTTGCAGGTTGCAGGTTACAGATTACAGGTTACACGTTATAGGTTACAGGTTAATGGTTAGAGGTTGCAAGTTACATGTTATAAATTACAGGTTGCAAGTTGTAGGTTAGAGGTTACAGGTTACAGGGTACTGGTTAAAGGTTGTAGGTTACAGATTACATGTCACAGGTTACTGGTGATAGGTGATAGGTTACAGGTTACAGGTTATATGATACAAGTTGCATGTTACAGGTTACAGGTTGTAGGTTAGACGTTACAGGTTTAAGGTTGCAGGTTACAGGTTAAAGATTGGAGGTTTCTAGTTACATGTTATAGATTACATGTTGCAAGTTGCAGGTTATAGGTTAGAGGTTACAAGGTAGTAGTTACAAGTTGTAGGTTACAGGTTACATGTTACAGGTTATAGGAGAGAGGTTACAGGTTACATGATACAGGTTGCATGTTACAGGTTACAGGTTGTAGGTTACACGTTACAGGTTTAAGGTTGCAGGTTACAGGTTGGAGGTTGCAAGTTAAATGCTGCAGTTTGCACGTTACAAGTTGCAAGTTACAGGTTACAGGTTAGAAGTTACAGGTTACAGGTTACAGGGTACATGTTACAAGTTGAGGTACGGGTTATAGGTTATAGGTTAGAGGTTAGATGTTACAGGTTACAGGTTACATGTTACATGTTACATGTTACAGGTTACAGGTTACAGGTTATAGGTTACCTGTTACAGGTTACAGGTTACAAGTTAGAGGTCACAGGTTAGAGGTTACTGGTTAGAGGTTACGTGTTATAGGTTACATGTTGCAGGTTACAGATTATAGGATACAGGTTATAGGTTGCAGGTTACAGGTTGTAGGTTACAGGTTACAGGTTGGAGGTTACAAGTTACATGTTACAGGATGCAGGTTACAGCTTAAAAGTTGCAAGTTATAGGTAACAGGTTATAGGTTACAGGTGACAGGTTATAAGTTACAGGTTACAGGTTATAATTTACAGGTTACGGGTTAAAGATAACAGGTTACAGGTTACAATTTACAAGTTACAGGTTACAGGTTATAGTCTACAAGTTACATGTTATAGGTTGCAGGTTGCAGGTTACAGGTTGCAGGTTGCAGGTTACAAGTTGCAGGTTGCAGGTTACAGATTGCAGGTTACACGTTATAGGTTACAGGTTAAAGGTTAGAGGTTGCAAGTTACATGTTATAGATTACAGGTTGCAAGTTGTAGGTTAGAGGTTACAGGTTACAGGGTACTGGTTAAAGGTTGTAGGTTACATTTTACATGTCACAGGTTACAGGTGACACGTCACAGGTTACAGGTTACAGGTTACATGATACAGGTTGCATGTTACAGGTTATAGGTTGTAGGTTAGACGTTACAGGTTTAAGGTTGCAGGTTACAGGTTACAGGTTAAAGGTTGGAGGTTTCTAGTTACATGTTATAGATTACATGTTGCAAGTTGCAGGTTATAGGTTAGAGGTTACAAGGTACTAGTTACAAGTTGTAGGTTACAGGTTACATGTTACAGGTTATAGGTGAGAGGTTACAGGTTACATGATACAGGTTGCATGTTACAGGTTACAGGTTGCAGGTTACACGTTACAGGTTTAAGGTTGCAGGTTACAGGTTGGAGGTTGCAAGTTAAATGCTGCAATTTGCACGTTACAAGTTGCAAGTTACAGGTTACAGGTTAGAAGTTACAGGTTACAGGTTACAGGGTACATGTTACAAGTTGAGGTACGGGTTATAGGTTATAGGTTAGAGGTTAGATGTTACAGGTTACAGGTTACATGTTACAGGTTACAGGTTACAAGTTATAGGTTACCTGTTACAGGTTACAGGTTACAAGTTAGAGGTCACAGGTTAGAGGTTACTGGTTAGAGGTTACGTGTTACAGGTTACATGTTGCAGGTTGCAAGTTGCAGGTTACAGGTTTCAAGTTACAGGTTACAGGTTGCATGTTACAGGTTACAAATTATCGGATACAGGTTATAGGTTATAGGTTACAGGTTACAAGTTACAGGTTGTAGGTTACAAGTTACAGGTTGGAGGTTACAAGTTACATGTTACAAGATGCAGGTTACAGCTTACAGGTTGCAAGTTACAGGTAACAGGTTACAGGTTACAGCTTACAGGTTGCAAGTTACAGGTAACAGGTTACAGGTTACACGTGACAGGTTACAAGTTACAGGTTACAAGTTAAAGATAACATGTTACAGGTTATAGTTTAGAAGTTACCGGTTATAGTTTACAAGTTACAGGTTGCAGGTTTCAGGTTACAAGTTGTAGGTTGCAGGTTACAGATTGCAGGTTACACGTTATAGGTTACAAGTTAAAGGTTGGAGGTTGCAAGTTACATGTTATAGATTACAGGTTGCAAGTTGCAGGTTAGAGGTTACAGGTTACAGGGTACTGGTTACAGGTGACAGGTTACAGGTTACTTGATACAGGTTGCATGTTACAGGTTACAGGTTGCAGGTTACACGTTACAGGTTTAAGGTTGTAGGTTACAGGTTTAAGGTTGGAGGTTGCAAGTTACATGTTATAGATTACATGTTGCAAGTTGCAGGTTATAGGTTACAGGTTACAGGGTACTGGTTACAGGTTGTAGGTTACAGGTTACAGGTGACAGGTTACAGGTTACATGATACAGGTTGCATGTTACAAGTTACAGATTATATGTTACAGGTTTAAGGTTGCAGGTTCTAGGTTCCAGGTTACAGGTTGGAGGTTGCAAGTTAAATGTTGTTGTTTGCACGTTACAAGTTGCAAGTTAGAGGTTACAGGTTAGAAGTTACAGGTTACAGGGTACATGTTACAAGTTGAGGTACAGGTTATAGGTTACAGGTTTCCGTTTATAGGTTCCATGTTACAAGTTGAGGGTTACAGGTCATAGGTTACAGGTTACAGGTTACATGTTACATGTTACAGGTTACACGTTACAGGTTATACGTATAATTTACATGTTACAGGTTACATGTTACAGGTTATAGGTTACAAGTTACAGGTTACAGGTTACAAGTTACAGGTTACAGGTTACAAGTTACAGGTTACAGGTTGCAGGTTACATGTTACAGGTAGCAGGTTACAAGTTACATGTTATAGGTTGTATGTTACATGTTGGAGGTTGCAAGTTACATGTTGTAGGATGCAAGTTGCAGGTTAGAGGTTATAGGTTATAGGTTATAGGTTATAGGTTATAGGTTAGAGGTTACATGTTACAGGTTGCAAGTTACAGGGTAAAGTAGAAAAAGTATCATCATGATTTAATCTAAAAATTTGTATGTAACCTTTGGCCACAACGGATATTTGAGGCAATCAATAGTTCCACCAGGATCAACTTTAATAGAAACAAACCCATTTGGAACAAACAACAAATTTTCTATACGGTAATGGGACACATTCCCAAGTTTCACTTTATAAACAACACTTAGTTCATCTAGTTTGGCTTGACGCCAACTAGGATGGGCTAAGACATCAATAACAAATTTTGGAGTGGTCATAGAAGAAATAAATGAAATGTAGGTATAAAAAGGTGAAGACAATCAATTGTAAATTAAAACAATATAATGTGGAAATGGATTATAGGTAGAATGAATACCTTGTCAAAAGGCAATTGGAAGGACATACTTAATTGTTAGAGCTGAATGAGACAAAATAATTAGTACTTAAATTAAGTCACTTGGTGATTGTTAAAAAGCACCAGGTTGATTAGGCATAATTGTAAGAGCACAAATAACAAAAATATTGCCTATATTAGGAATATTAGTTGTATTAGAGAAAAACATATAAGAAGAAAAATGATCGTTAAAATAACATAAAGACTTATTGAAATTGACATTTGCAACAAAAAAAAAGTTAAGAGAAGAAAAAAAAAACACTTGTATCAGTTTTTGTAATCTAGTAAAGCTTAAGATAATACATTTGTGTGATGGAAGATAAAATACCATGACTAAAATTATGAATAAAATATATAAACTAAAAAACTTTTAAAGATAAAAAAAAATGAAGAAGTTTATGAGAAAATAAAACCGAATAAGATATTTCATTATCTAAAATCGACAAAAACAATGTGATTATGAGATAATAGTAATATGTCTATTTTATTTTCTTATACATCTATTTTATAAAACTACATTGTTAGAATTAGTAGTTAGTGTGTGTGAGCTATGTGTGAGTTGTGTATGAGCTGTGTGTGTAAGTTAATTATTAGGTGCATGAGTGGTGAGTGAGGTGTATCCCACTCTTATAATTCTATAAGTATAGGATGAAGGAGAAGGGCTGTAAGCAAGCCATTCAAGAATATATTTCTCTCTTATTTCAATCTCAACATGGTATCAGAGCAGGTTCTCTGATCCTCTAGGGTGTCTCCGCCGTTCGCCGGCGGCCCCACCTAAAAAGTCTTTTGTTCATGATATGGCCTAAATATAAGCTATAGCTCCAGAATCTGTCTCAAAATGGGATTTGAACCCATTTCCTTTCCCTTTCGGACCAGTAGCTGTGGTACATTAGATCTGGTGATGCCAAATTATTTTTAGCTCCTTTTTTGTATTCCCACTTGTTACCATTCATATGCATCCAGACCCGAAAGTGTCTTCTTCTAACAGGGTATCAAGAGGGGTCTTCACTGTTTTTCGCTGTGCACCGTGCTGTCAACCATCGCCGGCCACCGTCCGCCGCCGGCGACCACTGTCCGTCGCCGGCGACCACTGTCCGTCGCCGGCCACCATCACAGATCCGACCGGTGACCAGCGGATCTGGACCGTCTCTTCGAGCGACGGCCAACCACGCCGGAGACGAGACCAGAATCCTCTGAACGCGTCGCCACGAGCACCAAATTAGTCCACCGGCAACCACCTTCCGTCGCCGGCCACCGTCGCAGATCCGACCTGTGACCAGCAAATCTGGATAGCCTCGAGGAGCGCGACCCATCCCTGGTGGTCGCTGCCTCATCCTCCGCTCGACACGCCGTCACGAGTTGTTCCTTTCCGACCACACTCGGGCGCGTGGGCTTCACACGCCGCCTTCCCGGCGTCAGAAGTTCACCGCGCCACTGGCGTTCTGATCGCCTCACTCTCCTGAGCTCTTTTGGCCTCTTAGGCCTTCCTCTTTTGGACCTCACCACGTCCTCTTTGTTGTTCATCATCTCGGCCTAGTCGATGGCCACCATTACAGTTTTTCAATGCACCAGATTTGGATTTCCCTGTTGCCAGAACATCTTGCACACCTCTGATTTCTCTGTTTTTTTCCGCTGCTGTCCCCATCATCACCCAAAGCTCACATATCTGGATCTAGCATCAAGGCTGGATGCTATAACAGCCCATGTGAGCTCCTTGTTTTTTATTCCTCCTTCACGTGCTGTCGTTGTTGGATTCCGAACCGTGGTGCTGCACCTCCCAAGCTGCTGGAATGAACCAGCCCACTGTTCTCAAGAAATCGAACCAGGGTACTGTTGTTCTCAACAACGATGTCATGAGTATCCCAGCAAACCTCTCTCGACGCTACTGCTATTACTTCTGCGTCACCACTTTCTTGGATGTTATTGGTCCTTCTTTCATCCGCTGTGTCTGCTGTCGCTGTCTGCAGCCTTTGTTCGCAACCACTGTCCGTAGCCACTGTCTGCTGCCGCTACTGCCGTTATATGCTGTTGTCCGTTGTTCAATGTCGTTGTCTGTCACCACTGTCCAGTAAAGAACTTTGGACTTCCAGCACTGCTGTTTCGCACTTGTCTGGTGTCGTTTGCTGTTGTCCACGACTGTCTCTCCACTATATGCAGCTGTCAACTGCAGTTTGGAGTTATTCAACTTCATTGTCCACCATCTCGAATATGTCCGCTGCTGTCCGCCGCGGTCCGCTGCTGTCCGCCGCCGTCCGTTACTGTCTGCCGTCGTCCGCTGCTTCTGCTGCCACTGTAGTCAGTCACTGCAGCCAGTTTTACCTTTTTTGCCTCTGCCATTCCCGTAGGTTCTCAAAGACCACTTGGAAAACCTTCATCATCAATCTGTTCAGAATTTGGAAGACCAAAAATGACCACTCTAGATGCAAATGCGTCAATTTCTTGGATCATTGGTCACTTTCTTCTTGGGCTAAGTTTGGCCCGTATTTCTTGTGATACAGTGCTAAGTATCACCATTTGGGAGTTGTCCAGAAAAGAACTTTGGACCTCCAACCTCTCTTTACACTGCAAATGTCGTGCTGTAACAGCTCATGTGAAGTTGTTCTTTGAGATCGTCCGGTGATTTGAATCTTTTGAAGTTATGGGTTTCAAATTTGTCTAAACCCTCGTACGGATAGGTTCTCACCAATTCTTCCACCTTCACGTTCATGTCGTTCAGTCGTGACGGGGAGAAAGATTAAGCCGCTGCAAGGTAGTAAGTCCTTGCAGGTCTATTGCTATTAGTCTCTGCAGAACAGTTAAGTCCTTGCAGATTTGTTGTTAGCCATTAAAGGCTCCCCATCAGTTAAGTGATGGAAATCCAGTGTCTGCAGTTTGTTGTTGTCCGCCACTGCAGACCTTCATCCGTCCTTGCAATTTGTTGTTGTTGGCTGCTGCAGGACGTCAATTTCTTTTGTCGACTTCATTTAGGTGTGTTTACCTAAAGCAACTGTGATGCTTCCAATTTCAGTCAACAACTTCACTGTTTCCACCGTTCACAGTGAGGGGGAGTATGTTTCCTAGACACTGCAAGTCAAGTATGGCAGTTCAAGCCACACAAGTATGGATTGTCCCTGTAGCTGTGCAGCTTTCAGTGCCACTACAGGCCCCAAACACTGCAAGTCAAGTATGGCAGTTCAAGCCACACAAGTATGGATTGTCCCTGTAGCTGTGCAGTTTTCAGCGCCATTACAAGCCCCATCACCCATCAGTCTCAGAGATGGTAGTCCCTGCAGTTTTGTAGCATTTATCCACTGTAGGCCCCATCCTTGATGAGGGATTTCGTCCTTGTAGATCGTCATTATCCAACGCTGCTCTTCGTCATCAGCTTTTGAAGTTTCACATGTTGCTATTTGTTGTTTATTAAGTTTCAAGCTTGGTTCATACATTTTGTATGCTCTAGCTTGAGGGGGAGTGTTAGAATTAGTAGTTAGTGTGTGTGAGCTATGTGTGAGTTGTGTATGAGCTGTGTGTATAAGTTAATTATTAGGTGCATGAGTGGTGAGTGAGGTGTATCCCACTCTTATAATCCTATAAGTATAGGATGAAGGAGAAGGGTTGTAAGCAAGCCATTCAAGAATATATTTCTCTCTTATTTCAATCTCAACATACATAATATATTATTATTGTTTGTGTAACCGTGAATAATCAATCTTTTTAGGTTTAATGTCTCTTTAAGTTCCTATTTTCGCTCAGAATCTCAAATAGGTCCCTTTCTTCTTCGGCGTCTCAATTGAATCTTTATTTTTGTAAAATTGAAACAAATAGAGATCTTCCATCAAATTCGACTAACAACGTTTAAAATTATATTATGTGGCATGCTGAGGATATTGTTCTAGATGACGTGACAGTTTATACATAATTGTGACATATATTTTGTAATTTTTGAATTAAAAGATTGAGGGTAAACTGGGAAAAAGAAATTAAAAACCGTTCCTTTCTCTGAAATTAAAGGCAACTCCTTTCAAATGCTGGCATTGGTTATATCTTCATCATGAAGCTGGAAGACCAGACACAAAAATTGAAATTCCCAGAACTGCCTGCAAACTCTCATACTACTTCATAAGAACATTCCACCCACTTGGGCACATAGGCGTTGGGCACTCTCATTTTTGTACAATCAAAGTCCTCAACTGAACCTGTAAATTACCAAAATATCAGAAAATCGATTCATTATCAAAAGCCCTAAATCATGCATAGATCACTGTTACCATACGGTAACAACAATCTGCGAAAGGCTAAACAATCATGCTAATTTCCAAAATAGCATACACGATCATTCAGTGATACAAAATCAGAGATCGTATAAAGTTCTTCCATCGAAACCAAACTTACAAAACGAAACGAAAAAAAATAAAGAAAAAATTATCGGTGTTGCAAGAGGTGTGTAAACAAACACCAATATTCAATTGAACAAAAATGAGTGCCTGACACCCATGGAGCTCCGTATTAGGGTTCGTGGTGGCTAAGGTCGTGCCCGGCACCCATGGCACCTTCGTCGGAAGTCGCGACTGCGGGGGAGGCGACGATGTCGTTGGCGAGGAGCTCTATGTTAATGGCGGTTTTCCTCTCGGCAGCAAGCACCGACCTCTGACGCGCCCCTGGGTTCGTGGACACCATGAAAGCCGACATCGAAACTTGCGATACAACTGCGAACAAGCGAAGAACCCACGACACAGCGTACAGGAATAAATCTCTTCACAGAAGCAAACATCAAAAAGGGCATGAGAAATTAACGGGAAAGTAGAGAGTGAAAAGAAAATTTCAAAAACCAAAGAGAAGAAAGGAAAAACCATTACCAATTTTTCTCACATTTCAATTGTAGAGAAAGGGCTGCCACGAAACCGCTCTTTCTTTTTCCACAAATCCTAATTTCACATTTATCAGAGAAAGCAGCTGTCATTAATTTTTTTCCCAATTTGCCCTCAATTTTTTAATTCAAAAATTATAAAATACACATCACAATTATGTATAAACTGTCATGTCATCTAAAACAATATCTTCAGCATGCCACATAACACCATTTTAAACGCCTTTTGTCTAATTTGATAGAAGGTCTCTATTTGTTTTAATTTTACAAAACTAAGGACCCAATTGAGACGTCGAATAAGTAAATGACTTATTTGAGATTTTAGATGAAAATAGGAAGAAGACATTAAATCATCGGCTTCTCATAATATTAATGCAATTTTATTTCTCATAATATTAATGCAATTTTATAACTAATAACTGAACTTAAGATTACGAGTTAAAATAATTAATATGTATATCATGTGTGTTACGTTTTTTCTTTATCAATGTCGCAACTTACGAATTCTGTGTGTGGTCATCAAATTAAAACCCACCACACTTTTTTCTATTTACATATGCAGATTTGAAACACAACGGAAGTAACGTGGACAAAGATTTTCTAACAACCTTTTTCATTCAAAGCAAGTCAAAGTTGAATTTCACAAGTACAAACATAAGTACTCCCTTCCCACGTGACATAAACGTATATGACGCCTGCATTGCTGTCGAAACTCTTCTCACACGCACTGTTTCGAAACGGACACCGTCGCAAACGTCAGCGTTCAGTGAGTTTCCGACGTCAATGGTGAAAACCCCGAAACCCTAATCATAAAACCCCTTCCAACAAAGTTTCCACCGGCTTCTTCACTAACAATGGACTTCGATCACCACCTAACGGAGCTTTCCGCTTCTTCGCCATGCATTCCCTCGGGCGAGGACTTCCATTTCTACTACAAATTCACGGAGTTCCGACGCCCGATAGAAGAAATCGCGCGGAGGACACAGTCGATGCTCAACAGAATTGGTTCCGCGGAGAATATTTGGGGCAGAGGCTCGGCATTTCCCGCTGACGTGGACGACGCGTACGAGTGGCTTGTGAATGCGAACGACGACGTTTTCGAGCTGGTTGATGAGTTGGTGGACGAATTGCGGAGGATTATGAAGGAGGAGGGAGTGGAATTTGAAAACGAGTTGGAGGAGAAGACAAAAGTGTCGTTTCATATACCGACGATCAATAAGCCTCAGTATGCGTATAATATTGTTGTTGATAATGCAAACCAGCCTTTTGAGCATGTTTTGCTGGAGAAAAGTGAAGATGGTCAGCGGTTTATTCATCCACTGGTTCGTTCATTGCATCGAATTTAAATTATTCTGCCTCTGTCATGGTTTTAGTACTTTTGCTGTTTTGCAATTCGAAAATAATTATGGATTTGAGCTTAATTAATGTTTAAATTGAAAATGGAAATATGGGTCTGGTTAAAATCAGGTATGGGGTTATGAATTATTATTGCAATGGTTTCTCTCGTATTTGATGGTTAAAAGAATGGATTCAAAGGGTGCGCAGGTTGTTGTGTTTATCTGTGATGTTATTTCCGATATGCTATTAGTGCTTGAATATCTGATGAGTCTAGCTCGCCCATGTTAAGAACCGTGGTGGGAAAGTTACAATGTCATTAGCTTACGATTGAACGCATTTTCTTTTTGGTTGTAAACGCGGTTTTAAGCTTGTGATAAGTGCTGACAAATAAAAAAAGCCTAAAAGTGAGGGCTTATACCTAATAAATGATAGTAGGTAAAAAATTGAAGCTAAAGGCACAACACATAATGGTGAAACACATGTACTCGGTGGATTTGGTATTAAAAAGAAAGGAACAGCCTAGGCACACTGAGAGAAAACAGAGATCGGAGCACCCAAGGAGGGTTGTTGAGATCAACAGGCTTGCTGGAATTAACGAAATTGGCTGGCAAACACTGGAATACTGCTGGAGCATGGGATCAATTGTGGTTTGTCTTGACTCAGCATCACACGATGATGCAAAAGAAAGCTTTTCTTTTTTTCATCAACCACTGTGAAGGGTGGATATCTCCAGATTCCCCGCCTCCCCTCTTCTGAAAAAACGCCTGTAAATGTTTTTTGTTACATGGACAGAACAAGTTTCTGAACCAAAATTGCTCCCCAAAAAAATCAGCCCCAAATGTTTTTTTTTATTCCTTTTTCGGGTTGTGTAACTATTGTGTGGCAATGACAGTTATTTCCACCACAATTATGGCTGTAAGAACCTTGTGAATCTTCTTCTGTAGCAGTCCACCAGTCTACAATACGCCATCTCTTTAGTGCTGCTATAGTACGACGTAAAGTGTTTCTGTTTCTTGGTAATGATTTGGTTATTTTATTTAGTTCTGCGTACACCATGTAGTAAAATAACCAATGACAGAAGAAGCTCTTGTTATAGCTAGAACATCGGGCTTCGCATTTGAGAATGGCATTAGTTTGATTTTACTGCTCCCCTTCCATTGTAATACTCGAAGTAACCTTCTCAACTGAGAGGAGATAACTACGCAACTTGAATGGGGTATTCTTAGGAAGAGTGTCATAATTGAGATTTTGCCTAGGATTAGAAAAGCGTGTTAAGGACTATAATTCATAAATCATAATGTGGACTGTAAGATCCTACCAAAAATTGTAAAAATATATTTTTAAAATTAAAATATAAGGATATAGTTAACTAATTAAGTACTACACCAAATAATACCATGCATTAAAATTGAAGAAAGATTTTTATTATTTATTAACCTATCAATTTATTATACATTTGATATTGATTATGGAGTGAGAAAAAAAGGTAACAGGGAACATAACATTGAATAGTGGGTTGTCTGCAATTTGAACCCTAAATAAATTTATATTATACTATGTATATGTACTGAAAAATAAATGTTGTAATCTGGGATAATATCTGTAGAATCTTCCTAATTAGAGGAAATATATACACAATATTTTATTTTATTTTATTTTTTCCTAGGTTTCCTAGTTTCCCTATTTCCCTTTTTAGGAGAACTAGATTATTATAAATAGAAGGTTTGAGAATGTATTTTTCATGATTTGAATAATAAATCAATCTTATTTTCCACATGGTATCAGAGCTTGTCTGATCCGCTTCCGCTGTCTTTGCTGTCTGCCGGCGGCCGGCCGTCATGGCCGCCGGCGGCCACCTAAAAGTCTCTTTTTTAACCTCTGTTTTTTTAATGGGCTCCAATTGCCCTAGCCAAGTTATGTTCCTTTGTTCCAGTATTGCCAAATAGAGAGTTTGTCTGAGTATCCTTAGAGTGGGATTCGAACCCATTCCCTTTGGGACCGAAAGTCTCTTCTTCGAATAATCCAACACTACTGCCTTCACTACTTTTTCCGTTGTGCACCGCCGCTCTTCACCGCTGTCCACCGTCCACCAAGTTGCACCGCCACCACTGTCCGACCACTGCCGCTGTCGCCATCACCGGTTGGGGTCGTCGATAGGGCAGAAAGGTGCGCCCAACACCAGCGATCACAGAGTCGGAAGTCGCTCCGTCAACGGAGCCTCCACGCGCAGCCATGTGCCGCCACCGTCGCCGGCGCGTGTAGCCCACGCGCCCACCTCCGGCGAGACCCACTCGGCGCCGACGCCGCAGACAGGGTCGCCGGAGCCTCCTGAGCCCATTCCTAGGGTCGGTGACGGCTCGTTTGGGCTATATTTTAGTAGATCTGAGTTTTAGTCTCTGCTCCTTGGTGTGACCCACTTGCCGGACCTTCCTCTCTCTGTTCTGACCCTCCATAGCAGCCATTGCAGTCATCTTCGTTGTCTTCACAACATCTTCGTGATCTCGCCGCACACTTCCGCATCACCGGACTGCGTTTCGCCTCTACTGCGTTCCGGTTTATGCCTCCACCAATGGATTTCGCCTCCCGTTTTTAAATTTATGGTAGATAGGACCCAGAACAGTAGTTACTATATCTTCGACAGTTCCAACTGCAGATCTCAAGGGTCCAAAATTTTGCTTCGCGAAGTGGTAGAGATTCAAAACACACAGAAAGCCTTTAATGGTCGCAATCTTAACAAACCCAAGATGTTTCAGTCCTTCGTGACCCTTGTTCTCCACATCCCTCTCTATGGTGGTGGCCATTGTTTTCTCCGTCTTGGAACTTGGAGGTTAGTTTTCTCTTGGTCTCGCAAGAGCCTTCTACCTTCACCATCAATCTGTTCAGAATTTTGAAGACCAAAAACGACCACTCCAGACGCAACTGCGTCAGTTCTTTCTTGGATCGTTGGTCACTTTCTTCTTGGGCTCAAGTTTAGCCCATACTTCTTGTGATACAGTGCTAAGTATCACATTTAGGAGTAGTCCAGCAGAAAACTTTGGACCTCCAACATGTCTTTGGTATTTGGTGTTTTTGGTTTCTGCCATGTGAAAGGCCCTCTACACCACCAAAGCTTTCTTATAACAACTCGTGAGTTCTTTGAGACTAACCGCTGAATTGACTCTTTCAAAGTTATGGGATTCAGGTTTGTCCCTCGTACGGATCGGTTCTCACCAGTTCTTCCACCTACTCGTTCTGTTGTTCAGTCGTGAGGAGGAGAAAGTTCCAGCCGCTGCAGGGTAGTGTAATCCCTACAGGTTTGTTGCTGTTTGCCTCTGCAGGACAGTTGTTTCCTGAAGGCTTCCAATATGTTTAGGGCAGTTAAGTCCCTTGAAGGTTTGTTGCTGTTTAGGGTGGTTAAGTCCCTACAGGTTTATGGCTGTTAGCCTTTTAATTCCAGCCGTTGAAGGTTTGTTGCTGTTTAGGGTGGTTAAGTCCCTACAGGTTTATGGCTGTTAGCCTTTTAATTCCAGCCGCTGCAGGGTAGTGTAGTCTCTGTAGGTCTGTTGCTGTTTGCCTCTGTCAGGACAGATGTTTCCTGAAGGCTTGTCGCTATTCAGGGCAGTTAAGTCCCTTGAAGTTTTGTTGTTGTTCGCCACTATTGTTGGCAATCCAATCCCTGCACTTTGTTGCTATTTGCCACTGCAGACCCTTCATCTGTTCTTGAAGTTTGTTGCTGTTCGATGCTGCAAGTCATCATCCATTTTTGATGGAAATCTCTCTCGTCCATTGCTGTCCAAGTTCAAGTTTCATGGTGCTAGTTCGCCCTCATCCATTGCTATCCAAGTTGAAGTTTCATGGTGCCAGTTCAACCTCGTCCATTGCTGTCCAAGTTGAAGTTTCATTGTGCTAGTTCGCTTTCGTCCGTTGCTGTCCAAGTTGATTTATTGGGTTTATTGACGCTCTCTACAATTGAGTTTGTCTATTCCAAGTTTGGTTCATACAATCTCGTATGATCCAGCTTGAGGGGGAGTGTTGTAATCTGGGATAATATCTGTAGAATCTTCCTAATTAGAGGAAATATATACACAATATTTTATTTTATTTTATTTTTTCCTAGGTTTCCTAGTTTCCCTATTTCCCTTTTTAGGAGAACTAGATTATTATAAATAGAAGGTTTGAGAATGTATTTTTCATGATTTGAATAATAAATCAATCTTATTTTCCACAATAAAGAATAATACCTAAAAGTAAATAATATTCATAGTGAAGAATCAAATATATAACAAAGAGATGGGTTTTGAACTTGTTGGTGAGGAGTCAATGGACGACATCTAGAACTAGGCAAAGGCATAGTCAAGTTAAACAAAGGAGTAGTGAGGAGCATAAGTTGCATTATAGAGGAAGAGGCCATAGTTTCTAGGCTAAAATAAACACATCAGAGAGTGACTAAGAATGAATACAAAATTCATAGGATTTATTAAACTGGACCCTTGATATTTTCTTGTTGTAGTGTCCTCTCTAGCTATTATTGGTTGTGAAGTGTGTTGCTTTGCCCTCAATACCTAGGTGTGATTTGACTTCCGTTGGAGGAGTGTGGTAGGGTCAATGTGAATGTGGTGTTATCGCACATGATTAATAATGTCCAAATTTAGATGAAGTCCCTAAAGCAACTTAACTTGTGGCTTAAAAGACAGAGAAAATTGAAAAGTGGTGGTTGAGCAATTCTTATGGATAGAGAGATGAATTTAGGAATTACAAGTTCTAAATTATCGCTTGTGTATTGTTTGATGTCAAATCTATCCAGAGAGAAGGGTCACTAAAGTCTTTGAAGGGAAGAAAGCTTTTTGGTGGCTTAAGTTCCACAAAAATGTCTTTTCTCACATTTTGGTAACAAAACCCGACTTTAGAAGCTCATTGGTTCTTCTACCTTGACAATTCTAACAACAATCCCATTGGTCAAATTATTTTTGTGTGGGTTAAGTTAGATCAAAACCCAAATTCTAAGATAGTATCATAGTGTATTTACTTCTATTTTGGGGATTGCCATAATTGCAACCTCAAGAGTGGTGGTTTAGTTTTACATCAACTAGTGATATAACTAGAATATAGTATATAAGTGATATGCAAACCTCACTATAAAAGCAAATTTTGTGGGATTGAATTAGATCTAGACCTAAATTCTAAGATGGTGCTAATCAATTTGTACTAGGGGATATTGATGCAAATCGAGTTGAGGAATGGAAATGAAATGGTTGGTTGCACATGGAGGGAAGACTGGAAAGTATGTGTAAGACATTGGAATCTTTGAGTTAGAATCGAGATAACAAAGATGCATTGTGATCATTGGCAACTACGATGGAACAAGAGATACAATAAATTCCTTAGAAATAGACTTGAATCCAAATTCAATCTCACAAGACTAGCTTGTAAGTGGAGGTTTGGACTCACTTATATAATATACTTTGGCCATGTCTCTAGTCAATATGAGATCGTCAACACACCTTCTCAATTAAAGAATTGAGCATCTTGAGTGTAGGACTAGATATTTGTTGGAGATTTGATAGCGAGTGACACAATATGCCTAACAAACCGATAGGATATAGGGTGATAGGTTATAATGGGTTTAGGATAGAAGAAAGAAGAAATGAGAGGACAGCTAGGAGGGAAGAGTTATTTGACAGTTAGTTAGTTAGTGGGAAGGGGAAGAGAAACTTTATAAATAGGGAGTGAGTTCTGTACAGGGGGATTATTGAGTTTTTGTATTCTTTGAGTAAAGACAGGACATTGGCCTATGGAGGGGGGTTAGGCTCCTGGTTACTGGTTGTACATGACATTTGTTGATGTGAATACATACATTCATTCTTTTCTTACCATTTGGGTGCAATTGTGTGAGTGTGTGCTGTGAGACAGTTAGGTTTCATAACCAGAAACCTAACACAAACCATGCTAAGGTAGGCTCTAATGTCATTTGAGAAAATGAATTTTAAACTTAAATTAATCTCACAAAATTAGCAGGTAACGTGAGGAGTGCACTTACTTATATGTTATAATTTAGCCATTTTTTTAGTCAACGTGGAATCTCCAAAAGAATAGATATGCAGAGGTAGTGGAGTTTGGAAAATTTTAGATTGGAGGTGCACTATGGAGCAACACAATTTTCTTGTATATCATTTGGGATCAGAGCTAGTTGCCTATGATTTGAAAACGATAACCTACAAAACAGTTGACCAAGAAGGCTAGTGAAGTGTCAGAGACCGCAGTCACCTAGATGTAGGCTGCCAAGGGTAGGTACTATGGTAGAGACATGGATATTATAGCGTGTCTATGCCCCACATTTCTTAATTCTGGACAAATGCTCTTTTTCTCAAGAATCAACTCATAAATCGTGTAGAAAGCTTCTCATTCAACCATTTTATTACATTTCCATATCTTCTGCTATAGAGCCACCAATGTTTTTTCTCTTTACTTTTATTAGGTCAATTAGATTTGTACCCAATTTGTGTGACAATGACAATCTTAATAATGTATAAAGTTCTTATTAATCTATCTTAATTATGTTCTGTAATAATTAAATTATGTTTCAGGAGAAATTCTCTGTTTTGGATTTTGTTGATAAAGAAAATATTGAGGATATTTTGCCAATAAAGCCTCTGTCAATAGAATGCACCCCTTTCAAGCTTGTAGAGGAAGTCAAAGGATTGAAGGAGTTGGCTGCTACGCTATCTACAGTTAATGAATTTGCGGTA
Source organism: Vigna mungo (assembly GCA_036885675.1). NCBI lineage: Eukaryota > Viridiplantae > Streptophyta > Magnoliopsida > Fabales > Fabaceae > Vigna > Vigna mungo. The sequence continues at coordinate 30,579,175 of CP144695.1, read as the reverse complement.
TACCATAAATGCTGTTCATTATATTTTACTATAAAGCTTCCTTCATTTGTACTACTAGGTTCTTTCTTTTTGTGGCTTCACTATACATTTCTTTTAAAGCTTGTTTACTATTCATTACCGCACCATGTTATAACAACAAATTATTGTCTATAATATGTGCAGCTGCAATAGTTCATAATTTATAGTTTGTGCATTCATTTAAATCTTGTTATTTAGCTGCACAAATCTTAATACATATCTTGATATATGGATATTTATTCCTTTGTTTTTGTTTCTGTTCCAATTTCAATTATGTTGTGTATCGAACAGTTCTTTACTGGCAATAACAAACTCAACACCCTTGACATGCGTTAGAAATCTATATGTAAATTGTACTAATAGTTGTGCTCTTCCAAGTGCAGTATCACTAGTGTGATTATTATTTACTTTGTGTACCTTCCCTTCTTTTTCACGGATGTTGCTTGGGCTTAGTATAGGCTACTTAACGACAGTAGTATTTCAAAGTCAATTGTCCTTTCCTCTAACTGCTATTGAAGTTGTTTTTGATATTGCGTTGAGTAAGTAGTCATTGTTGTGGTGATGCTCAATAAATTGCATATATTAGTTGTATCACTTGAACTATGTAAGGAAATAAATTATTTTATTGATAATAATCACTTCAATTACATTCTCATCATCTCTATTTGTAATAATCAAATCCTTTAAAAAAAGGAGACAAGAAATGTTTAAATGAATAGAAAAATTCTAAAGCTTTCATACTAAACTTTGAAAAAGAAATCACCAAATGAAGACATAAGTAAGAGAACCCGTTTGGCAAAAGAACAAAAATAAATTCTAGATCGACTCAAATAGGAGCCAAATGAGATGTCAAAACCCCTTGGCATGGGCTCAAGAGGTCCTGCGGACCCTGTCTGTGACAGTCTACACACGTTGTCATTGGTGTTGGCATGTGGCAGGGTGTGGCAATTCTCTTGACAATGCAACTTTCCACATTGTGATAGTTGGAGTGGGACACCTTTTTGGTATACTACTAAACTCTTACGAAGGTGGCAAACAACAACAGGGGGCTCCCGAGATCGTGAACTCTGATGCTTGGACTTTGTAAGGAAATAAAATATTATTTTTGTTGATAACAATCACTCCAATTGCATTCTCATAATCTCTATTTGTAATAATTAAATCCTTTAAAATAAGGAAATAAATTTATGTTGAAAGGAAGACGAAGATTCTAAGATTTTTTCTTAATCACTGCAGAGATATTGAGAATATTTTTATTGCAATAAGCTACTGCTTACAACAATGTATCAGTTGCTTATTTTGTTTTGGAATGTGTACAAACCTTCAAAGCAAGTCTTAAGCTAGCCTTTCAAGCTTACTAACATTTGTCATAAGTGGAAAATATAATATACTTTTTCTTTTTTTTCTGAAGTTTAGCTTATGGCAGATGTTGGGTTGTTAAGGTTAAGTTAGTGTGTGCTCAAGTTGTATAACCTATATGAGTAATTTTTCTACTTTCATTTATGTTTCCCTCCTTGTGATATATTTGTTTTGGTTAAGCTGTTTTTTTGGTATGTTTTGATCTTTTTTTTTTATCTATATTGCAATTTGTTATTGCGTTCTGAACACTGTTTTTAATGCATTCAATTTAATTATAGTCTGTATTCTTCCTCTGTGATACTTCTCTTGTTCGTTTGTTCATTATATTCTTTTGATTTTTTTTATCTTGACTTGGAATGTTAAGGTGGATTTGGAACATAATCATTATCGGTCATTCCAAGGTTTGACTTGCTTAATGCAAATCTCAACCAGGACTGAAGATTTTGTTATAGACACTTTGAAGGTTCGTAATCATGTTGGACCATACCTGAGGGAAGTCTTCAAGGACCCTACCAAGAAGAAGGTCAAATTCACGTGACTGATGTTTCTTTAATTCATGCAACTTGCTTCTTTTTGTTGACTTTATTTATGGCTAAAATAGGTCATGCATGGAGCAGATCGTGATATTTTGTGGCTGCAACGGGATTTTGGCATTTATGTCTGTAATATGTTTGATACTGGCCAGGTTTGTTTGTTCTAAGGATGGTCAGTATTGAAATTATATTTCTTGTTTAGTGAAGGAAATGAAATTGTATGTTGAGTTATATAATTGTTGCCGCATTTTTTCTTATATTAAATAGTTTCTCTAGCTATTTGATACTGGCTCTGCATGTATGGGGCATTTAATAAATATTTGCAGAAGTAATTTCTGTTTTACCTGGTGAATTTGGCATGTAAACTGTTGTTGTTTTGCAAACCATCCTAAAAGCGTAAGTTGTTAAGTGAAAGCACTTGAATTGTTTTTTTATATCTTGAAATTGTCATCCAAGCAAGGTTAGCTTCATAAATAATACTTGCAAATTGTGTCAAATGTTGGATGAGTTTGTTTCCTTAGAGTAATAAGGTGATTGTTTTGCTGTGGCCTTGGAGAAATAAACTGGAAATAAGCCCTTCCTTGAGATCTATGTCAGCTTTGCTTTTATTTAGCTTTTTCTTGCTTGTATGATATAATGGCTGAGTTTATGAACCTTATTATGGAGTTTCTTTTGAAATGGCAGTTTAATGAATGTACTGAGTAGACATGTCAAAGTGAGCCAATCCAGCTCACACGGATTGACTCACCACATATCTCGTTAAAAATGAATGAGCCTAACGTAGTCCACTTTATGGTGAGCCAGAAATTTTACAACTCGGTTCAACCCATTTCGGGTTGGTAGATTAAGTAGGTTGATGCACTAACCCATGTAAAAAATAAAAATTTAATTTTTTATTTTTATTTTTAAATATTCATATTTGTAAGTTATTCTTTATGTTAGATATATTATCTTTATTTTATATTTATCTTTTATCCTTATCTTTTATCTTTTAGTTAGTTTGTTATCATTTCTTATTTGTATTTTGGGCTTAGCCCATTTTTTTCTATTATAAATAGAGAATCCTATGTGTGTATTTAACACAAGGGAGATTAATCCCAAATATAGTTTTTCACTATATTCAACACGGTATCAGAGCCAGGTTCCGATCTTGGGACCTGTGGGTTATGGGCCCACCACGCTTCCGCTGCGCCATCTACCACTACATCCGCCGTTGCCGGCGACGGCGCCATCTACCGCTGCTGGCGGCGCCATCGTCTACAGCAGTCAATACCGGATTTCTAGTTTCGACTGACGATCACATGGTTTTGATCGTCTTTGTCAGGCAACCACATGCCATCAATGACACCTTCGTTGGAGCTCCTACGCGCTCTTAGCGCCTTTTAAAGTTGTGGATCTTCTCCTTTTAATGATCATTCTTCTTCTGTTATGTCTCCTTCTAATACTATCAATATTCTTGTTGTTCGTACTACCTTGTCTCCTCCAGCTCCGACAACTGAGTCTACCCTTCCAATTGCCCTTCGAAAAGGTATACGTTCTACCCGTAATCCCTCTCCACATTATCTTGCTTTAAGTTATCATAGACTGTCTTCACCTTTTTATACCTGTCTTTCTTCTATTTCTTCTGTGACAATCCCAAAATCTATTAATGATGTCTTAGCCCATCCTGGTTGGCGTCAGGCCATGCTAGATGAACTAAGTGCTCTTCAGCATAGTGGAACTTGGGAGCTTGTCCCATTACCATCTGGGAAATCTGTTGTTGGTTGTAGGTGGGTTTTTGCTATCAAAGTTAGTCCTGATGGAACTATTGATTGCCTCAAAGCTCGTCTTGTGGCCAAAGGTTACACTGAAATTTTTGGTTTGGATTATGGTGATACTTTTTCTCCAATGGCAAAGATGGCATCTATTCGTTTATTTATAGCCATGGCGGCTCTTCAACAATGGCCTCTTTATCAATTGGATGTCAAAAATGCATTCCTTAACGGAGATTTGCAAGAAGAAATTTATATGGAGCAACCTCCAGGATTTGTTGCTCAGGGGGAGTCTTCTGGGTTGGTAAGTCGTCTTCGCAAATCCTTATATGGCCTAAAACAATCTCCTAGGGCCTGGTTTGGAAAATCTAGTGATGTTGTTCAAAAATTTGGTATGACTCGGTGTGAGACGGATCATTCAGTCTTTTACCGTCACTCAAGTGTTGGATCTGTCTACTTGATAGTATATGTTGATGACATTGTTCTTACAGACGGTGATAGTCATGGCATCTCTAAGATGAAACAACATCTTTGCAACCATTTTCAGACCAAAGATCTTGGCAAACTTAGATATTTCTTGGGTATTGAGGTGGCACAATCTAATGATGGTATTGTTATATCTCAAAGGAAATATGCACTAGATATTTTGGAGGAAACTGGATTGATGAATTCAAAACCTGTGGACACACCCATGGATCCTAATACTAAACTTCTATCAAAACAGGGGGAGCCTATGTCAGATCCCGAGAAATATAGAAGACTAGTTGGAAAATTGAATTTTCTTATAGTTACTCGTCCTGATATTTCCTTTACAGTTAGTGTGGTAAGCCAATTCCTTAATTCTCCATGTGAAGATCATTGGAATGCAGTTATTCGTATATTAAAATACATTAAAGGATCTCTTGGAAAAAGGTTGTTATATGGTTTTAGTAACCAAACAAGAGTGGTTTGTTATTCTGATGCTGATTGGGCAGGATCTCCTTCTGATAGAAGATCTACATCCGGATATTGTGTCTCCATTGGTGGTAACTTGATCTCTTGGAAAAGCAAGAAACAAAGTGTTGTGGCAAGATCTAGTGCAGAAGCAGACTATAGAGTTATGGCTTCAGCCACTTCTGAAATTGTTTGGCTTAAGCAATTGGTTAGAGAGTTACAATTTGGAGATGGCACGCAAATGACGCTTATATGTGACAATCAGGCTGCTCTTCATATTAGTTCTAATCCTGTCTTTCATCAGAGGACCAAACACATTGAAATTGATTGCCATTTCATTCGAGAGAAGATTGTATCTGGAGATATCAAGACTGAATTCGTAAATTCAAGTGATCAATTAGCAGATATTTTCACTAAGTCTTTACGGAGACCGAGAATTGATTATATTTGTAACAAGCTTGGTACATACGATTTGTATGCACCAACTTGAGAGGGAGTGTTAGATATATTATCTTTATTTTATATTTATTTTTTATCCTTATCTTTTATCTTTTAGTTAGTTTGTTATTATTTTTTATTTGTATTTTGGGCTTAGCCCATATTTCTTGTATTATAAATAGAGAACCCTATGTGTGTATTTAACACAAGGGAGATTAATCCCAAATATAGTTTTTCACTATATTCAACAGTGTAAAAGTAGGTTTCAATTAATTTCAATGAGTTTCTTGAATAATTTATAAAAAAATATAGAATAATGTTTCTCTATTTTTTCTAGTTACCATTTTTTTCCCTTCCCGATCAAAAGGGTTGTTGTAGTGATTTTAATCAATATGCTAATGCTAATGCAAATTACCAAAGACATTATTGTGTGAACTTAACTTGGTTCTGGAAAAGAAAAATACATTTAGAGAGAACTTCTAAAAATACGTTATTATTTCTAAAAATATTTTATCAATCACAAACAATCATAGACTCTCTTTTTTTTCTCCTCTGCCACACAAAATTTTCTAACACATTCACGTTTTGCCAATTAATTCCCGCAGTTCCACACTTTTCACCTTCACAGTTTTTGCAAATTGTTGATTGAATGTGAATAGCTCTTCCTGCGAACCAAGCACTTATCCTAAAATATGTTTCTATTATTACAATAGACGCAATGGGTAAATAATGTTATCTTCAAAAGTTTGCAACCTGAACTCCACTACACAAGTCATATGAACGAACCTGAAAAAGAGAAAGGTACCTGGATGGGAGAGGAAGGTTGTGATGAAGAAAAAAGATGGAGAGGCTGGCAAGAAGAAGGAGATGAATAATGGAGGAGCACCAACGCCGACAAGCACTGATACAGAGGAGCATGACACGATGCTGCAGACGTGGAGGAGCACCGACGTGACACTGCAGATGCGGAGGAGCACTCACACCGACGAGCGGCAGACATGAAGCACACAAATTGTTCGAAACTGCTGAAATGTTTGATCTGTGTGGTGTGTATGAAATGAAAGAGGCAAGGCAAGTTAGGGCTCACTTTGAAGCAGTCTGCGACGCGGGGTTCTTCTTGTCTTCAAACAGAGAGAGGGAAATTAAATGAATTATGTTAGTTAGTTTACCTATTTAATTTTAAGTTTTTTTTTAATATAGGTGGGTTGTGGGTCAGCTCAATATAACTCGGCTCGAACCCGCGTAACCTGTGAGTTAAGTGAGCTGAATCCATTTTGATTCATAAAAAAAGAAAAATTCTGTTCACGGGTGGGTTCTGGTTCACTTTGACATGTCTAACTCAGAGACATGTTTCTAGGATTTATATTATACTCATGCTACCCCTGTATGTTTGCAAGATTTAAATTTGCCATAACCCTGAAAACATTTCAGTGCTATGCTTTTCATGCATCTATATTTGCTGATCTACTCTTTGACATCATGAAATGACAGAACAAACTTTTGAGTTTTATTGCTTCTGATCATCCCTGTCATAACCCAAGTTCATTGGTCGCATGGTGGGAATTCATTCTATGATGTTCTCTTCTTTTTGACAAACGGGACTAATGTATATTTTAATTTTGTTACTCAGGCTTCTAGAGTGTTAAAAATGGAGAGATACAGTTTGCAACATCTTTTGCAACACTTCTGTGGGATTACTGCAAACAAGGAGTATATTGTCTTTACTTTTTGGAATTAACCCCTTCTTTTTAAGTCTTACTTAACTCTTAACACAAGTTTTATAATTTCCTGTGGAATAACTATTCATTTTATTCTTACCAACACTCTGGAAGGTTGACTAGTCAACTCCTTGCAGATACCAGAATGCAGATTGGAGATTACGCCCTCTTCCTGATGTGATGCTGAGGTGCAACTGTTTTAAACTTATAACATTGTTGATTCTTCCCATGGTTTAGGTTTTGACCTGCTTTTGGATGTGTATTAGTTTAATTTATTATCCAATAATAAACAAAGGGTATGTGGTCCAGGTTTCGGGGGACAAAGATCTAATAAGTTATCCTGTTCTCTGTACTCAGTTGGGGATTATCTGTAGTTGATGTTAGACCGAGAGTTTGGAATTTATATGATCACGTTGACATAAGTTTCATAATGAAACTTTTTGTCATTAGTTACTACCCACAAAACACAAGGATTCAGTGAGCTTAGTGAAAAATGGACTTAGGGGAGTAAAAGACTCAAATCTAGTGAAAAATGGAGTTGAACAAGATGACACCATCCCTTGGGGATGGACTTAGGGGGTTTCTGCAAGCCTATATGTGGCAGCAGTGGTGATGGGTGGGTGTGGTTGGAATAGGGTGCTTGGGCTACATCTGCTGACACTAATGTGGCGTGTGGTGTTTTTTAAGGTGACACGACTACCAACATTGTGATCTCTAGTGTGAGACGCACCTTTTTATCCTACCACTGTCTTCAAGGATGGTGGCTGCGGGAACAATAGAGAGCCTAAGATCTGGAGCTGTGATACCAACTTGAATAGTGAGAGGGAATACAGAAATATTTTTTTGTAATTATAATCATGCTAATTACATTCTCAACCTCTATTTGTGACAATCATATTCTCTTTAGAAAAGAAATATAAAAAAAGAAGTGAAATATGAATGAATATGTAGATTCTAGAGACATTTTCCTACTTAGTGGGGAGATAGTAGGGTATTTTTATCCTAATAATTCCCTACTTACAACATTATTTGTAGTTTTTCTGCTAATCAGAGTCCATCTTATGTGATATTGACTTGTATATTAAGCTTGTGATTTTTATAACTACAATCTAATGAACTATTTTTCTGATTATAGATATGGCAGAGAGGATACACACTATCTGCTCTATATATATGATTTAATGAGGATCAAATTGTTTACATTGTCTAAGGAGTCTGAAGGTTGTGATAATCCTCTGCTGGAGGTAAGTTGATACCAACCAACTAATTGACCATGTAATCTATCAATTAGTTTATATGATTATTAGATGCTCCTTTTTCCCTTGGTTTATTTGCTCCGAAATATTTTAACTTTCAAGCTTACTTAAACTAACTAGTCATTATTTCAATCGTAGATAGTTGAAAAACAAGCATTAAAGGGAAATTATCCAAGCTAAACTAGTTAATATATTTCAATCTTAGATAGTCGGAAAGGGAGCATTAAAAAGGAATAATCTGAATATTATTGCTTGGTTAGGAATACAATCATGATTCTACTTATGTAAGGTTGTTGATACCAAATAATAAAACTCTGAATAATTAAAGACACTCAATCTCTGTTCTAAATTAGTGCTAATTGGTAGACAAATATCTGGTCGTGTTAAGAAATAGATTTTAAGTCTAACTTAATCCTACAAAATTGGCTACTACATCCTGTTTCTTACTTTTCTATGAAATAATGTTTCCTCCCAGAAAAACACGATATCCTGTAGCAGACCGTCTATCAATAGGCGAATTTGTCCAATCTACATCACAATACCCAGAGACCTGAATGCTTCCTTTATCTTCATATAACAATACTTGTCCGGGAGCCTTTTTGACATACCTTAGAATGCGAATGAGAGCATTCCAATGGTCAACGCATTGAGCCCGCATGAACTAACTAACCACTCAAACTGAAAACGTCTACACAAGTCTCTTTCAGTTGAGATATTCCAACAACATCATTTCCTGTAATGACAATATCATCAACATATAATTAAATAAACACATTTCCCAAGAGAAGAATGACAGTAAAAAATCGAATAGTCTTCTTCACTGCGTTTTAGCCCAAAATTTTTAAACAATGGAGCAAAACCAAGCATGTGGTGATTGTTTGAGGCCATATAGAGATCAATGCAATTTGCATACCATACCAGACTCCCCCTGAGCAAAAAAACTAGGAGGTTGCTCCATATAAGCTTCTTTCTCAAGATCACCATGTAGGAAGGCATTCTTGATATCCAATTGATGAAGTGACCAATAACGAATAGTTGCATGGCAAAGAAGAGGCGAATAGTAGTCATCTTGATTACAAGAGAGAAAGTGTCACAATAATCAAGACCATAAACCTGAGTGTAAGCTCTTGCAACAAGCCGAGCTTTAAGCTGATCAATTTCACCATCAGGGTCGACTTTAACTGCATACACCCATCAGCAACCAACCACCTTTTTACCCAGGGGAAGGGGCACCAGCTCCCAAGTATTACTGTGGTCAAGAGCATGCATTTCTGCAATCATAGGTTGTCACCGTCCAGGATGATCAAGTGTTTCTTTCACATTCTTGGGTATAACTACAGAAGACATTGAGGATAAAAGAGAAAAATTAGGAGGGTGACAATCTATGATAGCTAAGAAAATTATAAATGGGATGAGGGTTTCGAGTGGAATGAGTATCTTTTCTGAGTGCAATAGGCCATGTTGAATCATTTGTACCAGGAGGCGTGAGAGGAGGTGACGAGGGAGAAGAATCTGAAGTAGGAGATTCACCATTTTCTTGGGGATGTAGACTATTCATTGGGGCCCTGTGTGGGATGGAAAAATAAGTGGAGGCAGTGCTGTCAGTTGGGAGTTGGTCTATATAATTAGACCAATCAGTTCCTTGGAGGAGAGGATGATAATTTTGTAGATTGAGCTTTAGCTCTTTGTGAAGGGGAAACCCTTGGAGGAGAGAGTGTTCTCCTATTTTGTGTTCTTTTCAGTCTTTTCAATAAAATATATTACTCTTCTTTCTCTTTTCAATATTGGGTTCCTAATAGATGACTACTTTGGGTGCAGTTGGATTTGGTTGGTGAAGAATTGATCAAAATTGTTTTCTATAATTGACACTTTTTCTAATGAAATAAAAAACTCAAGTTGATATATTCATTCATATTTTACATAGTTACAATGCTTGTTAATTTTTTTCTCACCATTATTCATTAAACTTTGTGTCCTCATACTACTGAACAAAATGGAGTACCCAAACACAAAATGAAACATCTTATTGAAATTACTTGATGCTTTTGGGGGAATGCTATCCTAACATGTTGTCATCAATTCTTAATGATTTGGTTCCTGTCTTTGTCTTTCTCTCACTTTTCTATATTTCGTCTTTCTCTATGTTCCTTTGCTATTTAGACGACCCATGACATGTTCTTGTATGACAAAGGAATTAGCATCAAATGTTACAAAACAATTTAAAGAGCAATTTTCTTTAAAGAGACTAAATTGTAAGGACAATTGGAATGTACAAGCAAATTAAGATTGAATCCATGAGAAAATTTGGAAAATAGATAAATGAGAATGAAGATCTATTACCAGAAATATGACCTGGGACACCTAAGTCAAGTATCCATTGTTGGAAAACAGTTAGTGCCGAAGAAGATTGTACTTGATGGTTGAATTTTTTCATATTTAAGTCTCAAATACACTTGGCACTCATCATCTGAAAATTTGGACAGTCCTTTGCATCTTGCTTTCTTGCTTTTCCATGTGACAAGAGTCTCTCCCAAAAACATGCAATAGCCTGAAGTTAATGATGACTGCATAGTCAACATTTGTGTAAGGCTTTCATGGTCAAACTCCCACCTTTTTTGAATAAGAGGCCTCTCCGTAGTGTGAATTTCAAATACAGGCCTCTCCTTTGCTCTATTTGTAACAATCTAATCTTCTTTCAAATTCCGTAGTGTGAATTTTAAATAGGGAAATAAAATAATCTAAAAGATTACACATCTACTTTCTCTAATTAGGAAGATTCTATATATATATATATTCTTTAATTAAGAAGATATTTCCTCTAATTACAACACTTACAACACTAACAAATGCAAGCTCTCGTTGAGTCTCTGTCAAATATCTCAATTTCTGTACCAATAGCTGATTTTGCAATCAATCTGTCCCCTAATTAGTGCTAATTATAGTAGTATTCTTTCCAAATTTAATAACTTATTAACAACATAGATCTTTAATCAAAACGCAGAACAACACTAAAGAATGGCTGGCTTAATGAATCTTATCTTTCAGCCTTTTAACCAGAGTTCCATTCACTTACAGGTTTACAAGCGCAGTTATGATATCTGCATGCAGTTATATGAGAAGGACCTGCTGACAGAAAACTCGTTCCTTCATTTATATGGGTTTGTTGCTTTTTCTCTATTGTCAATCTTTAATTACTTCAGCATTCTTTATTAGTAGCAACTTTTTCAAACTACAATTCTGCCACTTCTATGTAAAATGAGTTTTGAAGTATTTTTGTTGAATTTATTACTGTTTTCTATGAAGGTTGCGAAGGGCTGGTTTTAATGCTCAGCAGCTTGCTGTTGTTTCAGTAAGTTTCCCTTTGACTTTGTTAAATAAATACTCAACATTTATTTTATAAACATTCTATAGGGATATATAGTATTTGATCTAGAGGAAATTGACTATCTTTTATTTTTGTGTAGTTAATGTAATTAGCCTATGTACATAAACTTCATGGTGTCATTCAAATACACTGTTTCGGCACAATATGCCCCCTATTCTTCTGGCATTACACAAACTAGGAATGTTAGCATGTTTTTCTCTTGAATACCATTTTTTTTGTTGATATTGTAAGACCCCTGAAATGTATGTTATATAAATATAGAACACAATAAATGTTGTGGGTAGTAAATGTTAGGTGTAAGCTAGAGTAGACGACTACTGATGAAAATGTGAGCACTAGATGACTTCTATGAATGAGTAGACAACCTTGGTAACTGGGGAATAGACTATATAACCTTGGTAACCTTGGATTAGATGATTCGATTTCATTGGGTGAAGACAACTAAATCATTAGGCGAGGCATAACAGATTTCATTGGAGATGGATTTGTACATGAGATATGTTATAAAGAGGTTATCATTTAGAGAATTATTAAGGAGAATATTGGGAATGTATTTATTATGGAAATTGTTATTATAGGAAAGATTTGGCAGTTAAAGAAAGACTAAGTAGGAAATACGGTGCATACTGATATATAATATGGATATTTTTATATTTCTTAAGAGATAAAATCTTTGATGGTACGAGAATAATTTTAAAAGATTATAGAGTGCATGAGAATTATCTTTAAGCTAATTTTCTTATTTTATCTACAAGGATATTACAAGGCTTATCCTTAAGGGTTGAGATTTTATAAAAAAATTTCTATGAAACAGAAATAGAAAGGTAGGAAAAGATATATATGATATTTTATGATTATTAAAAGTATCAGGTAAAATTTCTTAAGAGTATCTAGGATTTTAAAGATGAGAATGAAACCTATAAATATATATACTAAACATGTAGATGAGGGTTCTGATTGGTGAGAAGAAACATGGATGAGTAAAGGAAAAAGTAAGAGTAAGAGTCAAACATAGGGAGAAGCTTTGAAGTTTAACGTACTCAATCCAGGTTAGGGCAGTTAATATTTAATCTGATTGTGTGATGAGTATCTATATGCATTGTCATGTTTGCGTTGATGAATTGATTGAATGTTTGATTTGTATGAGCATGTCTCCATGAATGCTATGAGACAAGATGTGCAGGTCCCCATGATTGCTATGGGTTTGGATAGGTCCTCATGACTGCTACGAGATGGGAAGGTCCTCATGATTACTACAAGGTTTAAGCAGGTCCCCATGACTGCTATGGATGGTGTCTGAGCAGGTCCCCATGACTGCTACCGTGTTTGAGCATGAGTGCCATAATCTATTGAATGATGTATTATGATATATGTGATATTTTGATAATTTTGAATGCAGTCTTTGTTATATTAGCATACCTTTGTGTGTGGCTGTGGTTTCCACTTACAATAATTGTGTATATGCATGAGAGCATTGGAGCAAATGATGAAGCCGGTTTGGCTGCATAACAAGGATAGACGAGTGGAGAGTGCGATGATTCCGGACTAGCAATTTACTTTATAATTTTCTTTTATTCATGTCACTCAGATTTACTATATAAAGACAATTGATTTTGTTTTCCCAGATTCAATAAAGGTCTTAAGATTTTACTAAAATTTATGTATTTGTTTATAAATAAATGGCTTTAAAAGTGTTAAGAAAAATTGGGATGTTACATATCTGGGTAACCTAGCCATGTTCTCAGAATCACAATTTTCCTCAGAATCCTACAATTTTGGATGGTATTGAAAAATGACGATAATTGTGGTCATTCCTAGCACATTAGTTGTGGCCACTTTTAGGGTGGTGGTTACTTTTTTTAGAATATGCTTAGAATAGGCTTTATTGAAAACCTGTTTTGAGTTGTACCTATCTGTATCTAGTGTCCTAGAGGTGTCTATCGACCCCGCTCTGCTTGTCCTTGTTCTATCCAGTGAAGAAAATGTTGGCTTGCCACTATAAGCAACTGGCCATTACAGTTTGCTTTCGTGACCACCATATTTGGAGCTTCTATCCAAGCAACCGCCAACCCTATTGGTCTTGAAGGCAGAAACTGTCTCACGTACACCCACATGCAGTCTCTTTATCATTCGTCTCAAACAACTGTTGCCTGTGCACTGCTTTCCAACCACTAGAGTGCCATTGTGTTGCTGTGCTTGGGTTCATTATCCTCTCTATGTTCCATTTCAACCCCTATTTGTCCCTTTTGTGAGGGTTGGTTGTTTGGCTCCCTTTTTTTCCTTATAGAGTTCTCATTTTACCCTTCTTTTCTGGTCAGAAATGGCTGCTGGTTCCATCAAACTGTTTTTTCAGTTTCTCGCATCATTACGTTAGAAAAGCTTAATGGTAGAAATTGTCTTGGGAAGCATTTGTTGAGCATTGGTCAAGGGTTTCATGATCACTTGGAAAAAGATGTCAATGAGATCTCGTCAAAAAAAGTACTGCACAATAGCAAAAGTTAGACTTGCAACTTTGTGCTCTGTTGTGACAAATTTTGGAACCCAATAACTGGGAATCCTCATAACTTTCAAATCATGCACAACCTTTTAGAAGAAGGCCCAGAGTTTTTATGCAAGTGATATACGGTGGCTGTATGATTTTTCCCACAAGCTAACATCTCTTAAACAAACAAATCGCAAAATGATGACTTTTATTGTTGAAGGTCAATATGCTTCTGAAGAATTGAAGATGTTAATTGAAGCTAATACCCTTAAAGTAATTAAAAAGAAGGTTGTGGGAGTAGATGATGCCTTGGTGGTAGGGAACATTCTCAATGCACATATTTTGCAAAGAATGGGTCATGTCCAGAAAATTTCTTCTCCATGAACTTCCTAACTAGACAACCAATATCTCAAAATTTGTGGTTCTTGGAAAGTTTTTTGACAAGGAATATCAATAATATTTAAGATTGAAATCCAACAGCCTACCACAACCATCTACAAATCTCAGTTTGTCAAAAACTTGGATTTCACAATTTGTGAATAGTCAAAGTTCATGGATAATTGCCTCGTGCTTTCAATGATATTTCTAGTAATACCTCGTTGTCCTCTTTCCTTTCTTTTCCTAAAAATTATCATCTCATAACCTTGGTCAATAGATCTGCAAAATATGTGCATTGTGAATTAGTCGAGCTTTCTTTTCTCCTTCCACAAACATAAAATCTGTTCTCCTCGTTAGTGTGTGTCCCTTCAATCTTATTTCCTTAAGTCAATTAACCAAGTTGTCAATGAAAGAATGATGTGAACTTTTGGCTGTCTCAATGAAATGTTAGATATTATTGGTCATAATATCTAACAATATCTTATATTTACTATATTTATGTGTATTTGCCATATTTTCCCTATATGATTCTTCATTATAAAATATATTACCCTACAAGAGAGATTAATCCTATACCTAGTTTTCACTATATTCAATATAGTATCTAGAGCTTAGGTTCTCTGTTTTTTTTTTTTCATCACAACTGCCATTGCACCGTAACCACCGCCAGAGTCACCGCTGTTGTCGCCAGTTATAGTTCAGACAGGCGACCACATCGTTCTGCTCATCTCGACCAGGCGACCACCGCACTGTTGAGATCACCGTTCTACCATTCACTCTTCTTTAAAACAAATGCTTTGTGCTTACACTAGTGACATTCAATGTCTTTATGGTGTTTGTCACGATCTTCTCACTATTGTTGCTCCTCAAAGTCATGGCCCAATGGCTGAATATTTGGGTAAAATTCATGTTCTTCTTCATGACATTAATGAGGTACTACCTCCTGCCTCTACTCTCACCCAAGAACTAGAGGAATGGTCAAAGTTCTTCAGTTTGTTGGCATTACATGGACTTGTTGATGAATATTCCTATGTCTGTGATCAGATTTTAGGTTCCCTTGTTGTGTCCAATTTTACTTCTACTTGTTCCATCCTTTTGTGTATGCCCAGTAAACACTTCATTGATATACCTGCTTCCTCCAATGATTCCTTTGCTTTGGCATCTCAACCTGATGATCACAATCGCAAGCCAGGAAAGGTCTTCACAAGTGTGACCAATGTCACAAACTAGTCTACAAGATTGACAGGTGTTATGCATTACATGGTCGTTCTCCTTGATCTGCTACAATTCTCCAAACTGATCCTCCCTCACAGTCATCTATTGTGGATCCTACTGCATCTTCTATTGCAGGCAAATATGCTATTTTCAATGAATTTCTCAAATGATATGAGGATCATCAAAACTCTAGTTCCAAACTTAGCACATACAATTTGTATACTCCAGTTTCAGGGGAAGTTTAAGAATAGGCATTATTTGAGAAACTGTTTTTGGTTGTACCTATCTATACCTAGGGTCTGGAGGTGCCTTTATTTTTTCTTTCTTTTGTCTATCTCTTCAGATTGATTAACAGATTCTATATATAAATGTAAGAACCTAAGAGAGTCTTGTACAAACTCTGAAATATATTCTCTTTTTATTTTTCTCAAGTACTTTGTGTAGTAATATGGTTTAGATGGTGCATATATCTCTTGAGCAGTCTTTGCCTTGTGAGTTAATTTTTATGAGGGTCAAGTTAGGTCTATAGTCCAGATTCTAAGACATATAGTTGCTTCTGCGTCAGATTTCTGTATGATTCACAACCATTATATTTCATATGAACTGCATGTCTCACAGGGGCTCTGGGAATGGCGTGATGGTCTTGCACGTGCAGATGATGAGGGGCCTGGTTATGTATTGCCAAATAAAATTATTCTTGAAATTGGTAAATGAAATTTATGTAGACTTCTTCTCTATTGTCTTCTGTTTAATATGCAGTACTTTTGCACAGCAAACAACAATTCAGTTTTTGTTTTCCCATTTCAAAGCTAAGCAGATGCCTGTCATTATAAGCAATTTACGGAGAATAGTAGGAAGGTCAAAGCTCCCATATGTTGAGCGCAGCCTTGATGTCATTGTTAACATTGTCAGACATTCAATGCAAAATGCTGCTGCCTTTGAAGAGGCTGCACTACGTTTGAAGGAAGAACATGCAGCAAGTGTAAGTAGTATGTTGATCGGTTGAAACCTTGCTGAATGATGCATTATTTTTCTGTAGCATGTCTGCTTGGTAATTAATAGTGATTTGCATTGTTTTGAATAAATATTGTCTGTAGTTTATTCTTTGAACTTATTCTTAATTATTAAGGGATCAAGATGAACTGGAATAATGTGACTTGCCACATCAAGCTGCATGCTGCTGATTGTTATCTTACTGTAGCACAAAAATAGTACCAATAAGAAAATAAAAATTGTTAGACTCAGGAGATTGCATACACAAATAGGGATAATTTTATTAACAATAATTCTGAGCAAAACCAGAATTAAAGGACAAATCCATAGATACAGGCCTAAGCCCTAACTGAGTTCTCTTAAGCACACTTTCAAATCCATAAACAACCTGCCTCGTAACTGTCAGGCATAAAGATATCAATAACTGCCTCATAATTTAAACAGTAACGACACTCTTCTGACATTAAATAATAATTGCTTCATGAAGAAATAACTATCTATTGTCACATATGAAAGCAGAATTGCCTCGTACATATATTGTAGCCGCCTTCTGTAACTGCTTCATATTTTTTGGTTCTAAAATGGATGAAGTTAATCATTGTTACTTCTAACGTTAAGTTGACTGGATCTGGTGATGTGATATCAATAAAATTATGAACATACTTCCAATTGAACTTGGTTGGGTTTTAGTTGGTGTAGTTGGATTAAGTTCTTTATCTTTTCTCATTTTGCGTTCACAATAATTTATAACAAAAAGAATAATGAGATAGTTTGTGAAAAGGGAAAGGTTTGAATTGAGCAAATCCACACAGCTATCTGATTTACATCTTTTAGAATATTTTATAGTTGTCTGTCCTGTAATTTCTTCCAATTACTTTTTCTCCTGTGTATTTGGCAGAGGAAAGAAATAAGATGAAACTGAATAGGTAGAGGGAAAATAAATGAGAAATAAAGGGAAAAGTAAAATTGTTTATTTAAATAGAACTAGGGAAGAGACGAGGAGAGAGATGCTGAGATGACTAGAAATAGATGGGAAATAGATGAGAAATAAAGTGAAAAATAAAGTTGTTTAGGTGAAGAGAACTAGAGAAGAGATGGGGAGAGAGATATAGATATTACTATTAATAGATGAGAAATAGTATTACGGGTCCCTTACTAATTTTTTTAAAGTTATCTCTCCTTTCTCTTCTCTACCTAAAACCAATATTAACTATTTCTTTATCCATCTTCACCATCCTCTCAACCTACAAGCCACCCTACTGTGTAGTGCCTTACCAGCTTCCAAAGTAGTATTGTATGACTGTTTTCATTTGGTTTTAGTTACTGGTTTTTTACATGTTGATAAATTGTATATGATCATGATACAGTTGTCAAATGTAGTACCCATTAAGAATGGAACTGAAGTACCTCAGACGCAAAACTTAAAGATTGGATGCGCAGCAACAGAAAGCATTGGAGTTGAAAATGACACCTGTATTGATATCTCGGAGAATTTTTTTTCTCCTGACCGGGATGAGGAATGTTTTCAGCATGAAGATAAAGATGAACAAGGAAAAGTTATATCGAATTGTCTCACTTTAGATTTTCCAAGTGCCAGTCTCACTATTTCAGAGAAGCCTCAAGATGCTGCGAACGTTATTGCACTCTCTACAGCGAAGGTTGTAAAGAAAAAAAAAATCCAACCTCTTTCAATGCTATTCTAACATGGATAAAACAAAACTAAAGTGAAAAAGAGCTATTTCAATGTCTTTCCAATCAATATAATCCTCGCTAATTGATCTATAGGGCAATGGAGAGGTGCTTAAACTGCCTACTGGAACTATTGATGCGCCACTTCTGGGCTATCCAATGTCAGAATGGAAGCCTCGTCCGAACAAAAAGGTGAGCTTGTCACAAATATTTCAAAGGATGTTTGTTGCGATAAGGTTGTTTTGCTTTCCTCTTTGGCTGTAATTTTCAATTTTTGCATTCTTGAAATTACGTATGTTTTAGAAATTACTATTATTACTACTACTATTTTCGACAAACAACAAATAGCAGGCCACGAGTTTTTTTTACTGCTAAATAAGCTAATTTAAACGTGTACAGTGTATTTTGATGAGGCTTATACTCAATTATTTAATGATGCATGCATGATTACTGTACCCTCTTAATTTATATTTCGACCACTTTCTTTGCAACTATTATCAACTCTGATTTCTGTGTTGGTTCTTAGGTCAAGCAGGAGATCAAGCTAGAACAGATTGAACCATCGGACAATCTTCCATCCCTTTTTGTTTTGGACAATAGTGAGAAGTTAAAACTAGCATCTAAAAAATCAGACCCACAGAACAAACCTGTTTCAGGTTCAGTTTCTACCTCCTCCCCTGTTGGGGTTGTAACGGTAATGTCTGATTCAGACTCGGAGGATATGCAGCTAAAGAACTCCAACAACCACCCAGGAAAAAATTCTCTTGTGCCCAGGAAAAGAAGATAAAATATGAGCCAAGGTCTCAGTCTGAATTGTTATCAAATCTTGTGACATTATTTTCAGAAACAACTTAAATAGAGAGGAGCTGGAGACAACCGAAGAAGAATCCAGTGGCTTTTTAGCAGCTTTCTTTTGATGTTGAAGTGGAAAAGGAGACATGTCTCCCTTTGGAAAGGACATAGAAAATGCATTTTGCCAGAGCCAACGTGACTCAGTAGCAAAATCAAAACTTCAACCCTAAACGTGGGGAAGAAGCAGTGATTTTTTGACAAAGTAATTGCTGCGAGGTAGATGTTGGATCTTTTCAGCTTCTGCGATGCAAGGGCAAGCATTTGGGTGATTAACTGAAATTAGGTTGCATCATTATCTTCCATTTACAGAGAAAAACTGGTGTTGCCATTATCAGTATCTTTGAATAGTAATGAAAAATATGAAAAACAGCTATATTTCGTTTTGCAGTTCAAATCTAGATAGATAAGACATTATCTTGTACAGAAACCAAGTTATTAAAATACAGACGCTTTTCATGTATTTTGTTTTTAACAAAAAAAAAATGTATTAAAACTTAAAAGCTGCTTCCATAAAAGATGAATTAAAACTATTTTCACAAAAATAAATATAAATTAATTTATAACAATCATCTGTAATCTTCTTTTGTATGCACTTCAAATAGAATATAATTTCTACTGTATCATCCTACTAATTAGTATGTTATGACAATAATAGAATGAACTCTTATTATATGGCTATGTATGTTTTGTAGAGAGAATAAAAAAGTAAATCAGTTTTAAGCATTACAGTTAAATATTAACATTAGCATACCAAACCTTTTTGTGTTTCAAATAATTAAAAAATATATATTAAAACGATATTGTTAGAAAATTGAAGTGTGTGGAAAATATAAAAAGCATAGTGCAAATACAAATTTTATTGTATTTTACAAAGCTCTGATATTTACGATGTAATAATTGTGCATCAAAAGTTAATACTAATATAAACTACATATTTATCTGAGCGATGTAATAATTGTAGTTATCTTATTCCGGATGTTCTCATAGTATTTGTTTGGGTTATAAACCACATATTTTTACACCCCTTTTCTAACAATTAAACCAAAATAAAATAAAATAAAATTACATAATTTGCAACAATAATCTAAAAATTGTCTACATTGTATTAGTTACACCTACCACAATTATGATGACTCAATGTCCTTTTGATTTTATCTCATGATTTCCGCTTTTATGCTATAGCCTTATCTCCATTTACATATCACCATCCTTTTCTTCAATCCCTTCATTTTTTTTTGGATCCCGATATTCTAACAACGCATATTTGACAACGCCTTTGACAACGCCACGTGTCGCGTTGTCATTGGTTGTATTTGGAAATCATTTTTTAATATGAAGAAATGAATTGGAGTGGTTTTCCGAAAGTGCCCCTGGTTATTTTTGCAGTCCAAGCTCTCCTAGGGATTTCATTTTCAACATTTCGTTCTCTGTCCTAGGGATTGCATTTTGAGTAGTTGGTTCTGTCTCAAACGCGCACTGTCTTCTCCCATTGCCATCTTAAGGTACTTGATTTTAATTTGTGTGTTTCATTCGTTCAATTGGTTTCTCTAGAGCTTGAATCTGGAGGTCGTTTTCCTGTGGAGTTTGTGGTGTGCTTTATCGGGACTCCGTGGAACGTTTGATTGAAGGTTTTGGTTTTTTTTTTGTTTTTGTGTAATGTGGTTTTTGTTTGAAGTTTGAACATGGTGGTTCTTTAATTTGTCCATTTGTAATGTTTATTTTAATTTTAAAATCTGATTTGTATGACAGTATTTTCGGCATCGTAGGGATTTGTTATTGAAGTCATGGGGTCGTCTGGTGATAACGGTTCTTCAAACAAGGTTTGCCCTTTTTTGTGGTTACGTTATCGTATTGTGGTTGTGGGTCATGATATTAGTTGTTTATGGTCAACATTTTTTTGTTGGTTATTTGTTTTAAAGAAGGAATTTTTATGTTGTGGCAGTTATTTGTGCGTCATTCAATGAAAACCAAATTTGTTGCTGGTTTGAATGCGATATTGACTGAGGAGCAGAAGGATGTTATTTCGAAGACGCCATTTGCATGGTTTTTAGAATTGCAGGATAATTTGAAGATTGGTAGGAATATTTTGAGTGATTTACTGATTAGATGGGTTGATGAGAGAGGTGGTTTTAAATTTGGAGATAAAATTGTTGAATTCAAGGAAGAGGATGTGAGCTTAGCCTTAGGTTTGGGTTTAGTTGGTGATGAAATTAACTTGAATGCGAAATTGACTTCACCAAGTCTACTACTGAAATTCTTTGGTACAGAAAAAGGAAAAGGAAGAGGAAAATTTGAACTTGATATGATATATAATTTTGTGTTGAAAAATCACAAAAAGTTGCCTTGTATGGATGTATGTAGCCTTTACCTTTTTGTTGGAATAAGTGAGGTATTGTTACCTTGTCGTAGTGGAATAATAAACCCAAATTTGTTTGAAATTGTTAATACCAAAATTGATTTGAGTCGTTTATGTTGGTGTCGTTTTGTTTATCAATATCTACTTAGTAGTTTTAGCAAAGCTTTTGTTGCCTGGAAAGGAGGAAAAGGTGCAAGTATTGTCTATGTTGATGGATGCGTGTACGTGTTTAAGGTAAATTTGTTGCATGCATTGTTTGTTTGGAATTACTTCAAATCACCGATATTGAATTGGTTCATGTAACTCAGGTTTGGTTCTGTGATCGTTTCCTTCCTTCAAATTCTGTTGTCCATAAATTCCCAAGAATTTTGCATTGGATGAGTGTAAATGTAGGGGACAATTTTGTCAAAGCTGCAATGGACACGGGTGTGGTATGTCTTTGTTCAATGTTTTATTCATTTTTGAATGAATTGGATGGTTTAATACAAAGCAATGGTGGTAATTGTCATTCATTTGCAGATGGTTGATGAGTATGGAAAATCAAGGAAAGAAATTGCTGTCTCATGTTCGAATGCATCAGTACATCCTCTCCGTAAGCGATTAAAAAACCTAATTGCATGTGGAAATTACACAGCACTTGAAATGAACCAACACTTGTAACCAGGGACCCTGTAATTGCATCCATCTTGGCCCCCAACACCCACTTGGGAGCAGCGTCTACAAAATCAGTGAGCACCCACCACGTTTCAGTACAGAATCCATGTACTGACCTGGTAATCGCTTACATCCTCTCAGTAAGCGATTACAGAACCTAATTACATGTGGACATTACACAGCACTTCAAATTAACCAACACATGTACTCAGGGACCCTGTAATTGCATCCTTCTTGGCCCCCAACACCCACTTGGGAGCAGCGTCTACAAAATCAGTTAGCACCCACCAAGATTCAGTACAGAATCCATGCACTGACCAGGTAATCGCTTACATCCTCTCAGTCAGCGATTACAGAACCTAATTGAATGTGGAAATTACACAGCACTTCAAATTAACCAACACTTGTAATCAGGGACCCTATAATTGCATCCATCTTGGCCCTCAACACCCACTTGGGAGCAGCGTCTACAAAATCAATTAGCACCCACCAAGTTTCAGTACAGAATCCATGTACTGACCTGGTAATCGCTTACATCCTCTCAGTAAGCGATTACAGAACCTAATTGCATGTGGACATTACACAGCACTTCAAATTAACCAAAACATGTACTCAGGGACCCTGTAATTGCATCCATCTTGGCCCCCAACACCCACTTGGGAGCAGCGTCTACAAAAGCAGTTAGTACCCACCAGGTTTCAGTACAGAATACATGTAATGACCTGGTAATCGCTTACATCCTCTCCGTAAGCGATTACAAAACCTAATTGCATGTGGAAATAACACAGCACTTCAAATGAACCAACCCTTGTACTCAGGGACCATGTAATTGCATCCATCTTGGCCCCCAACACCCATTTGGGATCAGCGTCTACAATAGCAGTGAGCACCCACCAAGATTCAGTACAAAATCCATGTACTGACCTGGTAATCGTTTACATCCTCTCCGTAAGCGATTACAAAACGTACTTGCATGTGCAAATTACTCAGCACTTGAAATGAACCAACCCTTGTACTCAGGGACCATGTAATTGCATCCATCTTGGCCCCCAACACCCACTTGGGAGCAGCGTCTACAAAAGCAGTGACCACCCACCAAGATTCAGTACAGAATCCATGTACTGACCAGGTAATCGCTTACATCCTCTCCGTAAGCGATTACGAAACGTATTTGCTTCAGTAAATGACAACAATTGAAATGAATGAAAAGGCTACACCTTAACTATGTCAGTTTTCATTTCAAATACCAGTGAACAATTGTACCACAATATTAAATACGAAATATGAGTACTAAGAATGTCTATTCATTTCCGAAAAAGTTAAACAAGTATGTAAATATAGCCATTGTCAAAATTGTCAATAAACTGTACACCATTACATTGGGTACTCAATATGTGCCTAATTACAATGTGAACCTAATTACAATGTAAGCCCAAAAATGTCTTTTAATTTCCTATACTAATCCATAGTGCTGCAAGACTCCCAATATTCGAATGTTTTCACCATCTAGAATCCAGTCACATATGTACTTCCTTCTAAACGCAGCCAATTCCTCCTACAATGAACATTGAAATTAATTTAGGCAAAGTTGTTAAAATATACCCTTCAAGTTAGAAATTATTCAGTGAACATACATTACTATAATCAGGCATGCTTTTGCCATCATATTTGTCTTCTCCATCCCATATTTCCATCACTTTCATCATTATTAAATCACAGTCAAGTCTGTACAAAATATCAAATTAAGCAACATAATCTTTTCTTAATGAAAAATTGTTCAATTTGAAATAAAACCTAATATGGGCTCACGTGTTAGGTTGCACTGGGATCTTGGCTTGCTCAATATTGAAAGGAATCTTGGAATCTTCAAATGTATTACTCAGCATACCCCAAAACCGCTGAATATTTTTAGCCTGCATTGTTCATAAATAACGATTACAAAGGGTAACATTACCAACAACTTCATCAAGGACAACTGAACTTCAACTGTAAAACGTACAATGCTTCGGTCAATCGAACCACGTCCGCTGATTCCCTTATCCAATGAGTCAATAACAAAAAACTGCATGGTGCATGGTCGCAGTGCATAGCACCACCAGTGATTCTTGGTTACAACTGGGATGAATACCTAAGTAACATTTCGGATATGTCAAAATAAAACTACTAACTAAAGCAACTATTAAGTCATCAATAACAACAACTTACTCACCCAATCAGCAGATAATAAATCATGAAGTCTTACTAGATCTTGCCGAAAATAAGCCTGGTAATCATTAAGTTGCCACACCTGTCTTTTGGCAACTCGTCTCTTGTTGTCAGTTAGTAAGTGACTCTTAAAAAAAAACAACCATAATCAATAAACATTATAACATACCAAAATTTAAATGAATTTCTATTGTTAGTTTTTACCCCAAACATTGGACTAAAGATCATCCTTTTGATGACTCCAGTTGACCTTTTTTCAAAATACATGAACATGGTCGCAGCAAAAATTATAACCTACAAAACAATAAACAACTTTAACATCAGCTCATACAACTTTAATATCAACTTCTACAACTCAATAATCTATTTACCATGTTGTCAACACATTCTCGAGGCCCTAAGGAGCTACAGTCCCTCGTTGTCAAGAGTTGACCCATTATTTCACTTACATAGCTGAAAGAATAAGAATAGTATATCATGTACGAAATATAATTATACATTAATAACATAAAGAGTTTAATATTATGTTACCTTATCACAATATCTTTTCGAGTAACACACTGGTACAACTTGGCCAAATCAACCCTTGCGATTACATCGGCAGGAATAGTACTCAAAGGCTCTACAACCAAAGGTTGTACAACTAGAATTAATTGATCTGCGTCGTCATCATCACCACCAATGTCAACGAAAGCTGGTGCATCCCGTGGGGGTAATTCCTCATCAACATTTTCATCTGCTTCATGAACAGGTTCATCAATTGCACGTGCTTCATCAACAGCTGCTGCAGGTGCAGCTACTTCATCAACACGTGCTGCAGGTGCAGCTGCTTCAGCAACAGGTGCTGCAGGTGCAGCTGCTTTAGCAACAGGTGTTGCAGGTGCAGCTGCTTCATCAACAGGTGCTGCAAGTGCAGTTGCTGCATCAACAGGTGTTGTAGTTGCAGCGGATCCATCAACACCTGCTTCACTTGCAGCACATCCAGCAACAGCTGCTTCACTTGCAGCACAGCCAGCAACAGCTGCGGCATTTGTAGCATCTTCATCAACAGGTGCTGAAGTTGTTTCTTCTTCATGTGCAGCTGTTTGACCAAATGCTTCTTCATCTGCAACTCCTTCATCAACAGGTGCTGCACTTCTTTCTTGTTCATGTCCAGTTGTTTCACCAAAAGCTGCTTCATCAGCAACTCCTTCATCAACACCTGCTCCGTCTGCAACTGTATCATCAACACCTGCTTCTTCGAGACTTCCTTCATTCCCCTCACCCACTACATCAAAACCACCTTCCTCAACAGAAATATTTAGGTCAAACCTTGCTCTCTTTCTTCGTTCACTTAACGCCTTCCTTATGGCAACAATTTCATCTTTAAGACTTTTTATTTTCTGGTTGTTTTTTCTAACTTGTTCCAATCGTCCAGCACGTGGAGGTTCACAACTATTTTCACCTTTTTCAGGTTCTTCTGCAGTCCTCGCCAATGCATCCATATTGAATGCCCTACGCACGATGGGATCCTCTCGTTCAACGGATCCAATGTACCAATCAAAGTGTACCTATGACAATGAAAATTACTTATTAATTACCTCAATGAAATAAGAATAATTAAATATTCTTTCTACTTGAAAAACTTACTCACCTCCCCTTGCCTAAACAAATGATGTATTTCTTCGGTCCCATAACTTACTGAACGAAATCCCATCAGTCGCGGAAATACCCTGCAAGATGGGTGAGAATGCAAACCTAGGCGTTCGTACACCCATACCTAACATGAAAGCAACCAAAGTTGTCAAAGATCTTCTTCCAATTATTTCCCTTTAATGAATCACATTAAACAACAAACAATACCACTGAATCATACCTGCAACACAACGGCACTGCCACTAATGCTGACAGAATCGGCAATCTTTCCAGTCAGTATTTTCTTATTACATCTGTTCAGGCTATGTACGAGATACGTATGTATAGCACCACTCCAATCATAATTACACAAACTATCTAAATCATCTAGCAGTAGACAAGGCATGTTAGAAACATGCCTTGAGTTCCTAGCGAAAAAAAAATGAACCAAACAAACTAAAATATACAATCGACACACGACATCTACATCTAGGTCATCATCACCAACAATGTTATCAAACATGTTCACCAAGTCTTTTGCTTTCGTTTCACTGGAATTTAACACATCACCAACTTTTCCGACAATTGATTCATCGAAGGAGATCTCCAAACCCCCTACTCCCAATCCTAAAGTCATAACCACGTCAACCACATCAAAAGAAACAAATTGTTGCCTAACTCTGAATGATTGATGCTGGGGAACCCAACGACGTACCAATTGTTTCAACAATTTCAGGTTCAGTTGTATAGGCTGTACGATTCCTAAGCAACACTTAAAAGGAGTTTGGCCTATGCGGCTCACATGCCTTGACTTTAGCAAAGAATTCATGTTGGGTGATGTATCCGTCCAAGTGCGAACCTGCCACTAAAAAACATAACAAAATTATAAAAAACAATACGCTGCTCCTAAACAACAAAAACTACAGTTTGGACAAACATATACATACTTTGCTTTTTGACGATTCCATTTTCGAGTTAAGTAATGGGATTCTTGCAAAATTTACCTGCAATAACAATTATAAAGCCTTTTAATGCACCAAGTAACGTTAAGACAACCAACTACAACAATTCATTAACAAACAGGGAGCAACACACAACTTTTAGTACAAAATCCTGCACTCATTACATGGTAATCGCTTACAGCCTCCCTGTAAGCGATTACACATGGTCATAGGACAAATTTCTACTCTATTTGTACAACATCCACAAATTTCCGTCGTAATCGCTTACAGCCTTCCTGTAAGCGATTACACATGGTCATAGGCCAAATTTCTACTCTTCCTCAAACAACATCCACAAATTTCCGTCTTAATCGCTTACAGCCTTCCTGTAAGCGATTACACATGGGCACAGGGCAAATTCACAAGTCTTCCTCACACAACATCAACATTTTTCCTTCGTAATCGCTTACTGCCTTCCTGTAAGCGATTACACATGATCATCACATTCATCATCTCACTCTTGCTCATACAATTACATACCAACACAACCCACACCTTCAACAACAATAACACAACATTCATAAACACAAACATATGTCATCCACCCTACACTACGACTACGACACTAACAAAAAATCATGAATCATAACATTATTTCAACATGAACTGTATGAGAACAACTACGACCGAAAAAAACTTCTAACGCATGGAACGGGAAAAAAAACGATACCTTAAGATCAATGACTACAGAGGTGAACTATGACCCAAAAAAACCTAACCTTTGCAGATGAGATGACAATGCTCCAAACCCTTCACTGCCGGAACGATAGCAAAACGTATAACCCTAAACTTCAATTCAAAGTGGTTGTCAAATGGTGAAGGTTTCCTGATCTCCGGCAACTATTCAGCATTGCAATGAAACAGAGAGTGTGGTGTCGTGGAGAGAGCAACGCCTGTCGTGGTGGAGAGAGCAACGCCTGTCGTCGAGATATGGGTTTCCTAGGCGCGAATCAATTAATTTCGACCATGTCCTTTTCCGCAAATGCCCTTCGCTTCAGCAATTTTCTTTTTTTAAAATCTATTTGAAACAGCCAATCACACGTTGACATCTGTGGTTGTCAAAAACGTTGTCAAATGGGGTTGTCAAAGTAACATTTTCTTTTTTTTTTCACTATATCTCCTTCAATCTTCCTCAATTTTTATACTCTCATAGGAATGAACACCTTTAAACTGTTAGATAATTATCTTTGCGTCGAACATAAGCTATAATAGTGTACACACAAAACAAACACATTTCATATTCATTTTTATACTTCTACAAGTTTTTGTAAGTAGTAAGTAAATTAACAAAGTTCTAAACATAATCCACCAAGTTTTAATTAACATTTGAAAATAAGAGAAAATACGTAAAAGAAAAATATCAGAATTAAAATAATATAAAACAAAAAAAACAAAAAATATTTAAAAGGAATAAAAAAAATGTGAGAGATAAAATTCACTAAATTATAATAAGTATATTAAAAAGTTATTCATTCGTAACAGTTTTCGATAAGATGAAGTGATAAAAAAAAAAAGTCTCTTTCAGGCAAAGGCTGCAACATAAAAAGGGAACAGAAGCTGTGACCAACCAACACTCAAAAACCCACAATGCCTGAAGAAACCACGTCGATTGATTACGTCATGGAGGCCGCATCTGGGGCCCACTTCTCCGGCCTTAGACTCGACGCCCTGCTACCTTCCTCCGCCACCGCCTCCGCCGCTCCTGATTCAACCCTAGCCTCGGATTCCCAACCCAATCGCCCTTTCGTTATTGGTTATTATTCTTCATTTTCTCCTCACTTTTTCTTCTTTCAGTGTTTCAATTCCAAAATTAAGCGAATGCGATTCACGTCTGTGTAGGAGTTTCCGGCGGTACTGCCTCCGGGAAAACCACTGTCTGCGACATGATCATTCAGCAGCTTCACGATCACCGCGTCGTCCTAGTCAATCAGGCACGCTTTCAGTCTCTTTCCATTTTTTTTTAATTTAAATTAATTATTATTATTTATTATTATTATTATTATTATTTAATTGATGTTTTTTGTTTAAAACAGTAGAGTAAACAATAGAGTATCAATTAAATAAAAATTATGTTTGTTGACAAATGATAAAGAGATGTGTCAAACCTTTTTTTTTATTTTGTCGTGATGTTGAAATGATAAAATGTAAGATGGGAAACTTCACTATTATCAAGAATTTTGAATAATCTTTATGTAAAAATCAAGTGAAGAAATAGAGGGACTGTTATTTTTGTTTCTGAAACTGTGAGAGACTGTCCTAATATCCTTGCAATCAGTATTACTGTCATTTTATACTTCCTCCGTTCCAAAACAGTG
The DNA here is from genome assembly GCA_036885675.1 of Vigna mungo. Classification (NCBI taxonomy): domain Eukaryota; kingdom Viridiplantae; phylum Streptophyta; class Magnoliopsida; order Fabales; family Fabaceae; genus Vigna; species Vigna mungo. Next base: position 30,550,030 of record CP144695.1, on the reverse strand, counting down.
TTGTACAATAGCTATTTCAGCATTTTAGTTCTGTTCCTAAACTATAGTTGTTTTGCAAATCTAAGGTAACATTTGTAATGTTTTTCCAGTTATACCCTTATTAAAACATTAAATTTTACAAAAATGCTATATTAAATAGGGGTACTTTAGTCTATAGATGTAATAGTTAAGGTTTTCCTCATTATACTAAGCTAAAATAACTATAGTTTTGGAATAGAATGAGTAGTTCCTGAACTGTCATTATATTTTAGTTCTAAATACTGCATTTTGGATTTCAGGAATTTATTTGACATTTTTTTTTTAATTTCAGAGACTACTACTAGACGCTTTCCAATTTTGGGCACTAAAATAATTTACTTTTTTTTGGTTTGTGTGTATAGGACTCGTTTTATCGTGGGCTGAGACCCGAAGAGTTGGAACGTGTTCATGAGTACAATTTCGATCACCCTGGTAATTATCATTTCCGTTTAAACTCACTGGTTGACTTGAACGAGTTTAGTTTAGTTCACTCAGTGGGTTCAGTTTCTTTGTAGATGCTTTTGACACCGAACAGTTGTTAGAGTGCATGGGGAAACTCATCAGTGGCCAGGGCGTGCATGTTCCCATCTATGACTTCAAGAAACATCAGCGTTCTTCTGATAGTTTTCGCCAGGTTTCAGCCCAAAAGAATGATGTCATTTTGTTTTTGGTTTGTTAGGATTTCTTTTTAGCTGATGAGCTCTTTGCTTAGGTTAATGCCTCTGATGTGATTATATTGGAGGGGATTCTTGTATTCCACGATCAGCATGTGCGGGATCTGATGAACATGAAGATCTTTGTAGACACAGGTTTGTATCTTAATGATTCAAAAACATTAGTCATATGAAAGGTTTTAAAATGCAGTTGTGTTGCAGTGATGCAATCTTTGATGTTGTGGAACATTCTGGATAAATTGCCTGCCATTGTGGATGTAATGTGGTTGTGGAGAGTCTGAAAACCTTCATTTTAATCTCAAAATTGTGGTTGTAGACAGTTTTTCAAAACATAGTTGACATGGGAGTTTACAAATTGTTTATGAAAAACAATGTGGAGCTATAGTTACTAATTAATTGTGTTGTGCTTCTGTGGATGCTTGGTAAAATAAATACTGGAAGGCACTTCTTAAGAATATGAAAGAAAGAAACTTCTAAAAACAACTAATGCACGGCATAGTTGCTGAGACTGTAGAAATGGTCAATAGATGAGTTTTATTGTTTGATTATTACAGCAAAGCATGGTGTTTTTTGTTTTTAATTGGCTGGACTATATAGATGCTTTCTTGGACAATATGTAGAGTGGGAGAGTAGACTGCATTGCATTCTTCATATTTTCCTGTTGAAATATAACTTTCCCTCTCCTCTTCAAAGGAATAAAATTTAAGTAAAATCAAGGTATAACTGCTTTTCTTTGGCACTTACAATACCTTAGAATCGGATGCTATATTCCGATGTTCGCAATTCCTGGAATAAAATTGCAAATATTGAAGCACACTATTAGATTAGTATTTTATATGATAATGGAAGTTCCAAGCTGTGTCTAATTTCATCATTTGTTATTAACTACTTACAGATGCTGATGTGAGGCTTGCACGTAGAATTAGACGTGACACAGTTGAGAGGGGCAGGGATATAAACTCTGTTCTTGAACAGGTATGACCAACAGTTTAATTGGCAAGCATGGCTTTACAGCAGCTGCCTTATAATGACAGCACTTCTATCAATTTTATCTTTTTGAGAAAGTTTCATGTGTGAACAGAGAAAATTTCGTAATCCCCATGATGTGTTATCACTAACATTAGATATTTACCCGTAACTGCTTGTAATGCTGTTTTTGCAGTATGCAAAATTTGTTAAGCCTGCATTTGATGATTTTGTTCTACCATCAAAAAAGTATGCTGATGTGATCATTCCTCGTGGAGGTGATAATCATGTAGCCATTGATTTGATCGTGCAACATATTCGGACAAAGCTTGGTCAACATGATCTATGCAAAATATATCCAAATGTCTATGTTATTCAGTCTACATTCCAGGTATCCTTAAACATAGCTTGTCATTTTTGTTTTTCTTTCTCTACTTCTAATGATGTTAAATTTGGGGAAACATTCAGTGACACATTCATACTTCTCACACAAATAGATTGGTTACCTTAATGAACCATAACAAACCCTTGGTATCAGTTTTTTATTGTTGGTGAAATTAAAATGGAAAATTATCCAGTTTTACATTTTGCGGATCATTGGAATTATTATTTCAATGAAGCCAAAAAGTACTTTGTTTCATTATGAATGTCCAAGAGAGAAATAAGAATTATTTTGACAAGATATAGCATGAAGATATTCTTGCTTTTATTTGAATTTGGATACATGCCAAATTTGATCCATGGAGCTAGTTGACCTCACCTAGTAGGATGCGACTCTTGTTGTATTCAAATTCAAATTGGGATATATATATATATATATATATATATATATATATATATATATATATATATATATGTATGTATATATATATATTTACATTTTATACAGTAAAGAAATGATGCAAGTGCATAGGCACACTTAAGAGGCTGGAATTTCATTTAGTTAGGAAGTTACACATTTTCAAACCAGATACAACCAAGAATGGGGGAAAACTAGAAGGTAGTAAGAATGTTGGTTCGATGGAGGAATCATTGGATACTTGTAGGCTTTAGAAAGGAGCCCGTTTTTGAGGAGGTAGACCAACTTCTTGGTTATTAGAGTGGAGAAATAAATGCAGCTTCGTCTTAGAAAAAATGAGGGGAGACAAGTAAGATCGGGAATTTCTCCTTGATTAAACAGATGCAAAGACATGATGAGTACCAAGACTTGAAAATGATATGGACCCACTTATGAAACCTCTTGTACCACAAAAGCATGATGGGTTGCCACCCTAGATCTATAGGTATATTGGACATATATGTCTGATTGCCTTTGAGACAGTTTGTGTAAGACTAGAGATCAATATTTTATTTTGACCAGATTTGCTTATTATTGTATCTTGCTTTTTATTCAATAATTATATGTTGCATTTCTTTGATTATGTGTTTCTTTAAATATGATAAAGTCCTTAACTGAAAATTCAATATTTTACTTGGTACTTTGTTGGCTATGGTTATACATTTCAGATAAGAGGGATGCATACATTGATTAGGGACCGAGACATATCAAAGCATGATTTCGTGTTTTATTCAGATCGTCTTATACGCCTGGTACTGTATGATTTATAGCTCTGCTGAATTTCTTTCCTCCATGGGTTTTCAGTACTTAGTTCGTGAGATTTGGTTATCAGGTTGTTGAGCATGGTCTAGGTCATCTGCCTTTCACCGAAAAGCAAGTGGTTACTCCCACAGGTAATCATCATATGTCATTGTTCTCAGTTTTTCAGTTTTTATGTTCAGTATAACTCTTGTTTTTTGGGGAATAAGATTTATGCTTTGTGAATTGCGACATATATGGTAAAGAAGTAGCAGATCAGCTGTAGTTCAGTAATGGAGGTTTATCTTGCAACCATAATTAACTGAAGTGAGGTTCGTATTGCAGGATCTGTCTATACTGGTGTTGATTTCTGCAAAAAGTTGTGTGGTGTTTCAATTGTACGAAGGTGAGCATTGAATCAGGTATTAATTTTGGCGAGAGAAGTGTAAATGATAGTATTTTTAGAAATGCAATGATGGAACTAAGTACAGTTCCCTTGTTTGATTAGATTAATGGTCTCAATTTTCATATGGTTGTCTATATAGTTCAGCAAACATTGAGACTCCAGTAGTACTAAAACTGGAGTTATTCACTTCAAGACTCTGTTCCTTGGACTTATTGTTCTACATTGTTTTTGGATCATAGTGGTGAGAGCATGGAAAATGCACTTCGTGCATGTTGTAAAGGCATTAAAATTGGTAAAATTCTGATTCACCGGGATGGAGACAATGGAAAACAGGTAAATGAATTATTTGGAATTAGACATAGATGTATACGTTCTTTACTGATGTTATTGGTTTTCAATGGTAAACCCTTTGCTTCTCTGAGCAGCTTATATATGAAAAGCTTCCCAAGGATATTTCAGAACGGCATGTTTTGCTTCTGGACCCGGTCCTGGCAACAGGTTAAGACTTGGAATCTTCTCCCGCCATTTGTTTTTCCATTTTATATTTCAAAAGCCATTTTTCTTGAAATTCGTAGGGGCAGCAGTTAATGTGTTGATGTGTTGATAGAATAGTTAACTTGTACATTATGTTACGGTATGAATGGTGTCTGTTAATATGGTAATACTATTTTGTTGGGAATCAGGGATATGGTAATGATGATATAAATAAATATAATTGACTTTGTTGTAGAAGAGACGTAATTGTATTTTGCTAGATACTGCATGAGGAACCCGTGAAAGTACTGACCTACTAAATTGCTTCTTAACTACTATTTTGGGATGGCCCACTTGTACTAGTCTAGCAGTCCACTGTTGATTTTCTTAAAACCTTCTCTTGTACTGTTAATATCTTTTGTGTTCGTTGTTGATAAATAGATCATCAATAACTTCCATTTTTAGGTAACTCTGCAAACCAAGCAATTGAATTACTCATTCAGAAAGGAGTACCAGAAAACCACATTATATTCCTGAACCTCATTTCTGTGAGTTAATTCCGATGCCTTCTTTATTGCTGATATAATCAGTTATTTGATTATCATTTCACACTGTTTACATACACGGATCTTATGGGCCTTTTTTGCATTCAGGCTCCTGAGGGAATCCATTGCGTGTGTAAAAGGTTTCCGTCATTGAAGATTGTCACATCTGAGATTGATGTTGAACTGAATGAAGAGTACCGTGTTATCCCAGGATTAGGTGAATTTGGTGATCGCTACTTTGGCACCGATGATTGATCCTGCAGCATGACCAAAGGTGGAGAGACACCTTTTCAGTAGCAGCTGTCTTGGTTAAGAATTCGAAAAGCAGCTCGCTACAACATTGTCTTGAGATGCTAAAGATTCATCAAAACCAGCTTTATTGTGATTTGAGGCAGCCAGATTAACACCAATGCAAACCTACATTGACGTTGATATACAAGAATGGTTTTCATATTATTAAATGTAGATATCAGTCTTAGCAAGATGATGTCACCAAACACAAATTGCTTTGCACAATTATTAACTGTGGAAAAATATTCCCTAGTGATCGGTACAATCTATATAACAACCAGATCAATCATCGATATATGTAAATTGTGTGTTACTATATTTCGTACATATATATCTGGTACGTAGAAAATGAACTTAATTTAATATTAATATGGCTTAAGTAATTTGTCACTGTTATTTAATTTAGACCGACCAATATAACAACAGAAAAGTTTATTATCACAAAATTCTCGAATAGCACATGATTTTATATTACTATTTAAACAAAATAACTAAAACCTTTTCGAGCTACTCTCATGCATATAAGACAGTTTTTGTATTTTGGAACCTAAGCCTCTTATGTATAAGATAACATCCTTTTATAGCTGTCCCGAGAGACTCTTGTGGGTTGTGTGCTTAGGGAGATCCTGTAACAAAGCATTTTAGAAGGTCATGATCTTATGCAGACATCTACTATAAAGTGTGAAGAGATTTGTTGCTCATTTTTCTTATTCTATTGTGCTTCTCCTTCAACTAAAAACACCAAATTGAACATGTGCTCTGTGTTAGTATCTTTTTGGATAATGTCCTTGGTCAAATATCACATACATTAGACAGTGTTACATCATAGAGATGCATCTTATGCTAGGCACTTGTGAATTGTGTCTAACTTACTTGACTTGCATTTGAAAATTTATCTTCGATCATCACTTTTGTAAAACTAAGTTGTTCTTTTGTTCATTGACCGTTGTAACATGCATCTGTTTAATATGAGAGACTCAATTGTCTCCTTGTTCTCAGTATAATTTTACTTGTGTTATAGCACTCATGGCTATGTGTCTAAACTTCAACTACATTTAAGAACACTTGTATTCATTTTTCTCTTCTACGTTTGTTGCTTTTGTAAGCACAGAGTATTTTATTGTGTTTAGTAATACTCGAGTCTTATACCATATGCATATGTTATTTTAGAGTGCATTTTGTCCATATAAGGTTGTGTTTGATGATTGGATACATGTTCAAATTTTGAGAAAACATTGTCTAGCCCTTTTTTTGTTATGACTTATTCTAAGCTTAATGTACAATAAGAGGTTGAGGACACCTCGGCCTAAACATTATAAGCCTAAAAGACTAGTATGCTAGAAGAGGTCAAAGACACCTTGACATGTACATAAAGAGGTCAATGACAGCTCAGTCTAAAGAAGGCTAAAGTAGTCTCGCCTTACACCAAAGACTTAGTACAGATCACAAATTCGTACTATAACCCTGCAATATGGATAAACATAAGCAATAGGACAGATCATGTAAAGATTGAAGATAAGTTAGAGAATCTTGGAAAAGGTAATCTTATGAATCCTAAGCTAACGAACAAGGCTCATTCAGGTAGAATCATTTTTTACAACCTAATTATTTTATAGTTAGCAACTGACTTGAGCATTGAAGTATCTTTGCAGGCTTCCCTGCCGAGGTCTTCTCATCCTTATTGAAAGAGAACACATCAACTTGAAGAGTGAGAAGTAGAGTGGAAGCATGAGCGTCTTGGTATGCTTTAGCCTAATAAGAAGAATTGTACTTCTAGGTACATCTTGACCTGGCAAGAACATTTGACGCCCACTATAGGATCGGGTTGTATTTTTAAGCATGGTGTCAACAAGAAACATGGCAAGCAATGGACGTAGTAATGATGTGAACAAAGGACCAAACACTATGGCAATGAGATGAGGAAACGAAGTGTCGAAGACACCAAGGCAATAAGGGCATTGAAGAGGATATTGGAGGATGAGGAAGAAGTGGGAGGATGACAACCTTTAACTCACTCTAAAACAATCAAAGGAAAAAACCAATGTGCAATTGACACAACTAACACATCCATAATGGTCCTAAGCACAAGAAGACATTATGTCATAGATGGCATTATGAAGACGCCTCTCCCCTCGAGATGGAAGACATTCCGTATGGATAAATATGATGACACTACTGAAGACACAGTTTTGTACAAAATATTTCCTACTTCCCTTAAAGGCACAACAACAAAAAAATAACGAAATTACATACGGATAATTATATATAAATTTTAATCCATATATAAATTAGACATTATATACAGAAATTATATACGAACATTTATATTTGAATTTTTTCGTATATAACGTTGGCGCAAGGTAGAAAAGTTATGTATGGATAATTTCCATGTAACTAGAAGGAATTATATTATATACCTGAGTAATATTTTATTTAAAGAAAATATTTTTGATTAGTTACAAACCTATCAATCGATCATTCACTCCAACCAGAGTTCTGTTGCCCCTCTCGAGACCTCGAGCTGTCTCTCTTTCTCGAACCCTCAAGTCCTTTCTCTCTCGAACCTGGTGCTCTCGCCGTCCTCTGTCGAGTCGTCATCGCTATCACTGTCCATCTCTCCAGCCCTCTTCACTGTCGCGTCGTGCTCTGCTTCTGCCTCCTCTCTCTATCGAAGTGTCCGTGTGGTGTTCCGGTGTTCACCAAAGGAGTATCTTCATCTGGTAAGTAAACCCTAATCCTAATGCTTTCTTCGAGCAATCTGAAAATCGAGAACCCTAATCTTGTTCTTTCTTTGTTTTATTTGACACATTTGTGGTTTGTCTCGCAAGCTGTGGTTGGAGTGTTAGGAAACATCAATTGAGGCTAGTTTTTGGCGGTTTAAGAAGATTGTCAGTGGTATGTAGGACTGAGACATACCATTTGGAGTTGCGAAAGCCGTCAGTGAAGGAACCAAAGGTGAGTGAGTTCCTTTACCTTTGAAGTTTCTTAGATGCAGAAAAATTTGTTTGTACTGTGTTCTTTTGATTCATTTGCTTAATAATATGTTGTTATGAGTTTTGCTTCTTCTGCCAGATTTAGATCCATCGTGATGTAACCGCCTTTGGTAATTTGCGTGTATTGAGAAATTGAATGCTTTTCTAATGTTTATGACGCAATGCTTTTCTAATGTTAATTGAATGCTTTGGTATTAGCTGTTCAAGGGGATCCGTTAATTACTCAGTTTGATTCTTTGTGATGCGTGTGCATTAGGTGTCACATGTGTTAAGATGCTGATGGGCAGGACTGTGGTCAAGATATTTGCAGTGCTTTGTTAAATATTTCCAGTGCCTATGGTTGTCATGAATCCTCTATAATATCTTTGCCCAACATTATTTTTGGCATGTGTCAATGGGGCCTATAAGTTGGAGAGAGTTGTAGAGCAATTGGAACACATATTTTTTTCCTCGTAAAAGGATGTCCCAAGTAGGTCCAAACCCAATATCTCAAACACTACCGTGCTGATAGAGATCATCGTTGACCATGCCCATAATCATTTATTCCATCTTTTGCTCAGGTGAACCATTCAGTTATTATCGGACTCTTATATTGAGATTATTTCTTAATGCCATTAGATTAAGTACATGATGAATGGATTTGCACCTATACCTGGGAAATGTCTTGTCGTCGTTGATGAATCTTTTTCATTTTTCTTTGTAATGGAGGTTTTCAATTAACTAAATTTAACAAACTCATGTTTCAGCTAATGATCCCACAGCATCATTCACTTATTAGGTACCCAATTTGTAAAATTATAGCACCACTCTATAGGTTTGCACTTTGAGTTTAATTTAGCATTTAGTCCCAGTTGACATGCATTTAGGTATCTGTTCTTGTTAATGTACCAATTGGTTTTTGTTGTTACTGTGTTTCTAAGGTTTTAGTTTCTATCTGGTTAGCAGGGACCAATGTTGTATTAGTAAAGACCTATAGATCAAAATTGTAGCTCCTTTTATACAAGGATAGGGACAAGTGGTTATTCTAAACTTGTTTATCATTGGCATATTTAATAATTTATTACACTATTATTTAGGTTCAGTTAAATCCTTTCAGGCAGCCCATAGCTATTATTGCCCTGCTACTCGAATTGCTTTCTTTTTGGGATGTAAAAAGTTACTCAGAATATCTTCATTCTTGAGTCAACAATATTGGCCGGAACCACAACCCTAATTGCATCAAAAGTAAACCATTGCTTTGTCTAATAGTAAATAACAGTCAAAAGCTTTGCAAACATGTATCCCTGAACTAACTTAAACCTTGTACTAGGTTATAGGCTAAACATAAGACCTAGAGTGACATCTTCACTTGAGCAAAATTTCACCACCTTTTCATCTCACCTTTACTCATCATCAACCTCAATCTCTTCTGCACATCACCTTTCGATATTAGTATTAACTCACATATTTAAATATCTATAATGAATCATCATCCCTTACTCATTTTCCTTTTTCATTATAAATGAAACAACTTCATAAGTTCTTGAACACCAAAGTTGCCCCTAAAGAACTTGTTGATGAAATAAAGGTACTAACTGTAATTATGCTGTGATGCATTTTGGAACTGTAATTGAGAAATACCATATATCTGTTCTTAAGAGGGGAAATGAGAAGCAATAAAAAGGTTAATAGAATGCATGCTTCTTGTGAGTTTCCTCGTTTATAAAGAACCCATGTTAACTTTTGTTTTTCTTTTCATGTACATTTTCAACTTTTCCCTAACAAAGGGGAATAACCAGATTCCTCAAAAACCATATGTTTCTCTCATCAAAATATTAGCTAGCTAGCTACAACTTGCACTGTCTATTGTGAATGCAACCAAACCCATCAGTAAAATAAGAGAATCATATGATATTATATATTATATTATATTATATTATAGTTCATGTTGGTTGTGCACAAAGCTAGTTGAGAAAAGGTACATACTTGAATTTAGAAACCTTGAAATTCCTTGAGTCTTTTTGTTTGCTTAAAGGTAGTAAGCCACACAGCTAACTTATCCTATCCCATCTAATTAGCTTTTGAAAAGTTCATTGTAGCAGATAGCTGGTAACACAATAATTAGTAATGTGACCTCGTAAACTCTACTCTTTTTCTAGAGTAACCTCACTTTTTCTTCTTTTTCTTATGATGCTAAAGAGTAGTTAGATTAAGATTCCAAAAGGGTCATGATTATGATGATACATATAATTTAACTCAAGCTGTGATGGTAACCGATGATGGGAGTTTTGAGATAAGAATTCACGTTAGAAAAACAATAACAAATACCTTTTTCAGACAAACTTAAATCTGAATTTCTTTTGACACATAATAATGCAGACATAGTAGCAATAGATTATATGTTGATGAAACTTGAAGGAAGCTGTTACCCATCTACGGGAATATTGGTAATTTAATAAAGAGATTGGGCCAGCCTTAACCTTTTTCCTTTCTTTTTCTTTGGTTCCTTCCTAAGGGCAATTCAAAATTCAAAATGCAATTTATTTTTTGTTCCAAAAGGAATATTAATATTATGCAGAAACTTAATTATGCAGACAAACAATTTGAAACTGATAAGAATGATGAGGCTATTTTTTGTTCCAAGGCCACTTTCACCATACCCATATGTGATGTCTTACTTTCCTTCTCTGCTAGTTTTTCACTTTCTGTACTGATTACTCATGGTTGTGGTTGCCAATTTTCTTAGAACTTGTTTTTTCCATGTATATCCTCTTCTTTGAAAGTTGCTACTAACACATTTTTCCTAGCACTCTTTTGAACATACTATTATTATGTGTCAAAAGATAATTGCGATTTTTCTTGTAGTGAACCCTCACTTAGTTTATCAAGCGCCCCCTATTTTCTATAGATTGCTACGACATTTTAGCCTCCTACTTTAGGACCTAGTTCGCCACAAGTAAACCACACCATCTCCCATCCTTAGCTCTTGTTAACATAGACTAAGAAAAGGAGGGTCGTTGTGAGTGTTCATGGAACGCTTCGGCAAAGTAGCACTCAACACCCCTTTCTCTCTTTCCCATTTTACCTTCTATTCTATCTTTATCTTCTTGGTTAAAATAATATCTTTACCTTAATCTATAAAACCACCAAGATTTTTTCTCTTATTTCGTCTTAACTTCGTTATAAAATACCACTAACCACAAAATCTTTCTAAAACCCATGTAGCTTTCTATTTTCTTCTGATTTTTTTTTTTCATTCTTTACTTTCTAAACCCCCTAACTTAATTTCTGCACCATTTAATGAAGGTAAAAAGACCATTTTGTCCTTGGGCCCAAAAATACTAATAAAACAAAAGTTTCCCTTAACTCTTTTTCTTTTTATAATTGAACATACACTCATTCAATCCTAAACCACCCTTCTATCAAAAAGCGAACACATCACATTAGTAATATCACACACACAAAATCATTAAAGTAACAACATATCAATCATGTGTTTTACTTAATCAACCATAACATTAATTAATTAACATAACAATTATAATTCTAAAAAGAAACACTTAAACATTAAACATCAATTACCAACCAATAATCCTCCGGTCTCACAATCACATTATTTTTATTTTCTAATACCACAATTTTCTCGAGTCTTACACCTCAGCTTAAGGAAGGTTGAAGAAGTCAAGCCCTACACAAAAGGCTCAATACGGATCACAAATTCATACTATAACCTGAAGTACGGATCCACATAAACAATATGACAGGTCATAGAAATATTAAGGATAATTAAGTAAGTTAGAAAACCCTAAAAGAAGGTAGTCCTAGGAAGCCTAGATCCAATGAACAAGACCCTCTAGGTACCATTTATAGCCACTGGTCACGAGGTATGTCCTATAATCATTTATTACAACCTTATTCTTTTACTACTAGTCACTGATTTAAGTGTCGAAATATCTTTGTAGGCTCTCCTGTTGATGTCATCTCACCCGTATTGGAAGAGAACACATTAACATCTACAATAGAGAACGAATCAACTTAAAGAGTTAGAAGTAGAGGGGACACATAAGCTTCCTAGTACGTCTTGATCTAACATTAAGACTTGTGTACTTCTAAGTACATATCGGCCTAACAAGAACACTTAAGATATTATAATCATGGATAACTTGTATTTGAAATATTGTGTTAGAAAAAGAGGTAGGCTTTGTTAAAACCAAAAGGGTGTGAATTTGTTTTAAAACTTTTTTTGGATTTAAAAACTTTGAATGCACTTTTCTTGAAACTTATGAATACAAGATTTAGAATAACAATAAAATATGATAAAGATAGAAAAAAAAACACAAATTTATATCAGTTCAAATCACCATTTATTCTATATCTAGTCTCAATTTTTCCTTCATGAAAAATAGATTCCACTAAATAACACAGAGTTTGTACAATGCAAACAACAAATAATCTAAGCATTCTAGTGAACATCAACCTCAATCTTGCACTGAATATCAAAGAGAATATTTTTCGTATCCATCCTTAAGTCCCTTAAAAAAATGTTGGTCTTATACACTCTTTGACTATCCAAAACGATATTTAGCCTTATCAACTCTATTCAGAACAACTTACAAAACACATTATGAAAACACTCATTAGATTAAAAAACAAAAACAATCCTAGAAACAATCCAAAAAAGACAACGGAAAAAAATTACCAGAACATAAGCACTTCAAAACTTAACCACAACAAAACATAACACTTTTAAAATCTTTCAACTATTTTGAGCACTTTAGAATTGTGTTTTTTATCTCAAAAAACAATTGTATGTCATTTCGATTAATTTCTAAAATGTTCTATTAACAATAACATTGATACTCCTTTTATAAAAAAATTGAAAACACAATTCGTAAAACAAATGTTCACGCATATAATTGATTATGATAGATATCCTAACTGAAAAACACTTGCAATACTCTTAGACATAATTAATTATATGTATATTTGATATTAAGCATGCTCCTGAATTAAGCATGCTCCTCATTAAATGTCAATATAATAGATTATTAATCAATTATATAATTGGAAGAATAAAAGCTTTAAAAGCACTTCGAGAAAATATGCTAAAAATCATTTTTTATAATTTTTAAATTTTAAGAATATCGAACTCATTTAAACAAATTTTAAATGTTGTTTTGTGTTCTAGTGTTTACCTTGTGTTAAATATTTAAAAAAAAAAAAAGAAACCTATAACTAAACTTGAATATTCATTAGCATATTCAAACACCGTCAGAACAACATTTATTGAACTGAATATTATCTTCAATATCAATATATTGAGTATGAATGTACCTAGTAAATATGAACATTTTTATCAACAAATTGATCCTTTTGAATTTTTGTTCAATGTTTAATATTTTTATACTGGATAACTTTGTTAGATGTACGAAAACTATCTTTGTTATTATCAAAATATAGCTGTTATAAGAATGACTTTAGATGAAAACTTTTGTATTATTGTGTCTTAACTCGTCTATTGCTTAATATGTTCATCTTAATATGAAAAATAATTCTTATACGATTTTCTATCCATCTTTCTATTATAAATTAGTACATTTATCTTGAGTGTTTTTACTTATACCTTCTTATGAAAGGTATTGTTTCTTTTTCTACGCTAAGTCCAATGTAAAAATAGAAACAAAATGTAATACATAATATCATATATAATATGTTTCCGATTAATTACCTACTCACTAGTAAAAAAACTGTTTAACTCGTCCTATAGGCTTCGGTTTAGGAGAAACCGAAGTTTATCAAAACGGTGGCATTTTTGTAGTTTAAGGGAACTTATACGTTTCGGTTTAAGGGGAACCAAAGCATATAAGGCATATTACCTGGGTTAATACTACAACCGATGCCTAAAAGCCCACCTTTTCGCCTGACATGTCTGAAATTTGAAGTCTGCGCAGAGTCTATGGCTTCGGTTCGTTTAGAACCCTACCGTTCGGTTAACTTTGAATTGAGGTAAAATCCTACCTTTTTGTGTCTCGGTGCTGAACCGTTTTAGCCTCGTCTAGATATGTCTCGGTTCAGGAACCGCAACCTATGGACAAAAATAACCGTTGTCGTTTCCCCGTGACTGTTATTTAAGTATACATTCCACAATGTATTAACATATTCATTGCAAATATTTATTCAAACATAATTAGTTTATTTATAGAACGATGTGCTTTGGAATGTGATTACCCTTAAAAGTTCGTTTTATATTAGAAATAAGATCAATATTTTGCAACGTTTCCTTTATTTGTTGTAACCATTTTTGGTTGTATTCATGCACAGACAATTCTATTTGAAGTTATTTACTAATTAGTATTTATTAACATATATGCATATGTAAGCATGAATATGTAATATCTAATAATGAATAATCAATTTAATGTTTAGTCATATTTGTTATCACCTAGACTTTTATATCATAGGGGTGGTCTAGTATTCTTATACTAGGGATTAGACCAGGACTAGAACATTTGGGTTTTAACAATCTATTCTAGTTACATCAATTGTCTCATAGCCCCTCAAAATTTTGATACCTATTTTCTAAATGCATATTGACTTTTTTTTCTTAAAATGAAAATAAAGGAGTAATTTATTTTTTTATGTTACTAACAAGTTTAACAACATAAACAAGGAATTTATAGAAATACACCTCTCACATCCTCCTTGTTTTTAACAATAATTGAAGATAATAAACTTGTTATTTTCACTTAAACATGCCAATTAAAATACAATTATTTGTCCAAGTCCACATGCTTTATATGAAATTAAAATATGTAATACTAAAAGTTTTGGAGAAACAAATGAATACCATGAAATCATTAATAAAAACAAGTTGCAACGTGTGTGTGTGTGTCTCTAACATCCATAGGATAATCAATTTGGTAGACGGTCGTGATCCAATAACCATTTTATTAGACAATTTACATGCTTTATTTTTAAATCAAAATTCACAACGAATCAAAGATTAGAGAAAATAATCACAATGTTTATCAGAATTGGAATTGCTCAAACGAGCAATATCACTCGCTCAGTGAAATAATGAGAAAACAGTATTCAAACTCATAGGAAAAAGTAGTGTCCAACGCCTTTAACCACCGTTCAGTGCCTATAAGTGAGAGAGCTCACTGACTTTGTAGTGTTTAACGCCCAAAGTGACGCTTAGCGTCCTAGAATCCAATGATTCTCAGGCTTGATAGTACACAACGTCCCACAAGGTAACTCAAGATACTAGAGGACAAAACTTATAAACTTTATCTAGATGCAGGACTTCAAATGATCAAATTTATATTCTCGGCAAAGAAATTGATTAGAAAAACATGTTTATAACTCAAATTGAATACTAATTTTCTTAATGGTTAGGAATTTTGTCAATTAGATCAAACTAACTTCCTAAAAGCACAAACCACTGATTTCACATAATGTATATCAGATTTTAGCAAACTCATTACTAACCAAGTCCTAATTGACATAATTACATGCTCCACAATGTCAGACTTACTCAAAGAACAAACTCTCTAAAATTTCACTTGCAAAAACCCCAAAATCAGTCCATAAATCATTCCTACAAAATTTCACATGTTGAACCACTAATTATAGACCAATTTCCAATAAACTCTCCAACCTATTATCAAACAAAAGTTCAACAACCAAAAGACCAATCAATACATATATTCTATCATTCACAATTCATCCAAACACCAATACAATTTAACAAGCGGTCTACAACAAGAACTTCACCATGCCAAACCACTCATATCAACATATCACAGACTCTATTATCATATAATTAATGTAAAAGTTTGGAGGGAAAACTGAGAAGTAAAAGTATTATTACTGTGCAGTAATTCTATTACACATAGTGCCCTATTTAAGGGACTATGGACCAACGTAAATAAGGCTTCTAAAAAGCCCAAAACCAAAAAGCTAGTTAAAACAATACAATATATTTCAACACTCCCCCTCAAGCTGGAGCATATAGATCATATGCACTAAGCTTGGAACATATAAATCGAATCCTAGGCCCCCTTAGAGATTTGGTCAGAATGTCTCCGAGTTGTTCATTAGAATTGACAAACTCGGTAACAAGTTCCTTAGTCAACAACTTCTCTCTAATAAAATGACAATCAATTTTTATATGTTTTGTTCTCTCATGAAATACTGGATTGGAGGCAATATGAAGGGCTGCTTGGTTGTCACAGTACAATTTCAACGGCTCATTTCCACAAAATTTCAATTCTTGGAGAAGTTGCTTGATCCACACAAGTTCGCATGTAGTCAAAGCCATAGATCGGTATTCAGCTTCAGCACTAGATCTAGCAACAACACTTTGTTTCTTACTTTACCAAGATACAAGGTTCCCTCCAAGTAGAACACAATATCCTGTAGTAGATCTTCGATCAATTGGAGAACCAGCCCAATCTGCATCACAATATCCTTCAATCTGAGTGCTTCCCTTATCCTCATACAACAATCCCTGTCTTGGATTTCCTTTTATGTATCTGAGAATGCGAATCACTGCATTCCAATGGTCAACATGTGGATTCTGCATAAATTGACTCACAATCCCCACTGGATAAGAAAGATCAGGTCTTGTTATTGTAAGATATATGAGTTTTCCAACCAACCTTCTATATCTCTCTGGGTCTGATAAAGGTTCACCTTGATCTCTCATTAACTTTTGATTCGAGTCCATAGGACTATCAATGGGCTTGCAATTTGTCAAGCCTGTTTCCTCTAAAATATCAAGAGCATATTTCCTTTGTGAAATGATGACACCTTCTTTTGACTGTGCCACTTCAATACCAAGAAAGTATTTTAGACGACCCAGATCTTTAGTCTGAAAGTGGTTGAACAAATGATTCTTCAGTTGAGTAATTCTAGTGATGTCATTCCATGTAATAACAATATCATCAACATACACCATGAGGTAAACACATTTGTTAGAAGAAAAATGACCATAAAACACTGAATGATCCGTCTCACATCTTTTGAATCCAAAATTTTGCACAACCCGACTAAATTTACCAAACCAAGCACGAGGTGATTGTTTCAAGCCATAGAGGGAACGTCGTAATTTACAAACTAACCCAGACTCCCCCTGAGCAACAAACCCAGGAGGTTGCTCCATGTATATCTCCTCTTCCAAATCACCATGAAGAAAGGCATTTTTAATGTCCAACTGGTAAAGTGGCCACTGACTAATGGCAGCCATAGCAAGCAAAATACGAACTGTACTGGTTTTAGCCACAGGAGAAAAAGTATCACAATAGTCAATGCCATAAACTTGAGTATATCCCTTAGCTACTAGACGAGCTTTCAGACGATCAATTTCACCAGTAGGACCAACCTTAATAGCATAAACCCATCGACAACCAACAGGCTTCTTACCAGGAGGAAGAGGGACAAGGTCCCAAGTACCATTGTGGTCAAGGGCCTGCATTTCATCAACCATGGCTTGACGCCATCCAGGATGATCAAGTGTCTCATGAATATTATTAGGTGTCTTAAGGGAGGATAAGGAGGAAACAAAAGAGAAATAGGAAGGAGACAAACGATGATAACTCAAAAAATTATAAACAGGATATGGATTACGAGTAGAACGAATACCTTTCCGAAGGGCAATGGGCAAATCATTATCTGAGTCAAGAGAAGACGAGGAGGATGAAGGATCCATGGTCTGGGGATCTGATGGAGGAGGAGATGAGTCTCGATGATCTTCATTGTTCTGAGTTTGAGATTGTCTCCGACGCTGATGTGAGAAGAGGTGGAGGAACAATGTCATTCACATTTTGAGTTTGAGGTACAAAAGCAGGAATAATCAAGGGATCACACGATGGTAGAGAAAACATTTGTTGAACAGAGGAACGATCCTCCACGGAGGACAAGAAAAAGGGTGTATTCTCAAAGAATGTGACATCAGCAGACATATAATATCTCTTGGTGGAGGGAGAATAACATTTATACCCTTTCTGAAGACGAGAATATCCCAAGAAGACGCACTTAATAGCTTTTGCGGATAGTTTATCAAGACCTGGAGAAACATTATGGACAAAACATGTACACCCAAATACACGTGGGGAGACATGGTATAAAGTGTCGTTTGGAAAAAGGATAGAATGAGGAATCTTATTCTCAAGAGAGGAAGAAGGCATCCTATTGATTAGAAAACAGACAGTGAGGACTGCATCGCCCCAGTGATGCACAGGAATATTAGTATTCAACATCAGGGAGCGTGCAATTTCAATGAGATGTCTATTCTTCCTCTCGGCAATACCATTTTGTTGTGGAGTGTGAGGATATGTTGACTGATGTAAAATTCCTTGGGAAGATAAGAATGAAGAAAACGCTGTAGAAAAATATTCCTTAGCATTATCACTACGGAGGATTTTAATTGTCTTCCCAAATTGGTTCTTAATTTCATTAACAAAGGACACAAATATGGACAAAAGTTCAGATCTCTCTTTCATTAAATAAACCCAAGTACATCGAGAGAATTCATCAATGAAGGTTACAAAATAATTAAAACCAAAAGAAGTAACACAACTTGGTCCCCAAATATCAGAGTGAATAATTGAGAAAGGAAAATTACATAGTGTCTCAGACTTTTTAGGATAAGAAGATCTAACATGTTTTCCTAACTGACACGACTCACAATCTAAGACTTGAATGTTCTTGAGACTCGGAACCATCATCTTCAACTTGGATAAACTTGGATGGCCTAACTGATCATGCAAAAGTTTTGGGGATGAAGTGACAAAACAGGAAACTGAAGAGCTATGTTTCAAAAAATAAAGTCCTCGAGACTCGTGTCCTTCTCCAATCAGGCGACTCGTACCATGTTCCTGTATAACAAAGGAATTAGCAGTAAAGGTTACAGAACAATTTAAGGAACGAGTCAATTGGCTCAAGGAGATTAAATTGTAAGGACAATGAGGAATATACAAAACAGAATTTAAATTTAGTGAAGGAGATAAGGAAACTCTGCCAATTCCCTGAGATGTAACTTTGGATCCATTGGCAACAGTAATGAAATGAGGGATTTTCTGAGAGGACATGGAAGAAAAAGAAGAAATATTACCAGAGATATGGTCTGAGGCACCTGAGTCAAGGATCCATGGATTGTGACCTTCCACAGATTGAGATATGCAGGCAGTTGACACATTGGACATGGAGGAGGATTGGTCAGGATTAGAAGATTTTCCAGACTTATACTTCAATAATTCTTGGTACTCTTCATTTGAAATTTTGGATTCGAGATCATCAGATTTAAAAACATGAGCAACTTTGTCTGGATATCCATGTAAGGCATAACATTTCTCTCGAGTATGGCCTATTCTCTTACAATATGTGCACTGAGGACGCATACCACCACCACCACGTCCTCCTCGGTTGCTTCTGCCTCCTCCTCTTCCTTGTGGTGCTACCATAGCTGATGTTTCAATACCACCAATTGAACTTTCGTTTTTAACTAATGAAGGCACCCGAAGAAGTCGAGTAACTAAGCTGTCCATTGATGGAACTTGATCACCAGCTAACATTTGATCACGAACATGATCAAAGTCTGAATGTAGACCTCTTAGAATTAAGACCATGTAAAACTTATCAAGCTTCTTGTTTAGGCATTCTAAAGAATCAGCCACAAAGAAATTCTTCAATTCTTCTACAGCACCACGGGCCTTTCCTATGTAAGCAACCATATCATGATTGTTTTGTTTGAGGGAAGTCACTTTTTGAGTTGCATCAAAGAGACGTTGCACATCGTTAGCAAAGATATCCTGAGCTTTTCTCCAAAAAGAGGAACACGTTTTGTAAGGTCTCAAAATTTCTAAGACTTCTTGTTCAACAGATTGCCATAGGGCAGCACATAATTGAAAATCAAGCTTCTGCCATTGAGATTTCTCTTCTTCGGGAAGAGTGGAAATATCTTGTTCAAGATGATCATGGTATCCTTGACCAAGAAACCATAACTCCACGGAAGAAGACCAAGATAGATAGTTTTTCCAATTGAGTTTTGCAGAAGTAATGGTAGGAGTAGCAGAGAGAGACGGTGTTCCAAGACCAACCATTATAAAGCCAAACAGAAAAGAGGGAAAAATTGATTGTGGGAAGAAACCCTAATCGGAGCAACCCTCAATGAAACAGCAAATCAGAGACCAAACACACCCAGGAGACTGAGGCGAAACGACCGGCAGTGGTGCGGCGAAGTTCCGACACGGGGAAGGCGGCGCGTGGAGCCCACGCGCCCGAGAGTGGCCGGAAAGAAATGACACGTGACGGCACGTCGAGAGAAGGATGAGGCGGCGACCACCAGGGATGGGTCGCGCTCGTCGAGGCGCACCGAACTCTTGACTTCGCCGGAGAAAAGGCTGCGCCGGCGGCGGACGGCGGAGGCGACAGCGGATGTGGCGGCGGGCAAACCCTAATTGGCTCTGATACCATGTAAAAGTTTGGAGGGAAAACTGAGAAGTAAAAGTATTATTACTGTGCATTAATTCTATTACACATAGTGCCCTATTTAAGGGACTATGGACCAACGTAAATAAGGCTTCTAAAAAGCCCAAAACCAAAAAGCTAGTTAAAACAATACAATATATTTCAACAATTAAAAACAGATTTTAGAAAATTATTTCATACAATTACCACATACAAATTCAAGTTATTCAACTATTAAAAATTTACAAACAAGGTATTTAGCTTCCTTTACCTTCTAGATTACCAAATCGCTCTAAAAGACTTAAATTAGTACCAAACCCAAAAGAAGCTCTATCTACGCCTATGAACAATATAATTACGGTCAGAGTATATTGTTAGAACCACTAATCAGTAGAGAGTCTTATAGACATATGCATAATTAATAAACTGCATGCAAAAGAAGACAAACATACCAAAAAGATGAGCAAAAAAACAAACTTTATCTGAGAAATTGATCAGTTCAAATCGAAGAACTCGCAGCAATGATCAATCATATGATCTCTGTAATTTAATCAAACAAACAGAGGACGAGAAATCTTATAGAAATTGGAAAATTCTAAAAAAGTGATTTCTAAAAATGACACTATTTTAAAATTATAAAACTAGTTTATAATGTAATTATTTATATTAAAACTTTAATATTAAAATAATCAAATATGACTATTAGCTTGGCCTAGTAGTATATGTGTTGATTGTGTATGCACGGCTTGATGGATGCACCTCCGAACCCTGATGAGAACACTAGTGGGTTACTTTTACACATTTTCTTTTAAATTTCTTTTTGGATGCTTCAATAAATAAAATAAAATATAAAGGGAGGGCTACTGTAAGGTGGGGGAGGGGCGGAGCTTTCTCGAAAAAGAAGAGATAAGACTAGAGGAGTGAAACTCACCGAAGATAATTCTTCTTCTTCCTCTTCAATTATTGCTCTCTCTTTTCCTCTTTAGAATCAAAAGCCCTTTTTAACCCAATTCTTCTTCTTCTTCAGTTTTGGTTTTTTTCCTCTTTCTCGGATCAAACCCTAAAACCGTGAGCAATTAAGATTGAGGGTTTCCAAGGGTAGAGTTATTGCACGATTTGGTGAGGGAGAGGTCGTCGAAAGGACTTCAGATCAAGGTATGGGGAACCAAACTGGTTTTAATTTGCTTTTCGTGTTGTTTGTGTGTTAAAGTTGGGTTTTGTTTGTGAAATTTTGGGGGTTTAATTAATTCTTATTAATTTTGTGATGAAATGTAATCGTATGGAGAGCAAAATACTTTTAGCTTTTGCCCCATTTGTTCATCTGTTTATTTTAACTCAATTTTGCAGTAGATAATGATATACTACTGAAGTTGTTGATTTTGCAGTACGCTGAATTGTTAACAGGGGTCTTTTGTCTGTAGATTTTCATCTGGATACAAGTAAAACAAATATATTAGATCCATTAGGTGGTGTTCAAATTGAAAGAGACAAGATGGCTGGCCAATCAAACCATGAGCTTTCACTGTTTTCAGCAGAGGAGGTATGCTATTTGTGTTGGAAAATCTTTAGTTTACATTGTTTAAAATCATAATATATATGATAATTTTGTCTGGCACTCAGCTTGAGTTCATTGCTGAGGATGAGATCGTGGACATTGTGCCCAATCTAAAAATGGGACCTCTCAATTTCATTTGTGTAAGCAAGAATTCAAACACCCAAAACTGGTTCTATTTTGCTGATCTATACACTTTACATTTCTTATTTATTAACAATGACAGGGAGATTTTGGCCCATTTACGCCTCAGATTGTTACTCAAGTACCGCTGTGGTTGGCCATTGCTCTCAAGAAGAGAGGCAAGTGCTCCATTCGGCCTCCCCAGTGGATGTCCGTAGGTGAGCTTCCTTTCTTTATTATTCCTCCTTCTCTTCTCTCCTCCCTAGACTCCTCCCAACAATCTAACAATAACAACGATAATGCATTAACTGTGAACATATTCATAGGTTAGAGGCGCTGTTGCGAAAGAAATTGGAAGAATGTTTTCATAATTTGTGTTTTTTTTGTTTCAAGAACTTCAAGCTAGTTATTTTTTTTTTTTTTTAATGTTTCACTCTGTATTCATCAAAACGGAAAGTTTGTTTGTCATGCTATTTTGGGTCCTTTTAACTCTTGATATTCACTTTATAATGTTAGAGATGTTATTTGATTATGATAAAGATATAACTGAACTTTTCTGGTGAGCTTTCTTTCTAGCTAGTGTTATTTTTTATTATCGATGATTTCTCGATAAGTACTGTTTGCTGACGCTTTTCCTGCTGAGTCTGAGTACTGTTTGCTATAGACATCTTTCTGGTTAATACTATCAACTAAGTTTTCAGTTGGTACTATTCACCATGGATGTTTCTCTGGCCAGTATTGTTTAGTAGCAACATTTTTCTAGTGAGTTTCTTTTTCAAGCCAGTGTTATTGTTTGCTAATGTTTTCGGATAAGTACTATCCACCACTGACATTTTGTCTTAGTATTTTTTCTTTCAGTGAGCTATTTCTGGCCAACAACCACCACAGCCTGAGTACATTTTCCTGATCCCTTCGTGACATGTGACCGTTTTTAACATGCTTGATTCATAATACATACCTTTCAGTTGGAGAAAGTGTTAAATTTTTGTTTGAAAGACATGACTTGATTATATTAAATAGGATGTTATAGAAAAATATCTTACTAATTCATATGGTTAGATATTATTTTATGGCTTATTTTTTTTATCTCTCATTTATTATATATAACAATTCTCACGACATTATAAAATATTATACAACACACAAAATTAATTAATTTTTTTCTTGCTTTCTCTTCTATCTGAACATACCATCTTCTACCATTTGTTTTGTCACTAATTATTTCATCAATGTGAATGTGATTGGTTTCTTGGCAGCAAGAAACCCAGGACACACTCAGGTTAGCACACCAACACATACAACACTCAATCTCGCAATCTCGCAAGGGAACAAACTGTATTATTATTCTTGTAACAAAGAATGATGTCTGTAAGCATCCAAGGGAGTAATTCTCCCCTCACACAGGATGTAATACTCCTGTCAAAACAAAGATACAAAACAGACGCCTCTTGTCTAAGACACTCCTCCCCCCTTATATAGCCAACCCCTTACATGAAACACATAACAACCAACCACCTAACTACCCTCCTCACCCTCCTAACAACTATGTCCTGTTTTTTATTTCCTTTCTCCTTACATAAACTCTCAAGGTCCTATCAGAATGATTTCTTTCTTTTTTATTTTTCCTTTCTGATACTGGTTAATCAATATGTAGAGGACATAGTACTACTTTTTTTTTTTTTGTATAGGTTAAAAAAAATTATGTGAATATTATAGTTGTGTTCTGGTTAAACAGTAAATGATGCAAGAAATATAAATCTAATATTTTCCGATCCAATACATTTTTTTGTGACTAGAGAAGTTGAGTAAAGTTTTGGAGGAAGAGCGAGACTCTCAAGAGATGTCAGATCAATTGCCATTTCATTATGTGGAAATCTCAAGACTTCTTTTTGATCAGTAAGTTTAGGGACACTAATCTTGGTTCTGTTAGATGCTGTCATTTTACTATACCAACTTACCTTTTCTTAATTAAATTTTCAGTGCACGTGATAACATTCCCGATTTATATATGGTGAGATCCTTAATAGAGGATATAAGAAATGTAAGGTTTCATAAAGTTGAAACCAACTTGGAAGAATTTAATGGTCGTACAATTGCTGTTAAGGTAATATTTATAGCAGGATCATGCTTTTTTAACAAGGATTTGATTATATGTACTGGTGTATCAGTGATTTTCTATTAAATAGGATTTTTCTAACATACAATCATATATATGCTCTCTCATTTAAATTTAAACTTTCACAAGTCCTTGTTGGAAGGTAATACAACCATTCTCTATAAAAGTAGTTGACCCACAAGTTATAAGATCTTCTCATCTCATTTGTGCTTTTGCTGCCAATGTTGTTAAAAATAGGGTCTCCATATAGCTAAATTTAAGGGAAAAAAAGTGAAAGATATGAATATAACAAATTCTTTAGCAATTGCACAGTCCGACAATTAAAATCTTCTGAATCCAGGATATGTTTTGTAGTTTGAATCTGAAGTCTATTTTTTTTATCCTTATCTCTTTCATCTGAGGACATTTGTAAATTTAAAAGTCGCCAAAGAAGACAATTTTACCCTTATACCACAGGACATACTGATATCGAATACTTGCATTCGACTATAGAAACTCATAATTATACAATTATTGAGATTAGGAGTGGAGAAGGTTTGAGATGTTGGTTTTGTTACACTTCATTTTTAATAATTGCTTTGAGAATTGGATGCCTATGTCATTATTCCTCTCT
Organism: Vigna mungo; assembly: GCA_036885675.1. NCBI lineage: Eukaryota > Viridiplantae > Streptophyta > Magnoliopsida > Fabales > Fabaceae > Vigna > Vigna mungo. The sequence continues at coordinate 30,525,233 of CP144695.1, read as the reverse complement.
TTGAAGCTTTTACTGTTTTGATAAGGTAAAGAAAATATAGTTGGAGAAAACAGGTCGTTAATCTCATTACATGTCTATTTATGTCTTCGATGAGTACCTCATAATTCTGTGAATACTGCAGATAAAAAATTTGTCTGCAATGGAAGTGAATATTGTTCGTCCATTTATTGGTAGAGCTTTACAAGCATTTTATACGCATGATAGTCCAGAGTTGATACCAGACCCTGAGAGAGTTTCTGATAGAAGACCCCAAGTTGTCAACAATGCTCCCAGAGTACGTTTGCCTTGCATTCATTATATAGTTTTTATTTATGCTTCAGATGATAAAGAAATTTATGTGAAGTTTTTTTTTTTTAATTAAAAAATGAACATCACATGCATTTCTTCATTTAAAAGGAAATGGTTTTCATGCAATGAATATTTGTTTTTGCAGAGACCATTAAGACGATAGTTATTATCTATCACATTGGCAAGCTTTAAGGTGCATATTTCGTGAGATTTGCTTCTCAATTTGTTCGCATAATTATTTGTTAAGAATAGGAAAAAACACTTACATGGTTATGCAAATGTACCTGAATGTAGTTAATTTTACTTGTAGAATTAAGTATTTAATGTTGTCTCTCCAAATTGTTAACCTTGACAATAAACACCACATTTAAATTATGAAAACAATGTTATTATAAAATAAAATCACCCCAAGATCATAGCAATTTAAATATTTGTTTTCTCACTTTACACTGAAATATTAATTTATGCATATAAAATTAATGATAGTATATAGAAATTTATTATATTATAAATGATAAATAAATTTTATTAAAAGTTTATAATTATTTCAAAATATTTCTAATATGTTTATACTATAAGTTTTTAAAAGTAAAACGTTTCAAATTTACACATTAAATCTAGATGAACGTTAGTTCCTTCAATTATCATGATTTTACTATTTTTTAAATTAAAATTTAACAAAATGACTCTTATAGATCGAAAGCATGTATGAAAATGATATTTTTATTTAGAATATATATATATATATATATATATATATATATATATATAATTTTATTTTTAATTATATTTGAATTTAAAAAATTAAAAATAATTATCAAAGTGTAATAGCCAGAAAAATATAGATCTAATAATATTTTGTAAGTTATTCCATATTGATACAAAACTAACTTACCTGTAATAAAGAGACATGCATGATATATACTTTAATACAAAAAGTTTTTATATTTGATATTATCTTTTCTTATTTTTATTTTTATTTTTTTAAAAAAATTAAAAAAATTACACTTTTATGATAATTTCACTCTTATTATATATATACACACACGTTTCTTACAATCACCTACACACCATTATTAATCATCATTTTGATGATGAAGTCTAATAATCAATTTCAACAAGTGTATTGGTGTATAGTAACATTCAAGTGCTGTATTTATAAGGATTTATTACGAATATTTAGAATTTATCTTTAGATTTGATTTTAATAAAATAGTAGTAAAAGTTTGGTTGTTAAGAGTAAAGAGTTTATTCATGTAAATTGTGAAAATTAAAATATTCACTGAGTAAGGAGGTTGAATTCATTTCCTTTTCCTCTATTGCATTGTTACATATTTCAAACCCTAATGTGATTTTTCTACCCGTAATAGAATAAATTCTTGCTTCATTGTGTAGGACTTTCCCACCAAGCACACCCTTCATAATGAAAACTTCTAGCAAAAGTGTGATGATTTGATTGGACCATAATTTGATATTAGTTTTCCAACTCAATTCAAACCAGTGATATAAAATGAATTGTCAGTGCATTCAAGCAATAAATATAAATCAAACCATAAAGTATGATATCAAAGATGAATAAACATTTAAGGAGTAAAAATATAGAGAATTTGAGTTAATTACATCTAACCTCTCACTAAAAGATTTAGCCACTCATGATTGTTTGAATTTAAACTCTAAGAGTTGTAGAACTTTTCTATGACTCTTATAGCTAATATAAGAATTACAAAGAAGAGAATGGCTAATTCTAACTATTTCTAAATGTTTAAACCAGAGGTAGAGCCTTACTTTTATAGAACATTTTGGTTGGTGTCCAACTCCATCTTTTATGCTTAGCCATAAGGGTTTAATCATGTGTGGGTTTTCTTTCTTAGCTCAACCTCATGCTTTGATGATCTAGTTTTCCTTGCACAGAAGGATTTCTACTTTGGCTAAGCTATGATTTGTTATGCTAAACCAATTATGTAAGTTATGTCTTTCCATTTACTTTTCTTTTGTGGCTCCATCAATTCTTGCTACTGAGTTGCCTTTTTGTCATTTCTTCCTTTTACTTCAAAATAGAAAGATAACATTAGATTTCATATAACTCAATTATTTGATACCCTATTCTACATTTTAATCTAAAAAGGGTTGTTCTATTATTAAATACAATCAAATCAAATTTCATAAGTGTTGGAATTTAGGGTATATTAGACACTTATGACACTTATGGCCTATTCTCTCCACCACCTATAACACCATCTAGTCATGTTACAACAATGATCGTTGTAAAAGAAAACAAACAAACAATAAAAAGAAGGATAAGCTAATAATAATTTTGAGTAATCTTAACATAAATTAAACTTGGATACAAAAATAAAATAAAATAGAAATCCAGCAAACAAAATTTACCATTTCAGCTAACATAAAATACTCAAACAACATTTATGCATAAGATAAATATAAATTAACTAGATTTATGTATTGACTCAAACTCTAGAAGTTTTGCACTTGTCATCAAATATGAAATTCTCAAGTGTTACACACCAATAACAGTACATGGTTCCCCTTTCCTGATGACTGAGTTAGTCCTCTATAGTTTAATAGAAAACAGGTTCTCTTATAAGAACCTCCTTCACTCTTTACCACTTAAATCTCATCCTCTATATGAGTTTGTGAATATAATAGAGTTTAGGATAACTTCAAAATGAGTGTCCATAGTCAACGCATACCACTAAACTAACTTGTCACACTCTTCCTTCTTAGGAAGAACATTGCCATACAAACAATCATAACATCCCAACGATACATTCATGTATTTTTCAAATTCACCTCTTTGTAATAACAATATCCTCATTCTCAATTTTCCTCTAAATTTTCTCAAAAAATAAGTTACCCAAAATATGAAAAACTCACTCAGCTAGATCATATACTCGTTCAATGAGAAATCCTTAGAGGTCTAATCACTGCACGAATGGGTATCTCGCTCAACAAATCTAACACTAGAACAAATTAAATGATAATTTTCTCAGCTAACTCAAACTCGCTCAGCGAGTCTTTCTCTCCCTTAGCTCTTTGCCAGACTCGAGTTTGGCTTTCACTCTAATGAGAGTCTCCTCGCCTAGAGGCAGGCTTCCCCTGACTCTTTACCAAACTCAATTTTGACATTTTTCCAACGAGAGAATGGTTCCCTCAACAAGTCTCCATAACACAAAAACTCAAATCCTAAAATTTGCATGTTCTTAACATACCAAAATTCATCTCAATTCTTCTTACAAGTCTCAAACATACTAAGAATCACATTAAGACAATTAATCTCAGTTAACCACATCAATTTCACAATTTCATTACTCAATCCATATACAAAAATGCATAAATACCAATCATTTAATTTCATAGCAAACACAACTTACATTTGAATTCCTCTATCTTATTTCCTTTAGTGAGTTACCAATAAACAAACATACCAAATTGTCATAAAATTTCAATCTCAATTGCATAACAAGCAATTGAAATTAAACAAGTAATTAGTTAAAAAATAGTTTCTTTCACCTAATACAAACATTATTTTTGTCATATAGCAACTCTCTATAACTCTATAATAATAGGATCACCTAAACAACCAAATCAAAACCTCATATTCAAATCAAAACATGACATCATGATCATAGAATAGTAGAGATTCATTAAAAACAACCTTGAATCACATGTATTACTCTAAAACTCCTCTAAAAAGGAGCAAACCTATCTTTTTTATCGGTTAATTTTGTAGAACTTTTTGTCATTAACAATTTTACTTATTTTATCTTCAATCGAATGAATATTAGAACTAGAATTTAAGAAACAAAAATTACAGACAAGTAGTTTTAGAAAAATAGTAATTTTATAAAAACTAAACTTTAGTTATTAAAATTGTATTTATATTTTAAACTTTTTAATATTAAAATATTATAATATTCAATTTCAATAGAATTCTCATTTTCATAAGTATTTTTTTTATTCTCACACAAAATATTAAATGTAACTATATATATATATAATAAGTTATTAAATTGTTATAATATTTATACAATTACTTATAAATTTTTTCATGTAGTAATTTTTATTGATGTTATTAATTCTTAAATATATAGAAGTCCCTTTTTAGTTGATAATAATATAGTAAATTTTTGCCAGATTGTGCGCTCCTTTCTATTTATAATTCTACTCCAAATGATTCTATAATTTATATAACAAATTAAATTAATAGGTTAATGTGATAAGTGAAGTGTGAATTTAAGTTTTAATTTTTACTGTTACAAAATTTTAAACTTATTTTACTCAATTAAAATCTAAAGTAGAAGAACACTTTAAGTTTGCAAAAATTAATATTTATTTAATTGTTGAATTTAAATTTTAGGAAATATATTAAATTTGATAGAGTAATAAATGCAAGAGATAAAAACTTTGTTTTTATTAAATGTACTGTTAAAAAACGTTCAAACATTAATTAAATAAATATTATAATAACTATTAAAATAAAAAGTAATATTAAAATTTATATTTATATTAAATTTATAAAAAATATCTTTTTAAAAATTTATAAATAAAATATTTTTCATTAATTTTTATAATGTTAAAATTACATAACATTTGAAAACATTTTTTTATTATAGGTAATTCTTTTACAAATAATAAAATCAAAAAATAAACTATGCTTGTAAAAGGAAAACTTCTAACATCATAATTTAATAGTGTAAACCTACTAAATAAAATGTTATAAAGAGGATAACTACCAAATAAAACTTAGAGATTTTTAAAGGAAAAGTTCTGATTATCAAAACCTAATTAACTATATTGTTGTTTTACCTCAGTGGCGATGAATCAACTAGAAAGATATCTCCTAAGTTCACACTATTTAAGATGATTATTGTAAAAGAAAAAACAAATATAAAGAAACAACAAAAGAAGAAGGGTAAGTTAATATTATAAAAGAAATCCATTCAGGCAATTATAAAACATCATACCTTATAATTCATTTCCAATTCAATTCTGATCTCACAAATTCAGATTTTAACATACATATGATTTCTAGAACCGATCAATCTAGATATATGTATTAATGTTAAACAATGACAAGTTTTTGCACTTGTAGTGGTAGAACAAGTTGTCCACGCCAAGCTATCACACAAGACTAGTTTTTTACCACTTATGGTCAAAGAACACTAGACTATAGACCTAGATCTCTTGATACTCCTCATCACATAATTCCTTTTTTTTTTTTATCTGAGATAGAGTGACTATTGAAGCATCATGATAACTTCTAAGACTGAGTCCTTACATCAATGCATCACTTTACTTAAAACCACCATCAAGAATCTCCTCTTTAGAATTTTCTTCCAAACCATATTTGAAAACATATATACCTTCATGCATAAAACCTTATAAAAAAATTCCATTAATGTTACTAGAAAAGTCTTGCCTTATATTATCATTACATTTTCATCTATAAATAACAGAAAATAAGAAAACAAAAGAAAACAAATCTGAACATCCAAAAAAAATTAAGTTTTAAGTTTTTCTAAAGACAAAAATTCTTTAATTTAAAATTTCATTAGTCAAAACTTCCAAAATAAATAAAAAAACATAAAAACTCAACTTAACAACTAACAAAACCAGTTCTACATCAAATTTGATTTAACTCGAAGCTTAAATAATTTTGAAATGAATATAAAACATGAGATATTCTATTGGTCATTTATGTTTTAATCCATCGGGATTGATAATTACTTTCAGACAGAAAAACAAGAGATAAAAATATTAATTTATAAATTTTGAAAAACTCAGTTCATAATTTCAAAGAGGGAAATAAATGAATTTGACTCTCTTCATGGTTTTCACGTTTAATCACAACTTTCAAAGTTGTCCTGGTCATCGACTGTGAAAAGATAAGACTTGCCAGTATTTCATCTGATTTTGACTGTACACTTTTTTTTCTCGATTTTTCTTGTTACAAATTTACAATTACAACGCAGGCGCAGCAAAAGATCGTTTACACGTATCATGCTTCCAAATTCATCGTCTGCCACATTAGTCTTGATATTCGAAAATATCACAGGCGAAATAAATGTATCAAGATAACCTTTTTGCTATTCCTTGTCTCTTAGTCATCAAAATTTATAAAAAATAATTTTAAAATCTTTCATTAATCTTTTAAATTTTATAAGTTTCAATCAATAAAACAAACATATTAAGCAATTAAAAAATTGTGTATTCTTAAATACTTTTCAACAAGTTCAAGTCATGAAACATATCCTAGGAAGAGATTCAAAGATAAAACATGACAATAAAAAAAGAAAAAAAAAGGTAAGGTTGTCCTACAGTTATTCTACTGTCATTGTGTACTTAGAAACAAGAGTGCACGGGTAGTATCTATGTTTCATGAAACTATGTCTGAAACACTTGAGATTTTTTTTTTTTTTCAGTTTTAATATCCTAAGTGCATTTTGTTGTCATGCATAACAATGATTCATTACCATCTACCCTTCACGACTTATACCATGCAGGTTTTATATTTCAAAAATGTTCTTCTATGTTTTGAAATAAAACACACATATACTTAAACAAATATATCATATAAAATTATTTTTATAAAACTTATAAAAAATTATTCTAAATTTTATAAAAATCATAATATTTTTATTGAAAATAATTCTCCTAAAGACAAATGCTAATTTAATTTCCATTCATAATTATCATTTATGGTATAATTATTTATTAAATAAGGTTATAAAACCATATTAATCCTATGTGTGTACAAAATAATGATGGTTGAAAAAGAAACATAAAACTTAACTCAGATTAGGATAAAGTTAAAATCTATGCTTTTATCCTTAATAAAAGATAAAGAAAAAAATGGAGATTATGGTAATTTCCTTATGTAGTCACCGTCGTGACCTACAAAACAGGGGTCGCTTAACCGCCAGTTTCAAAACAATCTATGGGGGTGTGAATGAAATGCACCAACAACACCGGTTTTGCTTCTTCTTTTATTTTATTTTTTTATTTTTTTTCTTTTCCTTTAAGAACAAAACAGTAACACAATACCGTTTTATATGCCCATAGTTTTCGAACCTTGATCTTCTCTCTCTTTATCATGTACTAAATATCTTAAATTTCATCCTCAGTTTCTCTTCCTCATGCACTTTTTCACTGTTTATTTATTGCCAATATCAACATATCAATCATCTTCTCCTTGAGGTCAAACCATACAACTGTTTCATTTCCTTTTCAACTTTCTCAATTTTCATTTTGCTTCTGAAAAAACCATTCTTGAGAATCTGAGAAGACTTAGTAAAAGAGTTGGTTCTTTATATAATGGAAGGAAGTTTGGTGGATAACGGTGGAGAGAGAGTTGGACGTGGGAACAAGGTTGGTTATGTGAAAAGAGGCATTGGCAAAAAGAGGAAACAGATTCTTCGCAGGGTTAGGAGGTCCGACATGACTGTTTCAAACACACTTCAGCAGCTGTTTCATTCATGCACAGAAGCTTTCAAAGGTCCTGACACTGTTCCTTCTCCACAAGATGTTCAGAGATTGCGTCAGATACTTGGTATGATGTTACTCATAATAATACTTGTTGGGGTTTCACAACAAAGTCTCTAGTGTCTATTGATCTATTCTTTTTTCGCATGTTGTCGTGTTCTGGAGTCTGTCTGAATTTTGCATGTTTTATATACCATAGTTATCATTATCAAAATCTATGGTAGATGCTTTGATCTTTAGTTTCAATATTACATAAAATTACAAACAATGTTTGCTCAATTAACAGATTCATTCTCTTAACAATGCGGAATTGTATTTATTTTGTGTTATTCATGTCATTTATTTAAATTTTTGTTTCGTTCCAACTCGGAAAATAATGATGTAGCTAAAGATGAAGAAAACTATGACATGCATCAACATTTTTTATCTAGATTGTGTTGTATATATATTGTGGATTTGCAATTTATTCTCTTTAGAATCTGGGCATTGGTTTTTATTTGACATGTTCTGATTTTTTAATATGTTTCAGATAACATGAAACCAGAAGATGTTGGGCTAAATAAAGATCTACAGTTCTTCAAGCCTGGAATTGCAGTGAGAGAGAATCAAAGGGTCACTTACACAACCGTGTACAAGTGTTACAAATTCTCAGTAAGTGTTTCATTCTCATTGCTCTCTAATTACCGACACTCACACAACAGAAATTGCTTCTAGCTAGCTTGTGTGCTTAAGTAATTATGGTAACACTTTGCATTTTTGTGCAGCTCTGCATCTTTTTCATACCTGAAGGAGGAATCATTCCTCTCCATAACCACCCAGGCATGACTGTTTTCAGCAAGCTTCTGTTAGGACTAATGCACATCAAGTCCTATGATTGGGTTGACCCAGAGGTCTCTAATGACAACCTCATGCAACAACCATCTCAATGTGAGTTCTTTCTCTTTACTATCATTATTTATTAACCTTGAATTAACTGTTATGTGTGTCTGGTTAAGAAATGTATTTTAATTCTAATTTAATTTTATAATTTTATAAATTCAATTTATAAGATAAAATTTACATTATTCATAAATTGATTTGATCTTATTCACATAAATGATATTTTATCAGTGAGAATGGCAAAGTTGAAAGCTGATAAGGTGTTCACATCATCTTGTGACACTTCTGTGCTGTATCCAACCACGGGAGGTAACATCCATGAATTCAAAGCCATAACCCCTTGTGCTGTTCTTGATGTCATTGGCCCACCTTATTCCAAAGAAGATGGCCGTGACTGTTCCTACTACAAAGATCATCCTTGTACTGTTTTCCCAAGTGAGTATCTCTCTCTAAACACATTTATATTGTTTCAAGGAATGACAAAACTTACATAGTTTATTTTCTCATTATAATTGGATTTCTTCTTGCATTGAAGATCAATACAAGTTAACCAGAAGAAACCCAGTTCTAATGAGATGTTATTTCAAGTTAATCACATATAATCAGACATCAGTGTGCTTTGAATACTTGTCCTCTTAAAAATGAGTAAATTTGATGAAAACTTATATGAACTCTTGTTTTTTAAACATTGAAAGCAATAGGGTATCTTGGTATGAGGTTTTGTAGACTTCATTGCAGAGTCTGAACATGTTGAATGACACAATATTTTCTTGTCTCTGACCATGAATGATTTACTCTGCAGAAGAAAGGATTGGTGAAGAGAAAGAAGAAAAGGACAAGGATAGTTACGCATGGTTGGAAGAAATTGAAATGCCAGAGAACTCAGAAATGGATGGCATAGAGTACCTGGGTCCAACACCCTTTTAGTTTGCTTTACTTTTATCAACATATGTAGTATTCTCAACCTTTTGGTAGTAGCATCTCTATGTGTACTACTAACGCAATGTTGTTTTTTCCTTAGCAGAACAATGCAAAAATCTCCTATCACTTTCCCCTTTTGTCAATATTCAAGGAATTAATATGTAGTGTTAGCTTCTGTTCTTTTACTTTGAAATTGCATCTTAGTACACACAAATTTTCTATCTATAACATCATAGGACCTATAGTCATATATATTGAAAACCATGGGCTTAGGTTGTTTACCTCTCAATCATGTTTCATTAATTTAGCTTAGTTGGTTCTAGTTGTTGTACGGTCCACACAATTATAACTTTATTGACCAAGTTGTAATAATAAAAGGTTGACTGACTTTATATGATATTGGGTCAAATTTATGCTTTTCACAACACATTTGTGGAAAGTTAAATAAAAATATTAAATTTATAATAGTTAACTATTTGAAAGACATGGCATTTCTGAGCCTGCAATTTCTCATCTTTTAACAAAATACAGTTTCAGTCAGAAGGCGCGTTAAATAGTTGTTGAGGTACATATGATATCTAACCTTTTGCATGCAAGTTTTATATTTCATGTTTATAAGATGTTCTGGAAATTAATTTGAATACAAGCCTTTAGGGTTTTTGTTTGTTTCATGTGTGCAATGAATTTGTGTCAATGTTTTCTTCTCACACCATACTAACTATTTGTACTAGTGGAAAAACGCTGTTTAATGTCACCACATAGACGTTGGTTGTTTAGTTCACTGACGTAACACGATGATCAGTGACAACTTCGTAATTAAGTGGGGGAAATAGACGTCGGGGACAGATAAATCCGATGAATAGAAAAATATAGACGTCGAGGACCTTAAACAGAGACGTCTAAAGGTCTGCCAGGTAGGGGAAGAGTCGAGATATAGACATCGGGTTAGGACAACACAACGTTTAAATTCTAGTTTACACGTCGACATGACAACCACCGACGTCTAAAGGTCTCAGAGGTTGATGAACAGTCGCGAGTTAGACGTCGGATGACACTCACAGACGTCTTTAACCTGATAGGTAGTTCAGTGTCATTAATGGTCTGCGACGTAGACGTCGGCGCCCCCTCCTAACGGACGTCTATAGCCCGACAATTAGGTGAAACTGTAATAATTATTCTGCACTCTAGACGTCGGTTACCAGGTATCCGACGTATATGTCCAATTAGACTTCAGGTATGCATAGACCGGATGTTTATAATCTTCGGCAATATTAATATTTAAATCATAAAGACGTCATATTAGTGAGAGGACCGACGTCTATAAGATGATAGACGTCGGGCTCGAAGGCTAACCGACGTCTATAGTAACATAAACTTCAGAACACGAACCCGCGAGTAGTTACACTATTCATCGTCTTCTTCGTCGACATTTTCTCCGCCGCGGCATTATATTGGAGGTTCATTTTATGTGTTTTTGACCGTTTAAATTTAGTTTTGCTCCGATTGAATAAGCCTTTGATGAAAAATCTTTCATTTGAACCGATTATAATTACATTTCGTTGCGTTTTGTTGCCGTTTCAAACGTGTAGTTGGGTTGCGTTTTGGACTGGTTTTCTGACCTATTATTGGGCGTGCACTACTTCATTTGCCTCAATTGGTTTTATATAATCTGCTAAAAAGGTTAGCTTGTTTGTTGAAAACTTAATTTGTATGGATATTGTTGGCTTTTGTGTATGATGTTGGCATTGTGAATTTGCATTTTATTGGTTTTTTTGTATGATTTCATATTGACTTTTAGGTATGCATGTGTTTGCAGATTGTTATTATATGCATGTGATTAAGTTTAGTTGTGTTATTATAATTGGCATGCATTAGTATTAAATCACTGAGTGAAACTTAGTTCCCGTTTGAAATTTAACACAAACGATTAATCTTTTAATCGTTTGTATCTCGGACAGTTTGGGAAAATTATTTTTCATAAATTTGCTATAACATGTACGGAGTTTATGCATAAGACTGATGAAATTTCGGTTCATTATTTGTGTTGTTCTCCGGATGCATATTTGATTGTGGTCATTCTTGTGACTACTCTCATTTCGTGTATTTCGGAGACCAATGCGAAATGCTGCCGAAATTTTATCAAATTTATGATGTAGACTTCTTTGCACATGTCTTACCAATTTATGAAAAATATTTTTCCTGAATGGGTAGGGCCTAACCTTGTGAGAGTTAAGAAATTTATACTGATGAACTATGTTACGAACATAGTATGGATCGAAGCTGGATGAATGCACGCCGCATCTCTGAAGAATATGAGAAGGGTGTTTCGGTGTTCTTGCAATATGTTAAAGAAAATGTAAAGTATGTGAACGGGACATATTTTTGTCCTTGTGTTCGTTGTCTTAATCAAATACGACAAGACTTAGGCAATTTGCATGATCATCTATTCATGTTCGGCATAACGAGAACGTATACCGTTTGGACTTGGCATGGAGAAGTATTGGACCAGCCTATGACGTCATGAGGAACAAATTGTGTGGAAGAATGGATGAGTGATCATTTAGAGGACATGATATACGTGATGTTGGTGAAGATAACTTTAGAAGAGCTAATTTGTACGATTCTCTTATCAATGATTTAAAGCAATCGTTGTACCCAGGCTACACGAACTTTATACGTTTGTCTGCAACTTTGAAGTTGTTTAGTTTAAAAGCAAGGAACGGATGGACCGATAAAAGTTTCACGGAGTTGTTGGAGTTGCTGAAGGAGATGCTTCCAGAAAATAATACTCTTCCTTTTCGAAATTACGAGGCCAAAAGAGTTTTATGTCCAATGGGTCTTGAATATCAAAAGATACATGTTTTCCCCAATTATTGTGTTGTGTACATCAAGGAGTTTGCTTCACTAAAGTATTGTCCAACATGTGGTTTAAGCCGTTTTAAAAAGAAATATGACAAAAACATTGGTGAAGAAGGTAATGATGGTGCACCTGGTAAGGTCATGTGGTATTTGCCTATAATACCTAGGTTCAAATGTATGTTCTCTGTTAAGGAGGATGCAAAAAACCTTAAATGGCACGTTTTAGGAAGAAAGTGCGATAATCTTCTTCGACACCCAGCAGATTCACCACAGTGGAAGAAGATCGATGAAACATTTCCAGAATTTGGTGCAGATCCAAGAAACTTAAGACTTGCACTTGCAACTGATGGTATGAATCCGTACGGGAACTTAAGTAGCAAACACAGTTCATGGCCAGTTATGTTGATGATATACAATCTTTCTCCTTTGTTGTGCATGAAGAGAAAATATGTCATGTTGTCAATGATGATATCTTGTCCTAAACAACCTGGTAATGACATTGATGTTTACTTGAAACCTTTAATTGATGATTTGAAATTGTTGTGGGAAGAAGGTGTTGAAGTGTTTGATTCAGATGTTGAAGAGAATTTCCGTTTGTGCGCAATGTTGTTTTGCACTATAAATGATTTTCCAGCCTATGGAAACTTGAGTGGTTATAGTGTTAAAGGACATTTTGCATGTCTGATTTGTGAAGAAAACACTAGTTACCTTCAATTGAAGCATGGTCAGAAGACAGTTTATACAAGACATCGAAAATTCCTTCCTCGCAATCACCCTTATTGTAGATTGAAAAAAGCATTCAATGGAAGTGTCGAGGATGAGGTTGTGTGCAGACCCTGGAATGGTGAAGAGGTGTACAACGAAGTCAAAAATATTAACATTGTATTCGGAAAACATCGTAAAAGTACATCTGCAAAAAAAGTTTGGAAGAAACGATCAATATTTTTTAATCTTCCTTATTGGTCTAAACTTGATGTTAGACATTGTATTGATGTGATGCATGTAGAAAAAAATGTTTGTGACAATGTCATCGGAACTTTATTAAATGTGAAAGGGAAGACGAAAGATGGAATAAAAGCAAGACAAGATTTGATTGAAATGGGAATCCGAACAGAGTTACATCCATAAACAATAGGTAGACGCACCTATTTGCCCCTAGCCTGTCATACTCTTTCTAAAAAAGAAAAACAAAGTTTTTGTAAGTCTTTAAGAAGTGTGAAGGTTCCACAAGGTTATTCTTCTAATATTAGTAACCTTGTTTCTATGCAATAGCTAAAGTTAGTTGGTTTAAAGTCTCATGATTGTCATATATTGATGCAACAATTGTTACCAGTTGTTATTCGAGGCATATTACCTCCATCTGTTAGGGGTATTCTGACACGTTTGTGTTTGTTCTTTAATGCCATTTGCAAGAAAGTTGTTGACCCTCGATGTTTAGATCAATTGGAAAATGAAGGAATAAGACTACTATGTGAATTGGAGATGTATTTTCCACCTTCTTTTTTGATATCATGGTTCATTTGGTTGTTCATCTAGTCCGAGAAATTCGAATATGTGGGCCGGTTTACCTAAGGTGGATGTATCCTGTTGAAAGATACATGAAAATCTTAAAGGGATATGTCAAGAATCAGTATAGACCAGAAGCATCAATCATAGAGCGATACATTGCAGAAGAAGCCATTGAATTTTGTTCAGTTTACATGCCAAGTTGTGAACCAGTGGGGTTACCCAAGAGCATACATGAAGGAAAATGTAAAGGTAAAGGTCGTGGTGTGAGGATTCAAACAGTGAGTAGAAAAGAAGTTGATCAAGCTCATTTGTACAACTTAAACAACATTGATGATGTTATTCCTTACATTTCTAAACACGTTAATGAAATAAAGGCATCAAACCTAAGAATGAGTGAAAAATGGCATCTTAATGAACATGTCAAAACTTTCTTACAATGGTTTAAGAAAAAGATTTATGCGACTCCACATGTTTCTGAAACTCTATTGAGGCTATCTCGGGGGACCGAACACAGATGTCATTACATATGGTGAGTACTATATTAACAATATCTCTTTTCAGACAAAGGAAGAAGATGATAAAAGTAGAGTTCAAAATAGTGGGGTTACACTAAAAGCTGAGTTAGTGCACTGTAGTTCTAAAGACAAAAATCCAATCACTGCATCAATTAGTTATTTTGGAGTAATACAAGAAATATGGGAGGTGGATTATGTGAGGTTTAGAGTCCCCGTTTTCAAGTGTAAATGGGTTGATATAAATTCTGGAATTTTCACAGATAACTCTGGTTTCACATTAGTAGATCTTAAAAAGATGAGTTTCACTATTGAACCATTTATTATGGCAAGTCAAGCAAGGCAAATATTCTATGTCAGTATCCAGCGAATGAAAAATGGTCAGTGGTTTTAGAAGGAAAAAACATGCACGGGTTTCATGACGAAGAATCTCTTGATATACTTGACACAACATGAAGCACATCAAGACCCATTGAAGACTCAGTTGAGGACGTTGCTGATGACATACATGCAATTCGTAGTGATCACGATGAAGGGATTTGGGAGAAAACAATAACTTAAAAAGTAACCACTTGTTTTTTGTTTAGACTTGATATGAACTTTTATTGTAATGAAAATTTAAATTTCAATTCATACTAACCTTGTATATATTTTTCAGGTATGTCGACCTCAGACTCAGCATCAGGACAGAGCAGACGTACACGAGAAGTGACACGTTTGCCAGAAGCGACATCCAGATATGTTCCTAGGCAGAGGAGACATATTGAGATTGACCCAAGAACCGGTATGGTATCAGGGCCAAATGTTGATAGATTTAGCAGTTATGTGGGTAAGATAGCCAAAACCCATGTATCTATCCTTCATCCAACTTGGGATGACGTCCTAGAGGTTGAGAAAAACCTCTTATGGCAAGATGTTCAGGTATGGTTACTTTTAAAAAAATTTTGTTATATACTTATTCCTTTGATCTTATTATGTCATTCACATGTTCCTTGTTTTAAACAGGTAAAATTTGATGTTCTAAACACACTTGACATGAGGAAGAAAGTCTTAATGCATATATGTAAGAGATAGAGGGATTTCAAGACAAAGCTGACACGTCTGCATGTATTTGGAGACAGACAACATAAGAATCCATCTCAGCATTATTCCTTCACAAAAGAAGAATGGATGCAGTTTCGTCAAATTAGAGAGACTGATGAATGGAAGGTATTTATCTTAACCAACAATGTCTTCAAAGCACTTTTTGTTATTATATAGTGATGCATAAAAATGGTTTTGCAGGGTAAAAGGTTAGCCGCCCAAGAAAGGCAAAGGCTAAATGATGCACCACACGTGTTATCATGAGGTGGTTATGCGAAACTTCAGAAGAAACTTAGAAAGAGTCGAGCGGATGAGTTGGGGCTTGATTCCCCGGACCTAGCACCTCCACCTACAAGGTACGAGATGTTGAAGGCTGCTCGGACGAAATCAGATGGGAACATGACATCTGCTTCAGCCGTAGCGATCTCACAGAGAATTGTTAGTTCAAATTGTAGACATTGTTGGATTGTATTTTTATCATATCTTGCAATTTAAGTAACGTCATTTTTTAATGTGCAGGATGAGTTAGTTGAGCAACAGACACATGGAACATTTACTCCCCAAGGTAGGGATGACATTTTAACAACGACCATTGGAAAACCGGAGCACCCAGGACGTGTACGTGCAGTTCTTGGGTCCATTGGTCTTCGTGACTACTTTGGCCCTATACAAAAAATAACTCAATCTACGAATCATGAGGCACTGAGGCAGATGAATCTTCAGTGGGAATAAATAATTCGTCAAATGGAGCAACGATTCACTGAGCAGCTAGAAGAACAAAAACAAATACAAAGAGCGCTTGAAGAGAAGCTGCAATCCATGACGCAGGGCACCCTGGGTTTGCCCACTGAAACTTACACACCACCTCCTGCCAACACCAAAGGATCCTGCTCTGCTGTTGAACCTACTGACTACATTGGTCAGTATGACTTGTTGGTTGATGGGGATCCTGCACGCATTGTGGCTGTCGGACGAGTAGTTGAGGGAGGCCAAACTATTCATGGTGTTCCTATATCACCCCAGCACGTGCGTGTCATGATTGATGAGGTTCGGAATCCACAGGCTCAAGTGTCTGTACCCACTCCTGAAGTTCAATTTGTGGGGGAGGCGATAGGAAGTTTTTTAGCCTGCCCTAGAGCATTGGTTATCACACACATTGGTACACAACAGGTATAATATTTTTATCATTACTAATTTTATATTATCATTTAAAAATATTTGTTCATAACTTTAAAGATTTTATCTTCAGTTCACATGTCCTCAAAAGCAGCCGATGCATGAGGCACCAATACCTGAATATGATGATGGTGATGACATGGCTGAAGCGGAGGATGATCCCATAGCAAAACTATTGTCAAACATTCCCAAGTTCAACAAAGGATCAATACAAATATACTGGGATTTACGAGTATTTGGTCTCCCCTCCATATGCCAGTATATATCACATTCAATGATGTATCGGAGATCATTGCGGGAGACAGGATGTTGAATATTTCCATTATTCAACTCTGGTGCATGTAAGATAGTTAATTTTGCCTACCATAATGTTTTAATTTAGATGCCTACTTTGTAACAAGTAAACTTTGTTGTTATAGGTACATGGACACAATCATTGTAGACCAAGGTCGGTCTTTCGTTTACGGATTTGTTGAACCTCAGCTGTTCAACGTTCTGGTAACACAGATGAAATGAAACAAAATTATTTGCAAACATGGATGACTGAGTCAAACAGAGACATATACCTTGTGCCATACATTGATGGGTATGTGTTGTTTTATGTAAAAGGTAATTAAAGTTTACTTAATTAGTTTACTAACTATTTATGATGTTCCAAACAGGGCTCACTGGCAGTTGGTGGTCCTCATTCCCAAACAAAGTACAGTTGTCTTCTTCTGTTCGGTGCAAAAGAAGATGAAAAATGAATTGAAAACCATGCTTCAAGGGTAAGTGTTTCGCTAAAAATGACTTTTAAATTCATGTCGGCCTTATTTTTTTATGATTTCATACTTATAGTCATATTACTTTCTGTTTTAATATAAATAGAGTAATGGGTAAATCTCGAGATCAGCTAAATCACGTCTTGTATCCCAAGGTTTGGTGCATTTATAGTTTTAATTTATTTACTATGTTATTCAATGATCTTAATTCTTGACTATATTTAGTTTGTCATTTTAGTGTAATAGACAGCTAGATTCATAGGAATGTGGGTACTACGTGATGTCTTGGATTAAGACCATCATTCGAGCTGGAATTACAGATAACTGGAATGAGGTAATAACGCTTACTTTGAAAACATCAAAAATCAATTAATACTTTTGAACATATATCAAACCATAATCAATATTTCTTAATTATGCAGCGCTTCAACAATTAATCTCCTTTACCCGAAGGCACGATAAAGCAGCTAAGGCAGGAGTGAACAACTTACCTTCTGCAAAAGTGGAACTAGCAAGACTTATTTTAGTTGTTTTCAATTACTTAGGTTTAATTTAAGTTTATAATTTCATTTTTTTGATCTTTGATTGAATTATGTCTATTTATAGCTCAAACAAACAATATTTATTATAAACAATTGTTCTGGGAATATTTTCTGAATTTCAGGTGTGATTTGAAAAGTAAAATATTTATTAAAAAAAAATACCCAGTAGACATCAGTTAATGCACAAACCGACGTATATAGACGTCGGCTAATGCACAAATAGACGTCTGTCAACACTCAATTTCGTCTGGGTGTTGAAATAATAATTTGCTCTCTTTATTTGATTCCTTTAATTTACTAATTTAGTCCACTTTATTTTTATCGTTTTCTTTTCTTATTTAGCTTTTTTTTCGTAATTTTTGTTTTATTTAATTAATTATTTTGCTTTAATTAGTTATTCAAAATTAATTCAAAAATTGTTAATTAATTAATTAAAAATAATAAAAAAAATTAAAAATAAAATAATAATAAAAAAAAAGAAAGAGAGAAGAAAAACGTGAAAAAATAGTGGTGGGATGATAGATAGGCGGGAGGAGTTTGTTAGAGGGGGTGATTGGGGAAGACGACAAAACAAAAACGGTTAGAAGATTTTTTTGGGGATTTGAAAGATCAAAAGAGGAGGGGAGAAAGGGAGAGGATTTGGTTCACAGAGAAAAAAAAGGATCATTGGTATTGGAGAGTAACTATTGGTTCTGAGGAGAAGAGGAGAATTCTTTCTAATCGGAAAATTGTAGAGAGAAAAGCAGGAACACATAAGCTCAGCCTCAAGGTACGTATCTTCGTTCTTCATCAGTTTAGCTAGTCATTAGGTGAATCAATAACCTGTGCCGTAGTTGCATCGTTTAACATTGATCATTATGCCTGCATTTATGTTTTTGTTTTTTTCTTTCTTCTTCATTGATTTCCCGAATTCTCTGTTATATCTTCATCTTTACCATGTTGTTACATCTTCATCTCTACCATGAGTGCACTTAGTTCAGCCTAACACTGTCATTATAGCATACATTTTGTGCGCCTGTATCTCATACACGTTACACCTAAACCAGTAGTCATCACCATGCCTTCATCGGTCACACAACCGAATCATTCCATACCATGAACCCTTTCCTTAACCCAATCATTCAGTTTTCTCCTTCATCAAACCATCTTTGTTTTCAATCGAACCTGCAAAGAAACAACAAAAAAAAAACACAGAGAACCCATCGTGTATAATCCCTAAGGATCGTCTTGGTAAGCCATTGAGATTGCGTTTTCTGCTAACTAATGATGAACCCCTCAGGGGTGGAGGGTTTAGTAACATTTTCGGTAGTGGCTGTGGCATTGAGGTTTTGGAGGTAGAAGTAGGTTTGGTTGTGGCGGTAAAGGTGACCGACGATGACCGGCAGCGACCTTGGGCCATGACCGGTGGCGCTAATGAGGTCCTGGTCTGAAACGTTTGGGTTGTTCATGGTGGCTGAACGGACGGCACGACAGTTGTTGGATGGAGGCGACGGCGCTGGCGAGGCGCACTAACAACCCTTGGCCGTTGCAGAAAGGATGAGAGAAGACGTTATAGCCGGCGGTGGTTCCGGTGGTGGTTTCAGGGGACGATGTTCGGCGTAGGCAATATGGTGGCTGGCGGATGGAGATGGTGGTGGTTAGCCGGATGATGGCGAGGACGTCGGCGTCGTCATGGCTGGCCTGATGGGAGCAACGGCGGGTCGATTCGTGTAGCAGCGCGTGAGCCCGGATCCTTGGCTGACGGGAGGGTGAGACTTCATCTCTGGTGTGCGTGAGTTGGAAGAGGCTCGAATGGGGGAAGGAAGGTCAGAACCCCTGTAGGGTTTCTGAAGTTCAAATGAGGGCTATTGGACCTGGGCCATACCATTTGTTTTAGAAAACAAATAAAAAAAAAAGCTTTTCACACCCCCTTGGCTCTCTCGTGCACCCCTTGTTTCTTTTTTGTCTGGGTGGCCTGTGCTAAAACCTACCAAAGAATAGCTAAAAAAAAGAACTTGTGTCCGCACCCCTGTTTACGCTAAGTGGACCCCCTTTCCACTTAGTTTGCTATATGAACTAAGTTGGTTTGCACACCCTATTTTTCATTTCCACACCCTTTGCTACTTGGGTTAGGCCCAATCAGTTTTTTTTAAAAAAAAATTTAGGTTTAGACACCCTTTTTTCTTATTTAGGTACCCCCACCCCTTTTATTATTTTATTTTATTTTTTTTTGTCATTTAACTTTTAGTGTATTTACTTTTATTTTTTATTTTATATAGTTATTTATCTATTCATTTTATTTTATAAAAATAAATCAAATAAAAATATTTTGAAAAGGTTTAAGCACACGTACGACCGTTCGCGTAGGCCTTGTGCTGAAAATCTTTTCCTTTTCTTTTACAAAAAATAAATAAAATTAAAAATATTTTGAAAAGGTTTAAGCACATGTGCGACCGTTCGCGTAGGCCTTGTGCTGAAAATCTTTTCCTTTTCTTTTACAAAAAATAAATAAAATTAAAAGTATTTTGAAAAGGTTTAAGCACACGTGCGACCGTTCGCGTAGGCCTTGTGGTGAAAATCTTTTCCTTTTCTTTTACAAAAATAAATAAAATTAAAAATGTTTTGAAAAGGTTTAAGCACACGTGCGACCGCTCGTGTAGGCCTTGTGCTGAAAATCTTTTCCTTTTCTTTTACAAAAATAAATAAAATTAAAAATGTTTTGAAAAGGTTTAAGCACACGTGCGACCGCTCGCGTAGGCCTTGTGCTGAAAATCTTTTCCTTTTCTTTTACAAAAATAAATAAAATAAGAATGTTTTCAAAAGGTTTAAGCACACGTG
The DNA here is from genome assembly GCA_036885675.1 of Vigna mungo. NCBI lineage: Eukaryota > Viridiplantae > Streptophyta > Magnoliopsida > Fabales > Fabaceae > Vigna > Vigna mungo. The sequence goes on along the minus strand of CP144695.1, from coordinate 30,504,386 downwards.
CGACTGTTCGCATAGGCCTTGTGCTAGAAAATGTTTTCCTTTTTATCAAAAATTCCAAAATATTCCCAAACCACAAGTAATCTTTCCCAAAGAACTACGTAACCCTGATTTCTCAGTCTGGCTGAGAATACGTAGGAGCAAGGTCAATCCTTGTCGGGCCCAAAAAACTAAAAAATATTTTTGTTTCTTCATATTGTTGTTTTTGGGATAGTTAAACATTTTGCAAACCACATCTTTATTCGCGTATTTAATTAAAGGTACTGCCTTCGGGCAGGCGTTGTGGGGTGCTAATACCTTCCCTACACGTAACCGACTCCCGAACCCAATCTTTGGTTTTCGTGGACCGTGTCTTTTCTTTATGGTTTTTTCCATAGTTTTTCAGAATAAACTATGGTGGCGACTCCAAATCTCTTTTCAAAATAGTTTTCCTTTTTGGATCGTCGTCCCGTCGCGATTTTCGGTTGCGACAGATGGCGACTCCACTAGGGATCAAAATTTGAGAGTCATGCCATTTAATTATATACGTGAAATTCAATGTGGTTTTTCTTTATGTTTTTCTTTCCCTTTTCTTTATCTATGTTTGATATTTGAATAATCGCGTGTAAATAACTTTATTTGTTGAATATTGAACCCTAGGGTAGAAAACATGTTTATATCTACCTGGGATTTTTTCTGGTTATTTTGCAGGTGAGGGTTTGGATGTGCATGATGTCTCCCTTCACACACACACTTTCGGCATATCATGAGTGGGGCCTTATACCCGGGTCTGAGCGTAACTTAGAATTAGAGGAGTTGTGTAGCGGTGTCACTCTGGGATGTAATTCCTGTTTGGCTATTGTGAGAACTCTAGCTAGAGTCTGTTCTCTTCATTTGTGTTTCCACACCTAGTTGATTACTCGACTGTTGTAGAGATGCTTTGAAGGGGGCCATAACTCTAGTGACCTTTGACTTTTAGGTTCAGGGAATCATCCTGGTGAGATTGCATATATATGACCTTGAATTTGAAATGGTGAACCTTTATTAGGGCACGAAGGGAGAATTGTATACTTCTGTAATCCTCACGCTGTTAGTTTTTTTTGAAAGTAATTATATTAAATTTCATACCATGCATGCATTTTGTTTCGTCATGTTGCTTTATTATCATGCATCATATTCATACATCATTTAGTAACATGTTTGGTTTTAAGGGAAATCACAGGTACCTATTTGATTTCATACAAGATGGATGTTGGTACAAGATCCGATGCCACACGGACCGACTCTTCCGATTTAAGAAGGAAGTATAGCCTAAGGACTCATGTTGGAAATTTGACCGAGCTGATAAATTTGGGCCGAAGACTCAAGACCATACAGAGAGAAACTTTCAAGAGGAAATATGGAAATCTGTTGAGTTTAATGGAGGTGAAAGTACAGTTGCCTGCTATCACGACTCTTGCTCAATATTATGACTCTCCTCTAAGATGCTTCACTTTCCAAGATTTCCAGCTGGCGCCGACCATAGAAGAGTTTGAACATATCTTGGGCTTACCATTGGAAGGCACCACTCCTTATCAACATTTGGAGCATCATGCCTCTATACCCACCATTGCCGCCATCATGAAATTACATCCCAAAGAGCTTGAAGACCGAATGATGATGAGGAATCAAGTCCATGGGTTGTCACAGTGATATCTGGAGCAATACCTATATCATCTGGCTGATAAAGAGGATTGGGAAACTTTCATGGATGTATTAGCCCTCACCATATATGGCATTGTCTTGTTTCCCAAGATAGAAGAATATGTGGATTACACCGCAATAGACGTCTTCGTGGCAAAAAAAACAAGATCAGAGAATCCTGTAACAGCAGTTCTTGCGGATGTTTATGGGACCTTGAGCTTTTGTCATAATAGAAAGGGAAAGAGAATTCTTTGTTGTTTACCGGAGTTGTATACATGGATGACAGCGCGCATGTTTAAGGAGATGGTCGACGTCAAGAGTATGTTAGAGACTATGTCACGCCAAGGGCTTAAAGATAAGAGAGGAAACGATTGGGCCCGATTCTTTGCTGGCTTGAGTGAAAGAAGTATAAAATGACGTCTTCCTTGGCTCGGAAATAAACTGTCTATACAACACTGTGGTAGCTTTCCTAATGTGCCTCTCATAGGGGCCCGGTACTGTATCAATTACAACCCCCTTTTAGTTCAAAGATAATTCGGGCAACCCATGAGAGGGGCACCTTCACCAGATTACCTTGCTACCCTATTCATTTATTACGAAGACGGGCATTTCATCGAACTGTTAAGAAAGGTTAAAAGCGCTTGGGAAAGCAGAGAAGGACTTGAGGAGTGAAGTGGTGGATAGCAGGGTTAGTTATCACACCTGGATTCTGGACAGGGTGAAAGTAGTCAAGTTGCCTTTCAAGCCAATCAAAGATCAATCAGCTAGAGAAGGACCATCCCAAGCCCTAGAAAATGAAGAGGTGAGACAATTGAAAGCTGAGATGGAGAAAGTGAAGGTAAGGAATGCTAGGTTGGAAAACGAATTACAAAGGGCGTGTAATGATCTTGTGGATATGAGGAATGATAATAAAGAAAAGTCACGGGCTTATGAAAACATTGTGAAAAGCCAGAAGGCTGAGAGAGATTATACCTTTCGAGTGAAGCAAGATCTTGCGGCCGCGAATAAGGAGTTATCCATGACGGTGAATGAAAAGAATGTGGCTTTAGAAGAAGGCAGGCAGTGGAAACAGCTATATGAAGAAGCCAGGAGAGATAAAAGGGAAGCCCTAAAAAGACTAAGAGAAGCGCAGGTCCAAGTGCAAGAAGTGGGGCATCAAATGAAGGAGATGGCTACATCATTTGAGGCGGAGTTGAATCAGGAGCGCTGGAAGTTGGCAGAGGCTGAAAAGGAGTATCGAGCCATGTTAAAGTAAATGGAGGATTACATCGCAGAGCAAGAAACGGTTGTAAAGCATTGGAAGGAAAGTTTCTCCCAATTGGCTGCTTTAGCAAATGGGGCAATTGAAGATATCCCCAGAATGGTATTAAAAGCCGAAGCAAGCACTCATTTTTATAACCCACCAAAGGAGGTAGATTTGTTTATTGATCATTGTAAATGGTTGGTGGGAGAAATGAAATCTTTCATCGCCTGAGCTCGAGAATAATGTAAATATGAATACTTATTTTTATTCCTCAGGCAATGTAATGAGTTGAATTTTCTTTAAATGAAAGATGCAGGATGTTCGTTTGGTATCGGCTTGTGTTAATTATTCATCAGTAATGTCATCGGGATCTTGTGATTTCCACTTATTACTAGCATGCGTCATGTTTTCTTTCATTTTGCATATTTTATTCTTACTTAATTTAAATTGCTCAAAATAATAAAACAGTACGAGTGAGAAAACAACGACAAACTTTCCACGACATCCGTACAGGACCAGAGCTAATTCAAGGGTCATGGAAAATTGGGAACAGTCACATGAATCCATTAAAGCTGATGTTAGCCAATTGAAGGATCAGATCGGTCAAATCTTGGCAGCTCTCGAATCACTCAAGACTACCGGGGAATCTTCGTCTGCCCAGGTTGAGGGAAATGCTCACTGTTACCCCCCGCTTTGTAATGTTGCACGTCAATTTGTCCCTTTCCCGACGTACGGCTTACCCCCAGGTTACACTCCTCCCTAGGAGAATATACGGAAGCAGAACATCCTTCGTTTTCTTTTCCTACTACTGTTAACGTACCGCCAGTTGGTACTCAAGGACCTGTTGTAATATCAGCGCCCATGGGGAGTATGGGAACAAATACGACAAACATTGTTGATGGGATACGAGTAACTGCAATGCCGCATGAGGTTGTTAAGGAGGACTATTCGGCAGGGGCAGCGCCGCATACCACAGTAGTTGGGGGAATCAGTAGTCTCATTGAAGCTAAAGATAGGCTGGAGATCCTGGAGGAGAGATTGAGGATTGTTGAAGGCATTGAGAATTATGGGTTTGGAGATGTCGCCAGATTAAGTTTGGTTCCTGGCTTAAAAATACCTCATAAGTTCAAGGCGCCAGAGTTTGAAAAGTATAAGGGAAATACATGCCCTAAGAGCCATCTGACCATGTATTGCAGAAAGATGGCCGCGTATGCTTATGATCCGCAGCTGCTCATCCACGTTTTTCAAGAAAGTCTGGCTCGAGTGGCATTGAATTGGTATACCCACCTGGAGCCATCCCGAATCCGTTATTGGGCGGATTTAGCTGACGCCTTTGTGAAACAATACATATACAATATGCATGTTGCGCCAGACCGTTTACAGCTACAAAACATGTCGAAGAAGGACAAGGAAACTTTCAAGGAGTATATGCCCAACGGTGGAGAGAGCTAGCTGCACAAGTCGAGCCACCTTTGAATGACAGGGAAATGGTGGGAATGTTTGTAAATACACTCCAACCGCCATTTTTTGAACATATGGTCGGGAATGTGTCTTCAAATTTTGCAGATATTATCATAATTGGTGAAAGGATAGAAATTGGGGTGAAAAACGGGAAGATTGCATCTGGCCTATCAGCGGCTGCAAATTTCAAAAGACCTAGTTTCAATCCAGGGAAAAAGAAGGAGGGAGATGTACATGCAACATCGACGGCACCTGTGTGGAGAGGTCAAGCTCCTACTCATAATTATAGACCGTACGTGGGCCAATCTCCATATGCAGCTAACACGTCATTTGCCCACCAGGTTAGGCCTCAGCAACAACAGGGGTACTATGAGCCACAATACATCCCGACTAATAATTGGAGGGGAGGATCAAATGAAAGTCCCAATATGAATATGGGTCCTAATACTTATCCAAGAAGAAACCGAGAAAGAGGTCATGTTAATTTTTCCCCAATCCCTACAACTTACACGGAATTGTTGCCTATTCTGCTCAAAAGGGGTTTGGTTGCTATTTGTCCGATGAAACCTCTGCAGCCTCCATTTCCCAGGGGTTATGATGCAAATGCCAAGTGCAGTTATCACGGGGAAGGCATTGGTCACTCAACCGAGAGATGTATGGTTCTCAAATATAAAGTGCAGAGTCTAATTGATTCGGGGTGGCTAAAATTCCAAGAGGATAAACCTAGTATTGAGGCCAATCCACTATCTGGGCATGGAAGCGCCTCGACGAATGCTGTGGAGGTAAAGGAACATGAGTTGACGAGAAGTGTGGGTGAAATCCGGAGCTCCAAGAGGTTTATTTTTGGAGGCGTTGCTAAAAGTGGGTATTTTGAAAATCGATTATGACGAGGATATGGCATGCGCATTCCACCAAAACGTTGAGCACTCTATTGAGGAATGCGTTGAATTTGAAGATTTTCTACAAGACTTGCTAGACCGTGGTTTGATGCAAGTGTGTTACAAGAGTAAGGAGGAGGAAGTGTTCGCGCAAACTGGTGGTGGATCTGATGTGACTTTTCCAAAACCGTTGGTGATTCATTTCACTAGGACCACCCCTACACCAGTAATTCAAGGGAGGTCACCCGTTGTTATCCGTGTACCTGCCCCTTTTCCTTACAAAAATGAGAAGGTTGTCCCATGGAGATATGGTACGCATGCATTAGATGATGTACAAGGCATTGACTCTACTATTGAAAACATATCTGGTATAGGTGGGATGACAAGGAGTGGTCGTATTTTCACACCCCCAGAGCTGGTAAGAGAAGAATCTAACAATAAAGAAACAACAATGGCTGCGAATGCTAAAGAGTTCTTAAAGGGGAAGAACATACAAACAGAGAAGAGCCCTAACAAGCATGAGAAAAAAGAAGTGTCCGAAGAAGAGGCTTGTGAATTTTTAAAATTCATACAGCAAAGTGAGTATAAGGTGGTAGAGCAGTTAAACTGCATGCCCGCTCGGATATCCCTGTTAGATTTGCTCATGCATTCGGTATCACACAGATAGTTGTTAATGAAAATACTTAGTGAAGCTCATTTGGAGCAGGGTATTTCGCTGAATAAGTTTGAGGGTATTGTTGGCAACATCGTTGCTAATAATTACCTCACCTTCACTGATGAGGAAATACCTGCTGAGGGAAGAGGGCATAATAAGGCTCTTCATGTATCCGTGAAATGCCTGGATCATGTCATAGCGCGCGTATTGGTGGATAATGGCTTCTCTATGAATGTCATGCCGAAGACAACCTTGGAAAAGCTACCTTGTGAAGGAATACATATGAAGCCGAGCTCCATGATTGTGAGGGCGTTTGATGGTAGCAAAAGAGAAGTAATGGGAGAGGTGGAGTTGCCGGTTCAAGTCGGTCCGTGTGTTTTCCAAGTAACATTCCAGGTTATGGATATCCTGCCGGCCTACAGTTGTCTATTGGGTCGCCCATGGATCCATTCGGCGGGGGTTGTGCCGTCTACATTGCATCAAAAGCTGAAGTATGTTATGGGTGACAAATTGGTGATAGTATCAGGAGAGGAGGACCTCCTTGTGAATGGGCCATCATCTACGCGCTATATTGAAGTAGCTAAAGAAGCACTTGAGACGGCTTTCCAATCTTTGGAAATCGTGGGAAGTGCTTGTGTGGAGCCGCATCCAGTTGATCCTCATCTATCATGTGCTTCCATTATGATGGTCAGGGTTATGTTAAAAGAAGGCTATATATGTATGGTGGAGGTTTGGGCAAATATGGGCAGGGGCGAGCATTCCCTCTGGAGGTTGTTGAAAAAAGGAATAGATATGGCCTGGGGTATAAGCCTACCAAGGAAAATAGGAGGAGGATGATTGAAGAGAGAAAAGAACGCAGTTTGGCTCAGGCGGAAAGACGAGAGCCCAGAGAGAACAAAATTCGCATTTGTGACATCAACGAGAGCTTTCGTAGTGCTGGGTGGATTAACATTGGCCAAGTAGCAACAGTGGAGGACGATGACAAACCTCAAGGCTCGAGTTTCGTGTGGGCCTACTCCCCAGATACACAACTCGGCAATTGGGAGACTCTGGATTTACCCGTGATGCTTAATGTGAATAAAATGTAATAGTTTTAATTAATCTTGTAGCTTTTCACGAAACTCTAGAACTCATGTGTTGCGGGTTGACTTGTGACTTTATACTCAACGCGATAATTGAATCATGTTTGTTTGCGTTTTATCATCATTCAACATCTTTCATCATTTTTCTTGTCTATTTATACTTTTTCACAAATTTAAATAATACAGATGTGACAATGAATGTTTTGAAAATAACAATGTCGATATTCCTAATTTTGAGCACTCTATTGATAATACGGAAGATGATTTTGAAGATGATTCGGAACCCTCTCTAGAACTATTGAGATTAGTGGAACAGGATCTAAAGATATAAAACTCCACCAGGAGGAGATTGAAATACTCAACTTGGGAGAGGAGGATGAGATAAAGGAGGTGAAAATTGGTACTAGTATGAAAGCAGAGGTGAGAGAAAAATTGTGTATTCTGTTGAAGGAGTTTAAGGATGTGTTTGCATGGTCTTATAATGACATGCCAAGTTTGGATACTGATATTGTGCAACACAAGCTTCCACTTAGGCCAGAGTGCCCTCCAGTCAAGCAAAAATTAAAAAGGATGAAGTCGGAAATGTCCCTAAAAATCAAAGAGGAAGTCCAAAAACAATTCGACGTTGAATTTTTGGCTGTTGCTAGATACCCCCAATGGGTAGCGAATATTGTACCAGTTCCTAAGAAAGATGGAAAGGTTCGAATGTGTGTTGATTATCGTGACCTGAACCGTGCAAGTCCAAAGGATAACTTCCCGTTACCACACATCGACACTTTAGTTGACAATACGGCCAAGTTTTCGCTATTCTCATTCATGGATGGGTTCTCGGGGTATAATCAGATTAAGATGGCGCCAGAAGATATGGAAAAGACGACTTTTATCACGTTAAGGGGAACGTTTTGTTATAAGGTGATGTCCTTCGAGCTCAAGAATGCTGGGGCAACGTATCAAAGAGCGATGGTAGCACTATTTCATGATATGATGCATAAGGAAATTGAAGTTTATGTGGATGACATGATTGCAAAGTCGGAATCAGAAGAGGAGCATATTCTCAATCTAAGGAAATTATTTGAGAGATTGAGAAAGTACAAACTCAGGTTAAATCCCGTCAAATGCACGTTTGGAGTGAAATCTGGAAAATTGTTAGGTTTCATTATCAGCCAAAAGGGGATAGAAGTTGATCCTGACAAAGTGCAAGCGATAATGGAAATGCGTGCGCCCAGAACAGAAAAGGAGGTTCGAGGTTTTCTGGGAAGATTGAACTACATTGCTAGGTTCATCTCTCAATTAACCGCCACTTGTGAACCAATGTTCAAGTTGTTACGGAAGAATCAGGTTGTAGTCTGGAATGAAGATTGTCAAGCCGCTTTCGAAAAGGTCAAACAGTGCCTGCAAGACCCTCCTGTATTGCGTCCACCTGTACCAGGAAGACCACTCATTTTGTATTTGACCGTATTGGATAATTCAATGGGTTGTGTATTGGGTCAGCATGATAAAGACGGGAAAAAAGAGCATGCTATATATTACTTAAGCAAGAAGTTCATAGACTGCGAACAACGATATTCGTCGTTAGAGCGAACTTGTTGTGCATTGGCATGGGCTACTCATCGTTTAAGGCAGTATATGTGGAGTCACTCTACTTGGTTGATATAAAAAATGGATCCTATCAAATATATTTTTGAAAAGCCAGCTCTCACTGGAAGGATAGCTCGATGGCAGATGCTACTATCGCAGTATGACATTGTATATGTCACTTAGAAATCTGTCAAGGGTAGCGCTTTAGCGGAATATTTAGCCCATCAACCCATTAGTGATTATCAGCCAATGCAACCTGAGTTCCCCGATGAAGATATCATGGCTCTATTTGTTGAGAGCAGAGAAGACAAGGATAAAAAAGCTTGGACAATATTATTTGATGGAGCCTCAAACGTGATGGGGCATAGAATATGGGCAGTGCTTATCTCTCCAGAGAATCAATATATACCAATGATTGCAAGGTTATGTTTTAACTGCACAAATAACATTGCCGAATATGAGGCTTGTGCTATGGGTATTCGAGCGGCAATTGAATCTAAGGCGAAAGTTCTGGAGGTATATGGAGATTCAGCTTTGGTCATCCACCAATTGAAGGGGGAATGGGAGACTAGGGATATAAAATTAATTCCCTACCAAGATTATATCAGAGGGTTAATGGAATATTTTGACTCCATCACGTTTAACCACATTCCTCGGGAAGATAATTAATTGGCAGACGCTCTGGCCACCTAATCGTCAATATTTGAAGTTGACCAAGACGCAGACTCTAAGGATTGAAATGAAGAGCCATGCAGAGCCAGCATATTGCCATTTCATCGAAGAGGAAGTAGATGGGAAACCTTGGTATTCGATATCAAACATTATCTTAAGACCCGAGAATATCCTGACAAGGCGTCGGAAAACGATAAAAGGGCACTAAGGAGATTGGCTGGCAGTTTTATCTTAAATGGGGACATCTTATACAAGAGAAATCATGACATGGTTCTCCTCAGATGCGTAGATGCAAAGGAAGCCGAGCTAATATTGAAAGAAGTGCACGAAGGTACATTTGGCACGCACATGAATGGGCACTCAATGGCCAGGAAGATCTTGAGAGCTGGTTATTTTTGGTTGACCATGGAAAATGATTGTTGCACACACGTGAGAAAGTGTGAGAAATGTCAGATGTATGCAGATAACATCAATGTTCCACCTACGACCCTAAGCGTGTTGTCTGCACCGTGGCCGTTTTCAATGTGGGGGATAGATGTCATTGGTGCTATAGAGCCAAAGGCATCAAATGGGCATCGTTTCATACTAGTCGCAATTGATTACTTCACCAAGTGGGTTGAGGCTGCTTCTTATGCTAATGTGACTAGAAAGGTGGTGACTAGGTTCATAAAAAAGGAATTGATCTGTAGATATAGGCTGCCCAGCAAAATCATCACTGATAATGCCACCAACCTAAACAACTAGATGATGGCAGAGTTATGTGAAGAATTCAAAATTCACCGTCATAATTCTTCTCTTTATCAGCCAAAGATGAATGGGGCAGTAGAGGCTGCTAATAAGAATATCAAGAAGATTGTGCAGAAGATGGTGGTCACATATAAAGATTGGCATGAAATGCTTCCTTTTGCTTTACATGGATATCGCACATCGGTACGAACATCAACTGGGGCAACATCTTTCTCACTTGCGTATGGAATGGAGGCGGTACTTTCGTTTGAAGTGGAGATCCCATCCTTACAAGTATTAATGGAAACCCAATTAGAGGAGGCTGAATGGGTTCAAGCTCGATTCGACCAGCTCAATCTCATCGAGGAGAAAAGGTTAATAGCTGTGTGCCACGGACAGCTGTACCAAAGAAGAATGAAAAAGGTATTTGACAAAAGGGTGCACCCAAGAGAGTTTCAAAAAGGCGAGCTGGTGTTGAAGAAGATTTTGCCTATCCAAAAAGATCATAGAGGCAAGTGGACCCCAAATTATGAAGGGTCTTTTGTAGTGAAGAAAGTATTTTCTAGTGGGGCACTAATTCTCACAAGAATGGATGGAGAGGAGTTACTGTTGCCGGTTAATTCTGATGTTGTAAAAAAGTTTTATGCATGATGATTCCGTAAGAGGGGTTGCTATAAAGGGATATTGTTGTTATCTTTAAAGCATATTGTATTCTGTGTTATTTCATGCAATAAATTTTGCACGGTCTCCTTCATATTTGTGTGGTTTACATTCATGAGGTGACGTTGCATATCGCGCTGAGTTTTAGGAAAAATGAAAATATTGATAATTAAGTGCGTGTTAATAAAAGCATCACGAGCATATTCGGTCGGCATGAGCTCGGTCCTGAAGTATGTCGTGATAAAAAAAATTAAAAAAATAAAATTATATATATATATAATAATTATAATAAAAAAGAGGAAAAACACATGTGGAATTCATTGTCAGTAAAGTCGTCAAGGGCATGATACTTTCAAAAGGCAGAAATAAACAAAATACCTGTGATGAGTTCTTTTCCGATTTAAGGTTTCGGGGGCAACCAATGTTCTGTTCCTGCTATAGCATATGCATCCATTTTACTTGAACCCTTAACCTTTCATTTTCACTCACAACAAAGGATTGCCATAGATATAATACTGGGGCAACTTCCATCATGGTATGCGTGCCAAATGATCCGTTGATCGGGAGATAAAAAAAAGAAAGAAAGAAGGAAATATAAAGATATAAAAAGAAAATGGAGTAGTTGTGTCAATTGCTACAGAGTTTTATTTTAGGGTTAAAGTCGCGAGAAAGTAGGGTAGAAGGGATTCAGAGTGACGTGTGGCCATTTCTTTCGTTATCCAAACGTCAAAAGAAATTTATCCAATTGCACCCCTTTTGAGCCAAAATTCATAATTGTTTTCATCACCCTGGACAAGAATCATTAGCATATCGATGTCAGCTTAAAAGGGTACATCATAAGCATCCAAAATCGAGGAGAAAGTTTCGGAAGAGAGGAAGAAAGAGAAGTGAAAAAGAAAAGTATCATAAAGGGCCACAACAGGGGCAACGAAAAGAATAATCCAAAGGAAAACAAGAAAATAAAAAAACAATGAAAAATAAACGGATGCCTGAAGTTCAAATCCCTAGAGACGGTTGACTCGATACCTGGCAAAATGATTCTTGTCAAAATAATTTAAACTTCAAACACTTATTTGGGCCTTCATTATCCGTTCTTTTATAACCCTTTGCCTTCTAGCCACGATACAAGCCAATTAAGTCCACGCCGACTGAAGAATGTTTGTCCTGATCTCTCTCATGAGCTTAACTTCGGAACAAAATGATATAGTGAATGACACAGCCACTTAATAAAAAAAATAAAAAAAAATCGAGATCAAGAAAAGATAAAGAAGATATGAAGTCTCCCCGTCAATCGAGAATCGCTAAACTGGGGCAATCCTCCCTCCCCTAACCTTTCCACCCCTCCAAAACATACTTACTGTGCAAAATTGGGGCAACCTTCGCGAACCTTGTATATTTGAATGTTAACAACACCTCCCCAAGTGAGGAAGATTCAAATGCTAATGTTGCCCATAGATAATCATTTGGCCATCTACCTTTCGTAACCATTTTCCACTCACCTTCTCGGGTTCAAACTAATTTGGATTGCAAAAAGCGGTAAAAGGAATGTGAACTCATGGTTACACCCCTTTTTCTTTTCATCAAAGGACTCACTGTCTCTCGACACTCCTTCAATGAATGCATTTTGAATGTACATTGAGTCGGGCGACAATATTGACAACAGATTCCGAACACGATCACTTTTTGAAAAAAAAAAGAAAAAAAAAAATATATATATATATATATATATATATATATATATATATATATATATATATGAATGAAAAAAATGAATGAAGTGAAAAATGCAAAAATGAAAAGTGAAAAAGAAGAATACAGAAAGAGAAAGTCAAAGAAAAGAACAAAACAAATGTTTCATGTGTTATGCATCCATACATCCTAATGACATTACATCATACATCTCAAAAGAGACAAGAAAATTGTTCGAAAAATTTTCATGATTTGCTCAGCATTTACCAATTTGCCAAAAATATTGAATCTAAGTTTTTCTGTTGTGATTTCGGCCCTCTGTTAGACGATGGTCGAGCCCAGCAATCATTCATCATTCATTCGTAGGGTTGGTACACCCTCCACGAGGTTTATACACCTCACATCATTCATCCGTAGGGTTAGTACACCCTCAACGAGGTTTGTACACCTCACATCATTCATCCGTAGGGTTGGTACACCCTCCATGAGGTTTATACACCTCACATCATTCATCCGTAGGGTTGGTACACCCTCCCCGAGGTTTGTACACCTCACATCATTCATCCGTAGGGTTGGTACACCCTCCACGAGGTTTGTACACCTCACATCATTCATCCGTAGGGTTGGTACACCCTCCACGAGGTTTGTACACCTCACATCATTCATCCGTAGGGTTGGTACACCCTCCACGAGGTTTGTACACCTCACATCATTCATCCGTAGGGTTGGTACACCCTCCACGAGGTTTGTACACCTCACATCATTCATCCGTAGGGTTGGTACACCCTCCACGAGGTTTGTACACCTCACATCATTCATCCGTAGGGTTCGTACACCCTCCACGAGGTTTGTACACCTCACATCATTCATCCGTAGGGTTGGTACACCCTCCAGGAGGTTTGTACACCTCACATCATTCATCCGTAGGGTTGGTACACCCTCCAGGAGGTTTGTACACCTCACATCATTCATCCGTAGGGTTGGTACACCCTCCACGAGGTTTGTACACCTCACATCATTCATCCGTAGGGTTGGTACACCCTCCATGAGGTTTGTACACCTCACATCATTCATCCGTAGGGTTGGTACACCTTCCACGAGGTTTGTACACCTCACATCATTCATCTGTAGGGTTCGTACACCCTCCACGAGGTTTGTACACCTCACATCATTCATCTGTAGGGTTAGTACACCCTCCACGAGGTTTGTACACCTCACATCATTCATCCGTAGGGTTGGTACACCCTCCACGAGGTTTGTACACCTCACATCATTCATCCGTAGGGTTAGTACACCCTCCACGAGGTTTGTACACCTCACATCATTCATCCGTAGGGTTAGTACACCCTCCACGAGGTTTGTACACCTCACATCATTCATCTGTAGGGTTGCTACGTCCATCCGTGCGTGTTGCACACTTCATTTACCTTAAGCACAATTTTTATCTAATATCTATTGTTTTTCTTCTACAATTTTGGCCATCTGGTAGGCAATGGTCATTTGGTATCATGACTGGAGTCGCTCTTGTTAGTTTGCTTACATGATTGATACCCAGACGAAATCAGTGTTTCTATCTTTACTTAGCTTTACTCAAACAATATGAAAATATCAAATTTCATATTATTTGATAATATCTAAGTAAAGAGGGGCAGCTGTCAACACTCAATTTGGTCCGGGTGTTGAAATAATCATTCGCTCTCTTTATTTGATTCCTTTAATTTACTAATTTAGTCCACTTTATTTTTATCGTTTTCTTTTCTTATTTAGCTTTGTTTTTCGTAATTTCTGTTTTATTTAATTAATTATTTTGCTTTAATTAGTTATTCAAATTAATTCAAAAATTGTTAATTAATTAATTAAAAGTAAAAAAAAAAATTAAAAAAGTAATAATAAAGAAAAAGAGAGAAGAAAAACGTGTTGAAAACACGTGGAAAAAATAGTGGTGGGTTGATAGATAAGCGGGAGGAGTTTGTTAGAGGGGGTGATTGGGGGAGACGACAAAACAAAAACGGTTAGAAAATTTTTTTGGGGATTTGGAAGATCAAAAGAGGAGGGGAAAAAGGGAGAGGATTTGGTTCACAGAGAAAAAGAAGGATCATTGGTATTGGAGAGTAACTACTAGTTCTGAGGAGAAGAGGAGAACGCTTTCTAATCAGAAAATTGTAGAGAGAAAAGCAGGAACACATAGGCTCGGCCTCAAGGTACGTATCTTCGTTCTTCATCAGTTTAGCTAGTCATTAGGTGAATCAATAACTTGTTCCGTAGTTGCATCGTTTAGCATTGATCATTATGCTTGCATTTATGTTTTTGTTTTTTTTCTTTCTTCTTCATTGATTTCCCGAATTCTCTGTTATATCTTCATCTTTACCATGCTGTTACATCTTCATCTCTACCATGAGTGCACTTAGTTCAGCCTAACACTGTCATTATAGCATACATTTTGTGCGCCTGTATCTCATACACGTTACACCTAAACCAGTAGTCATCACCATGCCTTCATCGGTCACACAACCGAATCATTCCATACCATGAACCCTTTCCTTAACCCAATCATTCGGTTTTCTCCTTCATCAAACCATCTTTGTTTTCAATCGAACCTGCAAAGAAACAACAAAAAAAACACAGAGAACCCATCGTGTATAATCCCTAAGGATCGTCTTGGTAAGTCATTGGGGTTTCGTTGTCTGCTAACTAATGATGAACCCCTCAAGGGTGGAGGGTTTAGTAACATTTTCGGTAGTGGCTGTGGCATTAAGGTTTTGGAGGTAGAAGTAGGTTTGGTTGTGGCGGTAAAGGTGACCGACGATGACCGGCAGCGACCTTGGGCCATGACCGGTGGCGCTAATGAGGTCCTGGTCTGAAACGTTTGGGTTGTTCACGGTGGCTGAACGGACGGCACGGCAGTTGTTGAATGGAGGTGACGGCGCTGGCGAGGCGCACTACCAACCCTTGGCCGTTGCAGAAAGGATGAGAGAAGGCGTTATAGCCGGCGGTGGTTCCGGTGGTGGTTTCAGGGGACGAAGTCTAACGTAGGCAATATGGTGGTTGTCGGATGGAGATGGTGGTGGTTAGCCGGATGATGGCGAGGACGCCGGCGTCGCCATGGCTGGCCGGATGGGAGCAACGACGGGTCGATTCGTGTGGCGGCGCGTGAGCTCGGATCCTTGGCTGACGGGAGGGTGAGACTTCATCTCTGGTGTGCGTGAGTTGGAAGAGGCTCGAATGGGGGAAGGAAGGTCAGAACCCCTGTAGGGTTTCTGAAGTTCAAATGAGGGTTGCTGGACCTGGGCCATACCATTTGCTTTAAAAAACAAATAAAAAAAAGCTTTTCACACCCTCTTGGCTCTCCCGTGCACGCCCTGTTTCTTTTTTGTCTGGGCCGGCCTGTGCTAAAACCTACCAAAGAATAGCTAAGAAAAAGAACTTGTGTCCGCACCCCTGTTTACGCTAAGTGGACCCCCTTTCCACTTGGGCTTTGACCTAGTTTACTGTATGAACTAAGTTGGTTTGCACACCCTATTTTTCATTTCCACACCCTTGGCTACTTGGGTTAGGGCCCAATTAGTTTTTTTTTTAAATTTAGGTTTAGACACCCCTTTTTCTTATTTAGGTACCCCCACCCCTTTTATTATTTTATTTCTTTTTTATTTTGTCATTTAACTTTTAGTGTATTTACTTTTACTTTTTATTTTATATAGTTTATTTTATTTTATAAAAATAAATCAAATAAAAATATTTTGAAAAGATTTAAGCACACGTGCGACCGTTCCCGTAGGCCTTGTGCTGAAAATCTTTTCCTTTTCTTTTACAAAAATAAATAAAATTAAAAATATTTTGAAAAGGTTTAAGCAGACGTGCGACCGCTCGCATAGGCCTTGTGCTAAAAATCTTTTCCTTTTCTTTTACAAAAAATAAATAAAATTAAAAATATTTTGAAGCACACGTGCGACCGTTCGCGTAGGCCTTGTGCTGAAAATCTTTTCCTTTTCTTTTACAAAAAATAAATAAAATTAAAAATATTTTGAAAATGTTTAAGCACACGTGCGACCGTTCGCGTAGGCCTTGTGCTGAAAATCTTTTCCTTTTCTTTTACAAAAAATAAATAAAATTAAAAATATTTTGAAAAGGTTTAAGCACATGTGCGATGGTTCGCGTAGGCCTTGTGCTGAAAATATTTTCCGTTTCTTTTACAAAAATAAATAAAATTAAAAATGTTTTGAAAAGGTTTAAGCACACGTGCGACCGCTCGCGTAGGCCTTGTGCTGAAAATCTTTTCCTTTTCTTTTACAAAAATAAATAAAATTAAAAATGTTTTGAAAAGGTTTAAGCACACGTGCGATCGCTCGCGTAGGCTTTGTGCTGAAAATCTTTTCCTTTTCTTTTACAAAAATAAATAAAATAAGAATGTTTTGAAACAACCGTTCGCGTAGGCCTTGTGCTAGAAAACGTTTTCCTTTTTTATCAAAAATTCCAAAATATTTCCAAACCACAAGTAATCTTTCCCAAAGAACTACGTAACCCTGATTTCTCAGTCTGGCTGAGAATACGTAGGAGCAAGGTCAATCCTTGTCGGGCCCAAAAAACTAAAAAATATTTTTGTTTCTTCATATTGTTGTTTTTGGGATAGTTAAACATTTTGCAAACCACATCTTTATTCGCGTATTTAATTAAAGGTACTGCCTTCGGGCAAGCGTTGTGGGGTGCTAATACCTTCCCTACACGTAACCGACTCCCAAACCCTATCTTTGGCTTTCGTGGACCGTGTCTTTTCTTTATGGTTTTTTCCATAGTTTTCCAGAATAAACTATGGTGGCGACTCCAAATCTCTTTTCAAAATAGTTTTCCTTCTTGGATCGTCGTCCCATCGCGATTTTCGGTTGCGACAATGTCCAATAAGTTACAGTGGACTAAACATTCCAGAGAGTATAGACGTCTCCTTTTTTGACCACTGACGTCTAAGGTGAGGTCTATTGTGGCTATGCCTGACTGATGTAAAGTTAACGTCACTAGAATAGACGTCGGTTCAATAAGTGACGTCAAAAGCGCAAAATAACCGACGTTAAACAGCGTTTTTGCACTAGTGTTGATTAAATGATATCTATTAGTAAAGTTTCATGTTTTCTTAATCATATGTGCATTTTTTAATTCTTTCTTACCATATCATTAATTGGGGATCTATGTTATTGTAAAGTGTAAAAAATATGAATTCAGATTCTCTATTGATTATTGTTGAAATGTGTAAGAAATATGAGTATATATTTTTTACTGATTATTATTGTAAAGTGTCAGCGATATGAATCCAAATTACCAAATCATTAATATATCTCTTGTGGAATGTGTCAGTACTATAGTTACCTTTTTTGTAATGTGTCAACAATGAGTCCTAGATTACCATTTTATTAATATCTATTGCTTGTGAAATGTGTCAACAAGATATTCCATATTCTCTCTATTAGTTATTTTTGTAATATGTCAGCAATTTCAGCTTATATTCTTGTTTGGTTATTTTTGTCTTGTTTCTTTAATATGTCTTTTTAGCTCTCTTTATATATATATATATATATATATATATATATATATATATATATATATATATATATATATATATATATATATATATATATATATATAACAAAAATATATATTATAAAAATATTTTTTGATGAGGGATCCACAAAATTCATTTTATTAATAATTTTTTTTTATTCTAAAAAATATTTACATTTTAATTAAACATGATTATATTAGAATATTTTAAAATTTAATTATAATAATATTGTAATTGGATATACATTTGTACTGTTTATCTGTAATATTGAAATTATAATTCATATTATTTATAGTAATTAAATATAAAAAAGTTAACATTACTATTAAAATTATTTAATTTGCTGTTATATTATGAATTTACAAAAACTATTGACTATTTTGTTTATATTATTATATTTTTTTTTATTAATTTAAATTGCATTCTTCAAAGTATTAATTATTTTTCATAAACAGTTGTATAATAAATAATAAGATATAATATCACATTAAAATGTAAACACAACTTAGAGATGTTAATAATTTTAATAAAATTATTATATCACATTAAACTTTCATATGTATCTATTATAAATAATATAAATTATAATTTTAATATTATAAATAAGCACATCCAAATATATTTAATTGTAATGTTATGTCTAATTAAAATGTATATATATGTTTTCTAAAAGAAAAAGAAAGTAAGATGTTTTTAATTGTAGATCTTACTTAGAAAATGGTTCATGGTTCAAGAGTAGTAATTATTTTAAAGAATTTTATGTTAATTAAGTTCCATCCTTGCATAAAATTTTTAATTGTAAATAAATTTTATGTTAATTGAGTTTCATTTATAAAAATCGCATTCTCTTACATGTTTCTAAAGTTTCATTTGTCTTTTTATTAACTTTATGAGTTCGTTTCTCAATTTGTATGATGATAAAAAACCATTAGTGAATTCACAATAAAGAGATTTACACTTTTTGATCGATAAAAATATAAGACAAAATAAGTTATTTTTTTACTATATTTTTGAATTAATTTAACATTTTGATGTATAAAGTAGTTATATGATTCGTGCACATAAATCAAAATAACTTAAAGTTAATTTGTATTTAGTTGTGGTTATTATGATTTGCTTAGATCTATGATCTTATATATGTGTAGGTAGTTAGAGCATTATGTGAGAACTAGATCTTTAGGATCAATCTTAAGTAAGGGATTTTCTAAACTAGATAATGGAAGCTAGTTTAGATTTAAATATTGATGCTATGTGATGAGATTGAATTATGTGATGGTGTAATATGATGCTTTAATGTGTTGAAATTTAATTTAAATTGAGTTTCTATATATTTATTTTAGTATGTATTCTAAGTTGTTTTTACACTAATGATGATTCTAATTGGTCGTGTAATATGACTAGTTTTATCTTAGGCAATATATATTGAGGGGCATAATTATCTGACTTTGTAGAATTATACAAACTCATTGGTTAAATATATGTTTCATTAAGTAAGAATGCAAAATCTTCATTCCAGAGGGCTTAACTTTCCTTAACTCATTAGGTGAGGTACAATTCATCAGTCGAGCTCATTAAGAGTGGTGTTAGGCAGTGGGCTTGCTGGGTAAGTGAAGGAATGATTAAGCAAAAATAAAATGAGTGAAAACCCGAGAGTGAAGTGTGTGCTCGGTTGTTGGGAAAGAAGAGCTTTTGTTGGACATTCTTTTTGAGAAATTTAGTTCCAGTGCTCCCTCGTTAGGCGAGCATGCACTTCATTGAATGAGAATTTTATGTTAAAAATAGAGGGCTCCAATGATATATTTTTGCTAGGTGAATAATGTAGTCATCAAGCGAGTCTCACTCCAATGTGAACTCGCTAAATAAGACATGCATTTGCTGAATGAAAATATGTATTATAAACTTGTAAAATCAGTCTTAAATTGATGTATTATATGATGTTGTTTGGTACAATTTACGTGGGTTGAGAATATGGTGATTCTTAAGGTGGGAATAGTATTACGTCATGGTGTGAGAAGTGTATTAACGAAAAAAATCCATAATGAGATTATTTTGACTCTACTAGTATTAAAATCATGTAGAGAAAGATACTTAGTTGTGAGAGGTTCTTATCTAGAGCTTCGATAAAAGGTTGGACCTCGCAAATAATAATTTACCTTGTCATACTCTTTGGTCAAGATGTGGCCTACCCATATGCTATGATTCCAAATAGAAGAGATGGAAATATTTAGATATTTGATGTCCACATCACCATGATATAACTATAACTTTTAAGAGGTAGGAGTGAGCAAGTGATGACAAGTGAGTCAGATGTCTAGTTGTGTATAAATGAGTCAAGTGGACTAAGCCATGATGAGCTTTATACATATGTTTTTTTACTATGATGTGTGAATTGAGAAAGAATTTTTTTTTTTTGTTATTGAATGATGTTTAACTTATAAGTAGTAAGATTTAAATTCATTCTAGCTTACCTTATTGTGCTTTGTGTTGTGGTTAGTTCACCTACTATGATATTGTATTATATGTGAACATATGATAATGAGGTGGGAGAGATGAGTAGTGGTGAGATTGTTGAAGGTTGAATAGTGAATAGTTGTTGCTTGAATATATAATTTTTGTATTGTATAAATTCTCATAGTCTTAGAAGGATTAATTATATATGGAAAGTTTAACTAGAATTTTCTTATGGAAGATTGTAAATACATTTTATATACACTTATGTTTGTTTATATGTTTTATCAATTATATAATACTATCATTTGTAAAGTAATCTTACTAAATTGAGGTGTTATATGTCTATTAGTAAAATGTGTTTATATATATATATATATATATATATATATATAAATAAAGTGAAAAATAACACTGATTTATTATTCAAATCATAAAAAATACATTATGATACCTTCTATTTGTAATAATCTAATTCTCTTAAAAAGGTAAATAGAGAAATTAGGAAATCTAGAGAAAATAAAATAAAATAAAAGATTATGTATCTATTTCCTCTAATTAGGAAGATTCTAAAGATATTATCTCAAATTACAACACTCCCCCTCAAGCTGGATCATACAAAGTATGAACCAAGCTTGGAATAGACAAGCTAAATCAGAGATAAAGTCAATAAACCAACTTGGACAGCAACGGACGAAGGTGAACTAGCACAATGAAACTTCAACTTGGACAGCAATGGACGAGAGAGATTTCCATAAAACATGGATGGTGACTTGCAGCAGCAAACAACAACAAATTGCAAGAACAGATGAAGGGCCTGCAGTGGCAAATAGCAACAAGCTGCAGGGATTGGATTGCTATCAATAGTGGCGAATAACAAAAAAATTCAAGGGACTTAACTGCCCTAAACAACAACAAAAGTTCAAGGGACTTAACTGCCCTAAACAACAACAAGCCTTCAGGAAACAACTGTCCTGCAGAGGCAAACAACAACAAACCTGCAGGGACTACACTACCCTGCAGCGGCTGGAACTTTCTCCTCCTCACGACTGAACAATAAAATGTGAAGGTGGAAGAACTGGTGAGAACCGATCCGTACGAGGGACAAATCTGAATCCCATAACTTCGAAAGAGTCAATTCAGCGGGCAGTCTCAAAGAACAACTCTCAGTGAGCTGTTATAACAAAGCATTGGCAGAAAACGAAAAAACACCATGGCATCAAAAGGCCAAAGACAGGTTGGAGGTCCAAAGTTCTCTGCTGGACTACTCCTAAATGGTGATACTTAACACTGTATCACAAAAAATATGGGCTAAACTCTAACACAAGAAGGAAGTTCTCTACAAAGGCTGAAAAATATTTCCCCTCACGACAAACAGCAAAAACGACGACTAGTGTACTTCACGAGACACTCTTGATCTCAAGGGTTTGTTCATGAACTTCCTCGTGATCTCAAGGGCCTTAAGAGGCATTGTGGCTGAGAAAACTCCCACTTGAATCTTAGATGGCAGCAGCTGGAATATATCATATATTTGATCCTTAAAACCTCGAAAAAGTATCTCATCAGCCTCATCCAATATAAACATCTTGATGTGATCTGGTTGGAGTGATTGCCTACGAAGCATACCAAACACACGACCAGGGGTACCAACCACGACATAAACACCGCTAGATAAAATGCGTTGGTCTTCACAGACACTGGTACCTCCCACACAAGCATGAACCTTAACACCAAGATAATCTCCAAGTGCCCGCATAACCTTTCAATCTGCTGAGCAAGCTCAAGAGTTAGTGCTAAAACCAAGGCCTGGCATTGCGTCAAGCTATAGTCAAGTTGCTCCAGAATACCGGAGCAGAAAGTGGCTGTCTTCCCAGTTCCAGACTGAGCCTGTTGAATAATATCAAGTCCCTTGCAGAAGGAAACTATCCCCCTTTGTTGAATGGCTGAAGGCTTTTTGAAACCATATGTGTAACTGCCTTTCAGAAGATTCTCCTGCAGTCCCATAGCATCAAAACTCTCATAAAACTCATCATAGGATGTGAAGAAATCATGTCCATCAGAAGATAGCACGCCATTCATTTTGGAGTCAAATTTGTTTGCATCAAACTGGGACCCCCAGGCGCAGGTCCAGCCATGACTTAGTGTGTAGATGATGGAGAGGGAAAAAGGAACTTTGTGTGTTGTGAAGAGAGTAGAGTCAGGGTTTCCCGAACTCCTCAGATCTACGTCACGGAGTCGAGAAAAAGATAACAGACGGTGGACAGGACAGAGAATGAAGTTCTGACAAGACGACTGACAGCAGCGCGGTTTGATGCTGACGCCGAGAAGGCGATACGTGACAAACACGCACCTCCATGAGACTTGAGAAGTTATCAACTACAGCCCCTAAAACAGTGAAGTAAGGGCCAAAAGAAGCTCAGGAGAGTGAGGCAAACAAAATGCCAGTGGAGCGGTGCTCTTCCGACCAGGGAAGGGCGGCGCGTGAACAGTACGCGCCTGAGATCTGACGGAGAGAGGAGGCGTGTGACGGCGCGTGCGGAGGAGTCTGAGACTGACTCCGACGGGGTTGGTTGTCGCTCAAGGAGGCGGTCCAGATCCACTAGTCATCGGACGAAAATGCGACGTGGCTGGCGGCGGCTATCAGACTGATTTGGCGCTCGTGGCGGCGCGTGAATGAGAAGTAGCCATCGGAACCGACACGGTTGGCCGTCGCTCGAAGAGAAGATCCAGATTCGCTAGTCATTGGTCGAAACTGCGACGGTGGCCGGCGGCGGACGGTGGCCGGCGGCGGACGGTGGTCGGCGATGAAGAGCGCCGGAAGATGAGCGGTGACGGGTAGCAGCGGTGCACAACAGAATAAATGGTGAAGGCAATATAGCCTTTCTTGGAATATTCGAATAATAGACTTTCGGTCCCAAAGGGAATGAGGTCAAATCCCACTCTAATGATACTCAAACAAACTCTCTATTTGGCAATACTGGAAAAAAAAAAGCCAGAACTTGAATAGGACAATTGGAGCCCATTAAAAAACAGGTTAAAAAAAAAAAAAGAGAATTTTAGGGGGCTGCCAGCGGCCATGGCGGTCGACCGCTGGCAGACAGTAAAGACGGAAGCGGAACAGACAAGCTCTGATACCAAGTGGAAAATAACACTGATTTATTATTCAAATCATAAAAAATACATTCTGATACCTTCTATTTGTAATAATCTAATTCTCTTAAAAAGAAAAATAGGGAAATTAGGAAATCTAGAGAAAATAAAATAAAATAAAAGATTATGTATCTATTTTCTCTAATTAGGAAGATTCTAAAGATATTATCTCAAATTACAACAATATATATATATATATATATATATATATATATATATATATATATATATATATATATATATTCTTACCTTACAAGTCAATTTTGTAAGGTTGAGTTAGACTTAAAGTTCACTTCTTAACTTAACATGGTATTAGAGTCATAGTTATTAGAGTTTATCCTAGCGAAATTTCTAGTTTGATAGGCCTATTGTTTCACCTATTATCGACTACTATCGAACAACCCATTAATGTCTAGTCTCACGCACAAATTGTATATACCTCAATGTGAAGGAGGTATGTTGGAAGTCCCACATAATAAGATCAATTTATAATATATAAATAATTTATAATATATAATTAGATACAAACCTCACCTTACAACCCGATTTTGTATGGTTGAGTATAGTGTCCCACTTGCTATCGTGGGCTACTATTGGACTATCCATTAATGTCGTCATGAATGAGATGTATATACCTCGAGAGACATCTGTTTCAAATTTTAGGGCAACTAGAGATAATGTCAATTTACAATTTATAAGTGAGTGCAAACTTTACTTTAGAAATCAATTTTATTATTAGAAAATGGAATGATAAAAAAATCGAATGATTTAGTGATGATCTTTTTCGTGATCACATCATGAAATTATGAACTAATTGAAAATGACTGCATACCATAAATAATCATGTTCTCATACAATGTAAATAGTGTAACAAACTTAAAATATATCTATTTCTTATTTATTATCATTAAAATTCAAGATAAGTTTACCTTAGACTTATTTTCCATATATTTTTATGTAAATTTATTTTCACTTTTTAGGCAAATGAAAATAATCCAATAAGACTAATTTTTTTGTAAATTTAGAATTAAGAGAGATTATTGATTTTACAAGAAACTAAGTTTTCTATAATATTTTTTATAAAGTTGATTATTTTTCACAACCAATGTCCATTGCAATCACTTTTAATCATGTGGTGATATTTTATATAAATGTTTCATGTGTCATAGTGTTAGTTTTTCAACATCCAAAAATCAACCAATTTTCCTTAGTTTTGGACCAACAATTATTATATTTTCACATTATTTTTATTAAATTGTATTACTATCCTAAACCATGAGAATATGAATGTACAACCATTGTTAAAAGAAAAAAGAAGAAGAAGAATGAGTTGTCTTATAATATTTAAATTGAAGACAAAATGCCTTTTTTATTCTCTTTCTTTCTTTTTATAATTCAAGTACATATTTTACCTTTTATTACATCTTTATGTGAATGAATTATTTGGTTCACACATTCATATTTGGGTTACAAGTAAAGAACTAGAATATTTGGTTGACTAAAGCTTTTAATTTAGTAAATTTTTTCAATGATAACACGTTACTTCATATGGAATTGCTGAATTCATATTTACCAAAAACATTCTGATTGGATGAACACACTAAACAAATATTCTGAAAGTTTTTTTAAGTGTCCAAACCATAAATCTGCATTTCACAAAGCTTCATTTAAATTTCAAGATAGTGAGTATAATATTAACGATAAAAGTGTTAGAAGTGTTAATAGTGACAAATAAACTCATTTGAAGATATTGTCTCAATCTATCTACATTGATGAAAATGTATGAATTAACGAGATATACATATAAAAAGTACTTATTTTTTTTAATAAGATACAAAGATATAATAATAATGGGTAAATATATAAACTTTTCCTCAAAATCATGTGTAGGAATGAAAACTAATTGATTTAATTGTTTCTTTTGTCTCCAGTTTGGTTGAAGTGTGTCAAATTCGTCTCCCTTTTAGAAAAATGTCAATTTCATCCCCATAAAGAAAAAATTTGTGTCAATCAAGTCATTTCCGTTAAAAATCATTGCTTTCAAAACTCACTTTATCCAGTACAATATCAGGGATCAGACCCATGAAGTAGTTATTATTCAAAACTCACTTTAAGTTTTTAATACCATTAGTTTGTATTTAACGGAAATGACTTGATTGATACAAATTTTTTCTATATAGGACAAAATTGACATTTTTCTAAAAGAGGAACGAATTTGACACACTTTAACTAAAATGGGACAAAAGAAACAATTAAACCAAATTAATTCATGAGTGACATGTCTTTAAGGAGCACCTGAACTGTTGATACTATGGAAGATTCTCTTTATTTAACTTCTTTAAAATTTCTTTTCTTTTCTTGGACATTGTTCATGTTAATATCCAGTATTCTTTTAATATAAAAAAAAAATGAAAGTCATATTAAACATTTCTTACCACTACACTTTCTATTTTTAGTAAACTTAGGATTTTGTGAGAACTATAATTTATTCCAACATAATTTTTTTTATTATATTTAAAGTCAACGAAAGCGTATTTAATCCTTATAATTATAATTAAATTTAAGTAATTTCTTTTTTATAAGAAGTCATTTTTTAAAGTAATTTATTTTTAAGCTTAAATAAACTATGAGGAAGCAGAAAAAAAGCAAACGCAGCGTTTTAGTGCTGCTCTGTTCGTTCAGTGGAGCCCTAAAACGACACACTTCAGCGGTGTAAGCGGCGACGACGATGAAGGTGGTGGCGCTAGTTAGCGGCGGCAAAGACAGTTGCTATGCCATGATGAAAGCTATTCATTATGGGCACGAGGTTTTCTTTTTCCTATTTTCCCGAAACATTTTTCATTTTTATCTATTTGATGTATTTATCTGTTCTAATTGGTGTTACAATAGATTGTTGCATTGGCCAATTTGATGCCGCTTGATGATTCTGTGGACGAGCTCGATAGTTACATGTACCAAACTGTATGTTTCTTTTCCATTTTCCTTTTTTGTTATTTCCATTGCTCAGTTTTCTAACTTTCTAGTAACTTTTATTGTGGGTTAAAATTGAAAAGAAAACGGACTTCTTTTTTATACGCGTTTTGTAACTGAAGAAGCAATGAGATAATAGATAGTGTTAACATTGCTGTTACATCAGGGTTTTCTTAAACTAAGCAAATTGAATGAGATTAGGAATTATTGTATTTTTCCTTGTAGCATTAGAATTTAAAATTTCATTTGGTCCTTTGTAACTCAAGCTGTCTTCTGGATAGGAATTACTTTCCTCATAATTTTTTGTTATTTCTTCTCACTTTGGTATTATATGATTTTTTTTAAAAAAAATGTGAAGTGGCGAACTTAATTGTTAGAGAGTCACCATCTTAGACCTCTGCTTGTATCAAGTTATTTACTGGAAAGTGTTGTTTCCATTCATGTATGAAATGAAAATGGACTGCTCAATGTTTTCCACAGGTTGGACATCAAATTATTGTCAGGTATGCTGAATGCATGGGATTGCCATTGTTCAGGAGGCGAATACAAGGCTCCTCAAGGCAAGCCTTCTAATTATAAATCTTTTGATACAGCCAATTATTTTATTTAAGGGAAATCAGTAGGTTGGGTTAGCTTAGTTTATTAAAGGTAATTAAACTCCTATTGACATTCTATAGTTATCAATACCAAATAGCTGTGTGGAGTGACTGACCCCAAATCTGCAACATCGTGATACAAGTACTGGGCAGATGGTGCTATTCGGAAGTTTCAAGATGAATAGTAAATAATTTGAACTATAAATATTTAAATGCTCAAAACTAAAAGGTATCCAAAAGGGGAAACATAATAATCATTATTTAAATTCATAATTTGAAGCTAAACATAAGTAAATAATAACAGAAGTCATGGAATAAAGCAACTTTAAGCCTCTGAGAAAGAGAGCTCTGATGAATCCTATGCTTCAAATGTAGACTGAAATCTGAAAAAATCCACCCAAAAAACGGTTCAGCATATGCACAAGCATAGGGGTAAAGAGGGAATTTCTCTCTATCCACCATATTCACTGAAATGACTGTGGTTTCCTGTTGCTGCCACAAGTTTGGAATAATGTCCCGAGGCTACTCTGCTGCCACAATGCATTGTTGACAACAATGAGGCACCCACACTTTAATTTGCTTTAGGAATTTATATCCGATACCAATAGTCTCTGATATTTGAATACTTTCCTTAAATGTATAGGTGAAGTATTCCAGGATTGTAAAAATTTATGAAATTTAATACAAGTAGTCAGAGCAACATAAAAACAATGTTCCTTGGTGAACTGAAAGTGGAACTTGTTGATGATTTCAAGAAAGGAGTGAGATTGATGGTATTATTCCTATTCATAGACAATAAGAAGTAATTTATGATCACAATAGGTTATAAACCTTTTTGTTTATAAATGTCTAAATTTTTTAGTTTGGATTTGTAGAATTTCAAATATATATTTATTAATTTTATGATTTTATATACATATCTATATATGTATCTTAAATGTACCCTATCCTTTATATTTTTAGATTAATTATACCATTGTACCTTTTGAGCATTCAAACTAGCATTTCTACCCAGTAGGTTCTTGATAATCTGCTAGAATAATTCCCCACTCTCCCACCCTTTTCTATCTTGATTAATCTCCTCAACAGTTATGTTTTCTAATGACTGTTTGTTGGTTAACCTTTTAAGCTATGACCTAAAACGTTGTTAAACCATCTTAACTTGTAACTTTGGTATAAACCTTCATGTGATAATTTCTTAATAGGCATCAGGAGCTTGGTTACAAAGAAACTCAAGGTGATGAAGTCGAAGACCTGTTCACTTTGTTACGTGAAGTGAAAAGGAAGATACCCTCAGTTACTGCAGTGTCTTCTGGAGCCATTGCATCTGACTATCAGAGATTGCGGGTGGAAAGTGTTTGTTCAAGGTTAGGCCTTGTTTCTTTGGCATACTTATGGAAACAAGATCAGTCATTGCTTCTCCAGGAAATGGTAAACAGTGTTTTGGACTATTGTCACCATAATTGATAGCATACATGTATGTGATTGTGTAGTAGGATTTTAATTTTCTCCATTGTTCATATAATTCTGACTCCAATTTGGTCCTGGCCAGATTACAAGTGGAATTGTAGCTGTAACCGTGAAGGTATAACTTGTTTAACTTTGTTTCTAATGCTTATTGCTTTATGTGGTTTTTCTTCTTCATTTGTAAAATGGGAGGGGATTCCTTTGCTCTTAGTCCTCTGTGTTTCTTACTTACTATTTGCGCAGAGTAATCAAATTGTGCTTTAATGATCATCATGTCATTCTAATATCAATTGATGACATGGATGCTAATGTAATGATTTCATGCAATCTTAAAAATAAATAGGTTTGTTTGAATATATTGTGGTGAGTTACATGTTGCCAAAAATGAAAAGTTTTACATCTGAAAACATTTTCTTCAAGTCAAGAAATATGTTAAACTTGTTTTTGTAATGTACTTGAATATTTGATAGTTCTAAATTTGATGTTTCATCTATGCTTGAAGGTAGCTGCCATGGGTTTGGATCCTGCAAAGCACTTGGGTAAAGAATTAGCCTTCTTAACTGCTTATTTACATAAATTGAAAGAGTATGTCAGAAGTTATTCTCCCTCCTTTTTCTTTGTGTATTATCTGTTTAAATACTTTTAAAGTTTCTAGAGTAAATGACTCTACTGTCTTTTCATGTATTTATTTCACCCTATCCTTTATTTTAACTTCTTTTTCCAGATTATATGGAATCAATGTTTGTGGTGAAGGAGGGGAATATGAAACATTAACTCTTGATTGTCCTCTCTTCTCTGTAAGTTCATACAACCACTTTTTGTGGTTTATTGGTTTCACGCTTTAATTTGTGCACCAACTTGTGAATTGACCATTGTCCATTTGATCTTTAGTTGGCATGTGTCAACCTGGTCTCAATTTTCACTCGTACATTTTGGTTTCAGTTTTGTGGTTCTACCAAATACTCGTTTCAATTTATTGTCAATATTTTTCTTCTGTTTTCTTCTGTTATCTATATTCATTACATTTTTCAGAATGCTCGCATTGTGCTCGATGAACATCAAGTTGTGATGCACTCTTCCGATGCCATAGCTCCTGTTGGAATCCTTCATCCCTTGGCATTTCATTTGGAAAATAAAGCTGATGTTCAGCATTTAAAATTGCAAGACAACATACATGACATTTGTACACAGAAACTAGGATCTGTGTATGAAGTACACGACAGTCTAGAAGGATGTGAGGCCACATACAAGCCTCTAGATTATAGAGCCGACACAATGGATGGCATAGAACATAAATTTAACATCTCAAGAACAAATAACAAGGGCACATTCTCTTTAAGTTTCTGGTTGCAAGATTCATGCAATGGTCATAGTTCTCTACTTTTTCTATTGTTTTTAAATCAGTTTGTTTTACCTCTTACTTTCACAATATTTTGTTCTTTGACCCAACTTTGTCTTATTTCCTTAGTGCAGGTTTGCAAGAAGACTTGAGGATTGTCTTAGGGAAAATTGAATCACAGTTATTGGGCCTTGGTTTTGGATGGGAAAATGTCCTCTATATTCACCTTTATATTGATGACATGAATAAGTTCTCTGAGGCAAATGAGACATATGTAAATTTTATAAGACAGGAGAAATGTCCATTTGGCGTCCCATCTCGTAGTACTGTTCAAGTGCCGCTTATAGAATCAGGTTTCAGCAGCGCATACATAGAAGTTCTGGTATCAAACAATAAAAGTAAAAAGGTTTTGCATGTGCAGAGTATTTCCTGTTGGGCACCTAGTTGCATTGGACCATACAGCCAGGTATACCACATTGTTCTCAGCAGCAGCCAATTATTTATCATCAGAACAAGTAGTTTGTACATGTTATCTGTATCCTGTTTATGGAAGTTGAGTTGGGATGGGACACAACTGAAAACAGTTCAATTTGGGGCTGAATGCTGCTTATTTAAGATTAAAGTGATTTTAGTGTATGTTTAATGTGACAAAATTCAAACAGGAATTGGGCAGTTAGTTTTGTTAAAATTAATGTCAAACTTTATGCTATTGGCCCAAGAGTATCATGCTGTTTTCATACCAAGTTATTTGGTCCGCCTAAAGGGAGTTAACTTTTAATTTGAAAGATTAAGCGTATAGAAAAAGATTTCATTCCTTGCTATTGCAGAACTTCTGTCAGAACTATAAGCTGTTTTGAGCACAAAATTAACTAATCCAAAATCAAATTAATACTTTAGTTGCTTGAACTTTATTTCTACTTTATTCAATGTGTCTTGACTTGAGAGTGGGATTCATTTCTAGGTGCCCTTATTAAAAAGGGATGGTAATCATCTAATTGAATAGTGCTAGTTCTGCTTGTTTGCTTACCTCGTAAAGTGTCCATATGTTTAACATTTTAACATTTTATTATACACATACCATTATCACATTTCAAATGTTTTCTTTCAGGCAACCTTGCATGAGGGTATACTTCACATGGCTGGTCAATTAGGGCTTGATCCTCCTACAATGAATCTTTGCCAGGGAGGCCCTGATGTTGAACTGGAACAAGCACTAAAAAACAGTGAAGCGGTGGCAAAATGCTATAATTGTTCAGTATCAACTTCTGCAATTGTTTTTGTTATTTATTGTTCTAAACGTGTTTCATCATCAGAGAGACTCAATATTCAGGAGAAACAAGAAACAATTCTTAGGCAGATGAAGATCTCCCATCTGCAGGAAACAGACACCTACAAAGGGTTGGATCCCTTGTTCCTATATGTTCTTGTTCCTGATCTACCTAAAAGGTACTGCAGGGTATACATTAAGTCATCTTTTTCTTAACTGTGCTTGTTTAAGCAATAAACCTTTGCGCTTTAATGGATCTGCAACTAGAGAAGGACAACCATTTATATATTTAGAACCTATAATTTGCTATTCTTTTTCCTTTTTTTAAAGTTCTCTCATACTCTATTTATATTAGGTTTCGTTGTTTTAGGGATGTTAAAATTTCATATCAATTAGAGATATGACTATTATAGTACACAAACAAGTGCAAATCTCATCTTGTAAACTGGTTTTGTAAGGTTAAAGTGGGATTAAAGTCCACTTTCTAAGATGACACCAAGATCTTAGCTAAGGTTATTGGATTTATTGTGTCACCTACTCTATTGGGTCACTATTGTATTACCCACTAATATCTAATTCCATGTTCAAGATGTTTAATCCTTGATGTGTGTGTGTATGAAAGGTCCCACATTATAGTGTATAAATGAGTGCAAATCTTATCTTATTAGTTGGTTTTGTAAGTTAGAGTTAGAATTGAAGTCTTCTTTCTACGAAATGATGCACTCTTTTATAACATTGTTTTCTACATAACCACAACTCAAATAAAGTTGTCCATATTAGTAGAGTCTTGGTTCCTTTGAACATGGAACATTGTCTTATCTTTTATTTGGATTATCTTTCGTCTTTCATATTTTGTGGTTAGGATATTAGGATTTAGAAAGGATTTTATTGAATCCTTGTTTATTATTATTATTATTATTATTATTAATTATTTATTATAAATTCTCACAAGATTTATGTCCATGGGCATCTGCAATTTTTACTTTCCAGAGCATGCGTAGAAGTAAAGCCTATTCTTTATGTTGAGGATGGAACAGATACAGTACCTGAGGCATTAACAGAAAGATCTAGATCAGAGACACCATCACATTATTGGGGTTTCAAGCCAGAAAATTGGCATGATTCTTGCATTCAGAAATGCGTGGTTTCTGGAAAGATATGTGCCATTATACTGAATATTACAAGTGAGCTGGCAACGAAGATATGTTTTGATTCCCAGCCTGCTGATAATGTGAATAATGGTCAATATTCTCTTCCTAATGCATATATGGAGAAGATGTCGAAGTTCTGCATTTATCTTCTTGACAAAGTTATGACTGATAATGACTTCACCTGGGAAGATATAATGGTTAGTATATTTCTTAAAATATTACACCTAATCAATTCTATTCTTCCTTTGTCTGGGTTTTAATTTAGTTCTGCAGTCTGTAAGAAACCCATTTCTTGGTTTCTTTACAATTTTAATCAATAACTTCCACCTTGGATTGGCCTGGTTTTGTTAAACCTTTGGGGATGGAGATGAAGCACAACATTTTAAGTGCCTTCCTTTAATTAACACCCTTTCTAGATCCAGATATTTTATGCATCTCCTTGTCCATCACGTTCATTTGTGTTAAAAAGGTATCCACGCAATTTTTTGGGGTCTGTCTCCTCTTGGAAGAAAGGGACGGTGGAGACTAGTGTAGGTGATATAACAAAAGGTTGCCAGAAATTATAATTATTTTGAAGAAAAAAAATTAAAAAGGCCAGCGTTCCACTTTACTCCACACCCTCTTTTTGTTCTTTTATGAGCTTGATCGTTCTCTTGCACTTTTCAAATTCTCGTTTCATCTTATGCAGAGTTTGAGGTTCTACATCCCGGAAAGCCTTCAAATGTCAGTGCAGCTATTACAACCTATGTTCTGCAATGCACTTTTTGAACTTTCGGAAATGAGTCACAATAACTTTAAAAATGGCGAGGAGCCAATCTTCAACATAGTTCCTGTCATAGGTACTGGGAAGTCTGCCTCATCCATGGACGATGTAGTAACCTGCGAATTATTGGCTCGGAAATACTGAGTATATCATATCTATACTTTCTGAAAATACTCTGAAATGACTGTGGTTCAGTTACTGTGCACTTTACTAGCTGATATACAATGTTTTATTTTTTAAATACAAAATTGATTCGCCTTTTCTAAAGCCAAAACAAAGACAGTTTCATTGAAATAGGTTATGTCGATGACTTGGTGTATAAAAAGTTGGGAAATTATGTTCATCATTCCCAATATTAAATTTTGGAGCCGCTCTTTTAATTTAAAGAATTACATTGTAATGTGCATTTTTTTAGCTGTGTGGAAGTATAATTTCAACAAAGTGTAATCTTGGTAGTTGCTTTAACAAAATTACTATCGCATTTTTGTTTGTTAATCTCACAGCAGGTAAAGTTATTTCTCCATATATTGGGAATATACATTTTTGTTTGTTAATCTCACATCATATATTTTTCCTCTTATACTCCCTCTGCATTTTAAAAATTATTTTGAAAATATAATATTTAAAATAAATTTCTTAGACCTTTAAAAGTATCTTGAAAATACATTCCAGAAACTAGGTTTCTCTGAGGATATTCTCATAACGAGTAGTTGGAAGTGAATCTGTTGGGTCTTTTTGGTACCATCCTCTATTAAGCATTAAAAATAGTCAAGATCAAATGAAAGATAAAAATGAGTTATGAACATATTTTTAAAATTAGATTTTATATTAAAAAAGAAATTAAATTACTTTACCACACAAAGAAAAGTTTAAAATATTTCAATTAGTCAATCCAAACAAACTATTTAAGAAATAAAAAGAAAATTTGATTTTAAATAATTCAAATATTATAAATTTGGGTTGAATATGTTTTTAGTCCCTATATTTTGGGGCGATTCTGATTTTAGTCTTTCTTTTAAACTAAGGTACAATTTAGTCCTTCAATTTTAGAAAACTCTGGTTTTAGTCTTTTTTACCAATTTTTTTAACTTTATTTGTTGTTTCAAACACGTTTTATTATAGCATTTGGATTGTCTACACTGTTTGACACATTTTTGCTTTAATGTTAACTAAGAAACGCGTCTGAAACAACAAATAAAATTTGGTAAAAATGACTAAAACTAGAGTTTTCTAAAGTTGAAGGATTAAATTGTACTTTAGTTTAAAAGAGGGACTAAAACCAAAATTGCCCCAAAGTACAGAGACTAAAAACATATTTAATCCTATAAATTTCCATTTGTTGGTTGAAATTCAATGTTAAAGTTTGGCAAAATCATCGTTTACGATCCAAGATTGCTCTACGAAGAGCCATGACCAAAATTTTGACCAAGAATAAAATTTCTTGTCTTTCAGTGGAACAAAAACAATAATGATTACAAAATTATATAATTTCCTTTCATGCAACATACATTGACAACATCCTTACTGAAATTAGCTATATGATATCAAGAATGGAAGAAAAAAAATTAAGACAAAATAAATCATTGATACCAACACTAAATATGAAAGAAGTAAAAAAAGAACAAAGTGATAGAAAGAATTAAAAAAATAAAACAATAGAATACAAACATTTATATAAGAAAAAAGTAATTAATTAACTAATTAAAAACACACATAACCAATTCTAAAACTCTCAACACACAGACTACATAATTTGTTTTCATATTTCAATTTTTTCTTGTTTAATTTAATGCTAAGGACCCACATTAACCTAACGCTAATGTAATGAGATTTGCGTACATTAAACAATAACATATATCTTATTCGTTTTCATTTCCCTTCAAAATCACACTGCAGCGACCCCAATTATGAAATGTTTGAATTGAACATTGATCTTCTTAAATTCATGGGAAAATGATTCTCTATCTTTTCTGAAAGCAAAAGGAAAACAAAAGATGAATGAGAAAATGATATTACAAATCTCTTTCTTCCTTCATTCTGTCGCTTCTACAATTCTTTTATCTAAAATAATGCTTTTTCTGTTCAACTTCTATTCTCTTTCTTAGAATGCTTCTTTTCAACCAAACACCGACAAAATAATTCTAACATTATTCATTTAATCACTTCACATCTTTTCCTTCTTTCTCATTCATTTTTTGTTGCTACCACCAATAACTTACTTTGCTCAATTTTACTTCCAAAATAAATAATCACTCTATCAACAATGCTTTGTATACGTAGGTATTATGAATTAACATATTATTGTAATTATTTCCTCTAGAGAAAGTTCAAATTTTTCTCATTATTGTGTTAAGACTTAAATTGATATTTTTTTATATGTGATCAATGGATTGAAATTATAACATTTTCTATTTATTAAACCAATCTTACTGTATATCATTGAAGAATTTTAATGGGTTTTAAAATATTTTAAAGATAGAGTAGGAAACAAAAAATAAATAAATAAAAGGAACACAAATTATATATTGACAACAAATGACTTAGCTGTGTTTTCATTAGACCCTCATATTTCGACAAAAATCTAACTCAAAATTCCGACATAGAAAGAAAAAAAATATATTTTTATGAAGTTAAACACAACTTGAATAAATAAATAAATCAGCAATTGGGGCAGACAAGTATGGCTGTTGAAACAAGAAAATAATAATAATAGTATATAATATCTTGTTTAATGCATGTGCTAATTTTCTTTTAGAAAATATTTTTATCCTTTCTTCTTTCATTTTTATTATTATGTATAGTTGTAGATCACTAATGTCTCTAATATAGTTAAAAGTACAGTTCAAATGGCAAGACATGGAAATGTGAGAAGGTATCTCTTATTTTTTAAAGCTAGAATCTTTGAGTTAGGTGGTATTGTACATGTGAATGTGATATGATAATGCAAAGTACAACCTTTGCAATTTTGCTATTTCGTTAAATTACGTCAGATTTTGTTTCTCCCTCCCACATGAAATTTCATAGTTATATGCTCCAACATCGTAGTGTAAACGACACCACATTAACCCTCACATTAATTATTATAAATTCGATGAGATTTTAACATCATTTTTAATAAATGTGAGATTGTTATTTTTTAATATAGATTTAATAGCATTTTTGTCTTATCTTTACAGAAATTAATCAATGATCTCTGTATTTTTTTTAAAACATTCAATATAATTTCTTATATATTTTATCAATATTAACGTTGTTCAGAAGAAGACGGATTAATTAACATCTCAAATACCATCATCACCTATATTTTTTATCTACTTGTTTTGTT
Organism: Vigna mungo; assembly: GCA_036885675.1. NCBI lineage: Eukaryota > Viridiplantae > Streptophyta > Magnoliopsida > Fabales > Fabaceae > Vigna > Vigna mungo. Next base: position 30,468,059 of record CP144695.1, on the reverse strand, counting down.
CAATCACAGAGACAAATGAAAGGAATGACGTTAATATTAGATTTAAAAAAAGACCGTCTTTTTTAAAAAATGTAGAGATTTTAGATTAAGTTAAAAATAAATAGAAAAAAAAACATTGAATTATTATTAAAAATATAGAAAAAAAATGCTATTAAACCTTTAATATATTTACTCATGCATAGTGTTATTGAAAATTATGCATTGTAACTATAATAAACTTTTTAATATATTTAGAATAAATAATCATAAAATGAATTTTAAATTTAACTTATCTATATCTACATATTAAGAAATTTCCCGTATTACGCTCATGTGTTTTCTTTATAAAATAGACTTGTAAAATAAATTTACGTAATTAATGTATAAAATTAGGAGATTATATTTGTGGGTGGACGGTGGACTTTGATGTTTATTGAATAATAATTACGAAATTGGAGAAAGTAGACATGTTATTGTTTGAACTGTTGTTCAATTATGGATTTGGTGTGTGACATGTCACATGATGTATGTACCCTCTATCAAGTTATCTTCATATGTCTCAATTATTGTAGAGGTTGAGGGGTTTAAATTTTCGACACCTAACATTTACTCTATTTTTTTTTTCCTTTATAAGAGCATGTTTTGTTCTTCAAAATATTGATATTATGAATTACGTAATTTTTAGTCCTAATTAAATAAAAAGAAAGCAAGAAAATATTAAAAAGGAGGTAATAACTTTATCTTACGTGAATAACTGTAGAACATTGTTATTTAAAGGATTAAATACGTTTTTAATCCTTAACTTTCATTGAAAATTGGAATTAGTCATTTTTAAAATTTTGGCCTAATTTAGTCCTCAAATTTTAAAAATGTATGAATTTAGTCATATTAACCAAAATTTTTGTTAACTTTATTTTATGTTTCAAATGCCTTTCTTAGTTAAGATTGAAGCAAAAATGTGTCAAACAGTGTAAACAACTCAAATGCTATCATAAAACATGCTTGAAACATCAAATAAACCTAACAAAATTTAGTTAAAAGGACTAAATTTATACATTTATAAAGTTGGAAGACTAAATTAGTCCAAAATTTTGAAGATGGACTAATTCTAATTTTCACTAAAAGTTAAAGGACCAAAAACATATTTAATCCTTATCTAAACCCTAAATAGAAAAAATTTTGTTTTATTTTTTTCAAATGCACGTCCAATTTTTTAGAATTAATAAAGTCAAAGCAGACCCATTAATTCTTAAGAATATTTGTGGTCTACTAGTTGTTGGTTTGATAGAATAAAGGAGATTTTAAATTTAAATTGTGTAACGTAAATTTTCTATGCATATGTGAGAGAGTATATCTTATCATATTAAATAGAGAATTAGGTTTAAATCTGACATGTTACCTGTTACATGAATCATTGTATCTATTTAACCTCAATTCAACTAACAAATCAAGACATTAACTAATGGTTACTTCAATGATTTCTTTTTCTGATACATACAATAATTGGGAAGTAATTATTATTCCAATGTTCGATTAAACTCTTTAAGTTCAATTTCTTTCTTTTTTAGTTCTGCCTTAGTAATATGGATTTTGAAAAGCCATTATACTTGTAAAATTCCTAAATTATACCACAGCATTTGCTCATTGAAAAAGTAATTTTAAAATGTAAAAAGAACATATGAATTTGATTGAATACGATATATGATGGCTTTTATTTATCAAATCTAATACAGAAAAAAAAATGAAGGCATATTCGTCAATGACTTTTAAATAATTTTAATAAATCTAAGTAATTTTTTAATACTGATGTAAAAAATCTATTTATATTGATTAAAAAATATTTTTATATCAATTATGGAATTGAAGTATAAAAAGTTTTCAATTTTTTATACTAGTTTAAGAATCAATTTAAAAAATCCACTTTCTATAATAGTTATAAAATCACCATAAAAAATCCATTTGAGAAGAAAAATTCTATATAAAAAGTCATTTTTATAATAATTAAAATGTCAATAGATATAAAAAATATCATTGTTTTTATATCGATTAAGATATCAATAATTATAAAAAGTATCACATTTTATACCAATTGACTTCATAACTAATATAAAGAGTGGTGTCTTTTTTTAAAGAATATTTCGTTTGTGCTTCCTACCACATACAAAACCTACTTATGATGTCAAAAACAACCACACAACACCATAACACCCAGAAAATAAATATTTTTCATTCAAAATTATAATAATATAATATAATATAATATTTACATGAAATACAATCCTAACCTAATATATCTATGAAATAAATCTAACATTTACATGTAATATAATATAATCATAACCTATTAACTATACATTCTAGTATTTACATGAAAACTCATAAAATACTTAATATAATCTTTTATAAACACTCAAAAGAAATGAAGCCAAGTACTCACTAACATCGTTTAAGATTCATCGCTCAATTAAAGATGTGTCATTAAAAATATACATAATGAATAGTTTGAGTCAACATTCTTTTAGTGGTAAATACTTAAGATGTGAGTTAAAAATTAGACATCTTACTAGATCCTATAAGTCAACAATGTTTGCATATATGATTTTATGGATGCGCCTCATTACAAAATATCCATATTCGTAGATCCATAGTTGAAGCGAGCACTACAAGTTAAATTCACAGAATATCATAAACTTGATAATAGTATTTCAATAGTATGAAGATTAACTAGTTACAGTTGGCTCAATGAACTACAACTTCTTTCTAGTATGCGTCCTCAGTTGTCCACCAGCACTGTCACTACTGTTCGCACCTGTCCGGTGCCGTTTGCCGTTGTCTGCGGCTGTCTCACCACTATCTGCAGCTGTCAACTGCAATTTGAAGTTCTTCAACGTGGTTGTCCGCCATCTCGCATTTGTTCGCTGTCGTCCGTCGCCTTCCGCCGTCACAGTTCCGTTCGGCGACCAGTGGATCTGGTTCGCCTCTTCACGCGACAGCCAACCCCGCCGGTGGGTTCGCCTAATTCCCCTCCACGCTCCGTCATGTGCAACTTCTTTGTGCGCTGCGAACAGGCGCGTGCAGCTCACGCGCCGCCCTCTGGCCGCCGGAAAGTCACCGCGACACCTCCATAGACGTCGCCTGAACCTCCTCTCTCCGTTCCGACCCTCAAAACCCTGCTTCAGTGAGGTCCAGAAGCTTCTCTTGAAGAAAACCCTAAGAACCCTTTGGGTTTTCTAGTTCCTCTCGGTTTTTTGGCTCCTTTCTGGTTCTTCTCCTATTTTTATCAACAATGGCGTCTGGAAGTGTTCTTTCTTTCTCTGGAAGTCCCTCAATTACTTCCAAAAATTTAAACGGAAAGAATTACCTCTCTTGGTCTGCTACCGTGGAAATGTGGTTCCTTGGTCAAGGACATTATGACCAACTTGAGCAGGATGGAAACCAAGTACCGTCTGAAAAAGTTGAACAATGGAAACAAGCAGATTTCCAACTGTGTGCCCTTTTGTGGCAGTCTGTGGAACTGTTGGCTGCAAAACCAACGGCAAGTGCACCGGTCGCAGCGTAGCAAGTGATAAATATCGTTCTCTACCAAGGGACTTGTGCAACACATCACAACTCTTCCTTCCATAGCTCAATTAGACATAAAAATGCACAAAAACCACAAGAAACTCTTTTTGGTATTTTATCAAACAGTTGGTGTGCAAGAAATTTAACATAGTGTATTTACAATTTGTCAAGACTAGAGTTCATCCACTTCATTCTCATGCATTTACAAACAACTCAATTCCATCAATTAAGTATTCAATTTCAGTTCTAAGTTCAAGTCATATTTTTCAATACATCAAGAACTTTAATTCAAGCCATGGGTGATCAAGCCACAACAAGCATTAAGCATAGAAATCAAATACTAACATTGAAATGGAAAAACATATGTATTAACATCACAAAATACACAAGATTCAGTTTATTACATCTAATCTCAACAAATAGGAAAAATTCTCCATTATGGAGAATTTAGGGTTCTACAAAATTGAAGAGATAGGGAAGAAATTGGAACCAAAGAGAAGATGCAAAGCCTTTCCCAAGGTCCTTGGCAGCTGCTCCATGCTCCATGTGCGCCTCCCCTTCGCAATTCCATCTTCAATTCGTGACCCATCTTCTTCCTCAACCCCAAAAGGGGCAAATCACCATTGATGAAGCTTGAAGACCCAAGGAGGAGTGGGAGAGCTTCCCAACACTCCAAACAACCTCTAAGGCCTCTCCCAATCTCTCTAGGTGAAGAATCTGGTGTAGGAGGAGAAGAAAAAAACCAAAAAATCGCGAGACCCATGTTTAAATAACCCATTTTGCCCAATCAGCGTCGTCACCGCTCAGCTGTACCCCAGCTGTACCCCAACTGCAGACTTCCAGAGAGCTGGGCGCTCAGTTGTACCCCAGTTGTACCCCAGCTGCAGACTTCCAAAGAGCTGGGCGCTCAGCTGTACCCCAGCTGCACCCCAGCTCAGACTTCCAGAGAGCTGGGCGCTCAGCTGTACCCCAACTGTACCCCAGCTGCAGACTTACAGAGAGTTGGGCGCTCAGCTGTACCCCAGCGGTAGCCCAGCGGCAGCAATTTTGACAGCATTCTAAAATTCAAGCTCTTGTGCAATTCCAAATGCGTCCAACATGGGTATTTACTTCAAATTGATCTTTTATTGTCCCAAAACACGTTCCCTTGAGTTCTTGCTTGTTTTCCTCCACTAGAATTGTTTCCTATTCATTTATTTCAAACACTCAAACAAAGAGATTAGAGGTAAAACAAGCATATACTAACTAAAACACAAGAAAACTAAAAACCACACAAAACGTGAGGATAAAACAAGGTAAAAGCTACGAAGGAGTTGATTTGTTCACAAAATATACACACACAAACACGTTAAATCAACCTTTATCAGGAACCACGCCTTTTGATATCTCTTAGAGCTTTCAAAACATGTCACTCATTTTGGAAGAAAGTTCAAAGCATATATGCTAATGACATTCAACGTCTCTATGATACGACAAACAAACTTGCAAGTCTCAAAATGGCAGACCATGATATGGTCACCTTCATGACTAAAGCCCAAGCAGTTGTAGAAGAGCTGAGAATGTTCTTGGAAGTGGAATCTTCGGAAGACATCAAGAAGAAGCTTGACAAGTATTATATGGTGATGATCCTCCGTGCTTTGCATCAAGATTTGAATCATATCATAGATCAACTCCTGACAAGCCATGAGGTCCCTTCCTTGGAAGCTTTGGCCACACGTCTTCTTCGTATTCCAGTGCCTCAATCTAAGGAAGCTCATGAAACATTGGAACCATCTGTCATGGTTGCCACACGAGGAAGAGGAGGACGTGGCACTAGAGGAGGAGGACGTGGAGGTCGGGGACGTCCACAGTTCACTTATTGTAAGAGGGCGGGTCACACCCAAGAAAACTGCTACACCTTGCATGACTTTCCTTCCAAAACAGCCAATATCTCTAAGGCTGAAACTCCCACTTCCAACTCCAAGTTCACTGAGGAAGAGTATCAAGAGTATCTGCGGTTAAAGTCTAACAGCTTGGCGCAATCATCTCAGTTCCCAAGTACGTCTACAGCCTGCATTTCTCAATCCATGGAAGGTCCCAATTCATGGGTAATTGACTCGAGTGCTTCTGATCACATCTCTGGTAATACCTCGTTGTTCTCAACCTTTTCCCTTCAAGAAAAACCCCATTTCATTACCCTTGCAAATGGCTCTAAAACTTGTTCAAAGGGAGTCCGTCAAGTCTCTCTGTCTCCTTCTCTCACTCTGAAATATGTTTTTTTTGTCCCTCACTGTCCATTCAATTTAATTTCCTTAAGTCAGTTAACCAAAATGTTACATTGTTCAATAACCTTTGATTCAAAATCTTTTGTTGTACAAAAGCGTGGCTCGGGGAGACAGATTGGAGAAGGATATGAAGCTGGAGGTTTATACCATTTTGGACCATGTCCACGGGTATCTTGTGTTGCAGCTCTTCCCCCTAAAGTGTTACATGATCGGTTTGGCCATCCTCACTTATCAAAGTTAAAAAAGATATGTCCTGAACTTAGTGGTCTTCAGACTTTAGAATGTGAGTCTTGTCAACTAGGAAAACATGTTAGATCTGTCTTTCCTAAAAGGTCTCAATCAATGTGTACTTCTAGTTTTTTTATTATTCATTTTGATGTCTGGGGACCTAGTCGTGTCTCTTCTTTTGGTTTTAGGTATTTTGTTACATTTATCGATGAGTATTCTTGATGTACTTGGGTTTACCTAATGAAAGATCGCTCTGAATTGTTACCCATCTTCACATCCTTTTTGAATGAAATCAAGAACCAATTTGGTCAAGTAATTAAAATCTTAAGAAGTGATAATGCTAAAGAGTATTTCTCATCCTCTTTTTCTGTAATCCTTAGCTCCCATGGTATTTTGCATCAGTCCACCTGTCCTCATACACCCCAGCAAAATGGTATAGCCGAACGGAAAAATAGACACTTGGTTGAAACTGCTCGTACCCTTTTGCTTGGTGCCCATATTCCTGTTCATCACTGGGGGGATGCCATCTTAACTGCATGTTTTCTTATTAATAGGATGCCCTTCTCCTCTCTCAATGATAAAGTTCCGTTCTCCATTCTCTTTCCCAATGATCCTCTCTTTCACACCCCTCCTCGAGTGTTTGGTTGTGTTTGTTTTGTTCACAACATGTCTCCGAGGCTAGACAAGGTCTCTGCTCGTGCAATCAAATGTGTCTTTTTGGGTTATTCTCGGCTTCAAAAAGGGTACCAGTGTTACTCTCCTGAAACCCGGAAGTACTACATGTTTGCCAATGTCACCTTCTTTGAACAATCACCTTTCTTCTATCCCTCTATTCAAGATGTTCATATCCTTCAACAGAACCTTCCTCTTCGAGTGGTTGAGTCCAATATCTCCCATGTCCCAGTCACTTCAAGTCATGCTCAAGGTCCTTCAGAACCTTCCTCTCCACATATTGATCTCTCTCGACACAGTATCCCCGTGGGTAGTCCTCTTCCAGAAAATGGTGGATCTCCTTCTTCAGATTCTTCTCCATCACCGCCTCCTGCCACGCTTCCTTGTGAAGATGATTCTGGTTGGCCCATTGCTCTCAGAAAAGGTAATCGTTCCATTCGCAACCCTCATCTCATTTATAATTTTCTTAGCTATCATCGATTGTCACCTTCCTTTTATTCCCTTTTATCCTCAGTGTCTTCGGTGGTTATTCCCAAAAATGTGAAAGAAGCACTTGATCATCCTAGATGGCGACAAGCCATGATTGCAGAAATGCAGGCTCTTGACCACAGTAATACTTGGGAGCTTGTGCCACTTCCCCCGGGCAAAAAGGTTGTTGGTTGTCGATGGGTATATGCAGTTAAAGTCGGCCCTAATGGTGACATTGATAGGCTCAAAGCCCGGCTGGTTGCAAAGGGGTACACTCAGGTGTATGGCCTCGATTATTGTGACACCTTTTCTCCTATGGCAAAAATGACTACCATTCGTCTTTTCTTCGCAGTGGCCGCAATTCGTCATTGGCCACTTCATCAATTGGACATCAAAAATGCCTTTCTCCATGGTGATCTTGAGGAAGAAGTTTATATGGAGCAACCTCCTGGGTTTATTGCTCAGGGGGAGTCTGGTATGGTTTGCAAATTACACTGATCTTTGTATGGGCTCAAGCAATCACCACGTGCTTGGTTTGGATAATTCAGCTCCATTGTTCAAAAATTTGGGCTAAAACGCAGTGAAGCTGATCATTTGGTCTTTTATTATCATTCATTTCTTGGGAAATGTGTTTACTTAATAGTATATGTTGATGATATAGTCATTACAGGAAATGATACTGCTGGAATATCTCAATTGAAGGAGTACTTGTGTAGACATTTCCAAACCAAGGATCTTGGAAGCCTCAAATACCTCTTAGGCATTGAAGTAGCTCAGTCAAAGGATGGAGTTGTAATCTCCCAAAGGAAGTATGCCCTGGATATTTTGCAAGAAATAGGCATGATTGATTGTAGACCGGTTGACAGTCCTATGGACCCAAATTAAAAATTAACAACCGAAGAAGGTGAGTTATTTTCCGACCCAGAGAGATATAGGAGACTTGTTGGAAAAATGATCTATCTCACTATTACGAGGCCAGATCTATCTTTTGTTGTTGGAGTGGTTAGTCAGTTCATGCAAGCTCCATGTGTTGGCCATTGGAATGCCATCATTCGAATCCTAAGGTATTTAAAGAAGGCTCCCGGGCAAGGGTTGTTATATGAAGATAAAAGAAACCTTCAGGTATCAGGATATTGTGATGTCGATTGGGCAGGTTCTCCTATTGATAGACGATCTACTACTGGATATTGTGTTTTCCTTGGAGGAAACATTATCTCATGGAAAAGTAAGAAACAAAATGTAGTGGCTCGATCAACAGCTGAAGCTAAATATAGGGCAATGGCATCACTAACATGTGAACTTATATGGTTGAAGCAGTTCCTTCAAGAGCTTAAATTCTGTGACATTCAGAGTATGAAGATGTATTGTGATAACCAAGCTGCCCTTCACATTGCATCAAATCCAGTGTTTCATGAGAGGACTAAACATATAGAGATTGATTGTCATTTTGTTCGGGAAAAGTTATTGTCAAAAGAAATATGTATTGAGTTTGTTGGATCAAATGACCAACTCGCAGATGTGTTGACTAAGTCATTGAGGGGACCTCAGATTGAGTTTATTTGTTCCAAGCTTGATACATACAATCTGTATGCTCCAGCTTGAGGGGGAGTGTTAGAATCATTACATATAGGTATCATCATTTAGGCTAGTTTGCAGAATAGTTAATGAGTTGTACCTAGTTCTGTACCTAGTAGTCTAGTGCAGACTCTTGGTGTTCCATGTACTCTTGTGTTTTTCATTATAAATAGTAGATAATGAGAGGGATCATCAAGCCCTCAAGAATATTTCTTATCAGTTTTAAATCTCAAGTACTTCAAAGCACTCAACAATCATGTACTGGCATGGCAACATGTTTTAATCTATTATACAACTAATGTGATCGGTTCAAATATAGTTGTTTTGCCCATGTTATGCATATGCTGAAATCTGATGAAATTTAACAGATTATATAAACAATGTAATCAATTATTTCATACAGATATGCAATGTGCAATGTGTTTCAATCAATGATTCATTTTAATACAATGAATGCATATACCAATCAGTTCAAACACAAACATAGATATGATCATACAATTGATTTGTCATTTGTTATTCAAGAAACTATAAAACATTTCTTTTTGTTCATCATCAAAAACTCATGTGTGAGATGTGTTTAACTTTACATAGCTCTCCCTATCAATATATATCACAAGACCATAAAAATTCTCCCTTAGGCCATGAATAACAAGTGTCTCCTTAGTATGCCTCTTGTTGAAGATTTTGTATCCCTTTTCTTGGGTGAGACTCTTATATCCCAATTTTTACACTTTTACATGTTGCATTTAATAACTTCTTATGGATAATTTATTTTTAGTAGACAATATGGACATATTTTGATTGCACAAAACAAAGTTAATATTAGACTATATTTGAGTAAATAAAATTGTACTCATGAATAACATAGTCTGTTTAGGTGACATTTATAAAATTTATCATATTTAAATATTTCATTGGTAAAGCCTTCAAAAAGATATTAACTCATTGATTATTTGTCTTATCAAACTTCACCTCACATTTTTTTCTAGACATAATTACAAATGAAATGATACCTTACTTTAATATGCTTAGTTTTTAATGTTGGATGGGTTATATTTAAGATATGAGAGTTTTACAATTTAATTCATTAATATAATTAAGTTAATCTTTTTTTAATTAGGTTTATTCTGAAAATAGTTCAAAGAGTTGATCACGAATTTATTTTCTTATGTCAATTATTATTTTAAATAGACTCAAATCTAATTAACGCAAAGTAAAAATTAAGAGAATCCATTGGCTCTTTGTTAACTAGGAAGAACCATGTAGGCCCGGAATTATTAATACCTAAAATATCTAACTTTGTTTCTTTTTTTCTTTTATTTAGATATTCTTCTTTCTTCAAATTTGTTTATAGAGATGAAATTTAAATAGTGTTTCATTCATTAACTTACAATTCATTTTTTCTTAAATAGTCATCACCTGTTGTTAAATTGAATCATTCTCCTCTGTCATTAATCATGAGACATACTTACGTTATACTATTTTGTTATTTCAAATATTCTGTCATTTAAGAAAAAAAAACAATAAATAAATAAATAAATAAATATATATATATATATATATATATATATATATATATAATTAATATGGATCATGTTAACAATTTTTCTAACAACATTTTTATAATAGATTACATGTCATTATTTTATTAATTCGTATATTTAAAATAAATCAGTTACAAATTATTTCATATAATGTTATAAAAAATATTATTAAAAAAAAATTTCGATATAATGCAAACACCTCTTAAGAAAAAAAATTATTCTTTTGATTAATCACTATTAGATCTGTAATATTTTTTATCATGCCAAGCCATCTTTTTGAAGTAGCTAAAGAGAGTTAGCGTATCTTTATAAAAGATATTCTCAACACTAAAGTTTGTTAAGAAATAGCAATCACATGATCTAATCACACATCAGAAACTCTTTCTAGGTGACATTGGTTTTGATCATCCATGTTCCTTCCTTTTCCTTGAAGATCTTGCATCCTTTGCTGACATGGATTTCCCAACTTTTCAGATGAGACTCTTGCTTTGAAGGTCTACGGATCCAAGTTCCAACCATAGACACATAAATGAAGGTAGGTTGGTGTGTGAGAGAGAGAAGAAGCCAAAAGGCAAAAGCAACACCAGATATAAATAAGGGGGGACCATCTCATAAAGTTGGAGAGAGAAAGCAAAGCCTCATCTCTCCCTGAAAGTAACACCTTACATTACTGAACACTGAGCCAAAACTAAAGGCACCTTCTTCAGCCAATTTCCCACTCATAATGATGGCAAAAGTACAAAAACTAGCTCCTTCAAGGAAATCTGCTGGACTCCACATGCTCAAGTTAAAGGCTTAAAAGGTTAAAGAATCATATCATAGTTAAGAATAAAGGCTTCCCTCATATACAAGAATCTTTCTTTTGCTTCCGCCACACAAAGAAAGAAAAAAGAAAATACCATTTTTTTTTCGACCAAAAACAAGAAATTGTCAGTTCATTTATTATGATCGATAACTATGAAATGTCACCTTGTCATAGAGCAGTGAGTTTTGGTCTTTTTCATTTGTTTTCATTTATCAGTTCTTGTCACTACAGCCTTGTCCTGCTCTCAGAAGAGAAGAAATGGTTTTCAGTTTCCAGGCTTTACTTGTATTTGGAGATTTACTCCTGAATTGTATGGTTGAAAAAGTTTTGGATTTTGTTCAATTGGGTGGCCTCTGCTAGTTCTGAAGGCATACAATACAAGTATTTGTTTTCTCATCTCTTCCCAACTTTTCTTTCCTCCCTCTCTCTCTCTCTCTCTCTCTGAGTATTTTGGTTTTGGTTAGGACTCGTTGAGATGTGTGCTGTGTTCTACAGCAGGTGAAGCTTTTTCTGCATGTTGAATTATGTCTAAACTTTTCTCAGGTTGTTATACTTTTTGAGTTTGCGTGAAACAATGATTTTCTTTGAGAATTTGCCTTTGGATTTACTTGAAACTTAGAGTTCATGCATTCAATAGGTGGTAAATTTGATTATTTTAATTCAGTAGATTCTTGCATTTTTGTTTTTGTCTATTTATATTAACACGCCTTCTTGTAATTGCAGGGTTTATGCATGTATCCCCAAAGCTTCAATTTTGAGAGAATTTCAATCCCTTTGAGAATATAACAAAAACTCTCTCATTCACTGTATGACTTGTCTCTAATGGCAAATATACACCATCCCTCAGTGCTTTTGGTGTTAATTATTTTTGTACTTACTATCTGTTACTCAGAGCAATTACAGTCCTCTCACTCTCAGACTCTTCTCAGAATTCAGCAGCTATTGAACTTTCCTGCTGCTTTGAGCAACTGGAACAACGACACAGATTTTTGTAACACAGATTCAAACTCTTCCCTCTCTGTAGTGTGCTATGAAGACACCATAACACAGCTTCACATAATAGGTGAAAGAAGAGATTCACCTCTCCCTAGAAATTTCTCAATAAATTCCTTTGTCACAACACTGGTAAGGCTTCCCAGTTTGAAAGTCCTCACATTGGTTTCTCTGGGTATTTGGGGTCCTTTGCCTGGTAAGATAGCTCGTTTGTCATCCCTGGAAATACTCAACATGAGTTCCAATTTTCTCTATGGTTCCATTCCTCAAGAACTTTCTTCACTGAAAAGTCTCCAAACACTCATTTTTGACAACAACATGCTGGCTGAAACATTTCCTCCTTGGCTTGATTCACTTCCGGCCTTAACTGTGCTAAGTTTGAAGAATAACTTGTTCAATGGATCTCTTCCAAATTCTCTTGGCAATGTGGAGAATCTGAGAGCTCTTTCACTTTCTCATAATCACTTGTATGGGGTGCTGCCTGATTTTAGTCGTTTGAAGAATCTTCAAGTGCTTGAGTTGGATGACAATGCCTTTGGACCTCAGTTTCCTCAACTTGGTAACAAGTTGGTTACGCTAGTGCTAAGAAACAATAGGTTCAGGGATGGTATTCCTGCTGAATTGAGCTCATACTATCAGCTAAAACGTTTGGATATATCATCCAATGCATTTGTGGGGCCATTTCCACCAGGATTGTTGTCACTTCCTTCTATTACTTATCTGAATATTTCTGGTAACAAATTAACTGGGATGCTTTTTGAGAATCTGTCTTGCAATTCAGAGCTTGATGTGGTGGATTTATCCTCAAATCTTTTGACTGGGAGCTTACCTAAATGTTTAGTGTCAAATTCCAGTGATAGCACTTTCCTGTATGCTAGAAATTGTCTAGACAGTGCGAATCAAAATCAGCAGCCGCAGCCTTTTTGCCACACTGAGGCCCTAGCTGTGGGAATATTACCTGAGAGAAAGAAACACAGACAAGTATCTAAGGTAGTTCTTTCCCTAGGCATAGTAGGTGGTACTCTTGGAGGAGTAGCACTTGTTTTGCTAATTTTCTTTATTGTTAGAAGAGGAAATGCTAGAATCAAAACGAAGAACCCTCCAACAAGATTAATATCAGAAAATGCTGCTTCTGGTTACACTTCTAAGTTGCTTTCTGATGCAAGTAAATCTCTCTCTCTCTCTCTCTCACACACACACACACACACACTCACACACACACAGTGTTGTGTGCATGATCAAACCCCCTTGTTCCATTTTATACGTTTTTCATCCATATGCAGACTCAGATATTTGCTAGTCTAATGTGTAGCCATTTTTATCACTAATAAGAATAAGATTCTTTTGATGTCTGAGAAAAATTAAATACTGAAGTTAGATGATCACTCAAACAATCTTATAAAAAAATAAAAAAAAAACTAAGGTTCCTAAAACATGAAGTTAAATTATCGGAGTGTACACATATACATACCTAAACTGTTATTTAGAGGAAAATTAGTTGGATCTTTTTCCTTATATGTTTGCACTCTATCTTGAGTCATCTTCAGGTATTCCCTGTTCTACTTTCCCAACAAGGTCTGCTCCAACATCAGCTGCTTTTTGTATATATTCCACCACCCAGCTGAACAAAAATAGTGCTAAAAACGAGGCACCGGTTGTTAGGAATCAAGAATAAAAATGGGAAAGAAAGAAAAAACAACATTTTTTACTGAATAGGATGAAAAAACAGATTTCCTGCTAAAGCAGCCCTGTACCTTGATTGACAAAAAATGGTTTTATATATTAAAATCTAGTATTAACATATGTTGGTAAATAAAGATGATAACTGCTTCCCACTTTTAAATAATAGAAACAAGGACTTTATACATGTTTAAATTCAATACAAGAAACATATGTTTCTTTGCAGCCAAACAAGTAATAACAATAGTTCTTTATCAGTTATGTCCACTTAATAATTGGAAAATATTTCTTGAGAGTGTGACATGAAAGAATATACAGTTTTCTGTATTCCATATTAAGGATAAATTGATAAACATGTCTTTTTTTTTCTGCACTTAAAGGGTATATATCTCAAACAAAGAAGTTGGGAGCAGTTGGCCTGCCAAGTTATCGAAGTTTCTCATTGGAAGAGATTGAGGCAGCTACAAACTACTTTGACACAGCTTCTTTAATGGGTGAAGATTCTTATGGGAAGGTATGCTGCAATGTCTCAAATTATTTTTGCATATATAGGAACATTTCCTTTGAACTATATTCATACAAAATCAGTGGTCTAACTTCCTTTCATTGACTGTGGTACACTAGCCAGCATCACAAACATAATTTGACTATGCAGTCATGATTCACTTAACTATGTAGCATCAAGTTGTCAGTTATAATTAAGCTGCAACTCTCTAAGCATTTATGTGATGAGTGTTGTGTTTTGATGTCTTAGATGTACAGAGGTCAGCTGAAGAATGGTTCGGTTGTTGCTATTCGATGTGTAGAAATGACAAAGAAATACAGCACTCAAAACTTTGTGAACCACATAGAGCTGATATCAAAACTCAGGCATCGTCATTTAGTCAGTGCTATTGGACACTGCTTTGAATGTTCTCTGGATGATTCGAGTGTCAACAAAGTATTTCTTGTCTTTGAATATGTACCAAATGGCACACTCAGGGATTGGATCTGTGGTATTTGACACTCAAACATTTTGCATTATCATGACAGAATATTTACTCATCAATGATATTTTCTCTTTAAATAGTAATTTCAGTATCATGATTCATGGTGTAATGTAACATTGTGACAGTAATGTCTTTTTTGTTATTCTCCATCCTCTTCAGAATTGTGGTATTGATGCCTCATAATTTTGGCAGATGAAAATGTTAGAAAATGCTTGAGTTGGAGCCAACGCATTGGAGCTGCAATTGGAGTGACAAAGGGAATCCAGTTTTTGCATACAGGGATAGTCCCTGGTGTATATTCCAACGATCTCAAGATAGAAGATGTTTTGATGGATCAGAATCTTGTTGCGAAAATCAGCAGTTATCATCTGCCTTTGTTATCTAACATGGGGAAGGTAAGAAAAAAACAATTTTGACATTTTACAGTTTTTTAGTGAGGAAAAAAATCATTACTAAGTTTCATCTTGATGACAAAAAAACCACAGTTTGTACTTATTCACCTTAACTTATCCTCCCAGGTTCGACATGGAAATTCTTCAAGTGGATTGAAACACTCTAGCAACAATAAAAGGTGATTATAGAAAGTTAATCAGGTTGTGTAACATGTTAGAAAAACAGAACTTATGATACAATAATTTTGTATAGCATATGAGATAATTTGACATGTCTCAGTGTAATACTTTGGATCTTGTTTCCAAATAAGGTCATGTTAGGCATCATTATGAACTCTGACATCTCAGTTATACTGATTACACAAACTTGTATGTATATGCATATGTAAGTAAGAAAGATAGGTTTTTAATGATTTGTGCTGTTTTGTAGTGTAAAGCATGAAGACAAGTCTGATATATACGACCTTGGAGTGATACTACTCGAACTCATTCTAGGAAGGCAAATAAAGACAGAAAATGATGCAGACGCTTTTAGAGATCTGGTAAATACAGGGACTCTGATTCATTTTCTTTTATCTGCTTTCTTTTTCATAATCCACATTGAATAAAAACCATCTAGAATTCTACTATGATATGCTTGTTTTAATTGCATGATGAGGCAGTTGCAAGCAAGCTTAGGAGCAGATGAAGAGGGTAGGAGGAATGTGGTTGATACAGCAATTCGCAAGGCATGCTTGGATCAATCATTGAAGACAATGATGGAGATATGTGTGAGGTGTATGGTTAAAGAGCCAGAAGATAGGCCCTCTATAGAGGATGTTCTGTGGAACTTGCAGTTTGCATCTCAAGTGCAGGATGCATGGAGAGTGGATTCACAAAGTAGTGAAGGGTCACCAGGCTCAGAATCTCGAGGACTTCCCTTTCAGTAGTTTCAATCCACAGGTTTTTCACTTTTTTTCTTTTCTATATTTCACTATAAGCCTAAAAGGTTCATTGTTGCAGATACTGCAACATCAGAATAGTATTATAAGGTCTTATGTTCTAACTCCTTTGCCCCAAAATCTGAGTAGCTTCTAATGAAAAACTATGATATCAAAGCTTGCACTAATATAATTTTTAATTTCTTTTATGTTCAAACTTACACAATTTATGGTGATGACTTTCGATTCTTGTTCCATGTAGGTCCTACCATCAAAGTAATCATAAGCAATAAAGTCCTACTGCATTAAAAGAGAAACTGTGTATAGCCATAGATAAATATACAAGAAGCGTTAGATACCTATGTCAAGTAATATCTTAAGACTATATTTTCATATTCATGGAACAACATCTATTCAAAAGTAATGTCTCACAATTTTCAAAGTAGATTTTAAGATTTGTGCAACTCACTCTCTAAGCAATTATGTTATGTTGGAAAAGAAATTGAAGTTAAGCTAAATTAAGAGAGAAATGAATTTGTTGGAATAAGATGTAACTTTAATATGAAAGACTTTCGATGTTAACAAAATATTATTAGACGAGGAAAGTTAATGATTAGACAAAACGAGGTTTAGACGAGATAAGGAAAAAATATAAGTGATATATGAAGGATTTGACAATTTTGTTTGCAAATATTTATCTTGGAAAGTGATTAAAAATCCTTGATCATTATTTTGATAAGTTTAATATGTGATTCTATAAGTTGGAAGTTTAACAACATGTACTAGATGATTAGATGCATCATATGTGTTATTATAAAGGAGGTCACTATACGACTAATATACGAAATTTATAATGTTGACTAGACTACTTAAATACCAAAAGCCTAAAATTAATTGACTATTACAAGTGCATTGACTAGAGAAGTCAAAGCATAAGATGAATGAAAACACTATGGCTTTGTTCTTATAAGGTGATTTGGGAGAGATGATTTGGAGGAGATGATTTGAATGGATTTGAGTGGATTTGAGAGTAATTTTTTTGTTGTTTTTTTGAGTGGATTTGTGGATAATTGAGAGTAGATTTGGAAGTAAAGTTTGTGAGAATTAGTGTAGAATTTGATTGATGTGATAGATTTAGAGAATTAGTTTAATTTGTAGAAATTAAAGATTACCAAAATGTCCCTAATTATTAAAATAATATAAAATGATATTTGTTAATGTTATATTTAATTGTAAAAATATTTATAAAGAGTAAAAAAAATTAAAATAATTATTAAAATTAATTTTTAAAAAGTTAAAAATTATAATTTAGTAAAATTAATTTATTTTAAAATGTAGTATTTGTTTGTAATATTTAATTGTAAAAATATTTATAAAGAGAAAAAAATTAACATTAATTATTAGAATTAATTTTAAAAATGTAAAAAAAAAAATAGTAAAATGAAAGTGATATAATGGAAATAACATGTAGATAGAAGATAAACCAACTACACTGCATCTTGCACTTACACTGTACCATTCCCATAAAGTTCTACGATTTAAAAAATGGTGATGCATAGTTTTTGAAAAAGTGGAGGGTAAGACCGATAATTCGCATTCCATCCCTCCAAATCTCACCATATTTGCGGGTGAGTAAACAATATAAATATCCTGTATTTCTTTATAAATCTGTCTGCGCATTTCACTTCAACCGAACGTCTAAAAATATAAATTCATCGCTCGGTAATATGTATAAACAGTGTAGAACGTCTAAAAATATAAATTCATCGCTCGGTAATATGTATAAACAGTGTAATCGCTCCAAGCGAACACTGCGTATATTACAACCCACATCAAACGAACTTGAATGATCATGATCACTTTTGCTAAGTTGTTGCTTTTTTATATAATTATTGAAAGAATATTTTTACTTTATTATTTGAAATCAAAATTTTATTTAAAAGGATTAAGAATGTTAAGTATTGTGAAAGAAGAATTTTTTTAATCAAACAATCAAATTATATTTGAATATGGAAATAATCTATTTAATTGATGAAATTGATATTGAATTCAAATAAAAATTATGATTGTAACGAGACATTTCAAAATGGTGTTCCATAAAGTTCCTTTTAACAAGAATATATTGAGCATTGAAGAGAAGATAACATTCCAATTCAAATCAAGCTTGTGCTTAGTCAAGAATGGAAAGCAAATATTCTCAGTGAAAAGATATTTGAATAATTGAAGAATGACACGGGTTAAAGAATTTGGTAGAAAATACTATGTTTTAATTATTTTGATCATTTAATGTAAAGTAACAAAGATTTTGGCATGTAGAAAACATATTTGATTGGTGAAATGATTGTGAAATGCATTGGAAATAGTTTGGATGCTAAGTGAGTGACTTTTCGATGATAAAACTGTTTTGGAGTTTAACTTCACTTTTCCCTCTCTTGTAACAAATCTATCATTAAATATGGTGTTGTTAATGATCAAGTCTTGAGAGTTTTCTTAGCTGTAATATGTCCATTCTTGGCATTTATAGCCTAGAATTACCACCCTTCAGTATGATTTCTTAGTGATTGTTTGAAAGGATCACCTACATTAAGATTAAGACTTTATCTCCAAGTGTAACTCTGGATCTATTCCTAACATCTAGAAGCATCAAGAAAACTAATTGGACCATAACTTGAGACTAGTTCCCACCGAATCTCAAGCCAGTAATGTAAGACGAGTGATAAGTTTATCCAACGTTAAGCATAAATCATTTAACAAACTTTGAATCAAAAGCAAACATATAGTATCAAATAGAAAGAACCGATCTAATAGTTCTACTTTTTTCTTCCCACGTCGAGCTTCATCTTCTCTTTTCCAGAAAAACTATAACCCTCACCCATATTCGCTATTCATTTTCTTCTCTCTTATCTCTTCTCACATTGCACTTTGTCTTCTCTCTTCACTATTAGTATCCTCATTGCACTTCAGAATCCCCCCCCCCCCCACATTGATTTCGAACATTGTTACACTCGAACGTCGACATAATTTCGTTGTTCACCCTTATCTTGCTCAGGTCGACGTTCGTGCTACCAAGGACACCTTCGCTTTGGTCATCTCTGGTGTCCCTGATAGGAAGGTGATGCTTTTGTTTTCGTAGCCACTACTAGTGGTAAGACGGTGGGTCTTTGGTTTCTTCTTCCCCTAACCTTAGGGTTTAGGGTTCTAGTGGTAGGGAGGTGTGTAAAAATTCTTCATTCTCTATTTGGAAATTCATGATATTATTGCTTTATGAAAAATGTTACCCTGATTTCATGTGTGTGCTTTCTCTTTTTTGTGTTGTGCTCTTTAATTGAATGGAAGAGCAAGAATGGAGGATGACGAATGAATGTAAGATGTTTGTGTAAGGGAGATGAATGGAGGATTTTTTTTCACTTCAATGCCATATATTAGATCATTTGTTCTATAACCGATCTAACTTGTTAGATCGGTAGTTTCTTGATCTAGTATAAAATTGATCTAATATGCTCTAAATAATGATATAAAAAGTAATTTTTGTACTAGTGAAGATAAACAGTTCTAGAGAGAGGGAGAAAGAGAGAGAGAGTTCATTCTAGAGATAGAGAGTTTCAGAGAGAGAAAGAGAGAGAGGGAGAGAGAGAGCTTTTGTATACATTTATGTAATCAAGATTTTGTTTATAAATGAGATCAAATATTTGTAAATGGATATTATATAAGTTTTTCCGGTAGTAATGAAAAAATTTTGGTTACAAAGTGTTAAAGTGTGTTTAGACTTTTGAACCATATATGTTTCCTTCATTTTTTTCTTTCTCTCGCATGAGTGAACCCCTTAGTACCGATAAGGTATTTTCCATATGACACCTAGTTTTAGGATACTCCACTGGTCACCTTGGCTTGACCTTTGACCCATGTCGACTCAAATTGATTATATGGTCTAGTTAACTCAAGTTGACCTTTGGCCCAAGTCGACCTTCGCTTGGATGGACTCATGTTCTTCAGTTTAGATTTATTTGCCTCGACCTTTGACTCTAATCGAATCAACTCGACCTTCATCTCAAACCACTCCACTTGATTCTTTAGTTCAACCAACTTAACTCCACCTTTGACCGAAACTGACATGGGTCGATCTTTGCCTAGGCTAACTCAGGTTGATCTTTGACCCGGGCCAAGTTTTCACAACCTTCAACATTAATAAGCTTAAGTTAACCTTCAGTTGTGTCTGACTCAACTTGATTATTCGGCATGATTGACTTAGGTTGACCTTCGACCGGGTCAACTCTACTTGACCTTCGGCCTAGGCGACTCTACTCTACCTTCAAACTAAGTCGACTCAACTTGACCATTGGTCCCTTTGACATGGACCCACTTGACTTGACCTTCAACTTAGATCGGTTTAACTGAACTTTTGGGTTAATTTGGCTTGAACTTTGACTCAGTTCGTCTCAGCTTGATTCTTTGACCTAACTGACTTGGCTTGACCATTCGCATCATGGAAGAGGCAGAACAAAAAAGGGAAAGGTTGCGTCGACTCTGATAAAGCCTTCGGCGGTGACTGTTGTCACCAACGGCATCCTGGGCGACATAAGGTTGTTGGGGTCTTGTACATTGGAGATATACAATGTAAGAGGAAGAAGAAGAGAGATTTGAATGTAGAAGGATGTGTCACATGTATACAATGTAAATGCTACCCATCGAAGAAAATTTAATTTCGTTGAGTGGAAGAAACTATATTCAATCATTTCTAAAATTACGAGACTAAACAAAATCAAAGTTTCAAACATAATTCCAATTTTTTATATTACAATTGAAGGTAAAAAATATTAACTTTATTTTTCCTATTTACCACTCTTGACGATTTAGTAAGCTTGTAGTAAAAGACTATAATAATGTATTTCAAAATTCACATAGTATAATATATAATATTTGACATGATATCTAGAAATTAATATGTAGGCATATTTTAAATAATTTATTATCCATCAAAATAATATTACATTAAAATGTGAGTTAGCTTTTAACTTGGAATCTCCTAAACTTGATCAATTTATGAAACTTCTCATTGTAACAATAAAAAAAACAAACGAAAAATTGGATGAGTAATTAGCCACAAAACCAATCAACACATGCAGTTCTATCATCCTTCAAAGAGCAATGTAAACACCAACTTGATATGATATGATTGATAAATAACCTTATTTCTTAAGCATGTAACCAGGTCCTTAGTCTATCCACATAGAAAAATATTTACCATGAGAGTTTAACCAATAAATAGATTTTAGTACCTTGAGGAATTGATCCTTAATTTCCAGCTGATTGCATAATGTTAGTTGTCTTGCCCATAGTTTTACACAATGAATATTTTGATTATTTGAACATGTTGCATTAAATACACCCTAAAATAAGTATTACTTTAATTTAATAAATTCTAACATATGATAAAAAGCTTAGAAAAAACTGATAAAACCGAAATACATTGTTGTAACGTCTCTTCTAGAAGGAAAAAAAAAAACAAAAGAACTTAATATATTCCCTTTCCAACTCTTATAAATAAATACTTAGAATAAATTTGAGTCTTGCATTGAGAAACTGAGCATGGCTAATGAGGCAGAAGGCAATGTTGAAAAGCAGAAAAGCAAGGTCTCAAAGTGTGTTCGATCACGAGCATCATCTCCTCCATGCGCAGCATGCAAGAAAATGAGAAAAAAATGCAGCAGTGACTGCATCTTTGCACCTTATTTTGGTTCTAGCCAGGGCTCAACGCTGTTTGCAGCAGTGCACAAGGTGTTTGGTGCAAACAATTTGTCAAAACTATTACTAGAAGTTGAAGAGATTCATCGTAATGAGGCCATAAATTCCTTGTGCTACGAAGCTCAAACAAGGCTAGCCAACCCTGTTCATGGTTGTCTCTCCACCATTTCTGCTTTGCAACGACAGGTTTCTCTTATTATTATAACAATGTTCTTGTTTTTGTTTATATTTTTACTATGAACTTTGATATTTTATTTATGTTTATAGCTAAAAAAAGTTATTTTTATGATTTTAGTGTTTTTCTTCATTATTATTTTTGTCGCAATCCCTTTCCTATCCTTTTTAGCTAATTAGGACTATAAATATTTATAACTTAAAAACATATTTAAAATATTCTTTGAGTATTCATTCATTGGCTGTCATTTAAAATTATTTTACATGTCATTCTATTTATCTATTTCTAAGGTGAAACACCATGATTTCCTCAAATTCACCCACCATCTGAAATACTTCAAATTGATATCTAATTTCAATTAATGAGACATCTTAGTCTTGACAAATTACATTTATGTCTTTATTAAATATAAATAAATAAATAAATAAATTGATCTTTATTACAATAATTCCAAATGGAAACAGAGATTTAAATCATGTTTTAAAGAAGGAACATAAGCAATCATTGTTGTTTTTTCCTTTATAGTATTGTATTCTATTTTGTTGATATAATCCACAAAATCTATTCGATCCCCAATTTTTAAAAAGTAATTAAAATCTTGGAAGTTGTCAAAACATCTAAACTCCTTCTTTCCCTCATGGTCTATTTGAAGGAAAGGTTGATCATGAATAACCCCAATAAAGGTTTAAAATTATATATTTTAAATTCTTCCACTCTAGTTCTGTTTTTTTATTCATTCTTTTGTTTTCACAATAGACAAATTGAATATGAGATTTATGTTTCTTGAAAATCTCTTCATCACTTTTTGATGTGAGATCTTTAATTTATTTGTTGCACACATGTGCATTTATAAGATTCTAGTCCTTTTTTCTTTATCTTCTAAATCCATAAACCAATTTTATATCTCTCAAGTATAAGTTAAAAATGGAGATTGAATTCACAATTACCTTCCAACTATAATAGTTAGTTAACCTTATATCTTCTATGATTTTAGTCATTGGTCTATAGACATACATAAAACTAAAAGTGATATCAACATCTTTAATGACACCAAAACACATTCAACTCTTTGTACATTGTTATTGAGTTTTTAAAAAATGAGGATTAGAAATTTTATAGTCTTACATTTAACAATGAACATATAAATCTAATAAATATTTGTAATTCCAACCACGTAAAGTTACCAAAAACAAGTTATTTAGAGAAAACATTGAAAGAGTGGTTTATTTTATTCCTTTTCACTTCAATTTTTTTTCCTATCTATCATCACATTATTTGTGAAGCAATCACTTCTCTCTCCTCCTTTAACTTTTATCTCTGTCGCTTTCTTCCATCATTTATCTTTATATAAAATATTTGTCTTATTAGACTACTAGCATAATAAAATAACATGAAAATTCTTATTTTAATTGGAGAACATTGCCAAAAACTAATAAAACAATGTATTTATTTATATATTTTTAATAATATTAAATGAAATGGGATTAATTAATGCATGTATTTTTTAATTTTAGTTATGTATTAATGTATAAACAAACCGATACAACTATTAATACTAGTAAAATTAATGAACAGTGTTCAGTTCTTTAAAAAGATATTGTTAATAATATTATTGTAAATAAGACGGTACTGATTTGAAGTTATTCAGGTGGCAGCGTTGCAAGGAGAGCTTGCTATGGTTCAAAATCAATTGATTAATACACAAAATTTATATGAAAGTCTTCTTGAGAGGACATATCAGCAACAACAACCAAACATCAATGTAGTTGTGCAACCTTCTGCAAATAATGTGATGAACATGAGCTACTTCAACCCAGCTTTTGATCACCTTTCAATGCAGACAACACCTTCAACAGACAACATCCACCCTCCTCAGTATTTCTTTCCATAACTTTTACTTTTCCTACAAAATAAATTTATAGTACTATTGTTTCATATCAAATATCTAATAGGACCTATAATTAATATGTATGTCATGAGAATGTTATAATACTATTTGGAAAACCTTTCTTTTTGTAATGACAATTTTGGACAACAATCAATTCTATACAAACCGTGACAAATTGTTATATGTTTCGGTTGAATTGGTCTAAGGGTCGGTCGTTCTTTCTTACTCTGTTCTCTCTTATTGTCTAATTTTCTCTGAAAACGCAATCTACTTCGATGGGTTGTTGATCTGCATAAGATACTTTGACGCTCAATATATTTCATAAAGATATCTCTATTTTATTAGGATAGATCAAGGTTTTATCAACTTTAGAAAAGGATGTCTTTACCTAAACATTAATTGTATATTTATAAGACTTAGGACCAGCCCAGTACCTTGATTAACCATTAATGCAGTCTATTTTTAGACAATCAAACTCCATAATCAATTACTAATATTGTATATTTGTAAAACTTAAGGTAATATGACCATTAATACCTGCTAATATACATGATAACTGCCCATAAATGATCATTAGCTTGAATTAGTATATTTCATATCATACATTATGTAATTTTAATATCTGTAACAAGCGTCGATTAATACATAACTGTGATAAATTTTATAGTGATAGTTTTATGTATCACTATTATAAGGCTATCAGAAAAGTTTTTTATTGAAATTATTTCGCAAAAAACAAAATCAAACCATGATAATTTTGTATGCGTGATTTTAATGATTGTGACAAGTGTAAATTAATACATAATTGTGACAAATTTTTTGATGATGGTATATCGTTGTTAATACTACTCCACCATGTACAAAAAGAATTTGAACTATGTCAGTGACAAAAAAAATTGTGATGAATACAATATCTTTAACAATATTAGTCACAAAATGTTTTACAAATTATATGAAAAACAATCAATGTTATATTAGTCTCTAAATTTTTGCTTCGAGTGAGCAAGTAAAAATGTTATATGCACTAGTAAAAAATAAGAAACAATGATAAGCATTACAAGAAAAAAATTTATTATCTATAGCAAAAATCCGTAGGAAAGACAAAGAAAATTATAGACAACACAATGTTATCTAGCTAGTACCTACTAACAAAAATTTATAAATAAAATAATAATAGGTAATGTTATCTATAAATTTTTCCATATATAATAATCTAAAAAAAATTCATAAATAATTACATACAAAACATCAGAGTAAATAATTACATATAAATAAATCCATATGTAATTATATATGAATAAATTATATACAATTACTAATAAATAAATTTGAATTAATTACTTACATATAAATCTATATGAAATGTGCTTGTCAACTTTGATGAAACTTGTTTTTTGAAACAATTATACAATCGTGAATATTGATTAAATAATACATACTACAACAAAGAATTTATATATGATATCTAAGAAATAGTCATTAAACAAAAAATATCAACATACAATAATATTTATATATAAAAAGATTATAATCCAAACATTATAAAATACAAATCTCTAGTAATGTAGTATGAGTGAAAGATTTTCAAACATAGTAATAAATAAAACCTAGAGTCCCCTAAGTACTAATAGTGCTCCAATGTGTTAGCTCCTTTTAACAAGTTAGTATAGGTTGTTTTGGTTGAGTTTCAGCTGATTTCTCCTTTTCAGAACTGGCAGCAACAAATCACAAGATTTGGGAAAATTCGTATGTAAATTTCTTCTCGTTTACCTACCGAATTTTTTTTATCTAACTCAATTTTCCAATATTCGTATGTAAAATCCATATATAATAGGTCCCTTACTTACGGATCAAGATCTGTATGTAATAATTCGTATGTAAATCACATTTTTCTTGTAGTGTTACTATAACAATTGTAACCTACTTGTCATTAATAAATGGTACGGTGAAATTTTTGTAATAAATTTCAACTTTATTTATAATCATCATAATAAGTATGTCTTATGTTTGTTTAATATAGATAAGTCTTAATAAGTTAGACTTAGAAGACAAAGAGGTAAAGGCCAACATGTTAAGACTTAGAAGTTGTGGTCAACATGTAGATGTCAAGAGGTTGAGACCAACAAGTAAAGGTCAAGATGTTGAGACAGCGAGGTTGAGGCCGATATGGCAAGGACGAGAACCCAAGGCCTAGATGGTAAGGATGATAACTTCGAGGATGAAATGGTAAGGATGAGAACTTTGAGGATGAGATGGTAAGGATGTGAATTAAAGGTCACGATGGGAAGGAAGTTTTTTCATTTCCATTAGCATGGTCATCTCCCTAGAGAGATTTCCAACTTTTCTTATACTTGTCATTTGACTTCTCGTACACACCATAAATGTTTCTCTTCACAAAATTTAAGTTGATTTCATGGTAGGTGTTAATTGTTTTTACAAGGCTTAATACACATATAAAGACCCTTCGAACTCCTTTTAAAAAAGAAATGTTACTCTTACTGTAATGTTCCAAGACTTGAATGTAGCTTCAAACGGAGAAGGTGTGTTACTCTTACTTTTAGGTCTACATCTCTTCAAGACCAAGAGGAAGTATATTTGTAGAAGTATATTTGCAGAAGATCCTTTGTTGTCTAAGTTAGCCAAATCCTCATATAGTAGTCAATGTTATAATGAGCATGATTAATTTACCTTGTATATTGTGTTATTTATACCATGTTTGTGAACTTTTTTACTAGGATTAGCCCAATCCATGTGGTGAATCACCTTGATTGATCTTTAGTTAACCAATTATATTAATGATGTCTTAATCTTGATACTAATATGATCAACACATGTAGTCAGTCAGATCATCATGTTATGTCCTTATACCATAAAGACCGAGTACATTTAAACACAAATGATTCATATGTACTCAAACACATGTTATACATTTCAAATTATTACTAGTTTGTGTAATATTTGAAATTTGTTAACTTTGAATAATTCAATTTTCAAATTGCAATTTCTTTTAAAATTTCTTATCCAAATAACATTTAAAATTTTATAAAAAAAAACGAATTACACTACTAAAATTTTCCATCCAAACACAACCTATCTTTTATAGGAGAATTTTTTTTCCTACACCCAATCAATTTCAAAATGCCTGTTCTAGTTTTTTTTTCTCAAAGTATTCAATTTAAGAACTTTTTAAATTGCGCAATTTGAATTTAGAACTTGAGGAAATATTCTAGATTACGATCTAAAATATTATGATATTAAAATTAGCCTCTGAATTACACGATCTAGAGATCAATTCTTAACATAAATTAGTATTTAAAATTATATAATTAAGAAGTCCAAATTATATTATGGAATGCACAGTTCAGAAGTCAACTTTTAGCACCAAATTAGTATTTCTAACTGTAATTTGGAAACAATCCAGAAGTTGCTTTAAATATAAAGAACACGAAGGAATCAGAGGTCATTGTTCTGCCACTATCAACCAGAGGAATCCTCATTGTGCATCCTTTACCTCTTGCGCCAAAGCAGTTGGCCCTTGTTGTCACATGAAGGGGTATTTTTGACATTTTCTACACTTTATTGATAGAGGTGCAAGACAAAATGTGGGGTGCAGGAGGAAGAAAGAGGCTTTTCAAGAGTTCACTTACTACCTTATAGGTAATGTAACATTCTAGCCATTTCATCGATCCATTATCAGCAACTTCTTCCTGCATTTCCATAATTTATTCCTGCATCTTCATACAGTTAAAAATTTTAATTTTACTCTCTTTTTATAATACAAAATCTAGAGACATTGAGGAACACTTAATCCGGAATGTAAATATTGTATTCTAAATTGTACATTTCATAATACAAAGATTGCATTTTGGATCGTCAGAAAAATACTAGTGTCTGCATTTTTAACTTCCACAGATCGTAACATTTTTGTAGTAACGGCAATAATAAACTTCTATTTGGTGATAAAATAATACAAAAAGAATTAGAAATTATACCACATTTGTTGCGTTGAATAAAATAAAGTTCAACCCAGAAATGTTCGGTAATTTAGTTTTCTCAATAGACCATGAATTTTCTTCAAGCAGCAAATGTGATTTTCCCACAATCAATTATCCAAATCCTTTCTTTGCCAAGATGAACATTCAAAATCCTTCTACAGATGAAAAACAAAGGCCCCTTTAGATCTAAATCCCCCTTGGAAAACCAACTTTTCTGAGTTCCAAAGCTTCTACAAGCATTCTTTTAATATTTCCTAACTTTCTTGTGCTCAGTTATAATCCAAATTGGTTACTATTGAAAGTTTCACATTAACTAGAAATAAGATCCATTTAGACTATATATACGGATACAAACATCACTTTACAAACTGGTTTTATGAGATTAAATTAAGTTTTAAGTCTACTTCCTAACATGTTATCAGAACCATAAGTTTGAACCTATCCTAACGAAATTGGATGTTAGTTGGGTTTATTGTTCCATCTACTATCATATCACTCATTAGTGTGTAGTCCCATGCTCAAGATGTATATACCTCTGTATTGTATATATGTGTGAGGAAAGTTGTTGGAAATTTCACATTAACTAGAGATAAACCAATTTAAAGTGTATATAAAAGTACAAACATCACCTTTCATGCTATTTTTGTAAGATTGAGTTAGACTTAAAATTCATTTCTTAAAGGTTTATGTTTACTTTTGGCTATTCTAGTTTTAATTTAATAGTGTTACTTATATTTAGCATTTTTATCTTTTAATAACATTATATGAGAATTATCCACAGTAATATTAATCAAATTTTAATTTGGGATACCTTTAACAGTCTACAAATCAAGTATGCTCAATAATTGAAGTAGCAGGAGAATACTTGTAAATAAATGGGTAGAGCATAGAACTGATGCATAGCAGTAAAAGCTTTGGCATTCAGAAACAGTTCAATCACAGACTAAATATTTATAAATTACAAAATGTCTTATGGCACATCAAATTTCTTATCCAAATAGTATAGTAGACAATTTCTTTATTAAGGAGAAAAATCATGATATGTTAATGGAAACCTGTGCAGGGAAAGATGGACTCCAAAAATATGCTCCGTGACCTGATATTAAAATCTACCAAGAGCATATAACAGTTTATGCAGATCGGATCAGAAGATAAGTTTTTGACTTCTTGTTTATTATATGTTGCCTTAGAGATATGATATCAGTGCCCGGAAATTACCTACCCAATGGTTACAACTCATTAACTACAACATCTTTGGGGTAAATGTGAAGTTTTCACAACCAAAATCCAGCATAACAGAAACAAAAGTCCCATCAGATGCAAGACTTCATCATTGTAAAAAGATGGGTACAAAAACCTTTTACAGCACTCAAAGATATGTGAAAGAGTATCATACCATATTAATGATAATCACCGAAACTCATTGGGGTTTTCTTTGCTTTGGATGAGAGGAACACCATCTTCCCTCCAAACTACACGCTCTTCACATAAAGCCTCCACCACCTCAACATATAACTGGTGCTCCTAAATTGAAAAAAATTAAAAACGAAACAGGTAAACCGTAATCAATTGGTCCAACTTGACTGACAGGAAGCAAATAACTAAACTACTCTACAATCTAGCATTTAAAGCTATAAATTAGATACACATAAACATCGATATTACTCATTCCTTTTGTAGGTGAGAGGAAGACACTTGTATAACCAAAGAGAAAACAACAACTAAATAATGACCCTACAAGTGCATCACCTCATTTTAAAGAATTAAAATATAAACTAAATATTATTTCTAACATTCTAAGACCATCTCATAAAATCTATGAGCCATTTAATTTTCCTTCTTTTGGGCCTTTTACGCCCACCTATCATTGGCAGTCTGCTAAGTTTCTAGTCTGTGGATTGCATAAATGTCTATGTTCATGAATGTTTTAATCTCTTGAAGCAAAAAGAATAAGAACATAACAGAATTCCTAACAAAGACACAAGAAGAGAGAAAAAGAAGTGTATAACCTTTGCATTGACTACCAGCAAGACTCTTTCAAGAACAAAGGTATACAAATTAGACGCCCAAAAGATGCACCTTCCTTTTAAAGGTGGCAAACTAGTATGACAAAAACACTCTGAAAAAAAAAATTCCCCCCGACAAGGAAAAAGTCTAATGTATAAAAGACTAAATAAGAAAAAACTTCACCCAGTCAACTATTATTAATAATTTGGTCCTTTCCCGTATTTTTCTTTCTTCAATAAACCTGTAGAGGATTTGCTCCAGCTTATATGCTCCGTAGATTCATTCCTTGGCTCCATTTCATTCATCCAGCAGTTTTTCTAGAACTGGCCTTGTTTAGAGTTCAATAGTCTATGCAAAAGCTCTAA
Organism: Vigna mungo; assembly: GCA_036885675.1. NCBI lineage: Eukaryota > Viridiplantae > Streptophyta > Magnoliopsida > Fabales > Fabaceae > Vigna > Vigna mungo. Next base: position 30,437,814 of record CP144695.1, on the reverse strand, counting down.
CTTCCATCCTTTTTTTTAACTGAAATGACAAGGCTAGAATATGGGATATTGCTCTGCATAACGATTCCTGATCCAAAATTCAAGCTATTTCTGTCTTGATTTCATTTCTAAGTAAATGAAGATATCTACAAGGTTTGACATTTATTGGATCTATCCCAACCTTAATTGGAATATGATGATCAACTTCTCTTGCTAGTGGCAACCCTTTTCGTTCACAAAAGGTTTGGAAAATTCTGTTCATACCTTCTACACTTGCTTTTCTTTGTCACTTGTCAATTCTTTCCTGGTTACACATGATCTTTCTCAACCACCCATAGCATAGACAAACTAGGACCTCCTTGGATGACAATATTTTGATCTTGATGGATAAATGACATACTCAATTTCTATCAAAAACACTAAAAAAAATCCCCCGAATAAGAAAAAGTCTCGTTTAAAAGACTTCCAACAGACTTAACAGAAATAACTAACAACTTGACCCAGTCAACTATTATTTACAATTTGACCCTTTCCCCTATTTTTCTTTCTATGATAATCCTATAGAGTTTTTTCCATTTTAGATGTTTTCTAAATTCATCCATAACAAATATATTTATTGAACTCCATTCAGGATTATTAAGAAGTGGACTTTAAACCTAACTCAACTCCACAAAACCAGCTTGTAAGGTGAGGTTTGCACCGACTGATACCATATTAAGAAGTGGACTTTAAACCTAACTCAACCCCACAAAACTAGTTTGTAAAGTGAGGTTTGCACCCACTTATATATTATAAATTATTCTTATCTCTAGTCGATATAAGACTTTCAACAAGAATTAAAACTGTTCAACAGTTTAAAATACATAGTCTGCCATTACCTCATTGAGAACCCTTGCAGCCAACTCTTCTGCAGTATCATTAGCAAGCACAGGGACCACACGCTGTGCAAGGATACGCCCTGTGTCATAGTGTTCGTCAACAAAATGAATAGTAGGACCTGAAAACCTGACCAACACAGAAAAATGAAGCACAGACATGGTATCAAGAACCAAGACAATAATGTTTCACTAAGTGTTTGAGAAATTTCATGAGAATTATACCTTGCTCCAGAAGCAATTACTGCTTTATGAACTTTCATGCCATAGTAGCCCTTGCCTCCAAAAGCTGGAAGAAGTGATGGATGAATGTTGAATATAGATCTTTCATAAGCTCGGATCAATTCCACAGGTATCAATTTGAGGTATCCAGCTAAAAGAACAAAATCCACCTCAAATTTCCTGATTAAAAATGTATTATATGTTAATAATGTAACCACTCCATGAAGCAGAGTGAAAATCATCCTTTGTCCGTTTTCACGGATTTTCCCATATTTGAGTTATACAGGTTCTTTAATTTGCGTTTTAGCTTTGCAAAGAATTTACAACTCAGATTCATGAAAAGAATAAAGACCTCGAAGTCTAAAGTTAAAAACAATTGCAGGAAATCAATAAAAGAAGCATCAAACCTTAGTGTATCAACAAGGTCACTAGGAGATAATCCCTCGGGTTCATCCTTTGCTTTAGGGAACAATATAACTGGGATACCATTATTTCTTGCATACTGTGCACCTCCACAGTCTGGTATTACATGAAACAAAAAACAAATTTTAGTAGACCACGGCTCAAAATAAAAGGGAGATCAAAAAATAGTCCAAACAAACATCCCATGAGGGACAAGGAAGTTTAGCAAGCATGCAATCCTAATCCAGTTATCCACTGACTGTTATAAGCTAAGATTGAAGGAGATGGATACACTTCTATGATGACACAAAAGGCCAAAAATGAAAGTAAAGGGTTATTAAGATAGAGAATTACCTCTTTTATTTGTGACCAATACAGTAACATCTCCGTGAAGCGATCCCCTTTTAGAGGCCTCGTGAATTGATCTGAAGTTGGATCCTCCGCCAGACACGAAAACTGCTAGCTTTTTCCTTGTCACTGTGACCTGAGCCCTCACCTCATGGTCCTCCTCTGGTTCTGCAGTACTACTACTACTACTCTTGCTACACCATATTCTCCTAGAACTAGGATAAACTTCTTTGTGCACAAAGCTGATAGCATGTAAAGCTCCAGTAGGGACGCCAAGATTCTGAGACTGGAGAAAAGGGTATGAAGATAAAGAGTGTAGAGGAGGGAAATTTAAAGAGAATGGTTGCTTCACCATTGGAATTGATGGCGCAAGTGATGATTTTGGGCAAAATCTGGAAATAATCTGTTGAGCTTCCATGGAAAAACTAATGTAAACAGAAGTCTATTATAGTATTTGATGTTGTTGACGAGGTTGAAAAGTTAAGGTAAGGGATAGGTAAAGCTTATTGAAGGGGCCAAATGAAACAACACAATTACGATCTTCAAGACAGCGCTCTGTGTCAAGAACTTTGTCTAAACTTCCATTGCATAACAAAGAAATTCACATCAATTAGTAACTATTGGCAATAAGCAAGCCAAGAAAAAACAAAAAGTTATCGTGTGAAAGCACACAAGTAAACCAGACCCAAAATAAGAATCCTTTTTAGAGCAACTCCAATGGGGTTGTTTATACAAACAAGTTCTTCGGAATATAAAAAAGATAACAAAGACGAGAAAACCCAGATAACAAAAGCACAATTTTTCAATTGTGAGAAACGAAAATCAGAAGCTTAGTCTCAAAATCAATAGCAACATTTGCAGAAAATCAATATCAGAAGGACAAACCCAAAAAATATAAACAGAATCTAAAATCATAAGCACAGTTCCAAATATCAAATGCACCATGCAAAATCAGCAGCAACAACTGTGGGCAATCAAAATACCTTTTGGGTATGTAGAGGAGTGACGCTTGTGCACGCGTTATTAAGCAGGTGACGAAGAAGGAACAGCGAAAAAAAGATTCGACAAGGACGAGGTTACGACCCAAAGTTGGTCCCAAAGTTGGTCATTGGTGAGAGCGAAGAAACACTGCGTGGCGGCAACAGAATCCTGTCTTATGCTGAAATGTTGAAGTATTTTAAATTGAAATTGTTTTAAACAAAAATAATCCTAAATAATAATAAACAAATTAATAATAATAGGAGTCGGCAAATGGAACTTTATTGTCCTATTAAAAATTATACTCAACTAAAAATTAATTTGTTTAAACTGAACTGTTTTTTGTTTTATCAAACTGAATTGAACTGTACTACAATATAAACTAAACAGAACTATTAAATGAATTGTAAATTGTACTAAACTACAATATAAACTCAACTTAACTATTAACTGAATTGTAAATTGTACTAAACTAAAATATAAATTGAACTAAACTACTATCTGAATTGTAAACTGCATTAATTTTAACTACTATACTATTTTTACTTTTTTATAGGAAAAAAATACTCTTATTAGGAAAAAAAAACCACCTGAATATATAAATTAATTAGTTTATGTATAAATTTGTTTGTAAAATTTCATCTCATTAATTTTTAAGTTATAAATTACATGTAGTTTATAAAAAAAGAAACTTCTTTTTTATTTTTCTTCCATAAATATTTCTGGATAAAACTAATGCAGCCCTACTTATTTAAAAAGCATGTGAATAGAATAAAAATATTAATATATTTAGTACAATTTATATGAACTTCATCAAGAATGTTAACAATCAAATAGTTAATTTAATTTATTTGAATTAACATATAACAAATTAAATTAAAAGATAAATTAACTCAACGTTTTTCACTTTTGTAACAAAGTAGACCTTTTTTTTTTTAATAAATTTACTTGTAAATAATTACATAAGAGGAAGAATTAATAAAACATATAGTTATTTTAGGACGAAGTGATATTTTTTAGACACTACAATTAACTGAACCAAAAATTTATTAAGTTCAGTTTTTAAAAACTGAACCATAAAACAGTATCTTTAAGTTATAGTAAAAATGATTTAGTTCTTTTTAGTATAATATAGTACAATTAAGGTTTAATACCCAACTTTGTTCCTAGTTAGGTTGACAAATTTCAATTTAGTCTCTCATTATAAAAGTGTTTGAAATGGGTCCTTATTTTTAAATTTTTGAATCAAATTAGTCTCTTCTGTCAAATATAATGTAACGGAGTTAATAGGATGATGATGTGGAAAAAAAAGTACTACCGTATTAATTTATAGATGTATTTGTGCTTACGTGTCAATTTCTTGCTCTCAACCCATCTTCCTCATCTTTCAATTTCTTCCTCTCAACCCTCCTCTTTATCGTCACCTACAATGTCACCACCACCCCCAAAATCGCAATCGACCCCATAACAACCCCACTCAAAACCTTCTAATCCCGAATCCAAACCTCACAACTCCAAGATCTTCAAACCCATCATTCCCATCACACCCGGCGTCCACACGTGACAACCTTTCCTTAATAGTAGTTAGCAGAACCCCACCCATGACCATCCAAAGGCTCAAACCCACTCACAAATGTTGGATGCTTCCCCAGTGCAGACCTCGAACTCAGCGCACGTGACACCATCTTCTCCTTCATCGCTCCATCACAGCTTCACCATCGTGTGAACAGCCAACACCAGACCTTAGGTCTTGCCGTCGCTCGCCCTCAGCCGGTTGGAGTGGCCATTGTCAATGCCATTCACGCCGGAGACATCGCATCTCCCACGGCTTCTTGTTCTGCCAGTGAGGTTGTCGTCGTTCACTGAGGTCGTCGTCATCATCACTAGCGCCGAATCTGGAATTCCCCCCTCTTGACTCTGTTTTCCTCGTTTCCCTCTCTCAGTGAAGAGGAGAACCCTAACTATTTCGTTTGCAGAGAATGAAACTCTAAAAGGGTTAGCTTTCAAAAACCACCATGACGACAACCAACTGCGTTAGCTTCAATTTCAACCACAACCCATGCCTTATATTCGCAAATGGGTATCCTACTTCTTCTTCTTTGCTTCCATTTTCTATTCACAATAAGCCCAGAAAATCAGCATCTCTGATTGTGAGTGCCCGCAAGAAAGACGAAAAAGACGATACCCTTAGCTCCGTACCCCAACCTAACGAGGTCATGGGTTTCTTCCCTAAAGCTCTCTTATTTAAAAAGGTCACTTTTTTACCCAACCCTCCATTTGCTTTTGTCTTCCCCTCTCAATTTAATTTGATTTTATCGGTTGGTTCAATTTTTCATCAGTTTGGTTTTTAGAGCAAGACACCCTTTTGAAGACTCGTTCAGCTTAAACTTGGGTGTTTTTTTTTTAAGGGAAGGGAGTGTTCCTAACAGTCTAGAAAATCTTGATGTTTTATGACACTCATGGTTGCATCATTGTTTGTGGAATTTAAATTTAACTCTGTTTATTCTTTATGAGATGGAGATGAAGTTTCTTTTTCATTGATTTTTTTTTCGGAATTGCGATTTTCAGAGATCAGTTGAGGAAGAAGGGAAGCTGCTCCCAGAGTTTGAAGATGCCGAGGAAAGTGAGTCGTCATGGTTCAACTATTTAATCTGTCCAAGAATCTTATGGCTAGTTACTTGCATCTGTATTGTTAGGCTAAATTGTTGGGTATATCAGAGCTGAGATTATTTTGTTTGATAGTTTTTAATTTTGATTTACAGGAGAACTCTTCGAAACGCTGATACCCAGATAAAATGTCCATTATCTGATTTTCTCACACTAGAAAAACTGGAGATCCGTTTGAAGCTGAAGAAATGAACCGCACAGATTTTTCTAATTTCTCTCCGGTAGTCGTTGAAGGGAGAGAACATCATCTCTTGGTCGTTGTATGTGAGTTTTAGAGGGTCAAGTGAGGGAGGCCTGGTGTAGACATTAATGTCATGGTGTTCTGCGTTTGATCTACAATGTCGTTGAAGGGAGAGAAAATCATCTATTGGAATTTTGATTGATCTGCTTATCATCTATAATTACTTACACATCATTACTCACAAATCAAACATGTTACCCTGGAACTGGTGCCACGTCATCAATCTATTAACCCCTTTAGGTGAGACTTAACGGAAAGGACAAATTTGACACAAGTTTTACAAAATATAGACATATTACCAACACTTTTAAAATTAGGGACTAAATTGACATTTGGGAAAGAAAGTGAGGACCAAAGAGGATATTAAACCTATAATTAACTATAGTACAGTACAATTCAGTATTTTTTGCCCAGCCCTAAATAATATTCTAAAGAATTATTATTGTCTTTTATATTAAACTAAGTTTAAACATGTAGCTATGATTAACAAGGTTGAATTTTTTTTTGTGTGTTTTTTATGTTCGTGAATACATGTTATATTAAAAGAGATTTAGAAGTTGAGAAAATAAATAATTAATATTTTTAAATTTATAATTAAGTATTAAATAGATTTATAATGTAAAAAATTATTTATAAGTTTAGAAATTTAATATGTATTTAGAAGTGTAAAAAAATAAACTTTATAAGAAATATAAATGATAGAGCATGTGAAAAATATAGTGTAAACTCTTTAAAAGTATAAAGAATAAATTATACATAAATATGTAAAGTAAATTTGTTAAAAATACAAATTAGTGTAGAGATAAATTGGTTTAATGTGTATTATTAGGCTCGTCTAGTTGGTGTATTGAAAATTCGTCTAATATGTTTTGTTAGACTCATATAATTAGTATATAGGCACATTTGTCTAATGTGTATTATTAGACTCACATAATCAATGTATGAACAAACTTGTCTAATATGTATTGCAAGACTTGTATAATTAGATAATGGATAAAATTATCTAATGTGTATTAATAGACTCGTCTAATAATGTGTATGAACAAACTTATTTAATGTATATTGTTAGACTTATTTAGTCAATGCATAAACAAACTTGTCTAATGTGTGTTGAGAGATTCATCTAATTAATTTATGGACAAACTCGTCTAATGTGTATTCTTAGACCGTCTAATTAGTGTATAGAATGATGTGTCTAATGTTTTTCTGTAAACTTTTCTAATAAGTGTATAGACAAACTTGTATAATGTGTGTTGCAAGATTCGTCTAATTAGTAAGTGAACAAACTCGTCTAATGTATATTAATAGACTCATCTAATTTATGTATGGATAGACTTGTCTAATGTATATTGCTAGACTCATCTAACCAATGTAAATAGACTCGTTTAGTGTTTGTTGTTAAACTCGTTTAATAAATATGTATGTGTTAATAGACTCGTCCAATATGTGTATAGACATACTTATCTAATGTATATTGTTATACCTCTAGTATTTGTTGCTAGATTCGTTTAATCACTATATGAACAGACTCGTCTAATCAATCTATGAAGTGATTCATGTAATATTTTTTGTTGTTATGTTCTTCTAATGAGTATGTAGACAGACTCATGTAATGTGTATTCATAGACTTATTTAATTAGTGCATTGATAAACTCATTTAATGTTTTTTTTTCTATAATCAGTTAATCAATGTATTTCTAGACTCGTTTAGTCAATGTATTCCTAGACATGTCTAATCAATTTATGAAAAAACTATTTTAACATTTTTTAAATACTCATCTAATTAGTGTGTGGAAAGACTCATTTAATATGTATTATTAAACTTATATATTGTTTCGTGTTACACTCGTTTAATACAAACTCGTCTAATATGTATATGGAACTCATTAATGATTTTTGCTATACTCATATAGTGTTTTGTTAGACTCATAATCAATACCGTCTATTACATATTCCTAAAAATCATTCGATGATAATATATTTTTGTAATATATTTTAAGACAATTAATTTGTTAATTTTTACTTTTGTTTCGGATTTTACTCATAAGTTTTTACATTTTGAAGTAAAAATTAAATTCAAAGAATATAAAATAAATTTTATGATATTATGAAATGTTCTTTTTTTCTTTTGTTACAAACATATATTTTAAATATTGAAATAAACTATTAAGTAGTGTCTTTTGATTTTGTTTTGTTATAAATATAATTATTAAAAAACCTGAGTTTTATGTACATATGATTATTTTTAATTTTTATCAATTTTTATCAATTTAATTTTTATATACTAAAAATATGAAAAATATTTTCATAAAAATATTTATATTATAATTTAATATAAACGTTATAATGTAACTTTTCATTGACATTTTTAATAAAAATTATTACATGATAGTGTTTTTTACATGACAGTGTAAACAATTTGTGTTATTAATAAATATATATTATTCTTCTAATATAATAATATTTTAAAAAATTAAATTAAAATATATTTTTGTAAACAATTAAATGAGTGAATAATTAGAAATCATAAAAGGATTGAAGTAAAAATAAAAAATGGTATAGAAAAAATTAATATTTTATATCATTTAACATAAATATGTTCAAAATAAGTTAAAAATAAACTTTTAATGATGATTAAAATGTGTCTAAACACACGTTAAAAAACTAACTATTTATTTATTTTCAAAATCAACTAAGTTTAAATATTTTTTACGAATTCATATCATGGTTAAAGTGTATATCTTTAATTTATTGTTTTAAAAAAATTGGTGTAAGTCTAATACCCAATTTTTAGTTTACTACAATCTATAACTAACACAAATTACACAATCTAAAATAAACTTCATTCTTATTGAAAATCTCAATAAACAAAATTGTATATTATTTTACAAACCTACTTTATTGAAAAGAGAAAAAACTTAACACTAAAAACTCTTGTTAGTATCTCTTAATATTAGTCACTTTCTCTAGTGTTGTCCATCTTTTTCAAATGTATGATCATTTGTTTCCATATAAAAATATAATATAACATTATAATCATTATTTACAAGTAAACAATATAAATATCATATCTTTCAACTAACAATTTGACTCAACTCATGATCATATTTTAACTCAAAACAATAATATAACCACTCATTATTTCACACACATGTTCAACACACAAAAAATGATCTCAATGCTAGACATCGACTCATACTTGATAAAAATTACAAAATTTTCAACTTTTTGTTCTTTGATAACTTAACTAATGTTTTCAACTATAACTCACGCACGTAACAAACTAATCATTTATTCACTACAAAAACTACTCATTACTCCTAGAGTTTTATGAACAAAGTTCACTTTTCACTACTATTTCGAAGAGACTTACTATCGAAGTTCACTAGTTATACCAACATAAAAAATTTATCATTCATTTGCTCCTTCGAAGCTAAAATTCTTCTTACTCACCAAAAGTCTTATGAACGAAGTTTACTCCCTTTTAAGAAAAAATCCTTAAGTTCCATTTCTCACTACTTTCTCAAAAAATCTTAGAATCAAAATTTTCCTACCTTTTGTTGAGCCACACACCTTTCCATCTTTTCTAATCAACTTGTTCCATTAAACTTATAAAGAAAGGAAAACTACATATATCCATATTACATATCTCACATGCGATATACCCAAAAACATAATCATGATACATATAGAAATTGCATTTTTAACAACTAAAACACAATTTAACCATATCGTTTTACTCATAACTACTTTTTCTATCCTCAAAAGCACTATACGTAATATCCTTGTAATAGATAATGTTAGGTTAAATATGTTTTTAGTCCCTCAAGTATCAGTGATTTTTGGTTTTAGTCCCTACTCAAAACATTGATAGCATTTAATCCTCATAATATTAAACTATGTAAAGTTAGTCCCTAAAAATGGACGACGTTAAGTTTTGGTTGATCTGGCTAACGGCTCCACCACGTCTTTCACTATTCTCTCTCTGCCACGTTAGTTTTTGCAACTCCACCTCTCACTTGCACAAACTGAAACAAAGGGACAATAGTTTCCTCTCAGGCAGGCGTGCGTGATCTCCCCTTCGCCACGAGTCCCTTCAAGCTGTCAATCAGCCAAATGTGTCACCGGCGATACCGCCTGTCGCCGAACCCATCGCCAGCCACAGTAATAATCCTCTTCTCCTTCTCTTCACACAAGGGAAAGCCTCCTGTTCGTGAACGACGCCGGTCGTTCGTCGTCGCGACGGTGTCGCTGTCACCAAGTCATGACCATCGCCCTCCGTCGAGTTCTCTCCAACACTATCGCGCGCCGCCGCTTACCCTCTTTCAGAAACTGACAAGGCTGAAATCCGTCTTGGTTGTGTGCATATGATATTACATACTTAAATATGTGGCGGCATACATACAACAAGATACCGGTCAGAGTTGTGATCTTTCTTGCTCTCCCTTTCTTTAAAATATATTTTAGTCTTGGAAATGTTAGAAATTAGAACCGTTCGTACATGACTCATAGATGCCTTGTGTGTTTTTCTATTAATAAATTAATCAATGTAGATTTGACTCTTTTAGGATTCTACTGTAATCTATTTTCTGCATTAAATTTAAATTTGGTTAAATGGGTTGACTTCCGCTCCAATATAATTAAGTAGTTCCTGAGTATCATCTTGTTGTTTCTCACACATATTTTCTAACTTTAAGCTTTGTCTTACAGATTATAGCATCTGTTAACTTGGCTGAGGAGTTGAAAGCGCCCAAACTTATTGGTGAGACCACATGGAATTTTGAGATGTAGCTTGATTCCAATGTATTGTTTCAATTGCTTGATGGGTTTACTGTCAAGTTTTGAAGGCTTTTTCGATCACCATTGGGCATATTTTGCCTCTGAATATTATATTATATGCTTGAAAGTATTTTGATCATGTTATGAGCAATCTGGCATCAATTGTCCACCATCAACTTTGCATTTGATTTTTAAACTATTCCAGAATTTTCCCCACATTACAACATCCTATAATTGTTTGCCAATAAAATATCTGCACTTTTATTTTCATAGAAGTTATTTTATGTAGCTTTTCTGTTTGATCTATCCTTTTTCCGTTCTTACTTTAATATTTGAAGGATATCTTGTTCTATCAGGACTCGTGGAGCTGGTATTTTTCAATGTAAATCGAAGTTTACAACATATTTGAATATTTTGCATATCAAAACATCTAAACTATCTTGGCGTTTGAAAAAAGCTTTTGTGGGACAATATAAATATATTTTATAGCTAATTGAATTATAGTTTGTGTACAGCAAGCAAACTGCAGAGTGGTTTGTATCACTCACTGATGCAGAACGTGATTGACAGTTTTATTGCTGATAAAATGTTGGGAAAAAGCATAACTGGGAGTGGTTGAACATGATTTTGGAACTCAAAGTGTAGTTATAGCTTTATGAGACATTGTTGGTGGATGCAATGAAACATTGATGTGGCAACGCCGTTTTTTTAAAGCTGCTAGAAGTGTCTTAAGATCAAATCAAGATTAAGTGTGTAATGACAGTGGCGGCGACGCGATGGTGTTGGAGAGAACTCGATGGAGGGCGACGGCTCTAACTTGGTGGCAGCGGCACCGCCGCGACGACGAACGACCGGCGTCGTTCACGAATAAGAGGGTTTCCCTCGTGCGAAGAGAAGGAGAAAAGGATTATTATGGTGGTTGACAATGGGTCCGACGACGGACGGTATCGTCGGTGACACCTTTGGCTGATCAGCAGCTCGCGGTGGCAGACTTGTGGTGAAGGGGAGATCACGCACGCTGCCTGAGAAGAAACTGTTGTCCCTTTGTTTCAATTTGTGCAAGTGAAAGGTGCAAACTAACGTGGCAAAGAGACACCAGTGAAAGACATGGCAGGACCGTCCATTTTTAGGGACTAATTTGACATGTTTTAATATCACGAGGATTAAATGTCATTGATATTTTTAGTAGAAAATAAAACAAGAAATCACTGATACTTTATCTTCCATGTTTTCGTAGGTATTAGTTATACATCTCAGCTTTATACCACTTTAGATTAATATAAAGTTTTCATTTTATGCACTTAATAAATTATGCTCACTTCCACGTAACTAAGGATTGACTTAAAATATAAAATGCATCATACCAATTCTCTCAATTCATATTTTGGAATTTAAACATGTTATAATATTAAAATAACACACGGTTTTACTGATCCCACATATCTTTAATATTTCTGAGAGTAAATACAAATCCTAAATAAAACCCTTCCACACAGTTTTATTCTTTATAAATGAACATCTACACTTTCTGACATTATTACAACACTTTCCTGATATAATTCAATTCTTTTTAAAAAAAATTGTCCGCTTATTAATTATTCGGAAACATTTCATATTTGTTTAGATAAGTAAATACTAAGAAGACTATGCCGAGGTGACATTCTTGGGAAACAAGAATTGTTATAAATGGTGGTTTCAAGAATGCTCTTATTCAAAGGTTCCAATCGGTTTTGATGGAAGACCCTTTTGAAGCAAGAGAATTCAGTGACTGTAACTCATCACCCAGTTTGAAAGATTCGCTCAAGTCATTATGACCGGGTTGGATATCAGACCAGAACTAACAATCTCTCGGAAATGATGAACAAATTTCACCCTATTGAAGGGAAGAATATAGCTATAGTAAAACCAGCAGGGGATTTTGGAGACATGAGATCTTACGAAGAATGCACTAAATATATGTAGCATTAAATGTTCTTCTCTTTTGTATAACATCTTAATAACTAAATGTACTATTTTTTTACAATGTGTCTTTGGTTGAATTTTTTTTCTAAAGTGCAAAGTCATATGAAACAAATAGTCTTTGAGAGCTAAGAATGTTAATATTAGAGAATAGTTGAGAAAACAACAACTTTCTTCATGTCCCAATAAATCATTTGATGTAATTTATAATTGTAAACAGATATTGACAAAGGTAATGGATATTTAGTCCAACATAAAATAAACTAATAGATCTTCTTGTAGTACAAGATTAGCTTAAGTATGTGCATGTATTGTCTAAGCATATCTATTCTTTGCCATAGATAAAATAAGATTGCATATTGTTGTAGTCTATTAGATGAACTTATGTCTTACATAGACTATTATTAAACTAAAATTATCGCCTTACATGTGAAGCACAATCATATTTTATATCTAGTTTTGTTTTTCAACACTAAGCCAACATATTAATTATTCCATGCATCTCACCTATCGCCTTACATGTGAAGCTTTAAGGAAGGCTGCTTGAGGTTGATGGTTTACAATGTTAAGCATGGGAAAGTAGTCTTAGATGAAAATTTTGATTTCAAGAAAATATTAAGCATTTATTTTGCCCCTCTTGCAACATAAAACGACCTTGTGCAAAATACAATTTCCCCCAACAAGTTCATGATAATTTTCAATCTTCTTTTCGAAGGAAAGGATAATAAAAATGGATTTTCACATTTTTCTATCAAGATTTTTTTCTGTTTTTAGTCTATAATTTTTGCCCAACAAAGTGAAGGTTTTCTTAGGAGGGGTTGTATATATAAATTAGAACTGAATTGAACTTGGCTTTGGTAAATATATTACCTATATATTTTCACTACTCTTTTAATTAAAAATGGCCTTAGTGTAGCATAAGCATCAAAATGCAGTTACAAGACCTATACCAAGTTCTTCTGCAAGCTCATCTCCAACAGGAACAAGAGTCAAGACAACAAGAAAAATAGCAACTGCTACAAGTGCCTTTCTCCATGTCCCAGCTTCTGTCACATCATTCAAGCATGGTTTCTCCGGTGCCCTCTGAAAAAAAATTACAAATAAATAAGTAAAATCAGATATAATTGCAAAAAACAATTAACTACAGTTTCATCATTCCCTTTCATATTCAAGACAAGTATTTGCATACCTGACATAACAAAACATAAAGCCCCCAAGGAAGTGAAAGAGGTCCACCAAGCTGTTAAAGGAGTAAAAGAAAACAAAAGTGCAATTTAACTTTTAATAATGGAAAAAGAAATTACTATAATAAATCTAGAAAAATGAGGAACTAAGGACACCAACTGTTCTTAGAGCACATTTGTCCTGTTTCCTTTTGGGGAGTAAGTAAACTAAAAAATGTGGAAAAGGCTGGTAACTACGTGTGCAACCAAATCATGTAATTGTTGAACTTTTAACAATTTTATTGAACAGCCATACGTTTGATTTGTTTAATCTAAAAGAAAGATCAGACTTACCACTCCTAGTCCAAGCAATGTATAAGTGGTTAAACCAAAGCCAACTAGCGCATTTTTTCCAAAAGCACCCTGCAAGAACATGCAGCAGAATTAGCATATGCTTCTTACGAGACACTAAGAACCTAAATTATAATGCTCACCCCATCAATTAGATAGTTCAGAAAAACTAGAAAAAAAAAATGTTTTTCATGTGCAAGAAATATTAAGATACCTAATCATATGAATGAGAGGATACTAATGTGTGAGTTCTATTCTCAATAAAAGTTTGTCCTAGGTTGTAAATTTTGTCCCTATCCTCAGTATAATATATCAACTTTTAACATCGGATCACTATCATAAGTAATCAATATATTTGAAACATGAACTAAAGCTGGTTTGAATTTTGAAGTTACGTGACCCCTGGGAGGACACATAGGAGGCAAACCAAAAAGTACAAATTCATATCATATCATCAATAAAAGTTATACATGTCCATGACATAGGTTTTAAAGTTTATACCCAAGGTTAATACATCATCACCTTTTTAATATCAGCGAATTATGATAGGTCATTAAAATACATACAAATATGAATTTTTAATTTATGGGACCCCTGGGAACAGAGAAGGTAAACCCTCATCAATCATCATTAATAATCAAGGAGCCATGAAGCTTACAGAGTTCAATTCTCGAAAGACTTTACCTTACACCAAATTACGATAGTAATGTCATAAAAGGGTCCGTGGATCCTTGCAAAAAGTATTTGACTAATTATTATGTCATTCTAGTTCCTCACTTCAAATCACTCCTGTTACAGGTATGTCCCCACTTTACGCATTACTAAAAGAAAATGGGGAAAGTCATGTCATAACAGTGTCATCCCTTTTAATTCTCAGCATTTTGCCCTAGAAAAATTCCTTATTTCCGACAAATTCCCCACTGTTGGTTACTTAGAAAAAATTAGCTCACCCTAAGCTTTGGTACCGAAATGGCCAACACAAGTTGTGGTTATCATGATGTATATAACTAAAATATTCACTGCATTCCAACCTGTTCCTAAAAGGCCATGACATCAAGAGGCACCGAGAATATGTCGAAGCCTAACTTTGGTTTTTCCTGCCAGTGTCAGAAAAAATGGTCCATCCTCTTATTTTCTGACTCCTGATTTCACTTCCCAGACAAGTCATTCAACGAGCTTCTTCTCCTTAATTCCATCCACCCAACTTAGCAAACTAAGTTCTGAGTTTTTTAACCCATTGACTGCATTGATAACAGTCAGAAAGTACACAAATTGATAATTAATATTAGAATTAGGATCTGTAATGATATAAAAAAAAAATTAAAACTCACGGAAAAATGTCCCAAGTGCCAATTTAAAACAAACAAATCTAGCAAACAAGGTTCTTAACTAAATAATTATGTGATAGTGTGTTTGGTCATTTTTCTATTAATTGCTAACAATAAAGGACGATGAAATGAGCATTAAGCATGGCATCTACTACAAAATTTCAAAATGCTCTCAAAGCATTACCCTCAATCGAAGCTTAAGGCCCTACATGACCATTGGATTTATGTTGCTTTACCTATTCTCTTAATTGGAATTGATGATGTGGACAATATTTTTCATTTTAGTTCAAAACTGAAAATAATCGCACAACATCTTCCCTTACTCAAATATTGTCCCAAATTACTTTAAAAAATTACAGAATAAGCAATGTATTTTTCACCAGCTAAAGCTTGAAAGGTGAACAAGATACCTGTATTGCTCTTCCACCATCAAGGCATCCCACTGGAAGCATGTTAAAAGCTTGTATAGTTAAGCCACACCTGAAAAACCGTAATAAATAAATAAGCAAGTGTGTTACGGAACATTAATGATTAAGAGCATGTCTGGAAGCACAAGTTTCTCAAATAAATTTCATTTATCAATGAAAGTAAATTAGATTAAAGGAGGAAAAGTACCAGCCAGCAATCACAAGAGGATGAATAGGAACTGTTGCAGCATGCATCGCTCTGCATGTTGACATTAACAAATAGCAATGTATCACGTTAACTGAGACCAAAATAAAAAACTACCTACATAAGCCTCAATACCAATCTAGATACTAACATTGGGCCAAATTTTAAGAAAAAGTGGCTTCTTTTAATATAGAAAAGTATGAAAAAAAATAAAAGAGCTCGTTAAAAAGCTAGTTTTGGAAGATTTTGACTTTTACTCCCCCTTTTCCTTCATTGGGCCAATTTGGTTAAAAACTCAGGATCCAAGAAGACATACCGAACAAATTTGAACTTTACCTTATGTTTTGATAGGAAATGAAAATACATTAAATTTAAATTGCTTTCAATCCATTTTTAAATGCTTTCTTTAGATAAAACAGTTCAAATTTATTAAATTTCGATTTTATTATTTGGATAGAGTATTTCAATATTATAAAATTTCATTTTATTATTTAAAAATATTTAATGATTCAAAAAAGTCGGTCGGTTGTGATTTTAAGTTGACACTGGTGGAGGATACTACTTTTCCAAAAGTCCACCAAGAGTTTTTCTACTAACATCAAAAAACCTTTTTCTCGATTGACATCTTTCGAGGTTACTTTTTATTATTACCGATCACAATAATTTCAACTTACATTGACGTGTTTTGTCAATTTTATTTTTTGCCAACTTTCCCACTAAGCTCAACTACAAAATCCCCCTGACTACCATTTCCTGCAAAAAAATCCCTAGTAGAGGTTGGCTGAAAGTCCCCAATCAACATTAGAAAATTAAACCTAATTGACATCAACTAAAGAAACTGTGTTTGACATCTACTAAAAATTGTGTTTAACCCTAACTTACATCGGCCAAAAGATATCCTCGATCAACTTCAATTTAGAAGATACCTAGTCTGACATCAATAAAAAAATGTTTAATCAACAACACCCTGTCAAGACTGAGTTGACGACATCTTGATAGGCTGAATCAATGATGTCTTGACTGACGTGAAGCTAACAATGCCACAACCAAGACCAAGCTAACTATGTCTTGACCGAGGTCGTGGTTACATGGACAAGGTTGAGGCCAAGTCAGATAGAGCATGAAAAGAAGAGACATAGATGTGAGTAATAGAGTATGAAGAACTTTAAATTCTTACTTTTAGGTTAAATTTAAATTCTCCAATTTTAAGTAATAAAAGTACTCATATATTTCTAGTCCAAACAACATATTTTATCATAAAGCTTTGAAATTCTCTTTAGAAATTAAACACTCTAAAAGTTCTCCATCCAAAAACACTACTAAAGTTTAAAGTAACTCATTA
Source organism: Vigna mungo (assembly GCA_036885675.1). Lineage (NCBI taxonomy): Eukaryota > Viridiplantae > Streptophyta > Magnoliopsida > Fabales > Fabaceae > Vigna > Vigna mungo. The sequence goes on along the minus strand of CP144695.1, from coordinate 30,420,568 downwards.
AATTACCAACAATTTTATCTTTAAAGCTTAAGTACTTAATTTCAACTTTGACCTTAAACAGCTTTTAAGCTCTAAAAAAACAGGCCGAATACTACTTAAAACCATGGGTTGCAATCAAGCCATACACTTAGAAACAACTTAATTTGGAAAATGCCCTACATGTAATTATCCGTTTTATCCATCCAAATAGTGTATATTAACTAAATTAATGACAAAAAATCACAAGCATTGGACCAATGTTTAGCTAATTATATTCTTAATCCATTAAAAATCATGGAAGGAAGGGGACATACGCATAACCAAGCGTTGCTCTACTGATCAATCCAAGAAGCAAGGAACCTTGAAACAACAAGCTAGGAACTTGCACTAAATCTCCTGCTGTATCTGGATTCGATGAGAGAAGAAGGCCAACAGCAAACATTGAAAACGACAATACAGCACCAGCAAAGGGACCCGCAAGTGATATGTCTACTTTTGTACTTCTATCAGGAAGGATGGATTTAAACTACAATGGAGTGTAAATAACCATGGATCAGCATTTGAGTGCATATTAAAACTATGAACTCCGGTCTAACTAAAATGTTATAGCATGTCATAAAGTTGCAATAGAATAGTTAGAGAGTTAAAAGATGCTACAGATGACTATTTGGATGGTCAATAGATGCTTGATATTATAAAAGTTTAGCCAACGGCCGCAAATTCAATGCAAAAGTGAGTTGTAAGAAAAATTAGATGGTCTCACCTGAGTAATAGCACCAAAGCTGCCAAGTGTGATATTTGGAATGAAGAAAGGAATGCTTAATTTGACTTGTTTAGGAAATGCTGCTAGAAAGTGCCCAACCTCCTGCACATACCCATATCTATCATGAATACAGAGAACCAAAAAGCAATAAGGGTAATTTAAGCAATTTAGTAACAATATGTAGAAACAAAATTAAACAAATAAGATAGGAAGTAAGGGTTGGGCCATTGGACATTCGAAATAAATACGATAGAAACTAGTTTAGTTGATAGATTCTTATGACAGATTGCAAAACAGTATTGTGGAAATTATAGAGTTAGGAAAAGTGGAGAAAAGGAGAGATTAAGAACTATAGGATATGATTTCTTTATAATTCATTATTATAGGCACCATCTTCATCATAGCACCTTGGTCACTTGCATCAAAATAAAGTTTACTTGTTGAAGACAATAGTCTAAAAAGTACTAAGTTTATTTAGGTCATTCAGATCCCACATTTCTATAATAGAAACTAGGTCTAATAAAAGCAAAAAGACCAATCCCAGAGCATAATCTGAATAAAACACATACCAATTTGCTGTAATACAGAAAGATAACTGAAGAGATTTCAATTTTCTTGAAATTATATTCAAAAGGACCAAAACAAAAATATGAAATGCTTACATGAAAGAGAAGAACCCCCAAGACACCATATGCTAAAGGTAAAGCTGAGTCAACAAATGGAAATAGCAGCTCCATATCTGGAGCTTCAACCACATCTGGATCTGTAAAATATTTCACAATTTCTGGGGGAAGTCTGTTGATCTGGTTAACCAAAAAGCATGGCATCAACAAAATATTGAGAAGGGCAAGACATCAATGAAACTATGACATCTTGAGAGAAAGGCTATTGAAACATGTTGTTCACAAAGATTTACCAATCATCACCAGATGTTCAAATATTATCAATAACTAGATGTTCAAATATTATCAATAACTAGCCTACCTGAGATGCAATACCTAGCTCCACTGAGGAACCAATAGTTAGGAGAAACAACAACAATGCAATGACATATTGCCAAAGCGTTGTTGGCCCCGGATCAGAAACTTCCTTCCTCAACAAACCAAAGCTAACACGCGGCCCACCACGCGGATCAGGACTCTCTGAATTGGGTTCCTCCACCATAAAAAGGTTGTATTTATCACCTGTGACCTCAACTAGCTGATTCTGGAGTTTTGCAAAAACATCTTCTCTATTCCCCCTTAAATTCCCGAGGAAAAGAATGCCTTCCCCCAAGTCTCCGAAAGGTTCCTCTTTCGTCACCCAAAAAGTTGAATACCCAAAAAGCTTATCCTTAATCAGCTTTACATCAACAGGATCAACCTTCTCAGGCCCAAGAAGCTCAATAAGTTTGAAAGAATCAACTTGAAAAGTGTTGTATGCTGGTCCAAGCGACGACAAAGATGACTAAACAAGTAAATGATGCAAACACGAGAATTAGCAATCACAACAGATAATTCACGTGCACTTAATGCAATAGAATATATGTTACTGAATAAAAAATTTAGCACTAAAACTTCTCCATGAACAGGATATATGTTCTCCAATCAGAATTGGAGTTTTAGCTTAATAATCTATGTTAACCTTTAACACAAGCCTTTATTAAATGAATTACAAAAGTAAAACCCCATGTTAACCTTTAACACAAACCTTTATCAAATGGATTACAAAAGTAAAATTCCAATTTAAATTGGAGAAGAAAACCATAAACACCTAAGGAGCTACATCTCTAAGTTTAGTCCTCCAACAACTCCACTGAGGTCTTCAATGAAGGACTAATGTTAAGTCTAATTTGAGAAGTAAAGTGCCTACTTCTTACTACAAATTTCTCTCTGGGTTTTATCTACATATACATTAGCAAATATCAATCTTTAAACAAACTTTAGGTGGTACACAACACGATTCGACATTAAACTCAATAACTTAAATTGAAGCTACCTAAATACAACATCTTAACAGCTAACTTCAACTAATCTTAGCAACGAATTCATAAATCAAATTATTGGCAAATGAAGGCGCACCCTATGAGAAGTAGAAGGAGGCGCTGATTTCTCCGAACTGAATCCTCTCTCTTCTTCAGGCATCGTCGTTGTAACGTTGGATTTGGATTCATCGCCACCACTTTCTTCTACAGCACCAACGTTGTCCTTGTCACTGTCGCTGTCATTAGTACCAAAGCACATACGGATGCCCGAATTGGCGTGCTTGAACTTGCCCCATTTGGGTACTCGCGCGCGTGAGAAGAAGCAAGAGGTGCCCCTCAGGCGCGTGAGTTTGTGGCACTGAATCCTCTCCCTGAAGGCACGGCGAACCGGGTTGGAGCGGAACTCCGAGTTCAGAGGCATGAAACTGCAACTCGTTAGAGTCCCCATTTCGGAGCGGAACAACGAAACGACGGTCGTTTGAAGAAAGAAGCGTTTCAGAATGGCATGGAAAGTATGAGACGCATGAGTGAGCGAGGCTTCCGATGAACACTGTAGTGTTGTTCAAGGATTTTGATTTGGATGTGGTTGCGGGTTGCTGCAGCCTTTGAATAAAAATACTATTAATATAAATATCTTTTACAGAAAAATTGAGAAAATATATTTTCTCTTGTGTTTTTTTGTTTGCGTAATCAAAATATCTTCCCTTTTCTTTCTTCTTTTATCACACCCATCCATAAACCAACTCTAGCTTTCCGTTACCAATTGCTTCTACTTAAGTACAAAGATATTGGCTAATCAAGTTTTGAAATCGAAAGTCCGGCCAACATTAAGCCCATGTTTTCGATCTTTTACTAGTGCCGAAGACGTATGAAAATTGTTTGATTTCGTGTCACATGTATTGCAAAATTCATACATATAAGAAAATAGTTAAATATATTTTTTCTTTCAATTATAATTCGTCCTTTGTTCCAAACTTTACTTTTGTATAGTTTTCTAATTTTAGAAATAATTGGATATGATCTCTTTCACTTAATAGTATTAAATTTTCTCTTGTGTGTCAAATGGTGTTCTAATGTGACCTTTGTACTGTTTACATGTCATTGTGATAGACTTCTTCCTTTATTTAAATCCCTCTGTTCTAATGTTGCATTAGTTAATTTTCAGGAATTATAGAGATTAACTTTATTATAAGGATTAACTTAATTATAGAGATTGGACCATGTTTTAAAAGATATATTTTTTCTACTATTCTTGTATATATATTTAGTATTTGTAATCGTATGTACAAACTTAAAAACCTTTTTTTCCAATATGATATTAGAGCCCCTTTCATTAAGCTTGACCCACCACATTTTTATTTAAAAAAAAAAACAAACTTTGTGAAGTGTGAATCTATATGTCCGATTGGGTCTACACCTAATTATGAAAAATGGTATGTAGAAAATTAAAGGTGAATAAATGGTTGTTATCTATGAGCTCAAAAATTATGAAGCGTTACTCATATATAAGACATTCTATGACAGAGATGATGAGTTACAAGTCTTTATTTTAAATCAAAAGTAAAAGGCATTCATCATTAAACAAAGTGGTAGGTTACTCTTTGAGTATTATGGAGAATTGATATAGATTTTTCAAGAATTAGATCATCGTGATAAGGTGGTAATGAAAGATCATGAAGAGGTTACAACTTACAAAAGAATATGTTCGATGATTAAGGATGCATATATTTCTTACTAGATTATATGGTGAGTTTGAATAAATTCGTGGAGAGATTTTATGCAAAGAACATGTCCCAGACTTGGTGAATTCTTATGCATTAATTCGCCCAGAGACAATATGTCGAGCAACTTTGAAAGGTGAATTTGAAAGCTCTGAAAACACAACAATGATAGCTCGAAACCGAAACTAGCAAGGTCACATAAAAGGAAATCATCCTAAAGCCAACTTAAACACGTAAGAAGTCTAAATGCACTCACTACAATCAACAATAACACACTAAAAGACGTTGTTTTGAAGTTAATGGATATCTAGAATGGTGAGATCATAGTCAAAATTAACAAAGAAAAAATTTGGTTGTCGAGGCAAAGATCATAAATGATACCTCGAAGAAGTCCATTACACTCATGACAACTAGAGGTAATGGTGATGAATTTTCTATACCTATTATTAATAGTGTATGGATAATTGATTCAGATATTATTGATTATATGATTTTTGATTTTAGACAAATTTCATTCATGAAATCCTCTTCAAAAGAATTGATTTCCAGTTCTAATGGAAACAAAACCTCGGTTATTGGAAAATGACCCTTGATTCTTACTAATAATTGACTTTGGTGTTTTAGTTGTTCTGTCTCTAGAATATAACCTTTTTGTTTGTTTCTCAAATCATTAAAGCCTTAAATTATATTGTTAATTTTTGGCCTAATTTATGTGTGTTATTCAGACCAGATAAACGATTGGTTATGATGTTAAATAAGGAATATTATACTACTTGGACTTGTAAGAAGACTCTAGGAAGTTAAAAGGTGCTTTGACAGTGAAGAGTTATACCAAACAAAAAGAGGAAATTGAAATGTGGCTATGCTTTATTTAGTTACGTAAAAAGTTATTTCCTTTATTATTCTCAAAGGTTGATGTCTCTGATTTTCATTGTGACGTGTGTGAACAAGCAAAAAGTCATTGTGTTCCTTTTTCACTCAATTTGAATAAAACTCTTGTTCCTTTTATGCTTATACAAACGAATATTTAGGGTTCTTCTAACAATTCTACTTTAAAAGGGTTAAGTTTCTTTTATACTTTAAAACCAGTGTTCTTTAAATTTTTAAGCAAGTTGAGCATGACTGACATTTATGCACCAATCTCATAAGAAGTGTTGAGATTTATGATTGGTTCACTATATTTTAAATTATTAAATATAGATTGATTTATTACATTAGTTAGTTTTTAGGATGAAACTATGTATGTGATTAATCTCCTTTGTGTTGAATATACACATTGTGTCCTCTATTTATAATAGAAAAAAATATGGGTTAAACCCAAAATACAAATAAGAAATAATAACAAACTAACTAAAAATAAAAAATAAATATAAAATAAAGATAATATATCTAACCGTAGCACATAACGTCTATTAAATGATTCTTTAATAAAAAGACTTCCTTTCATTAGATGTTGTTTATAAAATTTTGTCCATCAGACAACATAGTTTAGAAAACGTTATTGCAAGTTTATTTTCATATATAAAAGATGTTCCAAATATTTTTCTCTTAAACGTTTTTCTCTAAAATGATATTTCATTCAAAGCAATATTTCATTTAATGCTTTTTGTTAAACTTCAAAACCTGAGTTATTAAACGGTCTAATTTCTAATCGATCTTATCTTAACGATAAAGAGTACTTTAGTACTCTTTGTAAATAGAAGTCCCTCCCTTGTACAATTTACACTTGAGTATTGAATGTAGATTTTCTTTCTAAGAATACTTTAATTGTGTGAAACTTTATAGTGGTATTATCTTAAAGAGTTTTGTTAGAAATGACAGGCCTTATATCTCAATCCAAGAGGGGGGTGAATTGGTTTAACCCTTTTTCTAAATCTTTTTCAAATCTTTATGAGTTCTTGGATCTTGAAATCAATAATCAAAGATATATGAATCAACTAAGTAAAGAAGGAAAAAAGAAAGATCAAAACACAACAATCTATACTAGTTTGGCTATCACAAGCTTACATTGAATCCTCCTTCAACAACCTTAGTTGAAGGGAATACAGTAATAAATATTTGAGTTTACAAGAATACAATGAACCTCTCAATTGCACTCCTCACACCACTCAAATCAAAATATCAAATACAAGAGATGAAACACTCAATCTCTTACAAATCACAAGAGCAATTCCAGCTCTCAACCCTGGCTATCCTCGCACAGGTATCCAATATCACAATTTGATGAAGAACCTGATCAAATCACACTTCCAAAGTATGGAAGAATCATTAACAGTGAAGTCCAAGTAGTCTTGAATGAAATCTTGTTGTGTAATCACCAATGAAGCTTTAATTTCTCCAAGAATTGTTCTTTAGAGCACTTGTATTCAAAACTCAGAAAATATGTTAGTATATGAAAATTAGAACGTTAATGAATCAGGTCTCAAGTCAGGTTTATATAGAAAATTTAAATTCTAACGCAATTTAGTGGATTATGTTATTTGCATAATCTTTTATGTTTTTGCTTCTGTTTTAACATATTATCTCATGTGTATAATCGATTATTTGAACACTCATAGCTGCTTCTTTTAACAGTCTTAACAGATTAGGCTTCTTGTGTAATTGATTTGACTATGTTTTTTGTTTTAATTGATTATCCAACTTATATAATCGATTATATCGACACTTAGCCTATTAGTTATCCATTTGCCTTTCTTAACAGATCATGTTACTCATATAACAATTTATGGCTTTCTTTTTGTTTTAATCAGTTATGTAATTTATATAATTGATTATAACAAAGTGATTTGGCCCTCTTTAGCTTTTTAAGTGTTATGACTAAATCTAATAGATTATACAACTTATGTAATCAATTATTTATACCAAAAACTAGATTCCTAATCTGTTTTAGGCTTGATTCACTCATCATGAATGAATTCAAACATCTAGTACTAACATGTTAAAGATATAAACACTTGATATGCCATTTTTTGTGTAAGAATGATTAAAACCATTATTAATCATTTAACCTATTCATCATCAAAAACCAATATGTAAAGAAGCTAAGCTCCCCCTTCAACAAGTTTCTTTAAGTGGTGAATTCTCCGTGCACCCATTGGAAATTTCTTTAAAAGTGGGTATTCTTAATCCTTTTATGGTCTTCATCCATTTCCTATTTCCATTTCTAATGTCTTGTTTTTTCTACTTGGAATCATAGGTTTTCTTCAATTACTCCCTCTTCTTTATGAATTTTGGTCCCTTTAACTCATTTTTGAAATGATAAATCTATCCACCTTCCAAAAAACACACGAGAAGGTGCAAGGATGAAAGATGGAATTGGTTATGGTGGTAAGGAGGGTGAAAAGGGTAAATGTGGTAATGGTGAAGTTGGTTGAATATTCATGAAGGCTAATGTGTTTTAACACATCTTCTCAATCAACTAAGTTGTCATTTGCTCCATTTGTATAAGTTGACGAACTTCATATTCATTAAACATGAATTAAGTTGTGTCAATGGTATGAGAGAATTAAAAGGAAGAAAAAATAGTTGTGTTGAATTAGCATAAAGAACATATCGTACTTCCTTTATTGATTATGCGTTGATCAAGGTCAAGACCACGATATGTGAAGAGTCGTCACCTCAAGACATTTTAATAATGAGAAAATTAACTTGCATTGTAAGTTTTAAAATGTCTTTAAAAGGACTTAAGAATATTTTAATCTATTATCACTTATAATAAACAACTATCATAAGTGGATAATCAATTATGATTTATTAAGCACAAATAGTTTCAAAAACATTGCTTTCATCGAAAATCAAATATACCTTTGAATAATTGATTATGCGTTGATACAATTTTTTTTAAAAAATTTTGATTTCGTTGTTAATTAATTAATTTTTAAGATAATCAAATATTATTTCAGGTGATTTAAATTTTTTTTGAAGAAGTTAATAATTAATGGAGTTTGAATATAATTAATTGTTCTTTAACATTTCTTTCCACTTTTTGCGAAAATAATTAATCAAACTGAAGCACAATGAATTATATTGTTGTAATTGTGTTTTTAGAAACAAATCAAGTGACACATATTTAATATTGGGAGTATAGTTTAAAACTCCAGAAAATGATAATTTATAAGTGGTAGTAGTCTAAAAATAGTGAGACTCGGTTATTTTAATATTAAATGGTTTTATTATAAATAGTTTTGTTATAAAAGAGTTTCATTATTTTAAAACGTATCATCTTTCTAGAAACCACTTTTCTAGAGTTCTCTACTTTCTCTCTAAGAGTTCCGACTCCTGAGTCATCTCTTTGATGATCAGGAGGTGTCTAATAGATCACGGCGACGAGGTTTATATTTCTAACCGATTACTTTATGTCATAGAGCAAGTAAGTTTCTACCATTTTTTCCACTATAGGAAATGCGCAATTTTCTGGCAGCTTTTACCCACGACCTGCAAGTCGTCGGTAATTCAGTGGTGAATTAAATTATCGACGGGCTAGAGGCCCTCAGTGATGTCTTCGAAGTATTTTGGGCAAATCAAGTTATTCCCTCTCTGCATTTCATTCCCACCAGCCCTAGTCTTCGTCCAATACTTCGTCGTCCAAAACCCTTCCCCTTTTAGAAATTCCTCTCCTGTGCCTAAATTTCAAAGCCCTAATCTTCCTCTCCTCTGCCCAAATTTCAAAAATTCCCCCTCTCCTTTGCCCAAATTTCAGAAGGTGGTCACCCTAAGGCGTTCTCTCACGGAGTTGTGGTCGTTGGTGGCGTGGTGTTTCCGGCAGGGTGGTGGGTTGTGCTAGTTGGCGCTTGCGGCAATGGTGATGGGTCATCGAGGTTGGCTTGACGACAACATTGGGGTGAAGTTAGCTTGTTAAGTTCGTGGTCATGGTCTACATAGGCTGACATTGTCATCCATTTTTCTTTCGAGGTAAGTTTTTTTTCAAAGTTGAATGATGTTTGCTGAGTTTGTTGGGATACCAAAACCCTAGCTACCAAATTACTTCTTTATAACAAAACAATTCTCTACATTGGATGGGAAAATGGCTTTGTAGAAATTGTGAAAGCTTAGTTTCAATGTTGATCGCATGTGGAGGTGATTGTGGTTTTAGCACTGAGTGTATCCAACAGGTATCCGCAGGTTGGAAAAAATCTGCGGATTTTTTTTATGCGGGTATCCGGCGGGTAGGGGTATAGTTTTTACATGCGGGTCGGGTTCGGATATCGCACTATCCGTGCTCGACCTGACCTGTTGCCATCCCTAATGGTTAGTGTTGCTTTAAGGGTGAGTTCTTAGGTGTTTTTGGTAAAAAATGAGGTTTTGTATGGTGTGATTTTGAAACAATAAGTTTGAAAGTAAACTGGGATGTTAGAGTATATTTGGTGTATTGTGACTTGTACATGATGTTGGTTTGCTGATATGGGAAGTTAGAAAAGGTGGAATTAAGTTTGGGTAGCTTAGGTAAGTGATATTGGGTTTTGAATTGTAATTTTGAGTTAGAGATGTGTTTTCTAAAGTTTCATAGTGTTTAGAAGGTCCTAGGAACCTTTCAAAGTTGTGGGAGTAGTGTTCAAAGTGGTCTAACAAGGGTTGGAGTTTGGTGATATTGCCTGAGCACCCAAATTAGGCATTGAGCGCCCGTTTCCAAAGGTGCCAGCGCTGAGTGCCAGCCCCTGGGCGCTCGAGCACTACTAGGCACTACACCAGTTTTTTGGGGTTTTTCAGGGTTTTGGATATCAGTTTTGGACATTCTTTAGGTCGTTTTGGACCCTTCCGGAGCTCTTGGCGAGAGTTTTCAAGCTATTTTCCTTACATAAATGTGGATATTAAGATGCCTTAAAGAAAATTGTGTTATTATGTGATTTCTGAGGACTTGTTTGGTTGATAATGGATTTTTGAATTATAATTAGTGATCTTATATGATGTTAGTTAATGTAAAATGAATGAATTTGTATATGATTTACATGTGAATGGAAATGATGCATATGAATATTGAAATGAAAAGTTTGTGGATGAAGTGAATGGCTGTTGGACGTAATTCTATAACTCGTGAAGAGGTTACACAATCGTGCTTGTGTTGTTGTTGTATAAAAGATAAACATAAAATATGTATCTAAAATATCTAATAATATAATTTTTTTAAGTTATTATGCATTCTTTTTATCCCATCTTCAATATATTTATTATATGATATAAAAAATTATAAAATTTTACTTCAATTAAATAAATTTATTATATTTCTTATTTTTCATAAGAAAAACTCACAAAGAGGTGGTAATTTTCTCTGCAATAATTTTGAAAGGAGAAAGGGCTGTGTTTGAAGCGGCATAGTACCTTAACGTTACGTATCCTCTACGCCTTTCCAAAATCAGTTCCCCGCGTAAGCGAAAACTATTGTCGCCTCAAAACAACGCAACGCTGAAAAAAATAAATTTCTCTGGTTAGTATATATATATATATATATATATATATATATATATATATTTTTTTTTTTAATTTATTCGCGGGTGATAATAAAAGTAATTAATTCGCTTGATTTCAGTATTTTCAAAAAATAATATTTTTTAGTTTAAAAAATTTATTTTCATCACTTCTGAAATCGTCTATCTATTTAATAATAAAAACTCACATATTCAAAATATTTAATATTTAATAAAAATTATAAATCACTTTATAGAAATAACCATCAATTTTGTCTCACAAGATACTAATTAATAGATAATGATATATTTAATATATAAACAGAATGAAGGAGACGCAAATCAACGAAACCATGTCTTGTGACTAACAGCAGAGGAGGCAAGAATCGAATAGCAAAGAGCGCGGTGTGGAGCGTCTCGCTTCAGAGGCTCCAATCACATATCTATGGGATCGTTCTTATCTTCCTTCCTTTTTCTCCTTCTCCTTTTCTTTTTCTTCTTCTCTTCTTCACTCTCCAATCCCCAGAATGACCCTCTCACACTCAAAGGTCAGAACCACCCTCTCTCGAACACCATTTTCACAAACACATTGTGATACCTCTTAGGGTTTCTTCTGCCCCTTTCAAATTCCACTGCAAAACCTTCGTTTTTATGAGTTCTTAGCGTCATTTTCCAAATGCCGGTTCTTACTGGTTCTCATTACTGCAGGTGTGGATGTTGAAAAGCCGGTTTTGGAGTTTTCGCCTTCCGTGCTTTCGGGTTCTCGAGGTTCTAAAGACGCTTTGCGATGCGAGCGTGTTCGAGTTTCCGGCATCTCGAGAGTGAAACTTGGGAGCTTTGCCAATTCTTTCCATGTTACTTTGGCTCCCTCCGCTTCGATCCCGGAAAAGTTGCATGGCAAAATTCAGGTTTGTTTTCACAGGTAAGAACAAAGATTGGAGTCGAGGATTTTTTATTTATTTATTGGCTGTTTGATTGCATTTTCTATCCTATACTTCGTCCATTTTGCGAATTTCGTCTCTCATTTGATTCCGTTACTTTAATCTGGTGCACAATATCTTTGTCGTGACAGTGCAAATTAGTGTCGTGTCATGTGTCAATATTTCTTTAATTATGGGATGTCGTTTTATAGGTCAATCACAATTGTATGGTTAGAATACTTGGAGGATTAAATACACAAAAAATGGGGAGACGGAATTCATGAAACCGTGAATGGGGGAGGAAAATGCAATTATACCTTGGTTTTTTTGTTGTCGCTCTATCTACTTCGCTCAAGTGTGCTCAAGTGCACGTACGCACACTTTTGCTATTGTTGTTTCAGCTAATCTATGAAGGTTCCCATTTCTAATTTACTAACTATGTTCAGGAATAATACGCTTGGGTGGTGTCAATGTGAGAAAGATGAGTGGAGGAGTGTACAGAAAGGGGTCTGGAATGCTGTTATGTCACCTTTTGAAACTAGATATGTTGATGTGAAGATCAATGGAGAAATATTGGATTCGGTTACCGTTGCTCTTGAAGAAGGTTAGTTTGTTCCACCTTAAAAACTTGGGCAGGAGGGGTTAGGGGGATTGTTCTTTTGTTGTGTCTTCTCTTTGTGTTTTTTTGTTATGCTTTTGGTGCTAAATTTTGTATGTTTCTAAAATATGTTGCAGATTTTCAGCAATGGCGCCTGGTTTGTCTTGCTGTGGGATTGATACTGCTGTTGTTGGCTCCAATTGTTAGCAGTTGGGTTCCGTTTTATTATAGCACTTCGATGGCTATAGGGATCTTTCTTGTCATTATTATCCTTCTTTTTCAGGTATGTAATTATATAAACTACTCTCATATCATATTTGAATTCCATTTTATGCTTCCAAATTTTCCTCGATTGTTTGACATGTTTTTAACTAATATCTTATTATAATGTAGGGCATGAAATTAATGCCGACTGGAAGGAAAAATATCTTTTACCTTACCATCTATGGATCAGTGGTGAGTTTGATTTAATTTCTGGCCATTGTTCACTTGCAGATTTTCATGTTTCATGGCAAGATTATTGGTCTTGACATTATTACCTGTGTTGTTTCAGGTTGGAGCTGGATCATTCCTTTTGCACCAATTCTCTTTGATCTTAAATTCTATTTTTCAGAGTCTTGGAATGAGTGAAGAGATGTACAATCCAGTAAGTATATAGTCCATTTCTACTTTATATAGATCGGTGCATTAGACAACACATCTTGAAAACTAACCACTACTTCTGATCCTTTTTGTTAGATTTATTTTCAGACCTACACGTATATTTCTAAGGAATGATAAGCTAACATTTTGGAACTCATTTGAAACATTTTGTTTTCACTTTGAATGAATTATTCTTTTAAATTGTTCCAGACATTGATTATGATCTTTACAATACGTTGTGTTATCTTTTTTGTCCATTAGAATAACTTTTGGTACATATTTATTTCTCTTTCGCTTAGCTAAAAAAGCTTTGGTCAACAGAAAATAGCTACTAAAGAGGTGGAAATGGCTTTGTCTTTTCCAGTATAATAATTTAGTTTTCTGGGACTGTATAATCATTTTTATATATCCTTGTTATCCTGGTGTGCGAACCATCAATCACCAAACACTAATGGTTAGTCCCTGATCTATAGTTACTCACTTCCCCTTTACCTATCCCTTTTCACACACTCTCTTTCCCTTTTTGGTAGCATACTTTTTAATGATTTATGGAATGCTAGCCAGCTTTGCTTGTCTGTTGGACATATATTATCAAATGTTGGCCATCTTTTTAATGATTGCCTGTTTATCAGACATCTTCAATTTTCTCGTTAACTAATTTTCTTTGATGCTTTTTAGGTTGCTATTTTTGTAATCCTGGGCATCATCTTAGCTGGAGCTGGTTTAGGCTACTGGATTGTTAGGAGGTTTGTAATTTCAAAAGAAGATGGTGGTGTGGATGCTGGGGTTGCTCAGTTTGTGAAATGGGCAATGCGCATTATTGGATCCACTTTCATTTTACAGGTCTGCATCAAGTATTCTATTTTTTTTTTAAAGGAGTCATATTTTGGTATACTTCAAATTTATAGCATAAATTAAGCTTGACAAATCAATAAGAGATACAATATTTGGCTTCTGGAATAATTTTATATGTTCATTCAGGTAGAATACAAGGTTTGCATAAATTATTCTAATTTCTGCTATTTATCTTTGAAAATAGCTTTTAAAGGAGTCATAGTTTGGCATACTTTAAATTTACAACATAAATTAAGCTTAACAAATCAATTAAAGATACAACATTTGACTCTTGGAATAATTTTATATGTTCATTCAGGTAGAATACAGTTAAAGATACAAAATATTTTAAGTAAAAACACAAAATATAAAAAATTGAATATATAATATAAACTGCAAAATGGTCTGTTTTCACCTGATTTGCATACTAAATTTTGTTGAATCAATGACTACTTCAGATTGTGATGAGATGGTTATATTTATCTGTGTTGAAATTTAACTTATTGATAATTAAAACCCTCTTGTAGTGATATTTGACCATTTTGGTTGGCCACATACACTGATGGATAATGTTCATTTCCTTGTTTATTCTGATTTTCATTTCTCTTTCAGAGCTCTCTTGATCCTCTCCTAGCTATTGGAGCTTTGCTCTCTTGCGGAATTATTTGCAAACTTTTTTCTGCCACAAAATGGCTTCATGGATGGTAAGTATGACTTCTCTTGCTGCTTTAATTTTTTTATTGGTGTAGAATATTGTCTGCTGGACATGTTGGCCATATTTGCATGATTCGTCTTTCACTTTTAAAGCAAGGATAGTTTTTGTATGTTCTGCTTTTGATTGGTCATGGTAGTTTTGTCCGAGGAACATTAGATTGGAGGATTTTCACAATGCTGCCCATTTGTTTTGTTAATAAGGCATTTTGGATGTTTTCATGCATTTTTTTATATTTTCCTTTTTGAAGAATTTAATAAAATTTAATCATATTGTTGGAAATGATCACTGATTTAGAAGGTTGAACATTGTAGAGGTCTTAGATTCAAGATTCATTACTGTCTATTGAACCAACAAAAGGAACTAGGAGAAAGTGGGATCAATTAACATATGCCGGACTTATTTTACTTGCATCTTTTTTTCCTGTCATTGCCTGTCATTGATGACAAGTTGAAAGCTATTCACTTCTATGTATGCTTTTACGATTTCATGTAGGTATGAAACTTCAGGATATGATGACTATTCCCTGCAATGGGTGAATGGAAGACGAGGTCGTGCAGAATTCCTTAGCAAGTCAACCCCTAAAAGAAAATCGTGGGGTAGCCCTAGAAGTTTGGCACGGACTGACTCTCCCATGAGAGGTATTGTTTCTTGTTGCAGTCTTCTTGTATGTGTGATTGCTACATATTGTCCAATCTTCTGATTTTTTTTTCTACTTCCGAATATTTTGGAAATTTCTTGCACTTAGTTGTTTGTGAAGATGATCTTTAAGTCATGTTGGAAATTTCCTTTTTCTTTTTCACCTTCAGTGATTTCTTTTTTGGAATGAATTAAACAAATACCACAAAAATAAGTCAGTGCTGGATTTTTTATTTTTTATTTTCAGCACTAAGTTGTGTTTTCAAATGGGCCCTCAGTCTAAATTCCAAAAGAATGAACATACTTAGCTTGCTTATCATTTTTGTGTACTTCTTTTTGGCTCAACAATTCTTATTATGAATTTTGGTGGGTACTATTATTCAAACACCTGAGGTTTCTGTATATATATTTTGCTTTCAACAAAATTGCTATGAATGTTATTTGATTCATTTCTCTATTGCAGGCGTTGTAACACCATCTTCTGGGATTTCATCACAATCTCCTGGGACTCATATGGGGAAGGATTATTATTCAACCTTTCACAAGACCCGGAACAGAAAGAAGTTCACAAAGGAAGAGTGGGATGAGTTCACAAGAGAATCCACTAAGCAGGCTCTAGCAGGATGGGCTGCTTCTCCCGAAGTCGTTGATTGGATGGTTGAACATGCAGACCGGATCAAAGTCCTTCCAAGTGAGAGCTCAGACGAGGAAATGGGAAGTGAATCGGATTCAACGGATGTAGGAAGTGGAAGTGGATTTCCATTTTATAATTGGAAGTGACTGGAGAATGGATTATAATGTACTAACCAGCAGAAATAGTGAGTTAGGGAGCAATGACAATAGTGATCTAGGTAGGAATTTAGGATCCTTTGCTGACCAGCGCAACACCGTAGATAGTTTTATTAGTTTGCCTGGGCAATCTCAGTTTGTAGTAGTGTGGAATGCCTGTTACACTTTTTCTTTATTAGCTGGATTTTAATTGCTTTTATCAAATGTCTTCGGGTAGAAGTGTAGGCATGTGTAATGTGTTGAAGGACTTAAACACATTTTGTATTTTCCCCCTCCTATTTATAGGAAACGTCACAATCAAAAAGTCATAAGCAAATCCTTATTTAATAAAGAAATTAAATCTATACTTTAGTGAATTGTATTGTAAATGAATTCTTCGACAGTTTTAAACTTTTAATAGACTGGTATTGATGTGGTATAATGATCATAATTTTTTTTCACTAGTTTTATTTCACACTGATAACTATATTTTTTGAAATAAGACATATGGACTAAGTTTAAAATATAAATAATATTAAATTAATTAAAGATAAAAGATAAATATAAAATTAAGATAATAATTATTTATTATATTTATTTTTTATTTATTATATTTATGTTTGGTTGTTATATATATTTTATTATCTTTTATTATAAATATATTATCTTATGTGTGTTTTAAACATAATGGAAAAATAATCTTATATTTAGTTTTATTATATTTAATATGGTTTCTAGAGTTTTGATAGGCAATATTTAAATTTTGAATTAAGTGAGAAATACTATTTTAATTCTTATCATATATTGATATTTTTATGGAAAATCTTCGTTGGTATGCTAGATTGTAACATCTCAATTTGTGTTAATTTTGTATTTTAGAGTGTACTTTTTTTTGGATAAGATTATATCATTAGGTAACCATCAACAATATTGAAGTTGCCTTTTTCTCCTATTTGAGGATATGTGTTTGTTGTCTTGATTGGATAATCTTTTATGCCTTGTTCACTTGAGTGGATTTAAGGGAGAGTAATTGAGTGGATTTGAGAGGATTTGAAGATCATTAGTGGATTTGGAACTAAATTTTTTTAATCTGTTACATAAATTAAATCTTACACTAATTTTCACAAACTTTACTTCCAAATCTACTCTCGTGTATCTTCAAATTCACTCAAATAAATAACAAAAAAAATTATCTTTAAATCCTCTCAAATCCACTCAATTACTCTCCCTCAAATCCACTCAAGTAAACAAGGCCAGAGTTGTTCTATCTACACGACTTCTTCCATTGCTTTTTCTAATAACACATGCCAATTTTCTCTTTTCAATGAATTTCTCAATTGCTATAAGATCGTCAGAACTTTAGTTCCACTAATTCCATTGCACACACAAGTTTACCTTTTATTGTCCTAAGTCAACCTTCTCTTGGATCTTATGTTCTTAACTCAGGTGCCACATATCATATTAATGGTAACAAATCTTTGTTTTCTTCTTTATCCTCTTTGGATAATTTTCCTACGGTTACAATGATTGATGGGTCTAGGGTTTTATCTCATGACGTTAAAACTGTTACTCTTTTTCACCCTTTAACCATTGATAATGTTCTTTATGTTCTTGGGTTCCTCTTTAACTTATTATCCATTAGTAGTCTAACTCATTCTCTTGATTGTGTTATTTCTTTTACCAAAAAATCTATTTGTTTACCAGAGCAGAGTTTGGGGCAAATAATTGGCCTCGAATGTAAGTCTCATGAACTTTATCATTTTTGCCCTTCGACACATGTTAACATAGTTATGGAGTCTCTATCTCTTCTTCATGCTTAGTTAGGTCATTACAGTCTTGCCAAATTGTAGTTGTTTGTTCAAAGTTTG
The DNA here is from genome assembly GCA_036885675.1 of Vigna mungo. Taxonomy (NCBI): domain Eukaryota; kingdom Viridiplantae; phylum Streptophyta; class Magnoliopsida; order Fabales; family Fabaceae; genus Vigna; species Vigna mungo. The sequence goes on along the minus strand of CP144695.1, from coordinate 30,402,760 downwards.
TCCACTTTATCTAATTTGTTGTATGAGTCATGTCAATTAGAGAAATATAGTCGTAGTTTCTTTCATTGTAGTGTCTCACAACATGTTGGGTCACCTTTTGCATTAGTTCATTATGACATTTGGGGACTTAGTCGTGTCAAGTCTAATTAGGTTTTCAATATTTTGTTACTTTTATTGATGGTTATTCCAAATGCACTTGGTTGCTTTTAATGAAAAATTGATCTGAGTTATTTTCAATATTTCAACTTGTTGAATATAGTGAAAAGCTATGTATGAGATTAATCTTCCTTGTCTTGAATATGCACATGGGGTGCTTTATTTATAAGAGAAGAAATATGGACTAACCACAAAATACAAATAAGAAATAATAACAAACTAATTAAAGATAGAAGATAAAGATAAGATAAAGATAATATATATATATAACATTCTCCTTCAAGTTAGTACATATAAATCATACGTATTGTTGAACAAAATCTATGGTCTCCGAGAACGGAGTCCAAGACTTGTTGATGGATCGGCAAGTGTACCGAGTCGCACAAGTAATATAAAATGGTAAAACCAAGTATCGTATCCCAAAAGACTCTCGACATTAGATAGTCATGTGAAAACAGGATTAATTAAATCACTGGGTTCAAATGCAAAAACAGAAAATTTTATATGAATGCAGTTTGATCAATAGCATAATAGGACAAAGATGAACGAATGTTGCTTAATATGAGATGAGTATATTGTTGGGGTTAGATTTCACTAAGTTTCTTCTCATGTATATAAGAATTCTTCTTTATGCATTAATGTTAACGTCACTCACTAAATTACCTAACCCAATCCCTCGGTGAATAAGTCTGTCCCCAATTACCAGTTTATGCAATTCCTAGCATTCATAGTAAAAAGATGTGAAGATCAAGAGCTTAAAGACGACCAAGACTTATACCCTCATCCCTAAGAAATATTACTCTTGGGAGTATTTCAACAAGAACATGAATTGAAAGGAACCTCCCGACACTCATGCAATTCATAAATCATGCTAATGAATAAATTAAACACAATAAACATTGAAACACATGAATTACTCTAACAATTAATGAAAAAGCATATATTATTGAGAATCAATTCAAATACATGAGAGTTCACAAGGTTACATCATCCCCAACAACAAATAGAGTTTAGTTCCCCATAAACATGGAGAAACTATATGAACAATGGAGAAAAATGAGATAGGAAAACCCTAAAAATTGGGGAAAGGAGCTTCCACATCCAAATCCGTCTTCCGAGTGTGAAAAAGTGTGTTATTGCGTTCTTCTCTGCCAAAGATACAAAACCTAGAGTGCTTAAATCCTTTAAATAAAGTTGGAACAGAGTGAAATAAGGTCCGGTCCAATAAAATCAAAACAAAGCAGAAATTAGGGCATTAATCCCTCCACCTCCCCATTTCAAACCTACACCTCCCCGTCTTTTTTTAACTTTTCATTAATTACAAAACTAACCTTCTTTTATTTTTTATTTTTACTTTTTTAACCCTCTTAATTAAGTAACCCTAATTTTTACTTTACTTTCTATTTCAGCTTTCACTTTCACAGACTTTCGAAACTTTCGAAAATAGCCCCACCCCTTCCCTTCACATTCACACCCCGAAGCTCCACCTTTCATTTTGTAAAAGTTTTCAACTTTTTCAGTCATCTCTTCCTTTGCTTTGTTAGCTTTTGGTGTGTGTGGCGGTGCGGCACGGTGGTCGTGGCTCGCAATTTTGCCTGCGGGTGTGTGCGACAATGGGTTTAGGGTTTAGGAAACGGATGTCGACATCCGTTTCACCCTAAACGGATGCTGACATCCGTTGACGGATAATCAGATCCGTTTAAGGGTTTATGCTATTTTTAACCGTAAATTACATATCTCTGCGGCGCTCACGTATCTCCTTCAACCACCACGAAGTTGCAACTTTCCTTCCCCAACGATTATTTGAAAGAAAATTCTCACAAGAAAAGAGAGCACAAAAAGAATTCGAAAAACCAACGAGAGAGCAGAACACAGCAGAACGTGAGAAAAAAAGTTATATTTTTTACTCTAGAAGACTAGAATTAAAATTAATCTATAAATTAAATTAGAATTAAAATTAATCTATAAATTAAATTTTACGTAAAGGTATAATAGGAATATAAATAAAAAATAAAAATATAAATAAAAAAGAGGATAAAAGTGGGATGAGGAGGTGGAAGTCCAAAAAGGTGGAAGTACAGGGATTAACGCCCCAGAAATTAAACTTGATCCACGAAGCACGAAGCACGACACTCAGACACCCCACTTAGAGCGCCGGAGCGGTGGACGACCATCTTTAGGTTTGAAACTAAAGATGGAAAATAACAAATTTTCATGTTATTTACGAAAACGTAAATTATAAGTTTAACTTTTGAATTTGAAGTTCTGCATTCATATTTTATGCATGGTGAAAAGTTGTATGAATGCAAAGCTAAATGTACTTTTGAAACTTGTTTTCATGAAGATACATTATTTTTTAAAAGTTAACATTTTTTAATAAATTGTAAGACTATAAACTCTTGCTTTCATGTTAGAGATTAAATCTTTCATTATTCAAACTTTAGGGTGCTAATTTCCGTTTTCTGAGATTCATTTTGAAAACAAAATAATCTTATGATGCTAGTGCTTCAAGTAACCAAATCTAATCTATCATTTCTTTTTTTCTTTCGGAGTAAATAAGCGGTCATTAATTAAGTTTGATTTATATTATGTTTATAAGAAAAAATGGTTAGTATTTGATTCGAGATCACGTGTATCTCACGTGAGAATCACCACATTCGGTTCAGATGCTAGCTAGTGAGTGAATCGCTCCGCAGCCACTTAGCGTCACAACCGAAAACAAAACCCTTCTAAACCCTTTATTCATTCACTCCCAACTATGTATCTACCCCGCCACATCTTCACCAAACTCTCTCCGCACCGCCGCCACTTCTCCCAATCCGCGGCCGCTGCCGTCCTCCACCCGCCGGAGCCGGAGCCGCTCACCTACCTCGACGGCTTTCCTCGCCCGGATCCCAAGCACGATGAGACGATCTTCGCTGTTCCCCGCGCGGACTCCGGCAAGAACATTTCCGAGAAGGAGCGACGCGTCGGGCGCTTGCCGAGCATCATCTTTGAACAGGAAGATGGCCAGCACGGCGGCAACAAACGCCTCATCTCCGTCCGCACCGACCAGATCAGAAAACTCGTCAACCACCTCGGTCGGTCCTTCTTCCTCTCCCGCCTCTTTCACCTAGAAGTCCGCGCGCAGTTCGACTCTGATGACGTCGTTGAGAGCGTTCGCGTCTTGCCTCGCCATGTTCTCTCTCTCTCTCTCTCTCTCTAGTTGTATTATATTCATCGTTTTTATTTGATACCTGATCCTGTGCTTCTGAATTTGTGATTGTGAATATCCTCATGCAATGAGCGCATTAAAATTGATTATGGTTTGTATTGAACATTTGAGAATTTCGCAGATTCATTTGAAAGCTGGCACAGACGCGCCGTTGAATGTGACCTTTATAAGGGCTCCGTCGCGCGCCTTGTTGAAAGTTAATGTTCCTCTCGTCTTCATAGGAGATGATGTATCACCTGGACTCAAGAAAGGTTAGCTCTATTGTCATCGCACTTAATTTTCTTACAGAGTAAGGTCTGTGTGTATAATTTTTTCTGTGGTAGTAATTAGAAATCTAAAATTAATTTAGATTCTCCTATTAGTTGAACCCAGCTAATGTGAAGTTTTTTCCATCTAACATAAGTTGGTGAAATACTTGAATTTATTTTATCTTACTTTTGTATTTTTATAACTGTTTATGGAGACCTTTACCAAAATATGGAAAACTTTATGATTTTCACATACAGTTTGAATCACCCCTTAATAAGTTTTATCAAAATTTTTGTTGTATTTGTAAATTACTCTGTTGAATTGTCTATACTGTATCATAATTTTTTTAGGCCAGGAGAAAAGCTTGAGTTGAGGTTACAGTTTTATAGTTTATTTGTACACCTAATTATCATGACCAAACTCTATCTATTTGGCTAGGAAAATCTATGGCATTGGATATTTTGAATTTATTTGTAGTACGCTTCATGCTAAGTGGTGAATGTGATGGACTTTTTTCGTTATACTTTTGAGTTCTGATGTCTCTTCATGTGGTATGTATACCAAAGTGTGGCTAAGTGCTGTGGAACATGGATAATCTTTTTGCTTATGGTAGTGGGTATTGGTAGATAAATATGTCCTAAGGCTTAGTTTTATTATGGTCAAGTGTAAGAGGCTCCCACGATTGTAAGGCTGAGTTGAGGGGCTGTTTTTGTTATTGTAACCATTAAAGCAACGACTACTAGTTCATTAGCAATCAAGTAACCCTACTTTTATTGATGTAATGCTCTTTATGAAGAATAACCTCCTATTAACAAGTCAGTTTTTGAAGCTTTTCCTTTATGATGTCTGTTTAGGGTAAAATGGATGCTTTTTACACAATTTTATTCTTTGTAGTAGTGCGTGCTATTTTAATCTAACTGATAGTTGCTTGTAGTAAAGATATGGACATTTGGTATTTCATCATGTATTGTTGTATAGTCCGAGTGGTCTTGAACGGCAGCTCTCGTTTTTCTATCTTGAATTCATCTTGAGCAAGTTTATGATCACACTTCTAGATCTTCTATTTATGCGTCTGTTTTTTTTTTTTTTCCTGTTATTCTTCTTTATTCTAATTCAATTGAGTTGTTTTCTTAATAAATCTGCTGTTACTGCCTTGTAAGTTGTGGTCAACTGTTGTATACTTGTATAAATGTTTACCCACTCAGATTAAGAACAATTTGGATCCTCCGGGAAATTGTAATTTATGAGTATTTATTGAATTTTTTTGAAGAACTACCGGAAAGACTGGCTGAGAATATGATTTTGAGACTCACGGGATACTTGTTTAACTTGTAAATTTATAAAAATGAGCAATTGACTTAGTCTATTGTCTTATTAAAGTGCCTGATGTGATAGTTATTATTTCATGGACAGTGATTTGGCAACTCACAATATATTTCGAAAACTTGTAGATTTAACCAACTAGTTTGTTTATCATTGCCTTACTGAAGTGCCTGATGTGATAGTTATTATCAGAATGGTAGAACACCAGTCCGGTCAAATGATTCAAATGTAAGATTAGTTGATGCAAAGCGAATGGTTGTTAATTCATTATTCAACATTTTTTGCTTATTGCCTGACACCTACTTCTCATAATATTTTGTGTGGTTCGTTGTTGTGTTGTGTGTATGATGTTTGTTGAATATTATTAATGACTTTACAAATTTGGCAGGTGCTTATTTGAATACCATCAAAAGGACTGTTAAGTTCTTGTGCCCTGCAGACATTATTCCCCCATATATTGACGTCGATTTAAGTGAGTTGGATGTGGGCCAGAAAATAGTAATGGGAGATCTCAAAGTTCACCCTGCTTTAAAACTTCTTCAGTCAAAAGATGAAGCTGTTTGTAAAATTATGGGCCAAAGAGTTTCTGAAATACAAAAGAAATCTAAGTAACTGCCTTTTGTATCTTTGGGGCTAACGCTGCTGCACTGAAGCATTTTATAGCTAGCATGTATGATTCATTATGTTTTTATTAGTTGATTCTTGGCAGCAGTGGAGTGGGGGACACGGATGTAGAATTCCAACGTTAGCCTTTTGTTAGCTTCCTTTTCTTACAGTTTTCTTCCCATCTTTCAAATCTTTGTGTTTCTGCCGTTTCTTTTGGCAAAAATGAAATACCTAGGGGATGAAAATAGCAAGCGATGAGTTTATGGGTTCCTATCACTGATGTCCTTGATAATACTTCACGCCGCCTGTGTAGAACTCCAATTTGACTTTTAAGATATCGGACAGGTAATAAATTTATTTACATTTAGTTAATATTTGCCACAGTATTAGTTTATATTTTTAGTCCATGTTTTAAATATTGACCTTCTATATTAATAGTTCCTAATGATTTGAAATTCGACAATGTCTTGTAGTTTACAAAATCAGTTGTAAACTCGCACTCAAAGGTCTTACAGTAAGACTCCTGTGAAAGTACTTTTCTATGGTAACTCTAGTTGCTGCAAAAATCTTTAGATGTCTAGTAGAAACATATCAGCCTATATGTAATACTTCATGTTTTTTATGATGAAGTTATTTAGTGTCTCTTGTGAAAGTACTTTTCTATAAGTTGGTCCAAAAATCTTTAGATATCTAGTAGAAACATATCAGCCTGTATGTAATACTTAATGTTTTTCATGAAGTTATTTAGTGTCGTAACACAGAATGTGAGCAGAAGCAAATGTGTCCTGGCATTATTTCAGTTAAGATCGACAACAATTAATTATTATACATATTAACGACAATGTTTTAAATGTAGTTATGAGCGATGTGAATGTGGTTGATATTAATTGAAATAATTTTAGTTGATGTTGATAATTTTTTTTTTTTATCAATATTAGCTGAACTCTTCTTGAAATTTAATTAGAAAATAATATTAATTAAAATAGATTAAAAATGTTGTCAGAATTAATATTTTTAAATTAATACTAATTATTTGATATTTAAATAATTTTTTATATTTGACAATAATTAACATAGTTATTTAAATCAAAATTAAACTTGTTAAATTTAAATTATTTTATTTAAATAACATATTTTATAAAATAAAAAAATTAAAATAAGATTAAATTATCTATGCCTATTTTGTAACAAGATATTATGCTTATGTAATGCCTATAATGTAACAAAAGATTTATACTTTTAGAATCCCTATTCGTAGTAGTACATTCAGAAATGATTATAGAAGATGTGTTGTGGAGTATTTTGGAGATGATTATTATTCTTTTATAATTATTTTGTAGTAAAATATCTTGCTTTCAAAATGTTTATTTAGTAGTATTAAGAAATGGTTACGGAAGAAGTAAGTTGGAACAATTTACGTATCAATTCTTATTCAAAATCCTATTTATTAATTTAAATATCATATTTTGGAATGTGATCTAAAACAAACAATTAAAGAGCTACACATTTTATCTTTCATGTATAAAAGGAATACGATTGAAATGATTTTTTTAATATAGTTTTAATAATTTTTTCTTCTAAATTCTTTTAAACTTTTTCTCAATTTACTATTTTTGTTCAATGTTAATTATTTTATTGATAGTATTGTAATAAATGTTAGGCATAGGATTTGAACAAAGTTTAAATTATCATTTATTTTTTTTGCAATTAAGCCTATTAAAGGTTAATAATGGTTTGGTTAATGGTTTTATAAAGAGGTTTAAGAATATTTTATGCTGGTCAAGGGGGATTGCACATGTAATACAAATAAATAACGAGTAATTTATTTTTGTAATTTCATCCTTAATCTTGGTTACATTTACATCTACAATGCCAACAATAAAAAGGTTTTACTCAACAATAAATAAATAAATTCTCTTCAAGTCATACCACAAAAGAATTGTTCATATAAAAATTCATATTTAAACAAAGAGAATATGAAATATAAACCTTTCCTTACTTTAAAACAACTTCACAATAGGAAAATATTTAAAACTGATGTTACTCTTTTAGATAAATGGACTTCCATGCATCCGAAGATATGGAGGCGTTGGTTTTTTACAAAAATTGGTCACTTTGACCCATTTATTACAAAAATGGGGTATTAAACAAAAAATTACATGTTAGAGACAAGTCATGTAGATCCAAGACGACCTCTAAAATAAATTTGTATGATATGAGAACGATTTCTTCACTAAAAAAAGGTGAAGTTGTTACCATCTACAATGGCTTTAGTTAATTTTTTTTAAAAGAAATTGTTATCACCAACGATGACTTTGGTTCAAAATTTTTTAGAAAAAGTCATTACTTGATGACTTTATCTTTTGTAATTTCGTGAAAAATTCATTCCCATTCCATACAACTTCAATTTAGAAATCATGTTGGATTCGCACGACTTATATATCCTTTGCATGCAATATTTGTGTCTAAGTGTCCCATTTTTGTAATAAATGGGTTAAAGTGACATTTTTGTAAAAAAATTTGAAGGCATTAATTGATTACATTGTCATCCAATATTTGATGTAGGTGTCTAATACTTATTGTGTTTGTCATTTTTTCATTACTTGTGTATTTTTGACTCATCTAATTAACAATAAGTATATACGTTTGTTTTGAGTTTTTATGCGTTTAGTGACTTAGTTGACTATATTTGATGTTGATTAAACAGACTTTTGAAACTTTATCTTATTCATAATCAGTGGTTAAGAATTTTGATCACATTTTCTTCTACTTTCTTAATTTTCTCTTGAAGTTAAGGTACACATATGATGATTGAGGCGTTTATTAAATAAGAGAAGTAACTTATACACAAATTTAAAGGATCATGATATTTTAGGGTGTTTTGAGTGACAATGTTCATATCAATGACAAATGATACTATAATATTATTGAAATGAACCAATGACAAATGAAAAATGCATGATCGTGTGTTGAGATGTCCAAATAACCCAAATAAAGACGAAAAGAAAAGACAAAAAGTATGTGCATCTTCAAAAATTGGTGGGAATGTTAACTTTCGTTCTTATCATATATTTGACCAATAACTTTATCAGGAAAGACTAGTAAAAATGTATGTGAAATTTGAAGTCTCCTTTCGGTTTGTAGAGCATCCTGATTTTAGGAGCTTTGCAAACAAAATTTAAGGTTCCATCAAGCCATACCTTATCATGAAATCTTGTAACATCATGGAATACAAAGAAGGTATATTTGAAGAAGTTTCTTTCTCAATATTGTCAAAGAGTATTCTTTGAACCTATATACAAAATGAGATATATGAATTGGATGATTGATAAACTTTTTGGTCCTGAAAGATGTATGTTAAAGTCAAGGTTGATATTCTTTGAACCTGTTGTTTGGTTATAAAAGTAAAAAAGGAAAGCTAAAAATGATACACAATAAACACATGGAGAGACACCTAGTTATAAGAATGATATATATGGTTGAATAACTTTTTGAAAACAACAGGTTTAACCTCTTCAAACAAATTTGAGATTCAAAAGTATTTAGAATAATAAGATTATTTGATACATGTGGGAATTTGAATATTCTTTTTCAATCCTTTGAAACATAACACAATGTCTCTACAATACCATCCGAGTATGTGTTTAGCATAAGAGGAAGAGTGCTTGATCCATATCATACCCTACAAGAAAAAACTAAATTATCAATGTAAAAAAATTCATTGCTAAAACATAATCTACTGGCAAATTTTAGAATTTTAATCATTGACAAAAATATTTATCAACAATAGAACAATTGATGAATTAAAATTTTATTACTGATAGAAATATATATCGATAATGACTAGTTAGTAAAGTTAATAATATTTTATAATTTTTTATTATTGATGAATATTTTAGTTGGTAATTTTCCTCCAAAAATTGAGCGCCAAATATTCCTTTTTGTATTTTGACTATTTTGTGATATAATCTACTAGTAACTTAATTGATAATTGAATTTTTTAGAATCCATCACTAATGATTTTTTTTTTTAAATCCATCAATAACTTTGTTGGTAATTGAATTTTTGAAAATTTATCGGTAATTAATTTTTTTAAAAATTCATCAAAAAATTTGTTGATAGTTGAATTGTTTTAAGAATCCATTGGTAATTTTGTTAGTAAATCTGTTGATAAAATTAATATTAATTTCTCCAACAAATCTTACAAAATATTTATTATAAATTAATTAAAGGTGGGTGAGAAAAATAATATGAGAAAAAGAAGAAAAAAAGAAGGTAGAGGAGAATGAGATAGATGAGGAGGAGGCGATGACAATAGTGGCAAGCACAACAACAACGAAACAAGAGGAGGAGGAGAAGTCGAAGGCCACAATGGTGTAAAAGGAGGCACATGGCACATGCTTATAGGGAGAATAAACATGTTTAGAAGGAGAGTTTCTTCATCTTCTTTTGGTTTGATTTATGTTGACTTTTCTTAAGTTGAGTTATGTTGACTTTACTTTGGTTAACTTGTTGACCTTAGTTGACTTGACTTAAGTTGACTTGACTTAAGTTGACATGTCAACTTTTTTATTTGTTTCTTTTGTAGGACAAGCTAGTGATAACTTGAAGGAGTGTAACATTACTTGGAGTGGAATTGGGACACATTTTGAAGAGGCTTAGAAGGTAAGGTTGATCTTTTCTTCTAGAAGGTCAAAGGTGCCACATACGAAAGCTTGAAGGCCAAGCTAAGGTACTCTCCTTTTTCAAGACAACTCCTTTTTAACCTAGCTTCTAGTAACTAGGTTTTATGTTATTTCACCTTTAGTCTTTACTTTGTATTTTTGCAAGGAGGCCCTTTTCCGCACTTATAAAATGGGCTCTCCTAGACTATTGTAAGGGTTGAATATTTTGGAGATTAATACATATATTTGTCCACCTTTGTGAGAGTGCTCTCCATGTGAGCATCTTCCTCTCTAGTCTTATATTGAGGCTAGAGCTCAAGTGGCGGTATCCCCACTTATCTTGGATTGGTGAACCTTAATTCCCCTAAGTGTAGTGAAAATCTTCTTTTTGCTTGCTTAATCACCACAATATCACATTTTCTAAACTCCAAAACGGGTCTTTATATTTTTATAATCAAATCATAGGTTATTGTGTTTGTCTTTTTGTTTTCCTAATCTTGTCTTATTATAGCTATCTCCGAACGGTCCAAATCAACTTCCGTTACATATAAAATAGTGCATGCTAGGAAATGTCACCAATTTTTAAAATTAAACTTCACCTAGCTCAGAGGTAAAAAAAATACGTGCTTATAGTCAAATAAAAGATCTTTGAGTCTAGTTTCAAAAAAAAAAAAAATCAATGCATTTGAAGTTTTGCAGAGAAAGTTATGAAAAAAATAGTAAGCAAAAGTCTGAGCTGCTAGAATGTGTCATCAGTGTTTTCTAGGTTCTATTTTGCAAATTTTGACTGTTGTTCTGTGCCTTCTAAATGCTCTTAAATGTGTTGGATAACATGGTTATATGTTTTTAGCTATAAAGTAGTCTTATTCCAAGTTATTTTCCATGATAGCTACATGTTTGTGTCTTTGTCAAAGTCATGTTGAATCTTTAAATGTTCCTAACTTTTGCTTGAGTCATATGTTATATGTTAAGTTATAGTTTTCTTGTTCTTGTTCCCAATGCTTTATTACGTTTGATAAAACTCTTAGCTTAGTCTGCATGTCTTTTGGTTTAACTAGTTGAGCCTATACATAAGAGTTAAGTGTTCATAAACATCTAGCAACTAGTTAATAATTTCAAATCAATTTCAAAACTATTTTTGGTGCCTAAATTTTGTCTTAGGCATGAGTTTCTAAGCACCTTTGGAGTAAAAAAAAAAAATATTTCTTGGTCAAGATCTTTAGAACACTACTTTGAGAAACAAAAATTGTCCAAATTACATGTTGCTTTGATTCTAGAGTTGAGCCATTTAAGTTACATTGATGAATATGGAAAATTAGTTCCCACATTGTATGATCCTAATCACCTTGGTATGTGCATGTTGGATGAAATTTTATTAGATGTTTGAGTATTTTCTATTGAGTCTTGTTTTAAGCTTTTATTGTGTTAATCTTGTTGCTAGTTTTGTCACATGAATTTTTCCTTCTTTAAAGTTTAACTTTCCCTGTTTTTGTGTTTTTCTTGCTTGTCATTAGGCTTCTTAGTTTTGTCATTCAAAGTTTTATTTTCCTTGAAACTCTTAGTGTGTTTGGTCGTGACCACATTCACTTATGTTTGCTAGTCACTTGAATTCTTAGGACCTAGAAGAGTTTACACTATTTTAGGAGAGCTTGAGTGATAGCCTAGCCTATTGAATGCGTAAGTAAACCCAAAAACTTTGAGGGTACTATTTTGGTGTTTATTTTGTGTCGGTTTCTAACTAACCAATATGTTTTGGCTTTTATTTTGTCTCGGCTTTTGGTTTTTTTGTATGAATCATGGTAAGTTCATTAATTACGCCTACTCCAAGCAAAGGCAAGACATTTGTGACAAAAACCTTAGCACAAATTCTCAAAGAAATAGATGTGTCAAGAAAAAAAAAAGTGAAAAGCAAATAAGAGAGGCAATGGATGAAAGTGAAAGACAACTAAAGGACACCATCCAAAGACTTGAATTAGAGAGACAAAAAAGAGAGTAAAGTTGTATGATTACTCCTCTCTTAAAAATGTTTTACAGCTTGTCCTAAAGATTGAAATTCAATTGAAAAGAAAAGGTGGGTTAAGGAGGAGTTACTCACCCAACTACTACTATAGTCACTCATGGAAGGGAAAAAAATAAAGAGAAACATGATAAATCCCAATCCAAGTCTCACTAAGAATTACCATTTAGAAATAAGTCACCAAGTGGTCACACTCATCATTCCACTTCTCAAAGGTCAAGTTCCATAATACAATCCCACACATTCCGGATGTCACGAGTTATTACAAAAAACGAATATTTCAAAACATTCTTATAGTGCGGAAATGTATTTTTCAAAAAACCTCATTATTCAAACGTACATAAATAATTCAAAATCATATACATTCCAAAAGCAATGTCTAAATTACATTATTCATAAATTAAAATTTTCAAAGAAATAAAGATAATTGTAAATTAAATTGTCTCAAAAGTATCAACAAAAGAACTTTTAAAGAAAACCCAAATCTTTCACCATTATCTGATGAATGTATCATGCTTTTGTATGATATCTACAATATAATTTGCTCACGTCGATAATATCAATCACAAACACAAACACAAACAAGTATGGGGTAAGCTACCCATAATACCAACCATAATAATACAATATATGATTAATAGATAAGAGTATGTAACATCATAAGCAACCCCATCGGTAACATTAACTACATTTAAAGAATCATTAAGTTTCATCGTCAAATGCAAAACTGCAGCGATCCCTCGATCCTCGTTCCATTACAAACATAACGCACATAGACCATAGGTCTATCCACTTATTAGCACTTATGTTAACATCACGTTCATAGTCTAATCACTAACAACGTAGCATCCCTGTAACATCATCGTCATCACGATCATCAAGATATGTACCTCCATCATGAATATCCCTATCATGAATATCCACATCATAAACATCACTATGAGCATCCACAATACCATGAACTCCATAGTGAAAGACTGAATCACACTCTTGTATTATACGTCACACACCTGTAGCTTTCCCATATAGGTCACCTATAGCTTCCCACACAGGCCTACTCGATTTGTCTCGCCTTCGCAACTAAATGACCTGTTTTATCACACAAGGACTAGGAAAAACATCATCCCCCCATATAAAGAAGTTTCAGCACTCGAACACCACTCCTTTTTGCACACAAGGCCAAAAAGATATGTTATCTTATATCACATGACATATAGTCTCAGGATTTACTAAGTACATCAAGCAGACACACGTCCTTCACCTCTTATGCTCATTGATCAAACACACACCTTAATGCCTCACATCATATACTCATGTTCCAATTTCAAACAAGAGTCCAATCTAACCCCAAACATACCAAACATCTTCATTCCCTACTCAATATCACATTATGCAGCCCTTGTAGATTGTCCATCCTCCATTCTTCTCAAGACACAATTTTCCAAGAAAAATACACCGAGATAATAAATTATCACCTGATCATAATCAATTATTCCAAAGAGGTTCACACACAAATTTTCCAGATTTACAATGCATGAAAGGATAATCGATTACCATCCTAGATAATCAATTATTCCAGTGACGAGACTAAAAAATAACGCACAAATAATCGATTATCACTTACGATAATTGATTATTACTGAACCCAAACTTATTCTAAGCAATTATCAAGTGTTCAAAACATACATACATCATCCCCAAATAACAAGAAAACTTACTTAACACATCATACATGCATTCAAGCCTCATATACCCTTATGAACAGACGCAAATACAGACATTACATCACTTGAATATCCAAAACCTATCATTATGCAAATTACAACCCAAACAAACCTAACATACTACATATGATCATCATACCACTCTTTACAACATGTATTTGTATGGTAAATTTCCCAAACAACATACCTTTTTATCCCCTCTCGACATCAAAACATATTATCATGGAAAAACCTAACAAAGCCATACATACTTTCATAGGAAAACCCAACACAAACATGATATAAATCCTATCACCATGTAGAACATATTCTCATACATACACAAGTATCAAAACAAGCATTACCTTTGACGATAATAAAAAACATACACATACAACAAACAATGAAAACAAAATAAGCTTTCACATACCTTGGCCAATACTAGGGTTTTATTTACACTCAAAACAAAACAAATCTCCCTTTGCACTCACTGCAGTCTCATTTTTCTCTCTCTAGAAAATGTCTCTCTCTCTCTCCCTTTTCACGTAGGTTTTAGGGTTTCAGAAACTCCCTTTCTCTCTCTTATTCTCTCTTTTATTTTCCAGCTCTTCCATTAACTTTATAAATTTGTTTCTAATCTTGAAACCACTCATCTCCTATTCTATCATCACTCAACCAATTTTCAAAACATAAACTACCTTTCTCACGTGCTTAAAATTCAGTTTCCATTATCTAATGTGCATGCTTTCCCTTCATACACCCCCACTTTAATTTATGCATGTAATTAATAAAGGAAAATACCTTTTTGCCCATAGACAAAAAATACAAATAAAACACTAAAGTTTTCTTTAAGCTTTTTCATTAGGAATTGAACCCACAACCATTCAATCCTAGACAACATATCCACTACCAAACCAACACATCATGTAATAACACACATCACAAACTAACAAACATACCCACACATGTATTGCACTTTATGAAAATAACAACAAATAAATAACATAATATTTATGTTCTAACAAAGATGTAAACACAAGACCACTTAGCCCATTTGAGAATTCTCACAAGTGAACAATATAACACCTTGTTAAACATACAAACTCTTAAAGAAAAATATACTAAAGTCTCAAACTTTATTCTAAAATTCTATATTTTTCTTGGGTCTTACACATAAAATGTTTTAAGTGTTTAGGAAATGATTGCTTTGAATTGTCCAACCAAGAGGACCATGACCTTAAAAACAAGTGGTGAGGTAGAGAGTGAACACTCATCTCCTCCTTCTCCTTCATGAGAAGACTTTTCTTACTCAAGTAAAATTGAAACTAAACCATATGAAGGAGACCTTTAAAGGAGCTTGAACCAACTCAAAGAGAAAACATTTTCTATACTAGATGCCTCATTAGCAATAAAGTTTGCTCTTTAATTATTGATGGAGGAAGTAATGCGAATGTAGCTAGCTCAAGGGTTGGATTAGAAACCATTCCTCATGGCAAACCTTATAAGCTTACTTGGACAAGTAAGGAGAGAGAAATAAATGTCAATAAACAAGTATTATTTAACTTTTCCCTAGGAAGCTACAAGGATGAGGTGATATGTGATTGTTGTACTTCTCTTCTCCATGCAGTTTTCTATATATATAAGCAGCTTCGAAAAAGATCTGTTACTATGAAACATTGATTTTGAAAAAGGTGTTGTATCCTTTGTTACGAGGTCAAATGCTACTTTGTTTTTGCAGAGGATACTAAGTCATTGTATGGATTGGTCAGTCAGAAACAGTGATCCAAATGTTTTTATAACTCCTAACGTTCTTTTGAATAAACGCAAAAATTAAATATATTCTCCTTGAAGGATCTGTACAGATAAAAAAAAAAAAACTACACAACAGATGAAAAGTATTATTCGGACATTACGTTTAAAATGTTAGACATTTATGATAGCGTTTAGCATAGTCCAGTTTAATGTAGCGTTTATGCCAGTCTATCCTCTTTAACATTTATAATAAGTATTGAATTTAAGATATTTTGTAAACATATAGTGGGATATCCTAAATGATCTTATTAATAGATACTATTTTGTTAAAGGCTTTTGTTAAACTACAAAATAAAAAAATTCTTAAACAATCTTGTCTTAGCATTTCAACTTAAAAATATTTAAAAGTAAATTATGCATTAAACATTTTTCATCAAACACAATATCAACCTTTCACATCCAATATCAAACTTTCACATCCTAGGACTAATTTTCCAAAGTTTGTTGTATTACATTGATGTGCCCTTAATGATCATCATCTGGAGACTGGGTCTTCAAAGATTCATATTTTGGTTTTCCAATTAATGATTCCTTGAATTCTACCCAAGTTTGGAGCAGTTCAACTTGCAACAGTGGATTCTTTTGAGTAAGATATTTGAAACAGTCAGATTGCATGACAGCTGCAACAGCCATAATAATGAAAAAACCATATGAGCATCAACAGTTATACATCTGAAAATATAGCTCAACCTAAAAACTTGCTTATGAACTCTATAATGTTGAGTTGAGTAGGAAAACTCACCATGAAGGTTTTGAACAGCAAATTTTAGACACGCGTACTTCAATTCAGTTGCATGATTACGATCAGCAAGAAGTAAAATGTTGACAACAGAATCTGTAGATATATCATTGCACAGTACAGACTCACACATCAGCTTAAGTCTTGATAAATCAAACTTTTCTGCAGCTGCTAACAACTTTGCCGGAAATGTTTCAAATACCGAAGAATACGGTGACCAACGTGACTTATAAAGCTCTTTATCATGTATTAGACAGTCTCTATAAATAAAATGAAGCAAAGCCTGTTCAACAATATGTCACAACAAACATTAGATAACCAAGCAAATGATACTATCTAACAATTTTGGAGGTCTTCAATAAAAATTAATCTAAAAATTATGGTAATGTACATTAATAATTTTTATTTCATTTTTTAATGTTTTAAGCTGGAAAATTATTTATTAGAGTTTTATAATTAAACAATTCAAATTAATATTTTACTCTGGATAGGCAATATTTGTTAACTCATCCCATACATATTTAGATCTGATTTAAATAATTTTAGTTTTGAAAAACTCCTTCCAAATATAAATGATGTATGTATTTGGAAAAAAAAATATAATCTTTATTTGTAGTTTAATATATTTTTAAAGGTATGCTAGTTTTGTTTATCAATAAAAGTGAATAATTGATCTAAAAGTGAACAATCTAGTCTTATAAAGAAAAAGAAAAAGTGGTAATTTTAACCAATATGTTGTTACCTTGAAAACCCTAGGTTCAATGTCATTAATAAGTATGTGACCATCTTCATCCTTCTCCCTCCCATTAACAAACTCAGTTAGAAACAGTTTTGAGCGAGCAGCCAATACAAGCTTATGAGCAGGAAACTTTTGTCCTCTAACTGAGAAAGTAATATCAGAAAATGCCCCAGAATCTAACAGCCTCCCGAACTGTTCACTCATATCAGACTCAGGAACTTTTATTTTCTTTAACTTGGAAGAATCACTGCACGATGTCACCACAACACCAATAGTGCACTCAATCTTCAAGCAGTCATCCTTCAGAAAACCTGAAGCCTCAAGATCTTTCCGATTGCAGAACCGGTTATAACCCCTAACACACAAATCAAAACCACTGCATCATTATTCATCAATCCAAAATGCACTCCTTCGGAAACAGATAACACAGCTAACTCCAGATCCCATTCAGAAAATCACAAGATCTGATTATCATTCTTATTTTTTGTCTCAGATTTTAACTTCTATCTCTCTAAAGTTTGATATATATTTAGTTGCTTACAAAATCTGCTTGTAAAATATTATAAATTGGTTTTATCAACATATTTTTTCATATCAAGATATATACATCTTAAAAATGATACTAGATATTAACAAGTAATTTGATGGCTGTCTGACAAACATTTCTAATAAGATAAACTATAATTATATATATAGAGGAAAAATTTCTGTGAGAAATATAAACATATATATATATATATATATATGATAGTATTTTTAACAAACCAGATTCGAATGAAAGAGAAAGAAGCGAGAAACAAACCACATGCTGCCACGGGTTTTGAAAACGCAGGGTCCACATTCGAAGGAGTGATCGTAATGGGTACCAGCATGGCGTTTCCGTTTTGGTGTCTGATCGAGCAAGATGATCTGATAAAAGACGGGAACATCAGTGGCGTTGGAATAGAGTGTGATGAAGAGAGAAACATAAGAGGAGTTATCTTTGGTGTATTTGCCATCTGGGTAGAACTGTATGCCCCATTCGTAGCCTCCAATGGTGAACTTCTTGCTGTCAATGCATTTTCCAATGCCCATTCCCTTTGTCAAAGAGTATCCTTTTATTTCAAACATGTGAGACCCCAACACTATCTCTGTCACCGATTCAGAACTGCTCCAAGAAGTCACACTTCTCCTATGCTCTCCCGTCATCTTCCTATCTCTCACTCTCTTCTCCTTCTCAACCTTCAATTAAGTAATGCCCACAAAATGATAAGAGCGACCACATAATTAATGATTTCAAGAACTAAATTAATGATTTAATAGCAAAGTTTAATGTTTTGTGTTCATTACTCACGGTTTCTATTCATTTTTAAAGAGATATTAATTGGTATTAAATAGCTTATTTATTAATTCATTCATTACTTTTTTTTTCATCTTGTCCTTATTTGCCTGATTAATCTAGACCCTTCAAATTTATATATTTTTTTTATTTTATTAAAAATACAATATATTCAATAAAAAACAAAATCTTGATAAGATCAACTTAAATTCATAATAAATTCATAATTAAGTTAATAAGTAAATTTTAAATCTAATTTAATTTCATAAAATGTATTTATTTATAATTGTTATTTTTATTCGTTTTATTTTTATTCGAGATACAAATTATTCAATTAACAAATTTAGTTGGTTGATGTGAAGGTGATTAGCTCTAATAAGAAATGAGTGCGTTGTATATTTTAGGCTTGTTGAAATATGTGTAATTTGTTATTTTGGTTGAAATAACACTCAATAAATTAAAGAAAGAAGGTGCAAAATTATGTTTGGAGAGAATAATTCATGCTTCGTTGATTTTTTATTTATTTATGCTTTATCATAATATCTCATGTTTCTAGACATAATTAAGTTTTGATAAATCATGAACAATTGACGAATCCAAACAGTGGAATATAAAAACAAATTGAATAACTGTTGTTACTAGGCACAATTTCAACAAATATTCTCTTTACCTAAATAAGTGTAATAACTTCTCAAAACTTAAAATCTGACTTTGGGGAGGACTTTTGTTAAAATACACGCACTTTGATATTCAGTTATCTAGTAAAGTAATTTGACTTTACCCTTTCTTTGTGCTTCTCTTAAAAAAGACAATTTGATCTTAAAATGTTTAATCCATGATATGGAAATCAGAATTATTTGAAAGGGGAATAGTCGTTCGATTATTCACTAAAATCTTTGTATTTTATATGTAAATTAGGAAGTATATATGTCTTAACCAAATAGCTTGATTCACAATTGTAGTGACTTGCCATATATTGTCACAATGTCTTGTTTTTTTTTTTTTAAATCCAAGAGAATATATTTTTACCAAAACTAAAACAATAAGGTATGTGTTTTTATAAGGTGATGTCACATGGGAGCAGATCCACGTTCCACCTCTAAACCATAGGATCGGGCAATTAGAATCATGCCACTTTTTTTATGGCAGGTTGAAGTTTCAGGCCAAGGACGAAAGCAACTATGACTGACATGTTATCTGGTTCGACTCGACTTGACTTATCATAGATTGACCACTTAGTGAGTTAATCAAATCCGGTTCATTTATTAGTGATTAAAAAAAAATTAAATCCGATTTGTCCTATCACAAGTTAATGGATTAAGTGAGTTGGCTCACTAACTCACTTAATTACAAGTTTTTTTAATTAAAAAATAACAAAACTTTTCTAATTTAAATCTAAATAAAAGGAAATGGTCTTAAATTAGATTTATGATCAATCAAATATAAAATTTCATTCATACAAAGATATCACAAAATCTCCTCAAATTTTTTTAATGGCTTCATAGTGATTCAAATTTGTTTCTGCATAAAAAATAAGTTAATAAATATAGATTTGTGGATTTTTCATGTTGCCTAATTATTTCATACAAAAATAATTTCACGCAAGCCTCTCTTTCAATATTTTGTAAAATGACTAACCCAACAAAAAGTATTTATTAGAAAAATTAAGTGGGTTGGTGAGCCATCTCGGTCACCACAGGTTCAACCTAGGTCAACCAAAATTAAGTGTGTTCAAAATTGACCCGTATCGAAATTTTAAATTTTTTTTTTCAACCCAGCCTGGTCTGAACCGTGGTGGACCTGATTGACTCACAGATTCCAACCCATTTGGGAGTGTTTCTCCCTACACCACCTCACATTGCTCCTTACACTCCCACATTTTTTAAAAATTTCAACATTATCCTCTATGTCAGAGCGTCGCAGCGAAATGGTTAACGTGTTCAACAAACCAAGAGGGGGTGAATTGGTTTCTTATCGTAAATCGTTCTTTTAATAATTTTCTCGTAAATAGAAATTCCTTAAAAGAAATTTAAACAAATTTAAAGAGTAAAGAAGAGAGAAAATTGCACAGATAATTTATTTACTGGTTCGGATCACAGAGATCCTACGTCTAGTTGTTAATCTAACGTTCCACTGGCACAAACCAACAAACTTTTACAATCACAAAGAAAATAAAACAATTTAAGGTTAGAACACCTCTCTTGTTATCCCAAGAGATGAAAAACACTTCCCCTGTAACGCACAAGGGATGAACACCTCCTCTGAATCTTCACAAAGGATGAACACCTCCTTCGAATGCTTCACGAAGGATGACAGACTTTCAACTCGACAACTACAACAACACTCAATCACACTCCCTGTGAAAGTTCTTGCTCTATGCCAACACGCCAAGTTCTTAAAGCCAACGCACAAGGGTTCAACAAACCCTAGAACACTTATCACCACACACTACATATAAGAATTTTGAAAATACAATTTTTGTATCTTTTATATGTTTGTATTTTAGAATGAGAGTCTCAATCTAATTTATAGAGATCTCACTCAAGGATACTTCCAAAAATTCGTTGTGAACTAATTAAAGTGTGATAATCAATTATGGAAAGTCATAATTGATTAATAATAGATTATTATAGATTCAAAATGAATTAACCTAAGGCAAACAAAACATCAAAGATAAATATACTAAATTACAAAACCTTTAACACAGGACAAGTCTTCATAAAGATCTTCTTGTAACAAGAGTACTTGAAACTTGACTTTGAGATATGATCAAAACTTCTTCTCTTCAGCTTTATGCTAACACTTATATTTGTAAAAACCCTGCACCCCACTTCTTTTCTTGAACGGATTTTGAAATCTGTTGAAGAAAAAAATCTTTCAATAGATTTCAAAATCCATTGAAGGATTTTTTTAAGTCTTCAACGAATTTTGAAATCTATTGAAGTTTTCGAAAAATCTTTCAACGAATTTTGAAATCTGTTAAAGGATTTTTTCTTCAACGAATTTTGAAACCCTTTAAAAAAAAACTTTTAACGGATTTTGAAATTCGTTAAATTTTTTTTCGAAAGTTACAACAAATTTCAAAATCTATTAAAGAAGGTTATTTTTGGAATGTCATGGTACAGGGAGAGATGTGGAGAGGTGGAGGGAAAAACACTCCCCATTTGGACAATAATATTTTTATGCCTTTTAAGATAAGTAACCCAATCACTATTAAAATATCCTTTTTGAAACTGAAAATTTTGAGAGTGCGTGAACTTAATGCCATGATTTTGTAGTTCTCTTAATATCTCACAATCCCTTTGACAACTTTAAATTGGACCTTACTAGTACATTGCATAATTTTTTTTTTAAATGCTTACTTAAAATATTATATTAACCAATTGTACTTCTATAATAATATCCATCCACCTTATTGGCTCCATAATCTTTGCTGAATTTTATTTTTGTTTATTGGTGTATAAATGCTTTTGCAATTCTCCATGCATAACTTCTTTAGTGTATCTTTTGCATGTTTTTTCTTTTGACATACAAATACTTCATTTTTTTTCATGTTTTTTCCTTCATTTTGATATAACGTGCTTTCCATATAGTTTACATCATCACTTATAATGATTAAGAGATCTTCATTATGTTATTTAGAGTTATGATCATTCGGTCTGATCCGACTCAATCCATCATGAATTAGCTACTAAGTTAAAAAAATTTAAATCAGATCTAGTCTGCCACACAGATCGACTAATTGACTGATTTAATTGCACATTTTTATTTTTTCATTTATAAAACTAACAAAATTTTTCTAATTCAAATCTAAATAAAAGGAAAATTAAATTAGATTTATGATCAAACAAACATAAGATTTCATCACATACATAAAGATATCACAAAATCTCATCAACAAAATTTTTAATGGCTTCATAACAATTCAAATTTGTTTGTGCTTAAAAATTGAGTTAGTAAGTATACATTTATGGATTTTTCTTGTCTAATTATTTCATACAAAAATAATTTCACTAGAGTCTTTCTTTCAATATTTTGTTAAACTAGCCTAACAAAAAATACTTATTAAAAAAATTATGTGAGCTGCTCAGCCAACCTAGCTCACCACAAGTTCAACCTGGATGAACTGAGTTTTTAGTGATTCAGGTTTAAAATTAGTCCATATTAAAATTTTAAATTTTTTTTCAACCCAATACAACATAAACTCGTGGTAAGTTAGATTAACTAGCGGGTTCTAACCCATTTTAACAGTACTAATATTATTATTTATATATGTAGCAACAATAATTCTTGATTATCAAAAATGTTTTTATAAAAAAACAATAAAAATTACTTTTTATTTTTCATTAATTGTAATATCGTTTTATATTGATTATAAAATATCACATTTTATAATTGATGAAAATGATAGAATAAAACAACAATTACATTATTTATTTAACTGAAAAATTACAGGATAGAGGTTCAGTTGAAAAATAGAAAAAATTTAAGTATTTAATAAACAAAATTAATAAAAATGTAATTAAAAATACTCAAATTTATGAATTATTTAATACTCAATTAAGCAATTAATTATTAAGTTATCTCTCTCATTTTTCCTATTTATTATGGTTAAGGAGAGATACACTTCTCAAAATGTATACAACCCTCTTTTTCACCCTCTATAGATTAGAAATTTGCTTGTATGTTACATTATAAATTAGATAAAATGGAAGGGAAAAAAAATTAATCTATTTATATAAGAAAAACAATAAAATGAGACAGAAAAATGATTGGTTGACTTTGTTGAGCTTTTAATTGCTTGGATCCCTCATATGGTAGAGTTGCCACACTTCCAAATAGTTCCTACTTACCAATTAGTGATAAAAGGATAAATCAAGAGTGTATACTCAAAAGGTTGACTAAAAGTAAAATTAATTATTTCACCAATTGTTAGCATGTATTTTGAACTTTTGTGTTATGTTCATATATAATAAACTCCCACATTTTCAAATAATTCTTATTCTTATTAACAAACTTTAAATTATGACTCTTCTTTTAATAGACATATTTTACCATTGTTGTAAAGTTTCATTTAGACTAATCTAGTTAGACTAGTGAAACGATTTCATCATGAATTTAGCTTATTAAAAGTAATATCAATTATGTATTATGAATTTGAATTTTGAGAAAACTTGTATAACTTAATCGTATAATTTTGTTTGTTATTAATTTTCATGGCTATTTTAATACTTAGCAAATATAGGAGTACTAATATACTATTTTTAAAAATGAATTTTAAAATTATAAAAGTTAGAAGAAACACTAAAAATACTACTTTTAAAAAATATGTATGCTCATAGGACATAATAATAATTTGAGTGGGTATGAAATACTACTTAATCTTCATTTTTATTTTTTGTGATTATATATAATATGTTTTTAGACCTGTATAATATTTTAAATTCTTAATAAATATACATATTCAGTAAAGTACTTTTATAAAATTTAATTTGTATACATTTTTTGACAATCAACTAACTAGAAATTATAATAGATTAAATAATGAGAAAAGAGGGTTAAAAATAAAATTAAAAGTTAAACTTTTAATGTTCTTTAAATATAATTCTCTTGTATGAAAAACTGACACTGAACAATAACTTCTATTAATTCCTATTGTGCCACATAAACGTTGCCTAAATTTCAAAATCATACATAACATGAAATGATTTTAATTATTATTCATTGTTTAAATCATAAATGGCATTTATTATTAAGAATTAAATCTAGCATAACGTATCTAATTCAATTAGTTATTTATTGATTGTATTCTGAAATGGGTGAGTTATATAGTCTTTCATTCAATGTATTCTTCACAAATCAAAATTTGTTTATTTATACAATTAAGTAAGAAAGTTATTTATTATACTTTATTTCAGTTTTATAACTCTAGTGTATATTTATGAGTTATTGTATTTATTTATGGATAAATATGTTTTAGTTTCTAAATTTTGATATGAATTTAAATTTTTTAAAAATTTTGATATAATTTTTTTTCTAGTTTCAAAATTGAATAGATATAATTATTTTAAACTAATTGTTTTATATATTTTTACATGTTAAATAATATTTTAAATTGTTTATATCATTTAATAGATTTTAATTTAAACATTAATTAAAATATTTTGGGTTAAAAGAATTATATTCCTTGATTTTAAAAGTTTGGAAATTAAGTTTAGAAGGAATTCTTATCAAAGTTTAAGAACAACGAACATAATTAAAACCTTTTTCTATTATATTTCTACTAACTTTTCCTTTTCTTTATATTAAATAAATTTAGAAGTATAATAGAAAAAATATTATCTTAAAATTTTTAAAATGAAAAAAATAACATTCTTTAAAAAACTAGCACTTATTTACTTAATAATAAATTATACCAAATTTTAGGAAATTTGAACAAAAATATTTTTATTAACTGCGAAATTTATTTTGAAAATTAAAACGAGATTAGTCTCACAGCAAAAAATAAAAATAACCTAAACTATCGAAACACAGAATGTTATAACAATATACCCTCATTTTAACATATCCCACAAGTGGATTGGGACGATCATATCTTCCATAGACAGACAAAGAAAAATCCTAACACCCCATGTGAAAAATAGTTATTAATATTTAATAAGTTTTAATAATATGTTTAATTAAATAAATTGAAATAATTATTGTTTTATCTATTAAATAAATTAATATTAAAATTTAATTTGTAAATATTTATATTTAAAATATGTCACTTACATAACACAATAACAATTTATGTTATTTTTATATTTTAATAAACTAATAGAATATAGGACTGCTTATTTTGTTTTTCTATTAAAACTATATATTAGTAAATTATATATTAGAATAATCAAATGATGACAACTGTGCTGGTTGTGCTAGTCGTGTGGCTGAGTTGTGTTTTTGTGTTAGTCAAATTAATCTGTGTGCAAAGCCGTTAAAGATCATGGATGATCCGCAAGAGAAAGTAGTTGAGTTCATATATAAAAGAGATTCATGCCTTTCGAAAAGGACAACAAGAGGACTTTACAGCCTCATTTTATTGGAGGAGAGAGGAAGGACGACAAAAAAACCCCTCAGTGGGGATGACAAAGAAGGATGATTGAAACCAAAGGGCTAGAATTATAGAAGAAGCATTAAACGCTGACCTCCTTCCCCCTCTCAAGAAGATGCCATCCCTAAGAAATGCTGACAGTAAGAAACACTATTAGTATCATCAGAACCTCAGGCACACAATTGAAGAATGCTCCACACTCTGAGACAAGATAGAAGACTTCATCCAGGCAGGGCACCTACATAAGTATGCTAAGTCCGAACGTGTTGGCAAAAGCTTCCGCGAACAAGCCCCGAACACTAGTGAAAAAATGACTTTTTATAACGTACAAAGTGACTTTTTATAACGTAGTTACTAGAGATATAGTTCTGGACGATATATTAAGTCTGCACATTTTATAATATAGCAGAAATTTACGTTATAGTAAGTCTGAACATATTATAACGTAGTTTTTGAAGTCCGTTATAATATGGTGAAATGTATTATAACTGATATACAAAACTTCATTATAATATGTCTTAAACTTATTTACGATTAGTTTGCCACCGCGTTTCATATTATAACTGATTTACAAAAATACGTTATAATATGTTTTTATTATAACGGATAATTTTTGTCCGTCATAATATAGATTGTTATAGAAAGATATTTTTCCACTAGTGGAAGTTGAAGTCGTGACCACCTATTGTGCGACCATATAAACACAATCTCTAGGGGATTTGCTAGTGAAGTATCATCCTCGTCTGCCCGCAAAAGACACCTAAGAGGCCTGAAGACCGTTCACCTTGTGAACAAGAAACAATGATCAATGCCTCTGGTTACCTTCACGAACAAGGATTTCCATGTCCTAGATCCCGATCAGGACGACTCAATGGTTATAACTGCGAAAATAGCCCGATAGAGTGTAAACAAGGTACTTACTAACCAAGGAAGCTCCGTTAACATCCTCTTCTAGAAAACTTTCCAGAAGATGGATTTGTCAGACGATCTGATCGTCCCATATAGCGAGCAGATTGTCTCGTTTGTGAGCGAGCGGGTTGATACTCAAGGATATGTTGATTTGAGGACACAATAAGGGATAAGCAAGGATGCGAAAGAGTTGAGGGTAAGGTACCTCGTGGTAGAAGCAAACACTTCCTACAACGTTTTGATCGGTCGGTCGTGTTTGAATTCTTTGGGGGCGATCGTCTTAACCTCTCATCTAGCCATGAAATTTCCATCTGATAGGGGAACGATCTGTACCATACAAGTTGATCAGAAGATAGTCCGAGAATGTTACATGGAGGGGTTGAAATCTGAACCCTTCATCCCCGACCGAAAGATCAAGCGCTTGGAGGTAGCAATGACCGACCTAGACCCTCATACCAATATCGAGGACCAGATGAACCCTTCGAGGAGGTAAAATCATTCAATATAGGAAGGAATGAAGGACAAATAACGTCGATTAGGAGAAGCTTAACAGATAACCAGGAGTGCACTTTGGGCAAAGTGTTAATAGCCAACACTGATTTGTTTGAATGGACTGCCACTAACATGTTTGGCATACATCCCAACGTAATGTCACATAAACTAGCTTTATTCGAAGAAGCACGTCTGGTGGTGCAAAGGAAGAGGAGGTTGGGTAAAGAAAAGGGACGTGTGATGGGCGTTGAAGTCAAGAAGCTCTTGGAGGCCGACTTCATTTGCGAAGTTACGTATACTACTAGGTTAGCCGAATAGTGATGGTGAAAAAAGGCGAATGACCAATGGAGAATGTGCATGGACTTCACGGACCTCAACAAGGCGTGCCCCAAGGACGCATACCCTCTCCCAAGTATATATGGCCTAGTGGATAGGGCCTCCGGCTACTAAGTACTTAGTTTCCTGGATGCTTATTCTGGTTACAACCAGATTCCCATGTTCCTGCCCGATTGTGAGAAAACGATTTTCATAAACGAACGAGAAAATTACTGCTATGATGTTATGTTGTTCAAACTTAAGAATGTAGGTGCCACATACCAACGATTAATAGACAAAGTTTTCCGCCAACAAATCGAGAAGTGCATGGATATCTATGTTGACGATATGATTGTCTGAAGCTGCTCAATTGAGACCATGTTAAGGACCCATCTGAAGTATTCAGGAAGGTCACTACAAGAAAATACGTCATTATCTACAGCCAAAATCCGTATATAAGGCCCAAAATCCGTATATAAGTGTTGGTTATATACGGATTATATACAGACAAAAATCTGTATATAATACCCTCGTAGGTAAATTTATATATGGAAATATCCGTATATAAGTTATATACGGAAATATCCGTATATAAGTTATATACGGAAATATCCGTATATAAGTTATATACGGAAATATCCGTATATAAATCCGTATATAAGTTATATACGGATATTTCCGTATATAACTTATATACAGATAATTCCGTATATAAGATCCACAAACACTAACTAAATTTTTTGCAGCTAGTTCGTGCAAGCACGCCTATTCACAATTCATATATGCAGACCCTGGATATTCAACTTTCACAATCACACCTTGATATTCAACACTCACAATCAGACCTGGATATTCAATATTCATAATCAGACTTGGATACTCAACATTCACAATCAGACTTGGACTACAAATAAGTTTTTGACATTCATAAGTGCAACAATATAAGTGCAACATTAAACATGAGTTAAAACATCAATTTAAGTTCATAAAGTGGTTCTAGTATCTAAATATGTTGAACAGTAGGTAATGGAAATAAGTTCTATAAAAAGGCCTAATAATGCATATATCTATTTCCATCTGGTGGTGGTGGCTGATCCGGTGATTGTTGGTCCTGTTGTTGTTGTTGTTGTTCCGGTGGTTGTTGTTTTGCAGGTTGTTGTTCTACTTGGACATCATTGGGTTGAGTTTGAGTTGGAGTATTTTGGACATTTAAAAAGTCTTGTGCAGCTGCAGCTGCCGAAGGCGAAAGGAATGGCAGGAGGACGCCAAGAAAGCCTTGAAACTTTTCAAGCTGCTGACCATATTGTTGTACTTGCGATCTGAGGTTAACAATTTCCTCTGAATTTTGTTGCTGAGCAGAAGAAGATGCCTGTGTCTGTTGGACGTAACTATCGACACAGTCATCTTGGGAACTAACATTTCCAATCCCGTATACACGTCCCTTGTATTTTCCAGCAGCAGCCTCTAACCAACATCGGTTTCTCAATCTTTCCTCTTCGGCATGGTCTAGACGACTACTTGCTGAGGCACCAACAGATGCATTCTCAGATCTTATTTGAGAAAATTTTGCTACAAATTGTTCCTGTTAATACAATAAATATTATCAGTAAACATAAGGTTTAAAAACTGACAATGTATAATGTGATAGAGTTAGTAGAAACTTACATGGGTCCGCCTAGACCTTTCATCCACAAATTCCCATGTTGATTGACGAATATGTGTTTGCTGAAATATTTCATCAACATGCACAGACCGACCAAGCTCTTGTGACTGCAAATAAAATGAGTTGTTAATAAATATTTGTAAAGCTTATGATTACAAATTTAAGAAATAAAATGTTACATACCAAACGAATAGCATGCTCATGCACACTAATAGATCCTCCAATGTGCAAACAACCACCCTTTTGAGATATGCGATTCTTCTTAGTTGTTTCACACTTTTGCCTATAAAGTGACATGTTCCACTTTTCCAAAATAGCATTCCAAGTATCATCCCCCAGCCAATCAAGTCTTTTTCCTAGAGTTCTAGCTTTTTTATACATCTCTGAGAGTCTATGAGATGCCTTGGTTTGAAAATTTCTTTTTACCTTTTCCTCATCTTCAGGCTTTCATGAAACCTTTCTCTGTTATATATTAGAAAGAATAGTGAGAATAGATAGTTTCGTGTATGATGGTTACAGTGAGAATGAAGAAGAATGAAGGTATAATAAATATTTTCCATTGTGTACTACAAAGACAGAAACGTAGACATTATAAATCAACTACCTTAAAACGGTCAAAGAAAACATCTCTAGTTGGCTTAGGGATTTCTCCCCATGTTAACCATGGCTCATCAAACTGTTGCTTGATGGTAGCTGTGATTGCCTTCGATGCAGTTCTTGTCGGATAAAACCTAAACCATAATTAAACTCAAACATTAGAATAATACAACAATGAATTCTCTATAAATATTAATTGAGTTAAATTTTTTTGTTACCCTCCTCCAATAGGTCTAATCATTGGACGATTGTTGGAACATTATTCCATGTCATTAGCGACTGAACCGGAATGTGCATTTGCATCTACTGTACTAGGTGATGGTGCAATATTTGTGGGAGTTGATGGGTTAGAACCAACATTGGGAGAGAATGATGCCATTTGATTAGTAGGAAGTTGGTATGAAGTGGGTGTGAAAGCTGGCATTTGTAATGGAGATGGAAGAGAGGTAGGTGTAGATGTATGTGGAGTGGGAGTCAAGCCAGGAACTTGTAATAGAGATGGAACAGATGTACCAGTGGAGGTAGATGTAGGGGTAGTTGCTTGACTGCTTGAACCAATTTCATCATCGAAAAGCTCTGTCAACTTGATTACATAAGATTACATAAGATTTCTTCCCCTTCCCCTTATCAGATTTTCCTGAAGGTGGAAGAGGAGGGACAGAACCACCCGAGGCCATATTCCTGAAGGTGCAATGATGGAATTAAGAGTATAAACATGATTCAATCAATAAGAGAAATATGCAAAATTATTATAGGATAA
Source organism: Vigna mungo (assembly GCA_036885675.1). Taxonomy (NCBI): domain Eukaryota; kingdom Viridiplantae; phylum Streptophyta; class Magnoliopsida; order Fabales; family Fabaceae; genus Vigna; species Vigna mungo. The sequence goes on along the minus strand of CP144695.1, from coordinate 30,372,391 downwards.
CAAAAACAGAGATGAAAGATAGATCAAGATCATATCATATCAATTTAAAGCAAGATTGAAGATATACAAGATATACGAGAAGTATAATATGTTGTATAACAAGTAAAGAAAAGAGAGAGGAGACTCCAGATTTGTGGTGGGTTGGATTGAATAAAGCAGAACAGTAAAAGCAAGACTTGATATTTTGTGCTTATTATGCAATAGACTTGATACTTGTTCGATTTTGTTATGTTGGTAACTAATTACTATCACTATAATAAATAATAAGCAATAGGGTTTATAAGTAGGAGGTTGGCTATTAGTGTATCAGAGGCTAAGCCATTGTTGGCACGTAAAGGAACAATGAGCTCTCTGGTCTCTAGTGTGTACACAACTGCAACTTACATAGTTTGTAACAGTGTGTTATGTGCAGGGTTGAGAATCACATTTACTAGAATGGAGAGTCCTACTCCATCTTTCGGAGTGACCGAACAGGAGCTCCAATGAAAATTGTATCATCGGTCGAAACTAAAACTTCGGTTGTGACAATGATAAACAACAACGATAAGCGACGACGCCACCGACAATGATAAATATTGTTGCCGACAACAACAGATAATGTCGTCACAGGCAACGACGAGTGTAATTGTAGAGGCAACAAAATTTTTTTCCTCAAAAGAACCCTAAGTCCTAGATACCATGTTGAATATAGTCAGAACTATGTATAAAATTAATTTTTCTTATGTTAAATATACATAAATACTCTATTTATAATAGAAGAAATATGAACTATGTCCAAAATATAAACAAGAAATAATAACAAACTAATTAAAAATAAAAGATAAAAATAATATATCTAACAAAAATAATAAAAAATATAAATATAAATATAAGTGCATAGCGTTACTTTATAAAAATAAAAATAAGATAAAAATTTTATATCCATTAGATTTAAGTATAGGAATAAAAATGATTTTTTTTTTAGAAATATACATAAGATAAAGAAACACATTTCTCGTCCTCTTGTGACCTCTACTCACAGTACTTTCATTTTCAACAAATTTACAAATAACTGATAATCAAATATATAACCTTTAATTTTCAAAGAATTTATAGCTATATAAAATACAAGAATTTGGAAAAAAGAAAGTTTGTCTTAAACAACTAAGACTAAAACTCTTTTGGATATGATGATAGATATACTGAACCCGTGAATTGAATGAAAAAAAAAATACAAGTTTAAACTATTAAATCCATTCATAAAGTGAGAAAAATATAACAGTCAGAAGACTTAAATATTTTACTTCTTTATCAAATTCTATTGCTTAAATCCCAATAGAAATGTAAAAATAAAAATCATTAACCTCCCATTTCCAACTAAGTGTTTCTGATCTAACAACCGACTTTATAATAAAGTAGAACTTTATTTAAGCCCTAGAAGGGATATAATATATTATTTATTATTATTATTATTATTATTATTATTTTCTTTAAATAGATTTTATAAATTGTGCTAATCTAAATTAAGAACTTTATAGCTATTTAGTGTTATTTAACAATTTTTTTAAAATAATAGTAATGGAAATTCATTAATCAGTGTGTGTGTATTGTTTGAAATAATGTTTTGTAAACTATTTTCTTAAAAAGAATAACCAAATACTTAAGTTATATTTTCTGAACTGAAAATTACAAGAAATATAGGTCTTGCCAATTTAAATAAAAGAAGATAAAAGACATAAAATAAGACAAGAACGACATTAAAATTATAAAAGTAAGTAAATAAATTGACCATTACAAGATTGCAGAATGACAAACATTACTGTCTTTAAGTTTTGTTTGTACTACCAACCCAGATGGTTTTCCTCATCGCTGGAAGGATAATAACTTGTGCTCTCAGCTTCAATTTCATTTGGCTCAGGTGTCGTTGCATCACTGTCAACACTGACACACCCAATTCCTGCTGCCACAGTCTCTAGCAGTTCAAATTGAAGAAGTGGACACTTTTCCTTAAGATGCTTGAAACCATCAGATTTCAGCACAGCTACAAAATGAGAGAAATCACATCACAATCAAATGATTTTCTCAAACAACAACCAACTAAGCAAAAAAACACTCACCATTAAGGTTTTCTGCTGAAAATTGCAGACATATGAACTTCAATTCAGTGGCATCATAACATTCAGAAATAACCAGAATTTGAGCAACAGAACCTATAGATATATGTTTGCAAAGTACAGATTCACACATCAACTTTAGCCTTGGTAAATCGTACTTGTGTGCAGCAGCCAGCAACTTTGTTACATACCATTCTGAGATAGAAGCCATGGATGAAGACACTGACAAATGGAGTTCTTCATCTTCTATAAGAGTATCTTTATAAATGAAGTGAAGTAATGCCTTGACACAAGAGTAAAATTAGATAACCAAACCAAACCACACCAATGATATGATATGATATGCAACACTGAATAAAACATCATGGAAAATACAAAATGAATAACATGGTACCTTGAAAACCTTAGGCTCCATCTCATTGACAAGTATCTCTCTATCAACCTTGTCAGTTCCACAGAAAAACTGAGATTTAAACACACTTGACCGAGCCGCCAATACAATCTTATGGGCATAAAACTTGTTTCCTCCGACACAAAACGTAACATCAGATGATTGTTCATCGTCAAACAGCATCCCAAAACTTGTTGAAATGGTAGATTGGGGAACTTCTATAGTCATGGAATTATCTCGGATGGTAGGCAAAACCCCAACAGTGCAATTTACTTGTAGACAATCATCTATGAGGTACATTGAGTGTTCAAGGTGAAAGCGGTTGTAAAAACGTTTAATCCCCCTAAAACACACAACAAACACAACATCATAATACAACATCATAGAAAAAACAGATAAATGAAAAGTGTTAAAACAAGAATAGATGAAACAAACCACATTTCGCCCTTGGATAAAGTGTGAGGCTGAGTTCCTAGGGTGTCATTAAAGTGACCAAGGACAAAGTGTTCCCCTAGCCCTCTTTGGTCATGCATGGCGAATTCAAACATCGCTCGAACATCATTAGCATTGGAAACGAGCACAACGAAAACCGAGACATAAACTGTGGCGTGTTCTTGGGTGTCTACACCGTCAGGGTAGAAGTATATAGCCCACTCATACCCTCCAACATTGAACGTCTCGCTTGCAATAAATTTTCCCACTCCAATTCCCTTCAGCAGAGAATAACCTTTCAGCTTGAACTCATGTGAACCCTTTATCATTTCTGTCACTGATTCTGAACTTGTGAAGTTTTTCTTCGTAGGAGCCATTTTCTAGCTTTAGGTAACTGGATCTGTGTTTCTGCTAATGGAGATTATAATATAATTCTGGATTTTCGCTCACCTTCCTTTACAAGCTTTACATAATTACTCTTTCAGTTCCATTACTATTTTTTATTTAATTATCATCTTCCATATTCAAGAAAACATTAATTACTTTTTCATTCATTTAATATTTAATTAGTTAATGTATTTATATTTATTGTGATGGAGAAACCAAACACATAACATGGGAAACTTAATAAATATTTTACTAAAATCAAAAAAAATAATTTATTATTACATTTCTTGAACTCTACACCAGAACACCTACAAGAAACGGATAGTCTATTAATAACCAGTAACGTTTTCAGAAAAATATTAATAAATAAAAAGAAATTAATATTTTCATGTAAATATTAATTAATTGAACGTTTCTTTCTTTTTTTGAATTTATATGATAGCTGTTTTTGTAATATTATATTTATTTATTCACGTTGTCTCAGTTTATATGCGTTAATATTTTATAACTTATTTATATTTAACATTTTTTTTTCTATTTTTTTCTAATTATAACGTCATTTTAAAAGTATCATTCACTGATGCATTGGAAAAATGTATTTTCAGTTGCTCTCTTTCTTGAGTATGTGAAGTTCAAGAAAGTTCAAATCAACACCTTTAAAAGAAAAACAATGACTGAAAAAATAAATTTATTAAAAATATAAATTTTAGGTTAGCATTATTTTTCATTGCAAATGAATAGATTAAGAAAATTCTAAAAAAGCAGTTGATATTTAATAATAATAAATAAGTTTATTAACTTATTCTATATTTAATAGTAGAAAAATTGCATAATTTTTTTTACTTATTAATAAATGCATATTAAGTGTGTAATTATATGATGATAATAAGAGTGAAAACCAACTATTCAAATTAAAAAAAACTGAAAATAAATGTAAAATTTAGTTTCTTTTACCCAAAATCAATAAATTTGTTTTTGAACTCATTATATTTTTTTTACCTTAATTTGCTTCTTTTTATCCCAAAGGTGAGTGAAAGCTCCACAATCATAATAAAATTAGTATTTTATCATATTCACCAAATTCTACAATGTGACAGGAAATTTTATTTATTCTTTATTTATTTACTGTATTTAAAATTTTTATCTATATATAAATAGTCTAGTATATTGAGTTTTGTTTTTTCAAAATGAGAGTTATAATAATAATTATTATAATATTAATAATTTAGATTAAATTAAATAGTTTGTAGAGATAATATAAAATGTAAATAATACTGATTATTACGTATAATTGACTATAACCCTAGTAGATGAATTAATTAATTAATTAATTAATTGTAATTTGAATGCACAAGAAAGAACGTTGTAATGTTTTAAGGGTTTATCTGATTAGTTCTCTTACATGTCATGTTCGGAATTGAAAAAAAAAAGTGAAAAAAATTAGAGTGTTTACATTAAATAAATAAATGGTGAATAATTTCATTGATAAAATAATATAAAAGTATATGGTAATTTTAAGATTTATAAAATAATTAAATTATTTTTATATGAAAATTTATATTTAATTAAATATTAAGAAATGTTTAAACATTTACATTGCAAAAAGTTATTATCAGAGTATTCTTTTTAAATAATTTATCTACTAGAGTCAAAATAAATTTTGAAATTTAAATAAAAATATATTATAAAATTTGAAAAACAATAATAACTAGAAAAAAATTTATATGTTTTGCAGCGCGAATAAAATCCAATTTAATATAAAGGGTTTGAACGCTTTGTTTAGAGACTCTCATGGCAAAATATCATGTGTTTCAACAATTTTCTTATATATTTTTTTACATTAAAAAAAATAAAAAAGAATAAGATAATTCCTGTTAGTGTGAAATTACTTTCAAGTTCACTATATATTATAATATCTAACACCAACACAAGAATATGAAAAACAGTAGAAAACAATGACATAGATTAAAATATTGATAAACTATAATTTATAAAGAATATTTATTACGATAAGATTTTTTTTCTCTTAAAAAAGAATTTTAGATATTACAGCAAAAAGAAAATTGTCTCAAAATAGTAAATACTCACTCATAAAAAAAAATTGTCAACAATAATCTACTTTTTTATTATTTATACCAAATAATTATAACAAACTACTTTGTTAATTTGTTAATGTTACATGATCTATACATATACTTGATAAGCTTGAGATCATCACGGCCAATATCTCAAGAAAGATATCAAGTCTATGATGTTAGAATCATAGTCAAATGAGGAAGTGAGTATGTCCGCTACATCATATTTCATGAGCGTCTATGACATATATAGCAACCAAGAAGACTGAGATAATATTTGTTATTTCCATTATAAGTCAAGGAATTAAAGTCTATTAGTAATATTATTAAAATGGATTAATTATTGTAATTATCTTAGGCTGAGATCTAGAGAGTAAGAAATCACAAAAAAAAATATTGTTCACATCACTCATTTGACGTCATATAATTAGAAAGTCATAGGTGTTAAAAGAATTAAAAAATACTAGTGCAAAAACATTTTTCCTTCACCATTTCTTTTGGCTATAATGTCAGCCTATATGTTAAGTGAACTTTAAACCTAACTTAACCTTACAAAATCATTTTGTAAAATGATATTTACACCCACTTATATATTATGAATTGGTCTTATGTCTAATCGATGTGAGACTTCCAATACTATCCTATATATGTCGTCAATGGACTTCAGTCTTATACATGTTAGACGTCAATGGATGTCGGTGCAAGAAACCCCGACGTCAAAATGCATTTTAAACTAGACCTAGTGTATTTGTTTTTCTTCATTGTTCTTTTGTGCCACCTTCCAACATTTATTTCTAGAGACGGTGAGCTATCATAGGTGAGTTTTTCTTCATTTTTTAACACTGAACTTGTTTAGCTTTCATTTATGATTACTTTTGTGTTTAATATCCATTGATTTTTTTTCGTTCATCTTCATTTGTGTTTTGAAGAAGTAAAGAGCGGCAACGGCGACACTCTAAACAAGCTTTACAGTAACAGTGACAACAAGGTTATTCCATTCTCCATCCAACTTCCTTCTCTTTTTGCAAAAAAGTTAGTTCTGATTGTACTTTGTTTCTTGTTCTTTGTATGTAGCATGGTTATATTTTATCTTCATCATTATTTTTTGATCTTAGACATTTTTCAGTTGGTTTTTCTGACACTTTTTTTGTTTTCATTAAATTTGTAAAATATTTGTAGTTTGAAATTTAGAATTTTTTTTATTAGATGTTGTATGTTTAAATAATTTTAGTTTTATTAAGATTTATTATAATTTTAGATAAACACTCATCGAACTTTAGTTTCAATTTGAGATTTAATACAAATGATTGAACTGAAAAAATTATTTTTCATAATGTGCTACATGTTTGAATTTTATGCATAAATTTGATAAAATTTTGGTTGAGATAATTTTTTATTGTTTTCCGAATGCATACTTTGTTGTGGTCATGGGTGACTTTCATTTCATGTACTTTGGAAACCAATGTGAAATGTTGCCAAAATTTCATTAAATTTATGTTAGACTTCTTCGTATACATATTAACTATTTGGGATTCATGGTATGGCTCCTTGTCAACTATTGGTTGTCATTTTAAGACAATGCACAATTGTATGGTTTTGTTCCCTGTACAAAAGGATGAAACCTGCTGAGTTGAAATACATGTTACAAACGTAAGTGTTACTTTGTTTCATATCATTTTACTTAGTTATATTAATACTAACCTATATTTCCAATTTAATTAGAGTTGTAGGTAAACTTACAGCACAACAAATTTAAGTATTATATCCAAAGGTGGAAACTCATTTATCTTAAATTTATTAATTTTTGCATGTCAATTTATGACTTTGATATGTGATTATTATATTTTTCATGTTTAGTGTAACAAACATCCAGATTCATGGGTATGTAGTTATTATGTCATGTCTTAGATAAAAATCACAATTCAACTAGGAATTGGAGGATATTGAATTGAGATAATAATATATACCTTTCACATATCGGAAATCACATCAAATTTTAATCATTAATATCCATATATAATGAAGTTATGTTATTTTTTCAGTAGTTCAAGAAGAAGAGATAAGACAAGAGTGGACAACGTATCTTCTGGAACGATGGAGTTGGGGTCTAAAATAACATTAGTATTTTGCTTGAAAATTGTTTAAGACAAGATTTTTATTATGAAAGTTTTAGTTTTTGTTGTAATAGTTTTAGTTGTGATAGCTTTAGTGTTAGTAGTTACATTTTGTGTTAATTAATAACTTTAATTTTGATATATAATCTGTATTGGAAATTTTCTGAGCTAAAATATTTTCTATTTTTAAGGTTTGGATAAATTGTAAATATAAAAATATATTTTAAAAGTAAGGAAGCATAAGTATTGTCATTAAGGGTTGTCATTGACGTCTATGTATGTCACACATGTTAATCTATACCACTCCTGTTCATGTTAGAACATTTACTTAAGTATTATATATTACTAACTATAGGTAGCTGGTATTAGTATGTTTTTATTTAAGAAATTCAAAGTTTGGTCGTTTAAAGTTTAATTCTATTTATTATCATCAAAACACAATTTATTAGAATAATTCAGTATATCAAAACGATCTAAAATTATGTCATTATGATCCTTGCTAATCTTCAACGTTACTTTTCTACCGTTTTAGTGATTGTGCATTATTTCTACCCAGATCTCTAACCTCTTGCAAAATCTTGTTATTCTGACGGAAATATCTATTTAGTTGAATTATTAACGATAATTAAATCAAATATGTCATTGAAGATCACACACTATATACTTAATAAAATGTAACTGGGTGATGTTATTCAAAAGAAAATTTTAAACTGCGAATGTAAAATTTAATGCATCTTCTCCACATCAATAAATTTGGTTTTCAACTCCTTAAATTGTGTCCATCAATTGCTTCTTTATTATCTATCTGTTTGAAGCAAGAATCTCAGTGAAACCAATAATATAAAATGGTCATTTAACTGAAAAATTATTTTATGAAATACAATACTAAAGGAGGAACAATATTCAAAATTTTGATTACAAATAGATAGATTAGTTTAAAAATATGCTCCAAGAAAACAAGGTTCATAATTATATATTAATTCTATGGAAAATGATATTTCTAAAACTAGTTTTTGACACCATTTTGACACTCATACGTATCAAAATGTGGTTGGACGATTTCAAATTAAAAACACTGATGTAAGGACATATTTGAAAGAGAAAAATCAAAGTTTTTTTTTTAATTTGAAATCGTCCAACCACATTTTGACACGTGTGCAGTGTCAAAATAGTGTCAAAAAATTGTTGTTAAAATATTATTTTCCTAATTCTATTATAGATTCAAGAAAAGGAAATATGGTGAAATTTTATTTAAAAAGTCTTCTGATATGTCATACATGTCTCTTTGTTTTGATTTCAGGAGTACATCTTGGTCTTGAAATCAACTAATTTCCTTTACCATTACAAATCTTAAAACTAATGCCTAATGGATCATTGTTCTCGTTAACAGCATCAGAAATGTGACTGCTTGAACCTTCACCTCTTTCTGAATTTGGTTCTTTCCTAGCATAGTGCACAATGAATTTGTCCAAACCAGCAGCAATAGTTTGCAGTTCTGCTCGCAAAAACGGACATTTTTGCCTAATATACTCCAAACCACCAGATTTCACCACAGCTGCAACGGACAGTAATGAAACAGCATGAGAATCAACTTTCAAACATTAACAAATAATGAAGAAACCAAAACGATGAAAATGTGTTACAGGGTAAAACATTCTGAACTTGAGACTTATGTTAAGTGCCAAATCTCACCATCATAGTTTTCTGCACAAAAGTTTTGACAGATGGGCTTCAACTCAGTAGCATGATAACGATCTGCAAGAACCAGGATATATGGCACAGAATATATAGATATGCCTCTACAAAATATTGATTCACACATGAGCTTCAATCTTGGCAAGGCAAACTTGTTCGATGCAGCTAATAACTTTGCAGGAAACGATTCTGGTATCGAAGAATACGATGATGATTGCCACGAAAACAGCTCTTGATCTTCCACCAGAGTGTCTTTGTATATAAAGTGAAGCAAAGCCTAATAGAAGCAAGAAAATCATTAGATAATGAAGAAAAATGGAATGAGATTACACATTAAAAGTGAATTAAGTAGCACATGCTATACCTTGAAAACTTTAGGCTCCATGTCATTGAGAACTATCTCGCTATTATCCTTCCCCAACCCATCAGAAAACCAGTTTTCAAACACTGTTGATCGAGCACCCAAAATAAGCTTGTGTGCACGAAACCTTTCCCCGTTAATGGAGAAAGTGACATCACATAAGTCTTCATGATCTAACAGCACCCCCAGATCTGTTCCTATATCAGATTCAGGAATATGAATTGCGTTTAACATAGAAGAATCAGACATCACCAGAACACCGACAGTGCAACTGATCTTCAAGCAGTCTTCCTTGATGAAAGTTGATGTCTCAAGGTCTTTTCGTTTGAAAAACCGCTTATATCCCCTAACACAAACAGCAAAACCACAGCATCAAATTCATATCATTACTTCATAAAACAACATTAATAGTTAATATTGATTCCCTAATTATATACATCCCAAAAATCATTTGAGAGAGAAGAAAAAAGATATCTAACCAAATGCAGCCACGGTTTTTGATAGTGTAAGGGCCATTCTCGAGGCTCCGATCGAAGTGGCTATAAACCAAATGATTCCCTTTGCCGCTTTGGTCGTGCAACTTGAGTTCGAACAGCGCACGAACATCGATGCTCTCGGAAACGAGGGCGACAAAGATGGAAACATAAACACCATTATCACTGGGGACCTTGCCATCTGGGTAGAAGTATATGGCCCACTGGTGCCCTCCTACTGTGAATGCCTCGCTTTCGATGAATTTTCCAACGCCCATTCCCTTCGTTAGAGAGTAACCCTTCAACTCAAAATTGTGTGTTCCATTCACTGTCTCCGTTACAGACAAGGAATTCGTCAGAGATGGCAGACCCTTGCTGCTGCTCTCTGTCATTGGGTTGTACAACGTCATTTTCTTTGAAAGAAGAAGAAAATCTGTGTGCAAATGATGCCGGTTTCAATGAGTTCACTTGAGGGTTTGAGTCAGGTTCATTACTCAGATATATAGCAGCCGGAGGAGGAACAGCTAAGCAAATAATTAATAACTTCAAGAACAGAACAGATGTACTGAGCTGCAGAAAATAAAAATTAATTTAACATTAATTGGTTTCGGTTCTTCAAACTTTTTCCTTTTTTCAATACGGATTTTCAGCTTGAGTTTTTGGTTTTGAAGGAGAAGAGGTTTAACTACAAAGTTTAAGATATTTCAACATTTTAACAATTTTTTTTAATAATTTTTTTATAATAAATTATGTGTCACTTATATTTAAAACAAGTAAAAAAATTGTAAAAATATGATAAAAAAAAGTGGTTAAAATTTTTTTTTCGCAGGTTATTATCATCTCACTTTTATTAATAACCAATAAAGACATAAGATAACTACGAAATATGTTCATATGTATTTAACTTTTTTATATTAAAAGTATAAGATTATAATTAAAAAATAAATATAATTTCTTTTATAAGTTTTGTTATGAATGATTTTTGTAAGTAATTTTTGTATTATGGTAAGTATTTTAATTTTCAAAATAATTTAAGTTTAAAAAGACAGTTATAAATTTAAACAGAAAGGTTATATAATTGTAAAACAATTATTTTAATTTTTAAAAAGAAAACATTAAAGGAAAAAATTGAAAAATAAACGTCCGAAAAATAATTATTTTTTTATATAATAGTATAGATAAGTATTAATTTATATATTCAATACCATTAATTACTATTTACTGTTCAAATTATAAAAATAATATACTTAATAAATTTATTTTCATGTAATAAATAATACATTTAATGTTTTTCATTTTTTAAAAATATTATTTCCTCTGGCTTGTTTATATTTAAATTTTTCAAAAAAAAATATTGTTTTCAATTAAGTTTTTATTAATTTATTTTATATTGAGTACTTACAATTTTTTATATTTTTCAATTGGGTGTTTCTCTTTTAAATATATTTTTATTTGAATTATATAACGATTATTTTATTTTATGTTTCTTCATGTTAAGATAGGTGACGTTTTATTATTAATAAAATAATATTATATTTAATATAAAATATAACTTATTTTAAATAGAAATGATAATGTTGATAGTCTATCTTAATTTATTTACTTCATATTTGACATGTAAACAGCGGGTCCAACTGAATTGCCCCACTTAAGAATTGTAAGTTAATTTTGTTGATATGTTTTGCATAATGAATAAATGGCCTCGGATTTGTGGGGCAACTTATGAACAAAATCATACAATTATAATAATGATAATTTTGTTTAAATATTTTACATATTTATTGTATTTTGAGAGTAGAGATGACAAAATAGGTATGTATTACTCGATTTGGCATGATCTTCTTTTGGTCAATCAAAAAGAAGTCAGGACATATTAGCCTATTACCAAAATGATACAGAAATTATAACTCATCCTATTATAGATCAAGATGATGAGCTAGCAGCTCAACTCATCACTTTATTTTAGTTTTTTTAATTTTTAAAATTTATTTATAAATATATATATATATATATATATATATATATATATATATATATATATATATATATATATATACGTATAAATAAATATTAAAATCATATTTAATCATACAAATAATTTTTAAGTTTTTAATTAATTAATTAATATTTTTAATTAAATAAATAAAAAATTATTATATTTACATGTTAAATTATTTTATTAAAACTAATAATTGAAACTTATTTTGTAAGTCTTGATTATAAAATGACAATCCTATTACATATTCACTATAAGAAAAATTGATATTATCGACGATTACAATTCAGTAATAACGTTTAAAATTCGTTGATAAATTGAAATTATTGATGGTAAAAAAATTTTGTAAAATTATCATTGATAAAATTTATTGACAGATTTTTGTTTTGTCAATAATTACTAATGAACAATTCGTTGATAATATCTGACGGTAATTACGAAAAAAATAATTCATCGACAAATACTATGATTTGGTTCTTCTTCTTTTACGTTTTATTTGTGCATGGTAACTATGGTTAGTATTTATTCCAAATCCGCATGAAATCTGATTTTCTAAGTCACTATGGTTTTCCCTCGTGCAGGTTATGTGGTCTGCGAATTGGTTATCGTTGTGGAGATGCATGTGTGTTGCTTAAATGGAGGTGTAGTGAGTGGACCTAAATTCGTGTTGGTGACACGATTTCCAGGTCTGCAAGTCCGTGGTGACACCATAAAATATGTCGGTAAATTAAATATCTTGGTTAAATTCATCACTAAAATTGTATCGTTAATTCCATGAATATTAAAAATAACATAATATACAAAATTTATTCTTTTAGATTATTTTTATTAATTTTTAATTTAAAAAAAAAAAAATCAACGGACTGGGACGGGCTAGGTTGGTTGGCCACAATGGGCTCGCACGTTGAAAATTGAAAATAATACATTTAATGTTTTTAATTTTTAAAAATATTATTATCTCTCCCTTATTTATATTTAAAGTTTTTTAAAAAATATTATTGTTTTCAATTAAGTTTTTATTAATTTATTTTATATTAGGAACTCATATTTTTTAATTTTCATTTGGGTGTTCCTCTTTTAAATATTTTCTTTATTTGAATTTCATGTTAAATAGGTAACATTTTTTTATTAATAAAATAATATTATATTTAATATAAAATGATAATTGATTTTAAATAGAAATGACAATGTTGGATCGTTTATCTTAATTTATTCACCCTATATTTGACAAGTAAAAACGAGTTAGAATAAGTTGTCCCCACATAAAAATTGTAAGCTAGTTTTGTTGATATGTTTTGCATAATGAATGGCATGTGGGGCTTGTGGGCCACCCCATGAATAAAATCATACAATTATGGTAATAATTATTTTTGTTTTGTTGTTTTACGTATTTATTATATTCTAAGAGTAGGGATGAAAAAATAGATTCATCCTATCGAATTTGGCCTGATCATTGGAAAAAAGAGTCAGGAAAGACTAACCTATCACAAAAAAATAATACAAAAATTATATTTTAAGTTTTTCAAAAAAATTATTGTTTTCAATTAAGTTTTTATTAATTTATTTTATATCAGGAACTCAGTTTTTTTATAATTTTCAATTAGGTGTTTCTCCTTTAAATATTTTTTTTTTATTTAATTATATAACGATTATTTTATTTTACCATAGGTGACTTTTTTATTAATAAAATAAAATTATATTTAATATAAAATGATAATTGATTTTATATAGGAATGACAATGTTGGATCTAGGAATGGCAACGGGTCGGGTTGGGCGCGGATAGTGCCTACCTGCAACCCGACCCGTCGGATAAAATTCTATCCGTTACCCGTCGGGTATCCTTTAGAAAATACCCGCGTACCCGCAGATACTCGCAAAAAATAAAAATAAAAATTTTATACATTTTAAAATAAAAGTTAAATAAAATTAAGAAATATATATATATATATATATATATATATATATATATATATAATATAAAATAAATTAAATTAAACATAAATTAAAATTTAATTTTAATTAAATTTAACCTATAAAAATATTATTTTATTTTATTTTTAATTATATTTAATTAAAAAAATATAAATTTATTTTTTTAATTATTTTTTGCGGGTATCGGGTACCCGCAGCTCGGGTAGTATACTACCCGTACCCGACCCGTTTAAAAGCGGGTATTAAAATACCCACTATCTGTTACCTGCAGGTAGTAAATATCCATGGGTAGTAACTACCCGTCGCGGATTTTATCCGCGGATTTTTTTTCCATCCCTAGTTGGATCGTCTTTCTTAATTCATTCACCCCACATTTGACATATAAAAACGAGTCAGACTGAGTTGTCCCATATAAGAATTGTAAGATAGTTTTGTTGATATGTTTTGCATAATGAATGGCCAGTGGGGCTTGTGGGCCAGTCCATGAACCAAATATACAAGTATGGTAATAATTATTTTTGTTTTGATGTTTTACATATTTATTATATTCTAAGAGTAGGGATGACAAAATAGGCCCGTCCTATCCGATTTGGCCTGATCCTTTTTTGGACAATCAAAAGGGAGTCAGGTAAGACTAGTCTGTCACCAAAAAATAATACAGAAATTATATTTTAAGTTTTTCAACAAAATTATTGTTTTCAATTAAGTTTTTATTAATTTATTTTATATTGGAACGCATAGTTTTTTATAATTTTCAATTGGGTGTTTCTCCTTTAAATATTTTTCTATATGAATTATATACCGGTTATTTTATTTTAGGCTCCTTCATGTTAAGATAGGTGACTTTTTTTATTAATAAAGTAATATTATATTTAATATAAAATTATAATTGATTTTATATAGGAATGACAATATTGGATCGTCTGTCTTAATTTATTCACCCCACATTTGACATGTAAAAACGGATTAGACTGAGTTGTCCTCACATAAGAATTGTAAGCTAGTTTTGTTGATATGTTTTGCATAACGAATGGCATTTGAGGCTTGTGAGCCAACCCATGAACAAAATCATACAATTATGGTAATATTTATTTTTGTTTTGATGTTTTACATATTTATTATAATATAAGAGTAGGAATGACAAAATAGGTCTGTCCTATCCGATTTAGCCAGATCCTTTTTTGGACAATAAAAAAGGAGCCCGAAAAGACTAGTCTGCCACCAAAAAAATAATACAGAAATTATATTTTAAGTTTTTCAAAAAAATTATTGTTTTCAATTAAGTTTTTATTAATTTATTTTATATTAGGAACTCATAGTTTTTTATAATTTTGAATTGGTTGTTTCTCCTTTAAATATTTTTCTTTATTTGAATTATATAACGGTTATTTTATTTTATGTTCCTTCATGTTAGGATAGGTGACACTTTTTTATTAATAAAATAATATTATATTTATTATAAAATGATAACTGATTTTAAATATGAATGACAATGTTGGATTGTCTATCTTAATTTATTCACCCCAAATTTGACATGTAAAAATGGGTTAGACTGAGTTGTCCCTACTTAAGAATTGTAAGCTAGTTTTGTTGATATGTTTTGCATAAGAGTGATGCTCCCTCCACCACCCCATCTTCTTCCTACACCTCCCCAATTTTTTTTTTAAATTCCAAATATCCTCTTAGTTGAGTTTTCATGGTTGTGTTTGCTAAAATCTAAATTCCTCCCCCACATGGGGGCCTCTATGTGATCCCTTAAAATGGGGAACACAACAATGTTGCTACTACCTAGTTTCTTGTAATCATTTACATTAATATTATTATTATTATAACAGGTTTTGATTATACCAATTGTTGCACTACCTGAAAGCTCCTTGTTATAAATGATTGTAACTACACGAGAACTGTTTCAATGTCTCTGACTCTGATGATGGTTGAGGTTCCATTGTACAATATCAAGTGCAATTAAACAATTATTTTCCCACTCTACCTATTCACTGTACGAGTCCGCACACCATTGGGTGATGGTAACGGGAATGAATAACACACAAAAGATATTGTGGGAGGGGTAAACACGTACATGGCTCAACGAATTATACATTTGAAAAATATACAAAATGAAAAGGCATTTATGCAAACACTGTGCATGCATGACAATGCAAACATAAAGTATTTTGTTGAATGCACAACGGAATAACGCAATGTTTGTTAACGAAAGTGGTGGGAGGGGGTGGGGGCTTAGTGGTGAGAGTGAAAGGGAAAGTGAAAGTGAGAGTGGATTGGAATTAGGGTTTAAAAAAATAAAAAGTAAAATTAGTAAAAATGAAAGGTAAAAAATGTAGATTTCGAATTTTAAAAAAAATTGGGAAAGTGTTGGGAGAACATGAGGTGGTGGAGGGAGCATCACTTTTTGCATAATGAATGGCTTGTGGGGCTTGTGGGCCAGCCCATGAACAAAATCATACAATTATGATAATAATTATTTTTGTTTTGATGTTTTATATATTTATTATATTCTAAGAATATGGATGACAAAATAGGTCCATCCAATCCAATTTGGCCTGATTCTTTTTTGGACAATCAAAAAGGAATCAGGAAAGACTAGCCTGTCACAGAAAAACAATACAGAAATTATAACTCATCCCATTATAAAGCAGGATGATGGGCTAACAAGTCGACTCGGCACTTTTATTTAAGTTTTTTTAATTGTTTTATTTTTAAAATTTGTTTATATATATATATATATACGGGTATAAATAGATATTAAAACATTATTTAATTATACTAATAATTTTTAAATTTTTAATTGATTAATTAATGTTTTTAACATAATAAATAAAAACGTTATTACATTTACATGTTAAATTATTTTATTAAAACTAATAATTGAAACATAATTTGTAAGTGTTAATGATTAAATGATAATACTATTACATATTCACTGTAAGAAAAATTGACATTATCACCAACTAGAATTCATTCGTAATACTTAAAATTTATTGATAAATTGAAATTATTAACGTTAAAAAAAATTTCAGTAAAATTGTCATCGTATTAACATATTTCTGTTTTATTAATTATAATCAATGAAAAATTCGTTGATAATGTTCGACAATGATTACTAAAGAAAAATTTATCAGTAAATACTACGATTTAGTTCATCTTCTTCCTCAATTCTTCTTCTTGTTTTAGTTTTTATTTGTGCATGGTGACTATGGTTAGTTTTTATTCCAAATCCGCATGAAACCTGATTCTCTAAGTCACTGTGGCTTTCCCTCGTGTGCGTTATGTGGTCTGTAAATTGGTTCTAGTGGTGATGCATGTGGGAGTTGCTTAAAGGGTAGTGCGTGGATCTAAATTCATGTTGGTGACACGATTTTTAGGTCCTAGGAGTTCGTGGTGGCTTTTGCTTATGTGTGATGGAGGCTATTCAGCAGCAAGTGTGTGGTGCACTATCTACTCGCGTTTTGGGTTGTTAGTGTTCTTATGTATAAGCTGCCAACGTCTGGTAAACTTCGATCTGCATCGTTCTTTGTGGTTGGTGGTGTTCTGGGTTGTGGTCATGAGAGAAGATCTAACGAGAATCACAATGCACATAGATGCCACGGTTACTATATGCGTGTTGGAGCAAAATAGAGTATACATTGACAGTGAACATGAGATTTGGGTGGGAAATTTATCATTTCTATCCATGATTTTCTCCATCAATAAATTCACCAATAATACATATTTTATTTTTTGGTCAGTTTTTCCATAAAATATGTTGGTAAATTAAATATCTTGGTAAACTTCATCACTAAAATTTTATCTATAATTCCATGAATATTAAAGTAAGGTTTAATTGCTTCTTTTGTCCCCAGTTTGGTTGAAGTGTGTCAAATTCGTCCCCTTTTTAGAAAAATATCAATTTCGTCCCCATATAAAAAAAATTTGTGTCAATCAAGTCATCTCTACGAATTTGACACACTTCAACCAAACTGGAAACAAAAGAAGCAATTAAACCTAAAAATAACATAATATAGAAAATTTATTCTTTTAGATTATTTTTATTAATTTTTAATTTAAAAAAAAAAGATCAACGGACTGGGACGGACTAGGTTGGTTGGCCACAATGGGCTCGCAAGTCAAAAATTGAAAATAATACATTTGATGTTTTTAATTTTTAAAAACCTTATTTTCTCTCCCTTATTTATATTTTGGGGTTAAATATGTTTTTAGTCTCTATACTTTGGGGCGATTTTGGTTTTAGTCCATTTTCAAACTAAGGTACAATTTAGTCCTTCAACTTTAGAAAACTCTGGTTTTAGTCATTTTTACCAAATTTTTTTAACTTTATTTACTGTTTCAAGCACGTTTCATTATAGCATTTGGATTGTTTACACTGTTTGACACATTTTTGCTTCAATGTTAACTGAGAAATGCGTTTGAAACAACAAATAGTTAAAAAAATTTGGTAAAAAGGACTAAAACCAAAGTTTTCTAAAGTTGAAGGACTAAATTGTACCTTAGTTTGAAAATAGACTAAAATCAAAATCATCCCAAAGTATAGGGACTAAAAACATATTTAACCCTTATATTTTAAGTTTTTCAAAAAAAATATTGTTTTCAATTAAGTTTCTATTAATTTATTTTATATTAGGAACTCGTAGTTTTTTATAATTTTCAATTGGGTGTTTCTCCTTTAAATATTTTTCTTTATTTGAATTATATAATGGTTATTTTATTCTATGCTCTTTCATGTTAAGATAGGTGATTTTTTTTATTAATAAAATAATATCATATTTAATATAAAATGATCATTGATTTTAAAAAGCAATGACAATGTTGGATCGTCTGTCTTAATTTATTCACTTCACATTTGACATGTAAAAGTGAGTCCGACTGAATTGCCCCACGTAAGAATTGTAAACTAGTTTTGTTGATATGTTTTGCATATTGAATGGCTTGTGGGGCTTGTGGGTCAACCTATGAACAAAATCATACAATTATGGTAATAATTATTTTTGTTTTGATGTTTTACATATTTATTATATTCTAAGAGTAAGGATGACAAAATAGGTTTGTTCTATCCGATTTGACCTTTTTTAGACAATAAATAAGGAGTCAGGAAAGACTAGCCTGTCAAAAAAAAATAATACAGAAATTATATTTTAAGTTTTTCAAAAAAATTATTATTAACAATAAAATTTTTATTAATTTATTTTATATTATGAACTCATAGTTTTTTATAATTTTCAACTGGGTGTTTCTCCTTTAAATATTCTTCTTTATTTGAATTATATAACACTTATTTTATTTTATGCTCCTTCATGTTAAGATAGGTGACACTTTTTTATTAATTATATTTAATATAAAATGATAATTGATTTTAAAAAGGAATGACAAGTTGGATCCTCTGTCTTAATTTATTCACAAACTGGTTAGATTGAGTTGTCCCCACATAAGAATTGTGAACTAGCTTTGTTGATATGTTTTTTGCATAATGAATGGCTTGTGGGCCAACCCATGAACAAAGTCATACAATTAGGGTAATAATTATTTTTGTTTTGATGTTTTATATATTTATTATATTCTAAGAGTAAGGATGACAAAATAAGTTTGTCCTATCCGATTTGACCTTTTTTGAACAATAAATAAGGAGTCAGGAAAGACTAGCCTGTCACCAAAAAAATAATACAGAAATTATATTTTAAGTGTTTCAAAAAATTTATTATTAACAATAAAGTTTTTATTAATTTATTTTATATTAGGAACTCAGTTTTTTATAATTTTCAACTGGGTGTTTCTCCTTTAAATATTCTTCTTTATTTGAATTATATAACACTTATTTTATTTTATGTTCCTTCATGTTAAGATGGGTGACACTTTTTTATTAATTATATTTAATATAAAATGATAACTGATTTTAAAAAGGAATGACAACATTGGATCGTCTGTCTTAATTTATTCAGAAACTGGTCAGATTGAGTTGTCCCCACATAAGAATTGTGAACTAGCTTTGTTGATATGTTTTTTGCATAATGAATGGCTTGTGGGCCAACCCATGAACAAAGTCATACAATTAGGGTAATAATTATTTTTGTTTTGATGTTTTACATATTTATTATATTCTAAAAGTAAGGATGACAAAATAGGTTTGTCCTATTCGATTTGGCCTTTTTTGGACAATAAATAAGGAGTCAGGAAAGACTAGCCTGTCACCAAAAAAATAATACAGAAATTATATTTTAAGTTTTTCAAAAAATTTATTATTAACAATAAAGTTTTTATTAATTTATTTTATATTAGGAACTCATAGTTTTTTATAATTTTCAACTAGGTGTTTCTCCTTTAAATATTCTTCTTTATTTGAATTATATAACACTTATTTTATTTTATGCTCCTTCATGTTTAGATAGGTGACGCTTTTTTATTAATTATATTTAATATAAAATGATAATTGATTTTAAAAAGGGATGACAACGTTGGATCGTCTGTCTTAATTTATTCACAAACTGGTCAGATTGAGTTGTCCCCACATAAGAATTGTGGACTAGCTTTGTTGATATGTTTTTTGCATAATGAATGGCTTGTGGGCCAACCCATGAACAAAGTCGTACAATTAGGGTAATAATTATTTTTGTTTTGATGTTTTACATATTTATTATATTCTAAGAGTATGGATGACAAAATAGGTCCGTCTTATCTTATTTGGCCTGATCCTTTTCTGAACAATCAATAAGGAGTCATAAAAGACTAGCCTGTCACCAAAAAATAATACAAAAATATGTATAATAGTAGTAAATATGTATGTACAGGTGTTATTATAACATGTGTTTATATATTAAAAAGAATAATAGGAAAGTATTTTTGTTGGAGTTAAAATAAGGAAACAATATTTAAGTCTAAAGAAATATAAAATCTAAACATTTTATTTTAAAGAAGATATATTATGTAAAATACTACATTAGTTATACTTATCGTGTCTTCAATTATATTACCTAAATATTCCTATATAATGAAAATTAAACATCTTCTAACATAAATTTAAATACTTTATAAACATGAAAACGAATAATAAAACGGTCAAAGTTTAGTACAGTCAACACTTAACTAGGTGTCGTAAACATGTTCTAAGAAATTATTCAAAATCTATTTGTGTATTTTTTTTATTGTAATATTTTATTTAAATCGGTTAAAAAATAATTACCTATTGATTCAATAAAATATAATATTTGTATTAATATTATATATATATATATATATATATATATATATATATATATAATTTAAATAAAAATAATACTAAAGATCAACATAAATTACATATTTTGTATGAGAAAGAAAGAATAAGCATACATGTATTCTAGAGTAATTGAAGTGTGTACACTTATACTTATTTTCAATAAATAGGTGATTTCTTTTTATATTTTGTATTCTTTTATCATTTTAAATATAATTAAAGATAAAAATAATAATATGGAAAGTGTCCGAGATGGGAATCTCATATATCGTCTTAAATTACAAATTTACCTAAAAATATCGAAATAATTTCATAGTAAAGCAGTTGAAGTATTTATGCAATTAATTATAGTAAATAGATAATTATATTTAACTTTATTTTTTACCATTTTAAAATATAATTAAAGATAGAATAAAAAGATGAAATGTCTATAAGAAAAATCTATAGAAAAACTTCCTTGTATGTTTATTATAAGATCGCAAATTTGCATGAATATAAAAAACACAATCATATTATAACCTAGTTAAAGTATGAAGTTATTTGTAGTAGTAATTTACATTTATCATATTTAATTTATTTATTTCAATTTTAAGATGTAAAAAAATATGGAATACAGTACATTGAAATAAAATACTCCATTAAAAAATGTTTTATTTGTTTATGTTGTGCTTGAGCAGTACTATGACGTGGAAGTGGGTGATAATTTAGAGAAAGGAAAACCCAATTATCTCATGCGCACGGAACCTTCAAGAATCAAGATCAGATCAAAGTAATAAAAGGAAAGGAAAAGGAAAAAAAAAAAAAAAAAAAATCTTCAAATCATTGTTCAATATTTTCTCCTTTTCTTAACTAAGGAAGCTAAACAAAAGCGAGAACTGGATAGATTCGAACGACCATCAACAACATCAACGCAGATCCATTTTCCTTCACTTTCCGGCAAAACCTCTCATTTCCCGAGAAAACCGTACATGGTCGTGTCACGCGTATCGAATTGATCGATCATTGCAATTGCGTGTGAGATGTACAACCCGGTGGCGGCGAGTAGGAGCGTCCTGGCGTCGCGGACGAGTTCGCGTTCGGTGACGGAGACGGTGAACGGTTCACATAAGTTCGTGATCAAGGGTTACTCTCTTGCCAAGGGAATCGGCGTTGGAAAACACATCGCGAGCGAGACTTTCACCGTCGGAGGATACCAGTGGGCGATTTACTTCTATCCCGACGGCAAGAATCCTGAAGACAACTCTGCCTATGTCTCCGTCTTCATTGCGCTCGCTTCCGAAGGCACCGACGTTCGCGCGCTCTTCGAACTCACCTTGCTCGACCAGAGCGGCAACGGCAAGCACAAGGTGCACAGCCACTTCGATCGCTCGCTCGAGAGTGGGCCTTACACTCTCAAATATCGAGGCAGCATGTGGTTAGTGTCGCCGTTCTCTCGCTCTGTTTGGTTGTGGATTTGAGCTTTAGGTTAAACTGAAATGTAATGTTTTGTAGGGATCGTGAAATTGGGAGTTATGTGATACATTCTTGTTTGTAGTTGTATGAATTGTTACTCTCTATGGTTGCTTTGTTTTTAATTATAGCCTTGCTTGTCTCTGAATGAGATCTGGGTGTAGTTTTGGTGCGTGAGGAAATAAATCAAAAGTACCAGAAATTAGTGCGAGAATTCCCTTCCCAATGAGTGTGCGTAAGCTGCCAGCCCTGTCTCAAATCGATTGATTTGGCTCTTCTGAAGTGAAACACTCCTGCAATAGGTGATTAGAGAATGGTTAAAAGTAGTGACTTAATCAAAGATATAGTAACAAAATCTGAAATTAATTATAATTTCAATAGTTGATTTTCTGATTAATGGTTTTTATTGCATCATTCTCCTCGTTTTAGAGGATCAAATCCCAATTTCAAAGGTCTTGGATAGTTTTAATTATTCATGCGTAACGGTGCAAATGGCTGGGATGTTTTATGAATGATGTGGCATAAGCGGAGTTGGAAAGGCAACAAACTTCTGTACCCGAACTCCCAAACAGCTTGAAACCTTTTTTGCTTCCCTTGAGCTCTGCGAATGTAATATCATAATGTCCAATGTAGCCAGCGAAGTTATAAACCCGATGACCCCATACTACCACGGACTATACGACCAAAGCCTGCATTCCATTGGGAGACTCCAACATGCTGCCATGAATATTGTGGGCTTTCCGAGTTGGATGAATCTAGATATATGTTCTTCCTGATGACTTCTCCCTTTAAAAAGTAAATGGTAAAACTTGTTACTGTTTGGTCTTTCAAAACTTGATTTTAGTTCCTGTACAAATTTAACACTCTAGATTTTGCCTTGAGTGAATGATAGTTGTACTCCCTCTGCAGAAACTAAAACAAAGTTTAAAAACTTATCAATTTTTATAAGGAGTAAGGCCAAGCTTTGGGATATTTTCGTGGACCAAAACCATATTTTACTCTATAATAATGATCTCAATGCTGTTAGTTTATGGTTAGGATATTCTAACATGCTAATAAGATCCTTGTGGTTTTTGTAATATGTTTGGGATGCCATGCTGAGTTACTAGCTGTTATATCCATTTTTGTGATGTGCGTTATGGAGTGATCAATGATGCACTGATTGTGTCTATTAGGGGTTATAAGAGATTTTTTAAACGGGCTCAACTCGAGGCTTCAACATTCCTGAAGGACGACTGCTTGAAGATAAACTGCACTGTCGGTGTGGTGGTCTCATCCATTGATTGCTCTAAATTAAACACAATACATGTTCCTGAGTCTGACATTGGGTCACATTTCGGAATGCTGTTAGAGAATGAGGAGGGATCAGATGTTACTTTCTCTGTAGGTGGAGAAAGGTTTCATGCTCATAAACTTGTATTAGCTGCTCGGTCAACTGCATTCGAAACTGAATTTTTCAATGGGATGGAGGAGGATGAGCAGGATATAGTTGTTACTGACATGGAACCTAAGGTTTTCAAGGTAAGACATTTGTTACAATGCCCTTTTTATCTATCCTTTCGCCATTATTTTTTGTTCCATAAAACATGCAAGCTAATTAATTCAGTTTTACTGTGCCATATCATTCACCTGGTTATTTAATGTATCTTGTGTCCTATTGTTGAGCAGGCTTTACTTCATTTTATTTATAGAGACACTCTTATAGATGATGAAGAGCTTTTTGTGTCACGTTCATCATTCTTGCCTTCAGTATCTGAATCATTTGCAGCAAAGTTGTTAGCTGCTGCGGAAAAGTATGGCTTGCCTAGACTTAAGCTGATGTGTGAATCTGTACTTTGTAAAGACATTTCTATAGATTCTGTAGCCTATATTCTGGCTCTTGCTGATCGCTATTGTGCTACAGAGTTGAAGTCTGTCTGTCTACAGTTTTCTGCTGAAAACCTTGTTGGTAAGTTTTCCTGCTTGACATAGCTCTCCCACTCATGTCTAACCTGAATTCATAGTCAACCCTTGTTAGCTTGTAAAAGGTGCTCTTGTTTTGGTGTCTGCACTATTTGTTACTTAACAAAATCTCTGGATCATACATGTTAGACATAAACCAAGTCGTTTGTTCTTGTGTTGATGAAATGAAAGTTTTTCACCACTGGCATAATTGGCTGTATGGAAATAAACTTTAATTCTCAGTATTATGAATGTGTTAAGCAGCACACTTTTCTTGAATCTTGATTAACTCTCATTCATAAGTAAGAATTGGCTCCATTGTGATTATCTACCTAAAATGTAAATACTTTTAATTTATAGTGTAAAGTTGGAAAGAATACAAAGTGACACAGCCTCACCTTTTCCACTTGTCCTACATCTTATGCTATTTATGTTACTGGCAAAATTTATGGCTTAATTACTGGTATTTATATTTGATGGCGAACTGTGATTGAATCTAGACCTCCTGAGGCAAGTTTTATGTTCCTTTTGAAGGATGTTATAGGGTTGTTGATACCCTATAGCGTTTGTTTGTAGTTTCTTCGGGCTTGTCCTCCTTAGTTCCAAAAAAAATGTGATTGAAATTTTTCTGTCTTGTTCTTGTGAGAAGTGTCCTTTTCTTGAGCAGTAAGGTCTTTACATTGTTCAGTGATTGTATTATTCCCGTATTTTTTAGCTGAATCAACAAACATGTTTTGATCATTTGGTAGCAACAAACCATTGCAGAGGCACCGTTGTTTAGTTTCCATCTTGTATGTGTTGGACTTCCTACTTTTCAATGCTCTGCCTTAGGCAGTTTCTGTTGAATAGGCTATTTATAGATTTCTTCATTGTTCTCAAGTACACATTTTATTCTGAATTCAATTGATGGCCACTCGGCAGTATTAATAAAGATGCATCATTCATAAAATGGGTTCAAGAAAGTTGATCGACTTAGACACTCCAGTTGTATTTACCCTGTAGTCTGTAGTTACTAGTACTTCTCAAGTTTGTAATATATGTAGATCAAGTTGTGCACAGTACATTTTTCTAATCAAATATTTCATCCTTTGCAGCGTTCTGTTTGTCTTCTAGGACTTTCATTTTCAATAACAGCCTAAACATCATGAAATGATCATAAGATGTATAACTATATCGCTTATTAATTTCTGTCTTGCAGCTGTGATGCAATCTGATGGTTTTGAATATCTTAAGGAAAATTGTCCATTACTGCAATCGGAACTGCTAAAGACTGTGGCGGGATGCGAGGAGGAATTTAGTGGAGAAGGAAAATGTCGAAGTGTGTGGGCCCAGTTTTCTGATGGTGGTGACACCAATGACAGGAGTGTAAGACAACAAACCTGGGAGAATGGAGTTGACAGGAGTCAAAGCTTATGGGTTCATCTTTCTGATGGTGTTAACAACAATGACAGGAGTCCAGGGCAAGAACCGTGACAAGGTAAGCTACCATCGTTTGTCAGTTAGGCCTAAATGCCAGATTACTGCAGGGATAATACTAACCTATTGTGCGGGCTGGCAAAGGGGTAGAGGAATGCAAAACATTGTAAAGAAAGGATTCTAAGATACTGCCACCATTGTAATGTCTTATAATACTTATTTTTTCTTTGATAATATGATTATAAGGATGTAGTGGTAGCAATAAGTAATAACATTGATCGTTGTAAGCAAGTTTGTTGTGAACATTTTCATGAATTTGCTTTACTTGGTGGTGGTTGTGTTTTATGAAGAAATTATTGAAGTGAGCAATTAGCAGTATTTTCTGGTCTTGTCTTGTTTATTGGAAGTCCTATTAAATTCAAAAATAATGAAACTATAAATCATTGCATGCAGGGATTCGATGGGGACAAGTTAATTGGTCCTTGGTAGAAGACCAGCCTGTGCAGTGCAGGGATTTCACTGCATGAAGCATTGTTTTTCTTTTCAATTTTTAAGGGGGTTGACTGGTGGGTGGAGAATAGCAGATTTGTCTTGTAACGTTAGTGATGTATCTTCTAACATCAATTAATGGTAGCAGTTAACAAAATGAGATGAAGTGACAAAAACAATATGTAGTTTACCTTGTTTCTAGATCTTTTCTGTCAGTTTGGTGAACTGGGGACAATTCATGCATGAGTGCTGTATCTTTTACACAGTTGGAAATCTTCACCCTTGTGAATTGTCAAGCATAGATCAATTTAGACTGGTTAACTATTTTACCACGAATGGTATCGGATGATTTTCATCAAACATTTAAATTATAATTGTATATGTAAGATAACTATTTGTGGGAAGTATATGATTTAGGTCTTCTTATTTTTATGTATTTTGGAAAATAATTTAAATTTATGTTAATGATGTATTAAATAGGGTTTTGTAAAGATTATAAGTACTATAAACAATTTCAATTCGACAGGAGTTTTTGAGATAAATTTATTTAATTAAAATCTTTTAAACGGTGCAATAGGAAAATTGATAGTGTAGTTTAGCCTGTTGTTTGTACATAGGAAGTATAATGTGAAGAAAATATTGCAGTTGAATAATTTAAATAGATAAGAATTTTTATCACTTTTTACCCTATGATGACTAAGGAATATTTTCCCACATCCCAACTTTAATTTGTGGATGATGTCAACTGATTCACATTTCAGTATTGTTACGTTTTTGGTCAAAAAACTGAAACATGCATCCCCTAACGTTTTTTTTTATTTCAAAATACCATATTATGCATCTCTCTTTTTTTGGGGGATTTTGTTATTCGGGATAGGGTAACTGATATTTTGAATTTTTTTGTCAATACGCATTCAAATATATATTACGTTAAGTACCAACAAATGTTATCTACAAACGGATAATGATATTTAGACAACATTTTTTTGACAACATTTCAACATTGATTATGTGTCAATATGTGATTGGTCAAAAATTATTTCACAATAATGTTTATGATTATTATTATTGATTGTGGAATAATTTTTAACCAATCACAGGTTGACACGTAATTAATGTTGAAATGTTGTCAAAAAAATGTTGTCTAAATATCATTATCCATTGAGTAATTTTTAACCAATCACAGGTTGACACGTAATTAATGTTGAAATATTGTCAAAAAAATGTTGTCTAAATATCATTATCTTCTACAAAAACATCTCATTGTTATGATTTTGGATTTACGTTTTGAAAGACTTTTTCTATCAATTCGACAATCTTTAAGTTTTTTCTTCATCATCCAATCCATAAAGAGTCAACTAAAAATTCATATTAGGTAACGTGTTGACGACTTTCGGATTTTCCCATCAACTCTTCATGTTCCACCCACTTATGTAAGTCTGATAAATTTGAAAATTTTTAATTGAGTTATTATTAAATTTTTCTGGTCTATTAAATCTATTTTGAGAGAGATCTTTTGATATTTAAGTGAGAACACAAAACAACATTATATATTTAATGGAGAAATTTAATTACAAAATTTAATTGAAAAGTTGTAAAAATAAAAATAATAATTCAATAGACTCAAAATATTTAATTGAAAGTTTTGAAATTTATCAAAAGACTCAAAATTTTATTAAATATAAATTAATAATAGAAATGATGATACAATTAATAATAATAATAATAATTATTATTATTATTATTATTAATAAACACTAAGGACATCTAGATTCAAGTTTTAACTTCAAAATTTCTATTTATTATCATTATAACATGTTTGTGTAAAATGAACATGATCTTAAAAAAGACCTTACGTTTTATAAATTAAAATGTAAATAAAAATTTATAAAAATCTAGAGTTTTTTAAAATGGACAACATTTTATTCTAAAAACTTGCATTGTAGATATTTAGAAAAATAGTATTTCAGTGGAAATGCTTTTCATAAAACTACCTATGTGGAGGGTTTGATCTGACTTTATTTTTTTCATAACTCAGCATGGATACCTTGGATGTAAAATGAACTTTTATAAATCTTAACAATTAAAAAAAAAATAGACTGTCTAATATTTAAAACAACAATTTCGAATTAGAAAAGAAATAATAAAAAGGATAGAATGGGAGTCTGTCAGACAACCCTGCGACCATCCCAATTCGTAAGAACGGGAACGATCCTCTACAGTTGGTGATGGGCATAGTCCGTAAACAGGGTCATCACTACCGTTAATCACGCTCTGATCACAGGGTCATGGTTCATCCACCAGACTTCAGTTCCTGTCTCCTTAGGACTTAAGGATACAGAGGTACGAGCCTATAGAACAGATCCTGTTCAAGTAAGGTCGTGACCAATGGTGCCAAATGCTCATTTATAAACATATTTTGTCTTCAAAGCTATTTCGATGTGGGACTATATGCATGGTGAATAGTTCCTGTCCAACTAGTTTCTTTTTGCTTGCAATGTGAAGATGCTTTCGATGAGATTATTTATTTTGATTATGAAAAGTTGAAAGGAAATATGTCGGAAGGTTTGGCCAAGAAAGATTTTAGAGGAAGGAGATGGATCGGCTTTGTGGACTTTTTTTTTGTTGCATCTCGTGGCAAACATGGTGTGTTGTCTCTGGAGCTCATCGTGGTGCTGAATTACATCCATTGTTCGCTTTCATTCATTTCTTCAAACATACCATTGAAGAGAAACTCATTTGTTCAAATTGGTTGTTGGGACCATGTATGGAACTGTGTCTCTCAATACTAGAATTATCACGAATGCCCTGTAAAAATTACTCAAACCTGAACAATATATTTGAACATTGACCCGTTAAACAAACACTTCAAAGGTAGATTGTGTTGGAACTTCTGATTATTATGCCTTAGGAACAATAATATACTGCAGAATGAAGATTCCTTTAGAAAAAGTTACAGAAAAAAAAAGCAAACCTGAATGAGAAAAAAAAATTTGGACCATTTCTCGATTTGTGCGTGTCATCCTTGCGCAGGGGCCATGCTAATCTTCTCTGTATCGTTCCAATTTTATCGGATGTCCCCGAAGGGACAAGCCTACATGCAGTCTACATCTTTATAAACACTAAACCTTTAGCTAAACCTTACGGTGTGGGACTCTAATGGGAAATAAGTGGAAGGAAACTTGAATATGCAGAGTAACATGATTCACCCAAAAACATAAAGTGGCCAAAACCTCGCGAGAGAGAAAAAGCCTTCGAAAAGTTTCCCTTCTTCCTCGTCCCTGTTCTTCTTCTTT
Organism: Vigna mungo; assembly: GCA_036885675.1. Classification (NCBI taxonomy): domain Eukaryota; kingdom Viridiplantae; phylum Streptophyta; class Magnoliopsida; order Fabales; family Fabaceae; genus Vigna; species Vigna mungo. The sequence continues at coordinate 30,342,628 of CP144695.1, read as the reverse complement.
CTCATTTCCCCGAAACCAAACCCTACTTCTCGAGATATAAGCAAAATGAAAGTGTATGAGTGTGTTGTTGTGTCTGTTCTGTCAGTAATTTTAATATTATCACATATCATATTCTATTTACTAAATTATATATTTGTAAATAAAAGGAGTTTTTTTGTTAATTAGTGAAACACACAAAAATTTAATTTACTGAAAAAAGAGGTGTACTTAAATTATTTTATTTTTATTGATTATTTTGGACACTCGAAATAAGAAAAAATATTTGACACGCTAACACGTGACTGAGTGATTAGTGATGTGGTGTTGAGGCTGCGGAATCTGCAAATCGATAGGATTTCGTAGTTTTTTATATATATAAATGCAAAAAGGCGTCACAGTGATTTGTAATAGGACAACGTGCATTCTTGTCGTCCACAAAATTCCTTCTGTGTTTCAATGTGACAACATTTAAAATTCTACATAAAAAAACAAACTTTCTGTCATCCATATCGGTTGTTTTAAATTTTATAATATAATTTCTTTTATTTCAATTTTAATTTCTAAACAATGCTAAGTTTTCTTCGTATCATCATTAATCAGATCATTCACAGTTTATTTATTTATTTATATATATATATACATATTTTTTAATTAAATTTTTTATTAATTATGTGATGTGAAAGTTATTTTACTTTGTAATCCTATTTAAATGTCGTAAGATAATTTTTTTAAGAGACCATGACGAGAAATATCTCTTTTGAATATTCACAATATTTAACTGATTTTTTTATAGTTAATTAACATTCTAAAATTATAAAATCTTAAATTTAAAAAATAAAATTATAAACTGTAAAATTTTAAATTTAAAAAATATAAATATATAATATTCTATAACTTTATAGTTTCCTAATTTTCCAATTTTATATTTTTGTAATTTTTATTTTCTAAATCTTATAAGAACGTAGAAAATAAAATATTATAGTTAATAGATATTTTAGAATAATGAGATTAAGTATTTTGATGTTAAAATAATTCAATAATATAAATATAATTTTATAAATACGTTTTATTGTCTAAAATGTTTGTTATTTTTAAAACTCATTCTCTAAATTTCATTTTCCTTCTTTCTAAGATTTTTTTTACTCCGATAAAGAATTGTCTGAGAGATCACAACAATGAGTTCTCCATTTTCTACCGTCCGATTTCTCTTATAAAGTAAGTAAGTTTTTATTTCTTCTCTTTCCTTAATTCTTAGTTTAACACACATGCATCTAAAATTCATTGATATGTCACTTGATATCTTTTTACTAGTTCTTTGTTGATCAATGGTCCTAAAGACTTACTATGATAAAAATTCTATGGTTTATAGGTAATTCTAGAGTTCTTCGAACTGAGGTAGGGATAATGTACTTCATTGAGTGTAGCTTTCCAAATAAGTAAGGAAAGCTAATTAGTTGTTTCTAAACTTATAGTGAAATGGGATATGTTTTTGTATGTTTAGAATTAAATGCAATTGGTATGTGGTGGTGTTAAATGTTTAGTATAATGATTTGAGTATGTGATAACATTAATGAGTTTATTATGCGCTAAATTGTATGTATTGATGATTAGTGGTATGTGCTGAGAAAGAATTTGACATGTGTATGGTTTGATGGTTGGTATGAAGTTTTGTAGTTATATTGAGTAGTAAACTTGAGGTAGTATTGTGAAGTGCAATACGCGTTGATTTGTAGGTGTTTAGGTCTTAAAAAAAATGAGGGTTTTGATATATGAAAAGTTAAGGCAATGGTTAATGAAAGAAACTATGTTTTTGGGGTCGTTTTATGGATAATTAAAACTTGTCTAAGTTGTGAGTTAGTAGAAATTGTTTAGAAATTTATGTGGAAGTTTTATTTATTTTGATTTCTTGTAATTATGAACTATATTATGGATTGAAGTTTGTTTAATAGTAATTATTGAACTCTATGATGCTTTATACATGATGATGAGTATGCGATTAAGGTATGGTTGGACAAGAATTTATAGGGTAAAATTCTTAGTGATAGTTTCAAATAAAGTGATGTATTGATAGGGACTCAGTCTTGGAAGTTATCCTGACACTCCAATAATCACTCCATCTCAGATATAGAAGGGGATTATGTTGGTGAGGAATAGCAGAAAGTCCTAGTCTATGGTCTGTTGTTCTTTGTCCATGGGTGGTTGACAAATTAGCCTTGTGTGGTAGCTTGGGAGGGCAATTGTTCCACCACTACAAATCCAAAAGTCTGTCATAATCTGACATAAATACATATATTTGAATGGTTATGTCTAGGTTCATGATATGTTTAAGATGTTTGTTTAACTTATGGTTTGAAATGTGATAGGTGATAAATCCTAATATTGTATGTTTGTTTCTTTTAACATTAGTTTACCCTTTGTGTGTTCTTTGTTTGGTTGTTTGTATATGGTTGGTTTTTTTTTTTTTTGCAATGACGTTGGTGTGAGTAAATGGTGATGAGGTCTCTATGAAGTAGGCTTTGGGAGACGATGGTGCAAATGCATAGTCTAGTAGTTTAATTGGATAGTATAGTCTTTGTTTTGGAAGATTTTTGTAAACAATCCTTTTTAATTTCTTCAATGTTGTATATAATATTATACTATAGTTATTTTAGGATAACTATATAAAATTTTATATATTCCTTGAGCTTACTTGTTTTATTTTATTGATTATGTGATGGTTCCTTAACAATGTATGTATTATTTAAATGAGATTTTTTATCATTTTGTAATTTTTTACATATATTTTTTCTTAATTTTTTAATTATATATTTTTTAATTTGTAATTATATATATTTTTTGTTTCATTTTTTAATTTTATATGTTATAATTTTAATTAAATTTAAAATAATTTGGTTAAATAATGTGAATCTCTTAGAAAAATTATCGTCACTATGGTGGTTTATAAAAAAATTATGTAACAATCTTTTAAGCAAAATAATAACTTTCATGTTATATAATTAATTAAAAAACTAAATACATTGCTTCAATTTAAAAATTTTAAAATTCAAAAAATTTAATAAATCACAAAAATTTAATAATAATTCTATTAAAAGTTTTTAAATTTATCATATACCGAAAACTTAATATATATATATATTAACAAAAATACATGCGAGAAATTTGCATTCAATTTTTTAAATAATAATTAAATTTAAAAGAAATGTTGAATTAAAAAATATTAAATTAAAAAAGATCAGTTACTTATTAGTTAAATTTATAAATTGCTACTTAATAAAAGGTAAACTTAGAAATATAAAAATATGTATACAACAAAATGAGAAATCCAATATAGTTTTGGTACGCACATCTTTGCAATTTTTTAAAGAATAATAAATTTATTATGAACTTCTATTTCTCATTCTCTTGTTTATTCAAATCTTACTGTAAATATTTTTAAATTATAAATTGTTATCTCAATAATTGTGTAGTTATCTGAAATGAAAAGAGGTGGAGATAAATTCAGAGGGCAAACATTTATTAATGCAGTGTTTTAATTTAATAAATAATACATTATAGATTAGATACCCTAAGCAGTCGCATTCACATACAATATTCCTATATCATACATAATATTAGAAGTTTGCACGCAAGAGCTGCTACTCTTTCGGTTCTCTTCAGTCTTCTATCTTTCTCTCTGTAGAAGCAAAAGGGTGGTTTTATTCCGGGCAAAAAAAATTGTGGGGTTCATCAAAGTTTTCTCCTTTCTGCAAAATAAATTTGACCCAGAGTGGTATCAATACTTGATAATACTTGCACTTTTGGATAATGATCGTGAGGGATGAAAATTCTAGTGTTGGTTTGGGAGGAGGAGGAAAATGGTTTAGGGGTTTTGGAAGCTTGATTAGGAGGAAGCAAGTTGATTCTGTTCACGCCAGGAGACATGGTCAATTGGCTAGGAAGTTATCTGCCGTTGATCTCGTTGGAATTGGTAACTACTGTTGAATACCGTGATATCGTACAAGGAAGAAAGAAAATTAGACGAATGGTTGTGATTGATTAATTCAGTAAAAGGACATTAGGAGAATATGATGTTATAGTGCGTGCTTCTGTCTGTTATGACTTAGGAACGAGTGGTTTTGCTTTCATCCTTATTTCGTTTTGCTTTTCTTTTCAAAGTTAATGTACCAAGCCATTTTGAAAACTCAATTTCCGCTTCATAGTGATTTTCATTTGGATTTGCTATATCCTTACTGAACTTTGGTGAATAAACCATTAATTTAGTTTTCATACTGTCCTCTCTCTTAAATAGTGTCTAAAGTATTTAAGTACTACTTGAAGTATTGAATATCTGTCACGTTAATCCTTAAGTTCATGTATTTCTCTAAATTACAGCAAATCAATTTGAAGAGTTTTATTTGGAGGACTACTTTGCACGATTTCAAATACTTCTAGGACTGCTTGAATAGTTTCTTCTTCTTCTTCTTATGCTGAGGACCATTTGGTAGAGAGAGTTACAGTTTAAGGATGAAATTGATCATTTACTTTATTTTTTGAAATTATCAAGAAACATTGTGGCCTAGTTATGATGATATGTGCAGTTGTTACTTTTAATTTATGTTTGCTCTGGTGTATGCTTGCTTTAGATTCTTTATAGCAGACCAAACATTTACGTTGCTAACGATAGCTGATCATTATTTAAAACCAGGGGTTGGAGCTACCATTGGAGCTGGAGTGTATATTCTCATTGGAACAGTTGCCAGAGAGCAAGCAGGACCAGCACTTGTGATATCACTTCTCATTGCAGGAATAGCTGCTGGACTGTCAGCCTTTTGCTATGCAGAGCTTGCATGTAGGTGCCCATCTGCAGGCAGTGCTTATCATTATACATACATATGCATTGGAGAAGGGTAAGTTACAGCTTTGCTCATTTTGGAACAAAAGATTAGGTATAATGGTTAGTTGAACTACTCACGTGTGCTGAAGAAATATTTAGTGAAGTTATCAATATTAACACTTTAATAGAACTATGTAGTGCTCTTCTGCTGCCAACATTAGGTTTAATGGTTAAACAATCTACTCATGTGTGCTGAAAACATATTTTGTGAATTTATCAACTGATACTGTGAATGATTATGCTCTGTTTACTTACTTTTCAATATTGTTAGTGAATTAATGATTTAAACATTGCTATTGATCTCAGGGTGGCTTGGTTGGTCGGCTGGTCTCTGATTCTAGAATATACAATTGGTGCTTCTGCGGTTGCTCGTGGCATAACACCAAATCTGGTGTGTCATACTGTTTTCCCATTTTTTAAACTCTGAACTTTGTTTCTTTTTATGTTCACGGCATCATTGTAATTAGGAATGTACTAAAGATGTAGTTGAAATCATACAAGTCTAGGTATGTGGAATCACATATTGGTTAACATGGTTATCCTGTTTCGTGAATGTATTTTAACACTTGGTGTACTTGATTACAAACTTATTTTGTTATCTGCTTGGAGTTTTCACCCATGATGTGGTGGTCATATTAAGATTTTATGTTGTGGAGGGAATTCCAAGCGCAGCTTACATCAATTCTTCCACAAAACTTCTCACTGGATAGCAACAGTGGACAAAACATAGTTCTATCATTTATTCATTCTGGAATTTCATTTTAACAGTGAGAACCTGTACTAGGGGGATGCTGAGGTTTAAAGTTTGAACCCAGATCCATTTAGTCAACTGTGATGCTATGTTAGAGAACTAAATACCTCTAAGGATAGGCTATATGGAGGCAGTGATTTAGTGGTTAAAACCAAAGGTTGCACATATGAGATCTCTTTCTTTATTCATTTTATTGTTCTCATCTTTCTTCATTTTTGTATTTTGGCCTGCTTGCAATCACACCCAGCTATTCTTCTTTGTCATTGTTTTGAAAAATTGGCTGAGGAAAAATCTTATATAAAAGGTTAATAGATCGTCAAACATGTATTAGACTATCCTTGTTTATATGTAGTAGACCATCTAAGTAGACGATTTGAGTAGACCATTTTGTTAGACTGTCTAGTCTCACAGTGTTTATTGAATCTTGGATAGCCTGGTAGGATAGTCTGATGAGACTGTTTAATGTATTTTCAGTTTTGTTTTGAGAATCATTATTCACATGTCTTCCTCATGAGTATAGGCATGTCTCATGTGTATCAGTTATTGTAACTGTATTTGCTCTATATATAGAACCTTGAAGCTTCAGTAGGAACTAACGTTTGAGTTGTTTTCATTGAGCAGAGTTTGTTGAAAGAGAAACCTCTAGTTTGAGTTGTTTTTATTGAGCAAGAGTTTGTTGAGAGAGAAACCTCTAATTTGTAATCTCTAAGATATAGTGAATTCTTCAGTGGACTTAGATTGAAGTTTGTTAATACTCCAGTCGCACCACGTTAGTTTTTGTGTGATTCTTGTTCTTCCTCTGTTTTTTCAGCAATTGCAGTTCTATTTTTTTTTTTTTTTTCTGATTGTTTGTGGTAGACATTTGAATTTGTGACCTATTCCACACAATTGTTATCAATAAAAAATATGCTATGGTAAGCTTCCGATACCATAACCATTTATTTCCCTAGGAATACTCCTTTTCTTTTTCTAATTGGTGACATATTTACTGTATCCAACAAGGGCAACATACTTCACAATTTGGTTTTTGTATTAATTCTGTCATTGCCTATTTTAGGCCTTGTTTTTTGGTGGAGAGGAAAACCTACCTTTATTTTTGGCTCGACACACATTACCAGGTCTTGGAATTGTAGTTGATCCATGTGCAGCTGCATTAATTCTTATTGTTACCTTACTCCTGTGCCTTGGAATCAAGGAGGTATGGCTTTCTATATAAACTAAATACACAAACAGCAGTTTTCTATTTTTTTTTTTCACTTACCTATTTTGTTTAGCATTCATGTTTCAGAGTTCAATGGCACAATCTATTGTAACAACAGTAAATGTTGGTGTCATGCTTTTCATCATTTTAGTCGGTGGATATCTAGGTTTCAAGTCTGGATGGGTTGGATATGAACTCTCCAGCGGGTAATGGGTGTGTTTGTTTCTTCATTTTTCAGCTCATGGTCTACGTAGCAAACCTCTTGTGATATCACTGATATTTCTCTTTCATCTCAGGTATTTTCCTTATGGAGTGAACGGGATGTTTGCTGGGTCTGCAATAGTTTTCTTTTCATACATTGGTTTTGATTCCGTGAGTAGCACGGCTGAGGAGGTAAGAATTCACTTGGGGAACTAACCTTTTAAAGTCACGTGTTGTTTGTGTTGGCGGAACCTAAATGCAAGGCACATCAAACTAGCACACATGCATTGTTCTTTGTTGAAGAACTCAGAGAATTTTTTGAATAAAAACCTGACTTTTACCGCAAAACCTATGCACTATAATCAGTTTTAGGATCTGGAGTATTTCTTTAAAGCTGTCAGATTCTACTAAAACTTTGGTAATTGGTATTCCTTTCTTATTTATGAATGAGTAGTTGTTGGTCTCTCTAAGAAACCAAAAAAAATGGAAATAAGAGTATTTGTAGAAGATCTATAACTTGTTATTTTCATGTGTTATGGCTGGGTTTGGATTTTGGTATTGTGATTAATAATATTATGTCAATGAATTTTGTTATGTTGTCTTGCAGGTGAAAAATCCACAACGAGACCTGCCAATTGGCATATCAACTGCGTTGACTATATGTTGCCTTCTGTATATGCTTGTATCTGCAGTTATTGTTGGTTTAGTACCATACTATGAGTTGAACCCTGATACCCCAATCTCTTCAGCATTTTCTAGTTATGGGATGGAATGGGCAGTGTAAGGTTTGCTGTCGCACACTATTTGCTTGTTAGAGTAGATGTCTCTTGAATATTATGCTTCAAGCTTCCTTTTACCTTTGACAGGTATATAATAACAACCGGAGCTGTTACTGCTCTTTTTTCCAGTCTGCTGGGTTCTGTTCTTCCTCAGGTACATAAACAAGTGCTCAAAATTTAATTTATTCTTTTAGCATCTGATAGGATATGTAATGTATTACACTAGTCTGTAGACAGTTTTTAGATAGTTTGGCAAAAATAAAACATAGAAGTTAGTATGAAGTGGTTAGGGGTAGTTAGGAGGAGTTTAAACAGCAGTTAGGGGAAGTTTTAATTAGTAGTTAGGCAACTTTTGTCTTTTAAGGAGGGGTGTTCTAGTTCTGGTTGTTGAGTGTTTTATTTCTGAACAGGGACTGTCTTATGTAGAAGGGAATGTTTTCCCTTGGATGTTGTTGAATGTTTTCTTTATTTTTCATTAAATAAACTGCTGCCTCACAGTGAGGTTTCTTGTCTCTGTTTGTGATTGTTTATTTTGAGATAGAATTTAGGTTTCTTGTCACCAAGAAACCTAACAGCATCTCTGTTGATCATTTTCCTTGGTTATGATTGTTAGATTTTGGTTTTGATTTTTCACGACCTCTAAAGTTAATTTTCAACTTTATTTAAGCCCTAATTCGTTACTCAATTATTTTGTTGTCATTATGCACATCCTGCATATTTTGATCAAATAAGAGATGAAATGCTGCAACAGGGGGAACTGAGATTCTTAGTACACTTGCAAAATCATGGCTCAGTTTAAATGCCTTTCATCTACATTGCTAGTAGTTTAAACGTATTTTTCTGTCTCTCTTGAGTTGTTTCTTGGATTTAGTCTTTGGTACAAATTGCATGACTTCCATAAACAGTGTGTGAGTTACCAGAATTTTATTTTATGTATAGTTTTTTCTGCTTTTACATGTGTCAGCATGTATAGCAACTAATAGAGGTATCTTTTAATTGAGTTTTGAATATCGTATACTATTTAAATATGTTTACGAATTAGATATGCTACACATATAATAGTTATTATAAATTGTCTCTTGCACATATTAAATATATCTTATGTTTTTTTCAGCCACGTGTCTTTATGGCAATGGCTAGGGATGGTTTATTGCCTCCTTTCTTCTCAGACATCCATAGAGGCACACAGATTCCTTTGAAAAGTACCATTGTCACTGGTGTCTTTGCTGCTACTCTTGCATTCTTTATGGATGTTTCCCAGTTAGCAGGAATGGTGAGTTAAATATTAAAATATTTACACAAATTAGAGACATCTTTCTTAGAAAATGGTAAACATAAATTGTCTGATATATTCATTGCTTTGAAATGCAGGTTAGCGTGGGAACACTGCTTGCATTTACCACAGTTGCAATTTCGGTTTTGATAATTAGATATGTTCCACCTAATGAAGTACCCATTCCGTCTTCACTTCTATCATCTGTTGATCAATTACTGGGACATTCTGGTGGTCATATTGGGGTAGATAGGGACATAAGTCCTTTAGATCCTGCTAGTTATTATGAGGATAGCCATCTACATGACAAGTCAGAGGCTCTACTTGAACACCCTTTAATCATAAAAGAAGTTACCAAAGGTAATTGTTGTTTGAATCTTCTACCTTTGTTTCGAATGAATTTTACAGAAAATTCAGTGGGTAGATAAGTTCTTTTGCATATTATATAGAACACACCCTTTACCAGTTTATGATTTCTGTAAAATGGGATTGCCTATTTTAGTTTGGCTGACTAGAACATTGACAAAAATAATCTAGCCATACTCCTAAATCATTTGATTTGATGCAATTCTTGTTTGTAACTGTGGATCACCCAAGTTGATGGGCATCTGCTAATAGTCTCCAAAAAAGTATCTTGAAAGGTCAATGAACAGCCTAATACTCACATTTTTATTGTAGAATTTTTTTTTCTTTTGTATCTACTCTCTTTTTTAAGCACTTCAATTCTAAAATCTTCAATCTGTATGTCAGAGACAGGCTAAACTTCACTTTAATTCCTTAGGTACTTTTAGTGTTATTTTCCTATCAAAATTAGTTTCATCTTACTAATCAGTGTAATGAAGGTGACTTTAAAGATTGATTACTGAAGTGAAAATCTAATTCTGATTGGAAAACAGCACCAGAAACACTTCAAAAGCAGCACCTAAGTTCTGTTCAGTTTCAATTTTAGTAATAAACATTCTTTGTATCACCTTTGCCTCCATTTTCTATTGATATGCCTAAGTAAATTAACAAACTTAGGTTTCTTAGTTGATTTTACAGATGAACAGAGTGAGAAATCTAGGCGAAAACTTGCTGCATGGACCATAGCCTTTCTATGTATAGGGATTCTAATTGTTACCAGTGCTGCTTCAGTTGACTGGTCTCCCAGGTCTGTCAACTTTGACAATCCTCACTGGTGTTGAAGTTATACTGCAGATAGTATTTGTTTATAGGAATGCTTTTCTACTGAGTACTGTATATACGTTTTTGCAAAAGAAGAAAAATATTTGAGTTAACAATTTGATTGATGACTTCAAATTCATGACTTGTGCTTTATGATCACTTCTGTTCTCTTTTGGTGATACATATGCAGGATTTTGCAGATAACGGTTTGTGGAATGGGTGGTGTTGTTCTTTTGTGCAGTGTAATTGTACTGGCCTGCATAAAGCAAGATGATAGAAGCCACAGCTTTGGATATTCAGGAGGTATGTGTGTAGTATATATACAAGTCTAACCATCCAAACCTACCAAACTTTGATGAATTGGTCAAAACTCAATACAAGTAGTTTGGATGAAATCTGACACAATGGTTTTGATAACTTGTATTTTCAGGTTTTGCTTGCCCTTGTGTTCCATTCTTGCCTAGTGCATGTATTCTTATAAACACCTACTTACTAATTGATCTGGGGTGAGAAAGCTCTTCACAATCATGCTTCTTGTTTTATTGTATACATGACACACCAATACCACCATCTAACCGTTCATGTGTTTGCATTTCAGAGTTGATACATGGCTACGAGTCTCTGTATGGTTGTTAATAGGAGTACTCATATACTTGTTCTATGGCCGCACTCATAGCTCACTTTTACATGCAATCTATGTTCCCTCAGCGTATGCTGATGAAATCCATCGTTCTCAAGCAATTCATATTGCCTAGTATTTGCAGTGCAGGTACCCAGTTACCACATTCCATGGTTTACACCAATCTGTTACATTATTCTGATCTTAAATTGCATGGCTTACACCAATTTGTAAATATCATAGTCTAAAATCCAAACTTTGTTTGCACTATCAGAAGAAGGATGATGATTACTACGATTATTGAATTGTTTATTTAAACAAGTGATCTCATTTCACCAAGTAAGGAACTAGGTACCCAGAAGTGCAGTTTTACATGTTCTGAAAACCTTTTTGATTTGGACTTGTTCTTAATTCGAGAACAAGGTTGCGCAATTAACTGGTTTGAGCTCTTACATTTTATTTACAGTTAAAATTTGAAAATTCTAAAACTCTATTTTTCATATTTCTCATTCTATACTCTTTTCAAATCTCAAGAAGTTTGTTTTACCTTACCACATGTCCACGTGAGAATGATTATTAGAAATATACATGTATTAAGAATCATTCTGTCAATTGATAAAAATCAAGATTAAGAAACAACATTTTATAAATTTTTCTTTCTTTAATTTTTCATCCAAAGATTCTGACATTCATTTAATGAAGTTATCCACTTAAGCCTTAAATCATGCTTTATTACTATCGTGATTTCGATCTTTACCTCAAGGCCACTTTCGTGTAACATGGTGATAAGCGGATTTCTCAGTATTGTACCAAAAGATTACTTTTAAATGAAATATTTTATTTCAACCTTATAAAAGAAAATAAAAATAAATAATAACTGTTTTTTCTTGACGTTAATTAAGAGTAAATTAGATATTATTTTTTAAAAAAGAATTTCAAGGTGTTGTGAATTTGTAAGTTAATTTTATAAAAGTTTGATTAAGATTTGATGAATATAATAAATATAAAAAAATATATTAATTAATAAAAAATAAAAATTATAAAAAAAATTTAGTTGTAAAAATAATATAAAATAATATTTATTAATAAGAAAAGAATGTTATGTAATTACAGGTATATTGATATGGTAAATTCAATTGTAAAAGATACATGAGAGTGGGAGAGGTAAAGAACCTATGTTCATCTTGGCTCAAGTGAATCAATGGTCTTTTTTAATGTTACGAAGAGATAGAGAATAGAATGGATATTAAATAGTAGAATAGCATATATAAAGTAGTTATTTATAAAATGTTCTAATCAACTCAGTGGTTCTCGAAAACTGAATTTCGAGTTGGTTTTTGTTTAAGTTCACAAAATTTAAATTTGAAATTCGACTTTTCAAAATTCAAATTCTAACCTCACACAAATAAAAACAAAAAATTAATACAAGTTTTGAACTCAATTTCCGAAAAACCAAATTCCAAACTATAACTCTATCAAATTTGCAAGATTGAAAGGTCCGACTATCTTATGACCAAATTCCAACCTCTAAAAAGACTATACTATCTCTATAAATATAGCTTAGAATAAAGATGACAAAAAAAATTTATTTGTGTATAAAATATACTATGGATAATAAATATTTTAATATTTATTTATAAATAAATCAGATATGTAATCTGTAGATAACCCTCCACTCGAATGCTGTTCTTTCTGCAACCTCTACTTTACATCATAACCCTAATTACATGCAACTGTTTTGCACTCTTCTGTCACATTATATATATCCAGAAAGATTCTCTATCTGATGTGTCAAATCTACTACTTTTAATTTTTTCTCTTTTATAAATGATAATTATTAAAATGTTTGTAAGTGAAAAGATTAAACTTACATCATATATTTTTTATATTTAATTTTTTAATTAATAAAATAATTAAGTACCTTTATAAAAACTATTCTTCATTTTGTAGAACCTTACATAAAGAACCTTATGAATCACTTATTATATTTTTCTTTTATCTGTTAAATTTCTATATAAAAAACATTACTTTTCTGCAATCAATTATAAATTTTAAAAAAACTTAATAAAAATAAAATAAGAAATATTCACATTGGAGATTAGGATGTTATATCAGTGAAATGTTGATAAAGATAAAATTTAGATAAATAAAACAAATAATTTATTTAATTAAGACGTTCTAATAGACTAAACACACTTTAAAAGCAATATTATTTTAAATTAAATATAAATAAATGTTAAAAGATTCAAAAACACTTTAAATAAAATTAATTTCTTTAATTAACAAGTTCAAATAAAATTACTTTACAAATATGGTTATGCATTGAGTGAATAAAACTTTCATCAATTGGATGATTGATTAAATCACCAAGATGCATTGCACACATTCAAGAAAATAACAAATATGATGGTTGGTCCCCTATTTAACAAAATCTGGCTCCTTTAGCACAACTTTCTGTACAAATTCTCAAATACATATGCGTAATCGTTTACAAGGTCTTGTAAACGGTTACCATTTGGTTTTCTGAAGCACAACTGACAGAAATTCACTTAACTTGCCCAAATCCCAAACATTGATCATTTCTTTGCACGTGGGATGCCCAAAAATCACCTCCAACACTCCAAACACAGTGTAGCAACAACATCCACCAAATAAGAATTGATATACATTTTTCATTGTTTGTAACAATAATTACTTATTACAATATAATATGAATACATAAATCATTATTGGTCTAAATACATATAAAATTTGTACATATCCATCAAATCCTACAACAACCCATATTCATCTAGCGCTTCGAATATTCTAATGTTCTCGTTGTTTAGGATATAGTACTTTACATAGTTCTTTCTAATTTGACTCAACTCTTGAAATAAAATATATTTAACTTTAGATATAATTAACAAAATCATCAAGTATTGCTAACAATGAAATTGATACTTATATTCGTGTACTCTGACATGCTCTTCCCGTTGTATTTCTCCTCTTCATCCCAAATTTCCATGGCTTTTAACATGATAACTCCACAATCATATCTTAAATAATACAACCAAAACATTTATCAGTTATTACAACAAACAATAATAAAATATCCAAATATTTGAATTGATTTATTAAAACAACTTACAAGTTCGGTTGGGATGAGATATTTGATTGTTGAACGGACAAAGGACCAATACTCCCTTCGGGTCTATTGTACAACATGCAAAAAGAATTTGACCATATTTTCACCCTACCGAAGAAATTCATTAAAAAGTTCATTAAAACATCATTAAATCACATGAACACAATTGTTCTAAAAAATTAACTATCATATCATACCACAAATTTATCAATTCTTTTCTTATCTCTAACACCCTTGCCCATTGAGTCAATGACATATATTTCTAATGTTCTAATTTTCACTGCATAGCACCACCAGTGATGATAATGGATAAATGGCATAAACAACTACATACAAAGAAAACACATGTCAATACTTGAACAATCAAGATTTGCCAAACATAATAGTTACATATTACACTAACTCACAAAGTCGGCAGTGGGAATGTCTCCAAAACCAAATAGATCAGACCTCATGTAGGCCGTGTAACTACGAAGGTCGTACACATGTTGATTTTCAGGGCATCTCCTAAAATCACCGAGAACATGGCCCCATCAACAATTTCAAATGCACTAATGCATTGCACATTATTTCTACCAACAAATGGATCATCATATAAAATAAATAGAAATGTACCGCGTATATGGAATTGAAATGAAGCCTCTTGACAACACCGGTCAACTTTCTCTGGTAGTGCATAAACATTGTAGACGTAAATAACACCACCTACACAATACAACACCGGTCAACCTTCAATGAACACTAAAGAAGATAAATAAATAATAACAAATGTCATATAATACTTACCATGTTATCTACATATTCACGTGGTGCTAAAGTGTGCATAGAAGTTGTGTCCAAGAACTGCCCCATTATTTCACACAACTCTGAAAATATTCATATATTATTAATTCACACACGATCATTTATCACAATACAATTATCAAATTCAAAACAATTACCTAGATATTTTGTTTTTGTCCCTATGGCTCACTGCGTTGTACAATTGGTCAACGTCGACATCGATGGTAGAAAAACCAGAAACATTGTGGAGAGGGGGAACTGCCAATGGTACCATTCCTAGAGGAACATCGTCATTGTCATCATTAACATCAATATAATCAGGATGATGCTCAAATGTTGCAGCTTTGTCATCTTTAGGTGTTGGTTCTTCATCCCCTACAAGGTGGTCATCATCTCCACCATCGTACTCTTCGTCACCTACAGGGTGGTCACCTGCTGCTTCTTCATACCCTTTTTCAGGATCACCAAATGCACCTTCTTCGTTATAAATTGGAAATTCACGAAGGTCCATTAACTCCTTCGATAGCCTTGCAATGTGGTCATGCAATGACTCTATTTGAGAATTCGTATTCTTCAATATGGCATCAACACCTTCTAGCCACATGGCAGTGTCGATGCTATTGTCATCTGAATCCTGAACCCTGGATGGTTGAGCCATTGATTCCTCACCATGACCCATCCCAATGTCATCCATTCCCAATGCAATACGAAGTTCAGGTGTATGACGATCCAGTTTACTTACGTACCATTCAAGATGTAACTATAACAAACACAAAGAACAACATCAGTGAAATATATCCATCAAATTATTTAAACAAACTTTAAAACACTTACATCTCCGGTTTTAAATATTTTTTTAATAGTTTCTTTCTTTTCCTTATAAGGATACCAACGCCATATGTGGGGGAACCTTCTGTGAGTACTATGACTGTGCAAAGACAGTCTTTCCACCGTCCAAGCCTTCATGTATCAAAACAACTAGTTAGCCAAATTCTAAAATGCTGTCAATATAAATTATTGAGTCAATCATGTTACCTGCAACACAACAACATTCCCACTAAGACTGAGAGATTTCTTGATTTGTCTTGACATAATCTTCTTCTTTGAGTTATTTAAACTTTGTACAAGGTGTTTATGTACACATGAAGCCCAATCATACAAACATGAACTATCTAAGTCGTCTAAGACTGCACAAGGCATGTTAGCAACATATTTAGATTTCCTAGGCAAAAAAAATGTTACTAAACAAACTAATATGTACAACCTACAGACTACATCAACATGTATCTCCTTATCTTTCACAGTCAAATGGAACATGTCAATCAAATCCTACATTGTAGTGGTTTTGGAATTAAGTATCTCACCAACCAATCCAACTACACACTCATCAAAAGGAACATCTAGACCACATAAACCTAAACCGGTTGCCATGAAGACATCAACATCAGTAAAAGGAACGAATTGTTGACTAACTCGAAAACTAACATCATTGCCAACCCACAATTTCACCATAATCTTCAATAATTTTAAATTCACCTCAACAGGGTTTAAAATTTGTACACACCAATGAAAAGGGGTCATCCTAACAGGCTCTTTGTTAGCCTTTCTCAATAAACTATTCATTTCAAGAAGGGTTGCCGATTCCATGGAGACACGCAGGCGCCACTACAAAACATTAACAAAAATATCATAAATACTATAATCAAAACATCACCCATACAAAATGTGCACAAAATTTACATTCAATCTTACACTTGGTTTTCGGGATGCCATTGGACCTACGCTCATAACATGCACAAAACAAGATTGTCCACAACATCGTTAGGGTTCGCGAATGAACAAAAAGTAAATGGAGAAGATGCTGAGATGTGGTCCAGTTCCACTTACCAAAATGAACGAAGACCACAAACAACAGGGCTTCAACGCCGACACAAAGGGCTTCAACGTCGAGAGAAAACGCTTCAACGACGACAGACAAGGCACACCAATGGTTGACGACACCGAAACCCAAAGTGATGACCGAAAGCAATGGAGCGATAGAGAGTGATGACTTCAACGGTGGCTTCAACGACGACACAAAGAGCTTCTCCGTCGACACAAAAGCCACAACAATGGTTGACAACAGCGAAAGCGAAAGTGATGAGCGATGGTAGATGAAAGCAAGAGGACCGACTGATGAGCGAGCGATTGTAGACGACACCAAAAGAGGCAATGCTTCATTGAATGAAGAGATAACATCTCCCACGAGAGAAAAGAAACCGCGAAACCAAATTTTGGTTTTTCCCTACCAAATATGCCCTTGCCTCAGCGTTCCATCAGTTTTTTTTTTTTTTTTAATTTGAAATCGCGCAATCACATTTTGACACGTGGGCAGTGTCAAAAATCGGTGTTAACATAACGTTTTGCTTTGAGAAATGTTACTTTGACACGGTTAGAGAAATTGACATTCATTTGACACGCAGTGGGACCCATTTATTGTGAATATCAGAAAGAGTATATTTGTCATTTGAGTTTGTGGACTGTTATGGTGGTTTGTGAGAGAATAAATGAAACGGTGCTTATATTGCATTAGGACTCTGTCTCTAATTTGAATTTTTGAAAGTTCGACCATTTCATTTTGGTTAGAGTTGAGAGAGAATGCGAGAAAAAAAAAAGAAGGAGAACTCTTTGGCTGCCACCGGAGGCTGGACGTGATCGGAAAAGTTCATACCGACAAAGTTGAAGTCGTAGGCGAAGTTCATACCGGACGTGATTGGTGTAGAGCGCGGAAGGTTTGTCCCCTTTCTATTTTCTCCCCTTTGTACTGTTTGAAGAATATAAAGTATGAGCTTCTTCTTACTTTCTTCTTTTATCATCATTTGTCTATCTTTCCTTTTATTTTTGGTTTATTTTCAAAAACACTAGACTAAAGGGAGAAAGGTCATGAGAGAGATGATAGCCAAAATATTATAATAGATATTTCTTTTCTCTGCATTACTCATAGTAAACATTCCTTGTTGTATGACAGTGTAAGAATGTATGACAGTGTAAGAATGTATAAGTGTTAAGTGTATGAGTCTAGTAATTTTTGTCTGTAAGAATGTTATAATCTGTACGAGTAATTTTTTTTAAAAGTCAGAATATGTATCCAATACAGTATGAAATTTAACTGTCTATGATTTTATTAAAGCACATATAATACTTGTTTTTGGTTAAGGAAAACTATAGCCTCCTTTTAATTTTCTTTCTTTACGTGTTTTGTATTCTTTTCCCCACTCATTTTCATTGGTTTCTCCTTTCCACGATAGCATTCTTGATTAATTGAGGTTGGACACCAAATTTATCTTCATGTAACTAATGGGAGAAAACATACAAGACTTGAAATGAAGACTATAGAGACTTTAAACTGAAATTAAGGAAGATTAGGGTCCTTAATTTAGGAAGCTTGTGTGATAGATAAAATTCTCGATTTTCACTCTGAGGGACCTACAAAATATTGTGCAGTGTACTTTTTGACATGACTCAAAAAAGCAAAAAAATTATTAGTTAAACTTGGTGAGAACGTGCTTTAATTATATTTAGTGAAACAACAATTATTTATATATGTGTTTAATGATTTAAGTACAGTTTACATTTCATATATGAAAAATATACATAATTTAAATTGATTTTAACATCATGAAGATGTGTTTGACTTAATTTTAAGTCAAATTAGTGACCTACCTTTAAGTTATACTGTTTTTAGAGTAAAACTTATATTTAAGTTAGTTCTTACAAATGAGAACTTAGTATTGTATGAGATATGTTTGGATAAGCATTTTCATTAATTAATACTTCTAAAGGAGAAAATAAAAATAGCCTTTATTAAATAAAACTAGTTTATACATAACCTAAAAGAATTTAAAATAATAAAATCGTTTTATAAATTATTTTATATAAAAGATAATATTACTCTTTTATCCTAAATATTTATAGAAAAACTTGTTCAAACACATTTATAGTATAATTTTTGTATTTGTTAGTTTAATCAACTTTATATTTACATAAATAAGTATTTGAATATTTATGGCTACTATATATATATATATATATATATATATATATATTATATTTTAGTTTTTAACTTTTTTAAAATTTAAAAAAGAAAAATATTTTTTTTGACACCACCGACGGGTTGTCAAAACAATAGTACTTAAAAAAAAAAGTTTTTCACATTAAGCTGATAAGAGTATGATGAACTAATACAATTTGATTTTTAAATTTAAAATGTATTTAAAAGATAAAAAAAGTTATTGTCTTCATAGGAATTCAGAGGAGGAAAAAAAAAACTAACTCCGTTTGTGTGTATTTAATTGAAGTAACAAAATTGACACAAAATTTATTAAATGAAAACTAATTTCACACACTTTTAAATCAAGAAACTAAATTGCCATAAAAAGCACCTTTCTTTGGATAACAGAATCTCCTTCACTTTTTCAACATTTAGGAGAGTTTAAGAAAACTTTGGTAACAAAAGTATATTAGGATAAACAAGGAGTAAGCACTTCCAACATTAAAAAAAATTATTAGTTATTTTATTTTTATTTTCGTCGATTTTTCAGTTTTATTTAGTCTGAAATTGAGTGAAATTAATACAATTTAATTAATAAATTGTGAATGAATTTCTTGAAACATATTAAAGATTTTTAATTGAAACTGTTAATAAAAATTTTCAATTTTCGTATATAGTACTAACTTGATATTTTTGAACGAACGGATGGATGATAATTTAAAACATATAATCCATATTAGAATTATTCTAAAAAGAATCATTAATATATAATAATATTGGTTAATATAACTGCCTTAGTATAAAAACCAAGGATGATAAATGGTGATAAAGTGTAAATGAAAGTAAAAGAAAAAAAAAAGCAGAGATGCAGATAGAAAAAAAAAGTACAGCAGAAGTAAATAGAAAAATGTAAAATGAAAAGTAGGGTGCATAGAGTAATTGATATAGTTAGAGTGTTTATCTAACTGGTAAATGTTGAGATTAGAATCCGACTTCCCACCACAAAAAATCATCTTCAGATTGCAAGTAATAAGAAACTAGCTAGATAGGAACTCACAATGACAGCAGCAAATATAGTCCCACATCGAAAGAGTTTTGGAAATAAATTACATTTATAAATGTGAACCACACAGTTCTGGCCACGACCTTACTTGAACAGGATCTGTTCTATAGGCTCGTACCTCTGTATCCTTGAGTTCTAAGGAGACAGGAACTGAAGTCTGGTGGATGAACAATGACCCTGTGATCAGAGCGTGATTAACGGTAGTGATGACCCTGTTTACGGACTAGGCTCATCACCAACTGTAGAGGATCGTTCCCGTTCTAACGAATTGGGATGGTCGCAGGGTTGTCTGACAGACTCCTCCCATTCTATCTTTTTTTAATATAATAATGCTTTGTAAAATTAACATATAACTTGATTAAATCAATAATTTGTTAAGAAAGCTAACATGCAAAGTGAACACGTAATGAGACATAAACGTAGCACATTACTATATATAATTCCCCCTACTTTCAGTGATACCTTTTATAGCATTACCATTTGGCGTTAAGCATTCCTTTACCCTTTCATTCGTCTTTGTCAATCTGTCAACATTGGTCACCACCATCAAGCAAAACAATTTCGATTTCAGATTCTTATTTTGCCACTTTTATCCATAACGACAACAACCCCATCAACAGAGCAAGGAGAATTATACGACATTAGTTAATTTTGGTCACACCACCACCACCTTTGTGTTGTGCACTTTGATCTTGGGACAACGTTGATTTTGTTTTTCATTCAGGGAGATTTGGCTTTGTGGTTGAGCTAGCAAATATTCTTGTCTGTGTGTGTGTGTTTTTTTTCTTTGATGGGTGTTTCAATTGGTTCACAATCACAAGATGGTTCAGGGGGTTCCTTCAAGTTTTTAACTAGGAGGAAGAAGGTTGATTCTCAAAGTAGGAATTACTCTCAGCCTTCTCTTGCCAGGGAGTTAACTGTTCCTCATCTCATTGCTATTGGTGATTAATTCAATTCCTTTCCTCTCCTTTTTCTTCTTTTTTTTTTTAATTAAAAATCTCATCTTTAATCATGTTTTCATCTGGGGTACGTTCCTGGAATTGTTACAATTTTCGGGTGATGTGGAGAAATGTTTGGTTTGTCTTCATGTTTGACCGCTTGATTGCTACATTTGTCGGATTTCCTCTTTTCTTATTGGCAGAACGACATATTCCTTCCCTTTTTTATTTTATATTTTTATCATGATTTTGTTTTCCCAGTCTTCCAAAGTGAAAGAAAATTCCTCTGTGATATTATATTTACTACAGTTATGATTAAAGTTACTTTCATTATAAACCAATTTATAAAAGAAATTACAACACCAATTTCAAAACAAAAAATTGAAGATTCTTTCATTTTCTTATATTGCTCAATTTTCTCACTTTTATTCAAAGTGGATTCAAATTGACACCAAGATTCCTAAGACATATTAGTGTGTTTATTTTCCTAATTTTTTAGCTTCTAATGAACACACATTAATTGTTTTGCAATTGAGTTTGACATTGGTATATGATGATCAGGTGTTGGTTCAACAATTGGTGCTGGAGTGTATGTTCTGGTGGGAACAGTTGCACGGGAGCATGCTGGACCTGCTTTGGCCATTTCTTTTCTGATTGCTGGATTAGCAGCTGGTCTTTCTGCCTTTTGTTATGCAGAGTTGGCTAGTAGATGCCCTTCTGCAGGGAGTGCATATCACTATTCATACATATGTATTGGAGAAGGGTACTCTTTTTTCCTTTATGTTTTAACGTTGTACACCAATTTATATAACATCTATGTCCCTTAAGTATCATTCTTGTTTTTCTTTTCCATTTTCTAATTGCATCATTCAGTTTTAGCAGCCTTATTTGGCGGATCCTTTTGTTCTCACATTCATAGTAATGATGGTTACTTTTACTTTCAGTGTTGCTTGGTTGATTGGTTGGTCCTTGATTTTGGAATATACAATTGGTAGTGCTGCTGTTGCTCGTGGCATAACCCCCAATTTGGTACGTTGTTATTTCAGTTTTTTGGTTGTCAGGTTTATGAATGAGTATTTGTATAGAATGTTTTGCTTGCTTTTACCTTAACTAATTGCAAGGAAAGATGATTTCAAACACTGACATGAATGAAATGTGTGATTAGACTGCACTTTTTGGTGAGGAGAATTTACCAGTGTTCATATCGCGGTACCATATTTCTGGACTGGATGTAGTTGTGGACCCATGTGCAGCAATCTTGGTATTACTTGTTACAGGACTCTTGTGTCTGGGCATCAAGGAGGTAAAATAAAATGTTACTGAAAATACAGAAATTTACAAAGTATAAAATGTTTTATTACAAAGTATTATTTGAAAAATTGATGTAATATAGGAGTTTATATACTAATATTTCTTCTTTGTATATATGAGTGATATTGTTTTCTTTCTGTTAGTGTAAGATACTGCATGGATCCTTGTATATGACCGAATCGTGAGTTTTGCACAATGAACATATTCACCATGTCACTGTTCTTTATTTGTTTTCTAAGCTAAAATATCCAAAAATTTAGAGTGCTTAATACATGCAGAGTACAGTGGTACAAGGAATAGTGACAGCAGTGAATATATGTGCATTGCTTTTTGTCATAGTAGCTGGTGGTTACATGGGATTCAAGTCTGGTTGGCTTGGTTATGATCTTCCTATGGGGTACTGTTTCATTTGACAAAACTCCTGATTGGTACTTTAAATTTTTGCTTTTGCACTTCTCCCATGTTATATGTTTGGTCTCTAATTACCTAAGGCTTGTCTCTTTTGCTTTCACAGACTTTTTCCCTTTGGGTTTAATGGGATACTGGCTGGTTCTGCCACAGTATTCTTTGCATACATAGGCTTTGATGCAGTTGCCAGCACTGCTGAAGAGGTACATAATGATAGTGTCAGTTTATCGGTTCAGTTTATATTATTTTGTCAGCTCAACTTTCTTAATAACAAAAAGAAAATTTTGGTCTCAACATATATTTTGTCTGTAGGGAAAATACTAATGTTTCTGTTACATTTAAGAACTACAACCAAACAATTTTTTTTAGAAACTAAAAGCATTTTGAGAGATAAAAATTTAACTAGGTATCAAACCTAGTATATTATTGGCAGATAATTTTGTTCTTTGATTATGTGATCAGAAGTTTAGTCCTGAGAGCTCCGTATGTATAGAAAAACATTTGCGAGTTATGAACTTCATATATGAATCTCAATATTTCTGAAGATTAATCCTTGGCTCCCAACTGAGATAGCTTGAGTTCACCAGAAACAAAAAGTATTTACCCAAAAAGAGGCAATTATTTCTCCAAAATAATTTACACCAAACATATATGCATACTTGAGGATGCTCAATTGTTCGAACTTGCTGATACTGTTTCACTTGATGAAACAGGTGAAAAATCCTCAACGAGATTTACCCCTAGGTATTGCAGGTGCATTGTTTCTTTGCTGTGGGATATATATGATGGTGTCCCTTGTTGTAGTTGGTTTAGTACCTTATTATGCAATTGAACCGGATACACCAATATCTTCTGCATTTGCTGAACAAGGAATGCAATGGGCAGCGTAAGTTTAGACATTACAATTTTGCATCTGATTCTTCATTAAATCTTAGTTTCTTAATCTATGTAGATGTTATGTCACCATAGACAAATTTCTTGTTTGTGATTGCAGTTACATTATAAATGCTGGTGCTTGCACAGCTCTCTGTTCAGCATTATTGGGTGGGATACTTCCCCAGGTAAGTTAGTGTAAACCAGGTGAGCTTTGTCACCTCTGAAATTGTTTATTCTCTTATTTTTCTGCTGTGAATTTAACATATTTCATATGTGCTTTCTCTTTATTAGGCGAAAGTTGTTCTCCTCTATTTTTTTTAATGTATGGTTAAAATTATAAACTATTGAAGTACTTTAAATTATCACTTTTATGGGTAAATATAAATCTTCGTTGATCTGGGGATGTGTGAGTTTTGTATTAAACACACGGCAAACTCTATATTCTCATATTAATAATGTACCTAACAAGACAAACTGACACATCTTTTTGTTTATGAGCTGTTTTAGTTTGAGAGATAAAAGGGTATTTGTACGTATAAGTACTTGTGGGTCTTAATTTGGGATTTATGTGACTTAATTATTTCAAGGAGAATGTTAATAAATTCCCTTGGAATACTGGTTAAGAAATCAAAAGTGGAAAGTTTTCATGCAAAATGTATCAATGCACCTCACTACTTTTGTTATTAAATCAGAAAAACTGTAAAGGTTGTAAATCCAGAAAGAAACTGAGAATAGGGTTTTTCTTGGGAAGATATACGATGGAAGAAGGGAGAAAAGCAATGATATCAAATCTGTTTAGTGCAGTGGGTTATATTTTACAAAAGGTTTCTCTCTGTTTCATACATGCAAGAGAGATGTAAATATGCTACCACTCATTTTTACTTAACCACTGACAAACACCTAACTTTTCAAACAAGACATGGTTTATAATTAAGTTCAACCTGAAAAGACTGAGGAAACAGAAAAGTCTCAATTTCTGACATTATTTCCAAGGCACCCTCACTGTGATTTTCATTAAAAGTTTAATTTTATTGATATTTTAACCAGTGCCTGATTGGCAAAGACCCTTATTTTTATTAGCCAATAAGCTTGGTTCTTAAGAGAATTATGTAATGAACTAGAAGACCAAGGTGCAGTGTACTGAATTTCATTCGAATCATCATATTCAAATATATGCTGCGTTTTCTTTCGTGCTTCATTCTATGATTGCTTGTACCAGCAGTTATCACAAACTTTGTCCCTTTTTTTTTTTTTTTTTCTGAAGTATTGAGTTAACAGGCAAAGTTACCATTGTGTTTTGTTAAATGTTTCTCAGCCACGGATTTTAATGTCTATGGCAAGAGATGGATTGCTGCCACCTTTTTGTGCTGATATAAATAAGAAGACTCAGGTTCCTGTTAAGGGCACAATAGTTACTGGCATCGTGGCTGCAGGCTTGGCATTTTCTATGGAAGTCTCTGAACTGGCAGGGATGGTAAGTCTGGAACTTGGTTGCTACAATTTTTAGATTCAGTGGATACAAGTTTCGTTGCTAAATGAAATAGTGCGTTATAGCAACTAACATTCCTCGAATAACACACTCTTTAAATACCAACACTATTATTAGTTCACTCTCCTTGAATAGTACGGTAACTAAATTTACTTTGGTTCAGTTCACATAGACTTTTCCTTACACGCACAGGAAGTAGAAATACTTTTTCTCCAAAAGCTAAAATCAACTCATCACCTTGCTTTGGAGAAGTTGAATAACGAGTTTTTATATCAGTCAAGTCCAATAGGATTACCCCACTATTGGGCTTGGTTTATAACATGGTGAGTAACCCTTTTAGTAGATCTAGCATAGGTTCTAATATCATCTTACAAAATAGTTTAGACCTAACTTAACCCAAAAAAATTTGTGACAGGGTCACGTGTCCAACTCTAAGCATGGTAAGTGTATATAATAGTGAGTGATCCCTTCTGACCTAATTTAATCTTATAAAACCGATTTATAAAATGATGAGTGATCCTACTTACATATTGTATCTGATATTATCTCTAGTTGATGTGAATGTCGGTTATTTTTCCAATATGGCTAGGATATTTTTTCTCTTTTTTGATTCCATACGCTGTTGACATGAAGTATTCCTAAGGTAGTTCTAATATGTATATGTCGATAGTGTACTAATAGTATATAACTTTTCTCCTGCAGGTTAGTGTGGGTACACTTTTAGCATTTACCATGGTGGCAATGTCTGTGTTGATCCTAAGATATGTCCCTCCAAATGAAGTCCCGCTGCCTCCATCTCTAAAGGATTCAATTGCTTCAGTGTTGAAGCGGTATAGTTTGAGCAGTTCAGATACAAATGTGGGAGACGTAGATGCTAATACTTCTGAGCACACAAAGCCTTTGATCGTTAAGGAGGATGTTTCAGTTGGTTTTACCAAACATTTTTCTGGAGGAAACCGTGAGTTATCACTTTCCTTCTCCTTTACCAATATTTTTAATGGATAATACAATTTAGTGTTCATTATATATAATCTATGTCGCTCAAGAAACTAACATTGGTTCATTTGTTATAATCCTGTCATTTGGCATATGTTGATTTTCTCCTTCATACATTTATTTATTTTGGGTACAGATATAGTTGAAGCTGAAAGGCGAAAAGTTGTTGGGTGGATCATATCACTGATCTTCTTAGGGGCGTTTGTCCTTACATATGCAGCTTCAGATTTCACTCTTCCTAGGTTAGTCTACTTGCAGATTATGTAGCCTTTCTCAAGCTTCACATGCAATGGAAATTTCTCAATACCTAATCAAGGATTCAGGTTCCCTAAATAGTTTGGTGGTTGGTTTGAGATGAAAGGAAATGGGCTATTAGGGACTAGGCCTTATCCTCTGAGAACTGAAGAGGTTTGATAATACTGTTACAGGATAATCTCTTCAATAAATTTATGCACTTCATCTGTTGTTTTTCGTGTCATTTAAGGATTGCATGAGGTTCCCAGTTTTTTGAGCATTTTTGTATGCTATTGCCAGTTCTGTTCGCTTTGCATTGTGTGGAGTTGGAGGTGCTATTCTTTTGTGTGGCTTTGTTTTCCTAATCAGAATAGATCAAGATGATGCAAGACATGACTTTGGGCACACTGGAGGTATATCTTACCACAATGTCCTTGTGTTACATAAATTCATGAGTAGTGTTGGTTGTCTTATTCCTTTCAAATGCAGAGGTGCATATCTTCTAGTGTCACACACATGGAGTATATTGAACAAGAGTTGCATATAATTATAACAAGCAGTAAAAAATAGGCCGACCATTAATTCTATTCAGGAGAGATAACTCAATCATTAATCTTTTTCAGGTTTTATTTGCCCATTTGTGCCACTGCTTCCCATAGCCTGCATTCTCATCAATTCCTACTTACTTGTTAATCTTGGGTAAGCATTAATACTTAGTTTGTTATACTTTTCGTTGACCAAACTCGCTTTTCAAATGTATTTTTTTACATCAGGCTCTGTATGTGGAAATCTTGAAATTGATGGAAGTAGTTTATTTCAAGACTAATAACTTTGAATTTTATTGTTATTTAATGAAGTTAATATCAGAATACATCTACTATTCTCTTTCTCCTCTGCCTGCTTTAATAGTGACAAACATAATTTCACCTTCATTCTAGTAAATAATAAGAATGGCAGGAACTTTAATTGAATAGAAACTGATATTTTTGTGTGATGTTAATTGGAAAAGCTCCTGTTCGGTTTCTCTTACTGAACTATCCTTTTCCACTGGTTCATATTTATTGTTTATAACAAGTTGCTCATTTGATTCTGGTCATAGTTTAATGGGGATACTTGATATTGCAGGAAATTTAGAAGAAATGTGACCGAAATTATAACTGTGGACCATTTTTTAAAACTTTGGTTGATAATAGAATAATGAAAATATAATTCAATTCAAGAACTACATTTCCTGAAAATGTTCAAGATCTTTTTCTTTTCATATTTGTTTCTCTGGTTTGTAAAATTGAATGTCCGTGCTGTAGAATAAACTGTCTAATTCAACCAACATTCTAAATAACAGAGAAGAGTCATATGGATAAAACTGAGATATATTCATAGTATTTTGCAGAATCAGCAGTTCAATGTTGAAACTTTGTTAATGGAATTGCATTTTCTAATTCTTACTCATCTTTGTTTCAGATATGGTACGTGGTTGCGTGTTTCTATATGGATGGGAACAGGACTACTAGTTTATGTGTTTTATGGCCGAACTCATAGCTTTCTAAAAGATGCAATTTATGTGCCAGCAAAGCAAGTGGATGAAATTTATCAAACTTATAGAAGCAGTACTGCTTAATTTCTTCCATCTCAAGCCAAAGAAAATATTGCAGCTCCCCCAATTGAACACGTAATCCCTGTACAGCAAGTGCCTCTCAGCTTAGGGTCATGTACATGTTTTCTTTTAGAGAAGAATGTCATTGTGGTATGCCTTAAATTATCTCTCACATATTCACCATTGTTTAGCGGTTGTACAATACATCTAGAGAAACTTGGGGCATGCTGTGTAGATATATATTCAACTTTATACTTTAAATCTCCTCAATTTTTTTTTTTTATTTTGCTCTGGAAAAATTAGAACACCAGAGAAATCTATGCTAAGATTCCTGACATAACAATCCAATATCTCAGTGTCTCCAAACACACATTTAGTATAACCAACCTTTTAAGTAAACCTATTTCTCTGTAAATTTTCACTAGCAGAATGATTTCAGAGGCACTTACGTTGATATACATCAATGTTCCAAAAAATTGGTAATTGATTCAGTCCATATACTGGTTGATTGATGAGTTACTAGTTATTTAAGTAGATCAGTGCTTAAACCACATAAACAATGTAACTAGTATTGTTATATAAGAATATATATTATTTGTGACCACAGTAATATATATTATTCTTTTGTAAATTGGTGGGTAGAGTAAATGTACAGATATCGCACTGCAGCAAATGTTTAACATAACAGTTCTTGAAATAATCTAATTTAAAAATTTTGGGTGGCTCGAACAACCCATTTACAAGTTCAATTCGATAACACTTGGCCACTGATTCAAATTTGTTATACAAGCTTTTATTACAGATTGGCAAGGTGAATCTAACTAAAAATGTTCCATCAGTCTACTGTGGAAACATTAATTTAATTATACGATCTTTACGGTCTGTTGTCTCCAAGGTTTCTATAAAAGGTTTCTTTGTTAAAAGTCGAGGGTTTTTGGTTTCATTACAAAAGAATAAAAATTGCGTAATCCTATCCATCTGAACATCACAAACAAATTCTTTGTTGACTTTTGATTACATTGTCTTAGAACCTACCATTATGAAGCACTCTTGTATGCAGATGTCATTAAGCCAGCGGCAACAATTGAACAAATTTTCTTTGTAATTGAGTATTTCACACTGTTTAACAGACCTTGTGAATTTGAGTGTTGATGATATATTCAGTCAATAAATACTCAAACCTGCTAAACACCCTAATAAATGATAGATTTTCAAATCATAAATCATCACAAGCAAGAATAAGGCACTTTGATGTTAAACCTCTATAAAGAAAATTTCATTCAAACTTCAATCATCATTTCTGACATTTAAAATATATTGAGAATTCACTAATTCAAGCCCCTGAGCATAACATGCTGGTATCCCTTTCTTCTCCAAATACCTAAGAGGTACATGCAGTTATCTAAGACTACAAAGATCAGTTTTCTAGGTAATAAATTGGTTACTTAATAACTGAGATGCTTGGACATAGGATCATCCAATGGGACATAGTAAACATCAAAATTTTGAGACTACAACAGTCACTAATTCATTTTATCGATGAGTTCGTTGATGAGATCATCACGGTTCCCTGTGTCTCCACCCTCCTTGAATAGGGTTTTTGATCCTTTCAATCCTTCAGCTGGCTTGTTGAGTACAAAGGGCCACATAAATCTGACAACTTCCTTAAAGTGGGGACCAGCATTATATAGCTGATGCACCATGTCCTCTATGCAGACAATACCAAACTTTCCTAATTCCTGCATGGGAAAAATTGGAACATTTACAAAATGCAAAAAGGGATAAATGATAATAAAAAACCAGGGATCCAGGAACTCCATATATTACCTGTTCAATAACGTTATTATCTGTCAAGGGAACTTTCCGCCCATCCATCCTGGCGAGTCCTTTCTTGTAAATTAGCTCTTTTATACTTTTAAGGTTTGGATATCTTCAAAAGACACACATTCACAAAATAAAGAGCAACTCAAGTGACAAGTGATTTCTTTTCCTTTAGCAATGAACACAGCATACACAGGAGTATATACATAAAAAAGAAAATTGTATAGGGTAGTACTATTCCTCCAATGCATTGAATGCATTCCATATAGGGTGAAATACACTTGCCAAGTGTCATACGCAAACACACAGATTTATTACTTGGGTTGGTACATAATCAACATGCTTAGCATTTTCCTTTCCCAAATAACTTGCAGGCATAAGTTCAATAAACAACTTATTCAAGGCTTATTCAATAAGAACTGTGTTTGGATATACTTCTCCACAATTACTTGCAAGAAAAAAAAATAATATAAGATTGAATTAAGCTCTTACATAAACTAAAATCCACTTATGTACTTAGCTTTCATAAAAGTTATGTAGTTAAGTTAGTTTTACGTAAAACTCAATGCATTATATCTTCTTCTTTTATTTCTCTATTAGTGTTTATGAAGTTTATTCAAATAGTGCTTTCCGCACAAGTCTGTATGTAAAAGTTTCTACAGTTCATGTTTCTACAATTACACTCAAAATAACATTAATTTTTTTGCAAATAATTGTAATTTTTTTCACAGATCATCCTGAAAAAATTGTTGTAAATAGCTGAAAACAACTCATGGACATATCATAAGATATTTTTCCTCAGCCCCCAAACACTTATACACATATTTATACAGCAAGATTGTTGTAATTAGAGGAAATATCTATAAAATCTTAATTAGAGAAAATATTTATAGAATCTTCCTAATTAGGGAAAATAGGTGTATGATCTTCTAGATTATTTTTCAGCATATTGTTCCTTATTTCCCTTTCCTAGAAGATTAGATTGCTACAAATAGAGGTAAGGAGAATGTAATTGATATCAATGAAAATAATAAAATCATTCTCTTTTTCAAGGAAGATAAATGTAAATAAATAAATAAACCCTTCCAAATGGACACTAACACTTAGTTTGCCCATAAACATTACTGGTCTCAATCAATACATGCAACAATCAATACATGCAAACCCCAGACTTCCCCCACTTTTCTTTCAACTCCATAAGTCCTAAAAACTCACCAAGTACCTCTCTAGCACCAAACATATAAAGCACAAAATAAAAAACATAAATTAATATAATACCCATAGGTCACATATGGTTCCACCCTCTGCAGCTTGGCCATTATTCCATCACTTGGCTTCACAAGAACAGCACTGAACATACTCCTCAAACCCAAGCTGTACAGCACCTTCCTTGTTTTGGGATGCATGTCTTTTTTCCTAAACCAAACCGAAATAAAAGACATATCATCACTAATTCAATTCACAATCCAAAAGGCATCAAATATACGAGAAAAAAAAGGTTTAGCTATCTATTTGGCACCTATTCCTGCACAGTCTTTATACTCTAGTCTCTACACTCAGAAACTACTCACTTTAGTATACACATACACTTTTTTATCCCTTTTAGTTTAAGTCCATAAACCTAAAATTTGTAATCTTTACAACTTACAAATTCATTTATTATCAGTTTTTCCCCCTCCAATTTAGGAGGGCAGGGCCTAAAACACATTAAAAATGTATAAGAATGAACAAAAAGGAGCAGTTTCTGAGTAAATGGACTAAAACACAAAAGAAAAAAATATATACCTACCCCTGTATACGAATGATTATCAATATGTTGGAGTGAACTTGGGGAAGTTTCCTCTTCACCCTTCGCTTCATCCTAATGAGATCCACTTCCTATAAAAACACATAAACCATTAGGTTTAGCAACTTATCACAAAAACTGTTTGAGAATCCTCGGGCTTCTTGATGGATTGAAAATTTAGTCATTTGGTTGGTTACCTGGTTGCGATACTCGTGGATGAAATCCTCGGGCTTCTTGATGGATTGAAAATTCTTGTGCTGGAATTGCTCTTTCTTTCTCAATGCCCATGCTTCCCTGCTTTTGCGCTTCTTGAGTATAACCTCGGGGATGTAATTCAGAGGCTTTGGATTCTCTTCAGCCATCTCTGCACGCTCAGTGGAACAAAAGATACCTGACAGAGATGGTGGCGGATTCTAGCGGAGAGAACGGCTGAGATATAAAAAACCTGAAGCCCTAAAGGATGTATAGTGTTTCGATTTTATATTATATAGTGCTGATTTTTTTTATTCATATATCTTTTAATTTCATTTTGGTGTCTATGATTTCTTTCCATTTTATATCTTTTTATGATTATTTTTTAAATTTAAATAATTATCTATATTTATTATAAAAAAAATATTATTTTGGACTTAAATATTTGTTTGTCAGTTTTATCTTTTAAATATCTATTTTTTAAAATATCAATTTCACTCTTTAATTTTTTTTAAAAAATAATCTTTTTTACTTGTTTATTTTTTAGATTTTATTTTTTTCATTAAAAATAATTATTTATAATAAAATTGTAAAAATTTTATATTTACTCTTATAATTATTTTTTTATCATAAAAAAGTTTAAAATAAAAAATATATCTTTTACATTTACTTTTTAATAATTATTTTTAAATTTAAATAATTATTCATAATAAAACATTAGTTATATCATAAAAGAATTGCTTATATTAAAATTATTAAATTATTTTTTGTTCTAAATATATTTTAAAAAATATTTTATAGTTCATTAATATTTTTATTTTAATAATTAAAATTTATTTTATAATTTAATAAAAATTTTGCATAGTTCACATTTTTATCATATTAAAATATATGTAATTTAATTACTATTACATTAATAATATCATTTAAAAATATATATTATTATAAAAATAGTATTAAGCAAATTATGTAATCACTAATTTTAAATTATTTAAACATTTTTGCAAAAGGAAAGTTATTTAATTATGTAACTATTATTTTAAACAGAATTATTTAATTATTTTGAAATAAAGACAAATTATTTAATTAGGTAGCTGTTATGTTTAAAAACGTACACATTCAATTATTTTGAAATAAGTATTAAAAAGAAAAGTTCTTTATTTATTTTGAAATAGAGGGAATACATTTAATTATTTATACTATTATTAAGAAAGGAAATTTTGTGTATATAATTTTATCCCCTTTAAAGATAATATTTTTAAATTCAAATAATCAATTAAAAAAATCACTTACACAATAAAAAAATGTTTATGAAATTATAAAAATTATTTAGTTTTATGATTAGAAACATTTTCTAATTTAATTTAGGCTTAATTATATTTTAAGATAGATTTGGAAGCTTTAAATTGAGTTCATAATAATTTTTTTTGACCTATTCAATAAATTTACATTTTTTAATAAAGTCTTTGTTGTTTAATTTGCTAGTAATTAGGTAATGTGACTGTCTTTAAACTATAACACAATTTTGATTTTCAATTTTATTTTAAAGTTTGATTTTGTTAGGTCATTATATTAAAGAAATGTATAGATACTATCATCCCCATATAACAACGTTAATTATTTTTTGATGTGGTAAAGAGTAAGTCATGTCAACCCTTCATTTATAAACATGTGACCTATTTTTAAAGTACATGTATATATGTTACACATGCCTCCAACAAATTTATTATTATTCTTTTCTCTCTCTCTCTCTCTCTCTCTCTCTCTCTCTCTCTATATATATATATATATATATATATATATATTTATATGATACGGGTGGGCTGGGATACTGAGGAAATACGTGGGAGAGTTGATCCTTCCACCACCCCCAAGTGCTCCACCTCTCCACATCCTTCTTTGATGCCTGATGGTTCGTTTGAAGCTTTCAAATATATAGAAGATATTCTTCTCAAGGTGACAGCTCTAGTCCCAGACAGTGGTCCTTGCATGACATATATTGGTAAAGGTGGTTCTGGTAATTTTGTGAAGATGATTCACAATGGTATTGAATATGGTGATATGTAGCTGCTTGCAGAGGCTTATGATGTCCTGAAGTCAGTTGAAAAATTGTCAAATGAAAAACTACAAAGTGTCTTCTAAGAATGGAATAGAGGTGAACTTCTGAGCTGCAGATATATTCTTAAACAAATGTTAACATCCATGAACAAATATCAGACGTCTGTTTAAGAATCCAATACATATTTACATCCATTTAAATATTATTGAAGGACAAAAAAAGAACAACAAGATGCAAGAATCAGTGGATGAAGTAACTCTTTTGAATGTGTATCCATTACTTACTAATAACTAAACCTTCCTATTCTTTCCCTAAAGCTTCATACTACAATTTTTTATTCATTCTTTTTACGTAATTTATGGTTAATTTGATGATTGAAATTGCGATGTGAGGGCAATTTTGGATTGTGTTGGATGTGGGTTTAATGGTGAACAAAGGAAGATAAAGAAGGGATGAAATTTAATGAGGGTTTTAATGAGAGCATGAAGGTCGAGATGTTCAATGATTGATTTTAAGAGATTAGAAATTGCTTTACTGAAAATGGTTGCCTTCGATAGAAAAGAAAGATTGATGATCACATAAATGAATTTTGACAAGCAAGTTGGGGAATATTTTGTGGCTATCAAACAGCACAAATTGCAAATTCATGATTCACCCTTTGCGTTGGTAAGATACTGCTAAAAAATTGTATAATCGTTGGTTACAATTTACTCTTAATTTTCAGCAAATTATTAAATTATCAGTTCATTCCATGTTTTTTTCAACGAAAATATCATAATTTTAATTGTTAACGTAAAAGAATACAATAAATACAATGCAGTGTAAAGATTCATCCCTCTCCCTTGCAATGAAGAACTAAGATTTACATTTGATACCTGCAAAATAGGAGCTCACAAGAGGGAGTCATCACAGAAAATAATTGAAAAAAAAAGAAAACTACACAACAGGTTATAGATAGAGGTGTCGTCGGGGGCTAAAACACAAAAATTGCCATGATGCATTTGTGAGATGTACAGACAACACAGAGTACTCCTTTTCACCTTCCCAGCTTAAGCAGGATTATCTGCCTTAGAATGAAGCAAGTCATATGATTTCCTAGTTTAGACACCGGCTTGTTCCAAAAAAGTTCACTGCCAATAAGATAAGGATCATCACTGGGCAAGTTAATTAACTCAGGAATAGAAAGCATGCCACCAAAACCTGAATCATGTTTAGTTCTTAAAAAACAACTTTAGATCAGATGCTTGCAATCAAAATAATTAGTGGTTGATTAGTTTAGATATAAATAGAGTTCAACTTCGATCAAGGTGTAGAAATATCTTTGTAAATAACCTCAGTTTTAAGAAAGAGCAATAAAGTCCATGAAGTTCGTGGCCAGTGAGGAATAGAAAGGATAGATTTGAATATGTGACCTCCCATTCAGAAGTCAGAGCAACCTTCACATTTTGCCTAAGGCTTGCCCTCTAAATAGTGTTGCCACTGAATTGGTAGTCACTTAACAGGGTTGAACAGTTTGAGTACAGGCAATTTTCTCTTATTTATCATTTATAGTGTTACCAATATAGAAGTTCCATTAGGAAAGATTTGACAGTTCGGGTATTTGTAGATAGGTATATCAATGCCACAAAATATACAGAGAATTGATATAAGTTGCTCATACCATTCAACTGTTAGTTTGTAAGAGCTTGCAATTTCAGCCTTCGTGTGCATATGAAACCATTTTTTTTCCTAGAAAGCATCACTTGTCTCTGCTTTACTTGAAAATATATTGGCTCAGTTTCACGCCTCTCCACTAATCAAACTGCTTTCATCTTTGACAGACACACTACCAACTGCTTTGTTGCTATTCTTCTTTGTTTTCTCTTTGTTATCCTGGGAAGAGTTGACCAATCTCCTGACAAACTTTTTAGACGGAAGCACTGAATCATCCTCTGAACTCCTTTTAGAAGAGGATGTGATTTTGGAAGTGCTAGAGTTGTCCTTAGACTTTTCGGATGATTTTGATGAAGTTTCAGTGCCGTCAGCTAGTTCACCAGTAGACTGTTTAACATTTGAGTTATCTGGATTCGTATCAGGAAGCAGTGCTCGGTGACTCAGGCGCAGTTGGCCCTTTTCATTGATCTGCAGTGCATGCTTAAAATGATAAGACAGAATTCCAATCTCAAAATATGATAAGATTAAATCAAATTTGTTAGATATTTGAAAATCAGGATAGAATATTCTAGATGTACTGTGAAGTAGTTTATCGGCAAGAAATCTCTAAATTAAAGAAAACGATATTCTATCTTGATTTTTTAACAAGATATAGTAAAGAATATCTAGGATAGAATATTCTAGATGAGGTGCAGTAGTTTATCGGCAAGAAATCTCTAAATTAAAGGAAACGATATTCTATCTTGATTTTTTAACAAGATATAGTAAAACTTGACATAGTTCATACTTCATAAAATGACATAGTTCATACTTCATAAAATGGGACTGGAACTAATGAAAAGGTGGTTGACTTGACCAATTTTACCAATTTCATAAGAAAAAGAAAAAAATCTAATCTGAAAAGAAGAATATAAAAAAAATAAAAATTAAAGAAGTTTCAGTTAGTAATAATGTCTCTCATGTGTAATAGCTTACAAATAGATAACTGTGCCGTCGTTAAGCAGATTGTCAGAATCCATTACAACAGATCAACAATTCACAGAATTGTCTTTTATAACAGACTTGCCAATAATGCTGGTTATGATTCTTAGCCAAATGCATAAATATAAGAACTGTATTCACTGATTAGAGTTCATAACAGTAAAATGGATTACAGAAATCACTAAACACTGTCTGATAGTCTTTATGCTTTCCTTAATTTTCTTACTCAAACTGAAGCTGCCATCCACAAAGGCATAGATATGATTAAGGCAAAGAACTAACTGAATCTATCGAGTACAGCTTCACTTTCACTTCAGAGAATTGGAAAGGAGATGTATAAGATGTCTTGTATCGGCTACGAATATAGAAAAAAATATTATTTGACTCAGAAAATGCTCTGCCTTGGAGCCAGATGCTGGGATGAATTAGGCTCAGTTCATTTCTAATGGGTAAGTTAAAAGCTAAGCATGTATTGCTGGAATTTAAGGGACAGAACTCGAGATCTGTTCAGGAATAACATTAAATATAGTAAAATTAATCACTGCTCTAAGTTCAATTAAAACTACCACTTTTCCCTTCCAGTTCCTCCCTTTGCATTTTAGTCATGGAGGCAGAACGAGCAAATGAGAGATCAGGGCAAAAAGAATGAGGTAAGAAAATTCATACAAATTACAGTCAAATTGTACTTTACATAACCTATTGTAACAGACTTCGTTTATAATTAAATCTTGTAAATATTTTAATTAGGATAAATTCAAGTTTCCTATTAATTGTTATATTTTAGTAAAGCCGTCATGTAGACTTTTATACATTGTAAAACCTTGAATAGTTGAATTGTCATCAATAATATTCAGAAATTTCAATGCTATCATTTCAAGTCCCTAAATTATCTAATTGCACCACAATTACACGAAGACAATGTTATGATTACCTAACGTTTCTCAAAGCAAATAAAGCACAAATCATGTAGAAAATTGTCAATAGAATATTACAAACACCCTCAAATGTATATAACTCTAAAGTAACACAATAAATACGACAAACACCAAATGAAGGCATAGTTTGGCATAGTTCAATCACCATTAAGAAAGAAAAATGAGTTACTACAACATTGCATATTGAGCGATTGGCAAATTCTAGCATCATTCATAACTAACAATGAGTAACATGACATACCTCTATAAGCTTTACATCAATGCGATCTCCCACCTTGAACACCTGCACGAGTGCAAGTCAAATATTATCCCCGCATTATTTGCTTATGCTGTTAATTTTGGAAAATAGAATCAAAAGAAAATGCTTACATCCTCTGCCTTTGGTAGCCAACCTGAACTCAGTTCACTGATATGACAAAGTCCCTACATAAAAAAAAAAAAAAGTTGAACATGGTTAGAAATAAGAAAAGTTTCTGATGATATTTTATAAAATATTTTAGAGTACTTAGCTGATCTCTTAGGATTTGGTATTTTATTTTATAATTCATAATTTGTTTTCTTATTTAATTATTATCACTTTTTCATTGGATCTTATCTGGTTTGGCACTCTAATTTGTAGTTCCCTATTTACAACAATATATAATAGCTACCGTCAGGGGATTTAATTTTAGTACACTCAACCCTTCGAATTATAGGAGTACAGACTTGTTCCATTTTTTAGTACATAATTTGATTTTTCTTTCCATTATTAGCATCCTGATTAATGCATATACTTTTCTAGTTTAAACCTGCATTGTGTCCCAATAGTGGTCATAGAATTTGACATTTCCAGTCAACAAGAGAATTGCAAACATAAAAAGGAAATACTTTCTGATCGTTTGATAATTATTAACATAATAAGATGAAGTATCACTCTAAAACATTTATAAGATTTAAGAAACAACACACAATGATACAACTTCACTAGAAAACCCAAAATCTAATTATGTCTAAGAAGAAATTAATGGTATCTGCTTCTAATAATATATGTTTATGTTTTTGGCAACAACTAAGTGGAATTATGTACCTCTCGGCCAGGTGCTATCTCTACAAAAACTCCATATGAAGCTATCGTTTTGATTTCACAGTTCCTGAAGTATAGAAGGCAGCACAATTATACATACAATTTATCAATAGTTCTCTTAACAAATTAGAAAATAATTAACGTAAAAAAGGAATATTCTTTGAAACCTTTAACATTATGATTTTTCATTCGATCCCTCATTTTTAAGAGGTTGTAATTTAGTCCTCACAAAATTGTTTTTCATTTCCCGTATACTACCTTGGTTAGTCTGTCGTTAGTTTTGTCCATTAAGTATTATTTTTTGCTTATTTTCTAGCCTCTCTAAATATCACACATTTTCTGTTTGGTCCCTTATTAGTCAGTCACGTAGGCACTTAGCAGACAAAACAATAGAACCTTAACCAAGAGAGTAAATGGGAACAAAATAATAAAATTGAGGATTATCCGGTGACTGGTTGGGAGAATCATAATCACAAGAAATTTGTGAGAAAAAGAAAAAATATGAGGAAACAAATATAATCAGCAAAAGAAGTGATAGCTACCTATATATATCACCGATAGTTGGAACCATCGCCAAACTACTAATAATAGCTTTAGACCTCTCTAAACTAGACAAATCTTTTGCAAATATTTTCACCTGCAAAAGCCCAAGAAGACTTATTCATTTCATCGCATACCAATAGAATAGTTAACTGTAACAAATAATCATGTAAAAGTGTCATTGTTCTCGTACAGTGCCATTATCGTCTGCATCAATAGCTTCTACTCCAGATTCCTCAATAATGCTCTTGATTTTTTTCCCACCAGAACCAATTATAAGATTTACTCTATCCGGTTTTACCTATAAAAAATACACACGTGATAACCCATTGATGATTAAGTGATAGTTAATGAAGGAGAAAAAGGAAAGCAAGAAACATACCTTCATAATGTGTATCAGAGGAGCATATTTGGAAAGCCTATTTGCCGGAGGAGGTGAGCAACTTGTCATTGCTTCTACATTAGGAAACAAAAGGGAGAAAGATATTTAAGATGTCAACAATAATCAAAGAAAATCAATTTTAAACTGGAAAAATATATAAAAAAAAAAACAAATTCTTCTGTATTAACCCGTTCTATACTCG
The DNA here is from genome assembly GCA_036885675.1 of Vigna mungo. Taxonomy (NCBI): domain Eukaryota; kingdom Viridiplantae; phylum Streptophyta; class Magnoliopsida; order Fabales; family Fabaceae; genus Vigna; species Vigna mungo. The sequence goes on along the minus strand of CP144695.1, from coordinate 30,303,325 downwards.
AGAGTTTTAACATTTTATTGATCTGACAAATTGCTGAGTACACAGAAGTCTGTTTATAGGTTATTTTGCTGAGTACCAAAAAATTACATTCTCTTCTCCTGAACTCTTCTCAAATGACTCTCAACCTTCATTTAGTTTTCAGTTAGACATTTCCTCTTGTGTTTAAATCAAGGCAATAAATTTATGCATATATATAAGAATTTTAGATTAGCTTTTCCATAAGCATTTCTAAAAGAGAAACATAAGAAAAAATGAAATGACTTTCCCCAAAATCTGAAATTAGCTTATGCATAACAAGTTAATTAGCAGAAGTATTCTCACATAACTTCTAAATTCTTATTTTTAACTTGTGCACAAATCAATTTAAGCTTATAGAAAAACTTATTTGTTTTTACTTTTTCACTCCTAAAAGTGTTTTAGATAAGTTGTCCAAAAATACCTGATATACCTACTCACCTCCAAAATACTCGGATCTATAGAATATTCCTAGTTTGATAAACTTGAACATAATCCAGTATTCCAATATTCAACAACTTGATCGATTGAGTAGTAGACTTAGAACCAAAATCCGAAAATAAAGTATTTATCATTTTAGTAGCAAAAAGAGTAATAACTAAATATATATATATATATATATATATATATATATATATATATATATATATATATATTTTATGTTACTGAGTTTCACTCACGAAAGTCCAAAAGCCTATACATATACGCTACTGCCAGAGAGTACTTACCTAATTCTCTTTACCTTTATATTACTATTATTTTAAACCTCTTACTTTAAAAGTTGAAGAATCTTTGCGAATGCACTTTCATTTGGTACTCAGATATCATCTATATGAGAGTTCATCCTTAAGGAATCCAATGCTCAATAGAGACTTTGCTCCTTTTGCATCTCGCCCAACACTGTTCCACCTTTTGGTTAGAACACCCCTATATCTATTTATTTATTTGTATATTAACACAATTTTCTCGCAAAAATAATTTGCACTATTGTCTTTCATTTGTTAATACTTTTTGCAGTAAAACTAAAGTGAAATTATTTTTTAAAATATTCTAAAAGTACTTTTCTTTTAGAAAAATGAAAAATATATAAAAAGTACTAATTAAAAACTACTCAAATAAAATATACGTGATGTAATACATGAAGGCTGTAAAATATTTTATGTATGTATGTGTGTAATTAACTATACTAAGTTATTTAATTAAAACAACTCTTGATATATTGTTGGTGAAAGTACATGTTAATTCTCTGATTTTGAGATTAGCATCCACTCAACATTTGCCACGATAGAGTGATGGAAATAAAACATTGTTTTCTGTCTTATGCCTAAGTTCAAGAAGCAAACACACTTCTACTTCTGATATAATACAATCAGATCTGACACACAAATTCATTAACTGTAACATATATAGTAAAACTTGAGTTTTAACTTTACCAAGTATATGCTTCCTGCCATCTCTTGCTTGTTGGAGGGCATTTCTCATTATGGGTAAAGTGATTCCACCCACCTGCAACAATTAGAAAACACTAGCATAAAAAATGAAGATACAAAAAGAAAATAACTTATTTAGGACAATAAATGAAAAAAAATAATGAGTAAAAGATAGTTAATCAATACATAATAAATGTTCTCCATTTAAAAAAGTAGCCTTTCAAAATCCAAACAAACGAGATAAGAGGAAGTAAGCATATCAAGATATTGCATTAAAATGTTCATAGTGTTTACCTTAATGTCCATTTGAAATGCTGTTATGCCATCTTCATTTCCAGCAACCTGCATTTTATCATTGTTGTCAGAAAATAAGAGAAATATCTAATGATATTATTTTTATATTCAGAATATTTTAAAGTATGCTATAGATGATTTCATGAGAATTATTCTTTTATATTTTCTGAATTGTTTTCTTATTCGATTAGGATCTTTGTAATTATAGGCTTATTGATTAGAATCAAATTTGTTAAGAGTTTGATATATAGGTATTTCATATTATATATGTAGGAATAAAATCTCCAAATTATTTGCAGTAATTGTAAACATCCTATATAAAGTGGACTCCATTCTTTCTCTAGACGCACAATTTTTGCTTGTCTTACACGTCTCTTTCAACATGGTAACATACTGCTACCATCCTCTTTGACCCATTTTATCACTATTTCTTTGTCTGAGTTCCCAAAAGAATAGAAATTGAAACTCCAACTAGTCATCTTTGTCTAACCATATTGCCAAATGTTCCCTGTCCGATTGACCCTTCTGTCTGTCATCCACAACGCCAAACAGCCACCATCATCGTCAGCAACCCACTTTCCTGGCACATCTTCCCTCTCCGATTTGTTTTCTCATTTAATTAGGATCATTGGAATTGTAGGCTTGTTTTATTAGAATCATCCTTATTAAAATCTTATTTATAGGCATATCATGTCTGTGTATAGGATAAAATCTCCAATAATTATTTTTATTTAATGCAATCAACCAATGTCATGTATCCTGTATATATGGTTTCAGCCTATCATGCTATATTTTCTGTCCTAACATTGTTAAAACATCTCTTGTGGAGTTATACAAAAATTGAAATAGACAGAAAAAAAATTGAACAAACCCAACTCCCCAAGTACCATTGAAATAATCACGTGAAAAAATAAGTATCACAAGTTCAATGATGTAAATCACAACCTTGAAATCCATATCTCCAGATGCATCTTCAGATCCAACTATGTCAGAAAGAATAAGCGGAGTTCCATCTCCACCAAATTCCTTGGTGTCCAATACCAAACCCATTGCAATTCCAGCAATGGAACACTTGATAGGAACCCCAGCATCTTGCAATGCTAAGCAACCTCCACAAACAGAAGCCATGCTATAATAAAATAAAAAATTTGATATTAAACATGGAAACTTTAAAAGCTATGTAAGAGAAAATAACAGTAGTATATTTTGAAAAAATATAAAGCAGTGCCTATTAATAGGATTACTTGTAATTGTCTTTTGTGTACACATGTGTACTCTTATATCGAAGAAGAGATAGAGTAATAAGGAACGATAACAATGATTAATAATTGTTGTAAGTAGGATATTAAATGCATAACTAGAAATTGGTAGAACTAGAAGCTAATAGAAGTTGTTAGAAGATTCAGAAAACTCTAGAGATATTGTTGATAGTAGGATAATAAATGCATAACTAGATATGGAGGCTGCTGTTAGAACATGATAAAATTTGTAATTATTACTTTAGAGTTAAAGTTTTCTATATATAGAGACTGATGTACCGTTTCAAATGAATTAATTTGAATAAAAATCTTCTTCCTTTCATATTAATTTTTTCAAGTATAATAAATATTTCCAAAGATATTTCCCTGTTTAATAGAATCAAATCATATTTTTAATACTCTCCCTCAAGCTGACACATCTACCATGAGTCAAGCTTGTTACAAATGTCATCCAGTCCCCTTAAGAAACATGGTGAATATGTCAACTAGTTGGTTGTTAAAGCTAATTAAGCTTCACACATCGATTTGGTGTGGGTAGTTATATTAATATGAAATGTTAAGGAGCCGGTGGCACATGATGGAAAATGCATGAATCAGGCAGCATAGTGGCTGCCAGAGAAGGTACAGCTCACAGTGTTGCATTAAAAGTTAGAGGAGGCAGCAGCTGTCGGAGAGAATTTTTTCCAGAGGGCATCACAACTACTTCAGAGCAAAAAATGCTCAAAGAGTGCATCAGGAGAGCAAAAAAATACCCAGAGAGCAGAAAGATGCTAGGGAGCAAAAGTTCTTAGAGTGGACAACAGCATTGGCATAGCAAACATGTCTGGAGAGTGCGATGAATGTCGCAGAGCAAAATTCTGTTAAAGATCTCATTGACTAGAAATCCAAAAGGACACAGTGAGGGGAATATTACATAAAAGTTTAGATCATGCACAAGTTTGTGAAAAGAGAAGAAGGCTATTGAAAAGTTTCAGAACATAGAACATGACAAAGACATCTTTAAGTTTGAGAATGGACTTTGCCCATCCAACAGGTTGAACAAAATGTATTGTTTTTCTCATTAGAAAATATGATCTTACATCACATTGTAGTATAATTTTCAAGACATAACTGAGGATGACCTAATCTCGTATGCTACGGTTCATTTCGAAACTCCTAAGCACTACTGTTAAACTCGAGGATCATGAGGGGATCGAAAAGACAAGAAAAGAATCTGTAAAGTAACAAGCAAACGAGAATGGGGGCTGCAAAAAGAATAAAAAAAACGGAAAAGATAACATAATTAGCATAGGGACTATGTTTTTTAATTAACATAAAACACAATATATCTAACATCTTTATTAGGCTAGATATTAGTTTTTGATTAGCACTAATTAGAGTCAGTTTGGACAAGTTTCTTCATAAAATCCTTGACTAGAAAGAAAATAAGAAAAATGAACTTAGCTTCTCCATAAAAGCTAACTTGTAGAAGCTCTCTCGTATAGCTTCTCTAATTTTTTTATTTTTTATTTTTAACTTATGCATGATCTAATTTTAGCTTATGGAGAACTCAACTCATTTTTCCCTTCCTATTTTTCTCTCCTAGAAGGACTCATGAAGAAGCTTGTCCAAACAGACCAAAGTCTTGTAATTACTCTAATTGGAAATTAAACTGTAAGTACCAGAACATGTGTAGCCCAACAAGCATTTTCATTCAATCTTCACTATTTTAGAATAATCATGGAAAATGACAAAGAAATAAAGAAAATGGGAAGCTGAAAATGGAAAGAAGAAAAAAAGAAACTCACCTTGAAGAGCCATTGCTTTCTGTGATAGTACTCTCAACACGTATAGTGTAAGGGAAATCATTTTCAGAAGGTAAAATTCGTTCAAGGGATCTCTCAGCAAGCATCCCATGACCAATTTCTCTTCTGCTCGGGGCACCAATCCGGCCAACTTCCCCAACACTTGAAGGAGGAAATGAATACTGCAAAATTCAAGAAGTAGACATTAATTATCATACGATATTAAGGGTTTAGGGCCTAACAAAAAAGAATAACAGACAGCTCACACGATAGAGCTAAACAGACAGCTATATTTGTAACAGGTATTAACATTCTACTATATTCTCCGGCAGATCAACAGGACATATAAGATTTGATATTTGTGTCAGAAAACACAAGATTCTTTATTTAAAATGGTCAAGAATAAAAACTAAGAAAGCAAAATAAAGAATAATAAGGGAAATAATCCTTGATTGTTAGCTTTACATATTTTCCTAGAGTGTCTAATCATATCTTGAATGTTCGCTACACATATCTCCCTATTTATATAGTATCATATCTTCAACAGGAGAAGTTAATATATGTTATTGTTGTAATCTAGGATAATATCTGTAGAATCTTCCTAATTAGAGGAAATAGATACATAATATTTTATTTTATTTTATTTTTTTCCTAGGTTTCCTAGTTTCCCTATTTCCCTTTTTAGGAGAACTAGATTATTACAAATAGAAGGTTTGAGAATGTATTTTTCATGATTTGAATAATAAATCAGTCTTATTTTTCCACATGGTATCACAGCTTGTCTGATCCGTTTCCTCTGTCTTCGCTGTCTGCCGGCGGCCGACCACCATGGTCGCCGGCAGGCCCCCTAAAATTCTCTTCTTTGCCTTTGTGCTTTATTGGGTTGTAATTCCCCAGCTAAGGTTTTAGACTTCTATCTTTCTTATAACAGCCGCATAGAGTTGTGCTTCCATAATCTGGAATGGGATTCGAACCCATTCTCTTTCAGACCAGTAGCTGAAACTGGTATTTTAAGCAATGCCCTCGTTCTCATCGGCTCCCGTGTGTAATGTGTTTCCACCAACAACAAGCTTGTTCTGACCACCGCCGTCACCGCTACTCTCCACTGTCAACCATCACCGACCACCGTCCGCCGCCGGCCACCGTCGCAGTTTCGACCGGTGACCAGCGGATCCGGATCGTCTCTTCGAACGACGGCCAACCGCGCCGGTTTCGATTGCTACTTCTCCATCACGCGCCGCCACGAGCACCAAAACAGTCCGAGTTGCACCACCGCCGCTGTCCGACCACCGTTGTCGCCAGTTGGGGTCTTCGATAGGGCAGAAAGGTGCGCCCAGAACCGGCGATCATAGAGCCGGAAGTCGCTCCGTCAACGGAGCCTCCACGCGCCGCCACGCGCCGCCATCGTCGCCGGTGCGTGTATCCCACGCACCTACCTCCGGCGAGACCCACTCGCCGCCGCCGACGCAGACAGGGTCGCTGGAGCCTCCTGAGCCCATTCCTAGGGTCGGTGACAAGTCATTTTGGCTATATTTTAGTAGATCTGAGTTTTAGTCTCTGCTCCTTGGTGTGACCCACTCACCAGACGGCCTTCGCAAGAGTGGATTCCGTTCCTGACTTGGTCTCTGATTCAGATTCTTTTTTGAAATCAGGTTATGCGGATTCGGGATGAGGGTTCATGAGAGTGAGTGAAAGGTTGGTTTTGGTGATGGGTGGTGGAAGATCGTCATCTTCTGCCTCTTCCCCGGAGGATTCTTCATCCTTTACTCCCGACGAAAGTTTCAGCTCTCGTTTCCACTTCGGAGCATTCCCTCTTCGTTACTTTGATGCCACTGATGCCACAGTCGGCGTCCTCTTCGTTTTCCAGTTTTGGTTTCTCGAGCACAGTGGTTCGATCATCCGCCGCTTGTGCCACCGCTACAGTCAGTCACTGCTGCCACAATCAGTTGCCAGTCCTACCTTTTTCACTTATGCTATGTTCTTCTCCTCCTGTTTCAGTTTGACCTCCATCTTCGATGTTTCCTTTCTTCTGAGACCGGAGTCGCTCCACTTTTTGAGCTATTGTCCAACAAAGAACTTTGGACCTCCAACCTGTTTTTGGCCTTTTGATGCCACGGTGTTTTTTTGGTTTCTACCAATGCTTTGTTATAACAACTCGTGAGTTGTTTTTTGAGACTGATCGCTGAATTGAATATTTCAAAGTTATAGGATTTAGAGTTGTCCCTCGTACGGATCGGTTCTCACCAGTTCTTCCACCTTCACGTTCTGCTGTTCAGTCGTGGGGAGGAGAAAGTTCCAGCCGCTGCAGGGTAGTGTAGTCCCTGCAGGTTTGTTGCTGTTTGCCTCTGTCAGGACAGATGTTTCCTGAAGGCTTGTTGCTGTTTAGGGTGGTTAAGTCCCTACAGGTTTATGGCTGTTAGCCTTTTAATTCCAGCCGCTGCAGGGTAGTGGAGTACCTGCAGGTATGTTGCTGTTTGCCTTTGTCAGGACAGATGTTTCCTGAAGGCTTGTAGTTGTTTAGGGCAGTTAAGTCCCTTGAAGTTTTGTTGTTGTTTGCCACTATTGATGGCAATCCAATCCCTGCAGTTTGTTGCTATTTGCAACTACAGGCCCTTCATCTGTTCTTGAAGTTTGTTGCTGTTTGATGCTGCAAGTCATCATCCATTTTTTTGATGGAAATCTCTCTCGTCAATTGCTGTCCAAGTTGAAGTTTCATGGTGCTAGTTCGCCCTCATCCATTGCTATCCAAGTTGAAGTTTCATGGTGCCAGTTCGCCCTCGTTCATTGCTGTCCAAGTTGAAGTTTCATTGTGCTAGTTCGCTTTCGTCCGTTGCTGTCCAAGTTGATTTATTGGGTTTATTGATGCTCTCTACAATTGAGTTTGTCTATTCCAAGCTTGGTTCATACAATCTTGTATGATCCAGCTTGAGGGGGAGTGTTGCAATCTGGGATAATATCTGTAGAATCTTCCTAATTAGAGGAAATAGATACATAATATTTTATTTTATTTTATTTTTTCCTAGGTTTCCTAGTTTCCCTATTTCCCTTTTTAGGAGAACTAGATTATTACAAATAAAAGGTTTGAGAATGTATTTTTCATGATTTGAATAATAAATCAGTCTTATTTTTCCACAGTTATCTTTCTAAGTAGTTTAGTTAGTATCCAGCTTAGGTCAATGTAACTTTGGAAGTGTTAGATATATTGTGTTTTATGCTAATTAGGAAAACATAGACTTTTGATATTGTTTGATATTGGTAGATATTGTTTTTTAACAATATTTTCTATTTACTATATTTATGTTTGGTTCCCATATATACTTGTATCATTCTTCATTATAAATATAATACCCTGTGTGTTTTAGACACAAGGAAAATTAATCATAGACCTAGTTTTACTATTTTCAATAGGAAGTTTCGATGTTTTAGTTGTTTCCTTGAAAATAGTAGTTATTTTTTATTATCTCTGTAATCATTCTTGTTATAAATAAATCAATTTACTGACTGAGAAAAACGCTCCACCACATTCAGAAAGTTTCCTTTCTCATATTATCACACGGTATCAAAGCTCCTGATCTAAAGGGCCCTCCTGGTTCCACAAAAAGTTCTTCAATAAGTTTGACACGATTCTATGTGTTGTTAGACTTTTCTAATGACTGCCTGATTTTCCAAAAGTTGTTATTAGTCTGTTGAGTTTCCTGATAACAAGAGCAACTCTTCCATGGCCTAGCAGAGCCAAATGGCCTAGCAGTTGCCACCATGTCTACTTAACTACAGGAGATCGAAGTTTATTCCTCCTGTCTTCAGTAGGCATTTATTACCTACTAAATAGCAGTACAGTGTTTATCTTGGCTTTTGGCATTTACAGTTTTAATAATGCACTATGCTAGACAACCAACGAGCACAAGATGGGTGCTCATGACTCAATCTGAATTAGATATAGAAAAATATAAAATTTAAACCAATCAGTTTTCTCTAGTGTGAATTTTTCAGCTTTTTTTTAGCACAATTCAAGTTTACAATTTTTCAAACCTTTTGAAACAGCTCAAAGCGTCAAACTTTTGAAATTTTTTATCACAATTCAAAGCAAAACAACCTGATCAAGAATGAGTTGATTCCATTCACATCAATTAGGTTTCATAATCTACAAATGTGCAAATTTATGTTTTGGAAAAAAAGGTAATATTATTCAAATATTCACAAATAATTCTATCCTTAAAGTGTGTCAACAATATATGTACTGTAATTTGCTTACATCAACTAAATAGTAGTAAAAATAAAAATATATACTTATATAAGATTTATATCATAGAGCTCCATGCATAGTAGTTAATTAATATAGAAAAAAATCACATCATTGCTTCGGTTTGTGTATATCATTTTTGTAAATCACGACTGATAACTGAATTTATAACTATCTCATTTGATTAATTTATTTTGGGTTGGGTCCAATTAGGCTAAAATCATGAACCCATTTCATTGATTCGATTTGGATTTTTGAGTTAATTGGGTTTAATCCAAACTGATAAACACCCCTATTCACAAATCAAGCCATTCAGTATAGTAGTGTTTTTCAAATATGCTCAAATTTCTCAGAATAGGTAATATCCACAAAAATATAAAGAGAACATAAAAGTAGCCAAATTTTAAAGAGACCTGTAAATAGAACCTCTTTAATTCATCATCACCATCAAGTCCATCTATTCTTTGCGCCATTTGTTTATCCCCAAGTGTAACAACGGCTAGTGACTGCCAACCAGATAAAGGCAATTAATCACTCAGGTTAAGCTGCAGATATCAGTATCACTTACAAGTACTGAAAGTGGAACTAAAAGTAAAGTACAAAAGTAGAAAAGTATAGATACTCTTCCCAAGACTAGTGACCAGACCCAAAATTCATGATGATAGAAACATACTGTTAGGTTTCTTGGAACAAGAAACCCAGAACTCACACCGAAAGACACCTTGCACACTCTCTGACACAGAAAAACACTGTATACTCTGTATTATTATTCTTGGTGACAAAGAACAGTTCGTAAGCTTCCAAGGGAGCCTTCTCCCTTCACACAGGATGCAATATTCTTGTCAACTAAGATACAACAAAACATGTCTGTCCCTAGTCACTCTCTCTAGCTCAACCACTAACTTGGCTAAAACGAAATTGTCGTTGGCTCCACTATCGATTAGGACCGTTTATCCTCTCACACATCCTTGCAATTTCATAATATTGGTCTATGTGAGTCCTCCTATTAAGAAAAATGAGAGTTCCATCTGCTTCTGTTCTATCTCTGTCTTCCTCCCCTTCACCATCCTCCTCATTTTTAGCCATGATCAAAACCCTAATATTCTTTTCTATGTCCCGGACTATAAGGACCTCCACAACGGAAGATCTTTCCCTCCTCTCTGTTCCTGCTTTCCCTGCAGTATTACCTCCTATCTTGGAACCCACCATGGTGTTGGACCCTTCTTTCCTTGCAGTACTTACATTGCTAGCAGTACCTTGCTCACTCCTAACTCCCCTGAATGTTTCTGTTCTGGAAAATAGCCCCAGTTCCTCCTTGGTACCGTCCCAACGTTTGACTATTTTTGATGGCCGTTCCTCCCCCCATTCATGGATCTTTTATGGCTTCCTCCACATCCCTAGCTATCTCCATAGCCCTTAGTAACTCCCTAGGATTATGGGGCCTGATTTGGCTCCTAATCTCAAATTCTTGGATATAATCTTCCACTGCCCCTCTTTGTCTCACCGCTGCCATCTTTTCAAAAACTGAACACCTGCTTCTCCTTCCAAATCTCCTAATCAATGCCTCTGTTAATTCCCTCCAAGAAGGGTTCTTGGTTTTCATTTTCCAGAACCTAAACCAGTAACTTGCTCGCCCTTCCATGGTAATGTAGGCCAATCTCATCCTCTCCCTGGCTGTGAAATTTTGCATCTCAAAGAACTTCTCAGCCCTGGATATCCATCCCACTAGGTCTACTCCTTCGAAAGTAGGAAATTCTACTCCTTCATCCAGCCTTTTTGTATTTCCCCATTTTTTTCCACCAACCCCTCTTCTAGTTCCTCTTTCCTTCCCAATTTGTCTCCACTAACCGACTCCTCACTTCCCTTAAAATTCCTATCCTGGTTCCTAGATTTCCACCTAAGAGTTAGTCAATTCTTTGAATTCTTGATGAATTTCCCTAGTATCCTCCCTTAGATCCTCCATTACTCTTCCTTGTTTGCTGACCAGTCAATGATCCGACAGGTCCAAGAAACCTAGAACTCACACCAAAAGACACGTTGCACACACTCTCTGACATAGAAAAACACTGTATAGTTTGTATTATTATTCTTGGTGACAAAGAACACAATTCATAAGCTTCTAAGGGAGCCTTCTCCCTTCGCACTGGATGCAATATTCCTGTCAACTAAGATACAACAAAACAACATGTCCGTCCCTAGACACTCCCTCTCCCTTATAAAGCTAACCCCTACAAAAAACAGACAATAACCAACCTCCTAACGGCCCCCTTAACCCCCCTAACATCTATGTCTTATTTTTTTATTCCTTCCCTCCTTTCATAAACTCTCAAAGTCCTATCACATACTCTTCTGATTTTGGGTAAAGTAGGAGTGAAAAACACATGTAGAAGCTTCTCAAAACAATAAAGTCACAACTGAAGTGTCTAGCATTCTTGAAGAGAATTTGGAGAAAGTAACTCTTCCCAAGGTGGGTATTTTTTTGGGGCAGAAATTAAGAGTTGCAATTTATAAAGTATTATTAAATCAGGTGTTCTATGCAATACACAAGGCTCAACAGATAACACACTATTCTATCATCAATAGGGCTGAGAATATTATAGAGATTCATCTTTCTAAGTCATGTAATAACCTGAATAATCAATATATAGTTCCAATCACTTGTGTTAAAAGACCAAAGAGTTGATTTTATTGTTTCTTTTCCTCCTTTGTATTTGTTCATTCTATGTCCCCTTCTAATAAAACTAATAAACAAACTAAAAGAGATGAGACTGCATAAGTAAATATAGACACCAACATACACCATCTAGAGCATAAACTTGTAAGCAAATAAAATTGTCCGAGACCTGTGTTTCGCCTCTTGTAAAAAGAGCACTTCCATGTGCTCTAGGTAATAGGCCACATCTAGAGTTGATTGGACGTATTTCATCAGGTGTTCGCCCATCACTCCTCTTTCCCCCCTATTACACAGACAAAATAAATCAATAAACATGGATCCATTAAGTTTGGTAATTCATCAAGCCAACAAGTTATTAGGGATTGCAACTTCATTGTATCAATTACATTTACTTAAACTTACGAAAATTATATATATATATATATACAAAAAAATATATCCTATTTCTATAAAGAAACTCAACCCAAAAGATTAAGGTTAAAAGGAAGTACAAGAATTGTTTCACAACATGTTTCATAAGTAGAACTTTAGAAAGTATAGTATAGGCATGGCCAAGTTAATTGCTTAAAATACTGTCATAAAGAGATCAAGGAACAAGATCTAAACTCACTCAATAAGCTTGTTAGAATAAATTATCTTGATTATGTAACTTAACTTGTTTAGATAGGCAAAGAAATTTGTCCTAAAAAAGTTGTTTTGGTTATTAGCACAAATTACCTAGATATACCTTTTTCCCTGTACACTCTTGTTTTCTTAACGTAATTTTCTTCTACAAAAAACATGGATCAGCTAAGAGACAATCAATCTCTTAAGCCTTTTTATCATATTTTCAAACTTAAGATGGTATCAGGGTGGATTGGTTCCCTCTGCTTGTTTTACACTTGTCCACTAATGTCTACAACTATCCACCGTTATCCCCCGCTATTGTTTCTCTTTACTCGTGATAGGAGACTGAGAGTTAGTTAATCTAACTGTCTTGATAGTTAGACAGTGCGCTGGGTTGGGTTGTATAAATAGATAGGTGTTAATTGCTAGGACTTACCTTTTCACTCTTGGTATATTCTGAACAGACTGTTTAGTCTTGTTGGGGGAGGTTAGGCTCCCATATTACTTCATTCTTGTATTCCTTCTTGGTGAATAATAAACAGCAGAGGTTATACATAGTCTGTGAGTGGTTTTGTGTGTGGAAGTTGGGAAAAGCTTTAGGTTTCTTTATCAGAAACCTATCAATTTGGTCCGACCTGCCGGATCGAAAGAAGGGTTGACGGAAATGGCGAGCAGCACCGAGGGAAGGTTGGAGAATCTTGAAATTACGGTAGAAGGGATTAAGGCTGAAACCATTGCGATACGACGGGACGTGCAGCAGATAATGAGGGCACTCGGGACGCAGACGAACCACCACAACGGGCAATCCGACGACAGCTCCGTTAATGAGAATCAGCGGTGGGGAGAGGAGGAAGACGGAGGAAGAGGGGTCGGAAATCAACCAGAGGGGCAGAAACAGGTTACGCTACCCATCTTCGAGGGGATCGATCCCGTGAACTGGATCTATGACGCAGAGATATTTTTCGAACTTCGAGGAGCGGCGGAGGAGGAGAAAGTACGACTCGCGTGCATGAGCATGGAGGGCAGTGCAGGTTTCTGGGTCAGAGCCTGGAAGGAGAAAGCCAAGAACCGTTCTTGGGCTGGTCTGAAAGCTGGGTTGATTAATCGTTTTGGAGGAGGATTTCGAGGAACTGCGTATGAGCAGCTGGCGACGCTGCGACAAGACGGAATGGAGGAATTTGCTAGGAGTTTTGAAATATTACTGGGTCAGACCCAGGGGCTATCGGAGGAGTTGGTATTGGGATTCTTTCTAGCTGGGTTACGAGAAGAGATTAAAGGCCAAGTACAAATCCAAGATCCTCAAGATTTGATGATTGCGATGAGGATTGCGAGGGATGTCGAAGACGCAATCAACCGAGCGCGAGGAGGGGTCTGGAACGGGGTTAAAGTGAATCCCGTGGGTACGCGACCCACTTCGACGATCGTTAGAGGCGACAGTGATCGACACTTCGCGACTCGTACCGGTGGAGTAGAGGAAGTAGGAACGATCATAAGAGAAGGCTCGACGGTGGCAAGCAACACTAATCCGAGAGGTAATACCATGGAGGGAGGCGATAGCAGGGGCAGAATGGTAAGAAACTTACCTTACCCAGAATTTCTGAAAAGACGAGAAGAAGGTCACCGATGTTCGGAGAAGAGCTTGCGGGTGCTACTCTTGGCGGAAGAGGAGGAGGACGAAGTGACAGAAGGTGAGAACTCGGATACAAACCCATATACGGTGAGCCTCGGGGATTGTCACAAGAGGACATCTCGTGGACCTTGCGAGAAAATACGAATAAATTTGGGGGAAGCCACGGTGGAAGAGGAGTTGAAACTTCCCATAATCGACACATCACCGTATCCGGTGAGTCAAGGTGATGGGCATCGGAGGATGACCCGAGGGCGTTGCGAGAAGGTTAGAATCAGTTTTGAAGAAGCTACCTTGGAGGAAGAATTTTATGCATTCGATTTGGGCGAGGTCGACGCCATATTAGGTGTTGCATGGCTAGGCAAGTTGGGAGAATTACTGATTAATTGGGAAGAGATGACCATGGTGTATTACCTAGAGGGTAAAAGGATTCGGATAAGTGGTCACCAAGCTGTATCCCGATAGCTGGTTGAGTCAAAATTAACAAATGTTGAGTCATGGGCAATTGTGTGGAAACGGGACCAAGTGGAGAAGCAAGTGGAAGATGAGTGGCAAGCTGATTTGACGGGGGAGCAGGGATCAGAGCTGCAACTGGGGTTGCAGGCGCACTACCACGTCTTCCAAGAAAAACAAGGATTACTTCCACTTAGGGACATCCAGCACCGCATTCCACTCAAAGATGCTGCAATGTTATATACTGGCCAGCTATATACAACAGCTCGTGTTTCTTCCTTTGTTCTCACATACTATGGCCTCTGCCTAATAAATGAAAATTACACAATCAAGTTTCACTTTGCAGAGATTATTTTCATCCATGAAAAGTCCCTTAACAGTCTCGGAAAGAGGGTATTTGGTGTCTATATCCAGGGGAATTTAGTGCTGGAAGATTTTGATATCCAAGGAGAAGCAGGTGGTACTGGCAGACCAATTGTAAAGACATTCAATGCTTCTTTCACACATCATACTTTGAAGATTCACTTCTACTGGGCTGGAAAAGGAACTCCTGGCATTTCCACAAGAGGAGTTTATGGACCACTAGTATATGCTAATTTGGTTGGTGAAGATGAATTTGGATATATGCTTGCGGATATACTAAAGGAAAATAATGTAAACCATGAAGGGATGCGTTTTGACCCTGGTGCACGTACTGCCTTGTCATTTGTTACACTGAGGAGTGATGGAGAGCGAGAGTTCATGTTTTATCGTAATCCCAGAGTTGATATGCTGCTCCAAGAAGATGAGCTTGATTTGGACCTAATCAGAAAGGCGAAGATTTTCCATTATGGTTCTGTAAGTCTTATAACAGAACCATGCAATTCAGCACACATAGCGGCAGCAAAGGTTGCAAATGATGTTGGTGTAGTTCTGTCTTATGATCCTAACCTGAGGCTTCCTTTATGGCCTTCTGAAGATAGTGCAAGAGAAGGAATTTTGAGTATATGGGAGACTGCAGACATCATTAAGGTAAATGAAGAAGAGATTTCTTTTCTTACAAAAGGCGAGGACCCATACGATGATGCTGTTGTACGTAAACTATTCCACGAAAACCTCAAGCTACTCCTAGTTACTAAAGGTGCAAAAGGTTGTAGATATTACACTAAGGAGTTCAGTGGCAGGGTGAAGGGATTGAAGGTGGATGTTGTTGACACCACTAGTGCTGGTGATGCTTTTGTGGCTGGAATGTTATCACAATTAGCCGCGAATCTTTCATTGATTCAGAAAGAAGAAGAGTTGAGAGATTCTCTAAAGTTTGCTAATGTCTGTGGTGCATTGACTGTGACTGAGAGACAGCGCTACCTGGGAAGATAGTTTGGTTATCCAGGATTAATACCTGAGTTCAACCTTGGGGACAAGGTTGTTGAAGAAGGGGGTAATGATAGGAGACCGAGAGTTAGTTAATCTAACTGTCTTGATAGATAGAAAGTGTGCTGGGTTGGGTTGTATAAATAGATAGGTGTTAATTGCTAGGACTTACCTTTTCACTCTTGGTATATTCTGAACAGACTGTTTAGTCTTGTTGGGGGAGGTTAGGCTCCCATATTACTTCATTCTTGTATTCCTTCTTGGTGAATAATAAATAGCAGAGGTTATACATAGTCTGTGAGTGGTTTTGTGTGTGAAAGTTGGGAAAAGCTTTAGGTTTCTTTATCAGAAACCTATCAACTCGTCTTTTTTTATGACAGACACCTAGTATGGTTCATCTCATTGAGATATAGGGATTATTCCATTGTGTTTTATCATTGTCAATCTTCGTTGACTGCCACCTTTTTCACTGACAACAACCAAATTTGATGTGTCTTGCCATGTGACATCCAACCTACCAGGTGTCTCATTGCTTGTGCAACCTCTCTGTTTATCACAGCTCGTCACATAAAGGCCACACACTTCGTTACCCTTACTGAAGCAATTTTACATCTCCATAAGGGTCATCAAAACCTTTGTCCCTATTTTTAATCTTTTTTCTCTGTTTTCAACTTTGGTTGAGAGGTTTATCTCTCCTCTCGGGCTTCATCCGCTATCTCTCTCAGGCTCTTCCTCCAATATTGTTTGATGTCTTTTACATTTGGCACTCGCTATGGTACAAAGAATATTGTTGTTTCTAACTATTGGTAACATTGTATTATGATAGAGATACAAGTTGTTGGTTGCAAATAGTTATTGGTTTGCTATTGAGTGTTGTTGCTATATTGGGTTGTAATCAGCGTGCGAAGGTTGGTTGGAAAACTCATCTATCTTAACACAACAAGACCTGATCTTTCTTATCCAGTGGGAATTGTGAGCCAATTTATGCAAAATCCGCATGCGATCATTGGAATGCTATGATTCGCATTCTTATATATGTAAGAGGGAACCCAGGCTAGGGATTGTTGTATAAGAACAAGGGAAGTACTCGAGTCGAAGGATATTGTGATGCAAATTGGACTGGTTGTCCAATTGATAGAAGATCTATCATAGGATATTGTGTATTACTTGGAGGGAACCTTGTATCTTGGAAAAGTAAAAAACAAAGTGTGTTTGCTCGATCTAGTGCAAAAGCGGAATATCGATCTATGGCTCTAACTACATGTGAACTTGTGTGGATTAAACAACTCCTTCAAGAGCTGAAATTTTGTGAAAATGAGAAGATGAAGTTGTACTGTGACAACCAAGCAACCCTTCACATTGCTTCCAATCTAGTGTTTCATGAGAGAACAAAACATAAAGAAACTAATTGTCATTTTGTTAGAGAGAAGCTATTGTCTAAAGATCTTGTTACTGAGTTTATCAGCTCTAACGAACAACTCGCAAACATTTTGACCAAATCTCTAAGAGAGCCTAGAATTCAATTTATATGTTCTACGCTTGGTATATATGATCTATATGTTCCAGCTTGAGAGGGAGTGTTGAAATGTAATGTTCTTTATTATTATTTATATAGAGGAAACCAACTATTTGGTTATTGGTTTTAGGGTTTCTTGACCTTTTGTATTTTGCACTAGTGTACTAGAAAAATACAGTAGTAAATTGTAACCGTAACCTAAGGCAAAAATACACCGTTCACTTAATCTGAGTTATTCAAGAACAATGTCACAAGTTTAAATTTCAATGGTTGAGAAGAGCAACTCCGTTAAGACTCTTTTGAAGCACTACGTGTTCCATTTGTGATTCCACGAAGGCTAACAGGTATGTTTGCCACAATTATTAGATTATTCACTTTGGCTCATTATGAAAAAAACATAAACCCAGCCAATTTGACAGAACTCTCCCAAAGACAGCAAAAACCATACAAAATATTATGTTTGATAGTAATCTTAATTATTTCATTACAAGTATTCATACCTCTACTATGCGCTTCCTCCAAAATTTGGATGTCACTTCCTTAAATACCAACTTGACATCTACCTCAGAAAACTGTAACCGGAAAAGAAATAGATATATGTTAAATAGTAAAACCAAATGGATTCAGAAAAATCATGGATACAACAGGGCAAGACATGATCTCTACATGAATCAAGGAACAAAGTGTTGTAATCTGGGATAATATCTGTAGAATCTTCCTAATTAGAGGAAATAGATACATAATATTTTATTTTATTTTATTTTTTCCTAGGATTCCTAGTTTTCCTATTTCCCTTTTTAGGAGAACTAGATTATTACAAATAGAAGGTTTGAGAATGTATTTTTCATGATTTGAATAATAAATCAGTCTTATTTTCCACATGGTATCAGAGCTTGTTTGATCTGCTTCCGCTATCTTTGCTGTCTGCCGGCCGCCGACCACCATGGTCGCCGGCAGGCCCCCTAAAATTCTCTTTTTTTAACCTGTGTTTTTAATGGGCTCCAATTGCCCTAGCCAAGTTTTGTTCTTTTTTTTTCCAGTATTGTCAAATAGAGAGTTTGTCTGAGTATCATTAGAGTGGGATTCGAACCCATTCCCTTTGGGACCGAAAGTCTCTTCTACGAATAATCCAACACTATTGCCTTCGCTGTTTTTTCCGCTGTGTACCGCCGGTCTTCACCGCCGTCCACCATCCGCCGCTGGCCTCCGTACGTCGCCGGCCACCATCCACCGCCGGCCACCGTCACAGTTCCGACCGGTGACCAGCAGATCTGGACCGTCTCTTCAAGCGACGGCCAACCCCACCGGAGTCAGGACCAGACTCCGCTCAACGCGTCTCCACGCGCAGCCACCGTTGCCAGCGCGTGCAACCCACGCGCCTACCTCCGGCGAGACCCACTCGCCAATCTTTATAATTAGAGGAAATAGATACATAATATTTTATTTTATTTTTTCCTAGGTTTCCTAGTTTCCTTATTTCCCTTTTTAGGAAAACTAGATTATTACAAATAGAAGGTTTGAGAATGTATTTTTCATGATTTGAATAATAAATCAGTCTTATTTTCCACACAAAGTATAAACATTAAACAATTAAAATACACAAAAATAAATTATAAAAAACAATGTCAATTGCCAGAAAGATTGACCCAGAGTAGGATACTGCATACCCAAAACAAGGAAGATATAACATGAGTAATATCCTCTCTTTGTCCCAGTTCTTGAGTGAAGGTATAAATAAAGACATTATTAGAGAGAGAACAGACAAAATATTACAACACAGTAGGGTATCATCACAAACAGATAAATTTATGGAAAACAAAGCCCAAGAGGTAAAGAATGTAGCAAAGCTGGCCCATATTTCTTCATTGACAATGGTATTTCACCTAAAACAATCACAAGCAGGGAGGGGAAATCAATACAGAATTATGTTTCAAGACAACCTTTTGTAGCTGTAGCCTTCTATTTTTTTTTTCATAAATCAAGTCACAACATATTCTGAATCCCTAAAGAACCTATTGGCAATCTTCCTTTCAGAATCTCAACTTTAGAAGAAAATAATTTATTTCTTACTATTTCATATTGCATACATTTCATATATATATACATAAATTGATTGGATAATTTTGGAAACAAGCACAACCTATTCTAGGAAATAAATCACTAAGATTGTGGGATTGTTATGCAAGTAATAAAATCAGGATATAACAAATATACAAAATTAAAACCAATAGGAAAAAATCTAAAACTTCCTAAAATATCTCGACTCAAATTTTAGGAATCCTTTAGTCAAAGGATGATGAGAGGCTTCGTGCACACAAGCAGAGGAGAAACAACAAAATATTTGCCAATACAGGTTTAGCAAAAGAATTCACTAAGAAAACAATGAGAGAAGTACGAACAAGTCTCCTCAGCCCAAAGAGAAACTACAAAACCTAAAAAAGAGAACAAGAATAATCAACTTATTGAGCAATCCAGTCTTCTTGAATGTAAATGTTAGAAATGGCCTTAAAAAATAACTATGAACTGAGCACCGAGCCTAAGTTAGCCATATATACATCACTTAACAATACATTTGAAAAAAATAGAGAAAATAAATTAGAATGTGCATAGTACTTACTAAAAGTGCCGGTTTTTGTGAAGTAGGTTTTATATGAACATCACCTTCATCAACTTCACCATCAACAATTACTTCCTCATCTTCATCCTCATCCTCAAGAACTTCTGCAATGGTCTCAGAACTACTCCTCAGTTTTAAGTCATTTGAGACAAACCCGTTTTCTGTGAGTATATTCAGAACCTTTTCTTCTAATGATGAAAGGGCTTTTCTTCTGGGTATTTTGTTTCTAATCTGAAGAACTTTTACTATCTCATCACCTGCAATTTCCTGCACATTTCCTCACACTTCAGTTTCTATCCAACCACTATTTAAAAAAACTAATTAATGAAGTCTTCAATTATATCTTGTCTAACAAATATTAAGTAAAAGCATAGTCCTCTCAAACAGGGACATACAAGAAACTACCAATAGCAACAAATGAGCAAAACCATATCATAAATGTCTAAGAAAACAGAAGTAAACTTCACAGCAGATAAAAGTAACACAACAGGCTAGAGATTTTAAAAGAACAGTGTGGAGCAGGAGGGTGAAGTCTGAAGTGAAATGCAGCACATAATTGAGTGATCTCAATGACATTGTGAAAGTGAAAAATATGGCCTGAGTCCAGAGAAGTATATAAATGGTACTGCATGCTTTTGAAATCCTCCCAGAATCTCAGTTTGAGCTTCAATGACGAATTTTCAGTATGATGCAATTTACACAAGTGGAGGAATTGTCTATGGAATACGGTCAAATTCGAGGACCCAACTTATTTCAGGGCAGAGCAGCTGACCACAACAACACCATAGCTATATCATGAGACTATCCCAAGAAATTAACTAGGGAAACTTAGGGTTTTTAATCCCTGTTCATCAAAGTGGCCATAACAGCAACGATTTTTTCCACTATAGTAGCCGTGATTGAGCACAGTGACCACATCCCATAAACACAATGCAATTAAGCACCTGTTGCAGCCACCTGCCACTACTTGACAGCACTATATAGTGCCTCCACTGCACACAATTGATAACTCTGATTCAAGGATGTTATCTTTGAGCCCACTGGCGCAATCAGTAGTGGCACTAGCCCAACACATTTTAAAAAAATCACAGAAAAAAGGCAACAGAATGCAGAGTTGTAAGAGTGGAAAACGAGGTGCAATAACGATTAGAAGACCTTATTATTATTATTATTATTATTATTATTATTATTATTACTATTATTATTATTATTACTTATTATTATTATTATTATTTATTATTATTACCATTATTATTATCACTTTTCATCAATTGTGGGAGTGCCTTTTGGTTCCCTGTCCCCTATAGGCATAAATGTCATCAGCCTCTTAAGGGCGTTTAATGCATTTGATCACCTTGCTACATTAGCAATAGACATAATTAGTATTAGCGTACTTAAGATAGGTCTTAGTGTTTTTGCATTATATAACACCAAATTAATATTCTTCTTCTAATATCGAGAACTTCCTTTCCTTCTAGGACTCCTACCCTACCTAAACTCAACTCTGTATTTCCAACAGACTCATTGTACTGCTTAGAACCTACAAATTTGGCTCAGATATTGCAGTTTGGTTTCAGTATTCTTTTTCAGCTTCTATTATTGACTAGCTAATTTTTGTGATTTGTCCTATTGTTGGCCACTGTTCCCACCCACATAAAGTCAATAGCATTAATATTGTGAACTACTATTGTCCAAACAAACAACGAAATGATAGACATTTCCCTAGGTAGACATTCACAAATCATGAATAATTATAAACTTTTGGACTAAACAAATAGCAGAAAATGATAAAGGATAGCAAGGAGTATACTTCAACATGTTCATAAAGTTCAGGAGGAGGTAACTTGATGGCATCCAACATCTTTGGCTTCCCACACTTCTTAACCAAAGCTTCTACTTCATTACAGATTGCTCGTACTGCATCCTGACAGTGAAGAACAGGAAAAACATAATACACCCAACCTTAAGTAGGAATGTTGATAAACTATCAAAGAAAACAGACCCCACAAAGATATGAATGTCTAAACAGTAAACATTACAAATCCACTGTAATTAAAAACCTGTAATGGAGGCAAGTAGCTTACTCTTGTACTATATAAGCTTTTATAGTGAAATATTCATATACTCAGCAATAATAGTCATTGAAAAATGAATTGAAGTTTTAACACAGATAGATGTAGAAAGAAAAGACGTTGTTTACAAATATTTTCAAATTATTAAACTTGTAAGTTGAGAACGAAGACAATTTTAAAGATCAAAATCATCTGTGGTGATTCCTTGCTTTCAGTGCTGTATATCCAACAGCCACAAATAAATGTTTTGCATGATGCAGTGCAAATAATAATTTAAGAAACAAAGGGTTTCATAAGCTTGTCTAATAGCACTACTATAAGGTAATAACCTGACCAACTTCGACAGCCCTGAGTAACTTTTCTTCTGGAATAAAATTGCTATATCCCTGCAATGAAAGTATATACCAGTTGAGCCAGCATAAAAGTACAACCATAAGAGTTTCCAGAATCATGATTCACATTCAACATATTTTCGATTCTGAAAAGATATGATTCCATCATTTTTATCATATAGCAACCAATGCAGATTCCTGCAATTTGACACTAAGACAGCTGAAATAGTGAAAGGTCTTGGATTTTCAAAATACTGACAAATTAGAAGAGCAGGAAAAACTTTGAATCTGTTTTCTGCAGAAAGCTGCAGGTGAAGTAAAAATAATTGTTGAGATTGCAAGTACTTGATTTGGATAAGGATTACAAATATGTTATTTACGGGTTTCGATTACTTGATCTTAATCACATGGAAGTTCATCTAACATCTCTTTTCACAATTAAATTTGCTTCAAAGTAAATATCCAAAAGGCTAACTCAGCTGGCCTTCCTAGAAACCTCTTCATTTTGCAATTCACAGTTGGTCTTTATCTGTGATAATGTATTTATGTGTCAAGTTGAAACTGAAAGAGAATGTGGAAAGGAGACAAAATTAGAACTCTGAATCACTTCCAACGAATTTGCAGGCTAAGTATAGTATTAATATCACAAATCAGCAAGCAGGTGTTGAAATGTAATGTAATCTTATTATTACTCCTTTTGAGTGTATCTTTATGGTTAGGGTTTAAGGTAAGTGTCTAGCCTCTTTTTGTAACCTATATACACACACATCAATAAAAGGTACAACAGTGTAGGTTGAACACACTGTTTTCCCCATATTATTTATTCAAGTGAAGGAATGAGGATAATTGGCATTCTCGTATATGCATTCTGGCCTCAAAACACGGCAAGCTACCATATCATATGCCTCTAGGTTCATCTTTTGAGTCTGGGTGATATCAGAGTTTATCATAATAACTAGGAAAAAAAGCTTAAGAAAAAAATATACAGAACAAATAGTTGTATTGTATGAAGTGTAAGATAATATCTATGACCTTCACAGAATCTTCTATTTTCTATTTCCAAAATATTAGGACAGCTATACTTATT
Source organism: Vigna mungo (assembly GCA_036885675.1). Classification (NCBI taxonomy): domain Eukaryota; kingdom Viridiplantae; phylum Streptophyta; class Magnoliopsida; order Fabales; family Fabaceae; genus Vigna; species Vigna mungo. The sequence continues at coordinate 30,279,969 of CP144695.1, read as the reverse complement.
GCAAGCAAGTTACAAATAATTATGAAACATGTTCTATCAGTATACTGGTATACCTATAATGTTATTGTTCACAAGAAAGGACAATGCTTTACCTCTATCATCAGTATTGCACTATCTGTGCCAGCTAGCAAGAGGTCCAATTCAGAGTGTTCCATCTCCTTAGTAGTAGGATTTACTATATACTTATCACCAACAAGACCAACACGAACCCCAGCAATTGCTTTTGACATTGGCACTTCTGAAAGTGCACTGGAAATTAAATTATTAAGATTAATAGTCTTAAATGTGAGTTTAGAAATATTTACAACCCTACAAAAATTTGTTTCTAGAACAAGGACTGTCCTCACCTATATATTATAATTTAACAATAACTATAATCAACGCGAGATCTCCGACAAATAGTTGTGCTAGTAAATATGTTAAGATAGCATAATGCATGTGACAAAAATATCTCAGGACTACTTACATTCATACTTGCCTTATTTTTACATCTATTGGATTATCCCATCATCTCATCCTCCTTTCTTTAATTTACTTCCCATTTCATTGAATTATCATCAGTATTATGTATTGGCAAACAAAAATTAGAGCAAGGTAAGCTTTTTAATAATTTATAGAAAAAAAGCATTTTGCATGGGGTCTCAAGTCCTTCAGTTGCCAGAAAACAGAATGGCCAACTTACACTGCTATACCAGCTGCAGTGACAGCCAAAGAATCAGGGGAGTGCAGTCCGTCATAGCTCAAAACCTAAAATCATCAATTTATAGTAAGACAAAAAGCATGTTAAATTACTACAAGGTACAGTCATTTTAATACACCAAATAAAAATGAGCAACAGTATGATAAATACATAATTTCATTACAGCAGAGTACTGAAATTAACATCATTATGTTCTTAACTGACAAAGAACAAAGCATAGGATGATGAAGTCCTGCTTATCACTGCTATTGCTAAAGCAAAGGGTGACTAGCAATACAATTTTAAGAAGTGAAATTATAAGGACTATACCCAAGACAATATTTGAGTTTCATGATAGAATCCCTTTGGCATGGTAGGACGTAGAGGCCTATCAATTAATCTACAAATAAGAACCTGCGAGCATCATATGGCAATGAAAAGTTAATGACAGGAATTAAAAAGAAAACCTTTTACAGATAACAAAACGTTTATATAAATAAGATGTCATCTATAAATAAGATGTCATCTTCTCTACAAAATATATTGTAGCAGAAAGCTAATCCAAATTGTCAATAATTCATACAAGCCAAAATTAAGTCAAGTTGAATCGGTCCAAAATGCTTAGAAACTTCCCAACCACCAACTCATAGTACATAATGATAGAACTGGTTAAATCTATGCAAAGATTTCTGTAACAAGAGCAAATCTATTGATGATCATCTACAGCGAAACATTCCCAAACAGAGATAAAAGAACACAGAATGAATAACAGAAAATGAAATAAAGAGTATAAGATCAGGTGTTTAAGACCCTCCCAACCACTTACACACTAATTAACTCCCCCCCCATTTTTCCTTCAATTTTCCTATTTGTTAGTTTTATGAACTCTTTTCTTGCACTACTTTAGAATCCTCTCAAATTTGGCTTCTCTACCATCATGTATGACGTACATCTTTTTATGTTCTATAGTCTATGTTTCCTTTTTCATTCTCTAAAAACTTAGTTGAGTCTTCAATTGTGATGTATGTCAAATTGCAAAGCACCATCATATATCCTCCTAGTACAAAATGTTTTCATCCTTTTGTGGTTTGGTCCATTCCAATGCTTGGGTGTCTTGCCATTTTTGGGGGCATGCTTACAATATGTTATTTCATTAACTGGATATTATCATTTGTATGTAATAATGGGGTACCCCACTCTACTTCTCTCCTCTTAACCATTATTTTGTTCTGGTTGATGTCACATTCAATGAGTCTTCTCTTTACTTTAAATCTTCTTCTTCGTGTGTGTCTCCCTCTACTACGCTTAATATTTCTCTAATTTGTGATCCTCATGTTGTGTCTAGTCCACCTCTGACTTCTCCACCTCCACCAACCCTTCAGGTGTATAGTCGACAACCGCGTGCTTATCATTCACCAATTGACACACTTCTAATGCCCAATCGTCCATCTCCTCCGGCTCTGACATCTGGGTTTGAACTTCCAATTACCCTCCGTAAAGGTATACACTCTACTTGTAATCTATCTCCTCATTAAATTGCTTTGAGTTACCATAGATTATCTCCATTGTTTTATACTTGCCTTTCCTCTAGTTCTACAGTGTCAATTCCAAATTTTGTAAATGATGCCTTACCCATCCTGGTTGGCATCAGGCCATGCTTGATGAAACTAGTGTTCTTCATAATAGTGGAACTTGGGAGCTCATCCCATTACCTTCTGGGAAATTTATTATTGGTTATGCTATCAAAGTTGATCTTGATGGTACTATTGACCATCTCAATGCTCGTCTTGCGGCCAATGGTTACATATTTTTTGTTTGGACTAATGGTGATACTTTTTCTCTAGTGGCAAAGATGGCTTTTGTTCACTTATATAGAGCTACTCTTCAACAATGACCTCTTTACCAAGAGGATGTTAAAAATAGTTTTCTTAAAAGAGATTTACACGAAAAAATTTATATAGAGCAACCTCCTGGTTTTATTACTCAAGAGAGTCTTCTGGATTGGTATGTCGTCTCTGTTAGAAATATTGGTTAGTGTGTGTGAGTTGTGTGTAAGCTATGTGTATCTTAATGGTAGAATAATTACTAAGTCTACCTATGTTAGTGTAGTCATAATGACTAAAGTAGGGAGTAGTGTGTTGAGTTATCTCTAATGATGTACCTAGCAGTCTAGGACAGCCCCTTGACCTTCCATCTCCCTATTGTATCATCTCTTTATCTATATAAGTATGAGAACATGAGAAGGGTCCATCAAGCCCTCAGAAATATATTTTCTCTGTTTTTAATCTCAAGTTCTCCAAAAATTTTTATATGGTGAGACAATCTCCTGGGGCTTGGTCTAGAAAATTTAGCAATGTTGTTCAAAAGTTTGGCATGACTCGTAGTGAGGCAGATCATTCAGTCTTTTAATAGTATATGTTGATGATATTGTTCTTACACATGGCATCTCCCAGATGAAACAACACATCTGTCACCACTTTCAAACCAAAGATCTTGACAAACTCAGATATTTCTTACGGATTGAGATAGCACAATCTAACAATGGTATTGTTATATATAAAAGGAAATATGCATTGAATATTTTGGAGGAAACTAGGTTGATGAACTCAAAATCTATTGACACACCCATGGAACCCAAGATCAAACTACTACCTAAACAAGGAAGCCTTTCTTCGATCCTAAAGAAGTACAGACAATTAGTTGGAAAATTAAACTGTCTTATTATTACTCATCCTGACATAAGTGTTCTGAGTCAATTTCTCAATTCCTCATATGAAAATCATTGGGAGGCAGTTATCCATATATTAAAGTACATTAAATAATTTACTGGAAAAGGTTTGCTAAATAGTCACAATAATAATACTTAAGTTGTCTGTTATTCAGATGTTGACTAGGTAGGGTCTCCATCAGATAGAAGATCTATTGACAAATACTTTGTTTTGATTGGAGGTAACTTGATTTTTTGGACGAGTAAGAAACAAAGTGTCATGGCACGATTTAGTGCAGAAGCAAAATATAAAGTTATAGCCTGAGCCACTTGCGAACTTGTCTGTCTTAAACAATTACTTAATGAATTGCAATTTTGAGATGTCACTCAAATGACACTTATATGTGACAATCAAGTTGCTCTTCATATTAGCTCTTATCCTGTCTTTCATGAAAGGACCAAAGACATTGATAGATACCAAAAATAAGAAAGCACACTAACGCTGAATATTCACTTTTATTATTAAAGGAAAACAGAGTGCATATCCCAGGAAGAGAAATACAGATCAGTAAGCAAGAAAAAAGTATTCCTAGACAGTTAGAGAGTGTCTAGTCTCTCCCAATTCCCAGCCAATTCCAGCCCCCCTTCCCCCATCAGACATTAAGATGACTGCATTTTATTTAACAAAAGATTGAATTTAGAGACATCAAGACTGAGTTTGTTGACTTAAGTGATCCGGTAGCAGATATTTTCACTTAGTCTTTATGAGAACCTAGAATTGACTATATTTGTAACATACTTGATACATACGATTTATACGTAGCCATTTGAGAGAAAGTGTTAGATATTGTTAAGATACTATTAGTTAAAATATCTTATGTCAGTTACAATATTATGTATTTGGGCTTTAGCCCATATTTTCTTTATTATGGTTCATTATAAATAGATTATCCTAAGTGTATTATTCACTACTTTCAACACTTAGTATTTATTTTTATGTAAAAAGAAGAACAATGAGTCCTCCTAAGGAAAAAGTATAATAACACAAAGGAGGGGAGCAGACTACTCAGTGCAATATTCCAGTCTCTCCACATTTCACTATTTTTTATGATTGGAAACTATAATGCAAGTGTTGATCATAATTGTGAGCATAGGACTCTGTCTGACATGTATTAGGTTTGTTAGTGATGTTTCAGTTAGACAGTTGCTTTTTGTTACAGCAGCTGTACTGTTAGCAAGTGTAACTGCTCTCTTAGACAGTTATAGCTAACTTGTAACTAAGCTCTGTATATTATGTTAACAAAGTCTCATATGCATCTTGTATCTTCCAACCTTTCCATAATAACAAATCAGAGTATCAGTTTTCTATCAATAACTGACCGTGTAAGTAAAAGTGAATCTCAAAACCAAAGAGGAAAGCAAATTGCCAATACAAGTCACAAAGTGTTGAGATATAAGATGGGTGCCCAGAATAAAAGATCATTTGTCACATTACTGTAAAGCCAGAGTTAACGACTAGAAAAGTAGTACCTCATGGTCTCTCGTCTTTCCTTCTCGCTTAAAAAACCCTCCACTGAAACAATTGTAAACCTAAGTATTATACAAGTAAATAAAAAGAATCATGCAATAAGTAAAAAGAAATCTAGATAATGTATATGACATACCTAGTACGACCAGCTGCTGAAAATCGTTCTTGATAATGAACAGAAAGGGGGAAAAAGTCAGATGGTTCACTAGGAACATCATCCAAGCAAACAGTTGTGTACACGATCTGCAATATGAAAAACAGCAGCTTGAATTTTCAAAAGAATAAATGCTGAATTCCTCATGAACAAGTTAATGATTGTTTCCATCCTAAAACAATGTAAAATATTATCATTTTTCTTCAATAAATAAAATAAAAGTGTTAAGAAAAAGTCTGGTAAGTGTCAATGTTGAATTATGAGTATCATCGCATCATCATAAGAATTCTTTTCCAATTTCTATATTCTCCAGCTCATTACATGATATTAATTTATTCAATGTTCTAATCCAGGCTAAATATTCCATAGGCAAATATTAGTATATGGGCATTAACACTTACTAACCTCTCAATAACATCAATAATTTTTCCTTTTATAGCAAAAAAACAATATATTTGCAAAAGGTACATAACAAATTTTGAACATAATTATTTACTCAAGCCAGTTAACAATATATTTGCAGAATGTACATAACAAATTTTGAACCATATTTGCAGAAGTATATAGAAAAATTAACCATATTTTGAACCCACGTGAAAAATTTTCTACAATTGCCTTCTTTGCAAAAGATGAAATACTTTGGACGTGTAACTAGTAAAGCTGAACACTTAAAATTTAAAGTTCAAACTTGGCTTGGAAATGTGATGCTCAAGCTTGACTCAATTATTTATACAAGCCAAATTTAAAGCTTGGACTTGACTAGCGGAAAAATATGAAGGTTCAGCTCCTTATAGGTCATTTACAGTTTGATCATTTTTTCCTATTATCAAATACATTCTTAATGAGTTTATGAAATCTATTGATTCAGTAATTAATAGGAGAGATTCCATTATGGAGGTTGGGCCAACAAATGTGGTACAAATTGTAATTGATAACACGGATGTTTGTGAGGTAACATATATGCTCATGGAATTAGAATTTTCTTCAATCTATTGCACTCTTTGTGTTGTACACACCTTAGATCTTGCATTGAAAAATATTTTTGCTGCCAAAAACACTGAAAGAAATAATGATACTAACCAACAATGCTCTTGGATCCCACAAATTGCAAATGATGCTACCTGTACTAAAAATTTAATTTGTGGGGCACTCTGACATAATCAATGTTCAATAATTTAAACTCATTCAAGTTGTTTGTTATTGCTCCAACTTGATTTGCTTCAACCTAGTCATGCTCAAGAGGTCTAGTTTGAAAAAATGATTTCAAGAAATGGTTATTAGTGATGAATGGTCGTCTTACAAAGAGGACAATGTGGATAGAGCACAATTTATGAAAGTAAGTGTCTTGGTTAATGATTGATAGACAAAGGTTGATTATACACTTACTTTCACTTCCCCTGTTTATGATGTTCTCAAGAAAACAAATATGAATATAGTTTCCCCTAACTTGGTATATGAAATGTGGGATTCAATGATTAAAAATGTGAGAAAGGTCAGATACTAACATGAAAGAAAGAAAAAATTTGAGCATTCATCCTTTTATGAGGTATTAAACTACTTAAGATTAAAACAGAGAGAAAATATATTTTTGGAGGGCTTAAAGGACCCCCTTATGATGTTCTATTTATAATGAAGGAGAGTTGATACATTGGGAAACTGAAAGATCAAAAGACTGTCGTAGACTGCTAGACACAAAACTAGGTACAGTTCGAAGAGGTTCCAACACACTACTCCTTACATTAGACCTAATGATGATTACACTAGCTTAAATAGATTTAATAATAATTCCAACAAACCTCAATATTAATTGATTGTTAAACTAAGAGCAGCACACCTCTTCATTGAGGTAATACATTATATTCTTAAATTAATTTTATGATTATACTTTGCTATGTACATTTTAACTTATAATATTATAAATTTATAACATTATTGTGGGAGACCCCACAACAACTAAAGAATGTGGGTGTGTCTGTGAGGTGGGGAGGTGGGAGTGCAACCATTACTTTACAAGCTGGTTTTGTAAGGTTCAGTTACGCGTAAACTCATTTCCTAACATAGTATCAAGTCATTCAAAGTCTATCCTAATAAAATTTGTTAGACCTATCATGTCATCCGTAGTCGGACCACCCAAAATTATCTAATCCCACATTCAAGATGTTCATTCCTTAGCATCCTATTAGGCTATTGCTTCATATGCCCCGTCATTGTAGCTGCACCCCACAAATTTTGAAATTCCAGCTCTTTTCTCTTGTTTTTTGTTGGGTTATCAGCCCAAATTATCATTTTCTTAAAGTTGGGCCATACCTGACACAATAAAAACATTAGAATTTAACCCAATACCCTATCTACAATACAACTGTTAGGATATAGGATGTTGGGATAGATGGGGTTTACGCATGGGCAACCGAACGGTATCAATAGGATAGGCCAAGTGATAGTGGTAACCAGGTGCATGACCGAACGGTTGAGAGTGGACGGCCGAACAGTTAGGGGGTAGAGGTTTTTGTTCTAATAGGGGAGTGGGTCAAAGCTGCTATAAATAAAGCTCATGTAACGCTGTAGAGGGGCATCGAATATACTTTGTGTAAAGTCAGGCTTTTTTAGCTTATAGAGAGGGGTTATGCCCTCAGCCAGGGAGGTTATGCTCCCAACTCATTCCCTATAAAAAGGTTTCTTTTACTGTGAATAATAAAGAAAACCCATTATTTCTTTCTATTTCTATCATTTGAGTGAGTTCTTGTTAGGTTCCAAACCCAGGAACCTAACAACAACAATCTATTTTTCTTTGTTATTACTGCCACTTGCTATCGTTGGTGCTACTTTTTTCCACCACTCGCCAATGATGACACTACCGCTTACCACCGCCACTCACCACCATTGGCGATCTCGCTCTAGCAGCCACTAACACTATTACCATTATATTTTTCTTTTTTCTATTATTACCTATATGCATATATCATATTTCTTTTAACCGCAATGCTTCCTCCATAACCTTTTATGATTTCTGATATAATTTCATAAAGGAATTTTGGGTCTCCGATATATTCTGTTATCCAATACCAATAACACTGATATCAAGCAATGGAACTTACTCATGAAAGGAAGAAGTGTTTTAAAAGATACTTTGATGATGTGCACGAAAGGAGACTAGTTATAAGATTTGAAACTTCCCAAATGGAAGCGAAGGTTTTGACAATGTAGACTATTTTAGAGACAAAGGTGAAATGGATTCAAAATCATGGTGGATTGTTCATTGAACTCATGCACCAACACCCAGATGATAGCACTCAAGTTATTTGGACAATTTAGATCTTGTTGTGAAAGATATTGGAGTACTTACTCATTTATACATTCCTTGAAAAGAAATAAGATAACACCTCAAAATGCAGAGGATCTAGTATTTGTTCATAGCAACCTTCTTCTTCCCTCAAGAAATTCCTCAACATACAATGACGAATCAATTAAATTGGGGGATATTGTAGAAGATGACTTTTCATCGGGATGATAATGGAATTTTTGAGACTGCTAGCTTATCTATTGATGAACCAGACTTAGAAGTTGTATTTCTAAATGAGGATCACCAAAAATGATAGATTGCATAAATTCTTCTCCTGTAGAACTTTTCTATCTTGATCTTTTAGATTATTAAGTATGATTAACACATTTTAATAGACTTATAATCCTATACATACATGTATAGTACTTAAGATTAAAAACAGAGAGAAAATATATGTTTAGAGGGCTTAAAGGTCCCTTCTCATGTTCTTTTATTTATATTGATAAAGAGTCCATATAATAGGGAGATGGAAGATCAAGGGACTGTCCTAAACTGTTAGATACAAAACTAGGTAAAGTAAGTAGAGATAACCCAACACACTACTCCCTACTTTAATCCTACTGACTACACTAACATAAGTAGACTCAATAATTATCAAACAATAGTCTTGTGTCCTATATTTTTTAGTTTATTTGTATCTTTGTATCCATGACTATGTCTGAGCTTCATAGGCCATGACCACCCTCAAAATACAAGTAGCTCCACCATTGTTCATGAGCTTTTAATATCAAGCTTCAGTTTAACTCATTTACATAGTTGAGCTTAAAGTCAAGCTTGAGCTTGTTTGTTTATGAAGACAAACAAACTTGATTGAGAACATAATGATCAATTTTCTTTTCTTTTAACAAAATTGAGAGCATAATGCACCCTAAGATATGATAACATTTAGCAATCATTTTTTTTTCTTTTAACACAATTTTTATCCACATGTTCATGTTCACAATCATGGATAAACTAAAATTACTAGAAGAAATATGGGAACTTACAGTCTCTCCATCTGTAACTGTAACAGAGCCACTTGCCTGTCTTCCTATATGACCAGTCTCAACCAAAATCTGTAGAATGCCCACAACACCTAATATGTAAATCAAACTAGTACTACATGCACCATTCTACTCTATAAAGATAATTTAGGATATTACAACAACACCCCACATACAACCATAATGTAACATAAAAAATATAACGAAGATGTCATTTATCCAAAAAAAAAAACTATGCATTGAAGGACATAAAACCTTGCAAAGAAATGAAAACAATGAGAGCAACAAAAAGGCATAATCGCTTACGTAGACCATGTGTGCTTATTGCTACAGTCACCTGGTTGATAACTAAAAATTAGGGGTGATTCACATGTTATTCAACAAACCTTCCAAACATTCCACTAATTCTTTTTACTTTTCTTTCACTAATTCTCTTGAAAGAAATTGAAATCAAAGAAGCGTAAATCATTTAAAAAAAAAAAGGAATTGATTCAGTACTTTTTTTGCAATTTATTCATTCACTGTTTGGTTGTTCCATTGCTTCATTTCCACTCATCCAAAATAAAGGCTTCACAAACTCAACTACAACTAATAATATAGTTTCACAAGAATTATGGTTTAGTTGTGTTATTTGTTTAAATCGAACAGTACAATATTATAGTTCTTTTTTTCATTGTTTCTAAATTTTACATTTGATACAGATTATGATTCATGACCCAAAAAATTAGCTAGACAATTCAGACCATAAATATGGATTTGATAACTTTGACTCTTTAGACTTTGAATCATACCTAAACAACATTAAAATGGCAATAAATCACTTACAGGAAAAGAAGCACCCCTTCCTAACTATGAAGTATATTGATAATCTTTCAAAGAGATAGAAGAAGGAAGCATAAATAATTTTACGCAGTGTTTGCCCAGCTGGCTTTGGACTTCTCTTCTCCTTGAAAGAAGAAGCATGGTCAAACACGTTTTCTAAAATGCTGTTAACAAATTAAGTAACTTAAATTTTACAAAAGAAAAGTAAAAATATCCTCTAATAAAATAAAAGGTAGGTGAAGAGGCTTCAAAAAAATTGGCAACGCTTTAAGCTGAAAGAAATTTAAACTTATAAATATATCTACTTTATTTTAATACACGCACATATATATACATTTCAACACATGTAGATAGACAGAGATGATAATAGGTATTTTGTGTGGAAATGTCTTCACCAATCAGTACCCTAAGATTCCTCCCTTTATTTACCTGACTACAAATATATCCAAAATTTAAATCCTGCACATGACTATGGTATGAGAAACATCTTCAAATTTCAGTCAACAGTTAAAGTAAAACCACTCTCTTACAAGACCAAACAATCAAATTTCAATCAGTCAATTACATTTGAATAATCGAATAGAATATAAACATCCAAGTCCACAACCCAATCCCCAACCAAAACAAGCCAAACACGTCTACTCGAGCCAAAAACAGAAAGAAATTCGCGCAACCAAACTCACATGTCTATCACCAACGGGAATCTTCACGGAATACGGTTGTAGTACGCCACTGTCGCCGACGACGGACTCGGACACCTCCGGCGAGTCCGCGGATGCTCTGAAGGCGGAGCGACAGCTACTCCTGCCGCAATGAAGCGAGCGGAAGTTGCATTTGCGGGAAGCGGCGAGGCGATGGGAGGGAGGGAAGAAGAGAGAATTGGAGAGGAGAAAGTGAGATGGTTGGGAATGGCGTTGCAGCGTGGCGAGGCCATGGAGGGAGCTGCTAGGACATGCTAGCATCGTCTTATTACTACTATTATTAGTATGGGTTTTGAAGTACAGGTGTTGCTTCTCAGAGGAAGAGACTGGTGAGAGTGAGAAAGTGACAGAGAGTGATAGACCGAGGAAAGGGAGAGAAGGAGAAAACCTGCCGTTATCCGCTTCTGCTATTTGGTTCAGAGGCGCGCTCAGGTTATGGGCTTTCTCATTCCGTTTTGGGTTGATACTTCCTGCACCGTTTGTATTTGTTCCTACACCTCTCTCAACTCCCAAAAATAGGCCTAATATCTCCCTTCTTCAAGTGCATTTGTTTTGGTCCTCGTCTTTTTTTCTTTAATGTTGTCTTAAAAACTATGACTTTTGTTTAGTTTGGTTATTTTTGCAAATGTCATTTAAATTGTTAACGACAAACAGTCTAGGTATGCACAACTTATTGAGATGGCATTTAACTACTATCACGTTACCATCTTCTTCAACCTTCAGCCTATCGAACCCTACCGCCACTGAACTCTAACGTCACCACCACCACAGAGATCGTCCAAAGTCACCATGTCGTTGTGAAGTTGCGCCTACAGAAAACCATGGCAGCCATCATGCGCAACTTCCATAACCACCACCATCAAAGTCGCGATCTCTCCCAAATCACGAAACCTTAATCCCGAACTCCATTGAATCTTCATTCTCGTGCATCAGCCATGAATCATCCAAATCGAGAGCTTCATCATCAGCGCGACAATCCTTGCCGCCATCGTACAAAGCTCCAAGGCCATCATCTTCTCCAACCTGTAGAAAACCACAACGAAATCTAGAAAAATCTCAAATCAAAGAAACCTAGAATCGCGCCGCTGCTTGCCTCCACCAGCCACCATGAGTGCTTTCTTACACAACTGGGTTCGTCTTCTTCATGCTACAATGAGTCGCACAATTCGCGAAATCATCCTCCATTTAAGCAAAACTACGAGCAACGTTTTCCTTCTTCTCGCGACGCGGGCGCAGGAAGATCTCCCCCAAATGCAGAACCCTAATTTTAGGGTGGTAAAGGGGTTGCCAGAAAGACTCTACTTTTGGTGACATAGCAGTGATTAAATGTCATCTCAACACTATTGTGCACACCTGGACTGGCTATCGTTAACGATTTAAACAGCGTTTGCAAAAAGGACCAAATTGAACAAAATTTACATTCTTTAGTATAATATTAAACAGGGAAAAAAAATGGGAACCAAAACTAATACACTTGACAAAAATAGAGACCATTTCCCAAAAATATTACTAGATCTCAAAATTGTTGATGTTTGTTTACAATCACTCAAATCAAATATAAAAATTAAATTCAATTAAGTTTTAACTTAATATAAAATCTAAATAGAAACACGGATGGTGATAGTTACTCTAAAATTCTTAAACACCTTTTTACAAAATATATTATAAAATACTACTCAAAAGACATGTACGTCTATTTAGTTTTTATAATAAAATTATAATTAAAAAATTAAATATAAATAATTTTTATATTTATTTTTATTTATTTTGTGAATAATTTGTATTTATTTAGTAGATTTTTTTATTTAATTTTGAAAAATAATTAAATTTAAGAAATCAATTAAATTTAAATAAAACGAATATTTGAAAGATAAAAATGAAAAAAAAAAAGTGTACACCAAAAAAATGTTTATCGATTCATTCTTAATTTCAGGTAATAAAACAACTATCGTTCATTTGTCTTCGTTTGAGGAATAGTCAGAATGGGGCGACATAGGGTTTGTTGGCGATGACTCACGGTCCTCGTCTTTAAGCTCTGTGTCTTCTTCGATCTTTGAGATAACTGAGTAGAATAGTGGCTCGGTTGGTGGTTTAGTCGGTGTATATAGTGATAGGACCTTTTCTGACATAGCAATTGGTCTTCGTTAGGAGTGGAGAGTGATGGGTAGAATGAAGGGGATGAGTTCCAACAGACCTTGTCGGTGATCTCGGGTTATGACTGAGCGTCTCATAAAGTAGGTGAATATGTCACCTGCTTTCACTTGAAGAAAAACCTAGAGGAGTGGGCCGAATGAGTTTGCATCGTGCGGAACATGGAGGAAGTCGCTCTTATTAAGTTGACAGTCGAGCAGGTATATCATGGGAAAAGAAGATAGTGTTGAAGATTTTTTTCTTCGTGTATACCAATCTCTTTGCCCAAATGTTCATTAGAGTTCCCTTCACCAACTTCCAAGCGTCGATGCTCAGGGAATTAAATGTGGCTCCCACCCAGTTATATCCAAATGCCTAGACATATGTATGCAAGCATTCACGGTGATCTGCTCCACCCTAGACTTAACTCCCACTCCTGCCATTTTCCTCCACTATTTTTATGTGTGATTGATTTCCAAGTGAGGTTGGGTGTCTCTAATCTCCATAGAGAAGAAGTGGTTGTTTAAGTCATTCATAGACTCTTTCAAAGGATTTAAGATTAAGTATTTCAAAGTCATAATGAAGGAGAATAGGTGCTCGAAGTTTTTTTATGATGTCGGGCTTCCAAAGTTCCCTCTTTATTAGACGAAGAGTCACTGGAAGGTGACCTCTTGGTCACCAAAACCACTTTGAAATACCCAATTTCCACATGAGCATTTGTTTAAGGTTCAATGTGTGTGAAAAAGTTTACATCTCATTTATTGATTGCTCACGTGGACGTTGCGTCGTTAAGGATTTAGACGCTGTTATGGAAAATGATCAAATTAAAAATTACAAAAATTGGAACCACTTTGAACGTCCGAAAAAGTTGAGTTCCACTTTAAACAAAGTTGACAAAAACTTAATGCAACAAGTCATATCTTCCTATAACTGAAAAAACTTAATGCAAAAATCATAGCATAATATCAAGATATTGATTCTAATTATTATCAGAAATGTTGTTTTTATTTATCAAAATCATATCTTCCTTTAAACACAAGAGATTTTAAAATATTTTCTCATGACATGTCTCGTGAGAGGTTTAAAAAAAACATAGAATAGAGGTGAGTATATATATAAAACCTTTGGATTGTTGAGCTCATGAAAAGGATTAAAAACAAATTATGTAACATCTTAAAATATACTAACAACTATTCACTCTCTTCTGCATTTAATGGTTGTGACAAATTGGGTTACCCTTTTTCTCTCTTTTCTTTAATTTTTGTTATTATTATTTTTGTCATTTATTATTTTATTTTATACTATTATATATGTTTTATTCTTTTTGCGTTAAAAATAAAGTTTAGAAATCCAAAGAAAATTTTATTTCAATTTTTTTTAAAACAAATTCAATTATGTGAACGAAATTGTGCATTAACAACGGTTGCCGACTAGAAATCACAATGTATTGTCACATACGAGATTGGTTTCATTCTTGATGGAATGTTTGCGGAGAAACTTTTCAACCACTTGATTTCACTACTAGTCATTTCAAGAGCAACAAACTCAAGTTTCATTCTTGATCTTGCAATAATTATTTTCCTTGTTGATATCGCACTATCTCTAAGTGTGAATATATAATCTCTAGTAGATTATTTTCTCATATAAATCAGAGATCCAATTAACATCATTATACCCTTCTAATACATCGGAAAATTCACTATATCCAATTATATAATCTGTTGAACCTCTTAGGTATCTCATAAGTCTTGCAACTACATCCAATATTCTTGATTAGGAATTGAGTGTACATACTCAGTCTACCTATTGCATAAGCAATGTTTGGTCTGGAAAAGTGCATTAAGTGCAATAAGCTCCCAATTATTTAGACATACTAAGGTTGAAAAATATATTCTCTTATGTTTTTCTTTAATTTATAGTTACCATCATAAGGGGTACTCACTAATTTGAAATCATAATACTCAAACTTCCTAAGAAGTTTCTTAATATTTGTTCTTGTGATGGTAATATACTATCTCCATTTCTTATGATTCTAACACTTAAAATTGCATTGGATTTACTGATGTCTTTCATTTCAAATTTAGATCCTAGAAACAATTTAGTTCTAAAAATTATATCAATGCATGTACCAAAGATTAACATGTTATCCACATACAAACATATAATGACATAATCACCATTTTCAGATTTATAGTACACATATTATCAACATCATCAAGTGAAAAACCATTACAAAGGAACATATTATCAAGTTTTTCATGCCATTATTTTGGTGTTTGTTTCAACACATACAAAGATTTTAAAAGTTTGCAAACTTTACCTGCTTGACCAGGTACAACACACTCTTTAGGTTGAGTTATATAAACTTCCTCCTCTAATTCACCATTTAGAAAAACGATTTTCACATCCATATAGTGTATCACTAGCTTATGAATAGTTGCTGAAACCAAAAAAATACTCAAATAGAGGAAATCTTAGTTACATGAGCAAAAGTATCAAAGTAATAAATGTTGGGTTTTTAAGTAAAACCTTTAGCTACTAGTCTTACCTTATACATTTTTATGGATCTATCAAGGTGATAATTTTTTTTTAATATCCACTTACAGCCAACGAGTTTTTCTCCTTTACACAAACCTACTAAGGTCCAAGTATTATTATTTTTAATTGATTCAATTTCAGTTTTAATGCCCTTAAGTCATTGTTTTGCATTAGGAGTACTAGTAACCTCTAAAAACCTTGTTGGATAATTTTCAGCTGATACGTAAAAGTCATCTCTAAAAGAAGTTTTCTTCCTTTGTCTTTTACTTCTAAAATCCTCACACATGATATCATTATTAGTATGTATAGGTTCAAACGTTTCATTAACCTTTAGAGTAAATATACGTTTAAAGAATTCAACATTATTGTCTCTATTATAACATTATGCTCAAGTACACCACTTTTAAGAACTAAAAACGTATAGGCAATAATATGTTTTGCATAACCTAAGAACATATAATCAAAAGTTTTAAAGCCCATTTTCCTTTTCTTAGGATCAGGTAGGATTACCTTAACTAGGCACTTGTTAACAGATTGGCAAGTGTACCAAATCGTATCAAGTAATGAAAATGGTAAATCCCATTATCGTTCTTCCCATGAGACTTGAAAGACCTTATTGTTCGCGTGAATTAAAATCGTAAGACTTGCGGAGAAAAATTCAATAATTGTGGTGGATGCAATGACAGAAAATAAATATGCAATGTGATTTAATTGATGAGATTTGGGCAATGGATGAATGGAGTTGTTGGGGGTTTACAATTTCATCTAATCCTCTCTCTTTTATTTACTCCTCTTGTTTAAACGGCGTTATTATCTAATTGCATGCAAACTTTCTTGGTCTCCCCTTAACCCGATCCCTCGGCGAAAAGGGCCTATTACTAATTATCGGCTTGCTATCCCTAGCCTCCCCTAGTAACCAGCAACGCATTACAAACAGAAGCAAATACAATTGGTCGTCCTACTCCCCTATCCCTAGCAGTATTGCTTAACCAAGGAAAAATCTCACAAGTTCATGTCATTACTGTACGTCCCCGTATCAATAAAGTCAAACAACAATTACCGAATGAGTTAAACGATAAAGGCATTAAGTGCAGTAGGAGACTCCAACAATTGATAATAAACGCATATGAGACACATATAATTCAAACAAGAATTTCAATAATTGAAAGTATCAAAAGATTACATTGTTCCCCCAACAACAAAAAAGGTTTAGTTCACCATAGTCATGGTGAACCAAGATGAAAATAATGGAAGATATGGAAAGCAAACCCTAGAAAAGACGAAAAGGAGCCTAAGCATCCAAGAGATCCTCTCCAAAGAGTGCAAAGTAGGTCTGGCCGCCCTCTTCTGTCAAAAGAATGAATTAAAATTCGTAACAGGACTATTTATAGGTGAGAAGCGCAGTAGAAAAATAGGCCCAAGCCCAGCTGACCACCGCCCGGCGTCACACTTTGCCGCCCGGCGGTGGGCCTTGAATCGCACCACCGCCCGACGGTAGGGCTCTACCGCCCGGCGGTTTCCCTTGTGCCGCAAAACCGCCCTGCGGCAGACTGGCGCCCAAAACTGGTGTCTTCTCCTCCCGTTTGACCGCCCGACACTAGGGGTTTACCGCCGGGCGGTGCCTAGACTCTTCTTTTCTCTGATTTTCTCTCTTTTCTTGAGTCTATGACCTTCATCTTTATTCCCAATCTTCACTTTTGTCAAATTTGCTGCAAAACAAGCATAAAATCGCTAAAAACAGCTTTTGACCCTCGGCTGACTCATTTATTGAGTTTTGTTTGATTTCAAGCTCATTCTAAGCAATAAAGGGCGTAATTCAGTCCAAATTAGCATATGAAAATAACGGTTTTTCAACCGTTATCACAACCCCCATACTCTTAAATATTTAATATTAGGTTGATAACATCTTCATAACTCATAGGGAGTTTTACAAGATTTCTTATGAGGTATCCTATTTTATAAAAAACAAGCAATAAGAAAGGTTTCTCCCAAAAGGTTATCAGGTACACTAGAACTAATAAGCATGACATTCATCATTTCCTTATGTTAGAATTGATGGACTTTGTTTCTAAACACCAAGAGCGGGGGTGTTTTATAAAAACTTGCACTTTTAAAATCTTTTTCGCAAATATGTGTTCTTGAAATCTTTCTTGAAATCTTTCTTGTGTCGTAAGCAATTATGTGTGCAATGGAAAACAATATGCGTATAAAGACAATGAGCAATGTATGCGCAAACGTAAAGAGATAGGGAGAAGAAAAACAAACTCAGTTTTCAAATCATAATAAACTTAATTGAATATACAAACCATGTAATCGATTAAGCTTTAACACTCAGAAGAATTTTGAAAACTTTTCTTTCTAAAAACTCATCACAACACATTTGAAAAAGATATGTTCAAACACACGAGTTTTAATCGATTCACCAAGTAATGTAGTCGATTCAAAACTAGTTGTTTTGCCACAGTTCAAAACTTAAGCTGTCTGATGACCTTAATTGATTATCTCAACACTGTAATCGATTAAGTCATGCAAATATGCTTTGGTGCATGTGGTTTTCATATCACTAAAACATACATTGTGCATACATAGATATAATCACTTCACAAACATAATAGTATACATCAATCAACATAATATATTCAACAAATGTGACAAACACAATATGTGCATATTTCACAATAAGCATGTACACATTCAACATATTACACAGTATAAATTAGTATCAGAGCAAATTAGATACAACTTGAAACAACCAATTCAGTTTAATTAGTCATAACCTCATACCAAATTCACAACGGATTATACATAATGAGATTTATGAAGAATAAACATACAACAAATCACAAGTCAAGGTTTAAAGTATAAGAATCAGAAGTTTAGAAACTTCAAATCAGTTGACGAATCATAATCGATTAAAACTCTCTCTTAATCAATTTCAATCTGTAGTGTAATGTGAAATTCTCTATTCAACTCAACATATAATCAGCATTCCTGCATAACTTTTCAATCTCATCTAGATCAAGCATTAGTTCTTATGCAATAATATTGTGCAATAACCATTGTCATAGTTTAAGTATGATCATGCAATGAAATGATGTAACATTGAAATGTTCAATTTGCATTCATACAGGTGATTGAATCGATTTGTAAATCAACTTAAGCAGTCAATCACAATTCACAATTCACAATTCACAAAGATTGATTAAACAAAAGCATAATTTCATTCATATTTCAAAAGGGGTGATTACAATCAGCCAAAGCAAAAGATGATTAGTCAACTACTAATCCCAAAACGAGACAAAAGAAAACATAAGGTGGACACAGCCAAAAATACTTCAAAGTTATGACTCTAAGACCTTTATTCTGAGTCAGATGTCTCTATCAATTTTTCATCTGTTTTGTCCTTTTCACTTCCAGAATCATCCTCAGAAGTACCACCAAAAACGTTAATCCTTAGTGCACAGTCCATTTTTCAATGTAACTCAGAAAAAGACTTTTGTAGCTTGGACAACTTATCATCTTGTCTATCAAATTGGTTAAAAACAAACTTCTCAAAGTCTGATCGAGGTCTAAACTGATATTTAGACACATTAATATTAATAAGTTCAGCTCCTTCCGTTCCAAGATTATTTTATTCTTTGAAGAACCATACATTTTCATTTCTTCTGAGCCCTATGTGATCTAAGAACAATTTCTCAAACACGTTCTTCTTTATGCAGCTAATAATCACTTCATTTGAGACATTCACTCCATGATACATTAGGACTTTGCTAATGAAGACAACATATGGAAGATTGTATTCTTGTTGTCTAGTTACTTTTGTCATGTGATTACATATTACTGAAGTCCAATCAGTTTGTATCTTGGCTCTTAGTGCTTGCAGTAGATAAACATCCTCTGTTGTCAAAACATTCAAATGGTTTTGTTACAGATACCCAAATGAACTTGGGGCCTTTTTTGTTAGTCACAGGGGGTTGTTCTTTAGGAATCCATTTATACTTTCCTCTTAGAACACCAATCTTCCTATAATAACAGTTTCTCATTGTATGGCCAATAGTATTGCAGTAAAAACAAACATTAGTTACAAGTTTGCTTAGATCAATAAATTTCTTAAAATTTATCCTATTACTCTTAGCCTTGTAACCTATCCCTTGCCTATTAATAATTCTACCTTGTGACCTTAAAACAACTTCTAAATTATCTCTACCTAGAGTAAACTTAGATAGCATGTTGGTCAAGTCTTCTATTTTTTCTATATGAGCACTATAATTTTCACATTCTTTTTCTACAATCTGAATTTCAGTTTTAACATTGTTAGCAAATTGCAAAGCAGTTTCCAGTTCATTTTTAAGCTTCTCATTTTCATCTACGAGGTTGTTAATTCGATATTCAAAATCTTTCCTTTTAGTGTGTAATCAATTCATCTTGTATTGTAGCCTCATTACTTCAACATGCAGTTCTTGAAATGCATCTAACAATAGATCACACTTCACTTTGATAGGCTCACTCTCGAAGTCGTTGTCACTGCTTTCAGAATGTATTAAACCAGCCATGAAGCACAAGTTTGACTCCTTCTCTACACTTTGATCATCCTCACTTGATGAATCACCATCACTGTTTTCTCAGGCAATGTAGTTGGGCTCAGATCTCATTGGTATTATATATCCTTAGTGAACCTCCTCCTTGATAAAACTAACACCTTTTACTTGATGTACATACCCAACCCAAATTTACATTATTATATTTAGGCTTAATACCACTTTTGGTCCATATTTTTGTTAGATTTTTTCTATGTGGGACTCATTTTTTTTCGAATGTTCAATGTAGTCCCTTATATCATACTTTATGTTCAATTTTATCCTTTTGGCTATCGACGTTTAAATCGTTAACGACAAAATGTCCACAACAACAACTAGTGACACATCACCCTTGACACGTCATCATCATCTCCTACCTCCAGAAACCTTAATTCCCCCTACACAGAAACCCTAGCTACCACCTAACCCTAGCCGTTGTTGCCACGCTTATGGCCAGCCACCTAACCCTAGCCACCACCTCACGAACATATCACGCACTGGTCGCGCCACTGTTCCAAACGCTCTGTCACAAGCATCGCAAAACCGAATTGCGAGTCCCTCGCGCCTTTGAGCAACGTCGTCGTGAAGCTTGCTTTTTCATTCTCCATCAACCACCATCAACCTAAAACACAAAAGATCAAAACTCACAGAACCAGAAGCATGATTTGCGTCGCAACGGTGAAGAGCCACCAACATCATCACCAACCTCTCGCGAGCAAAACCCAAATTGTAGAAATGCAAAGCCGAATCACGCAATCATCTTCAACCGTCGCACCAGCGCCTCTCCGCAAGCTTTTGCATTGCGCCTTCTTTATTCACCTGTAGAAGAAAAACCTATAAGCAAACCAACTATCACAAAGTTCACCGTATTTGTTGTGAAAGAGAAACCCTATTCTCGCGTGACGGCACTGGAGCAAGCTTTTCCCCAATTTGCAGATGCAAATCTGAAACCCTAATTTTTTGGTGAAGAAAGGGGTTGCCATATGTCAAGCCCTCATTGGCGTGACCATCCTTAGTCAACTATGGTCCTAGCCACGCCAACCAATAATTGTCATGTAATTCACTGATTGGTGATGTGTCATTAACGATTTAAATGTTGTCAGCTAAAAAGACCAAATTGAATATAAATTACGATATAAGAGACTACATTGAACATTAAAAAAATGAATCCCATATGAAACAAAACTAACAAAAAATAATGACTAAAAGGTAATATTAAACCTTATTTTTAGTGTATTGGTAGACCCAAAATTATCCAATAAACATGAGATCTAAATATGAGTTGTATATAAAATATTAATACTCTAAAACCAAGGAAAGATAATATTTATGATATATAAACAAAATTTAATTTATAATAAACTGCATGAAATTATTATATCTGTTAATATGTTATTATATCTCGAGTCTGTTGTTATACTAACATTTACAAAATCCTATAAATATTCCAATCACAAGGAATAATCTAACTCCATATTTATTCTTTACACACAAAATATTATTTACTGCTTTAACGTGTAAAATTAAGTTAAAAACACTTATTTTTTTTAAAAGAATATAGAATTGAAACTAATTATTAGACTTTTAGAGTGATTCAACAATTTCTTAAACAAAACTTTTATATATATATATATATATATATATATATATATATATATATATATATATATATATATATATATAATAAAAATAAAAATTATATGTATTAGAAAGAGCAAATACCTGTAAGTTAATATGTACAGGTGAAAGACAAAAAACAACATTCATTAACTAAATAATGTTCAGAGTTAATAGAGCTAAAAATGTGTAGGGAGTGTTATTCTGTAAGTAAACAAAGATTGGTAACATACATCAATTATTGTATCAAATAATTTTAATGAATTTAACTATTGCGTTATAAATGTTATTAAATGATATAAAAGTTCTAATAAATTATGATAAGTATATATTCTAACAGAATTGACAAATTAATCATTGTCATAATTAATCATTTAAATAACATATTATAATCAGAGTCAGCTTTGTTTGAAACATTTTGCTTAAA
The DNA here is from genome assembly GCA_036885675.1 of Vigna mungo. NCBI lineage: Eukaryota > Viridiplantae > Streptophyta > Magnoliopsida > Fabales > Fabaceae > Vigna > Vigna mungo. The sequence continues at coordinate 30,257,766 of CP144695.1, read as the reverse complement.
GCAATTTCAAGATAATAAAGTTTGCTCGACTAAAATCAGAATACATTATACATCCCTGTTAGGGTGATATACATTTTTTATATTTTTTATCTGACAATTTTATTCTTTAATGTTTTGTACCACTGTAGATATATTGTTTTTGAGTATTTTTATTGTTATTTTATATAAATAATTTTATCTTTTATATTTAAAGTAGAGAGAGAGAGAGAGAGAGATTATATATTATTTTTAATTAACAATAAATTATATTTATAGCAACATATATAAATATTTTTTTTAATTTATATATTTTATATTCCTAATATTTTAATTATACTTATTACGATAATTTATCTTTTATTTCATATGCATATTTTGTATTTTAGTTTATTCTTAATTTTATTTTAAAATAAAAACTGATAATAAATATTCATATATATCAAAAATAACTGAAAATACCATTATTAATGTTATATTTCCAAATCTAAAATATTAAGAACTACCACTTTTCCCTCCTTAATTATGTATTTTATGTTATAGACGTAATTAATTTTATAAATTACAAAACAATTTACGATAATTACTAGTTGGCATAATAAAAAAATACAAATATTTGAAAAATTAATAAAACATAACTATTTTTATATTTATCATAATTTTAATATAAATTAAATTATATTTTTCAGTTTGTAATTACATTTGTAATTATATTTATTTATTTATTATAAACTAAAAAAAAGTACACTCAGGAACACATGTGGTATTGTTCCACTGGTATTAAACTAAAAAAAAGAGTTGTTATAATTATTAAATGTATATATACCTTTAAATTTACACTTTTCAAAATAAAATACTTTATTTCAATTTAAAGAAACATTTGGACTTTTAAAAGTGGAAGAAAATGGGTTTATCTGAAAAGAAAAAATAATGTCGAATTTTAACTGATCGATCAAAACAAATTTATTGTTCAATAAATAACTGATATATGTAAACAACATTTAAAACAGAAAATCACACCCTGTCCTCCCTATTTATTACTCCTTTTATTAATCAGAAAATATTGATTTAAAATTATAATAAATTAAAAATATATTTAATAAAAATTTGTAACTAATTTATGATAGAAACCAACCCATAATTTTCTGATCAACTAACATTATTGAATGTTTAAAAACATATTTCTTTGTTTTGTCTAGGCATAGAACAAGGTAGAATTTATCTAAGTAAAAAAAAAAAATACAAAAATTGAATTAAGAGTGAGAAACCTGAAAAAAATAAAATAAAAAATAAAGGTAAAGTGTTGAACTTGAATAGACTTATGGTTTAAGGGAAGAATCTGAGCATTGAAGATACAACAAGGGTAAGCAGTGTGTGAGGGAGCAAGTGATGATGGAGTACACTTACGACACCAACCACTGCACTGTTCTTGGTAAACCCTCTTTTCTATTTTCTTCTCTTTTCTGGGGTTGCTTTTCATTTTTTTTTTTTTTATGTTCACTTCCTTCTATTTCCCCTCTTGCATTTTTCATTCTTTTTTGCCACCTAAGACTAAATAAACAAGTAATTAAATAAATGGGCACTGAACCCCTAAAAGTTAAATGCAAAGGAATGAACTTTATGTGTTTTTTTTTGCTTTGCTTCTGTGTATATGTACTGTTTGTTGTATCCTATTTGTTTATTTTATGACACTGATTGAATAAACGAATAAATAAATAGTTTTTTCCAAAGGGTGATCATGGGGTATGAGGTTTAGAATGACCGACAGTACTTGTGTTGCCAAGATTCTTGGTGACATATAATTGACTTTTTGGTAACCCTTTTGAATTTTGTTTTATATATATTTTTGTTCTAATTTTCTATGGGGAAATAGATTTTACTAAAGGATGTATGACTGTGGGTGGTTTTATTTATTGAGGAATGGACCCATTACCCATTTTATAGCAGGATTATCTGTCACTTTCTCTAGCATGTCCCACTTGACTCCACAACATCTGATACCATAGCAAGATGTGTTATATATATATAGTTGTGTTAAGGATTCTAATAGCATTTACACTTTCCCCAATTTAAAATGTGCTTGTAATTGATCTTAAATGCTATTAATTTTATAAGATGTGTATGGCTTGTGGCTGCTCATGTTATATGTTGATTAGTATTGCTGATGCCATTAATTTTTTTCAATGAAAGTAAATGTTTAGTGCATTATGTGAATTTATATTACTAAATCACTGAGAGTTGATGTAAAATGTTTATTGATGACTGGTCTCTTACATACATTAACTACAGAATCTCATGGGATAAGGGATGTAATGGACTTGGAGCATCAAATCCACTACCTGGAAACTGAGGCTTATTGTTCTGTTTTGAAGGCTTTCATTGCTCAGTCTGATCTTCTTACTTGGGTAACTTAATTTTTATTATGAACCTGTTCTCTGGGATCAAGTTTGACTCATCTTGAGTGTGCTGCTGAACATTTGTATGTGGCTGTAGGGCAAAGAGGGGCTTATGACTGAGCTGCGAAAGGAACTAAATGTTACTGATATTGAACATGGAGAAATCCTAACGAAAATCAATTCCGATGAGCTAATTAAGCAGATAAGGTGATTGTCTTCTTGTTCATATCCTGATACATTTATTTAAACATGGTTAAGATTACAGTGGTACTTCAACATTTCAATAAAAGTGGACACACTTTTACTCAGTTTACACATTTGCTTACTCTAGAAGAGCTAAAACTCTTATGCACATTTGTTTGATTGTTGTAATGATCCAGAATCATTACCAATTTTGGCATTTTGTTTCCCAGGGAGCAGAGGAAATTGTCATCTCATGCTAAGGATTATATTAAAGCTAGTGCTCCTCGTTGTGCTTCTGCTTCAATGGGAAATGCAGTGATGAAACTGAAAAATCCACCCTCTGCTGCGATTTATACTCAGAAGATGTCCCGCGGCCAAACATGCCTTGTTTCTATTCCTACTCCTTCTTCAACGCCTGTGAGCCAATCAAGCCTAATACAAATATTAAATTTGTATATTTGTATTGCATTCATGCTTCATTTAGAGTCTGTTTGATGTAGATTTTAGACACTCTTGAAACAAGGCCTGATTGGTGAACAGCATGCAAATGTTTTTTGCAGAGCTTAGGAGAATTGAATATGGGGTTTGAGAATTGAAGTTGGGGTCTAAAAGTTAAAATGAGAAACTGTTAATTGTCCTAGAAAATCAATTCTCACACTCCTAATATAATCTATTTATATAAATACCCTTATCATGCATATACAACAATTTAATGTGAGCCTTCTTTTATGTGATTTGCTATCTGAAAATAATATTGTCTAACAATATCCAATGTTTTACCCTTTTAAGATCAGCTCTTGTACAATCAATTGGATTCTATTCACTGATCTTCTATTTATTTGTTCTCTGTTCGGTCTTCTGTTAAGTATATTTCATGGCCTTCATTAATGAATTCGTTCTTTTGTAAAAAACTATTCTAACGCAATTCGTTTTACAGTTTGTTTTACTCAAAACTACTCTAAGTTCTAAATTGCGTATTTCAACAATTGATTGCCATACCTGAGTCCCAGTTCACTTCATGCCTTCATTTGGTATATGTCATCATTCAGAACTACATCACAAAAAACTGCCGAGCAGGCTTATTTAACTGTGATTTTGTCTGTGCTAGTCAACATTTAATGATGATCCATTGACTGCGGAACTTGTCCATGGAAAAGTGCAACAATCTATGGAAATGTTCAATTATAATGTTCAGTTACCACCTGTTGGTGGAGGGAGAGTGCTGAAAGGAAAGCATCTATTGCAGAAGGATCTTCACAGATCTCACACTACCAAGTTAAAGAAAAGATCCGATTTAATTCAGCTTCGTCCAACAGATAAGGTTATCCATGATGTAAGTAAAATCCTCATTTGCATGTACTTTTTGATTGGCTTTTTGTTATTTTCATTTTCACTGGCTATTCACGGAACTTGTAGATATGAAGAGGTAACCAGAAAATACACTTTGTAGTGCATAAAGCCATGATTAAATGTTGATCATAATCGTTTGTAAAACAATCATGATGAATCCACTGTATGTCTGCGTGTAATATAACCTTGTCAGTAAAAAATTCATTTGTGGGGAATCTCTGCCTCTTTTATTTATGCAATCTATTTCTTGGGTATACCTCAGCTGCAATTTTTTCCTGTCAGGACCAATTTTCTAACGTTATGCAGTTAAAGCCTTTTTAGCATCCTGAACATGAATTATACATTTATTTTTGTGTAATTACTGCATTCTATTGGATATGTAGATACAAGATTACTCAAATGTATTAGGCAGTCCGAATCAAAAGGTTTTATGCCTAGCAAAGGATTTTCCTTTTCTTCTATTTCATATTAAAGGGTGCTCATCTTTTATATTCAACATTTTACAGATTATTGATGAGTATGGAGGTGTTTAAAAAGACTCATTTTTTGAAAGAAAATTTACAAATGATTGAAAACTTCACCTTAAAAAGCATTTCTTTGTACACTAGATAGATTGTTCATCGTGCATGGTCTCTTTTTATGTTATGAACGATGGTTGCTCAACGAGTTACTGAGTAGGATCCTTTATGTTATGAAATAATGATTACTCAATGAATACATTGAGCACTCAGTAACCAATTAACATATACTGTAACATTCTTTTTGGCAGGTTGAGAAGATGCTTTTCAGTAAAGAGAAACCTGACCCAGTTGATATTGAGATAGCAAGAAGGACTCTAAGGGTAATGTCTTTCTATTGAGATGCATTAAGTTACCTTAGATATATGTCTTCACTCTTTAGACAATTCTAATAACGTGTGTATCATATGAATATATAATTTGTCCCAGGAGCAAGAAATTGATATAACCGAAGCACTTGATAAAGTGACTCATGTGTTAGAGAAGAGGGGTAAAGATACTTTGCCAATATTCTTCTTCTGTTTCCTCTTGGTCTATTTTCTTGATTGTATGAAACATTTGGTTTTGGCAGGTGATGCACCTAATAAAATGCAACATTATGAAGTCTCCACAGAATACTCATGGAGGACAAGAACTGATGACAAATGTTAATTTCTGCACTCTGATTGCTTATGGTAGGTTGAATGAGCTTGGGGAATCCTTCTGATATGTGCAGTTAGGGTGATGATTTCATGGCTTAGATATGTAACCTTTTTACACTGATTATAGAGGCTGGTTTTTGCTGGATTGGTTCACTGAATAGTTTACTAGTTCAGTAACTGATGTGAAAGTGAACACTTTGACGTGACTTCTTCCAATAGGCCTCGAATTATACTATTTCAAACACCTTATTTAAGTATATATTCTGTGAGTTAGAGTCCAATCTGTTCCCATTCTTCAGGCAATAGTTCAATATTTGTTGTTAGTTGTTAATGCTTCACAGTCAGAAATTGCTAGTATAAGACATGGGGTTATTGGTCTTCTAATTGTTCTTAGGAGCATTTGTTTTGTGTATGAATATGAATGTGTGGGTTGAATAATTTGCTACTAGTGGGGGATGAATGAATCTCTTTGATCTTCATTTGACCTTAAAATCAGGTTGTGAGAGGTGTCAAAAGATTTTTTTTTTTTTGCAAAATTACAAGTGTATTCATTCTAGTAAAGGAAATTCTGGTCAAGTTGTAAGACTGTAACATTCCAATAATTATAGTATTAAATTATAATATAGTTATTACATTTTTGATATGATAGATCAGTCATAGAAACGAGGAATAAAAGTTTTCCTCGATATACAAAACTCAGATTTCAACTTCTCATATATAAATATAACTCGAACTTTTATCAACTATTCTTCTGTCTCTACCCTCGCTTGAACTGGATTAAACGACCTCCATCTGCTTCCGAATAACATCACACATTATACGATCATCGCATTCACATGCACACACAAGTAGGGGTGAGCTAATGCAACAAAAAACAACATGGTATATTTAAATTAATAGCATACATGTCAATTACTCAATCATACCATAAATATACCATAATCATCATAAACTATACTCATCCAAACATTCACATGAATATCAAACTACATCTTATCCTACTCTGTCCCCCAAAGTGGATCTTCAGATAAGGATGTACTTACTTGCTAGCTCAATTATCATATCCTACTCTGTTCCCCAAAATGGATCTTCGGATATAAATACAATTACTGAAGCTACACCTTATCCTACTATGTCCCCCAAAGTGGATCTTCAGATAAGGATGCACTTACTTGCTAGCTCATTTATCATATCTTACTCTGTCCCTCAAACTGGATCTTCGGATATAAATACAATCACTGAACCTACATCTTATCCTACTCTGTCCCCCAAAGTGGATCTTCAGATAAGGATGCACTTACTTGCTAGCTCAATTATCATATCTTACTTTGTCCCCCAAACTGGATCTTCGGATATAAATACCACTACTAAAGCTACATCTTATCCTACTTTGTCCCCCAAAGTGGATCTTCAGATAAGGATGCACTTACTTGCTAGCTCAATTATCATATCCTACTCTGTCCCCCAAACTGGATCTTCGTATATAAATACCACCACTGAAGCTACATCCTTCCTACTCTGTCCAACTTCTCAAGATGGATCTTCGGTAAGGATTTTCTACTCTCTACCACACTCTCATTATGCTCAAATACATAAATTTCACATCCAACATAATATCATACATTCAACACAAATTTCACAAAATCAGCAGAATATAATCTGTTTAATAAGGATTAGTTAAAAACACATCGAGTAGACTTCCAAGAAAGAGAGGTGCGTCACAATGGACAACTTAAGAACCTGGTCTTTCCTTAGCCAAAGTGTTCCTCAACATGTTATTAACAAATTTCTTATTCACAGATTCAAAACAACAACATAGTTTAACTCATAAATTTAATACTTGAACAGTTATATAACCAACACATAGGCACACATAATAATTCAAAACATGAATAGTAGTACAATAGTATTAACTTAAAACATAGAAAGGTTAGCTCCCCTTACTTCCTCTATTTTGACTAAAACGTGACCCTAAGATCTTTGATTCCCTTCCAAACAATACCACAACAGATTTCCACACTAAAACAGTTCCAACATGCATAATTCATCATTCAAAAAGGTCCCAAACAGTTCATAATCATCAATCATCAATTCACACAACATACACATTTCCATACATGCATTTCAAGTCAATATAACCTATTTCATGCTTCCAACAACATACAACTTTCCTCCAAATATATATATTCACAACACCATTCATAGTTCTGCAATTTCCCATTCAATTACATCCAACATAAATTCATACATTCAACACAAATTTCATATCCATTGAGTATTTTAGAAAAATAAAATCAGCAGAATATAAACTGTTTAATAAGGATTAGTTAAAAACACATCGAGTAGACTTCCAGGAAAGAGAGGTGTGTCACAATGGACAACTTAAGAACCTGGTCTTTCCTTAGCCAAAGTGTTCCTCAACATGTTATTAACAAATTTCTTATTCACATATTCAAAACAACAACATAATAACACATAAATTTAATACTTGAACAATTATATAACCAACACATAGGCACACATAATACTTCAAAACATCAACATACAACTTTAAAATTATCATACATTCAAGGCATACTACTAAAATGAAAAGAAGAACTAGCTCCCCTTACCTCTTTTCCAAACTTAGTTTCCTACTCCGAAGTTGTTTCCCTGAAAACCTTCCAGAACATCTGCTCTTCTAAAACTTTCTTCTAAATTCTTTCCTTCTCTCACTTTCTCTCTTATTTCTTGTGTGCAGAATCATTCTCCCCTCCTTGGCTATTTGTAGTAAAAAAAATTTACTATTTACTAATTTTTTAATATTATTTTAATATTATTTTATTAAATTAATATCTTAATCTCAATCACCACTTACCAACCTTTCCTTAATACTTAAGAATTTTTATTCTTTCAGAATATTTGATTGATTTATTTTTTTTTTCGTTTTTACTATTCACTTTTTACTATTCACTTTTTACTATTTACTTTTTACTATTCACTATTTACAAAACCTTCTAAAATAATTTCTCAAAATTTTAAATCCCCCATTCTGAAATTATTATGATTTTCTATCATAAATTTAAAATTTCCCAACCTTAATTATATTTTCTATTAATTATTATTACTAATAATAATGTTAAAACTTACTACTATTTATTAAAATAGATATTTTTCATGGACTTTACAAAGACCACCAAGAGTGAAAAACTTTCTTTTATGCTTTGATTGGTCAGAGGGTGGAAAGTGGAAGATTGATTTAAAGAAAAAGTGAATGAAAAGTAAAATGGTTTGGTTTAATGAAAAGGTAGTAGATTTTAGGAAAATGTTTATTAATATATGTGATTGATTTGGTTGAATTAATGAAGACAATTAAGTTGTTTTTTAAGTATAATATCAAAATTGTCCTTAGATATATTATTTAAAATAAAATTAAAAATGTGTGGTTGCCTAGAAAGATGATGCTCTCTTATTTGAAGAGTAAAGAATGGTTCAATAATTATTAGTGCAAAATAAGTCTTTCATGTCTCGCGTTCAACGTCAGATTACGAAAAAATCAACGTTAAAAATAATTAGGACATTTTTGTAAATAAATATTCAATTTAAATATTGCAATTTATACTTTTCTAACGCCATATGCTCATTAAACGTCATAGTTATCTATTTTCAACATCATATTAGGTAATTTTCATGAAAATGTTTGACGTAAAGGTGAAAATGTACCCACATATATAACGTCAAATGCCTTAGTTTTACACGTGAAAAAGTTATAAAACGTTGGAATATCACTTTTCAGACGTTATATGTTAGTGAATTTATTAAAGATTTGGTCAGACAGGTGAACATTTATTCATTTTCTCTCTACACGAAACCTTTTTCTCTCCTCACACTCTTATTGGAGGAAGCTTTCGATGCCTAACATAGGCAATCTTTCTTTCATTTTACACAAATGCATGTTGATTAACTACTTTAGATACAATTTTCTTTCATTTTGACCAATTGGTTTGGTGCACAGGTATTCTTTGGATCATAGTCGCATTCTCTTTTCTCCCTCATTAGTGAAAACACTTTATTTCGACACAAACCCACCTTCAAGAAAGTTAGTTTCGTTTTGGGTTTTTAATGAACTTTCATTTTTTTTCTTGTTTTTTATGGGTTATAGATTGGTTGAACTTGTTGGTATTGTTGAACTTGTTTGTATTTTTGAACTTATTTGTTGTTCATACATCCAAACTATGAAAATGATGACCCAAATTGTGACAATCATTAATAAATTTGCCATTTTTTCTATGTGTGACATTCTTAAATTATTTGAATTTTAACTATAATTTGTCATACCTTTTTTACACTTGAATAGCCTATTTACATTTTCCTTATTTTTCATGACAGTTAAGCCTGAATAAAATAAAAGAAAAAAAATACATAAATTGTAATAACTGCTTCAAAATTGCCCATGTTGTGTTAGTTGTGCCTACTCAACCCATGTTTTGCAACAATTATCATAGGCTAACTTTCCTTTCTATCTAACCTTGTCCCATTTTTGACTTTGTCCAATGAACACCTTTTTCGATGACGCCTTTCTTGATGCATTACTTGGATTCTCGATCATTTATATTTCAATTTAACTCTTGTGTTAACCTTTATTTTGATATCTCTTCTCGATTTTCCTTTAATCTTGTTCTTCACACCCTTCTCTTAATTGGATCCCCTCATTCTTTTGGATGTCTTCACTTCAATGATTTTTTTTGATGTCTTAGTTTTGACACCCTCAACAATAAGTTTTTTAGGTTATCTAACAAACTAAAAGTTTATATGATTAAACACTTGAAATTGATAGTTAGACATTCTCACATGATAAATAAACCAAATAAACATATTAGAAAGGAGTGGATATGATCAACTGTATGTCGTAGAAACGATTTAATTCGATAAAATTGAGGTTTACCTTTCTTTAAGAAAGTAGCTTAAGAATCTAAGTGAACTTGATGGATTTCAAATGAATAAAACATTTGAGAGATATGATGATAATTTGTGTAGCAAGAGAACGATTCTTTGAAATAAAACAAAGGGGCAAAAAGAATTATGAAAATAAGTTTGTTAAAGTCACATATAAACTAGGGATCTTTTAGTTATTTAAAATGGGATATATATGATGACCAAGACAAGGAAAGTATGTACATACCCATCCTTATCTCCATATTCAATTTTAAAAAAATTGTATATTACCCATATCCATGTTTGATAAATACATGAAATTTCTATCAAAGTTGAAACAAGTTCAAACAATATTCATGAGTGTTGGTTTTATTTGTCATCCTTAGGTATAATGGACTTCTATGATGAATATTTAGAAGCTTATTGGTTTCTTCCTTGGCTAAAATTCTTCTATCTTCTCCTAACTTTTCATTCTTTTAAAACATTGATAGCTTGTGACTTATGATGACTAGCTTAATACCTGACACATTGGTCACTACCCATGTAAACAAGTTGGCATTTTCCAATATGATTGTAGTAAACCTCTAAACCATTCACACAACACGTCTACTCGTTGTGCGAATGCCCTGGTAGAGAGCAATTTGCCAGGGTTGCTTGCTGTGCGAATCCATTCGCTCAGCGAGTTTGTATAATTATGTAACACGAGTTCTGCAGAATTACGCAACTCAACCCAAGTTTACCAATTCTATCTATTTTCCCAACTTTTAATCATCCTAATTTGTATTGTACACCTAATTAGACTTGACTAAGTGATTCAAAACCTTCATACCATTAATTTAAAGTGTTTATGGACCAATTCCTACTTCAAAACCTCCAAAACATCAACTTATAGACCCAAAACCCAATCTACCACTTTTGACACATTTTTTATTAACTTAGTGACTCAAACAAGTCACATTTGACTTATCAAAGCTGCTCCAATGGACTAATTGCACGCATAACCTCAAACTCAAGTTTTCACCACCTCACTTCCTTCAAATCGAGTTCTAACACAAGTAAAATTCTATCTTATCCTCCCCATACAATCATAACTCAGATTTCTACTATTTTTGATGCTAGAACATGACCTAACTCAACTTATACTAAATCTAAACTGCACAGAACCAGTCACCAACCCTTTATTACCATTCATTCTTCAAAAACTCCTTTCTAGACCAAAATAATCTACCATCAAGTTACTTTTTTCTTTCAATAGTTCCAATCAACATAAAAATCAAATCAACATATGTGATTCTAATACCTCATATACCCAAACAACAAATTCATTATTCACCTTACTACTCATCATCATAAAAATCCATACAATTAATCACAATACCTAATTTATCACAACACACATTACAATTCACCATTCAAACAATTTAGTAATATCATATACTAACTTTACACAACATACATACATTTAAAATAATTACTAGCTTCCCTTACCTCAAAGAAACATTACCCAGCTTTAGAAAACCCAGACCGATGCCTTGTGTCACAAAAAAATTCTAGAAAACCCTACAAATCACCAATTGGTGATAGGAAACCAACTTTAAGACTTAATTTGAGCTAGAAATTGAAGAGAGAAACTACTAGACACATGCAACAGAAACAATTGCATGATCAAGATTCAAGAACATATGGGAGAAGAGGGGAAACGACTTACCAGCTCAATACGAGAAACTAATCAGTAGAGATTATAGTCCTCGACGCCAAGATTGTCTAGGCACCTCCTGATCGTCAAACAATGGACTAGGAATGAGAAAATCTAGAGAGATGTGAGAGAAAGAAAAAGAAACAGTGTTTTAGAGAGATAGAGTGTTCTTAAAGTAATGAGACGTGTTTATAAAATTCTATTTATATTATAAAATTATTTTAAAATAAAATAATCGGTCTCATTATTTTAATACATCTATCTATTCTAATACTTTATTTTCTAAATTCTTACAAATAATATGAATAAATAATAAATAATAATAGTTAATTACCGTTGATTTGATCATCTCACAATTTTATTCTTTTTGTCATATACATTAAATAAATCATTCACAAATTTTTTTCTCACTTTCTTTTTCATTTTTTACCATTTTTTCTTATCTAAACCATTTTATTTTTACTTTTATTTCTCCTCAAATCTACTCGTTTCTATCTTCCCGAATTCATTTTCTCATTCAAACACAAACATAATGTCAATGTTTTAGTCATGAATTATTTACATGGTTTCTGTAACATTCCAAAAATTATATCCAATTTTTCGAATGAATTAACATTATAATATGATAGAACAATTTAATAATAAAAATAAAGTTATAAGTTTACAGTCATCCAAAATTGACCATAAATTTAAAACTTTACTTACAAAGGATGTATTTCAAAACAGATGAGTCAACTAAGAATAATCCTAAGCACTAGGCGGCTGCACCTTCATTCTCCTGTGCTTGCTCCAAGGGCACATCCTCAGCTACTGCTCACATCCAAAGGATTGGATGATCATCGTAAAGGGGAAGGCAAGCACATACAACACACACAATGCAAGGGTAAGCTAGATCTCAAACAAACATACAAATCACGGCAAATTAATCTAGCATTACTGAGAACATCCATTTATATACAAGCATGCAAGGACCATAAACAATACAGACTATGACCAAATGTATTTTATTGATACCAATGACCGACACGTGATTTAACCATCCGGATTAGTATGAAATGTCGAGTTCGAGGGGTTTGTGCACTTGTTGTGGCCCTACTGCTTTGCAAAGCCATTGTCGAGGGGTGTAAGCCCTTTACAGCGGTATAGGCCTACAGTGAAAGCGCCTATCCTAGGACCTCCTGTTATTCTCACCTCATGACTCATCACTCTCTACTTGAGCTTGGATGATCATTAGAATGTCTGGATAAACCCCATCCTGAACTCCGACCATTCATACGGTCAATCACAATAACTAAAGGGCACCACCATGTAACCTCCCTTGAGGATCATGGAATTACGTTCATCAACCATACTTTCACTTTAGAACTTAACTCAAGACGTGAACAAGTGAATACCATAATGTTATCACATTGAAATCCATATAAAAACCATTCAATTACATCCAACATAATATCATACATTCAACACAAATTTCATATCCGTTGAGTATTTTATAAAAATAAAATCAGCATAATATAATCTGTTTAATAAGGATTAGTTAAAAACACATCGAGTAGACTTCCAGGAAAGAGAGGTGTGTCACAATGGACAACTTAAGAACCTGGTCTTTCCTTAGCCAAAGTGTTCCTCAACTTGTTCTTAACAAATTTCTTATTCACAGATTCAAAACAACAACATATAACATTATCACATAAATTTAAATAGTTATACAACAAGCACATAGGTTTTTCATTAATAGTAATTGCACACAAATTTTCAATACATAAATAGTAAAAAAAAAAATATTTTATAATTTTAAAAATTTAGAAAGGTTAGCTCCCCTTACCTCTTTTCCAGACTTAGTTTCCTACTCCGAAGTTGTTCCCCCGGAAACCTTCCAGAACCTCTGCTCTTCTAAAACTTTCTTCTAAATTCTTTCCTTCTCTCACTTTCTCTCTTTCTCTCTTATTTCTTGTGTGGAATCATTCTTCCCTCCTTGGTTATTTATAGTAAAAAAAATTTACTATTTACTAATTTTTTAATATTATTTTATTAAATTAACATCTTAATCTCAACCACCACTTATCAACCTTTCCTTAAACTTAACCTTTCCTTAATACTTAAGAATTTTTGTTCTTTCAGAATATTTGATTTATTTATTTTTTTTCGTTTTTACTATTCACTTTTTACTATTCAGTATTCACTTTTTACTATTTATTTATTATTTTTTTCAACAAAACCTTCTAAAATAATTTTTCAAAATTTTAAACCCTTCTTTTGAAATTATTATAATTTTCTATTCATTATTATTACTAATAATAATGCTAAAATTTATTACTATTTATTAAAATAGATATTTTTTATGGTCTTACAGTTTCTCGCATTATATTTTTATGTATTGTTTACTTTGACATTCATGAGCTTAAAAAACAGTTCTAATAGACTAAAAGGGATTATTAATATAAACTATCTATAGTACAGATTCCTAATAGTAAAATCTTCATTTCATATCATCACAAACGAGCATAAGTTATATAATTATTTCTCCCACGTGCAACCTGTGTTGAATTATTCACATGATAATGAGTAGAGAGGATAAAAAGTGTGTGGCTGTGAGATAAAAATAAAATATTATATATAGCATCGACTTCCAGTACCTATGCCCTACGTAAAAGACAACACTTTCTCCAACCAACAAAAGAAAACACAAAAACATGATTCAAACAAGAGTATATTGTTTATCAAATTCTAACACAATCCATTATACATTAGGACATCTTAGGAAATTTCCTTAAGTTTTATGGGAAAACTTGAGCTGAGAGAATGAACAAGAACAAGTTACCAATGTATCATTATTGTTCTTAGGAAGTTTCCTTAATTAAAAACTTCAGATGAGTGCAGCCACAATGTGATTTTTTTTGTCTCCTTTTCTTGTCACTACTCCTTCAATCCAACAATATCATATTTCTCTCTTTTTCTTGATTTATATTCATGCTTATCAATTACTCCTTCTATTCACACGAATATGTATCATACTTTATCATTTTTATATGTTATTTTTAAAACTTTAGGATAGTATAACTTTTTTTAATCATACACTTATTTCCACTTTCATAATGCATTAAAAATTGTTTGAGAGAAGAAAATAAAAACCCTATTATTATATATAACTGAAAATAATAAAAAAAATTAAATGTTTTTCTTAATTTAGATAAAACAATTTGAAAATGCATTATTTCTCATAATCATATAATTAAAATCGTATGGCATTATGCTTCTAATGAAGACAATGAAAAAGAGAACAAAATAAAGGAATTTTATAACGGACAGGAGAAGAAGCTTCATTGATTCGCAATTTTCACTTATGTTAAAAGTGCTTTCCCATACCAAATAAACGCTTTTAATTGAAGCAACAGAAATTTGTCGCCAATCGTAGGTCTTCGATTCACAATAATAATTATTATAAGATGTTAGGACTATAGTTTAGCAGACTTTTCTGTATATGAATAATTAGAAGGAAAATTGGAATCCACTTTTACGTAAGTTAAATTAATCATTTTAAAAATCTTTTTTATATAATTTTTTAAATTTTAAAGTATTTATATACTAAGTTGAACTTATGAAAACTTTTATTTTAAATAATAATAATCATTATAATAAATTTTCAGTAATTTTCTTAGACAATTTAAGACTATTGATTATTTTTGTAATAGCTCATTAGTATGTATATTTTCATTTATATTATTTATTTTTTGTGAAATTTTATTTGATTTGATTTTGTTTTGATCTTTTATTGCATATTTGGTTTTAATTGATTTAATGTTATTGTTTTCATTTTATTTCACTTAAAAATAATAAGAAATGTTACTATTTTTTTAAAAATAAGAAATTAAAATTCAATTTTATTTACTAAATAGTTACAAGAAAACCTTTTTGAATGAGATAAAGTCATATCTTTAATTAAAAAAGGATTTTAACATGCATGGTGAAAAAAAAAATCATACATATATAAAATGAATACATGATTGAGTTGGATTAATTCAATATATAAAACGAATACATGGATTGATGTTGATTAATTCAATACATATAAGAGATAAACATGAGAGAAGAATGAAAATATTATGCAATTTGTGTATTGTGGTACTATGTGGTACTAATAGTAGTGATCATGAAGTAAGGATTCAAAGTCCTTGTATAAATTGTTTACAAGAGAGAGGATTACATGAAATTTAAGACATTCTATGATGATTTTCTTTGAAATTGTACAATAAGAACAGGATATAATAAATTATTAAATTTTTCTAGCATGCCAAACTAAAGAATATATTGATTTGATCATGGATGACAAAATTAAGGATATCTATGGTGTTAAAGCCAATCTTTTGCTCAAACATATTTATATGAAAATATATCTAATAATATAGAGACTTTGTTGTAGTTAGTTTGACTAACTTCACATATTTGTCCAGAATGAGGTTATGTGTTCTAATAAAAACTTCACAAATTGGTCAAATTGTTCAAAGACGTGTTTTTAGATTCGAGTACATTACCCAATCAAAATTATAAGACAAAAAACAACATTTTTTAAATGGGTATAAAGCATAAAAAAAATGAATATATTTTATATAAAAAAAACTTGGAAGAGTTAAAAAATATCTCAAGTGTGAATTTTCACATTACAAATGATTAAGACAATAATAGGAAGTGAAAAAAGATTATCCCTAATGGAGCTTATTTGATTTCTTCCATTAATTCTACGGGTTAAGTGCTTGCATTTTAGTTTGAATAATGATAAAAACCTTAAATGACATGAAAAAAAGAAGAAATGCAATAGATTACTTTTCCATTAATAATTATTGTTGTAGCTATCAAATAGATGTTAATATAGAAAGAGTTAAGCTAACCCAGGTTAGAAAAATTAAGTGAAAGAACTTAGAACAATTTTTTATGATGTTTGCATAAGGTGTTAGATAAAGTAACAATAGAAAAAAAGGATTTTAAAGAAAATAGTAAATTATACAAACAAATGTAAAACGACTTAAAACAATATGTTGAAAATAGGTTGATTCTCCAACTTTCTTATAATAAGATTCTTCAATTGTTTTCAAAAGAAGTTTCAAATAATTTATTAATATTTTTATTCATTCTTAAGTATATATGATTAAAGTACTTGTTTGTTCTTCTATTCTTTTATTAAGTAATACAATTTTGAGATTTTGAATTAACCAAGCTAGCATTCAATTAATTCATTGAGTTTCTTACTTGTTCCAAGCATATGCAAGTTAAGTGTTTTATAACACAACACATGTTTCAAGGGCATACATATGAAGGTTTGTTATTTTTCAA
Source organism: Vigna mungo (assembly GCA_036885675.1). NCBI lineage: Eukaryota > Viridiplantae > Streptophyta > Magnoliopsida > Fabales > Fabaceae > Vigna > Vigna mungo. Next base: position 30,240,764 of record CP144695.1, on the reverse strand, counting down.
GGGTATAAAATTATACTATTTCCAAAATTATCCCTAAGATTTTCTCTAATATCTCCAAGATTATTCATGATTATCTTTAAGATTATAATGTTAAATTTTAGAGATTTATTATTTTATTAGGTTTGTGTATAGTAATATTTGGTTTGATTTGATAGAGATAAAAGAGGAATGGGTAGTTATGATTTTGTGTTTATTAGGTAGAATATTATTTTATGATAGAATAAGGAGATTTTATTTTTAGGTAAGTTGATATTTTATTGTCAGTTTTTATTATTTGTAATTGGTCCAAGGTCTGATTTGCACCTATTTAAAGGTTGCTAAGGTTTAATGAAAATAACCCACCATGGATTGAAGAGTAATATTATTTGTGTGGGTCAAACCCACAATGGATTGGAGTGTAAAATTATTTGTGTGGGTCATGTTATGAGTGTATATCGTGAGATTTTCTCCAACAGTATCTTGAATCCTGTGTAGAATAAAATCTTAGTTAACAACCTTTTAGAAAACCCAATTTAGTTAATGATCCAATGAACCCCAACATTCAACTACACAAAGCACAATTAGAATGCTCGGGAACATGTATACATTTTTTTAAATAATCAAAACCCACTTGCTAAATGAATGCTTTAATTTAGAGTTCACTTTATGCCATTTTGTCAAATTCCAAAGAAACTAAGATATTTAAACATAACTATTATTCAATAAATCTAAAACTAAATAAGCTATATGAGTGTATAGATTTCATTCATAAGCCATCTAAGTAATTATTTATAATGGAAGAATATTGTCAATATATTTTTCCATTTTTGAAATGAATAGAGAAATGTAAGGTTGACCTAATTACAAATAGAATGAATTTGACTAGTAATTTATGTCTTATTTTTTTGTGATTTATAACTCACTTAAGTTTGTGTGTGAAGGGAAAGTACATAATTATGACGATCTCTAGTTCAAGACAATTAGAAAATTATATATGGATATTTATCTTAGTTTGTTAATTGAATATTTATAATTGTTGAGAGATAAGTGGATTGAAGTATTTGATGAGTTTAGATAATGTGTTTCGTGTATGTCATGTTATTTTATATAATTATAATAATTTTTCTATATATGAGAATTTTTTAGATTATAATGTGAAGATATATTGAAGAAAAAAACTTGTTGTATGAATATTTGAAATATAGAAGAGTAGGAGAAAGGTTTCTAAAATAGTTTTAGTTATACCATACATTGATAAAAACATTTAATAAACACTAAGGATGAAATTTGTCCTACCTCATTAGAAGGTGTTGAGAATCAAAATAATGTTAATTTTGAAAAACAATGTATGGAAATCTTCTTTGATCTTTCATGTCGATGCAAGTTGTCAAATAATGTATAAATGTAATGCATATGGAGATGAATGCATTATAACTCAATTGAAATGATTTTCAACATTAAAGATAATATGAAGAATTATATGAATGCTTTGAATTTGATTAAATCAATATATACTAAGAGTTAGCATTAAGGGAAGTAGGAAAGTGATATTCGTCCCAATATGTTGCTCATTGTCTAAATAGGAACGAAAAAGTTTCTATCAATATCTTAGATGTGTCAAAGTATTTAAAAGGTATCACAAATATACTCTTCATGATTTTCACGTCTTGAATCAACAATTACTGTTTATGACTATTTGTGAAATCATATCCAAAAATGTAAAACATATTGTAACTCAATTATGTTCATTTTTCAATTTAATCTATAATAAAATAGTTAATCCTTGGAAGTTAGGTAAATTTGAATAAAAGACTACTTTTATCTTGTGTCAACTAAAAATATTTTTTTCTCAATTAATTTTTTACATCACATTACCTTGTTCATTTTGTATGATAAATCATATCACCTAGGTTATTTTATCAAAGATTAAAAATTTATATATCCTATAAATACATTTTATAATTCAATACTTGTACTTATATATCACAATATAGTAATATGCATGGTAACTACAAGTTTTAAGGTTTATTCAATCATACATATTATCACTTGATACAACATTACTCAATTTACATCAATCTCATCATTTGTCACACAACCGTATTTAGTTCATATTAATATACATAACATAAAATGCTCATAACTTATTTTAAAGTAAACAAACTATACCAAATAAATTACTTAAAACATACTAATAATAAAAAAATGTAAGTTTTTTTAAATAACTCAAAGTTATAATTCACTTAATGGAATTGGGGGATAAACTTCTCCTATAAAAATTTAAGTGAAATTTATATCTGCAAGGAAGTTTGTGTAGAAATTTCGTACACAAAAACTTAGCTTTTTCAATCAATTCTTGAATTGAAAAAAAAAAATTAATTCCAATTAAACTAAAAAAAGTGGATAAATCCATATATCGTTTTCCTAAGTTACTCATGTTGTTTAGAAACACTATAATTATTTACTGATGTAGGTGAAATTTTTTGGAGGAATGAAAATTATTGATTTACGAATAAAATAAATCTAATTTCTAGAAAATAATGAAATTGATTAAATGAAATATATGGTAAACACTTCATCAGGGTTGGGTTTCCTAATTCAAATCAACGTAAAAATACTAAACAATATATCTCTAATTCCTACTCTAACATTCACACCACAACTTAAGGAGTCTTAATTTCTTATAAATAAGTCTAAACCTTAATAATAAAAATTCTAATCTCTTAGTTATTTTTACCACAGATTCTCACTAAGCATTAAGTTCGGATGTTTAGAATGATGAATGATTGAATCTTTTAGTTGTTTTATCTTAGTCTAGGTTTTAACATTTGTGTCCTATAATTAGATACCACAAATATGCAATCAATCAATTACCATGTAATTAAGAACGAGAATAAAATATAAGAGTAATGAAAATGAAATATATTAAATTGCAGAAATCACAAAGAGTTAAAAATACATTACGTTCAACTCGTTGAATAAGGGAGTTAATTACTTCTATGCATTTTTAATACTAGAAAAGAATAATGATGAATGTCTTCAGCCTCCAAAATGAGTCTCTGCTTTCTCTTCTTTTAGATTGAGTTCCTTTCTCCAAAACAAATTTCATTTAACTATGTAAATCCTTTTATTTATAAATTTTACAAAACTCATAACTTGTTGGGCGAGTTAAACACTACTTGTTGGGTAAACTAGGTTAGCTCATTGGGCGAAGTGGCTCAAATTGTACTAAATATGTACTTAATATTGTACTTGAAGTGACCAACTCTATTGATAACTGATTTTGTTGATATTCCTTAATCTTTAGTGATTTCCACTTATCTACAAAATTATAAACCAAAACTTATATTCTCTAAATTATTAAATAAAACCTTAATTATCTAAGAAATAATAAATAAAAATACCAATAAAATATAAAAAAAACATGATAATGCTAATTATTAGTGATAAACTCATGAGTACAATATGGGTAAAGAATCCTAGGTATATGGTATAAGAAGATCATCATTAAGATACTTGTGGTGGGAAATGTTTCTACTTGATGGGTGTGTGCCAATATGAAAGGGAGTCATTCTTGAAAGGGAGATTGTTGGAAATCTAAGTATGAATCTAAGTCATACTTGTGGTGGGAAATGTTTCTACTTGATGGGTGTGTGCCAATATGAAAGGGAGATTGCTGGAAATCTAAGTATGAATCTAAGTCTTTAATTTAGTAGAACTGAAAAAGTTGAATACCTTGTAAGGTTGAAAATATTGGAAGTCCCACATCAATTAGAGATAAGGCCAATTCATAGTATATAAGTGGGTGTAAACCTCATCTTACAAGCCGGTTTTGTGGGGTTGAGTTAGGCTTAAAGTCCACCTGTAACATGGTATTAGAGTTATCGTTAAAAAAACCTATCCTAACTATATTTGTTGAGTGGAGGAAAACATGAATAATTTACAACTTTATTCTTATCTTTTCCATGTGACCATTCAACTACTTAATTAAAAATATAATAAAATTACATAGAAAATCTAAAATTAACTTTTAGTGTGAACTAATAATTATCTCTCCCATTAATATTGTCTTTAATTCCTACTATATACATAGTTATTTTCCACCATCAGAACATGAATAATTCACAATTACTTTTCCTATAAAATTACAAACAAAATCCAAAATTATATTGACACTTAAAGATTATGCTAGCAACAAAGCTCTCACTTTAGAAATGAAATATCAATTAAGTGTCATCTTAGGACTTGAGTGATATATTTATGGAAGAGAAAGAGTTGATTATGATCTTTCTTACTTGAACACCTAATGTTTGAATGCCTAAATTTTTAGAAGAGAAATAATCAATACTAACTCTATTATTCAAGTACTACACCATTACTTGAGTGATATGGCTTAATACATCAAACCACAAAGTTTCACAATTGACTAATAAATTGTCTCTTTATTGCTCGAGTAATTTAAGTGATAAGAGTTTTAGAAGAGAGAAAAATATTTTGATGTTCAAATCCAAGTTACACCTTAAGTGTGAAACTTTATTGCTTGATTAACCAAAAGAATGCTCAAATGATTGTATTCTGTATTTTGAGTAAATACGACCACTTAAACATCACTTGGACCTAACATTCAAACAGTATATGAAAAACTAAAAGATTCATAAAATAGATTATATTTCCCATTCTACTAATTTTATTCATTCTAAAAAGTTGTATACTTAAATTAGTAAATGGATAAATAAAATTCTAATATCGTATTAAAAACATTTCTTCCAAATCAAAAAGATGCATTTTTAATTTTTAAAAACTATTTTATGTTTTAGCCAAACATACCCTATAAAATTGGAATGAGACTTACATAATAATTGAGAAATATTTTTGACAAGTTAGATATCCATCTATTTTAAGTGATAATAAATAAATAAGTTATATATATATGGATTATCTTCCATAATAATAATAAATAAAAATAATAATAATTATTACTATTATATATCATTTAGATATTCTTTTAAAAATGAATTGGGTTCAACTTTAGACATGACAGGTATAATAAAGAGAGAAATATAGCATTTTGTCTTGGGTATATGATTTCACCAATTTTTACTGGTCCTACACGACCATCCACTTGTATATTTTCATGGTCATGTAAATCAATCAGTGAGCTACGTAGCACACACTAATTCAGTGTGTACTTAAAAAAAGAGAAGTTAAATATAATAATTTTTTTAACCATATGATTAATACATATTATATTCCTTATCCCTTAGAGTACACACAATATTACTTTTAATATGATTTATTTCCTTACTAATAGTGTATGCATATCTGTAAATTATTTAAATTGGAATGAAAATTATGTAAATAGTATTAAGTTTTTAGAGAATATTCATAGGATTAAATATAAATAAGTAAATATTTGTACGAATATATATATTTATCTATATACACGCGTTCTGACTAGATTTAACAGAACAGTTTATCAAATAAATTGACTTGATTATTGATACGTGTCCAAACTGTGAATCAGCATGAAAAAAGTTTACCTATAAATTTTTTTTGACACTAAAATAAATAAAATATATTAGAGTGAATATATTTTATGATGACATATATTTATAATATTTTTTAAGTCTATAAATAATTAATACATATTATTAATGAGTTTTATGATTAATGAGTTCTCTTATTATAAATAAATTTTGATTTATATAATGAATAATATTATATGGTTTGCTAATTTGCATATGCCTGTTTTTTTTCTAATTTGAGTACGCCTGTTTTTGAGTTGGTACATTTTAGTAATGTATACCGGATTTTACTAGACAAAATTATCCTAATTTTATCATAGATTTTAAGTTTTAAGCTTAAAGGTATTTTAATAATTTTCATTCTCAAAACTAAAAAAGAAAGAAACTCCCAAACTCCTGTTCACTTCCCTCATTCCTGTCCATTCTTTCTCTTTTATCTCTCTCACTCCAACATTTTTTCTCTCATCCCTACGTTAGTCCCAATTGAAGAAACACTTGTTATTAAACAATTTGCTTTTGTAAAAATCATCTTCACTAACCTCTCTAATTTCATGATCTGCGGATGTTGAATCATCATCTCAAAAAAAATTCCAGACCAATTATCAATTCCTTCAAATATCATTATGCTTGTGAAAATTAGATAAGACAAAAATTATAAAACGAAAACTCATTATAAAATCATTTTTTGTAAGATATTGTTTAATAACGAGTGTTTCTGATTTTTTTTCCAGGCCAATTACCAATTCCTTCGGATGTCATTATGTTTGTGAAAATTAGATAAAATTAGATAAGACAAATATTATGAAATGAAAACTCATTATAAAATCATTTTTTTTGTAAGAAATTGTTTAACAGTAAGTGTTTCTGATTTTTTCAGTTGGGGCTATAGGATGAGAGAGAAAATGTTGGAGTGAGAGATGAAAGAGAAAGGGTTGAGAGGAACGAGGGAGGTGAGCAAGGGTTTCTTTTTTTTTTAGTTTTGAAAATGAAAATTATTAAAATACCCTTAACATTAAAACTTAGAATCCATGATATATTAAAGTATTTTTGTCTACTAAAATCCAGTACACATTGCTAAAATGTACCAACTAAAAATAGGCATAGGCAAGTTAGCAAACCTCAATAAATATATATATATTAATAAAAAGAAACATTGATTTACTTTATAATTATTTTATTCGTGAATAACATATCTAAAACATGGGTCAACATATAATCGACTTGAGTGAAATTAAACTAATATTATTAAATAAATATTGTTTTTAAGTATGCATAAAACAAATGCACGAAATATAAAAGTCTGGTTTCAATCTCAAGTTTTTGAAGGTTAATGATTTCACGACAATTTTACCTTGAAACGTGCTCTAATAGGTTAAGGAAAAGAAATGTTAACAAGTCTATCGTCACAATTTTGTTTTTGAAAGAAGTTTTCTTATGTGTTAAAAACAATACTTTATAGATTATTTTTAATATTGATTCCTAGGTAACTTGAGACATTAAAATGCTTTGGAACTCAATGGTCCAAAAGATTAAAAGAATATAAACCCTTTTTTCCTAAAGATAAAGATAATGTTCTCGGAACAAGATAATGATAGCATTGCTTTAAAACCTTCAAAAACATCTTAATGAATAATACTATACCAGATAAAACCTTGTCACAATGATAAGACTATCTATGAAAACAAAACTATAACTATTTTACGTAAAAATATACGAGAGAAATCTAAAATGTTGGGGTAAAAAAAAATTTCACATCTAATAAAAAAAGGATAGGACATGAGTTTATATATACTTAAGATACCTCTATTAGCAAGAGTGTCATTTGCAGGGATACCAAAAATAAATTTGTGAGAGTTTAATTCAAAACGGACAATATCTTACCAGTGTAGAAATATGTGTATATATCGAACTTCCCCAACATATTTAAAAAATTGAAACTATTTTTCAAAAAAATTATATAATTTTTTTCACATATATTAATATAGTTATAAAAAATATTTTATTTTCTTATAACACTAGTTTTTGGAAACATGAAAAAAATGTATTGATTTGAGGTTGCAAATTGATGCTGGCAGCAATGATTGGTGCATTTTTTATTTTTTATTTTGTGTGTGTGTGTGTGCTATGCTTTGGTTTAATACAATGTTAGCAATCACTTAAATCATCTATAATGTTTTGAAACTTTGGTAAGTGAATTTTGGCTTCATTCGTTTCTCTGTGTACGTCCCCATACCATCCACACAAACACAAATTACTATACCTAACTCAATCCCTCACATGGGACATAGCAAAAAGCAACGCCATCACGCACACTATGGCTTTTTGTTTAGTTTGTGATGGAATATCTCTAGAGTTGTTTCTTCTCTCTTCCACGTTCTCCAAACGCAGTACTGCAACATTTTTTCAGAGGTAAATTTCCTCTCCATGTCTTCTTCCTCCATGTCCTTTCAACTTCTCCATCATATACCATATGGACACCAATTCTAGTTTCTTGCTTCATACTTTCACACAATACCAAACACCATAGCCTTTGCCAGACTACTCTCTACATGGCATCCTTCATCATCTTCAAATCCAAGCTTCAATCTAGAGTACTTGTTCTTGTCCTCAACTTGGCTTTCATCTTCCTCTTCTGTCTACTTCTCAACCTTTATCTCCACCTTCCTAACGAAAATTCACAAGGCCACTCCAATGCCTCTTTCCTCTCAATCTTCAACCATGCAAGGCTCTTCAAAGATGTCAGTGTTCAAGGCTGCACTGATATACACAAGTACTCAGATTTTGACTCCAAGTGTTTGTATGTCAAAAGTAATCTCGAGTGCAGGTCAAAGGGATACATCAACTATCTTCAAATCTTCTACTGCAACTCTGGAAAATTCCCAATTTTTGGACAAGCCCTCCTTGCCTTGTGGCTTGTAGTGTTGTTTTATCTGTTGGGTGACACGGCTTCCAACTACTTTTGCAGTTCCTTGGAGGGTTTGTCCAACATCTTGAGGCTCTCCCCTACCATTGCAGGAGTGACCCTTCTTTCTCTGGGAAATGGAGCTCCTGATTTCTTTGCCAGCGTTGTGTCTTTCTCAGGATCATCCAGCAACGGTGCCGTAGGACTGAACAGCATCCTGGGAGGTTCTTTCTTTGTGTCGTGTGTTGTCTTGGGGGTCATAAGCATTCTGGTTAGCCCAAATCAGGTTGAGGTTGAAAAGGCCAGTTTCATTAGGGATGTCCTTTTCTTCCTTGTCTCTCTTTTCATCCTCCTTATCATAATTTACATTGGTAAAATCACTTTGTTTGCTTCAATCTGCTATGTTTCTATCTACTTCCTCTACGTCTGTGCTGTCTCAGCCACACATCTCATGTATGGAGGGGACAAAACAAATTCAAGGCAATATTCAATGTCTTCTGATGAGTCACCAGCGCCTAGCATACCTCTGTTGGGCTATGTTGATGAAGAGAAACAAAGTTTGGCAGAGATAGTGGTGGTTGAAGATAAGGACCAAAAGCCAGCCAGTAGTTTCGATGATAACTCATTCTTTGGTTGCCTCTACTTTGGAAAGTTGGTACAAGTGCTAGAACTACCTCTTTGCTTACCAAGAAGGCTTACAATTCCTGTGGTGAGTGAGGAGAAGTGGTCAAAGCCATTTGCCGTAATATCTGTCACATTAGCACCAGTTTTACTTGCAGTTCTTTTCAACACTCAAGGTGAAAACGTGGCTTCAAGGAGTAGCATAGTTACATACATAGTAGCTGCTTTGATTGGGATAGTTTTGGGCAACATGGCATGCGTGACAACTGATAGGTGCAGCCCACCAACCAAGTCCTTGTTTCCTTGGCTAGCTGGTGGTTTTGCCATGAGTGTAACATGGACTTACATAATTGCTGCGGAGCTAGTTTCTGTCTTGGTTTCAATTGGGAGCATAATTGGGGTTAGCCCTTCAGTGCTAGGACTAACAGTCCTAGCTTGGGGGAACTCACTTGGGGATTTCATAGCCAATGGTGCCATGGCCTTAAATGGTGGGGCAGATGGTGTTCAAATGGCCATATCTGGTTGCTATGCTGGTCCAATGTTCAATACCTTGATGGGTTTGGGGTTACCCCTTGTTCTCTCAGCTTTGTCTGATCATCCAGACCCTTATGTAATTCCCAAGGATCCTTCACTGTATGAGACAATTTTGTTCTTGATGGGAGGGCTTCTTTGGGCACTTGTGATCTTGCCAAAGAAGAGTATGAAGTTGGATAAATCCTTAGGGGTAGGGCTTCTCAGTGTTTACCTCTGCTTTTTGGTTATAAGGATTGCTCTGGCTTTTGGGGTTGTGAAATTCTAGCTAGATATGCAAAGTTTCTTAGAGGAACTTCATCATCATCATCATAAGAGGTCCTTCTCATGGAACAACCTCATCATCATACATTTCACAATCCACACCTCTACTTTGTACATTTCCCTCTATATTTTAATTCTTCTTAACACTCTCTGCTACTACACTTGTCATAATCAATTTACTAACCTACCATAATTACTCATACAATTTTTAAAATAATTAATAAAATTATCATATTTTCTCCTAATCGTAGAGAATTTCAATTTCTCTTACCAATAGTGTGTGAGGCATATGTCGCAATACTCACTCGAAAGGAATAAACAGATGGGACGGTGGAATATGCTTCATATGGTGTCTTTCCACAATTCATATTTTTTTTTCTGTCTTCTTCGATGAGAGTGGAAAACTTTGACCCTATTTGTAAAATTTCATAACGAAAATTCAAAATTTTTAAATAATAGATTTATGATTTTTTTTAATATTAAACTTCAACTTATTTAAATTTTTTCAATTTAAATAAAAAGTGAGTTTACCAAAACATAATGTAGAATTAAAATAATTTAAGAAATCTTTTAAGAAAAGTTTAGAAACTTAACTATTTAATTAAAATATTTTATCCATATATTTTTTCAGCATCCATAACAATGATAACGGTTGAATTAACAAAGATAAGGAGTAACAACGGGGAAAAGTATTGAGATTTACATGTTATTTGTGACGGCCTTATTTTTATAAGGCCATTGGGCCCTAATAAGGTGCAACATGCCCATCAGAATTGGGCACTTGGCTTTGAGAGGGGTCTCTTCCTCAACATCAGATTTTTCATTTTCATAATCCCCTTCTCTCTCTAAAAGAGAAACCCTTGTGCCCTAACTCTCCTCCACCTTTTCTCTAAAATTTCAGAGTTTTGAACCGTTCAAATCTTGTTTTGGTGCTGCCAATCTATTCCTGGTGAGAAGGGCTTCCAATTGAACCGAACATTTCTCAATTTCAATTGGTAAGTAGATTTCCCCTCTTTTCCTTCACTGTCCTAGACCTAGAGTTTATCTTTTTTTGAATTTTTTTTGTGTCTTGCAAAAATTGTTTTTCATTCTCAGTTGTTCCAACTCCAAGAGCAAAAATTCATCACCTATTTTGGTGATTTATAGGTTCTGTCCAGTAAGCGCAGTGTCAAGGGTCACCGTTAGAGCGTTCTTTGAAATTCGGAACTGTGTTGAGCAACCCACCAGGTAAGGGGAGCTTTTATATAAAATATGTATTTCTTTTGTATTTATTCTTGGATTGATGCAAGTGTGTATAAATTAGAACTTGATGTTGTGGATGAGATTGAAACTGTTCTGTTAATTACATGCCAGATATATGTAATTGTGAAGTGCTGTTAAGATTGACTGAAAAAGAGGTTGTTTATCGGAATTCTTATGTTTTATACTCTTTTTGTTTATTCTGTGTAATTGGTTTGATAAGAATTAATCTGTTTCCTTGTCATGGTCATATTGATTGATTAATTTTGAATGAGTATGGGGCTGAATTAGTCTGTTTGATTTAATGGGTAGTGAAATTTTGATATATTGAGGTTGTCTGGAATTACTGGAATTTTTGTGTACTATTATCTTGATGAGAGACTTGGGCTGTGTAGAACTAGGTCTGTGCGTGGAAGTGAGTCATTGATTTAAGGGAAGGGAGGTCTAGATAACAGTACAGTGATCATAGTACCTTAAGAGAGCCAAACTCACAGTGCTTAGGATACCTTCTTTGTTGGTAGGATAGAGGGAACCTAAAAACCAGAGCTGGCACGTCACTGATCATAGAACAACCCTCGCCTGGACCAGTACGTTGTGACTAGTCATACGTGTTGGTGAAGAAGGTAGCGGTGGACATCTGTTCCCACTCCGTTGACCAATTGGGGTATGAGAAGGTGGGAGAGAGTAGAACCCTTAGGCAGAAGATCAGTAGCTTAATTTGATTTTATTTAGTTTGAGAATAGGGAACTAGCATAGTGAATTTGTGTGCCTGGGGTATCGGGAGTGTTTGGGCTGTTTAGTTAACTTAGATTAGTGAAATGGAACCTGTGTGAGGCATAAAATTGAGCAAGAACACATTAAAAATGACCATTCTGACTTTAGTTCCCTAAGCCTTAGGAATGTGGAAATTCTAGCCAAGAACACACCTAGATCAACTCATTTTTACCCTATGAACAAATTAGTTTAAATAGACATGTATCACGAGTTATAGATGCTAGAAGTTGGGCAAAGTAAGTAAAATGGCATTGATATGGATAGTAAGGAGGTACACAAATACTGTTTTAGATTACTATAAGAGGAAATAAAATATAAAAATTAGATATTTAAGGTCTAGAGTACAACAGATTAGTTTAAATAACTTAAATAAATAAATAAATATATATATATATATATATATATATATATATATTTTAACATTAAGTTTACTTAAAATATATATATATTATATTCATATTATATTACGTCTAGTTACATATATATTAACGTAAAGTTTTTACTTATAATATATATATTATATTACGTTTACGTAAAGTTTTTACTTATAACATATATTATATTTATATTATATTATATTTTTAGAACCTATCAAAAGTATAAGGTGTAGGTGCAGCGTCTTTTATTTTTATGTCATTCATTATATTAAATTTGCGGTGATAAATTTGTTTTAGCTTTTAATGATTATGTTATTATTATTTTCATATATAATCTATGATTTTATCAATTATTGTTTGGAATGGTGAATTGTGGTTAAAAAGTATGTGAATTGGGAAAGAATAAAACATGATTTCTAGTGTGTTGATGGTGGTAAATGTAGGATCTCTCGGTGAGATCCTTAGTGTTTTAAAATGAAAGTAGGGGCTCAGCCTTGGGAGTCATTCTGACGCTTCAATGGTCAATCAAACTCACTTAGAGAGGTTGAACCATGTGGTGAGAAGTAGCGGGAGGTTTTTAGTCTTGGGGGCTCCCAGTATGCCTCAAGGCGCGGAACGGACTAACCTCGTGAGTGTGGCAGGGTGGGGAACCCAAGTTTCATAAGTCACCACGGGTGCAAGACTCGCCATAGCCCGACTATCATTTTAAAGTCCGGACAAGTCAAGTCTAGAAATTATCATGCTTAGGTTGTGTTTCTTAAGCTGTTTGATGTGAAGTTGTCTGTATGTTACACTCTTAAACTAAGTTGCATGATTTTATATAATTAGCTCACCCTTGCCATTGTTGTTTGTTGTTTGTGCATTTTGTATGTTTTCCTGTTGCGATGATCATCCATTTCTGGATGTGAGCAGAGGAGAATGAGGTCTCTGTGGAGAATGCTTTGGAGGATACTGAAGAAGCTGCTGCCTAAATCTTTAGGAATTTTTCTGGGCTGTTATGCCCCCTTTTGATTATTCCCGTATTTTGAGATATTCATTACTTCCATGTTTTTAATTTCCCTAATCTTCTTGGATGACTGTAATCATGATCCTAAATACCTAAAGTACTCTTAACTGCTTTCTATTATCATATATGTATGACGTCTTTTATATACATTCATATTATATAATAGGGATGTCACATACCTCATCTTCAAATCACATGTAATCGTATTTAAAAAAGAAAGAAAGAAACATATATGACGTTTTGAAAATCAGACCAAGTTAGTATATTTGATTTGTTTAATTGAGAATTGGTTTCAAATTATATATGACCATTTGTATTAATTAATGTCTTTATATCTTGATTTTTTATTATATTATATTATATTAACACGTTATTTTATATATTTTTATTCCATGTATAAATTTGTTACTGCTAATGTAAAGTATTGCATTCAAATATATAAATACAGATCATTAGTAAAATTTACTCATGATTCAAATATATAAATACAGATCATTAGTAAAATTTAAATTTGTTATATAAATTCCAATTTACTCATTAGTAAAATTTTTAAATTTAATCAATTCTTAACAAAGTATTATTTCACTAGTAATTCACTTTATTAAATAAATCTAAAGTATTCCAAAATTAACTTTTGTTTCTCTTGAGGGAATTGTTTCATAATATAAGAAAAACCTATAGATCAAGATGAAAGATTGTTCTTTGTGAAGAAATTGCATCTTCCAACTTTGCTATTTGGAAGTTAAATTTTATGTCTAATGAAGAATGAATATCAATTTTGATGATGAAGTTTTGTAACCATAGCTACCAGATACTTTACCAAAATCTTGGTAAAAGATTGGTCATTGTATACTTCTAAGTCATAGAATAAAAAGTCTTATTTATTAAATTTCTTAATAAATTTGAGATACCAGAAGAGTTTTTCTATTTCAAATCACTTAAACAAGTTTTAAGGACTCTTTAATCAACTAAGAAAATATTCACAAATTCATTACTTTAAGAATTTGAATTAAAGATAGTGTCATGATCTCTTGTATAAGTTTGTTCACTACTTATTGATGTTGAATTTTTCTTATGTATAACTTTCGAAAGGTCCCAATATATAGTTGTATCAAATATTATGGTTTGTATTAGTAACCGATTCAAATAAATATGATTTAGAGTGATTTTTGTATTGAAACTTTTCTAGACAAATGTTTAGACAAATGTGTAATGTTATGATAAAGTAAAGTAAAATTAAGATACTCATAATTACAAAAAAAATGCTTAAAAAAAAGTATACTAGTATAAAAAAAACTCACACTTGAAGAACAATTTGAGTCTCACGTTAAGTTAAAAAAAAAAAAAAGTTAGCAACATATAAAAAGAAATACACAAAGCTATTGAGTTAAAGTTTTGAATTGGATGTGTATAGAAATTGATTCATAACTGATTGTTACCACTAAATCTGTGTAATGTGTCTTCTTTAAAATATTCTAGCACAATAATTAGAACAAACCTTAGAAGTTGCTTAAGTGTGTTTAGAACCTATTAAATACTAATTATGCATTTATTGTTTTAAATATTAGATTTAACTTTTGCATGAATATGAAAGAGTTTCACGTAAAAATTGGAAGAAAGAATTAATTGAAATATTATTTCTTATGCATTGTAATTGGATTTAAGTTGTCAATTGGGTTTCAAGTTATGTACGATTTTGCTCTCCAAATTTCAACTGTTCCTATTTGAAGTATTATATATTTATGGCATTTCAGCCTCAAACACATTCAAATTAACTTGTATAGTAAATAAAAAAATAATTAAATGTGAATAAACTTGTTTGGAATACCTAATGCCAAATTGAAAAAAGCACTTAATAAAGAACATCTAATGTCATAATCATTATCATATCCTTTGAGCTGAATTTTTGAGTTACGAAATGTCTTTAGTCTCAATGGCCTGACACGGCAAACTAATTAATGTTTCTGTCTCCTTTGGAACTTACTTTCTTATCCTTGTCTTCAGTTTTCAATAAAAAACGTAACATCATATTCACCACACCATTCATGGTTTTAGAACACACGCAAGCAAGACTAGTTTGGAAGGGAAAAAGAAAACATAAGTTTTGGTGATAAAAGAGTAAATAAAAGATGCTATACCTTAATTTCTTGCACATCCTTTTATAAAAATACCTTTTACAGAATGAATTGCTTGAGAATGTGTTGAAATTGACATTATTATTATTTATATCTTATTTGTATTTCACCAAAATTGTTCATTAATGTGTGGATTAAAGTTATAAAACTAAGAACACATAAAAAAAATCCTAATTCATGTATTTGAAAGCATAATTTTATATTAAATTTACAAAAAAAGAATACTTACGTAGTATAAATCACACATGCATTAAATAATAAAGGATTTTTTTAGACGAAATTCAAATTCGTTTTTTTAGAAATTTTGATATATTTTAGTTTTTAAATTTTAAAAATGAATAAATATATATTTTTAACTTAATTATATTAAATGAGATGTCAAACAGTTTTCTAACATACATTAAAGCAAAAAATATGTTAGATTACGTAAAAAATTCAAATATTATTATACATTAAACATATTTAATATGTAAAAAAGAAAAGTTAGACTAAAAAAACTATATTCATTATTTTTAAAGTTTATAAGATAAAAATATATCAAAATTTGATATATAATAAATTCCAATTTACTCTGAGATTCTCACCTCATAAATTGGGTTTTCAAATTATATACCTTTGAAATTTCAAATTATACACCAACTGAAACGTATACGTATTAGAGACTTTTAGCATCACTTGAAAAAAAAAAAAAAATCATCTTTTATCGAAGACACTAATTGTGGTGAAGTTGACTGAAGAACTCTTCATCTAGCTAGTGAACAAAATTGATATAGAAGAAGTGAAATCAAGGGTGGGTGAGCACCATGTAAATTTGAAAGCGACATAATTGATTTGAAGTCAAGAATGTCCATACAAATTAATATTTACAGATTTTTTTTTTTTATATAATTTAACCCACGAAAATCAAATCAAACATTTTTATCTAGTTCACATTTTTTTGCAAGATATTTCATTTGAATTATTTGCAAAAAAGCATAATAAAGAAAAGTTATTTTTTCTTTATAAAATGTAGTAACTGAAAGATTAACCAAAAAAGAACAAAGGTCTAGATAGCTATTTCAACAAAATATAATATGTAAAAATTATCTAAAATCACTTTTTATCTTGATTATTAAAAAAATTAACTTGAAATCAAACACGCATTGTAAGAGTTTCATGTTGAAAAAACCTTTGTGAGATTTGTTTATGAATGAAAGATGTTATCTCTTTAACCATTTTATGAGGAAAAAAAAAAGTGAGAAGTATTAGGGCACGTGAAAACCTTCAAGTTGGGTATGGTGACAAAAATGGAATATAGGTTGGATGAACCAAGTCAAATAATCGTTCTTACATGTCCCAATCATGGTGGTCCATTTCTACATCTTATTTTCTCTTTGGAAAAAAAATAAATAAACAGAAAAGTATATAATAGATTTTTTTCCCTCTAATTAGAAAATTAGATTTTGGGTAGAACTTCAAATTTTAAGTTGTGGATCTTAAGGATAGAAGCATGATTTTTATTTGTATTCTTATGAATCATGCTTGTCGCTACTTTAGGGAATCACAGTTTTAACTTTAAGCAAAATGGTTAATTACTAAAGAATGAGAATTAATTTACCATAATTATACTTATACACTTCCGCTCATATCACATAATTATATATATAAAAAAAGTAAATTATATATATATATATATATATATATATATATATATAAATTAAATAATATCTCTTTGAGACCACACTAATCCAAATCCCAAAACTAGATAAAAATAAATAAAGAAACTGACTGCAATTTTGTGTTACAATTTCCAAAATCTACTTGCTTTTTTATATTTTGAATTATATTAATCTTGTATGTTTAATCTTTTTTTCTTTTTATACTTGGACAAAGCATAAGGTAGACATCAAACACAACAAAAAAATAAGAATTTTTTTTATTAAGATAATATTAGAAAAGTGTATAATTATAGGTATCATGTAGTAGTTGTATTGTACTTGTGTTATTTATTATTTAGAAACCAGGAATATATTTTCATTATAACATTTCATCAATTTTAATATACGTATTAATATTTATAATATATATGAAAACTTTCACACGATATCTTGGTATAACTAAGTTTAGTAAATAATACTAATAAATGTAATAATTATCTATTATTCACATTTAGTAAAACTTTTTATTTACCTTTTAATCATTTATTTTGAATTGAATTTTATGAAAAGATATAAGATTTATATATATAAATACTTATCTAATTTTGAGTATTTTACAAGAAATTGGAATATTAAAGAATATTTTAGAATTGTTACCAGAAATTGATAAAAGCAGGTAATCACCAAACAAGGATAGAAATGTTATTACATGTTATTGATAATTTATTAGGTGTAGAATAAGTACCTACAATTCAACTTTCAATGTGTAGTGTGGATTAGATGTTGACTATAATGTCTTCACATCTAAATGCAATTGGCTAAATCTAACCTAACACATCTAAATGCAATTGCTAATTTCTTTTGTACTCAAATATAAATGAAGGTACTTTATTCTACTCTTAAAGATCTTAGTTAAGATCGTTACAAAATTTTAGTTAAATTTATTTTTTTTATTTCGTTTTAAATAGTATACTATTCAAATTATCTTTTATCATATTCATTCAAAATGGCCTCACATTTGAATTAATTTAAAGATATTTATATTCGTTGAATAGCAACATTACATATGGATGAATTAGTTCAAATTTGTTTATGTTTCAATCCATTAAACTTGTCTACTTTTTATTTTTATTTGTGTTTTAAAGGAGTATACCGTATTATATACTTTATAACAACGATTTTAGTAATTTTGAACACCATAAGAAACTGTTAAAAATGTAATTTTGTGATCTTTGTAATATAAATAATATTATAACCTATCACCAAGTGAGAAATAAATTAAGACATGTTTTTAGTTTCATCAATAATCCGAACTTCAAACTCTCATTTAGTTATCAAATATTTGTAAAAAGAGTTTTATCACTTATATGGAAAATGATTTCCTTTCTCCATAAAAGAACTGTATTAGCCAAGATAAACGTAAATAATATTATGGAACGAATAATAATTGTTACAATATTTCTGCAAGAGTTAAATAAGTTTTGAATTTTCAATAATAGATATATGAGTAATATTTATTTTAAACAACTAATGTATAATTTTGTTCTTCATATAAAACGAATGAGATAATGTCTTTAAGGTTATGTTCATTTGGAATGAATGTACTAATTAAGATGATTTGCGAGGAAAGAATTGCAAGATTCATTGTGTTTGTTTTTAAGGATTTAAAAGCGAGTGATAAAGAGGATTTAAGAGATTGTAGGAAAAGTGAATCCTCGTATGGTTGGTCGGTTTTGCGATAGTCAGTAAAATTACCAAATGCCCCTTATATTTAACCCATCCTACTTCACAAATACCATTGTATCAGTCTGTTAACTAGTGGTTGGTAGGATTGGTGGTTTATTATAAGTGTCGTTCATTTGAAAGTAGCTTGTGCTACACACACAACTAATGTTCGTGATTTTTCTTTTTTTGAAAACAAAAAGATCCTAACAGAGCAGCAGTCCATAAAGGAATGTAATTCAAAATTCAATAATGTTGAAGTAGAAACTTATTTCTACATGTACAAGCATTTATACTTTAATATTTGAAAATAGTTTGTGCTACACGCACAATTAATGTTCATGATTTTTTTAAAAATAAAAATAGAAAGATTCTAGCATAGGAGCAATCCATGGTCTATGATTTTACCATTCTTTTCCACGGTTATCACATTTCAAGATTTTACCTTTCTTTTCCATTTCCCCCCTCTCCCCTAAGCATTCTGAAGAGTTTAAATCCTAGTCACAAATAAATTTCTCCTTCCTCCATCATTGCTTTGTCTTATTCCTCCTATGCTTTTTTCCTTCCTCCACTTTTGGCTCATGTTCCCGTTTCTCATTGTCCTTATAAGTGTTTCGTAACCATGAAAAAGACCGGCAGTGGCACGGTGTGATTCCGACACCGGAACAACGGCACGTGAACAGTACGCGTCCGAGATCTGTCGGAGAAAGACGGCGCGTGGAGACGCGTTGAGCGGAGACGACGGTCGGAGACGGTGGCCGAAGATGGTGGCCGGAGACGGTGCCGGCGGCAGTGGCTGGTGACGGAAGACGGCGAAGGATGATGACCGACGGCGAGTAGCGGTGATGCACAGTGGAGGCAGTGGCCGTTCTTGGCTGAAGCAGAATGACATAGGTTGAAAGACTTTTAGTAGGGGCTGCCGACGACCATGGCGGCCGGTCGCTGGTAGACAGCAAAGACAATGGCTAAAGAATCAGAGAACCTGATACCATATGAAATAGTGAAAGAGATGAGGGGAAATCTCCCTTGTGTTAAATACACACATAGGGTTCTCTATTTATAATAGAAGAAATATGGGCTAAGCCCAAAATACAAATAAGAAATATAAACAAACTAACTAAAGATAAGAGATAAATATAAACTAAATATAATATCTCTAACAACTTTCATGTGTATCAAACCTTCAAGGAGGGAAAGGTGCATATGATGAACTTTTGGTCAACTGTGTGGGTGGCTGGGACTAGTTACACTTCTGAATATAAATTTCCCCATAAAAGAGTTGTTGAACAGGAAGTAGTTAGACTTGCTCTAGAAAGTATTCTTTAGAAGACTAGAATAGAAGGAACCTTTATTATTAACGAGGTATGATGTATCACAATATTATCATTTTTTGTTTTCATTGCTTCATTTTGTTTTTGAAACTAACTGTTGATTTTTTTTCATTATCTTCCAAGATTTCTCCTTTATGTAAGTGTATCATAAATTAATATGCTTCTAATTTGCATATTGAGGGAACTTCATACAACACTATTCAACAAATATTAGGAGGTGTACTTCTGATTTTCACATCATCTCTATTTTTCAATAGTACAAGTTACCTGGTGATCTTGTTAGAACTAAAAAGGAAGTTGGGCAGTCTCCAGCACAAGCTGTTATTCTTTCAATTTTGGGTATCCTTTTGTGTATGTTTTATTACATATTCTCAATATATTTTATATAGCTATGTGCTTACTTGCTAAATTACCATTTAATGTAGGTGATTCTAGCTCTGGAACTAAGCTCATTGAGATAATTAAGTCGAAGTCTATATTTTATGAAGCAATCAAAGAGAAGAGTTTGTCTCTGTTATAGGTTAGTGAAGCGTTATCAACACCGAATTCAAAAGATATGTGTTACACGGGATCCTAAAGAAGTAACAGTAGTTCTAGATTCTATGACTGATAAAAGTAAAGATAAAGTTGAGCATACCAAATCTTCTCAAATTCATTCTACATGTCAAAAGCAAGAACCTTTGTTTTGTGATAATTAATCTACCATAAAAGAATGTAGGAAAATCAGAAAAAACAATGTAATATTGATATAAAAATAATGCAAAAAAACAGAGTATAAAAGAGGGATAATCAATTATCTCTTTTACATAATTGATTATTATTTTAATATAATTTATTATTATTATTATTTATGTTGTATTATAATAAAACCAATAATTAAATAATAAGTAAATAAAATAATTTCATAATTATTGTATAAATCATTTATAATTATATTAATAAAAAAAATTATTTTCTCGTATGAATCAAATGATTATTCATTTCTTTTTACTTTTCTTTAATCCAAACAATTTAACTTTGAATTCATTTTCTTTTCTTTTCTTTTCCTTTTCCCCTCTAATCTAAAAAGTAAATGTTGGTAGCTTGCACCCAAAATTAGGGTATATTTGATCTTTAAGACAACTTTAATAGAAGAGTATGTATTGGTATTGCACCAAAAGAACAATCTCCATTATTAGTAGTTTGGCCCATTCCATCACATAACAAGTGAATAGAGCAACACAACCTACAAACCCTTATCCATCACACCGACAATGTTTCCCGACACAAACTCTTCAATTTCAGATTTTGGAACCTACCACTACCAAAATGGTCTTAATCTATTGCCCTATGCCGTCAATTATCATTGGTTCCGTCTACCACAATTCCTCCAATCTAATGCTACTATTTTCACGTTTCCTTCAACATTTATCTGTCTTTCAATTTTTCATATCAATGAAATTGGAGTGCATTGAATCATGACAAATGCATCCAATCTAGATGTCTCATTCGTTCATCCAACGTTATCATGCTTTTTCAGTTTAAGAATTTCCCGTTCTCACCCTCACTATAACGCTTTTCACATAACAACAGAGTTAAATAAAATTATATTACTATACTAAAATTAATCCCATCATTGTTATTGCATTAGGATCTAAGTATATTGAACGATTAAATCAATCAAATTTTATTTGTATGAAAACAGAAACTTTATCAAACACTTGTAGGGAGAGCAAATTGACACCTCTCCCACTATACGTAATATTGTGATATCTTAATATACAAGAAATGGCATCATTGGTTAGCCAAACAAAAGACTTACACCTATGTAATATTTAGACCTATGTATCATAGTTGCACACTGTAGAACTACAGAAAGTGGTGTGAGTGACTAATAACTATGAGATATTCACAATTCTTATGATGTTATGAACAGTGAGTTTATCATATTCTGAAATTGGAGTGACCCAAGTGTTTGAATCAGCCTCAGAAACAGAGAAATGAAGTATATAACCAAGAGTCCTACTCCCAATACTGCATCAAGTTTCATATCTCTTCTAATCAACACAACAAGAGCCCAAACCAATCCAACTGCCAAAAGTGCTAATGTCTCCCAAAGATATGGATCTTTAGGAATCACAACAGAAAATGGGTACTCTGACCAAGTAGTATTCACAAGAGATAAGCCTAATCCAACCACTATATTGAAGATAGGACCCGCATAACATCCTGATATTGCAATTTGAGCACCTTCTGATCCACCATACAAAGTCATTGTCAAATTTGTAACCAAATCCCCAAGTGAATTTCCCCAGGCAAGAACTGTTAGCCCCAGGATTGAAGGACTGACACCACATATGTAACCAAGTGAAACCAGCAACCCCACCAATTCTTGTGCTGAAATGTAGCTCCAAGTCACACTCATCACAAATCCTCCTGCAAGCCAAGGAAACAAGTACTTCCTTGGAGGGCTTGACACATTGGTTGTGAAAAATGTTGTTACCCCTAGTGTAATCCCAAGCAAGAATCCAATTCCACAAACAATAAGGCTTGAGTTGAAGTTGTTTTCCTGGTTTGGTACCCACAAGAAAGACAGCAGAAGTGGTGCTAGCATAGCTGAACAAACTGCATACCCTTTGGACCATCTCTCTTCACAAACAACGGGAATTGTCAATCTCCTAGGCAGGTAAAGTGGCATCTCCATGACAAAAAGTAACATTCTACAAATTGAAGATTTCAAACAGCAACATTTCCTCCCTATTTTCACGTCAAATTCCTGAGCTGTATCTGCAAGTCCTTTCTCCATGCCAATAAGCAAAGGCACACCTAAATCATTGCCACCACCATGACTCAAATCACCATCACTTTCAGTATCAGCATCGTCGCATACACCTTTATTCCCTCGTTTAGATGAGACATAAACAACCACCACATACACCACATACATCAAGCAAAAACCAATTGCCCCAGGAACACTGATTTCACCAGTGATCAAAATGATCAACAAACAGAAAAGAACAAGGAGAAGGAAACAGACATCTCTCACCAAGGCCCACTTCTTGACACGAATCCCCCTTTCCCTAATTGAAATGCTCAATATTCCAACCACAACACAGGAAACAAAGGATGCACCTCCAATCACAGTGTTGAAACCAATGTCCTGGGTCCCACTACCCTTGAAAGAGACAAGGGTGGCAAAAACGTCATTAGCACCATTTCCAAGAGAGAGAAGAGTCACCCCAGCAATTGTGGGAGAGAGTCTCAGCAATTTGGACAAGTGCTCAAGAGAAGGACAAAAGTAGTCGGAGGCAGTGTTGGCCAACAGGTAGAACAGAACCAAAAGCCAAAGAAACAAAAGACTATGACCCAATAGAGGGAAATCCCCCACTTTGCAATAGAAAATGTAAAGGTAGTCGACATAACCCTGAGAAACACAAGGATCATTGGATTTCAAGTACAAGCACTTGGCTTTTGAGTCTTCCAATTTGTGGAAACTTTTGCAATCCTTTTCGCCCTCCCTGAAGCCTACCCGGTTTCTCCTCAGAACAACATGATCCGAAGAATGGAAGTGGGAAATAAGAGAAACACATAACACGATCATGAGGAAGGAGATGTTCAGGAACCAAGTGAAATTGACTCTGAACCCCATGCGTTTGGGGACAGAAACTGTGGTGTTGGAGAACATGTTGAGATATTATAAACCAAAACCCACTTCCATGATCATGGAAAGACTGAAACTTGATAGCGAAGAAAACGAGAACAGCAACCCAGATGGGGTAAAAAGCCGAGCTTTGTTTAATAAGTATACTTTGTGTTTGTGAAAGTGTGTTTGCGGAAGAGATTAAGAAAGGGAAATAGAGAAGTTAGGAAAAGGGAGCACAAGGAATTGATTTTTGTAGAGAAAGTTGGAATTAAAATAAGATTGAGATGAAAGAGACACAAACCGAGTCGCTGCCACACACGGCTTGTGTGTGAGGTTGGGGTTTCGGCTATGGTTATGAGAAGAAGGTTCATTTCAGTTTGAGAAACATGAAACCAAGAAAAGGACACACACGTGTCATGGGAACACAACTTCTGTTTCTATGCATGTGACTGTGGCTAAAGCAACTAGAAACTGGTGCTTCTGTTTATATGGAAGTTTTAAGTTTGAATCCAATTTCACTCCATTATCTCTAAATATAAATTATACATATATTAATGAAGTTTATTTGATTTTTAATTTCTTCAAAATCTAAGTTTATTTCTTAAGTTCTATTTATTTTTATTTATTATAATGTTTTAAAATAATACATTAAGCTGAAAAAATTATCATCTTCAATAGTTCATCCAATTAGAGTTTTTTTACATTAAATTTAAAGAAAGTACCCTTTACTTTAAAATATTTTTTTATTTAGTACATTCAGAATGAAATATTGAAAAGTCTCAGCACAACTTATTTACAATAAGTAATAAATAATAATAATAATAATAATAATAATAATAATAATATTATTATTATTATTATTATTAGAGGATATGACACTACTTAATACTTATCTAAACTCTTTACATTATGTTATTCATAAACTAATTTTATAATATTTTTAATAAATATAATATAATGAATAATTTTATGAAATATTTAATTAATATATTATAAAATATTTTAAAGATATGATATTTAATTATATACATAATCTCTTTATATATATATATATATATTGTGTTTATTTATGATTTAAGATTTCAATATTCAATTATGAGATTTGATTAATACTCTTTGTACTTCTTATCATGATATAGATTTTTACTTTCTTATTGTGACTTAAACAATATATAGTCTTTTGTATGTAAACTTCTTTTTTCCTCTTTGAAATTTGAAATGATTTGAAACTATATTCTATTTCAAAAACATTATGTCAAATTCTTATGACAACAATTGATATTGTAATAACTGGTTTAAAAAATATTTAAGATGACTTGTAAGTAATAAGTCAATATTAAGGGCACACAATAATAAACTTCTAGTTTTATTTGTTTTTATTGAGCCATTTATAATATTATATCTTTTTATTTTTCTCTTGTTTATCTCGTCTTTTATAATAATTCTAAAAGATAAGTAGAATGATACTTTTATTAAAATATAGTTCTGAGCAAAGCTTTTTTATTTACAATTTTTCTTATATATATATATAATACTTCTAAATTTATACTGAAAAACGTGATATAAATTATTTGGGTAGATTATCACTTTCATATTTCATAATCACATTTGTCTTTTATCATAGAGTCGGTGACAACTCCTTCCTCGGCAATATGTTTGGTTCTTTCTTAGACATTTTTTCATTTATAATTATAATTTGTATTTGCAAATTATTCAGAAGAAGATGCAAACAACCATAGTGATGCAATAGTATCTTCCCAAAATAGAAAATACGTGAAGTACTATATAACATTTTTTTTCATTCTCTGTATTAATTAATAATAGCATGCTATTGAAAACGGTTAATAAATAAAAAAGTGTGGTGATTAATTATTAATTCATGGTATTATTCTTTACTAATCATATACAGAGTATGAAGTTGTACACTTTGGTGGCCGAGCTTTTTTTTCAAATTTTTATATATAGTATGTATTTAGTTTTATAGGTTTAAATATATATATATATATATATATATATATATATATATATATATATATAAGTATAAGTAACTCTAGGAAATTCATTCTTTCGTTATTTATGTACAATTTGTTTGTGGTTATTTTAGTGTATTTGATAATACAAGTCTCTTACAAATGTAAAAGGTAATTAGGTGTTTAAGTAAAAAAAATATATATATATCACATTAAGATATTAAAGGTAGCAATCAATAATCATCAATTGTCTTATTTAAACTTTTATTTATAAAAATTGTAATGAGTTTTACTTATCACCTATTTAATTATGATCCAATTACACTTTAATCATAATTATTAGACTATTTTTTTGTTAATATCCTCGTATGGTCTTAATTATACCCGTTGTACTCCCAATTGGTAATTTTATTTATAGGTTGACTTTCAAAAGGACTTGTCATTGAGATGTAATGTATTTTCTTAGTTGTGATCTCAACAAGTATTCTGTTGAGTCGAGTTAAGTTCGAGAAATTTGTATTGACCCAAATAATTTCTATTTTCTAGTAAGGCTCATACTATACACAGGTCTCCCAAGTTCAAGCAGTGCGGGACTCACTACTATGGGAATTAAATGAGTTTGAAAAAGTGATTGTTAAAGCCTTTGGAGTTGTGATGCTTCGTACCACATGCTATAAAAAAACATGATATTACACATCTTTAAGCGTGATAGTGCAATACAAAAAAAAACTGATTGCATCTAATTTTTTAAAATAAAAACCAAATTAAAATACATAAAAGAAGAAATTAATTTAATATTTATTTATAAAAGATAGACAAATAGAATTATGGAACCCCTTTATTTAACACTTGTCTTTTTCTAAACCGAGGCTTGTGATTCATATATTGAAGCCATTTTTAGTTGAGTGTCTTTGTTAGTGTCTTTTAGTCTTCAGCATTATTATAAATTAATTACGTTAATCAATCATCAATGTTATTAAACTAGGCATGGTGGGTAAGTCATCCATTTTAACAAATCAATAAATTTAGGATAAAACTTAGTTAATCATCACAGGTTAAAGTCTCATAATTTCGTTTTCATTTTAATTATCTTAATTTTGGTTAATTTCTTCAAATCGCTTATTTTGGATAACCTACACATTTTTCACTGTTGTATTTATGATTACAGAAGACGAAGAGTCACAAATCGTCAAAGTGCCGTAGAAGATGAAAATACGTATAAATCACCTTGTTCTCAAAGATTCTTTTGCATAATTCATAAATTTTCTAGAAATAGAAGCGATGATTCCCATTAATAGTTTTAATGATGCATTAAAAACATCATTGTAAGTTATAAACATCATGAAAATTATGATATTTGCAGTTTGGGGCTGCGTTTCTTGAACTTTTACTGTCTAAAATATTAAGCAAACTCTTAATTTTTTTTTAATTTTAAATGTGATTGGAAACATTTTTTAAGTTTCAATTTTTGTTTTTCGTTATTTGTTAACCTTATACAAGAATTTAAATTAAGGTTGATATTGATAAACAGCAATAGCTTCTTCTAAAAATAAATTATTTAGACATAATTATAAAGGAAGATAAATACAAGATTGAGGCTTTGTTTCGAAGAAAAGCTAAAAGAGTAGATGAAATCCTTTAGAAAAAAACGTTATATCTCAGAAAATGCAACTGCAAAATTAATGGAGGAATATCAAAGTACAAAGATATTGTTTATATGAAAAAAAGGAAAATGTTCACGTTTAAAGATTGCACAATTCCAATTATTCTACAAGAAACGTGAAATTTTAAGACAACCTTAAAAAAATTAAACATTTAGTTAACAACTCAATTATTTAAAATCTAGGAAATGATAGCATATAAGACCAAATGAGCTCAAACAAAAGTGCTTTAGTGAACATCTTTGTATATACAAATATTTTAGCTAACATTGTAATAAGTCACTCGAAGCACCACTTCTCACGTTAAGTTACATTAAACAAATCAATTACTTAAACGTTATTCAAAGCTCTTTATCCCTCTTAAAATATTAATTTGAACAAATTTCTACCTACTCTAACCATTTTTTATTCTAACTTTAAACTTGGACAATTTATGTACTTACACGAATTCATTATACTCGAAATAAAACTAATATATAGGCTATTATTAGTTACCAACTACAAAGAAAAAGTTTAAAATTTAGTTATACATTAAATTTTTTTTTTCTTAATTTTTATGTAAAATTAGAATTTATTATTATTCAAAATTTTATATATTTTCAATCTCAAACTTTAAAAATAATAACTATAATAATTTTAATTCAATTATATTAAATCTTCTTATATGTATAAACAACTTAAATACTAACATAAAACAAATTTAACATGTAAAAAAATTTATCGTAATTAGGTTAAAAAAGTTATATTTATTCATTTTTAAAGTTTAGAAAACAAAATATATCAAAGTTTTAGACAAAAACAAATTTCAATTTTAAGTTAAAATTTAGAAACTAAAAAAATATTTAACTCTTAGTTATTCATTATCATATCTCAAAAATATCATAAAGTTATAATAGTATCACAAAAGTCAATATCATTGTATCATTTAATAAAAAAAAATAAGACTATAAATGTAATGCCTTTACCTCACATTACTACTAATTACTTCAAGTAATCATCTCACAACATGTATATAATTTATATAGTTATAATTATAGTTATGATCCTTCTTAGATATATTATTTTTATCTTTTATCTTTAATTATTTTGTTATTTTTTCTTATTTATATTTTCGGTTTAGTCCATATTTTTTCTATTATAAATATACTACCCTTTGTGTATATTCAACATAAGGGAAATTAATCTCATATATAGTTTTTCACTATATTCAACATGATATCAAAGCTTGGTTTTTTTGAGAAATTTTTTTATTAACTTTACCATTACACATGTCGCTTACCACTGTTAGCGACGATGCCATCTACTGCTGTTTGTGGCACTATCATTTACTATTGTCACTATCGAAGTTCTAGTTTCAATTGACGATCACACAATTTTAATCATCTCGCCCAGGCGACCACCGTGTCATTAACACCTTTTGAAGTTATGGATCTGCTCCCTTTTCCATTGTGCGTGGTGGAACATCTCGTCTCATCTCAAACATTGATTTAAAGCAACAAGGTCACTCTTTTTCCTCTTTCATGTTCGTCATGCATAGTCACATGTCCTGTCTCCTCTTCAGCAGCTATTCAGAGCATTGAGATTACTCTTTTTCCTCTTTCAGTTGCCTTGGTTGGAGAATCTTAGATTTTTAGGTTTCTCTTTCCTGTTCATCCATAACTTCTTCTGCTGATGTTTCTTTTGGCCTCACTTTTGTCACCATTGTGTTTGACTCGTCCATATATGTTTTTTCTCCCGTGGTAAAAATGACTTTTAATTTATTTATAGTCGTGGTGACTCTTCAACAATGATCTCTTTATCCACTAAATACCAACAATGCATTCTTTAACATTGATTTGTAAGAATAAATTTATATGGAGCAACCTCTCAGATTTGTTGCTCAAAATCTTCCTTTTGAATAAAATTTTTCAAAATATAAAAATTACAATCATCAAGAGAAATTTTACCACATTATATACATATACGCATATATCTACACAAATTTTTAGACAACTCTTAACCACTCATTGTTAAACTCCCACCTATATTATCCTTTATTTTCGTGTAATACACAATAATGACAAATGAAAAACCATATCCAACAAGACAATGTAAACTAGCATATATTGACAAAACATAGTCATTTATAAACAAAACATTTTTTAACTTTTTGCATTGTAATATCATATTCATCATTCACATAATAATCTTCTAATAAAATAGTTTTTACTATTGTCAACATATATTTCACTTCTAGAATACTTGTTCATTGAATTAGACTCAGAGGTTCTACACTTGTTATATCAATTCTTAATATATTATGGCATAACCCTTGACTCTACTTGATCTTTCCTTTCAAGAAATATGTCCTCCTCATATGATACGGTGAGTTTGCCATCCTGCGGAATGCAATTCTTTTTCACACCACACTCTAGATGCAAGAATCTCAATTGACTTTCATTAACTAAATATCTTTCTCTATGTGAGTCTGATAAGTAGTAGAGTTAGAATAATCTCGTTCAGAGTTCCCATACCAAAAAATTGTAGTGGTTTAAACTGTTGTAATATACAAAAATAATCATAATAATTTACACCATTTTTTGTAGTGATATTGACTTATTTTAAAATAAAATATTAAGTCTCATTATTTCAAAACACCTATAAATTTTAATACTATATTTTCTAGGTTCTTATTTAATATATTACTATATATTTATACTTTTTCAAAGAGAAGAGAAAGAATTGAAAAAAAAAATGAAAGATAACAGTAAAATAAAGTTTGAGTTTTCAAAGTCAAATTGATTATTTTTAAGTGTTAGCAAGTTGAGGCTTAGTCCGAACATTATGAGCATAGGCTAAGTGTTGATTTTCTAAGGTCAAGTGTGGAAGTCTAATACTAATTTTAGAAGAGAATATTATTGAGTTTGTGTACTTCCATCCTGTACTATTTTTTTTTTTACTTATTTTAGCTCTTTTGTTTAAAAATCCACTAATATCTTATTTTACTACTTGTATAATCCACTTGTCAAATACAATATAATTTTTCAAGTTTCTCTACTCAAAATATTTAAACTTCAATTACTTCAAAAATATTTTAACAAGTATCTATAATTGGTGTTTGTGAACAACAAAATAAATGCTTTTCCATGAAATTAAGTTAAAGAAACCTTATTATAAATGACAAAAAGCTTCAAAAAACTATACGAATACTGATATCTCAGTAGAAATACAACTAAGCATTATTATTATCATTATTTTTTTTAATGATACCTTAAATAATTATTTTTTGTATTCATTAAAAAATGTTGCGAATAATGCAACCAAATTGTATGAAGGGTCAATTGTTGTTGACATGATAATTAATGAAGATAAGAGAATGCAATAAAATCTTAGCAATTAAGAAAGAAAGTCATTTGTTTCTCACTCTTTCTGTCAATTTCTTCTTCCTTTTTTTTTTCCTTTCGAATCAACATGTCAAGTTGAAGAAATAGGAACAATTAATTTAAATTAAAAAAAAGGCTCAACAATATCACATACGATACAAGTGTTATCTTTTAGAGAAAAATATCAACTAAATATAAAATAGTTCTATTATTATTATTATTATTATTATTATTATTATTATTATTATTATGACGGTGTCTATTCACTTTTTTCTAATAATAAAAATGATTAAAATGTTTTTATTATTTTTATTATTTTATAGATGATTTTTATTTATTTAATTTAAAAATATTTAAATTATAAAAAAATTAAAAATTTAGTTAAATTTAAATAGAACAATAATTTAAAGAATAAAAAAAAATCTCTTTATATATTATCACTCACCCATAAAATAATAGAGTAGTGGTTGCGTTTGGAGACTACGTTGCCGTTATTGTGGAAAAGTCAAAACACGCTTTCGCAAATGGGTGTGTTTGAACGACGTCCTAATCCTGTAACCAAACGCAACGCGTAAGTTCATCACAACACCAGTCACTAAGAATTGCATTTACTTCAGTATGAAAAAATATTGTTTTTTTTAATGTAAAACAAATTAATTAACTTATCTGAATGAGAAGTTAAATGAATTTTTCCCTACTTTTATTTTATTTATTTATTATTTTTAGTTAATTATGTAAATTGATGCTTTTTATTTTTTAGATGAAAATATTATTTAGTAACACTTAAATGATTTTTATAGTTAATTTAATTGTTTGTTTACTTTTGTAAGTTAATATTTTAAATTTTTACTTATTATTTTTATAATATTAGTTTTGTTGTTGTGATTAATGTTGAGTAGAATTAGAAGAATAAAATAAGTTTAAATGAGTGAATTCATTTAATTCACTAATATGTAATAAGTATAATTAGGTTACAGAATTTATGATTTTATTTTAAGTTGAATTTGGATTGTTTTAATTTTAATTCAATCCCAAGTAAGTCAATCTGTATAAGTCTCATTGACCAAAACATCCGAATCAATAATTTTGGAAACTTTCTTTTCTTGTGAGTTTTCACTAGTTTTGTCTGCTTAAAGTTTTACTTGAATATGAAAAGTATTTATCTCTAAATGTCATTATTCTAAAAATTAAAAATAACTGTTTTTAATTTCTATTATTTATTTTATGATAAATAAATAAATAGCAATATTTTATACTCTTTAAAATTTGTTTAAAAGTATTAAATTATGTCGTGTTTACAGCTTAGATTGTACTTTCCAAAAAAAAAATCCTTGCACCAAGACGGAAACTTCATATCCCTCAAACCTTGGGCTATAAAGTTAGTAATTGTGGAAGTGCTGGAAGAAAAAACCTTCAATTTTCTTAATAACTGGGCTTCAAGCCCGTTATCTGTAAAACAAATGGGCCTCGCTAAGTCCGTAAGCTGAATCCGAATTCAAGCTCGGACGTAGAATTCGGGTATTCCACGACCCATGGACCCGCGTCGTGAACTTCGAGACCCAGTTAATGAAACAAGCGATTTGTACGATGAAGTGTGTTCTTGAACCATTTGAGCTTTGCATGTTCATTCGGCACCGATGGATTCAGTTTCTATGCAAGTAGCCACCTCAAAATTTGTTCTTTGCCCAAATGCTTCAGTGGCGAAGGTTGCAGGTTCCAAGAAGATTGCCACCGTCAATTTCAGGTCCAAATTTAAAGGATGTGAAACCAAAATCCATGTCGTTTCCTCAAATGGTTCTGTCTCTAGCTGCTCTTCGCTTCGGGTCGGTCATTTTTTTTTCTTTTCTTTTTTTATTCTTAATCAGTTTTTTGTTGATCGAGTTTGATAATGAAAGTTGTTTAGAAAACTTGACAATGATGTTAAATTTCTTTCTGTACCCGAAAATCCAGTGATACTCTGTAATGGTAAAATAGTTACTGAAAACATTGATACATGAAAGACATAAATGGTTTTTTTTTTATTAAGGATGACTTTAGGATAGAACAGATGTTAGTTTTTCTTTTTCTTTAGCGGTTTGTTTTTAAGATCCTAATGACTGGGAATAATGGCTCAAATTGGCCCTAGTATTGTTATTATATGCATTGGTTAACGGTTATGCCTTGCTACATTTCTCTTAGGTAGAAAAAATTATTTTTGTGTCTTAGTGTGTTACTAAGAAAAGGACTTTCTTCACATTTGGTTGTGTTGTGTGCATTTATTTATTTTTTACATTGCTTATTCCTTTGCACTTTTTTATTTATTTCTCGCTTTTGAAAGTTTAGTGTTTGCCTTTTTGTATATTGCCGAATGCATGCTGATTAAATTACTAGTTAGTCATGGCATGTCATGTCATGACCTTGATCTGTTTCTAGTTTGAGAACAATTCCCTTCCTTTTCTGTTGTAATTGATATTTTCAATCATTGTCTGAGTTGACGTGTGATGTGATTTATAATGTTGCTTTAGTTTTGACCAAAAAGAGGGAACAAAAACAAGTGTTGCTTAACCTAAGATCAGAACACTTTCTTGGAGTTTTCCGTGTTTGAAATTCAGATATACACGGTCGTCAACATCATTGACAACACCTTGATCAGGTAGTTTCATTATGTTGAGCATGGTCTAGTATATGCTGGCATAGCATATTATGGAGTCAATTTAGAAAAAATCTATATGAACACATACAGAAGCAAAAATGAAAAGACTTTAAGGTAAAAATAAAATGAATCAAAATCTTAAATTGAAATCTATTCACCTTAACTTATATAAAAGTTAAGTATGGAAGCTTTTGAAAAAAAAAAATGACGTTTATAAGTTGATATTAGAGAAATTTGATTCATTTTGCCTCATCTATTCTCATTGTGTTTATCAGAATGTTTATCCAAATCGGTGTTTAGTGCGCAATTTGCTCATTGGAAGGATAGATATATAAGTGGTTGAAACATGATCAGAAGTTGATTTCTATTCTGTCATAGTTCACACAATATCTAAGATTCTCTGAGTAACATTCTAAGGACTTAAAAATCACAAAAAAATGCATGCAAGATTTATTTCTAAATATTGGTAAAATTATAAGAAGATTCTAATGAAACTGTTCATTTGTTCAAGTTAGTAAGAGTTGAATAATAGATCACAGAACTGAACATTTCCATGAGACCAAGATTTTTGTTTGAAGCTACATCCTGATCACACCCTCAAACCAATTTCCTGTGCTAGTTTGAGATTTCTGAAATTGATCATGGAATTGTTGTGGTGGAAGGTCCCATTATGGTGATCTAATCAACCAATTCCTAGCCAACTTGAAATCTTAAGACTTAGAGCCCTACAAATTCTCGTGTCATTCATTCAACTCTTCCCAACTACCTTTTCACACTACTTGAGCTTTGATCTGTGGCTGCTACCCGCTGTAACTTTGGGTAATGGTTAAGAAAGGGAGGATGGGTGATGGTTTGACCTTCATTGCTTCCATTTCTGCTTTGATTTGATGTGCTGCTCTTCAGGTTTTGTTTTTTGCTGCTTGCATGCTTTGTGCTGTTTTATTCAATAGTCAAATAGTTTTTGAGATTTGTTTTGTGTTTCTTGATTGTGGTGATATCATCCGATGGTGTTAGCTGTTATAAAAAATTGTCAATTATACTATAAATTGTACTTGAGTAGTTTTCTTACGCATTATATTAAGTGGCATCTTACAATCTCACATATTTGTTTGACTCACTCTTCCAATCTTAGGTAGGATGTCAATCTTGACAACGTTGTATTTGTCATAGATGGTAAGAAAGTCAAAGGGATTGATCTATCAAGTTTGCATATTTAGGTAGCCTTAAATAATTTAGATACCACTTGGCAATAAGCTTTATATGTAACATGTGGAGTAACTCGGGGATTTAATGGACTGAACGCTTGGAATTGATTGTGTTGCATATTACTAATTGGTTGGTGATTGTTCAATCTTTTATATGAACGGCCCCCTAATATTCAGTTTTACCTTGTGGATAACTTTAGTATTTTAATTGTTTTGGAATTATTTTCTATGGTTTTATCAATGGTTTTAGGTTGTTATAGGGGAAGGGAGTATCTTTTTGTGAAATACTTTGTTCCTTTTGTTTAATAGGATCTGTGCATCCTTCTCTACTGACAAACTGGACTTATCTCCAACACTTTTTGATATTTTTTTGCCTACTAAACAAAGCCTAAATGTCTTAAAGTGTTTTGTAATTATAAATAAAATTCTCTCATGCGTCTATATAAAAGGCCAGGAAGGATTAATATGTTAAAAGAGCTGGATAATTTTTCTGATGGGCGATTATAATAAGGCGCTGTTTTCCTTGGATGGATGTTCAACGATATTGGAGAGCTTTTTTCATATTACTTATGCAGAAGTTTGGTGTGGAATGGATGTCTCAGCTAACTATTTCCTTATATTTCAGTCTGTGTCAAGTTTGAAGGCAGATGATAACAAACGCAGAAGTAATCTTGAATCTCTGTTTTGTTATGATAAAGCTATTCCAGAAGAAATAATTGAGAAGCCTATTGGGCTATCTTTGGAAGAGAAATCTATTGGTAACAATCCCCGATGCACTGATTGTGAGGCCAAAGGTGCTGTGCTTTGTGTCACTTGTGCTGGTTCTGGTCTATATGTTGATTCCATATTGGAAAGCCAGGGCATAATTGTTAAAGTTCGTTGCTTAGGTATATTCTTTTTCCTGTTCTAGCAAACTTCTTTAGTATGTGCTTGCTGCAGGACCTCCTACACCTTACTCATGTTTAAACTGTATTTTCTGCAATTTTGTTATGTGGTATTGTTACCAGTAACATTTTTGTGTTTGTCCCTTATGCGTAGAAGCTGTTCTCTGATGGAACTTCCTTGATTTTTTAGTTGGACAGTTTTAGCTTAAGCTTTTTCTATGGCTGCCTAGATGAACAACTGGAGTTTGGTCTTCTATGAAGACTTTGAATGAAACAAGTTTGCAAGTTTTTAAATCTTTTTTTGGCATGTATATTTGTATGACTTAAGCTAAAACAATTTTTTTTTATATGTGGCTCAAATTTGATGTAACACTCCACTAATTGCTAGATTAAAAGGGTTGCATTTGCAAAAATCACAACCATCATAATCTAAATGTGTGATGCATAGTAATTTTATTGGTGGAAACATTTTCTGCTGCAGTTAGCTTTCTGCACCACGTGCAGCTGTGGTCCTACACTGCAGATTGTGGAATCATGTTCTTATTATTTTACATGAAAAAATGTATTGTCTTGTGCAGTTGTATTACTGTTTTCTAGTGTTGATGATTACGATCTTGTTTTTGAATATGTTTTTATTTTACAACTATGGCCATGCAGGCTGTGGGGGAACAGGCAATATAATGTGTGCAGAATGTGGCGGACGAGGTCATCTGGGACCCAAATGATCAAGTCTTGACGTTTTTGAATTTTATTGTACCACCAATATGTAGTCTTTTGGCTGATATTGCATGTAACCATTTTATTTTTATTGTTTTGTAAATCAAGGAGTCTTCATGACTGAAAAAAAATAAGATATTTACAAAAATCTTTGCTATTCCTAAAGCATGAGCTTGTGGTCAGATCAGATGGCTGTCATATTTATTCTAAATTATTCGATTCCTCGAGGCACTTTATCTGCTCACACGGATGATTACTTGTAATAATACTTTTACATGAAAGATACATACAGTTGATTTATTTCTTTAAGGAAAATTTTTCATGTCCCTTTGATTTGTAGAATTGCGTGGAGCTACTTTATTAAAGATATTAATCCTGTGGTGCATGGATTCTTTTCAGGGAAAAACTTGCTTTTGGTTTTTACATTTTTTCATCAAACCTGGTTTTGATTCTTACATATTCAAATAGGTTGATCTATTTCTTACATATACAGGGGCTGATGTAGAGGTTGACTTACCAGTGCCAGCATAGATTAATCCTTCGCTATAAGCTTTGGAATGATACGTGAACTACGGCTATGAATCAAAATAAGTTCAACTATTTTCAAAAAGTCAAATAAATAATTCATCAATTTAAAAATATACGGACCAAAATTAAGTTTCGTAAACAAAAATACAAGGATTAAAAATATAGTGTTCCTATGTTTTATCTGATAATGGTTTTTGTTTTTTCAGTTGGACTCTATCAGTTATGATTATCGTATCAGTACTGAATGGAACTCTTGATCATTGCATATGTATAAAGAACCATCAGTTATGATTTATCATAATTCAAGACTACTATCAAATGAAATCATTCTATACAACACAAAATTTCTCTTCCAATTCTTGGGTTGAATGAGCTAACTTGGTATACTGTTCTTAGCCTCAACTGAAATTACCAGCCCTGAATATTTGCAGAGCTTGAGATCTGTTCAGCTGCTCCAAGCGTACCGGAATAGTGGAGTCAAAATGAGTGCTCTGTGGGTTTTCTGCGTAGGCAACATAGTAAGCTGCAACACAAGCTTGTGCCCATGCTAAGGCCAGTCGACACTGCATAAGCCAATATCATTTAGGTAAGGGTGAGGCAGAAGATAATTAGTATATGATATTGCAATCGATTATTTAGTTCTTACCATGAAATAGCCAATGAGGAAAGCATAAATGGACACTTCTGTGGCATAGCTCTTGTGCGTTACAAGACTCCAAATTCCACTCACTAGACTACATATTGCACCTGTGCCAACCCCACTAAGGAAACAGAATACTCCAGTGAGATCCAAGTCTATGAGTTCCACCAATCCAACTCTAATGAACATCTCCCAAGTATCAGAAGATGCTTGCACAAACCCTTTGTTATAAACTCCAACGTGCACAAAACCCCATCGGTTCCCACGGATCACAAGAAGAGATGCAATCCCCATATAGCAACTGACACAGGAAAACATGAACTCATCTGTATCTCCTCCAACCAGACTTGTGGCTCGTGCAAAACCTCGGAAGAGCACGATGATGGGAACCAAGATCGAGCCTATGGAAACACATCCAGTTAAGTGTTTGATTGTGTCACAAAATGCAATTCTAGTGTCCATGTCAACTCCTCCAGAAAAAGCCATATACTTGACCCTTGAAATAGTGACATACATTGCGTTCTTCAGAAACTGCATAGTCCATCCTAGGCTCAGCAAGATCAAGAAGATGAAAAAGGCTGATATTTTGGTTCTGTTTTCAATGGCTCTTGCTCCTCCAATCCCAGCCACCAGGAAACAGCAGTAAAAGAGTCCAATGAGGATTGAATAAAGGGTTAGCCCCTGGGTTTTGTTAGGAGGAAACGCTATTGAAACTGACAAGATTCTGGTGCCATATTCAAATCTGGGACTGGCCCAACAACCATAGAGGGATTGGATCAGTGCAGAAACCAAAGCAAGTACGCCAACTGCCAGACTCACTGCAGTGCCAATGCATATGAACATAATTCCCATTGCGCATGTTAGCAGGGGACCCAGCCAAAATGCTAACCTGACTACCCTTGTGGAGTGGCGTGCAGTGATGCGTTGCCATGTGAAACCAACAAGTCCAGCACATGCGGTTGAAGCTAGAAGTGGGGGGTACCATTTCTGAGGGTGGAAATGGTGGGTGTGAGCGTCAGAGACAAGACCATATATGACAAGGAAAATCACCAAGACTGCAACCAAGAAAAAATACAAGTAGAACAGAATCTGGAAAACCCTTCTTGCCGCTTGACCCGCCACCGTTGTTCTATCGGAAAAGTTTGAAACTTGTGCCTGCACCAGAAATGACCAAGTTGACTTTAGTTTTTTCAACCAGGTGATATGTAACAAATGCAGTGCATGTAAACTGTAATTTACATAAGAGATTTCTGTTGATTAACAAGCAATGGTACAAACTCAGAGTTCTATGAGAAATGGATGTGTCGGCAGCGGATAAATTCGATTGAGAAGAAACACCAAAAGAAGAAGAAATAGGCAAAAAGAAGTTAAAGATAACATAAAGAACAAAAAATTAAAAGAACAAAGAGAGACACAAAACCTTGATGGGGACTGTGAACGGAAGCCTTTGCTGTGGAACTTGTGCTTGGATTTGGATGCTCTGTGATTGTGTGGTGGTATTAGAATTGTTCAACATGGCCATGTTGACTTGCTATATAATATTGTATATGAAATGCATTCAAAAAATCACATTTCAATCCCCCCAAGAGTGTTTTTGAGTTTTCTTTCACTTTCTTGGCCCCCCCGAGAATGAACCAACCCAGATGGAAAATCTCAATTCTTGGCGAAGAAACCATAAAATATGGCTCAAATCTTGTATTGTTGCTCTCATTCACACACACTTGCTACACAAGCAATTGACTTTGTCCTTGTTCATCCCTCGATTCATCTTAACAAATTCTTTGAATGGAGTAGTGGGGTAGTGCAGATGCACGCTGATGACGTGGGACGGTGATGTGGAGTCCTAGTTCAGGTTTATGGTCCACGCTACCGTATTTCCTGGGAAAAATATTGCCTCATGAGAAGAAAAAAACATGAGGGAAATGAAGATAACTTTGTTTTTTTCAAAGGGAGTGATTGTTTGTTCAGTTCACCTACTAGTCTTAACTAATTTCATGAATGGGTGAGACACAGATTTAATAATGAGCTACAAGTATCACTGAATATTTCTTGTTTGAACGAAAGTGTCATCTGATTTTGAAAATATGTTGAAAGATATCAAACCAATCTTATCCAAAAGTATATATTTCAAATCTGACATTTAGTTTGTTGAACTTTGAATTTGACAGTTTTTAATTTTTGCCAATTTCATATCAAGTTACTTTGAATCTAGTCAAAATCTTTACTTTGTTAAATATCTCATTTGATTCTCCTATAAAGAATGTCCATACTCTTTTTGCTTTCCATAAATTTGATTTAAGCATTTTGTAAATAAGGAAAAATAGCATAAGAAACTTGATTATGCAGATAATTTCAGGTATGGATATATGGCATAATTATATTATTGTGATTGTTATTATCATTATTATTTATTTGTTCATCAGTGGGAGTAGGAAATGAAAATCAGATACTTGTGTGGGAATGATGACAAATAACATTACTTTATAATCATTAATGATTATTATCCAACTATCAAAGACTTAAGGTGGGTTTAATGCTTTTAATAACTCATTAACTTGTTCTGTTAGCATTTATTCGGGGGAGAAGTTTTAAATTATTTTCCACTAAAAATTAAATTAATATCAACTATTTATCCAAGAAAAGGTTCAACTTGCAATTATTGAAGTTTTATAATTTCTTCAAATAAAATATAGATAAAATAAAATAAAGCAATTTATATGAATACAAAATTATTAAAATAAAATAATTTTTTATTAGACCCACAAAATTTAACTGCAACTAAATGTGTGATCTTATCACTATCATTTTAAAAAAAAAAATTATAGTTAACTATAGAACTTAATTTCTATATTCATTTCAATGGCAATTATTTTGTTCGGGAGTTCAAAGCAAATATAAATAATTTTCTTTATGACTTTTAAATGAGTAGCAAAACTTCTGAAAATTATGTTTGAATTGTTAATAGAGTGACGTAATTGTTATTAGCATGTACTGGCAGAGAGATTATGTATTAATTATTTGTCTAAATAGACTCATATTTTTTTTACATGAAAATTTTATTATAAAAAGAAAAAAGTCAAAAAAAAAAAAACATGAAAGATCAGGTCAAATTTATGATAAAAAGACATTACACATATAAACAAAAATATCTATTATATAAAAACAAAGTAAATCCATCAATGGAAAATGTAACCCTTATAACGGTTCAATAATTAGGATATCAAGAGATTTATTATGAGTTAACTTTCTCACATTCCAAAATACTATTAAAATTTATTATTTTATTTTAGAAGTTTTTGTTTTTTGAAGGTTTGATATTAATTTTCTGTTTCTTAGTCCTGCCAGGTTTTTTTTTTATAATTTGAAGTGGTTCATCATTCTTTCTTTTTTCTTTTTATTAGAATCATCCTTCTCATCAAACATGTTAATGAATTTAAAAGTTAATTTCAATTATTTTACAAAAAGAGTTTTATTAGAGGTCAAAAAATTAAAAAATCGTCAAAATTATTACGAGGTGAATTAAGATTTTGTAAAATCTATATACTATTGCCAATAGAAGTCAAAGAAGACATATCATCACTCAAAGAATCCAAATTTATTAGCACATTACCACTAGTAGAAATATTTAGATTCTTGATAATAGAAAATTCATGCACAACATATCCAAGAGGTCCTATTAAAAACTCGAAAATAGATTCCAAAATAAATAGGCTCCAAAATAAGCTCCACAACAATTTTTACAGGCTTTAAAATCGAACTTAGAGAGCCCTTATTCTCATCCTGGACACTAACCACGTTAGAACAATAAAGTTATTATATTTTTGCTCCAACTTTTTTCTTCCCACCAGAAATTCCATTTACATCTTATTGTAATTGTCTACAATTAAATAGATTATGACCAATCATTTTATAATTTGAACAAAAAAAGAGACAATTTCTCATGTCCCACATTCAATGTTTATATTATTGATGAGTATTTTTATTATTGATAACTCATGAGTCTAAGTATCAAATTGAACACATGAGATATAAGGATCAATACTCATTGTCTTATTTTGTGTTTGGACAAGAGATTTTAACAATTCTAAGAAAATGAAATATATGATATCTGAGATACTTACAATTGAATTCTCTTCATTTTTTAAATAGCTTTTTTAGTGCAATAATTGTAATATCTTAAATTTTTTGTTTGGGTAAAACAATATAACTTCTCTTTTAAGTCAAAATTATATTATAAAAATATTTCGATGACTCTATCTTTCATCCTAAGTCAACAAAGCTTGACTTTTGGTTCAAACCAACTCATCTCGAGTCTTCTTGACCGTGGGATTGGGACAAGTCATCTCGACCTTTAACCTGGGTGGACTCGTCTCGATCTTGGACTCAGGACGACTCATCTCAACCGGGAATGACTCGACTTTACCATTGACGCAGATTGACTTGTCTTAACCTCTTATTTGGGCCTAGTTATCACGACCTAAGACCTAAGCCTAGGGATGGAAAGGGGATGGGGGCAGGAATGAATTTTGTTATCTCATACTCATCCCCAAAGAAAAAAATTCATCCCTGTGAGGATACCTAAACGTAATATGTATGAAATCTTTGTCTCATACCCGTCTCCATTGGATAATGGGTATATCCTCATACTTGTGTCTGTACCCATACTTCTTTTCTTAGTGTTTTAATATTAATTAATTAATTTTTACAAAATTATAAAAAATTCTTAAAAAATATATAATATTATCAAATATTCAATATCAAAAGAACATATTCTCATTTCTTTAATAACAAATATTTAGAAAGAAATTATAATTATATAGATTTCAATTTAGAGTGTTAAATAAAATTTCATCAGAACCAAAATATTTATCAAATTTACAAACATTAATGAAATAAAGTTGATAAAATTTAAGTATATTTAAAATATTACAAACAAA
Source organism: Vigna mungo (assembly GCA_036885675.1). Taxonomy (NCBI): domain Eukaryota; kingdom Viridiplantae; phylum Streptophyta; class Magnoliopsida; order Fabales; family Fabaceae; genus Vigna; species Vigna mungo. Next base: position 30,198,563 of record CP144695.1, on the reverse strand, counting down.
AAACGTGTACTCAAATTTAAAAATATTTTAAATGTCTCTTTATTCTCATTCTTTAAATTCAAATGAAATTTCTTTTTCTATATATTAATAAAAAATACACCACTTGAATGAAATAAAAAAAACAAAATTAAACTAATAATAATTAAAATTTTGCATAAATCTTTCATCTTTTAAACTTTAATATATGTTGGATGGTGATAAAAAAATTCATACCAATGACATTACATTATTCTATTATTATATTATAGAAAACAATTTTTTTATACAATTTTAGTGATAGGATTACTTTATGATAATGACTAAGAAAATAAAAATCATTATATGAAAAATATTAAAATAATATTTTACATGATAAAAATAAGCAACAAACAAAAATGTTAAAAAGAAGTAAAAAAAATAATTAAACATATTAGAAACAATTTGATAAACCATTGAATGAAATCCACAAGGAAAACAAATATGTAATTAAGGATATGATAAGATCAAAACACCTTAGATATTTAAAACAACTTTTCAAATATGAAACTAGTTAAAATGCTGAAAGATAATGTAAATTTTTTTAGCAAAACAAAAAATTTATTTAAATGAAACAAAAAATTAGGAATAAGAGAATAAATGAGATAAATTCTTTTATATTACCTATTGGATACTTAATTGAGAATTAAACATTCTTATGTGAGAAAAATAAATAATAAATAAAAATATTAGAAAAGAATATAAATATTCAAATATGTGATATAAAAAATATTAAATTTACATACATAATTTGATAATAACTTCATAAAAGTTAAAATAAAAGAAAAAAATATATTGAAGAAATGAGTTGATTTCATGATAAATACAATAATATATATATATATATATATATATATATATATGAATCTTTTAGTAATTCAAATAACGAGGACGAAGACGGTGATGGATTAAGGCGAGTATAGGGATGAGGACATGAAAGATATGTACATACTCATTTCCATCCCCATACCTAAAACATTGGGTATTACACATATTTATACCTATACAAAGTCCATGCAAGGCTTTCTTGTCAAAATGGGGACGAATTCAAACAATAGTCATGGGGACAGGTTTATTGGTCATCCTTACTTGAGTTAATTCATTTCAACTTTCAACTCAAGCCAATTTATCAAGACGTTCGATTTAGGCTAACTCGTCATGACCTTTGTCCTAAACTGACTCATCATGACCTTTAACTTAACAAACACATCTCGATCTTCATCTCATACCAACTCATCTCGACCTTTAAACCCGATCGAATCTACCCAACCTTTGACTTGGGTCAAATCTACCCAACCTTTGGCCTGAACCAAATCGGCTTTATCTTATACCCATGTTTAATATGCTCAACCTTCGTCCCGGGTTGAAACGACTTAACTCTTGGTCCTGACCAAATTGACTCAATATGTCGTAGGTCGAATCGACTCTACCTTTGGCCCGAATCTAATCTAATCCACCTTCGACCCGAGTTCTATCGGCATAAACATTGTCGGAAGTCAAATCTTCTCAACCTTCAGCCTATACCAAATCGTCCCGACTTTCATCCTAGGCCGAAGCAACTCAACCTTCAACTTGACTTGTATCAGCCCAAACTTTTTCACAGACTAAATCCACTTGACCTTCAATCTAGGATGATGAATCCATCCAACATTTGACTTGAGATGAATCTGCCCAACCTTTGACCTAGGCTGAATCCACCCGAACTTTGACCTAGGGCAAATCATCTTACCTTCATCCTAGGCTAAATTAGCTCGACCCTCAACTGAATCAACACGACATTCGACTCAAGCTGAATCGACTCACATTGAATCTACTCAACTTTCATCTTTAGTCAAATCCACTTGAACTTTTTGCAAAACTGAATCGACTTGAATTTTGTCCCGAGTTAAATCAGCTCGAGTTTCAACATGAGCCAAATTAGCTCGAGCTTTAACCCGAGCCGAATCAGCTCGAGCTTCAACCCGAGTCAAATCATCTCAAGCTTCAATCCGAGCCGAATCAGCTCGACTTTCGTTCCAAGCTTAATCGACTTGACCTTTGGTTCAGGCCAAATAGGCTCGACCTTCAGTTGAGGCCAAATTGACTTGATCTTTAGCCAGATTTGAATCAACTCGAACTTTTATAATCAGTTCAAATTGGCTTAAACTTTGAACCGACTCAGCCATCAACTCAGACCAAACCAACTTATCCTTCAACTCAAACCGAATCAACTCGACCTTTGTCTTAGGTTGAATCGTCTCATCCTTTGAGCCATGCTGATTGGCTCATCCTTTGAGCCATGCTGATTGGCTCATCCTTAAACCTGAGTTGACTAGTCTCGACTTTCAGCTCGAGTTTACTCGACTCAACCATTCTGCGTTGACTCGTCTCAACTTTTGGCCTGGCCAAATCGGCTAAACCTATGGCCTTAATCAACCAGGAAAAACCTTTAATCTTTGCGACCCAACTCAAACTTCAATTCGGGGCGACCGATCTTGACTTTCGGCTCAGGCCAACCCAACTTGTCCTTCAGCTTGACCTTCGGTCAAAATTGACTCAACTAGGTCTTTTGCTTAAGTCGACTCAACTGAGTCTTCAATTTAAGCCAACTTGACTCAACCTTCGCGTATTAAATGAGAGGAGTGAAAATGATTGAAATTTCAAACTTCTTTTATTTTTTTGGAGTATTTAAAATTCTTCTGCTTTATTTATTTGAAATATTTTCAAATATTTCTTAAATTTCAATTTCTCTAATTATTTTATCCAAACATATCATTTTAATGGTAAAAAATTTCAAATTCTTCAAATAAATTATTTATCCTTCTAAATTACCTTATTCAAACATAATATTAAGATTTTAGTTCAAAAATGATATTAATCGGGTTTGGCTTAGGTTTTCATCAAATAATTATTCTTGAAAGACTCAAAATTGTCTTGATGATTTCTTCAAACAAATATTATGATTTGCTCAAACAAATACAAGAATCTTTAATATGATAATTCTTGCATCAAAAGTTTTTTTTGAGAAGAATTTCAAGTAACACGTAACCATATCTAATTTATCTATATTTATAAAAAAGGTTTAAACCATTTAAGCGTCCCTATTTTCATTCGGTTTTTCCACTTTGGTCCCCTTATTTTAAACTTTCCCAATTGAGTCCTCAGAACTGCTAATTTGAAACAATTCAGTCCCTACTGTTAAAAATCGTTAACCGCGTTTAAATATTGGTGACGTAGCATTATAAATGAATTTTATATTAAATTTTTTTAATGAATAGAAGGGCAAAGTGGGAATAAGACTTTCTTCTTCTTCCGAAACCCTAATTCCTCTTCCATTACCCAAACCCCAACCGCCGACCACCATCCACCATCTTCTTCCTCGCACGCCGTCAGCAACCTTTCACCGGACCATGCGCTATCCACTTCACCGGACCACCACCAAGCCGCCGCAGCCCGCAACAATCAACACAGCCAAACTGCCACCATCTTCCTCTTATCTAAGGTTAATCACCATCAACCTAGAATCGTATCAGACCATCACCGAACAGCGACGCCATTCTCCACCCTCGCACCTGCCAGAGAAAACCCAACAGCACCCAGAAACGCGATGGCAGCTCTCGCACACACCTACAGAAAAATCTCAATCGAGATCGTCGCGCGATTGAGCAGTACCGTCGTTCTCCTTCGTTCATCACCACCTACAGTCAGAAAAACCAAGTGAACCAACCCTCCATGGATGTCATCTCTAATCGCAACAACGTTCTTCTCCATCCACCATTGCTGCACCTGCAATCAAAACTCACAGAAAACCCAAAGAGCGAACCGTCTCTCCATTATCAACAAAAAAAACACCTCACAAACCAATTGTCGGACTCGTAGCACTTGGTGGCAGCGACCACGACTTCAAAGAGAGGGGAGGGTTTTTCCCCTGCTTGCAAACGAAGGGTAACCGGCGGCGACCTTGGCCGTGACCCATGGTGTTGGTGGTGCTTTGGCTGGCAACTCGCGGCGGCTGGGCTCGCTCAAACGACAGTGACTGGTCGGATGGGGTGGTGGCGTGCGAACCGAAATGGAGGAAGGGCGATCGGTGCCTCTGGCGGCTAGCGATGTCACCGGCGACACCATTGACGACGGTCTGTGGCGGCTCTGCCGTTGAGTGAAATGAGGTGAGATGTGGAAACCCTAAAGGGGTTTCTGAGTTTCTGAATGGGAGACCACTGGGCCAAACCCAAAAGCAAGAAGAAAGTATTATTCCCACTTTGCCCTTCTATTCATTAAAAAAATTTAATATAAAATTCATTTATAATGTCACGTCACCAATATTTAAACGGCCGTTAATGATTTTTAACGACAGGAGCTGAATTGTTTCAAATTAGCAGTTTTGAGGACTCAATTGGAAAAGTTTAAAATAAGGAGACCAAAATGGGAAAACCGAACGAAAATAGGAACGCTTAAATAGTTTAAACCTATAAAAAATTAATTGTAACTAACACATAACCAAAGTTGCGGATTTTCATATTTAAGATAAATACGTTATTGGTAGGATGAAATTACTCAAATTAACATAAATGCAGAAGAACAATGTAGTATATCCATAATTTTATATAAAGAAACAAATGGTTTCAACAACAGTGTATAAGTAATCAATTGATGTTAAAATCAATCACAAGGGTAAACAATGTCAAATTAAAAAACTAATCAAAATATCTATCTATAATATATGTTTGCATTATTTCCCTATTTACAACGCAAAAAACTCAGAAGAAAACTTGACCTTGAAAAGACTTTGATGAAATAAGTAATACAAATCAAGAATATACCTGTACAAAAGAAAATATCAATATCACAGATTATATTTCATGAAAAATACGCAACAACTATTATATATTTGAAAACCTATATAAACACAAAGTTGTTAGATAACCAAACACAATAGAAAAAACTACAACAGATATACAATTTAATATAACTCCTTGTTTTAAGCACAATATATATAGAAAAAACCACAACACATACAATTTAATATATAACTATTTTTTGTAGGCTTTACCTTTATTCTTTGGAATTATGCGAAACTTTTTGTAAGAATTAATGTTCTTTGAACTATGTCCGGAAATCATGTGTTTCTATTTCTCCACATATCTGTATCCATTTCCTTTCCACTTATATTTTATTTGAGAAAAAAATTATATCACCTCTTCTTATAATCTCTAAGGATTTTTTAAACTATTAGTCTCTATAATGCAGCTATTCTTTTCATGATTTTTACTTGGTACATTGCACATAAGATTCTAAAATTTACTTACTTCAAAGATGGTTGGGTATAAACATCTCACGCTAAAATGACAACCTACCAAATGTTTAAAACTTTTTTTAAATGATAATAATTTGAAGCAATTGCAATGATTAATTACAAACTCTGTTGTGCAATGATTAATTGGACCATACCTCAACATCCATGAATTGGAATTTGGGAACTTGGATATGAAAAAGAAGGTGCAATAGGAAAATTTATTGAACAATCATTCGATTAGATTAAGTAAAGTGTAAAGAGAGTGACTAAGAGGGAATACTCTTAAAATAATATTTTGAATTTCTTTTGAAGCAATTTGGAAATTCCATAGGGTTTTCATTTAGTTATTACTTTCTATTTGATTATATAACTCTTATAATTCAATAGATAGAACAAATGTGATAAAAAACAATCTCTAAAATTAAGCAGCAAAATATTTCATTATTAACAAAATCCATAAATGTGGTGCGGTAAAACAATATAAGTTACTAATTTTCTTTATCATTAACTAATTGAGGTAAAATTATATCAATTTTTCTACGGCAATGGTGTTTATAATTTTTGAAACCTTGAGAGTATGAGAAATAAATATTGATTTTCTCAATATGTTTTATTGCATATACTCAAAATTAGATGATAAAAGTAGCTTGAGAGAAGGAAATCAATAATATAAAATTGGCAATTCGTAGAATCCTGTTTTATTTGCTTTGACTTACCACCAAAAAAGATTTGATTCCCGTTAAATAAAGCTTACGTTTCTTCTCTGCTAAAGAAAGTTCGAATATAACCACCCAATTGTCCTTTCCTTTTGAAAGAGATAAAGACATTAAAACTAAACGTAAAGTAATAAAACTTCAAATATTTTCAAATAGAAACACCAGAGGAGTCAGTCATAAAATATTTAAAGGTTTAATAATTTTAGAGGTTTCTATTTGTGTAAAATCGTCTCAAATAGGTTTTTGTATTTTTTTATATCTCAATTAGATTCTTTTTCTGTAAAATTAAGTCCATTTTTACCTTGTCGATTTAGTGGACCATGTTAAAATTTGTGTGAGTTGACTTGTTGACTAAACAATTTTTAATGACGAGGCAGAGTTGCGTGAAATTTAATTTTAAATTTTGAACTCCATTAGCACCATGAGTAATCCTAGGCCACCGCCAACCTTGTCGCTGCATAACCCAAACTACCCAGTTTCCGATGCAGAACCAACCACCACAACGCCTCAACCACTTAACGCTAACATAGCGTCGCCGCATCAACATCTTGTCGTCACTGTCTAATCGTCATCGTCCTCTAGCAAACCCAAATCGTGTCATCTATGCTCACGACTAACTACCAGAAACCAGCCCCAAATCACGTCACGATCTCCTCCATAACCAACCTAGAAACGTGAAGCTTCGTTCATCACCACCTGCAAATCAGACGCATAAAAACCCAATAGAAAACTGCACCGCTAGTAGCCAGGGCAAAACCATCATCTCCCTCGTGCTTTCATCAACCTACAAAGAGGGAACCACAATAGCGAAAAGCAAAAACAAAGACCCTAACCCGAGTGTTCGCCCATTCCAGAACCACCAACCTATCTTCGTTCTTGCGCCTCACCACCAACAACAATCCAAAACCTGCAAACATTCCCAAAATCACAGAAACCGCAGTGTCTTCATCTTCCATCTTTCTGCTTGCGTGAAATCCCAAATCGAACCTATAAGAAGCACCAACATCCAAAGCGTCATTACGGGAGAAATTTTCAGCGCCTTCGTTCTCCTTCACGTGCGGTAGGGTGCAAGCTTCTTTGCCTCATCTGCAGAGTCCTGATTTGGGAGAAAAAGAACTGTCACGTGGCAGTACCTCATTTATAAATTACACGTAATGAGACCACGTCATTAAAAATTTAACGACAAAGTTAAAATTGGTTCAATTTTACAGAAAAATGAATCTAATTAAGATAGAAAAAAAAATGAAAATCTATTTGAGACAATTCTATAAAGACTTTCGAAATGATTAGACTAATATTTATATCAATTTATTAACATATGTCAAAGTTAAGTTCTATGCTCCTTCATGATACTGAGCTACAACAGTGCAAACGTGATAAAGAAAAGATGTTACAGGGATGAAAATTAGAAGCAAGAAGACGTAAAAAAGACTTAAGAGAAGCAAGACTTTCATAAATAAATACTTCTTCACCTTACCAAGTTAAATGTACTTGTTCAAAATTAATTATCATTTTATCAAATCTATTTTGTTTAGATGTTAAGCACTTTTATTCATTTTGTACAATCTTTTTATTTTTAATTTCACAAATTACTTTAACTAAAAATACTAATTTAAAATTAAAATTAATATATTTATTTTAAATTTAAAAAATAAAACAATAAAACGTTTAGTTAAAAAGAAAAAGAAAACATTGAATAAAATATGTGCCCATAGCGATCAGCTAGCACAATAGGACAAACACCTGACGGACACAAATTTAGAAGAAATAACGGAGAAGTCGTGGATCTTGCTTCCTCTTTCGCTAACCAATCGCAACATATTTGCCTTGTGGAATCCGTAGCAGTTTAAACACGGAAAAAGTACATATGATCAATTTAGACAACACATTAAACAATGTTGTTAAGCAAATCTTTTCACTACAAATGTATTTTCCGTTTTTGCTAACGCATGACAAAGCTTAGCCATGTAGATTAGGCAATAATGGCATTATAAATCTGACCTATTCGACATGTAGACTTGTCTCCCACTAACATATTAACGCGTGTAGTTCATCGAAAAGGATATGTTTATCTTTTACATTAACAGTGTTACATGGTAAAATATGGCATACATAACGTTTGGGTTATGTTCTTTTATTCTACTAAGTGTAGAGTGTAGAGTGTAAAGTGTAAAGTGATCTCTCACTGGAATCCACTTTTTTTGTAATCTCAACCGACAATTCACTGACAAACGGTGGCCTTGAGTTGGAAGAAAGGAACCAGAATATGTGATGTAAACCACACTATTCCAAGTTTCACAAATTCCACCCATATTATGATGTCTTCACCATCCAACAACATTAACCACTGAACAACCTCTTTCCCTCTTATGTACTTAGCTTCTCCTCCCACCTTATCTTTCTCACGCAATTTTCAATTTTTATGTTCTCTTTGCACTTTTCTCCCAAATGGGGCTCAAAATCTTCATGGCTTCCTTCATGGTATCCTCAATCTTGTTCTTTCTCATCTTCATTCCCACAAGATTGACCATACGACTCTCCAGCCTCAGACCTGCTTTGAACTACATGAGTGTCCCAAAGAACAGCCAGGCCTATCCGGTTACTTTTGCTTACTTGATCTCTGCATCAAAAGGAGACGTTTGGAAGCTCAAAAGGTTGATGAGGGTGCTGTATCATCCAGGGAACTACTATCTGATTCATGTGGATTATGGGGCTCCAGAGGCTGAACACAGGGAAGTGGCAGAATATGTGGCTAGTGATCCTGTGTTTGGTCAAGTGGGGAATGTTTGGGTTGTGGGAAAGCCTAATTTGGTCACCTATAGAGGACCAACCATGCTTGCTACCACTCTCCATGCCATGGCAATGCTTCTTAGAACCTGCCAATGGGACTGGTTTATTAATCTTAGTGCATCTGATTACCCTTTAGTTACACAAGATGGTATGGTGAGTGGCCTTATGCTATTCCATTAGAATTATCCAATTGAACTACATGAGTGTCTCAAAGAACACCAGAAACATATGAGAAACAACATTTATGTTTTGTCTGTTTATTTTCTCCACTCACACTTTCTTTAACTATTTGCAACTATCTTACTAGTGTTGATTGGTGTGTGTGAACCATTTTAATCTTTCAGATCTGATCCAAGTGTTTTCTGAGTTGCCAAGAAGGGATATCAATTTCATACAGCATAGCAGTCAACTGGGTTGGAAACTGTGAGTGGCATTGCTCCTTTATTTGATTTTTCTACATTAAGCCTTATAATTTGTTCAAAGTTATGATCTTAATGTTCTAAATACCCCCATTTTAGGAATAAGAGAGGGAAGCCAATAATAATAGATCCGGGGCTTTATAGCCTGAATAAATCAGAAATTTGGTGGGTTATTAAGCAGAGGAGTCTACCAACATCTTTTAAGCTCTACACAGGTATTCTTTTCTCCCTAATCTCTTTGTTGTGCACAAGTTTAAGTTTATCTTCTGTGATTCCCTTCATCACACGCATGTGTATGTATTATTAGACATTTTCTCTTGGTATGTGGAGCATGTGATACTCTGAAGTATGTGTACAGTGACCATGCGTTGTCCCATAAAATATGGTGCACACATCAATGTCATAATTTATTGTTGTCGGTCACTGCCAAAATTTCAACTTTATATGAGATCGTATCTCAGTTTTATATTCCCCCTAGTGTAATTACTGATTGGTGTAGATTAGTTTAAGTGTTTAATATATGTACCACTCAGCTGCTAATAGCTAATAGAATTCTTGGATTAGAACATTTATAGAGAAAGTGCCTTTTTCATATGGTAAAAGGTCAAGTTTATATAGTAACCCAAACCAAACTTCCGGAACTATATTTTATGGTTGGATCTAGAGATTTAAGACTAAACATTAATCAACGTTGTGGTGCTAGAAAAATGTCTTTTTCAAATTATAGCCCATAAGTCACGGAAGGTAATTGAATGGTTGGTGGTGGATTGGCATTGATGTTAATGTGGCTTCAAGAACTTTACCTACCAATGTCAGATGAGTGAAACTCCACAACCTCTTTGTTAGCCATCATACCATTCTGATTAATTCTCACATGCCTCTGAATTTTGGTCACAAAAAGGAAACCAAGTTCATGTATGACAGAACAATTTCTAAATTATCAAATTGAATAAAGGGTCTTGGAAAACAAAAGGGTCAGTTTCCACTAATTACAAATCACCATGGTATTATAAAACATAAGTTTAGAAGGGTATTATGTGACAGAAATGCAAGGATTATACCATGTAGACTTTGTCGTTTTATGCAGAGAGATTAAGTGAAATTTTGAAACTAGATTGTATTTTGTGGAAAATACAAGTGTCATAAGTTGTCGATTCTAGCAATGCATGTGATTCCTTGCTGGTGGAAGATAGTAAGTACTTAGACGGTGGATGTGTGTCTTCATTAATAACATCTTTTCCACTTTTTTGTGCTTTGTTTATCTTTTCAAGGCTGTCAGTCTCAATTTCACACACACACATGTTTTAGACCCAGGATCAATTTCTCAACATAGAACAAAACATGCCAACATGTATATAAAAAATCACATTAACTGGTGTGTTTAATGTGATTTTGAATGATTCAAGTGAACCCAAAATGCATTTAGATAATTAGATTGTGTTAATTAGACCTCTAAACATGCATGACACAATCTGAGGGATAATCCATTGGGGGAGATACAACATTAAGGCCTGTTGACACCATTCTTATTCTTATTTCTTATATCAGACTCAACTTATCAAAAGACTCACATTCAACACAATCTTCACAGTAACATTTTTATATCATTCTGAATGTGCCCAAAATTCATCAGGTTCAGCTTGGACAATACTATCAAGATCTTTTGCAGAATATTGCATAGTGGGGTGGGAAAATTTGCCAAGGACCCTGCTCCTCTACTACACCAATTTTGTGTCATCCCCAGAAGGATATTTCCAAACTGTTATATGCAACTCTGAAGACTACAAGAACACCACTGTCAACCATGATCTTCACTACATTACTTGGGACAACCCTCCAAAACAACATCCTAGGTCTCTGGGACTCAAGGACTACAGAAAAATGGTTCTTAGTAGCCGTCCATTTGCCAGAAAATTCAAGAGAAATGATCCAGTTCTTGATAAAATTGATAGGGATCTTCTGAAGAGGTACCATGGACAATTTTCCTTTGGAGGGTGGTGCTCTCAGGGTGGAAAACACAGAGCATGCTCAGCTTTTAGAACTGAGAATTATGGTGTGCTTAACCCTGGTCCAGCTTCAAGAAGGCTGAAAAATCTCCTAACAAAACTTCTCTCTGATAAATTCTTTCACAAACAACAGTGCAGGTAATAACCATATCATTTTCTTTCATCTTTATCACTTGTAAAGACTACTCAAATTTTGGTTATAATATATTGTCATTTCCACTTGGAGTTTTATGTGCTTAAATTAATTTCTTTTATCAAAAGCATGACTACATAATAATGGTGAAAATAATCATCACAAAGTTTAATATACATTTTCAACATTCGTAGAATCTGTATCGTTATAAAATGCATGAGGGCAGTTTTAATGTTTGGATCTTTGCGTGTGGTAAAGCCATCATTTGATTAAATTCTTTTATAAACATTTCTGAGAAAAATAATACAATAAAATTTTATATATAAAAATATTATATTAGTTTTTTTTTAATTTTAATGTATGTAAATTAATTTGAACTTAAGAAAAAAAAATATTATCTTTTTCTTTTATAAATATTTATGAAAGTTTCATCAACTCAAAACGATGATTTATTTTTTACAATTTTATAGATTTGAGTTTTACCCTTAACTTTTTTTTATTAAAAATTGCCCATTGATTTTTTTTGTTGAAAATAAAATTTATACATAAATTAGCATATAAATATAGGTTAAAACCATTTAGACGTCCCTATTTTCGTAAGGTATTCCCAATTTGGTCCCCTTTTATTAAATCTTCATAGTTGAGTCCTTATAAGTGCTAATTTCAAATAAATTAGTCTCTGCCATTAAAGATCGTTAACGGTTAAAATTGTGCAGAGGTGGGTAGATGACGTTGTTAAAATTCTCCTTTTGAGGTGTTAAAATTGTGCAGAGGTGTTAAAATTGTGCAAATGTGTTCAAATTTTTCCTATTCTTCTCTGCACAATTTTAACACCTCTGCACAATTTTAGCACCTCAAAAGGAGAATTTTAACCACGTCATCTACTCACATTTGCACAATCTTAACACCCTTAACGATTTTTAACGGCAGGGGCTAATTTGTTTGAAATTAACACTTATAACTCAATTGGGAAGGTTTTAAAGAAGGGGACTAAATTGGAAATACCTTACGAAAATAGGGACACCTAAATGGTTTTAACCTATAAATATACATATACTAATAGCAAAATAAAAGTGATGACATATGTAGTGTAATGATAGGGTGAAACAGAGACACTGAAATGAAAGTGAAAAAAAGTTCATTATCCTATGATTTTGTTTTGGGTTAAATATGTTTTTGGTCCCTTAACTTTCAGTAAAAATTGGAATTAGTCCATTTTTAAAACTTTGGCCTAATTTAGTCCCTTAACTTTAGAAATGTATGAATTTAGTCCTTTTACCCAAATTTTGTTAACTTTATTTGATGTTTCAAATGCGTTTTTCAGTTAACAATGAAGCAAAAAAGTGTTCCCCAGTGTAAACAACCCAAATGCTATCATGAAACGTACTTGAAACATCAAATAAACCTAACAAAACTTAGTTAAAAGGACTAAATTCATACATTTCTAAAAGTTGAGGGACTAAATTAGGCGGCCAAAGTTTTGAAGAGGGACTAATTCCAATTTTCATTGAAAGTTAAGGGACCAAAAACATATTTAACCCTTTTGTTTTTCATCATGATAAAAAAAATTAAAGCTGTCAAAATGGGTCACAATCCGAGAGCCAACCCGGTCCGTCATGGGTTCGGACCGGGTTGGGTTTGAAAAAATTGAATTTTTTTATGCGGATCAGATTTAAACCCAGCTCATACGGGTTGAACTCATGGTGGGTCCGGTTCACCAACCCGCTTACCTAATTTTATTTTATTAAAATTTAATTTTAATTTTATAAAAAAGTATTTATTATTTTTTTTCTTGAAAAAATTATTTAAGTTCCATATTTTCAAAATTATTTAAACATCCATGTTCAGAGTGAAATTTGAGAATGAAATTTGTTTAGATTTGAATTATAGAAAGTTTGTAATTTTTTATATTTTTAAAAAATTATAATTAAGGGAGCTAGTGAGCCAACCTGTTTATCCACCAATCCGTGGTGGGTCAAGCCGGGTTCAAGTTTTTCTAGCTTGCTAATAAATGAGCCGGGTTGGATTTGCTCACTAAGTGACCAACCCGTGAAAGACCGGTCCGGGTCGAGCCGGATTATCCGTTTTGACAACTCTAAAAAAATTCAGTGAACTAATAAAATATAATAGGGACAACAATAAGTAAATCATAGTGCATTATGTAATTAATTATATATGTCCAGAATATATTCTAACCATGAAAACACCTTCAATCACACCATAATTTATTGCAATACAATAGTATATGTAAGATGTTATGTTGTATATAAATTTGATGAATAATTTATTTCTTCAAACATAATTAGGCAATATAATTAAGATCAAATAATACCATGTTGATTAACCATGTGAGATGAAGTATAAATGATCTCACCACCTTTTAATAGTGTCTCATAGTTTTTTTCTTAATATTTATACAGAATCAAAATCACCCCCAAAAACATTTGAATATTGTAAGATATATGACATTTCTGTTTTAAAACAAACTATTGTTTACATCTAAATGTAATTTCTTAGTTCTTTTTGTCTTCTAGGGTTTCCTAAAGACAATATTGTTTTAAATTACTTGAAATATCATTAAAAATTTAAGAACTTTATGTAAATATATGCTATTAAATGTAACACATCAAATACTTTGTATTGGAGAAAGAATAAAAAGTAGTAATTAGTAAATAATGTTTGTTACCTATGTAAGTTAGTGGAAGTCTTATTGGAATAATCATCCACAAGATCGGTATAAAAGAAAAGAAAATATTTTTTATCATGGAAAAAAAATGTTTTCTCAAATCTCATTTGTTTTGTTATTAGATTAGTAAATAACCTTGTTTTTAGTATTTTCAAACTGATAGATACTTGACATAAAAGTGGTATATTCGGAAATTATAAATAATAAAAAAAAATGTACGTCAAATCAGATTTTTTTGGTTATTTCTTAATGCACCCCATAATTTTTAACTACACCTTGCACTTTTCAAGACAATGTTTTATCATTCCTAATTCTAGAAGTTTTCCAATAAATTTTCTGAAATTTTCAAGACAGGATTTTTCAGATAATATTTCTAAAATAAAAATTCTAGAACAATATTTTAAGAACAACCTTTTCGAAACACCTTATTTTGAAACAAGTTTCCTAGAAAAAAACATTCAGAACTAATGATACCTTTCAAAACAAAATTTGTGAAATAAGCTTTCCGAAATATAAATGTTACCTTTTAGAATAAACTTTAGTTTTTAGTTTTTTTTTAAAGGAGTATTTTCTCATCTTGTTTTCAAAGTGACCGAGAAAAACGAAGGTACAATGATATTTTTTTCTTAGTATAGAATTGCAGTGTGTTAATAAAAGTGCACGAAGGAAATGTCTATCATTTTTAATAGCCCAAATTTAATAAATATTATTGTCAATACTTTTTTTCTTCTGATGAATAAAATTATGGTTTAATCATTTTGGAAGTCCCTATTTATGCATATTTGTGTCAATTAGGTCTTCGTATTTTGGAAGAGCTCAATTGGGTCCTTTTTTAGGTAAAATTGAATCAATAAAGACTCTATGGTTAAGTTTTGTGGATGACGTTAAATGTGTCGTCTGGTGGCATGGTGAAGTGACATTTCATAACAACGTGACACATAAAGAGGTCCACATAATGATCAGATGGATGTGGCCAATGAGGCTTTGCCACATGTCAGTCCCTTCCCCACCCAAAATTAGGGTTTGAGATTAGAGGAAAGGGGGAAGGCTTCGTGCACCATCATGAGCGAGAATTTTGTGCCGTTAGTTGCTTTCAATGAAGGATGAAGGATCGTGATTAGGATTCTGGCTTTAAGGAAGTTGACCCTGCATTCGATTTGCAAGTAATGGAGAACGAAAGAACTCGCGAGTTTCGTTTATGGTGCATCAATGGAGAAGACAAAGATATGTGGGTCGCTCTTGGGTTAATCTGTAGGCGATTCGCGTGATTGGATCTGCGTGAGGTGGAAGAAGACATTCGCAATCTGCATCAGTGACAACATTTAGGGTGTGGTCGGATCTTGGTTTTTTGCAAATATCTTTGTGGTTTTCTGGTTATTGATGGTGAAGAAGATGATATCGTCGCTGTAGATGGTGTGACGACGACGACAAAGTGGTTCTCGTGGTGCGGCCTGGTGCGAGTAGTGGTGGAGGTGGCTCGTTGATGACTAGTGGTGAGGATGGCGACGATGCTAGGGTTTGGCGGCGTCAATGGAGGATTTGCGATGATGGTTGAAGATGACGACGATTTTTGGTTTTAATGGTGGTGGCCATGAAGGCTCGCGACTGACGGTGAGGTTAAGGTGGTGGAGATAGGGTTTGACACTGCTAGGATGGACATTACGGCGAATTTACGACGCGAATTAGGGTTAGGCGACTGCCTTGCGGCAACGCAGGACAGTGATAGTGGTGGCACAATTGCGGCACGACGAAAGGGTCGGGTAATTAGGACTTTTTTGGAGAGGATGATGATGTGGCAGTTGACGTGGCAGTGATGATGATGTGTCAAAATTTAACCGGTTCATTATGATGATGTGTCATAATTTAGCTGCCACTTCACAATGTCACCAGGCAGCACATTTGATGTGGTCTATAGAATTTAATGACAGGGGCTTTATTAATTCAAATTTACATAAAAGGGACCCAATTTAGCTCTTTGAAAATACGAGGATCTAATTGACACGAATATGCACAAATAGGAACCTCCAAAATGATTAAACCTAAAATTATTTTTAAAAAATCATAAAAATTGTGTTTAATTAATTCTGAAAATGATAAATAAAGAAGGATGAGATAATTTTTTTTGAAAAGAAATTAAAAAATTAATTAACTTTTTTTATTTATAACTAAAAATTAATTAACAAGTTGAATTAAAAAAAAAATAGGAAACTTCTCCCATTTCCATTGTTTTCTATTTAAACACCTGCCCCACTTAAAATACTCTCCATTGATAAGCTCCCACGATGCACTTACTTGACAAAAACAATATTTTAGTGTAATTTTTTTTAATTACTGAAATTATATAAATTTCAAAAAAATTACAAAAGTGATAGGTTATGTCAAGGTGACACAATTTTATTGGGAAAAAAAAATACACAAATTTAGTTCAAAATATTTTTAAAGTTGAAATCGTGTCAACTTGACAATTACTTATACCAAAATTAAACTAAAGTTGTGACAAGTTAGCACAACTTCAATTTAAAATGCATTGAACTGAAATCGTGTTAATCTAGCACGGTTTTAAAATCTTTATATTGTTGTTTTTGGGATAGTTAAACATTCTGCAAACCACATCTTTATTCGCGTATTTAATTAAAGGTACTGCCTTCGGGCAGACATTGTAGGGTGCTTATACCTTCCCTACACGTAATCGACTCCCGATCCTAAAATTCGGCTTTCGCAGACCATGCCTTTTTCTTTATGATTTTTCCGTAGTTTTCTAGAATAAACTATGGTGGCGACTCCAAAAACTTTTTCCAAAACGTAATTCTCGTTGGATCGTCGTCCCGTCGCGATTTCAGTTGCAACATAATGCTTTAAACTAAAGTTGTATCATATTAGCATAACTTCTTCACAGTAAAGTCATGCTACCTTGACACAACCAGTTGACTTTCATAATATTTTAGACATTTGCTTTTTTTTTTAATTTTGAAAAAAAAAATAGCACCATTGTGGTGTTTTTGCCCCACTTTTTTTTAATTAAAATATGTTTTCCTTTCCTGCACGTCAAACTCACACATAACACTAGGAGCCATATCTTCATCCTCACACATGATAATTAATCAACAAGTGATAATCGAGTTCTCAATAGGGAAATATGAAGATAATGTGCTTTGTAATATAGTGAAGTGTCATATCTTGTTGGGAAGACTGTTAACAATTTGACAAGAAAACCATGCACATTGACCTTATCAACGAGATAATCTTTACTACAAGGATAGAAAGTTTGTGTTTCACCTTCTAACACTCTCTCAAGTGGTAGAGAATTAAGTAAAAGTTAGGAATAAAACAAATGAAGAAAAGGATAAAAAGAAAACAAAAAGACATACACACATAAGTGAAATCAAATGTTATAAGTTTCAAAGTAGAAAACACAAGTCAAATGATTGTCCTAACAAGATAGTTATCATGCAAAAAGCTTGTGTAAAGAGCCAAAATAGGTCCTTTTTTATTCATCCTCTAAAGAAGAATAAAGGCAAGACCATAATAAACCTTGCATTTCAAAAGGAAGTCACTCCAAAATTACATGGAGTCAACATAGGGCAAACAAGGAATTAAAAGAAAATGTTCCTACAAACAAGTACAACCATTATTATTAACTTGATAAAAGGTGTATGATCATTAGGAGTGACATGCTTTGGATGATTATTCATCCAACAATTATTTTGTCTTGAGTTTATTGTAGGAAGGTCTTTGATATAGAAGGAAGAAGAGGGATGTTGCCATGAAGAAACATGAAGATTTGAAGACATATCATTTTCAAGAAGGGGGAGATGATGACAAACCCCCTAGCCAAGGGACCAACCATTAGAGCCATGACCAAGCACACACAAGAAGAGGAAGCTTCATTTGAGATAAGTGGACCCACACTCTTATTATTTTGGACCAATTATTTATTGTAATTAGTAGAGTATGTTTCTTTTGGGTCTTGTATCATGGGCCAATGGTATATGGTTTTCTTTGGGCCTTGTATTTGGGTCTTGAGATAGTAATGTAGTGTTTTGGGTCTAAGCTGTGAGCTAAAGGAGTCAACCCTACATATGTGCCTAGCTTGCTCTCTAAGTTTGAAGGCGTGATTATGCTTTGCACCTTTGGTGCATGATGCTTTTTCCTTTTGGCAAGTCACCTTTAACACATGACTCTCTCTTCCCCCCCAAGCTAGAGTAAATTAGGGTTTTGCTCTTCTTTTTGTGAGACATATCTAGGATATCTCGGGATATAAGTAGAGTCTCTCTCACATTGTAAAAAAACACCTTTTGAGATTAGTAAATGAGTGTTACCAAATTTATGTCATTTTGCCTGTCTCCAAAAGTCCCTTGGGCTAGAGCTCACCTTTAGGTTTCCTTTAGTCACTCTTCCTTGATAGTTAGCCGAACATCTCTTGAGAGCATTCAAACACTACCATCACTGAACCATAACACACCTTTTTTATCATAGCTTTTGCACCCACCTTGGACCTTTCTACTTGCGTGGTTTTTATAGCTTGGAGGAGGAGCCATCAGGTGTTAAGAGCTTTCATCATCTTGGTCTTCAAGAGTGTAGTATCTTATTTCCCTTATATTTTCGTGTTGTGTAAAGTTGGTTTTTTCTTAAAATGGGTTGCGAATTGGCTTTGGCCCGCATTATCTTCCAACAAGTTAGCAAGTCTGGCGGGTCGACTACTCCGAACTTATGGGTTCAAATATGTGACCCAACCTACCTTTTTCTTGTCGGGTTGGTGGGTTGGTTCATTGAGCCCAACTCATTTTGACAATCCTAATAAAAATCTAGAAAAAAATTCTTCTAGTCTTTTTTTTTTAATTATTTAATTGTTGAACTTCTTACTCAAAACTTTGAAAAAATATATTTAGCCATTTTATGTCTAAAATCACAACTTTTTTAATTAATAAAAACTTGTTTAAAAATAATTTATTTGAATAAAATCTAATAATATAATTTGAGTGACTTTAAAAATAATTTTAAAAATATTTAATGAAAATGTCAATTTTATTAAAAACATGAATATAACATTAATATAAAAAATAAATTTAGTCTAATTTTAGAAAGAGACAATACTTTTCAATATAACATTAAAAAGGTTGAGATTGAGTTGAATATAAAAAATATTGAGAATAAATTGAATATAAGAAAACTACAATGTTAACACTGATACATAACATTAATACTATCATGTGACATAGTATTGGCATAACATATTGAAAAAAAAAAAGGAAAAAAACTACTAATTGACATTTGGTATGTATTTGACGTTGATAGTAAATATATAATGAAAATAACGTAATTGAATTAATTTTTCAAAAAATAGGAATTAATTGAGAAAAATAAGAATTAATTGAGAAAAATAATAATAATTGAGAAGATCTACTTAAATTACCTCAATAAAAATTGGAATCAAACAACTAATTTAACCTTATTTTTAATTTTCCGTAAATTTATTTATATTACATTATTTACTATTAAGAATAACATAACTTGTTTATCCTAAAATTAAAATATAATTCATATGAATTGTGATTTTTAGTCATACGTGTAGATACTTATTATGTACATATAACAAGTTTAAATACCAGTAATTATTATGTTGAAAATTAATTCTAATTATAATTATGTTGAAAATTAATTCTAATTATTTAACTATTGAGTTCAACTCGTTTTCACACTCCTACTAAAAATCTAAAAAACAAAATAATACTTCTAGTCTTTTTCTTTTAATTATTTAATTGTTGAACTTCTTATTCAAAAATTTGAAAATATATATTTAACCATTTTTATGTCTAAAATCACAACTTTTTTAATCAATAAAATCTGGTTTAAAAATAATTTATTTAAATAAAATCTACTAATATAGTTAGAGTCTGTTTAAAAATAATTTTAAATTTTTTTAATAAAAACGTCAATTTTAATAAAATATAAGTATGATATTTATATTAAAAATGAATTTAGTTTAAATTTAGAAAGACATAATATTGTTAAATTTTTTAAAAAGATTGAGATTGAGTTGAATATAAAAAATATAGAGAATAAATTGAATATAAAATAACTATATTTAGTACTAACAATGATACATGACGCAATAATGTATTTTTTTTTTGGAATATATTTTTTAGGCTAGTATTTAGAATGCTACGAGAAGATACGGAGAGTTTTATGTTACAAGATCTTCTAAAACTCAAATTATTCAAATTTGGTTCAACTTGTGATACGAAAATTTTAAGTGAATTAAAACATGAACATAAATGTTAATTTTACGTCTGACTTAATTATGTATATCAAATGTAATTTTTAATATAATTTAAAGCAAAAAAAAACACAATTTATATTTTACATCATACCAAATGATGTATATTATCTTTTCTAACGAACTGTTGATTATTTTATTCATATGTTTTAGTTTAATTATCATCATCGAGCTTGAGTTTGCGATATAATTTTATTAATTATTGAAAAAAAATTAATTTAAGAATAATATTAGGGTTTTGTTTAGTCGCTAAATTTTGACAGCAGTAACTTACATTTAGACTTTTATAATAAAACGTGTGCGCGCCCTTCTCGCGCTCAGTTTTGATCGTGTGTATCAGGATTTAACCTTCGCAATCCTTTCTCTCTCTGTTCATCCCATTCACTCTTCTCTCCTCTTTTCCCTTTAACCTCATCAGGATTTAACCTCATCGTACTTCGCCAGGGCACCGCAAACCGCTGTCTAGGCTTCCACCGGAGTAGCCGAAGGCTGCCTCTGACAGGTCCGTTTTCCCTCTCTTCTCGTTGTATGTTTGTTTATTTATTGAATGAAATTCCTGGCCGATAATGAGTTCTTATAGTTCCCGAGGTTCTTAGAATGTGTTCGCGACCACAAGCGATCGCAATTGTGGTTGCGTCTGTTGGATTTGTCTATAATTTGTGACAATTTAAGGAGTGTAAAGAGACTGTGACCGCAGTTTAAAGCTTACTAGTGTCATGAATCCTCACTCACTCAATTTTCCTCCCAGTTTTTGAACTGCTCCAATTTGACGTGTTTTGTCGCGAGTCTCTCCCCCTGATAATGATCAAATTGGTTGGTTCTTCTTTTTGTTATTCTTTGTTTTTTGTGCTCTGTGTAGTCTTGCATAGGAAGCGAGGTGCTACATTATAATGAAGCAATTCGATCAACCAAGTTGGAACTGTTCAAGTTCCCCGTTACGGATAAGTAGGAAGAGATAATGCTTGAAAAACTTTTTGTTTTTTATATTATTCACATCAGGCTGAGAATCAAAAGAGTTTATCATAGTGTTTTTTTTTTTTTTTTTTAATTGGATTCATCATAATAAGCACTTACGATGAGGTAAAAGTTTGTAAGTAGGATTGCAATTAACAGTTGAGAGAAGCTAAGTTGTTTGTTGTGTTATAGAAGTAACAGGGTTTTGTAGATTTGAACTAGACTTAAGTCTATTTTTTCAACATAATATCATAGTCATTCTCAAAACTTATTAATCCCGTGTTGAACATATTGTTTTATTTATCAGATCACCCACTAATCTATTAATGTCACAGTAAAATTGTGATGTTAAAAAATATATTAGAATTTTACGAAATTAAGTTAGTTTTAAAGTTCACTGATAAGTTTATTCATTATATCATGATGACTTAATCTTATATTGACACGGGAGGTTGTGGAAGGAATAAATAAAATTCCTTCCAAATTTGTTGGTATCTGGGTTCGGCCAAATAAATATACCCTTCCCATTCTTGAATTTGCGATTCTCTCAACTTTTTTATTTTCTGCAGCTAACCAAAGTCAAGAAAGAAATAGCAGTACACTGTAGCACATCAAAACATGAATCGAACACTTACGAAGCTGTGGCAGTTTCAAGTTTTTATAAGACTGTCTAACTAGAAGCTGGAACCATAGTTAGTTGTGAAGCTCAATTAGGAATACCTTAGTTATCTATACTGGAAGCATAATGTCAAAGAACATATGCAGATGAAAAGAAAGAGATGCACATTCTAAAGCTTTGGTTTTAAATTCAAAATTGTCATTTTGGGAACTGGGAACTGTAGATAGAACCTTTGTTACTTTAATGAAGTAATCATACAGCATGCTATACTCTCCAGGATTAGTTTTAATTAAATTAAAACAGTTTCCACTCGTTGATTAAAATCTCTGATTTAGATAGAATAGTTTCTATCAACTGATTAACGAGTGAGGTAATTTTTGATTATTTTAATTCTTTAACTTTTAATTACTAATTTTTTTATTTGGCAGATTTTGCTACCTTTCCCCCTTAATGATAAACCCTTATTGAATTCAACTTTTATTCCAATCCTCTAAAACATTTCAACTCCCTCTTATTTCTCTTCAGTTTTACTATCATTTTGAATGCCTTCATCTCACTGACTTTGCAGATCTGTATAAACCACAATGGTGTACTGCAGTCACTGCGCCAAAAATGTAGCTGGGGAGAGAATGGATGACGGTTTCTTGTGAGTATCTTTGGTGCTTTCACACTAATTCTCGGAATTTCGTTTTTCTAGTAAAATTTGTGCATTATGCTATGCATATTGAATTTGGAACTGTATATTTTATTTAATTTAATTATTGATCTAGGAATGTGTAGAGGAAACCTCCGGTGTTATTAAATGTTTATTTTCTTTTATTAATTTTGCTTCTCAGATGTTGTGTAATCTGTGGGAAGGTGTTGGAAGATTACTTTTTTACTGAGGAGCCTACATTTGTCAAGAATGCGGCAGGGCAGGTAATTGAAGCTTGACAGGCTATTGCGGTTTTTTGGGCAGACAATTTTACGATTGACCCACTTAAATTACAACTTCATGTTACAGTGAAAGAGGCTTAAGCTATTTTTATTAAGAACTGATAGGGATTTAGATTGCTTGATTTTTAAGTTTGACTGCAAATATGGTTTGTGGGAGAAAGGAAAAGCGGGTGATCCCACCCTGCAGTTCTATATTCCAAACCTGCAAGTGTCTTTTTTTTTTTTTTTTCTATTGCAGAGTGTGACCCTGTCGTTATCTTAAGGAAAAGTAGAGGATCTAATAAACTCTCATACGGTCACATGTAGCACTTTTCTCAAACGTGCCAAAAATATTGTTTTGGTGCATCCATTATTTGCTTCTTCAATCAATGGAGAGCATCGTAGAAGACATTAATCATACAAGTAGTAGAACTGCAGTTTCTGGGATATTCAAGTTTAATTTTTTTAACCACGAGCAATTGTTTTACCTGTAATTCTACACTGGTTTTTGTTTCTCATGGATTCCTGATTTGTCTGTAGAGTAAATTATCAGGTAATTATGTAAGAACAGTTCAAAGCGAGTTCTCCGAGTCACGTCAAAGGACTTTAGATAAAGGTATACCTTTCTTAAATCTCAGTGTCTCACGCTGTATTTTGATTAATTAATCGTCTGATTTGCATAAAATACTGCATCACAAATTGGCGAATTATCAAACATATTACTATGTTGGTCCTAAATCTGTCCAGTTCTGCTATTTTCTTCTGGTTGCTCCTCAATCCTTTCAATGTTGTGGTCCAATAATAAATTTTAATTTAATGTTTAATATTTATTAATGATAAGAAAATCTAGTATTTTTTATGTTCACACAGCCAAGGCAATCAATTGATTGTGGACCCTTATGGGAAAACCATGTCTAGAAGATAAATTTGGATAGTTTTTCTTAGTGCTTATGTGTTATATGATTATGAGTTTGATTACTGTTAATAATTTCATGCTTGTAATTATTTGTATTCCTATGTGCCAATTATTTTTGGAGTTCACAGCTCATGAAGAGATTAAATATCTAAGTTCTGGCCTTGGAGTTCAGGATGAACATATGGCTGACCAAGCACTTGCCTTTTACAAAGTATGCCACATTTTCGACCAAACACATTTTAAACTTGCTTTTATTTTTTGATACACTTGAAAAATAATTATTTTCATTTGACTAATCCTTGACTTTTCCTATTGAAGATGGCGCTTGAGCGAAACTTCACTCGTGGACGTAAATCAGAGCAAGTACAGGCTGCTTGTCTCTATATTGCATTTCGGTATGAGTTCTATTTCGGCATGAGTTCTATACTGTGTTAATGATGTTTGTTTATGAGTATTTAATTGGTAGAGAATAGTGCTCTACGACTGTGGTTGAAGAGCAATGAGTTCAATGGATTGTACTTTTCACCTTTGATTTAACATAATGAGTCTACTATACTGGTCGTATTGCAACATTTTCTTTTTTTGTGCTGAAATTGTTTTTCCTTTTCTTGCAGGCACAACAACAAGCCGTACCTTCTTATTGATTTTTCAAATTATTTAAGAATAGATGTGTGAGTATGGTTTTCTTTGTTATTGGAGTATACTGGTTAAATTTCTCCCATATTTTAGTTAATGTTTTGTCAATGTATCCCTGTTTTTTGTGTTTCTGATTGTTGCTTTGCTTCTATTCACGTATTTGATGTGCAGTTATGCTCTAGGATCAGTTTTCTTGCAGCTTTGTGAAGTGTTGAAGCTTGGAGAGCACCCAATTGTTCAAAAGCCTATTGATCCTAGTCTTTTTATTCATAGATATACTAAAAGTGAGTGTTTTCTTTTCAGCTCAGTTTGTATAAGCGGATAACTAAAACATTTTGTTGGTTGTGTGTGGTGAACTTTAAGAGAGAGAGAGAGAGAGAGAAAACAAATAGTTTAGAGAGAATTTAGACAATGAGAACTCTTTATAGACCTAGTGGAGACTATCTCTCTGATTATAATGAGTGGTGTGACTTTTTGGACATTAATAGGGATGAAGATTAAATGCATTTTTGGTGTATAATGCACGAATCCCACACACCCTGTAATGATGTACTTCCCGCTAAAGCATTTTAAGCTTTGTATTCTTTGATAGTGTTCACTTGCAAGACTTTATTCTTGTTCCTTTCTCATATTCTAACCTTCAAAGATTCTTCTGGACCTATGATACTGCAATAAATAAATTGAGAATATAGAAGGGAATTACATGTTGGTTTATGTTTATTTGAGTATGAAATTAAATTCCTGTGATATGGAATGAGAATTTCCTTCCATATTTTATGTTTTTTTTCTTCTGTTTATAAAAGTATAAGTAATTCAGACGATCAAACTTGTATCTTTTAGTGTAAAAATATATTCATCTTTCTTTTGGCAAATGTTAACCTGGTTTGGTTTATATATTTTTTATTTTAAATATTATCCAGTTTATTTTCTTTGACCTAGGAGAAATAATAGATTAATGTCATGTCATGTAGATTTGATTAAGCGAGGGAGTAAGGCAGTCTCTGATACTGCTCTGACCATTGTTGCAAGTATGAAACGAGACTGGATGCAGGTATCTTAACCTTGTTCTAGCTTTGTTCTTAGTTATGTTTTTAGTTTGGACAAAGGAAGCCTTAATTTGGGATGTGTGAAGTATAAACTTTTTTTATTACGAGGATTTTGAATTGCTAATGTTAGAAAACAGACAGGGAGGAAACCTAGTGGTCTATGTGGTGCGGCATTATACATTTCTGCTTTTGCACATGGAATTAAATGCTCTAAACCCGATATTGTAAGTAATGATAAATTTTCCTACCTTGTAACTTATTTTTTATTATTATTGTCATATGTTGCTTGCTGGGTATTTTTTTACAAGATATACAGTTCCTCATAAGTGTTGAAGATAATCAATAAATTTATTCATAATTTATTCTGTTTTGACATTCATTGGCATGCTTGATTAGAGATGCTCTTTCGTCTCCCTTTTGATATATGTTTCATTTTTATTATTTACAATGTTCTCCCTATCACAAACATCAATTAAAAAAAAAGTCCTCTAACTCTCCTGACATGACAATATATAGAGTTTCACAAAAAGGTAATTATCTTGTTGAATATGGTAAAAACTATGTATGTCATAAATCTCTTTGTGTTGAATATAAACATAGGGTCTTCTATTTATAATAGAAGAAATATGGACTAAGCCCAAAATACAAATAAAAAATAATATCAAACTAACTAAAGATAAAAGATAAAGATAATATAAAGATAATATATCTAACCCATCTCATATTAGATAATAGCTAATTGTTAACTAGTTAACTGCTTTTGTTTTTATTTTTCTTCCTAGAGTGTACCTTAAAGACACTCTCCTTTTTCCCTTGCCTATCATCCATGAAAGTGGCAAAATAACAGTAGCCTAAAGTTGAAAGAAAGCAACTTGGACCCTAAATGTGAACCAAAGCACAAATGTTAAGCACTTTTATTGGCTGGATGACTACTAATACAAGCAACATGTTTTCCTAAATGACAAGAGTCAATCAAGACACAATTTTGGAGACGATTAGTGGTGGAAGTTGATATAATTCTTTTGACTTATGACGATGCATGGATACAATACGTATTTGACATGGCGATAAGCTTATTTTTAAAATAATAAGATACAATATGTGATATATGCATATTTAAAAATGTATAAAAATTCTTAAAGACATAATAAATATATGATTGCTATTGTATGAATTCAAATTAAAATCAAATGTATTGAACAGTGTCAAAATAAAAAAATTATACTTAGTTCCAAGATATATCTTTTCATATTCTCTTCTCTTTCTTCTCATACTTTGTATCTGATGTATACAAATTTATTATAAATGTGATCCTAAGAGAGGGAAATCCACTCTCAAATATATTCTAATTCCTTTGTGTTTTTCTCAAGTCAAGTTTTCCTTTGATTTTAGTATTACATTTTATATCCTATTTATGATTAAGAATATCTATTCTTGAAGAGAATTGCCATAATCGCAGTGACATATTTCACAATCTTCTGCATATACTAGTTACACATTTGCTGATGTAATTATTTCTTCACTTGACTATTCATCTAACTCTCAAGGATATATTAGTTGAGCCTTAATTTTTTTTTTTTTTTATATTGGATGTCCGTTGATTTTCTAATTTTCAATGCAGCTTAGAATCGTCCATGTATGTGAAGCAACATTGACCAAACGATTGGTTGAATTTGAGAATACGAAATGTTCTAGCTTGACAGTATGTTTCTACTTCCTTTTAATGCCATGGTCTATTACGATACTGATGTGTTTTACGACCAGTGGTTGAATTCACTGTCTTAGATTTGACTATGAGTAAACATTTTTCATGAGCCTTTTATGCTTATAGGTTGAGGAGTTGGATACATTGGCAAAGGAGCAAGAAAATAATCCAACAGTAATGCCAGAAGGTGAATTGAAAGGGGTTACTTCGAAAGATCTTCTATGTGAGCACAAGGACAGCGGGGCTTCCCATTTTGCACTTGGATTGTGTGAAGAATGCTATAAGGACGTGAGTACTTTCTTCATCATCAAGATGGTTTCCTTTCTAAGCTACATTGCCTTTTGTCATTGACTATTGAATTGATTGATATGCTCACAGTTAGATAAGCTCTCTGGTGGACTTGGTGGTGGTTCGGATCCTCCTGCATTCCAGCGTGCTGAGAGGGAAAGAGAGAAAAGGGCACTTCTCAAAGAGAGTGTTGATGAAGCACGTGATGTAAGTTTTCCTTGACTTGGTATTGTGTGTTGTAGTTTGCTTTTTATTTACAGGTATTCTTTTTAATTTTTCCTTTTCTCTGTTTTAACTTTTTGCATTAAAAGATTCATACTATTCACTAGGGCTTGCTTGTACAGAAAGAAGCAAAATTATTTGATATAATTGGAAAAGTTTAACGATTCATGAACTAAATAAGGTCTATTCATTCATAATATTTTCTTAAAATTTGAGTTTCATCTTTGAAGAGAAAAGAGAATCTATGTCTACAAAATCAATCCAGAGACAAACATACTAGTGCCAAATATCATAACGAAACACGAAACCCAGACTTTAAGTTCCATAAATAGTACTGATCAAATCAAATTACTATTCTACTTGTACCTGAATACATCCAGCAGAAGAGTACGAGATACGATAGATATCCAGCAAAATAGTAATTTTTATTTGTGCATGTTCACACACGGTCTAGTTGATATCATGATATTGTAACCCCTCATTAGCAAGAATACTCCTGAGAAGAGCAGCATTAACAAAAATGTGGCCATGTAGAAACTTTAACTTTCATTTAGTTCTTTATCTATGAAACCATTCTTCAAGCAGTGATCCAGACATATGGTCATCTGAAATTAATTCCAATTTCCAGATAACTGTATGTTTTTCTGAACAACTTGGCTCATAAATTTTAGATGTGACCCATATGCATGCACGACTTCTAAATCTTTATTATTTTCTGGTACTTTTGGTCAGTTGGCGAATGCATCAAATGATCAGTTTAAGAGCCATAGAGAGGATTTGCCAGTGCCAGAAGGTATTGGTGGGTGCTCTTATTTCATTCACTCTGCTAGCATGTTAGATTTCCTCTGTATTCATTCCTATTTGCGCAAAAATGCTTTTAGGGGCTAATGTTGCGCATGAGTCCAATAAAGATGGTGAATATGATGATTCATTTAGAGAAGATAAATCAGAAACTTTATCTGATATTGATGATGAAGACGTTGATTTATACATTCATGATGAGGAGGGGAGGCAGATTAAGAAGATGCTGTGGGAAGCAGCAAATAGGGAGTATCTTGAGGTAAAAAAATGCTATCTACTATTTTTTGGTTCTAGTTGTGCTAGATAAATTTGTTTTAGTTTCTTTTCACTCTGTATCATGATTTGAAGTCATTCAGGAGTGGGGGCTGTTACTTGTCCTTCTTCTTGTCCTTGGTTTTCTGTTTAACTTTATTTGGAAGCTTAATCTGCACTGGATCTCACTCAAGTTTTATGTTGCTTTCAGGAGCAGGCAGCCAAGGAAGCAATTGCAGCAGCTAATAAGAAAGCTTTTGAGGCAAATTTTGAAAACTGTTCAGAGGATTTACTTGCAGCAAGAGAGCTCGCTGCATCTGCTTCTGAAGCTGTGGCAAAATCCAGAAAGGTTCTTTCTGAATATTTTTTTGATACGTTCTTACTATTAAATTATACCACAATTAACTTGAGATAAAAATCCATGCAATATAGTTATATCTCATTACATAAACCATGTCAAGAAGTGTCATATCAGTTTGATTTTAAGCTATGCTTTGTTACTTCATTCGATGTTTAATGAACATAAAACATGATTTCCATAAAAACTATTGCTTATAGATTTTGGCTTATCAGTAGTGAGTTTGAACAATATATTTGTCAAAATTCATCAGTTAGATTGATCACCTATAATAAGTTACATAATTGTCCTAGTGTTACAATCTTTTATTTGCGATGAGTGATAGTATTAGTATGTTTCGCATACTTGAAGTTGAGAGAAAATGAAAAGACTTTATTTTTATGATGATTCAAGTGATACAACTTGCTACTGTTTATATAGAACACAGTAGTTCTAAGAAATAAAAGGGCGGGAAGCCCTTAACAAAACCCCTAACATAAATATTAATAATAAAATAAACATTATACTTCAACACTCCCCCTCAAGCTGGAGCATATAGATCATATGCACCAAGCTTGGAACATATAAATTGAATTCTAGGCCCCCTTAGAGATTTGGTCAGAATGTCTGCGAGTTGTTCATTAGAGTTGACAAACTCAGTAATGAGATCCTTTGACAATAACTTTTCTCTGATAAAATGACAATCAATTTCTATGTGTTTTGTTCTTTCATGAAACACTGGATTGGAGGCAATGTGAAGAGCGGCTTGATTGTCACAGTATAACTTCATCTGCTCATTTTCACAAAATTTCAACTCTTGAAGGAGTTGTCTAATCCACACAAGTTCACATGTAGTTAAAGCCATAGATCGATACTCAGCTTCAGCACTAGATCGAGCAACAACACTTTGTTTCTTACTTTTCCAAGATATAAGGTTTCCTCCAAGTAAAACACAATATCCTGTGGTAGATCTTCTGTCAATTGGACAACCAGCCCAATCTGCATCACAATATCCCTCAACTCGAGTGCTTCCCTTGTCCTCATACAACAATCCCTGTCCTGGGTTCCCTTTTACATATCTAAGAATGCGAATCACTGCATTCCAATGATCAACATGCGGATTTTGCATAAATTGACTCACAACTCCCACTGGATAAGAAAGATCAGGTCTTGTTATGGTAAGATAGATGAGTTTTCCAACAAGCCTTCTATATCTCTCTGGGTCTGAGAAAAGTTCACCTTTGTCTTTCATTAACTTTTGATTTGAGTCCATAGGACTATCAATGGGCTTGCAATTTGTCATGCCTGTTTCCTCCAAAATATCAAGAGCATATTTTCTTTGTGAAATGATGACACCTTCCTTTGATTGTGCCACTTCAATACCAAGGAAATATTTTAGCCGACCCAAATCTTTGGTTTGAAAGTGGTTGAACAAATGATTCTTTAATTGAGCAATTCTAGTGACATCATTTCCTGTAATGACAATATCATCAACATAGACCATAAGATAAACACATTTATCAGGAGAAGAGTGAGTATAAAATACTGAATGATCCGCCTCACATCGTTTCAATCCAAAATTCTGCACAACCCGACTAAATTTACCAAACCAAGCTCGAGGTGATTGCTTCAAGCCATAGAGGGAACGTTGTAATTTGCAGACTAACCCAGACTCCCCCTGAGCAACAAACCCAGGAGGTTGCTCCATGTATATCTCTTCTTCTAGATCACCATGAAGAAAAGCATTTTTAATGTCCAACTGGTAAAGGGGCCAATGACGAATGGCAGCCATAGCAAGCAAAATACGAACAGTACTGGTTTTAGCCACAGGAGAAAAGGTATCACAGTAGTCGAGGCCATAGACTTGAGTATATCCCTTAGCTACCAAACGAGCTTTGAGACGATCGATTGCACCATTAGGACCCACCTTAATAGCATAGACCCATCTACAACCAACAGGCTTCTTACCAGGAGGAAGAGGAACAAGGTCCCAAGTGCCATTGTGTTCAAGTGCCTGCATTTCATCAATCATGGCTTGTCGCCATCCAGGATGACCAAGTGCCTCATGAACATTATTAGGAACCTGAATGGAAGATAAGGAAGAAACAAAGGAGAAATATGGAGGAGACAAACGGTGATAACTCAAAAAATTATAAACAGGATAAGGATTACGAGTAGAGCGAATACCTTTTCGGAGGGCAATAGGCCAATTATTATCTGAGTCAAGAGAGGGTGAAGAGGATGAAGGATCCATGGTTTGGGAATCTGATGGAGGAGGATCTGAGTCTTGAGGATCTTCAATGTTTGGAGTTTGAGATTGTGTTCGACGCTGATATGTGAGAAGAGGAGGAGGAACAATATCATTTGTAGTTTGAGTTTGAGGTAAAGAAGCAGGAGTAACCAAGGGATCACATGAGGGTAGAGGAAGCATTTGTTGAACAAATGAACGATCCTCCATGGAGGACAAGAAAAAAGGGGTATCTTCAAAGAATGTGACATCAGCAGACATATAATACCTCTTGGTTGAAGGAGAATAACATTTATATCCTTTCTGAAGGCGAGAGTATCCCAGAAAGACACACTTAATAGCTTTTGCAGAGAGTTTATCAAGACCTGGAGACACATTATGAACAAAACAAGTACACCCAAATATACGAGGAGAGACATGGAAAAGAGGGTCATTTGGAAAAATGACAGAGTGAGGGACTTTATTCTCAAGAGAGGAAGAAGGCATTCTATTGATCAAAAAACAGGCAGTAAGGACTGCATCACCCCAATGATGAACAGGAACATTAGTATTCAACATCAGGGAGCGTGCAGTTTCAATGAGATGTCTATTCTTTCTCTCTGCAATGCCATTTTGTTGTGGAGTGTGGGGACATGTTGACTGATGTAAAATTCCTTGGGAAGATAAGAATGAAGAAAATGCTGTAGAAAAGTATTCCTTAGCATTATCACTTCTGAGGATTTTAATTGTCTTCCCAAATTGGTTCTTAATTTCATTAAAAAAGGACACAAATATTGCAAAAAGTTCAGATCTCTCTTTCATTAAATAAACCCAAGTACATCGAGAAAATTCATCAATGAAAGTTACAAAATAATTAAAACCAAAAGAAGTAACACGACTTGGTCCCCAAATATCAGAGTGAATAGTTGAAAATGCAAAATTACAACGCGACTCAGACTTCTTAGGATAGGAAGATCTAACATGTTTTCCTAACTGACAAGACTCACAATCTAAGACTTGAATGTGTTTGAGACTTGGAACCATCAGCTTCAACTTGGATAAGCTTGGGTGGCCCAATCGATCATGCAAAAGTTTTGGGGATGAAGTTGCAAAACAGGAAACTGAGGAGTTAGGTTTCAAGTAATAAAGTCCTCGTGACTCATGTCCTTCTCCAATCAGACGACCCGTACCATGTTCCTGTATAACAAAGGAATTAGCAAAAAAGGTTACAAAACAATTTAAGGAACGAGTCAATCGACTCAAAGAGATTAAATTGTAAGGACAATGAGGAATATACAAAACAGAATTCAATTTTAGTGAAGGAGATAGGGAAACTGTGCCAATTCCCTGAGATGCAACTTTGGATCCATTGGCAACAGTAACAAAATGAGGAGTTTTCGGAGAGGACATGGAAGAAAATGAAGGGATGTTACCAGAGATATGATCTGAGGCACCTGAGTCAAGAATCCATGGACTATAACCTTCCACAGATTGAGAGATGCAGGCAGTTGACGCATTTGGCATTGAGGAGGATTGACCAAGATTAGAAGATTTTTCAGACTTGTACCTCAAAAACTCTTGGTACTCTTCATCAGAAATTTTAGATTCTGAATTATCAGATTTAGACACATGAGCAGCTTTGTCTGGAAAGCCATGCAAGGAATAACATTTATCTTGGGTATGACCCATTCTCTTACAATATGAGCATTGAGGACGTCCACTTCGTCCACCACGTCCTCCTGGATTGCTCCTACCTCCTCCTCTTCCTCGCGGTGTCACCATGGCTGATGTTTCAATAACATCACTTAAATTCTCTTCCTTTACCAATGTAGGTACCCGAAGGAGTCAAGTAACTAAGCCATCCATCGACGGGATTTGATCACCAGCTAAAACTTGATCACATACATGATCAAAATCAGAGTGCAAACTTTTCAAAATTAGGACCATGTAGAACTTGTCAAGCTTTTTGTTGAGATTTTCTAATGAGTCAGCTACAAAGAAGTTCTTTAACTCTTCTACCGCAGCCCGAGCTTTTGCAACATGAGAAATCATATCATGGTTAACTTGTTTGAGAGAAGTTGCTCTTTGGGTTGCATCAAAAAGACGTTGTACATCATTAGCAAAAATATCTTGGGCCATTTTCCAAAAAGAGGAGCATGTCTTATAGGGTCTCAAGATATCTAAAACCTCTTGCTCAACTGATTGCCACAGAACAGCACATAATTGAAAGTCTAATTTCTGCCACTGAGATTTTTCTTCTTTTGGGACCATAGAAATATCTTGTTCAAGGTGATCATGGTGTCCTTGACCAAGAAACCACAACTCCACAGCAGAGGACCATGATAAATAATTTTTCCAATTCAGTTTTGCAGATGTAATGATAGGGGTAGCAGATAAGGAGGAATTACTTCCAGTAGAAGAAGCCATTTTTAAAACTAAGAGAAGAAATAGGACCTAGGGTTTCAAAATACGTAAGGAGAAAACCCTAGGTATGAGCCCAAGCCAACGAAACAGAGAAACAGGAACCAAAACACACTCCAGAAGCTCCGGCGAGACGTTCTGCGGCGACGCGGTGAAGCTCCGACCACGGGAAGGCGGCGCGTGCAGAACACGTGCCCGAGGCTGGCCGGAAAGAAGCGGCGCGTGACGGCTGGTGCAGAGGTTCCAGAGGACGGGACCACCAGGGTTGGGTTGCGCTTCTCAAGGCGCACCTAACCCTTGACTTCGCCGGAGAAAGCGACGGCGGACGGCGGCGGCGACGGCGGACGACGGCGGCGGCGGCGGCGGCGGACGGCGGACGAACGGCGGAAATGACAGGGAGATGATGTCGCCGACGATAGAGGAAGAAGACAAAGAGTCTGGCTCTGATACCAACTTGAAGTTGAGAGAAAATGAAAAGACTTTATTTTTATGATGATTCAAGTGATACAACTTACTACTGTTTATATAGAACACAGTAGTTCTAAGAAATAAAAGGGCGGGAAGCCCTTAACAAAACCCCTAACATAAATATTAATAATAAAATAAACATTATACTTCAACACGCATGTTTTGGCCTTAGTTTGGAATGTGTAAGCTATCATATAAAATTTTGGGAAAGTGGTCATTACCACTGAAAAATGAGTTTGTCTAAATTTGAATGGGGGAAGCATGGGCACTGCTAAGAATACTAGGAAAGACACTATATTGATTTTACATGTAAAACTTTCTCCAGAGATTTCCATGGTCTGGAAGGTTTAATTTAGAAGGGGGAAGGCAACAAATTTACCCTCAGCCATGTTTTGAAGGTTGCTGGTTTATATGCGTTGTTAGAATTGTCGTTTGAAAAGGGGACTCTATCCCGGGTCTCTGAGGAGCTGCAAGATCTAGAATTGTTTTTGTTGGAACTTAAGCTCTTTTTCCTCTATTGTTGATAAAATCGAGCCATTAATTGGATGTTCTATCAGCTTCCCAATGTTGGTGTGCATTTATTTGATGTTTGCAATTTCTGTTCTTGTGTAGTGAGAGGTTGTCATTACTGCAGTCCTAATGTCAGGAATGAGATGCTATTTGTTGTTTAGAGGTCCAAGGTTTGATGAAGGGAGAATTTGATTTCTAACACCCACAGGCCTGATTCCCCTGCCGTACGAGTGTACTTGGTTGAGTTGGACCCGATTCATATATCGAAAGAGATTAGATTATTGAGATACTAAGAATTTCTAGTCTTGGAATTGTATAGTATGACCTAGTTTGGATAAATTTCTCTCGGAATAGAAAGAGTAAATAAGAAGGTTATGACTATATGCATTAGTTAAAATCACCTATTTACTTGTATATAAACTAAGAGACTAATGAATGGAAGCCTGAGATGCATTGTGAAATTTAAAGCAGCCACATTACGAAGTTAGTGAGTTTGGCAGATGAATTGATTCAATTTGTGATTTGCAAATATTTTTGTAATTGTTTTACTTTCAAATCAAGTATGCTTATCAATATACATTTTAATGGGTGTAGAGTGGATCCAGTTGTTTTTTGTTTACACTGTACGATTCATGCTGCAAGACTTCAAGCTTATAATTTTTTTTTTTGGGTTTATTTCAGGAAATGAAACAGAGACGAGCCAATGAGGCAAAAAATATGGGGCCAGCTCAATCTGCTGCAGAGGCCTTCGGCCAAATGTCTAATAAAAAGAGGGTATTTATCTATTCAACAACAAACATGCATTTTCTCTATATAATTTTACAGTCCCATTTTCATTTTATATTTGTTGGAAGTCCCACATCGACTAGAGATAAGACCAATTTATAATATATAAGTGGGGTGCAGATCTCACTTTATAAGTCAGTTTTGTGGGGTTGAGTTAGGCCTAAAAATCCACTTTTAACAATATTTGTAAAATAATAATAGGTTACTATATGCATATATCCGATACAAAGGGAGAATTTTGTAAATTACAGTTTTTTAGGATAAAAATATCTTCAAATCTCATTATTAGGATAAAATATCTTTAAATATTGTTTCTTTATTATGGAGGGATTGATTGTTTTAAAATGAGGCATCCGTAATGTAATTCACATGATCGCTATCAATAAAATTATTTTCTTGTTTCCAAGTGTAGTCAAGTATAAAAACATTAGGGGTAAAAACCTGAAAAAGAAGATGATAGGAAAGAAAAAAACAAGGTCTTTCGAAGCATTGAGTAGTGTTGGAGTACTCAATATTTGTAAATTACAAAGGGAGAATTTTGTAAATTACAGTTTTTTAGGATAAAAATATCTTCAAATCTCATTATTAGGATAAAATATCTTTAAATATTGTTTCTTTATTATGGAGGGATTGATTGTTTTAAAATGAGGCATCCGTAATGTAATTCACATGATCGCTATCAATAAAATTATTTTCTTGTTTCCAAGTGTAGTCAAGTATAAAAACATTAGGGGTAAAAACCTGAAAAAGAAGATAATAGGAAAGAAAAAAACAAGGTCTTTCGAAGCATTGAGTAGTGTTGGAGTACTCACTGTTGCTTTGACCTTGTATGTGGTGCTCATTGAGCATTTGGATTTAGGGCTTTTTTGTATCTTTTCAGACAGAGAATGTATCAATGCTTATTAGTTGAGTTTGTTTTCTTGTTTCCAAGTGTAGTCAAGTATAAAAACATTAGGGGTAAAAACCTGAAAAAGAAGATGATAGGAAAGAAAAAAACAAGGTCTTTCGAAGCATTGAGTAGTGTTGGAGTACCACTGTTGCTTTGACCTTGTATGTGGTGCTCATTGAGCATTTGGATTTAGGGCTTTTGTTGTATCTTTTCAGACAGAGAATGTATCAATGCTTAATAGTTGAGTTTGTTTTATTATGTGCATGCAGCTTTATTTATCAAATCCTTGAGCAATATATATGACTCAGTTTTTTAATTATCAACTTAATATCTTCTGAAATTGTTTTATATATAACTAAAACTACTTGTTTGCTTGTGTAGCAATTGCAGAGTCTGAAATCTAAAGTCAATTTTGATCGCCTGGGTGAACTATTTAATGAACTGGTACTTCTCTCTAGAACTTGTTTGATTCATATCACATGTAATATTGACACGCTTTAAGTGCCACTAGCACCCGAAAATATTCCGTATTAAAACATGATTTTGTTAAATTTCTCAGTAGACATTGACAAAAGAAGAAATACAAAAGTGAAATGAATTATGTCTAAAATTAGCTTATGCATACTGTAAAATCATCTTTTTAAGTAAGCTAATGATTTTGGCTTCTATAAAACTTAATTTTAACTTGTTAAAAAGTCAGTTTTTGTTT